>CM060932.1:400905556-402260556 GCA_030765085.1 Allium cepa
TCCAACTTTTCAGATGGTTGTGGGTTATGGGAATGGATTGATGATCCACATCGAGCCATAGAATATGCAACCGAACTTGAACAAGAAATAACAGCACCTCGCAACAGGCTAAGATCACTGGAATTTCAGGGTGGTCGTGGACATAACTGATATCTAGAAGCTAGCCTTACCTTATTGTTTGTCTATATATGCATATGTCTTGTATTCTAGTAAATTGATGCGTGTATTAATTATGTTGATGCATGTGCTCATGTATGTTTATCAATGATTAAGTTTAAATTTGTTTGATATAATTGTCTACTATAACTAACCCATAAAACAAATATAATCGATAAAATAACATGGAACGGTAACTTAGTAAAGGAACTGGACCAGCTCCTAGCAAAAGAAATGGGTGAATTTCAATTTTTTTTACCATTTTGGATCTTTAATGGACCTACGAAGTCTAAATTTCATTTAGAACTTTTTTATATTTGTTTAAATAAAATCTTATATTCTATTTAAATAGTTAAAGGAAAGTTTAAATCAAATTATTTTCAAATGTATAGTGTATGAAATATGCCTAAAATTTATTTGTAAGTGTTAATGCATAGGGAATGAAACCTTTCATTTCTTTCTCTAAAACAGGAATTAATTGAGAGCTTTAATTGTACTATATGAAGAGAGAAACCTTTCATTTTCTCTCTTTAATTTGAATTGATTAATTCATTAAATGTCATTATTAATAATTTATTCATGGCAATATTTAGTACTATGCCCACATGTATTCTAACCGTACAATTTGTAGTTTGATATTTATTTAATTTTTATTTATACAAGTATACATATGCATATACATATATATATATATATATGTATGTATGTATTATATACATACACACACACATATGTTTGTGCATGTGTAACATCATAATCCGTGAAGGGTATAATGTGCCCGTATAAAGATGCTGGGATTTACATTGTAACAGAACATTAGCTCATTTTGTATGTATTATAATTTGTTCAAATATGCATTTGCATAATATGCCAAAACAAAATACTAATTGTTAACGCGCCTTTTGGTAAGGTGGTATTAAGGCGGATTTAACCCAATAGAATTCACTGTTATCAAGGCCAATAAGTCCAGAGCGATGGTTGTAGGGCAAAAGGATCAAGTATAGATGGTTGCATGAAGTCAGATTCAGACGGAATTGGAAGATAGACAATGCAAGATGTTAGAAGTGTAGGGAATAACTTGGATAGTCAAGGGATTGGCATAACAAGGTGGATCAATAGGGATCGACATGACTACCTAAGTCGATAGTCAACATAGATGACATAATAGAGAGATCAAAATTGTTAATAATGGAGGATCAGTATTGTTAATGATATATGGATAAGCATCTAAGGGGTCGACATAGATGATAATGCCTGGATCGACATGGTTAGGTAGTACTCAAGGGACCGACACATCATTTAAGATGAGAAGGGATCGGTATGCTTCAATATAAAGGGATCAGTATGCTTTAATATAAAGGGATCATCATGCCTCCATAGCATAGGAGGGATCAGCGTAGTCTTATGAAGTAGCAGGAATTGGCAAAGGCAAGGTGAAATATAGATCGACATAGTTGGTTCTAGAGGGGTCGATATACCTCAGTGGCTTGGCAAGATGAAGGAGTCGACATAGTTGGATGCATTAGATCGGTGGACTTTATTGGTAGGTCGGGGCTTATCGATGCAGCAAGTACATTCTTACATTCAACAATCAATAGTTCGAGCTCCCTTATTCCAAATAACATGAAATTTGGAGCTCTAACATATATAGGCATGAAGAATTCGTCATAGGAGTCGCTGCCTAAAAATCACCGAAGGAAGGGATCTGTACCGATCCCTCTCCATGGGGATTTGGGCCTAGCGACCCCTCTGATGGGCCCAAATGGGTATAGAGTTCTTATTACCGAAGTTTAAGAGAGGTTGGCCGTCGTCTTCCTCTATAAATACACTAGGCACGACTCCATAAAAGGGATCTTCATTCTGTTTCTTTTCATCTTCTACCTAGGCTATACTCTGTCATTTCTACTCTTGGATTTTGGATTGTAACTGTAACTAAATTTCAGTATAATAAAGAGGATTATTCTAGAGTGGACATAGGCCGGAGTTAGCCGAACAGCTATAAATATTGTCACTTTTACTTGCTTTCATTTTGAGTTAATTACTCTTCATATTATATTCTCTACATCGTATACTATCTGCGATCCATGACTGGATATTGGTGCTTTCACGTATAATTGGGTCTTGGTGGTTAATTTTGACGCCAACATTTTGGTGCTTTCACTGAGAATGTTTGCACATGCAGATGTGGAAGTTAGGATCTTGAATCTGAAAGCATCGGTGTTAGGAAATCAATTCTATGGTTTCGATGACGACAACTATACAATGGAAATCGAATATTCACATATATTTCTACTCACAGGTACTTGTTAGAGTAACATCACCAAAGAGACAAGAATAAGACTCAAAGAAAGTATCAAGAGGCTACAAGTCGATAGAAATTAGAAGAGAAATAACACAGCCACAAGAAAAGCAACATGCACAAGTTCAGACGTCTGGGTGCACTAGCCAGATGTCTGATTGAATCCTCTGGTTTATAAATCAGATAGAATCAGACGTCTGGTTAATGTACTCAGATATCTGAAAAGCTACCATATACAAAAAATATATAAGAGCCAGACGTCTGAGACATATTCGAGACGTCTGATTTTGAACTCGGGTGTTGACATTCAAAGAAAAACTGTTATAATTGAAAAGACACTTTCGCTCCTCTTCATTGCAACTCTTCATAACCATCAGAAGCGACCATAGAACACCTGTTAATGGATGCAACTACTCAAGGAATCTCTCTACCGCTATAAATAGCATCAAGAATCCAAGAGAAGATCTCACCTTACTTACTTATGCTCTTTACTCTTTTACTCTGATATATTCTTGATCTCTAGCAATCATATATTTGTATTTCACTCTTCCATATATACATAATTCTTCAACCAATATCCTATAGATATATATTGGAAGCATTTGTACTTAATAGTCAATTTTCGTGTTATAGAACATACATTTGACAAGAACAAGCTTTTGTAACCAAGCCTATTCCTCCGGGAGAAATGAGGGTGTTTGATAGTCGAATTTCAAAGAGGAGCTTCAGGACTGGACGTAGGACGAGAGGTCCGAACCGATATAAAATCCTGGTACGCTTATTTTCATTTACTTTGCTATTATCATCTATTAAGTTTATATTAGATACATCATATAGTTAGTCACTTATACTTGCATATATACACTACACGATCCATCATATAGACTTTCAGTTTGTATCAGAGCAAGGTTTGATCAAAGAACAGTAACACGTTTTTGAATCACTTTAATATGGCAAGTATTTTTCAAGAAGGACAATCAACAGCACGACCCCCACTTTTTAATGGATCTAACTATGCATATTGGTCAACACTATAAGAATTTTTATGGAAGCTAATGGTCTAGAAATTTGGTCAGCCACACAAGATAAATATGAAGCACCCACTACTGCTATGAACACATGGACCAATGCACAAAAGACTTTAGCATCAAACAATGCTAAAGCTATGAATGTTTTATTTTGCTCTCTAGATAAAAATGAATTTTCACGTGTCATGTTATGCACAACTGCATTTGACATTTGGCATACCTTACAAATTACACATGAAGGTACAACAAAGGTCAAGCAAACTAAGATTTCAATTTTTCAAAACCAATTCTCATCATTCAAAATGAAACTATTATTGACATGTGTTCTAGATTTCAAACTATCCAACACGATCTTATGGCAATAGGAGTTAAGTTTACTGATTTTGATTTAGTTTCTAGAATACTCAGCTCTTTAACATCGGATTGGGAAAAGGAAGGTATTAGCTACTGAAGAAGCTAATGATCTCTCTACTCTCAAAGTTGAAGAGTTGATATGAAATTTAATGTCCTATGAAGCAAACTTGCAGTCATGAAAAGAATTGAATTCGGAGAAGAAGAACATAGTATTCCCAGCAACAAAAAATGATGACTCCGATTTAGATGAAGATGAGATAGTCTATTTTGCCAAGAATTATAACAGATTCAAGAAATTTAGAAAGATGACCAAATTCCAAAAAGAAGGGAAGTCCAACACAACAAACCTTTCTCAAATCATGTGCTATGAATGTGATCAATACAGACATATGAAGAAGGATTGCCCCAAACTCAATAATGATAAAAAAAACAAATTTGAAAAATTCAAAAAGAAGAAGGCTTTCCAGGTAACATGGGATGACCAGGATTCTTCATCATTTGAAAGTGATAGCGATAGTGAAGGAGAACAGCTAATGTGTGTTTTATGGCACAAACTAATGAGGTATGTCTGAAACTTAGCTATGACGAATTATTAGAACTTAGCATGGAATTAGATGATAAATTTAGACAAATGAAAAGATTGAACAAAGAATATATAGTCAAAATAAGTAGATTAGAACTTGAAGTTGAAATTTTACGATCTGGATATGGATATGGATATGGACCCGGAACAAGGATTTGGACTAAGCTAACGACCTAGAGAGGTCTATAGATATGGATATGGATATGGACTCGGAAAGTGGTCTCGGACTTGGATTAAACGATCCGGAGAGATCGTGTATTTGGTTAATGAATTTGATATGGATTCGAAATTGGATATTGACTTAGAAAATTTGTGGATTTTGCTTGTGATTCGGGGAGATCAAGGAATTGGATTGATAAAGGATTGGATTCTAGATTGGATAATATGTCGATCAATGGATTATGGACTTTGGGTTTTGAATTTATAGCAATTTAAAACACGCCTTCCTATTACAAGGCATGTTTTTTTTGGGGGGGGGGGGGCAAAGTGTTAACCCGCCTTTTGGCAAGGCAGTATACATGTGGATATAACCCAATAGACTTCACAGTTATCACGGCCAATAAGTTCATAGCGAAAGTTGTAGGTCCCATGGATCAAGTACGGATGGTTGCATGAAATCAAAATTGGATGAAGTTATAAGATAGACAATGCAAGATGTTAGAAATATAAGGAATAGATTGGATAGTCAAGGGATCAGCGTAACAATGTGGATCATTAGGGATCGGCATGACTATCTGAGTCGATAGTCAACATAGATGACATAATGGAGGGATCGACATTGTTAATAATGGAAGGATCGGTATTATTAATGATAGATGGATCAACACCTAAGGGATCAGCATAGTTGATGATGCTTGGATCGACATGGTTAGTAGTACTCAAGTGGTCGGCACATCATTTAAGATGAGAAGGGATCAATATACTTCAATATAAAGGGATCTTGTATACTTCAATATAAAGGAATCGATATGCTTTAATACAAAAGGGATCGACATGCCTCCATAGCATAGGAGGTATCGGCGTAGTTTTATGAAGTAGCAGGGATCGACAAAGGCGAGGTGAAGTATGGATCGACATGGTTGGTTCTAGAGGGGTCGGTATACCTTATTGGCTTGGCAAGAAAAAGTAATCGGCATGGTTGGATGCATTGGATCGATGGGCTTCATTGATAAGGGTCGGTGCTTATCAATGCAACAAGTACATTCTTACGTTTGACAATCAACAACTCGAGCTGTCTTATTCCAAATAACATGAAACTTGGAGGTCTAACATATATAGGCATGAAGAATTCATCATACGAGTCGCTACCCAAAAATCACCCAAGGAAGGGATCGGTAATGATCCCTCTCCATGGGGATTTGGTCCTAGCGACCCCTATAATAGACCGAAATGGGTAGGGAGGTCTTGTTACCAAAGTTTAAGAGAGGTTGGCCGTCGTCTTCCCCTAAAAATACACCAGGCACGACTTCAGAAAAGGGATCTTCGTTCTGTTTCTCTTCATCTTCTACCTAAGCTATACTCTGCTATTTCTACTCTTGAATTTTAGATTGTAACTGTAACCCAATTTTAGTATAATAATGAGGATTATTTTGGAGTGGACGTAGGCTAGAGTTAGCCGAACCACTATAAATCTTATCTCTTTTACTTGCTTTCATTTTAAATTTGATTACTCTTTATATTATATTCTCTACATCATATACTATCTGTGGATACTAGTGCTTACACGTATAATTGGGTATTGGTGGTCAATTTTGACTCCAACACTAATATATGTATATATACATGTGTGTGTATAATTTATTGAATAAAATAGTTTCTGTCATAACAAATTAGTGTGAAATAACTATATGATAATAATACAAGTTTTTAAAATTTTAGAAAATCTGGAAACACATTTTGAGCTTAATTTTTATGGAATTTTTACAATTACAATAATATTTATTGTTAAATAATTGATAATAGCCCTTAATCAAATTAATTTTAGAATGTCGAACCGGTCAAAGCACCTCCATCGTTCGACATCAATTTCGTTCGACATTCGTATGTGGTTCGGCATTCAAATGTCGTTCGGCATTGATATGTCGTCTGGCATACAACGCCTCGCTCGGCATTTAGGAAGACACAATCAAGAAGACAAAGCCAAAGCTTTAAGAGAAATACGGAGTGCTAATGGTTCAAAGCACATCATGTTCATCCACATGATACACTTTGGGAGGGGCAAGTGTAACCCGGTGGCTTGACCAGGTAACAAGAGACTTGATGTAGAAGGCTCGTTCGGCATAAAGGGCCGTTTGGCACAGCTATGTCGTTGGGCATTTCATATCGTTCGGCAAGGAAGCCCCAACCGGCATCCAGCCTCGTTCGACAGAGAAGTCTCGACTGGCATCCAGCATTGCTCGACATTCAAGCCTCGACCGGCATCCGACATCGCTCGGCATTCAAGCCTCGTTCGGCATCCAAGCGCCATTCGGCATCTATCCTCGCTCGGCATCTAAGCCCCACTCGGCATTCCAGCCTCGATCGGCATAGCAGGGTCGTTCGGGATCTATCTTCGTTCTGCATGAACCTCGCTCGGCCTGAAGCCTTGTTCGGCACAGCAGGGTCGTTCGGCACGAACCTCGCTCGGCATAGAGCCTCGTTCGGCATAGCAGGCTCATTCGACATGAACTTCGCTTGGCATTCAGTATCGTTCGGCAGGAGTCTCGCTCGGCACTCATACCCATTCGACACTACACCCTCGTTCGGCCTTCCAGCCTTGTTCGGCCTACACACTTAGCGCAACGCACTGCCTCGTTCAGCATAGAGGTGTCGACCGGCTTGGTCATGTGGCTCGGAAATTGCCATTCTGTATTTACGGCTCGACACACAGAAGTCACTCACCACAGGCCGAGACATCTTGCTCCTAGGCCCATTAGGGAAGTCCAACCCATCTTCGTCTATAAATAGAAAGGCAGAGGCATAGTGAAATGGACCTTTTTTGAGAACACTGGGGAGACTCCGCCGCTATCAAGACTCACTCTATTTTACTAAGCATTTATTTTCAAGTCTTTATAGTACGGATTGTATCTGTATTCAGTCACTTGTGAAGGCAATAAAGATCAAAACTTAAAGTGGACGTAGGCAATTACGCTGAACCACTATAAATCTGGTGTTCTTGTTTTCTGCATTTAACTTAGTATACAGTTCTTTGTTTTAATTTACTTTCTTCATTAATCTCTCTACACAGTCTTTCTCAAAGGGTGTTAGTGACCAATTCTAATGCTAACAGATAATATATTTGTTTCATTGTGATAAATTACTCACGATTACAACACTTTGTAACTACTATCACAAAACATATCATTTATGGATTTTCTATTAAATATACTTTTTACTTAAATTAATTAATTAATTTAACCACATTATATCAAATATATAATAGAAATAAAACACTTTTATTTCGAACAAGATTGGTCGACGAGTTAGATATATGTAACAAATTACAATGCCTTCTAGAGCATACTTCTAACTCTATCAATCTCCCACTTGCAATTCTAGTCAATTATGGAATCTTATTCCAATACTTATAATCAATTTTCTCAAAATCGATCGAGTCATTCCCTTTTCGAATAGGTATGCTATTTAGTTTCAATTATCTACTCTACCAATCAACTCTCTCCGACGGTGATAAAATGTTTTATCATGTTCAATAATTCGAAATATGTCTCTTGAATTCTAGTAAGCTCTAAGTTTTGTTACGAACTATATCGTGACATTGTTTATATATAATTATTTTATGAGATTCTCAACAATGGAATTAGCTTAAATATAAATTTGTGCATTTATATATTTATATACATTGTTTTTATTGCGGCGCTATTTAAGATGATGTACTTAGCCTTTTTCATTGAAATAACCAAAATCTTTCATTTGGAACATTTCCAACTTAAAGATTCTTAACTTGAATTTATTATTGACATATTATACTCAATATCGCTTATGATGTTCGGGCCTAAACGTTCCTTCATAAGGAGTTTTTATTTCTGTTAACAATTCCCTAGTATATCATAAAAACATGAGAACACTTCAAACAACCATTTAGTGATGTCAATTTGGATTTGATATTGGCTTCATGTATCAAATACATAAACAAATCATGATATCGTAACTAACATAACATGTATGATGATTTCTACCAATGCATAAGGAACTCACATGTTCTGTATCAAACAATTTAATAAGGTGTATTTACATATCGATTTGGGACATTCCCATTATCTTTTATACTCACTGTAAATAAACATCAATTACAATTGAAAGTTGGTATTAAAACAACTAAGGTTGATTTCAACATAAGTACACCATCAAAATCAACAATGTGTTATAATTTAGAAATATCAATGT
Organism: Allium cepa; assembly: GCA_030765085.1. Classification (NCBI taxonomy): domain Eukaryota; kingdom Viridiplantae; phylum Streptophyta; class Magnoliopsida; order Asparagales; family Amaryllidaceae; genus Allium; species Allium cepa. The sequence goes on from CM060932.1 coordinate 400,914,360, forward strand.
ACGTTTTAACGCTCTTTCTTATAAACACATGCTTCCTCTGCACTTTGATTGAAAATAAAATTATATGACTTCTATCAAAATACTTATTCAGTCTTGATGCTTATAAATGATACTTTCACATTATTCCTTGGATCATATCCAAAGACTCACAAACTCAATATCGCTCATACTGACTTCGAGACATTTTTGGTTAATATGTGTAAACAACTTACTCAAAATTTTTATTTAGAATTTTCCATTTCAATACATATGTACCAAAACACCAAGTCTTATCAAGCGATAATTTTGTAAGTACATTCGAATTAGCTTGAACTTGTTGAATACATAATCTATCATGCTAATTTCAACAATTGAAATTTGCGGTACTATTCTTATCAGCATTGCTAATTTAATTCCAACTGCATTAGTCTTCCTCATAAAAACACAATCTCGGTCGATGGATCACATCCCTTCGGTTATGACCACTAAAATCATATTTTGATTGCATACTTGAAATTCTTTCAGATTTGCACATCATACCATATACAGTCAACACCCTTAATGGTTTAATCAAAACAACCGAAGATTATATAATTTCGACACTAATAAGAAGCTCATAGTTTCTCTTCGATGTACGAGAATACTTATTAGACATTCTAATGCTATGTGTTCACTTAGGTTTGTTAATTTCATTTTATCTCATATAATCAGTTCTATTTATGGATCGTATCGAATTCCATTTGACTGCCAATAATTCCTCAAAGAAATTCCTTTATAATGAAGTATATCTTGAAACAATAATTTTTCTCAGTGTAAATAGAATAGGGATTCACAAACGCTTTATGAAATCTTTATTTGTAAAACTGATTTGGTTTTAGTATACAAAAATTATGTTCAAAACATAAATATGTCATTCAATGACAGTCCATTCCAAAATCCTTTTAGGGAGTTTCATACATGATCCCTCATAAACAATTATTATATGCAATCTTTCGACTCGCATACCTTATCTTGTAAGATTTGTAAACTGTTATTCAGATGAAATAATATTAACCTTGTGTACTACTCTTAAGTACATTACCTTATAGGAGGAAACAAACTCAATTTCATTCAAAAGTAATCGTAATTGTCTAATAAAGTTCGATTGCTCCATATCGATGCATCATTATGTACCACATGAAAGAGTTATTTTGAGATTGAATCTGTATTCATTTTAGGTACGTTTAGAACCTTTTCCAACATACTCACTCATTTGATCAAATTGAATCATTTCTATCGCATGTTATTTTTACTTCTGTTTTATATTCAACGAGTTTACCATAGACATAGTATATGTGTATCAAATACACATGTCTACATCGACGATGACTTATCAGTGAATATGAAGAAGTACGTGGAACGGTTTTGGTATTTATAGAATTACTATTGCATACATCTATATGTATCAATCTGAAGAGTTCATCAACTCTTATGATGCTCCCACTAAATGGGTGCATAGCTCTTTATTGTTTGAGATATAATTAACAAGTATCATATGATTCAAAATCATATAATAAAATCATATAATTGCAGATTAACTGTAAATAATATTAGATACTTCTGTATTTTCTAATGCATCAATTTTGTTATGAAAACAAATACCACGTTATAGTTTATTTCACATGAATATTCGTAATATTTGTAGGAATATTGCTATGTCTATTTTTTCAATAGATAACCAAAAATAGTCATTATTTTATAAATAATGTTCGGTACATTTTACGAATTTTATTTTCATAATTTGATGCAATGAATAAGTGTTATATGACATGCTCCCACTATTTCCGCTATTACTATAATAGCGTACTATATTCCGAGGTCCATTATTCATTTAATATTGATTTGTTTATTTCATACACTACAACTGTTTATTGTAGAGAGTTCTTGATCAAATATCTTGAACTCAAAGAAACAAATCTTATAGAAAACAATTTTCTGTATGAGAATACATTTTGGGATAGAAATCATATTACTCATTTCAATGTTAAGTATCAATCACTATTTTACAATTCTCATTTGCGTTATTTCTTTGAAGAAACGACTATTCACTCTCTCCATCCCATCTATAGCTTAAATCACATTTACTCTTTTACTTTTTTTTTCTTTCTAATTGGTCAAACCATTCAAAAGAAAACCCTTACTGCAATATCATAGCAAACTTTTTACGGAAGCGCATTTGATTATCCTTTTAATTTAAGGACATCAAATATGTTGCTCTTTGCATAAATTAACTAATCTGACATTTCAACAATTGAGTTCTTATATCTATCTGGTAGTTTTGGTCTTGTGCTACAACTAACACAATATGATCTTTTATGTAATCAATCAAATTGAATACATGATCTCATAGTACATTTTATTGGCTTATTTCGAATGAACTATATCCAATGAAGTATTGTACATTACGAACTATGACCGTTCACCGTATAACATTTATATATAATAGTATATGGATCAAATATCTATCCACAGTCTTGTATTGCTTTTAGAGTTCGAAACTCATAAAACTCAATATACGGTCTAAACCAAATAAACAAATAAGTCATCATTTCATGAATGTATTAAGTTATTGTAAAAATTAGGCACTTGCATGGGTATAGAGAGCATTAACATGCAATAGACATTTAATACTGGGTATTATATTTCCATTTGTCAACTTTCAATTTAGTTCATTTGTATATGTTAATTGATAAACATTTTATCGATCATATTAAATGCATAAATTTATCATTGTAGATTATTATAATATTATTTAGCATATGTTCTTATAATATTAGAAAGTCAAATGTTACCATTTAATTTTTCTAATAAGGCTCCCAGTAGTACTTCATGTTTCACCAAACCCTAAGCGAAACATAGAAGTCTTTTAACTTCACCAGTGGATGTTAGGACTCGTATGCCTTAGGAGACCTTGATCAAAGCTTAACAAATCAAAGGCCCATATAAGATTGATAACTCTTTATCGTTTGTATCACATACAACTCCTAACCTTTGGTATCTTGTCCTAATCCCGTCTTTACCTTGAGGAAAGCTCAACAAATATGTGCGGTTATCTTAGCTCGTCTATTCAATATATTAGTAGTATTACATATAACATCCCTAGCTTGAGGAAAGCTCAACAAGCAAGGAGTATGCAAGTAATCTGTTAATATATAAACAACTTTATATTAAAGATTCATAATCTTCAATATATTATATCGAGTGATATCAACCTATAGAATAATGTATTTCTTATGAAATATTCTCATGATTCAAGCGCGAAAACATTAGAAATCATGGTATACATATATTTAAATATGAATTTATTCCTTAAGTCTATTTAGGGTTTCATTAAAGTTCCACCTTCTGTTATGCATTCATATTACATAAGCTGAATTAGTATATAACTTTTATAACTTAATATACTCATATAATAGTCTTATGTATGATATTATATTAATTAAATATTATTTAATTAATTTTAACTAATTAACTCCTCAATCAATTTTAATTAATTAACTTTTTAATTAGTTTTATATTATAATTCCAATACAGCATTTATATTGAACATGTCTACTATAACCTTTATAGTGCACACTATAACCTTTATAATAAAATACACACATATATATCTTATATATGTGTGTTTTATCTAATTAATTAACCTTTAATTAATTTATTCAATTAAAAAATTTTGACTAAATTTTATTAATTTCAATATTTATCATACATACATATATGTAAACTTATGTTATCCTAAGCGTTTTAAAATAACATAACATATATCAACATATATACTGTATCCATATATGTATCAATTAACATATTTTATTAATTTATTTTATTAATCTTATCAATAAATTTTAAAATTTTGAAATTAGTATATAAATATTTTCAAACATTTTGAAAATGTCGTTATCATTTCAAACATTTTGAAAAACTTATATTGTATTATGACTTCTATAATAAACATGTTTTTATTTTAATTTTCAAAACGATTTTGAAAACTAGCTCAAGGCTTAATTCAAATTCGGCCTTTTCTATTAGGGGCAGCATTTGGACTCACTCACCTTTCAGGCCAGGCTAGTAACTAGGGAGGACATGGTACTTGATTATCTAATTCCAAGCCCAAACATTACATTTCTAGACACCGTAGTCAGCGGGTAAGTTTAATTATTTAGCCATAACATGACTAGTTTAGACTTCATATGCTATTGAGCTCTGATACCATTGAAGCAACTGGGCCAGCGTGCAACAGAAGAAATGAGTGAATTTCAATTTTTTTACCATTTCTGATCTTTAATGGGCCTACGAAGTCTAAATTTCATTTAAATTTTTTCTAAATTTGGTTTGAATAAAATCTTGTGTTCTATTTAAAATAGTTAAAGGGAATTTTAAATAAATTTATTTTCAAATGCACAGTGTATCGAATACACCTAACATTTATTTATAAATGTTAATGTATAGGGAATGAAAACTTTCATTTCTTTCCCTAAAACTAGAATTAATTGAGAGCACTAATTATACTAAACGGAGAGAGAAACCTTTCATTTTCTCTCCTTAATTTAAATTGATTGATTCATTAAATGTCATTGTTAAATAATTTATTCATGGCAATATTTATTACTACGTCCATATGTATTCTAACCGTACAATCTATAGTTTGAGATTTATTAAATTTTATTTTATTTATTTATGTAAATATACATACATGTATATATATATATATATGTTATGTGTGTATCATGTAGATATACATATATACATATATGTGTGTGTATGCGTAGAATCATAAACCGTGAGGGGTATAATGTGCCTTATATAAATGTTGGGATGCACACTGCAACAGACACAATAGCTCATTTTGTGCATATTGTAATTTGTTCAGATATGTGTTTGTATAATTTATCGAAACAAAATATTAATATATGTGTGTATATGTACATACGTATGTACATACATACATACATATATAATTTGTTGAACAAAACAATTTATGTCATAACAAATCAATGTAACATAATTACATGATAATAACAAAAGTTTTAAAAAATTCATAAAATTTGAAAACACATTTTGTTCTTAAGATTAATTTATGAAATTTATACAATTAAAATAATATTTCTTATTAAATAATTGATAATAGCCCGTAATCAAATTAATTCATAAAAATAGGAAATCAAGTTAACAAATTCTAAAATTATTTCTGAAGGTATTTTAGAATATTTTGGGCTTAGAATTTTTTTTTGGAATTTTCTCAACTGAAAGTATATTTTTAATTAAATATTTTATTGAATTTCGAAATAAATTAATTCAAAAATTTAAGAAATAAAGTTATATAAACCTTAGACTTTTTTCGAAGGTTCCAGATACATACTAAAGGCTAAAGAAAAATTTCTAGAAAACTTTCAATTGAAATTATATTTTCAATTAAATAATTGATTATAGCCCTAAAGTAAATTAATTTTTAAAATTAAAAATTTGAAATTTTTACTATAGTCTTATTACATGGTGCAACAAATATAAAAATACATAATTAAAATTCCAAACTATTAATTTATTTTATTCATAATAAACAATTCACAAAATCATTAAATAGTAATAAAATATGTATATACATATATAATAAAATATTTTTATGTTTTATTATTTATAATAGGCACAAATCATCTTAAGAAAATTTTAAGATTAAATATATATAATATATAAACACATATACAATTATGCATATTCATAATTTGCAAATCTGTACACATTTAAGCTATATTTACATATAAATCAAAATTAAATTTATTTTAGAAAATTAATCCTACAATAAGTCAATAACAAAATATTATGACAAGCACATAACTAATCTAATTGTAACAAACACATATACCTACAAAAATCTCACATAACCTAAATAATAAACAGATCTGAATACAACCAGAGGATTTGGATGTAAAAAAACTTTTATATGTTAAACTTAAAATCAAAACAATGATAATGAATAAAAGTGCACCTCCTTGTGAAGCCTTCTAGTCCATGTTGAATAACAATTTCTCTCCTAAGAATAATTCACAATCCGTCAGGTTGCTAATCCAGGATTGCAGACCTTCTACTACAAATTAGTATTTTAATTTTGAATAGGATTTGGGAATTTCAGGGATGATTTTAGAGGAATGTTTCTGCCATTAAAATGAGGAAGAGCAAGAATAAAGTGGCAGCTCAAAAATGAATTAGCTTATGTCTAGGGTTTTGAGATTAGCTTTTATATAGGCGGGATAAGATGGAAAAAAATGATCTCAACCACACATCTCACAATCCTAATCTCATGCATAGTAGCTGTCGCTTTCCTTTAGCTAAACTAACAATTTTTTCCTCTAAAATGCATGGGTCGTGGTCCATTTAATCCAATTTAAATGTATATAATTATGTTTAACTAAATTTGTTATCGATATCTCATGTCTATCATCATATTTATAACCTTTTTATGAATATATGCAATAAATTTATTTCTCAAATCATATCCAAAATTTATAATAGTATTTCATAAATATCGACTAATTTAATCAATTTATAACAATTATAAACTAATTAAATCATTTAGTCTTAAAAGAATTCATCGATTCAGTTATGTGACTCTTGGGTGTAAATTCGTCTAGCGATTAACATCGAACTATTCGAACATTAGTGTTCACACTTCACTTAGCAGGCAGTGTGATAGTATGGCCAAATTTATCGCTTACTCATTTTTCAAAATCTCGTTAATTTAATAAGCATTACCCAGTTGTGACAATTATTTACTTCAATTCTCTTCGTCAAAACTATATCACTTTGGACTAGCTGAATTTGGTAATGGTCAAAATTTCAACATCATCAACATTCAACTCTATAATCCAAACTTAAAGTTCTTGGTTCAATAATAATAATTATTATCAACTAAATTACCCTAGCTAATGATTTTGACTTTGGATTGACTTGAGTTGACCATGATACTAACCCAGTATAACCGAGGAGACGAATCGTCTCTTAAATAGTGCTTCACTTTCAATACTTCCACTCGACCCAATTATAGTCATTCGATGGATGCTATGCCATGATTTGACTACAATTAAAGTGGAGCTTTCATATTGACGATTCAAAGTATTCTCAAGTCGAGAGAATTGTGTAAATTAGTCACATTGATATTTCTATTTGACCTTAATTATATTAATTAACAGAAAACTACCTAGCGAGTCATTCCACGGTTATCTAATAACTATTAGTATGTAACACCTAGATGCCCCCAACAGTCATGGATAATACACTCCCAACATTTGGAGAACTTTACATACTCTAGTCTCAATGGATACATTGATATTCAGTCTCGATGCATCTTGACTAGGAATATTCAAAATGTTATATTTGTTTCATTGTGATAACTTACTCATGATTACAATACTTTGTAACTACTATCACAAAACATACCATTTATGTATTTTCTATTAAATTTACTTTTAATAAATTAATTAATTAATATAACCATATTATATCAAGTATATAATTGAAAGAGAACACCTTTATTTTGAACAAGATTGGTCAATAAGTTAGATATATGTAATAGGTTGCATAATTGCCTCCTAAGGCATACCAATTACTCTATCACTTAGAAACATATAGAATACATATAAAAAATAAGACCCATATAAATACATGGAACAATGACATAAAAACACATAAAATACACAAAACAAGCACAACTCATAGAAATACATGAAATAATGACATAGAAACACATAACATACATAGAACAAATACAACTCACAAAATACGTGAACCAATGACGTAGAAATGCATAATATACACTGAACAAATATAATACTTGGTGACACATAGAAATCACTTAAATTTTCTAATATAACTCACTCACAAATCATATGCAACATGACCAATGAAAGTTGTTGATGGTCCATAAAATACAAAGAGTTAAATGTTGATCTAGACATCTCAAACACAGTTTCTTGTTCTACTTCGGCTATGATTTTCCGGTACCTTCGACACGCTCTAGTAAACATAATATAAATACTTCTAGTATCCACTTTTGTCTTCTTAACCTGCATTTTAGATGGTTATTATAAGCTTCATTGACGATGACCCTAAATCTTTATTGACTTCCTCGTCTATGTTTCTTTGATCGGCCTGTATCTGTTTAGTTAAAGTCCCGCAAAATTCCCGCTATAGCGCATAGCGCTCTTCAACAACTACGCCTTTTCAATTTAGCACTAATGAATAGTAAATCTGCTTTGAGCATCGCCATTTTCCACTACATCTGCTAAATCAAGGCCTTTTAGCAACCGCTTTAGCAATATTAACATAAAAATGTTGATTCGACTAGTTCTCTTTCAAATCAAATTGACTAGTTCTCTTTCAAATCAAATCAACACAGTTAGGGTAAATACCTAGTTTTGAGGAATGCGTGCTCAATATAAGTAATAAATCTATTATAGTGAACAAATTTAGACTACATGAATATGATGTTCTTCGGTTTTGTTATATAAGAATGATGTGAGAATAAGAACTAATTAACTTTAAATATTTGGTTTTATATATAGTGAAGCCTTTTGCATCTCCACTATTTTCCGCTATATCACCATCATAACTTTTTACGCATCCTCCTTTATAGAACTGCTAAGCGCTTTAACTGCACAGACATATATATAAGCTTTAATCAACACTAAATAATCATGGGGAGTCCACGTCTGATTTTCCATTTGGAATCCAATGAACTTCTCAAACTAACCTTACATTGTAAATAGTAATTTCACGATTCGTGTGACTTGCAACAATACTAATTCTGAATGTCTACTTGTCCATCTTCCATGTGCATGTCTCATCGTACACTATAGCCATTTATGCAATCTGTGACCATTCAATGCCTTGTCTAAATATGCACAGTAGCCATGTCGTGCAATCCGTAACCACTCAATGACATGTCTTATCATACACTGTGGCCATGTTATGCAACCTATGACCATTCAATGCCTTGTCCAAATATACATTTTAACCATGCTATGCAATCTGTAACTACTCAATGACATTTCTCATAGTGCAACTCAATGAAATGTCTCTTGATATATTGTAGCCATGTTGTGCAATCCTTAAACATTCAATGCATTGTCCAAACGTACACTGTAGCTATGCTTGGCAATCATAACCACTCAATGACATGTCTCATCGTAAATAGTAGCCATGTTGTGTAATCCGTGACCATTCAATACCTTGTCCAAACATACAAGATGGTCATGGTGTTAATCCATAACCACTCAATGACATGTCTCATCATACACTGTAGCCATGTCATGCAATCCATGGCTACTCAACGACATGTCTCATCGTACAATGTAGCCATGTCGTGCAATCCGTGACTACTCAATGACACGTCCCATCATACAGTGTAGCCATAATTTGCAATCCTTGCCCACTCAATGTCTCATTGTACATTGTAGCATGACCACTCAATAACATATCTCATCGTACATTATAGCCATGCTGTAAAACCCATGAGCGTTTAATGACATGTCTCATCATACAATTGCTTGTCATCTCGCACACCTATATACACTCTGATTTTGAACTACTCAGAACACATGTACAATCACAACCAAGAATCAACTTATAGAGTTCTCTAAACAAAAATGGATCCTTACCTTTACTACTACAACCAAAACAGGAAATAAAGCATCAAAGAGGAAGAAGAGCTGCACAATCAAACCGTCGAGTTTGAAACGCAACGCTCGCACAGGGTATTTTTATTTTTTTGGTGAAGGATCTTCTAGCAACCACCATGGTAGTATGTCTGGATGAATTGATTGTCGTTATAAGAGATACTGTAAAGATGGACATGAAGGGCTAATGAAGGACTTCTTCATTGACAATCCAATGTACGATATTACATTTTTCCATCGTCAGTTTCGCATGAGCCCACATATTTTTAGCAAAACTTGTTTAAAACTCCATGAAAACAACCCTTATTTTACTTACATGTTAAATGTAGCACTTGAAATAGTAATTTCAACCCATATTAAAATCTCAACTTCTTTACGAATGCCAAGCTATGGAACGGCTAGTGATCAATTGAATTAATATTTTAGGATTGCATCATCAACAACGATAAAGTGCATGGAGGAATTCTAAAAATAGTGATCGCGCAGTTCGGATGAATATTTATGTCTATGAGGTCCAAATGATGTTACCAGGTTGATTGCTAGCATAGAAGCTACGGGATTTCCTGATATGCTTGGTATTTTGGACTTCATGCATTAGGCATAGAAAAACTATTTGTCTAGCTAGAAAGAAATGTTCATCGGACATAATAAGGCAACGATAATGATTTTAGAAGCTGTAGCATCTGATGATTTATGAATTTAGCATGCGTTGTTTAGAGTATCAGGTTCCTTAAATGATATCAATGTTTTAAAATAATCATACTTGTTTTTGGACCTATCTAATGGACTATCAATGAACATTGAATACATAGCTGGTAATGTCATGCATCGAATTGGATACTACCTTGTAGATGACATATATCCAAAGTGGGGAACACTAACGTAAGGGTATAGGCTCTCAACCAACAATAAGGAGGAGTATTTAACGAGAAATTGGCAAGCTACAGAAAGGACATCAACGTACATTCAATGTTTTGCAAGCAAGGTTTTAGATTTTACGAAACTTGCCAAATTTCATGACACAAGAGTTCTTTCTGCTATTATGTATGCATGTATCATAATTCATAATATGATCGTGGAGTTTGAAAGAGGTATGTACAAGAACCAAAATAATAATTATCTAGACATGTTTAAGGGTTCAAATATTATACCCTAGAGAAACATTAACTCGATGGAGGAATATGTTTCAACAGTGAAGCATATTGAAGGTTAAGTATCACATTTTGAATTAGGCGACCAATTGATTGACCACTTATGGGTGCGCAAAGGAAGGAATGTTAAACTACCTAGTCATAAATATATAAGTAGTTTGTGAGCTTGTTTAGTAAGATGTTTATTGAAGTCATTTGTTGAAGTCATTATGGAGTAGTTTGCATAAGTTGTTTACTAATGTTGTTTTGTTAAATTTTCTAAACTTATTTTGTGTACTAGGTTATGAAGAATATATGATAAGGTATTTGCAATGTTGTTCGTGAACTTGTTTCCTAAGTTGATGTACGATATTATTTGTCTAATAAAGAGTTTATCGAAAATTTTCTTCTTATTAATGCAAAAATTTTTGTCAAGCATTTCTACTTAGTTAGAAATAAAAATCACACAACACAGTTATAACTCAGTCTAAACATATTAAACAAACAAATGCATAACTAATACCAAAAACAAAAAATAAAACTAAATAGTTATAACTTAATATCCATCCTTAGACATGGCGCTTACATTTCCTCTCTCTCTTATAAGATTCGAGTTGTTCAGTTACCAGATCTTATTGTAGATTAGTAAGCTTGCTAAAATCGCAAGTCGTCGGCTTAATCAAGTTCTTCTCTCTCATCAAACCTTCCTTCTATGCTTAGGACAATTGCTTTAACTCTTAATCATACCTAACAACTTGCTAAAACTCTAAATATGATTGCATCCTTCATGTTGTAAATTTTTCTCTATTCTCTCTTATTTCACCATAAACTTCTCTCGAGTCTATAGGAATAGCGAAAAATCTTCATTTCACTACTTTAGTTGAATTGTTTTGTTTCTACTAAGGGGACGATCATCGTTTCCAAATAGTGGTGATTTTTCTTGAGAACAAGGACTGCTCCCTGGACTGGAACCAGAGTAGTTAATTCTTTTAGCCTTATTATGAAATTCAAAGATGAAGTTGTTTGGGTTCTTTGATCATAATAGAGAGGAGAGAAGATCAAAACATTCTTGAAACTTGAATGGATGGCAGTACTGCGCATGGTCCCTTGCGCGATTCTTCAATCTGTTGAACAAAACCAAAAGTATGTAAATAAACTATACAACTGGAAAACTATGCAACAAATCTAAAACCAAACCTACAACGTCATAAAGGGGTAGCACCACTTTTATATTTGTTCTGAAGTCTGATTATTATTGCCAATTAGTTTTGCATGTAGGATTCATTACCCGATAACCTCCTAGAAGCCCAAGTCCTCTTCACCAGCTCTAGAGTAGTATAGAAATCTACAATCTTTTGCCAAAAAAATTCACCTTTCATGTTGTTGCTCTTGATACTATCAACTGAAATTCATACCTGATTTAGCAAGCGAAACATATTGTTGTAGATTAAACTTAACTTGCTTTTTTCTGGCATCATTTGGGCTCCTACATCATCATTGACGGTATCAACTTCAATGTCCTCTATTCAAGTGTTAAATCCAACTAAATTTGATCCCCTAGCCGCCTAACATACTGCTTAATAATTTCCACTTTGTTTTATTTTCGTTGAATTTCGGGCTTTAAGGCACATGCATCTCCTCAACTGTTTCGTCGTTGCCTTCTTCAGTATTTTCTACATCTGCATCATGCTTTTCTTCTTCTTCTTCTTTAGAACCGCTACCAACATCAACATAGGTAGGTATGTTATAGGTGGATGAAAATTGCCTTGAAAGATTCTGTATTGGATCTCAATCGCAGGTCTCTAACTATTGTATACTAAGATGAAATTGTTATTGTTGGTCACCTTACATCATCAATGACTTATATGATGAATTCATACACGCCAATGAGATGGTGCAGTTTTATGGTAAAGGAGTGGTAGATCGGTATTAAGGTTTTTGATAATGAGGGAAGCTAGTAGGAACAAGGGGAGGGTAAGGTTGAGTGTAGTACATATTTGAATATGATGTATAACCATATTCGTGTTGTGGTAGAAGGGCTTGTTGTTGGTTTGAGGGACAAACGTTGGAAAAACTGGTAGAAGGGTATGATGGATCAAATGGACGAGTTTGTGATGTGGAGATGGATTTTTTGCTCACTGTTCTTTTGCCAGAATGTTTAGATGAAGAAGACATTGTGTAATATAGGAGAAACAAGTGAAGAAATTTTGTTGTGAGGAAGGAAGAAGGGAGCAATGTTATATATACGGGTAAAATAGTTATTGCAAACTAGCCATTTGCATTTGAACACTAGTTAAATAACACGGTGCTGTAACGAACTAAAATTTTCAACTTTTTAAAGGGAATATTAAATTTATTTAGGTACTCATTTTTGTTCAAATTTTAATAAATAATAAAATTAATATTTAATATAACGACTCGATTTTTATTTTTATTTTTAATATATATGATTTTTCCATAATAATTTTTTTGAATTGGAAAATATTTAGATTATCAGTTGACAATTTTTTTAAAAAAGATAGTATTTTGTGACTTTATAAAAATAGATAACTACTGTATATTTTTATTGATTTGAGATCGTATTGCATTTTGTGCGGGATCGTATTTTTGTTTTTTCATTCGTGGTTCATACGCGGACGAAATCCTATGTATCGAGATGTCAAAAATTGTAAAATAAATATAACTTCAACTCTTAGACAATTCAACAACTTACTTTTCTTTTTTCCTCCCTCATGTTTATTTTCTTGTCCCTGTAGGAAAAAAAAGCAAAAAAACTAAAAAATTTAAAAACAAAAGAAATACTCATCTAAAAAAATATAAAGTTTAGATCTTCGAGTTCATATATCTTCAAATCCATAAGCAACTGTTAGGGTGCATCTGTTGTTTGGGGAGATCGGCAGTTGAAGATGTAAGGGAAGTCAAACCAGGGTTTTGAGGATTTGGGATTAAGGTGGAGCTAGGCCAAGGAGAGTTTGGATTCGTGGTTGTCGTGTGAAGAGGCACCTTTCTCTGAAGTTTAGTGGGCCACAGTGGCGATCTTGTGGGTGCATCGTCTTGGTACAGTAGAGAAGTAGCCACGTCACTTTTTCTTGGCGTCTATCGAGTGTGGAGTAAAGGGGGTTCGGATGGTGGAGTGGAGTCAGATGCATTTGTCAGTTCGTCGAATAGTTGTTCGGGAATGGAGAGATTAGGAAAGTTATGCACAACCTGATGGGTATCAAGAATCATTCGTGCACAAGCATAAGGTGATTAACGTTTGGAAGGGAAGGGGTTTAGGAGGGTAATTGGAATTTTAATCTGTAATTAGTAAATTTAATGATTTAAATTATCAAAACTTATAAAATGCATAACCATATCATACGAGGTGCTGGAATTCGTTTCGTCGAGTTTGAAGTAAGTGAAATTTTAGGCTAAAATTAAATGTCATTCGATTTTAGTTCAAAATGGAACGTCTAAGCATTCATTGGACTTTCGGTAAGTTAAATTCATCTTTTCTATAATCAATATGATATATAGTAGATAAAATTAATTGTTTTTGTGATTGAATGAATTATTGGTTTGGTTTCGTTAAATATCCGCTTTTGAAAAGCGAATGATATTTAAATTGAAATATAGGGAATTTATTCTAGTTATATACCTATTGATTTTAATTTCAGTTATATACCCATTATATTGATTATTAAATGCTAAAATTTTATGGTTTGGTCAGATTGGATGTAATACTGACATATTTTAAAAGTTAAACCCGTTCAGTGAAAAGGTAGTAATAAAATGGGTTAAGTGATATGGTAGCTATTGGCCTCGTTATAATATTTGTAGTACTATTAATTGATGTTTGATTTGGAAATGGGTTCGAAAATGACTTTTAGTCGGACCTTTCTGGATTTCTACGATATTTTATTCAAAATAGTTTTTTACTTCTCTATTTTGCTTTTAGTTCTTGTATTATTCTTTTCTGATATATGTATATATGTGAAGGTTTTCAAATTACTTTGGAAAGCATTTATTTTTATAGAAAAGTTATTATAATAATAAACGTTTATTCTTAAAGGAAATAAAAGGGGTTTATTTTTATTTTAAAGTGATTTTGTTTTTGAAAGAAATATTTTGGGATAAATATTTATGGAATGTTTACATATAAAACGCTGAATAAAATAATAGTTCTATAAATGGATTTTTTATAATAAAAGAATTATTTAAATAAATGGTATTTTTCAAAGGGAAATGATATCGTTTTATAATTTGGTATAATAAATAACATTTGTGGATTTATAATAATACATGAAGAGATCATTTTATGCAAAGTACTTGGTTATATTTTGGAAACTGGAAGTGTGGGATAAATTTGAAGATTTATAAACAATATATTATAAATAGAAATGAATTTATAACTGGATTTTATAAATAGGAAAGAAGTGTTTAGAAAAGGTTTTTATAATTATAATAGGAGATTTATAAAAGAGTTATAAATAGAAATGAGTTTTATAAAAGAAATTTTATAAACGAATTAAGGGTTTTATAATTATATTTGTAGATTTACAAAAAGAAGTTATATGATTATACTTTGAGATTTATAAATGATATTTTATAAAGGAGATTTATAATTAAACTTTTATAAAGTGATTTACAAATGTAGTTTGTAAATATAAATTGGTTTATAAAAATGAGTGATATAAAAAGGAATAGGATTTGATTTCCATAAGATTATTTTAAATATGGTGGTATGGAAAGCATTCTTTTCATACTTAACACCAAATTCCAAGGTGTGGAAACTCATCTTTATCTTGAGGATTAAGAATATGTACTGAGCCAAGCGTAGTTTCTTATCTTGTCTAATTTCATTGTTACCCAAGGGATGGTACTGTTTGAAAACAAAAAGCGGCGTTAAGTATATTTGGTCTAGTTTCCATACGACCCGTTTCTTACACCAAAAGGGGAGTGGTTTGGATTTATTATTATTATTATCAATTTTTAAATGACATTTGGTTTAACCCAAATATGTATGGTTTTTGAAAATGAAATCTTCTAAATATTTGTGAATTATACTTATACCATTTAGATAAGTATATAGCTATATTCCCTAAGCATTGGGAATGTAGCATTTTGTGAATATTCTTATACTATCGATATAATTATATGGAAAAGTTTTCTATGTTTTAAAAATCCGCCAAAATCATTTTGAGAAATTAAAATAACTAATTTCGAAATTTTAATATATTTACTTAATTTGCAATTAATTAAAGTTAAATAATTAATTAAAAGTTATTTAATTAACACACGCACATATATATATTGATATATTTTGTTATATAATTGTTACCATTATATATATTTATCCAAAATATGTTTAGGATGAATTATATTGAATTTAAAATTAATTCAAATAATTAATTGAATTATTTAATTAAATAATTGAATTTATTTATTAAATAATATCAATTAAAGGTAACTAATGTGTACATATATATATATGTATATATATATATATTTAGGTATATTATATGTATATATAAGTAAACTCTAAATTATAATTAATTATTCATCTTAGCCTATTTTAAGGTGAATAATATAAAATTTCATATAAATTAAATTAACTATTAAAAATTAAAATTAATTGAATATGCTCTAATTAATTAGAATTAAAATTAAATATTATTTAGTTAATAAGATATATATATATATATATATATATATATATATATATATATATATAATAAGTTAACTTAATGATGAAAGCTATAAATAAATTAAAACTTATATAACTATATAGGTATAAACGTTAGTGGAACTAAAATAATTCCAAAACATATTTTTGGAATAAGTATATATATTGTATGTATACTATGATTTCATAAGTGTCTGAAACTTGAATTATGAGAGTATTTCATAAAAAGTACATTATTCCTTAAATTGTTATCGCTTTAATGTTTGTATTAGGCTTGTAAATGGATACTTCGGATATGGATAATGTTACGTCCACATCCAAAATCGTTTTTAAATGTTAAATATCCGCATCCGTGGATAAGCATAGATATCCGATAATTATCTTATCCGCTAACGATCGATAAACCGAGAAATATAAATAGAAAATTTTGGTTTAGCATAAGTTTCTTCAATCCCATTGGTTATAAAAGTACAAAAAATAAACGATAGAGTGATAATAAATAGTTTTGACCAATTAATATACATTAAGTTCATATAATACAAACTATTACTTTAGTAAAATAAGTAAACATATGTCTATCACTGTACTTAAATACACAAAATATTAACTATAGTCTTGACAAAAACTAAATAGATAATTTTTGGATGCGGATACCTTGATATCCACATCCATATCCTTTTTTCCGAATATCAAATATTTATCCACTTTTTCGATACGGAGGCAAATGGATCATGAATATTTTAGGTATTCATTGACAAACCTAGTTTATATTAAAGACTATGAATTTTGAATATGTAAAGCTCTCCTCTACCCTTTATATATTAATAGATTATTTTCATACTCTTTAGTAGTTGATCATCCTCAAGATAGGGATGTTACTTGTCATACTACTAATATGTTGACTATACGAGGTAAGATACATGCACATTTTTGTTGATCTTCCTCAAGATACACGTATTATACTTAGACCATCGTGAAATGGTAAGTGCAAATAAATAATATTTCTCGATTTGTTGATCATTCTAATGGTCGAGATAAAATTAGGACGAAGACCACAGATTGGGAGTGCATATGATACAATCGATAAGGTGTTATCCATCGCTTGAAGGCCTGTGATTTATTGATCATCCTCAAGATCAAAATCCCAAGGAAGTGACTCCTAACACCCACTAAAGAAATCAAAAGATTTCTATGTTGTCTCTTAGGTTTTTTAGAAACATAAAAGTCTAAAGGAAGCTTTATTAGAAAAATGAAATGATGGTATTTAACCTTTCTAATATTCTAAGAAAATTTGTTGTATAAAGCTAAAATACTACATCTATAAATTTTTGCAACTAATAAAATTAATAAAATGTTTATCAGTTAAGATTTGAAAATGAACTAAGGATTAACATAGAAATATAAAACACACTTACGAATAAATCTTTTAGTATGTTGTCAATTCAAGACCCATGCAAGAGCCAAACTGTATCACTATACAGTCGCACCTTGATAGATAAAGATTTTATTCGTTCGAGACTATGTGTTATCTTCTATGAGTTTTTAACTCTTAAACAATATAAGAATATGAATATTTGATCCTGTTCAGTCACATATAAATGTTATATAGCCAACAACCGTGATTTGTAATGTACGAAATCTCGAAGAAATTAGTTCAATGGAAATAAATAAGTAAAATATGAAGCAAGATCATGCATACAATACGATCGATTGTTATAAGGATCTTGTTGTACTAAAATATAGCATTTGTCCAAGAGTTATGAGATGGATCTATGAATTTGATTACTAAAATGTCAGTTTGATTCGTTTATGTTAAGTGCAGCTTATTTGATATCATTAAATGATTAGGATTGATTAAAGGACATCCATTACTGCACTTTTATATTCTTGAAAAGAAAAGCTTTCCTCGTCGCTCTATACAACGGATCCATTATCGTTTGTTAATTGATAGCGGATAAGTATATAAAGATAATCTCGAAGGACAATGCAGATCGTTTTTCTAACACGAGCGAGCCTTCTACACGGGATGGTCCATTCATGGTGTTTGGGACACTGAACTCACTCTACGTAGATATCACACTACACTTACCTTAGTCAATACTTGGAATCTGATCGGTCAACATACATCGGCTTCCTTTGGATTCCAAGTGTTGATCACACGGGAATTCTACTAGAAGTAAAGCATAGCTGATCGTGTTGAATATCGAGTTTCTCTATTCAGAATGACCTAACGGTTTCCCCATTTAAGCCTATTGAAGTGACTTCGGCTCCTTCAGAAGTCGGATCGTCTATGGCTCTAACATTGCCTTCCATTCTAGCCAGGTGAAACCAATCGATGACCTTTCAATCTCAAGGCCAGTTGGTCCCAATTGTATTAGTGGTACATCGACCACCTCCAGGCTTGAGAATTATAATTGACCCACCAGAGCAGGTGCCTTTGAGCTTATCAATAAGGTCACTTTAAAATATTTGCATTCGGCACAACATCCCTAAAGATGACATTCCTTTGCCAACGAGAGACGTGTTTTCTCACAATCCACCTCAAGGCTTCACGGCTTACAACCATTATATGTGTTTTGGTGGTGCATTCCCATCGTTTCACTTCTTGCAAGAGATCAGTCTAGCTCTATTTCAAGTCCACCCAAATGGATATACATTACTGAATTCGTCGTATGTTCTTTTCATGGATAGATTTGCATGGCCTCCAATGTTCAATGACCTGACCTACCTCTTGCTATTCAAGAGAAGGTAGGGTTGCCTATCCTATGTGATTATAGAGGCCTGGAGAGGTTGTAACATCATTAAAGGATTGCATAATAATCGTTATGCCTTCTAAAATGAGTATTTCTTTGTGTGTTTCCCAAAGGGATTCAATCGCCTACGGCTTATTGGGGTTAAGATTTTTTCCTTTGTTTATCCTATGTTGGAGTTTCTAAGTTACTAACTTAGTATGTATCCTATTGCAGTCCTACTGAGGCATGTCCACAAGGAAGAGCATAATAAAATGCTTAAGGATTTGAAGTTGTGGCAAAGAACCGCTGGCCCGTCGAATCCCTTTTGACTAACGACAACTTATGGGAACATTGGCCGCTTTACCCAGGTAGATCAGTTGATATTGAGTCTCCAGCACCAAGAAGTTCCAGAACAAACACCAGCTCCACTGCTCCATCTCGTAGCTTCGACGAGAATACTCAGGGAGATGCAGCTGGTCCATCTGGCGGAGTTTAACCTGAAGAAGTTCCAGTAGTTGATGCAAATTTGCAAACTGAGGAAGATATTCCAAGAGATAGGGATGAGACAAATAGATTGATCTCGATCCCCTAAGAGGACAAATCGATCCAGAGAAGTGATGGAAAACAACCAATGGTAATATAAGAGGAAGAAGAGGCTTCTGATGACGATGATAGTGATTTTGATGCCACCGAGGAAGGAGATGAGTCCAGTGGTGAATCACTAGAGATGAGCCCTGATCTTCCTAACTCACCTTCTGCTACCTACTAACATTGAGTCCGAGCTTCCCATTTCTCCTCCTTTGGCACAACTAGTTATTGTGACTTCACAATCGACCCAGAGTCCATTTATATAAACCCCTATAGGAGATTCGACACACTCACGTCCTTCGAGAGATGTCTCCATTAACTTGAATGAATTTAGGGACGTTGCAAAGCGAGATGATAGGCGAGATTGGCTCAGATATCAAATCATATCTTCGAGTTCTTTAATAAGTGAAGGTGGAGAAACTCCAACTTTTAAACCATACTGATATGGTCAGTAGAGTATATAGGGGGTCATTGGTGCTGCACACTCTACCTTAGGACCATGGAAATGCATTTCTTAATTGAGAAAAATCCCAAAATTCAAGTAATAACTCTATTCTTCCTTTTTTTAGGTTCCATAGGTCGCTGATTATTCCATCAGCTATGCCAACACTCCAGTTCTTACAAGGATCAGACTCTAAATTCAACTTGACGTTCTTATCATGAAACTGAAGATGAGAGAAGAAAGAGTAAAGATTTTTTGCACAAAAAATGGGCAAACACCTCCAAGTCGTATGATTTACTCGATTTTATGTTGTTCTTAGTGATTTGGGTGATTTATGCAAATATGTAAATAGCAGGGACTAAACTGTAAAAGACACACAGATTTATAGTGGTTCGGCCAGAATGTGCCTACGTCCACTTCATATGTTATTCTCTTTCACTGTTCAGATTACAAGCACAAAGCTTTGATTACAAGTGCATGAAGGTTGTTTGAAAGTTCTGTCCGTGCTTGAGCTCTCAAACTTGTCTTCCATTGTTGTACCCCTACCCCTCTATTTATAGAGTGAGGCTGGGGATAGGGGTCTTGGATGTATATAACGGCTGGTGGGCCTGGGCTGGTGTGATCTGGCCTGGCATTGTTGGTTCGGTAATACCTTCTTTACTTTGGTTTGGTAGTGGTAGTATACTTCTGGTTCGGTAGGGTCTTCTTCGTGTGGGTTCGGTAGCATCTCGGTCCGGTGATGAGAGGAAGGTGGATTGGTTCGGGGGTGAGTGGAGCGTGGTTGGTTCGGTGGTGAGAGGAAGGTGGATTGGTCCGGTGGTGAGAGGAAGGTGGATTGGTTCGGTGGTGAGAGGAAGGTGGATTGGTCCGGTGGTGAGAGGAAGGTGGATTGGTTCGGTGGTGAGGGTGTTCGGTCCTGCCTTGTTTCGGTGGTGAGAATACACCCAACATTTGCCTCCCAAAGTGGGGCATATGGCTGCATATGTCGCGCTTTGTTTTCTCCCCATTCGGCCTAAGTGCCGAACCGGTTGGTCCGGTCATCCTACGCTTGCTTATAAGTAGGGGCTTCACGCCTCTGTTATTCCATACCTTTTGAAATTGCCGAACCAAACCTTGGTCTGCTGAATCAATCATATCACCGAACCACACTTGACTGCCTGTCCAGGTGAATTAGTCTTCTTTTGCCGAATGAACCTTATGCTTGAACTACTGAATGAGTCAAAGGGATACGAGTGCCGAATGGACTCCAACCTCGAACTACCGAATGAACTTGGGAGTACGAGTGCCGAATGGCCCTTGGCCTCGAACTACTGAATGAACTTGGGTAGGTAGAGTGCCGAATGGCCCTTAGCCTCGAACTACCGATTGAGCTTTTATGTTTTGAATCATGAATGAGATTCCAGGCCATAGGTACTTATTTGTCTGCACCCCTTGTTCTAACGATGTGTTTTCTCGTGTTGCAAATAATGTCTCATAAAGTAGAAACCCGTTCTGACAAGAAGAAATCCAAGGACAAAGAGGAGTCCTCCATAGTGCCCTAAGTTCAGTCAGAGCCAGAATGACATGGACCATCCCCGCGATCATTAGTAGATGGGTGCGGCCCCCAGGAGCTTTTGAACTCACCGCCTGACTGCTTTCCTAGCTCCCTCAAAGACGAGCAACTTGACGTTATATTTAGATCCTTTGGGATTGACAGAGTGCACATGATGTTGCCAGGGAAAGGAGTGATGCCGTATAACCCCCCTGAAGGATATTTTGCTTATAGTAGGTATCATTGCATGTGCGGGGCCATTCCTCCGATCAACGCTTGGATCGTCAGCTTCATCACATACTTGAAGGTGGCCCCTTTCCAGCTTCAGCCCAACTCCTATGCCATCTTGGTGAGTCTGTTCATTATTTTCCAGAGAAGATATGGGCGTCCCCCTTCCAACCGGAAAATTCGGTACCTGTACAACTTGAGAGGTTACAAGAAGGGGTCTCCATACATTGCTTAGAATCGGCCGTGTCTTTCAAGCCAGTCCTGGACTTATATTCAAAATTTAGCATGTTCAAAAAGGAATGGTTCTTTGTCAGAGATGACTCTGTTTCTTTCCACCGCTTCACCTCTGGCTGTAAGTTGACTCTTATTTATAATTTCCGTTCCGATTGCAAAGCTCCTCCTTATGTGTTTTGCTTCTTGCTAGCGACATGTGGCTTTGCGGCTGTAGAGAATGATCGTTTGGTTCGGATGGCTGCGGAAATAGAAGCCATTCCGAAAAAGGAGAGGACAGCTTCTTATTTGATCAGGAATGCTACTCTTTTGGGGCACAACTTGACTCTGCCATGCCAGTCTATGGTCAAGCAAAGAGACACAGCCGAGGAGAGGGCCGCCAAAGCTAAAGGAGGGGCTATGGCGAAGAGCAGCAAAAGGAAACCCTTCTCGAAACATCCAATTGTCGGGGAGAAGAAACTTAAGTAGTCCGATGGACACTCCCCCAGAACATGTCCAGATGTCCCGGAGAAGGAAGATGTGGAGGAGGAAAGAGGCGAAGATGAAGGAGGTGAGGCGGAGAGTGGAAGTGGTGGAGAAGGTGATGGTGATGGTCATAGCGATGATGGTGGCGACGGACAGAGTGGTGATGGCACTGGGGCTTTGTCTTCTGAGCAAGCAGGTGTGATCCAGGAGTGGACAGATGACGCTTTTCGCCTAGCTTTTGAAGGGTTGAAGGAAGGATCAGCTTTAGTGGAGAGGCCTAATAAAGTTGACAAGGCCGGGACCGGCGCCGATTCATCTTCTACGAGCGCTTCAGCTAAGGCAACTCTTGCGATTCAAGGTGAATTTTTGACTCCTGCCGACTCCATTTATGATAAGGATTTAGGAATATTTTATGGTCAGCTCCCGTCCTAGAATGAGATGCAGGGCTTATTGCAATATCCTACTCCTCCTCAGGGTTTGTATAACAAAAGCGTCTCTTTACTCTTCTTTAACTTGATATATTTCCTGAATTATAGCTCAACGTATGTTTGTAACATTGGGTTTTTATCACAGAAGCGGGTAAGGTGGCCAAGACATCAGATATTCGGCACCGTCTTGAACAATACAAACTTCTCAAGGCTTCTATTAAACCAAAGCCTCCGACTAACCTCCCTGGAGACGTAGTCGGCTACCGTCCTCTTCTTGGAGTTATCGAAGAGGATATCTAAAAGAAGAAGAGGAGTCGCTCCTTGTTTGAATCCTCACCTGGTCCTCAGTCCCCAACTCAGCCTCTTCGGGATACCACGAAGAAGAATACTGAATTTATACCTCCTTCGTACCCGTCTAAACATCCTATCGTTACCCGGATAGGCCATCCCGGCTTGGCTCGTAATCCGTTTGCATGTCATCCGGATCTGGATCCGGGTTCTTGCGATATTACCTTTGATGAGGCTACCGGTGAGCACCTTCTTCCCCGTAATCCTATGGTAAGAGTATTGGATGAAGCTAAGTCCCTGGACCTTGATTTGCTTACCACTCGGGCTGTAACTTTGGGGGACGAAGCTAAGGCAAACATTGACCGGGTTGCTGAGGAAACTAGGAAGCTGATGGGGCATCATGCCCGACTGGTCAAGGCTGGAGAAGAGATCGGGAGTGCTAACATTCGACTGCGGTTAATGTTTTCCGACCAGGCCAAACAGCTCGCTGATCAGGCCATCCAGATCTCTCAACACGAGGCCGCTTCTTGGCAATTAAAGAAAACCATGGAAGAGGCCAGCAGGACAGAGTTACAGAAAATGGAGGCAGTCTGTAAGGAACGGATTGATATGGCTATTGCAACGGTGGATGCCGCAGAGTTGCTCAAACCAAGCTGAAGGAGGAGATAGAGGCGATGAGGAAATCCTTTCAGGCTGACTGCTCGCGATACCGATCGGAGAGAGATGCTGCCACTGCAAAGCTGTTGGCTTCTGAGGACCGAATAAGGGAGTTCGAGGAGAATGAGGGGATAATGGATGAGATGGTTCAGGATATATACTTTCGCACTTGGAAACAGGGCAACTTATCTTGGATGGATGATTATCCCCGAGCCATGGCCAGGATTTATCTCAGGGCCCTGGAGGAGGATAAGGCCGATGCAGATAAGGAGGGTGGCGTGGTTTTTAGAATGGACGTGGTTACGGCTCAATTCACCAAGAAGGAGAAAGCGGCGGCGAAGGAGGGTATGCGGCTGCTTACTGCTGAGGAGGTAGGTGTGCAGTTAGAGGATGACGATCAAGGAGCAGATGCTGGTAAGTCTTCCCTTTTAGCTTTTCGTAACTTGATTGCTTATTGTTTATTTGATGGATTCTTCTCCTGAAATGGACAGGCGGGACCTCTGAAGCACCAACTACCTCTGGTCAACATGCTGAGAGTTCTGATCCTGCGGTTAAGTAGATCTCGGAGGGCCAGTAGGATAGAGGTGAAGCCCTGATGCAGCCGACTCCTTTACTTGATTTGGACATCTTTTGGTTTACTTGACATTGCTGTCTATGGTAGTCTCAAAACATTAATGTAACTTTTAGGCTGTAATTATGTTATTCGTAACGAACGACTTTATTCTTGGCATGTAATTTTTAACTTAAGCGGATTCTGTCATATTTGAATGCTATCTTTATTTTGGTGTGTTGCGTAAGAAATATAGCTGTGCATATTCCTGTGATTCAATTGTGTTTGATGTCAAGTTCTTGCTTAAAATATAATTTCATATCTTGCAATGTTATTGTGATGTGCGAATAAATTACAGCTACGTATTCATATACAAAAGAAGAAAGTACCGCCCTTTGTGTCTTAGCCGTAGACGGTTGCTTTGAATGTCTTGTATGACTGAGCGTGGAATGCAGCTGAGTGACCTGTCATCCAGCTGTGAGTTCCTATTCCCATTAGCGAGCGTCTCTTATCTTGTGTCCTCTACTTTAGGGATCGTTATAGAGGATAGGAGGAAAGTTTTTAAACAAAATAGAAATATAAGAAATAGTAAAACTTCCAATCACGGAAGGCCTGCGATGTGCTTAAGTTCATGGCAAACGGGTTTTGTAGTCACTTTGCCTAGATATGGGTCTTGGAGACATTTGTCACCCATCTTACGCCTCCGCGGGGAGTTTCTCTTTTTTACCACAGCCGTACTTAAGACACTTGGAGCCGAGATCGCGCACAATAACTACCCGGGCCATTATGGCCCGTAATCGTGGGTATTATTCGATTTACCGTGGCCGGCTAGCGTGGGTGCCAATCGTCAACTGTGAACTACCCTTTGCTGGCCACACCTTATGTTGGGGCTTAAAATAGGTTCACAGTTGCCAGCGAGCCGAACGCCGTAATGAGCTGCCTCGGCTATAGTCGGCCTTCTCGGTGGCTCATAATCGGCTCATTACAGTTGGCTTTAAGGGTCGATCGTGAGCAATGAGTTAACCCACAGCAGAGGGATGCTGGAGCAAAAGTGTCTCATTGCGAGGGCATAGATTCAGATAGTACCTGTTAGGCTTGTCCAGGTGAAGTCGCGCTATGATGTGTCTTGAGTGGAAATGCCATTACATAGGATTTCGTTCAACAGAAAAGGATAAAGTTAACAAGCAGCCAAGATATAAAGGAACAAGTTAAAAAAGAGACAAGTTTTTAAAGTGGTTCGGCACAAAAATGCCTACGTCCACTGATTCTCTTTGTTAATTCACTTCATATGGGCAGTACAAGTTAAGAAAAGTATCGATGAAGGTGTTGGATGTTCCATGCCCTCTGGAACACCTCTCCGTCCACTGTTGACAAAATATAAGCTCCATTGTGGAGATCTTTATGAACTACATATGGTCCGTCTCAGATTGGATCTAGTGCACTGGGGCGCGAGAAGATTCGCTTGAGGACAAGATCTCCTTCTTGTAAGCTACGATGCTTGACTTTGGAGTTGTATTGCGCTGCCACTTTTTTCTTCTGAGCTGCTGCTTTTGGTCCGGTGGGGAGAGGAAGGTGGATTGGTCCGGTGGGGAGAGGAAGGTGGATTGGTCCGGTGGTGAGAGGAAGGTGGACTGGTTCGATGGTGAGGGTGTTCGGTCCTGCCTTGGTTCGGTGGTGAGAATACACCCAACAAAGCTGGAGAAGCTTACATGAAGCTTGCTATTTGTAGAGAAACCATGAGAGGGGGAGAAAAGACGAAGGGACAGCGAATGTGATGCCTTCAGTGATACTCACAAGCACCAAAAGACTCCCATGATCATCATGTGACTACATCATCTATCGTCCTTCCCCACTCCAAAGTTTAGACTACTACAACGTAGGAAATTCCATTCTCTCACTGTTGATGCTCCTACTTCTCCTAAATGTAGTAAGAACTACGAACTTCCACTGGGTCCTTTTCAACTTTAAGCTGCTTATGTAGGGTCAAATTAGATCAGACGATAAAACCCATGAATAAGGCTACTTCTCTTTGAAATCTCGAGGAAGTCTCTAAGGACTTAGAAGTTGGGTTTGAATGGCAGCACCTTGTATGAGCTTTCTTTGACATGAACCAAATCAACTACCAATAGATTCTCTTGTGTAAGATAGAAAAAGATGATTACGATAAAAGAATCAAGGATCATGATGATGAGATAGCTTAACTAAAGCTCGATAAGGACACTACCCTGGAGGGAAAAGCTCTGAACGACAAATTACTAATGAAAAGGAGTCAGGCTCATGACATAGCACTCCTCGTGATTATAGATCAACTTAAAGATGCCTATAGGGAGTCTTCCAAGCTGAAGGAGCAAGTCACCGTTGGAGAGTATATCGTCAAGGCCCAAAACCATACCATCGTTGAATAGGCTATAACCACTGTTGAACAGGTTGCCTAACTTACTTGACTCTACGAGGAGAATACAAAGCTGGCCAAGGTAGCAGAAAAGGATGAATCTGATAAGCCAAAGGACAAAATTAACCACTTAGTTACACTGTTGGAGCTTTCGGATCTTCAAAGGAAGCATGCTGAGGTGGCGAGTCAAATGGACACAACCATGCTACACTTCTACACTTTCTCCATGATGAAAAAGGGTAGCTTAAGGTGGCTAGGAGATAACTATCCCTGGACCCTTGCTATCATTTGGGAAGAAGTACTGGTCAAGTCAGAGCGGCTAGGAATATGTTCTCTAAAGAGGAACTCTTGGTCACTTACCTTAGTTATGAAGATACATACTTTCTTATTGTCGAAAGGGAAATTTTAAGGGAAGAGAAAGAGAAGGAAGCTATTGAGGCCACTTTAAAGCTCTCGCTGGCCTAAGTTCTTTGGGTTAGGGCGAGATATCTGCTCCCAAATCTTAAGAGCAAGTAGTGATTATACCTACATCCACAAGAATTAGTACTACAACCACTTGATCTCTCCCGGCATATGAAGCCCTATACGAGCGGTATAGTCCTCCGGTTATTGAGCGACCCACTGAAATGGAAGCTGGTGAAGAGGGTTTTGAAATTGAAATGCACGACCAAACTCCTGGTTTAGGTATTTCTTTACTTTCTTTTGTGTTTTAGAAGCTTTAGCTCACTCTAAAGTCCTTCACTAAACTATACAATTGTAAGTCATTCATCTATTCCACCATGTATATTGCTTCCACCATTGTCTCTACAATAGCTTCAGGTTTAGTACCCGTTTCAGGCTCTAGTCATGGATTGGATTTTGAATAAATAGCAACACTGTAGAACCTGGAGGATGCCTTTATGTCACAAGAAGATGTCATAATCATGGAAGGGTTGGATTCGACTGATAAGAAGACAATGGTGGAGCAGATACAGAAAGAGAAAGAGGAGAAGATGAAGCTGAAGACAGAGCCAGATGTTACCCAGCCCAAACTACTCCCATTTACAACCAAGATTAGCAAGATGAATCCCGAGGACATGTCCATAAGTGGATCAAAAGAACTTGATTCTGGTGCAAGAGGAGGGCACTTTCATTTCGAAAACAAGAAGGGCGACAAGCAGAAGATGATCACTCCCGGTCGGGGAGGTAATAAGTGAAGATGTGATCAAGGTGGAGTGGAGCACTTAGGGTTTTTGTGTAACTTGAGTCTATACAAAGTGTTTTTGTTTTGTTGTCATGTTGGTGGAGTCTGTATTTTTTTTGATGTCAAAAAGAGACCGATATTATGGGATACACCCCCTTGTTTGTCTATGTACGTAAAAAGATGTTGGTAATGAAAGATTAGTTTTTATATTGTAATCTCTCTTGTGTAATTTTTCTTCATCCTATGTACTATGCTTATTCATGTACCACCGCATGCGTATATAATATGACTTCCAGTTTTGCAATTCCCATATTATATACTGCCGTTTTGTGTGTTGTGTTCATTGACAGTAACTCTGTGCATGTAAATAGTGTAACCTGCTTATTTAATGTATCTCCATACTTGTAAATAATAATCCTGTGGTTATTTAGCATATTATATTACTTAGTTCTTTTGTTATTTGCTAAAATACTCTATTCTCTGTAATAGAACTATAGTATATCTCAGTTTAGCTCATCCTGATTGTATATGTATGCCCCTACTCCACATGGCTGGTTAATTCGAACGTAGGGCTCGGGCGGTTGTTTAGAGACCACTAGTTCTAGGTAACTCTTTTGGTTGCCCCAAGTCTAGGTTGCACAATAGGCTCCTATCCTCGAGAACTTGTGGTTTTGATGCTCAATTTTGAGTATTTCGTTCCTCGATTTTGTTCGGCATCTTTCAAGTTCAGTATTGAGAACCTGTCCATATATATCAGTTTCTATCTTTGGAAACTTACAAACAGCTCAAGTAGTTGGATTTTCCTTCAATGTTGCCTATCTCTGGGAGATGTCGAGCCTTGATAGTTATGAGTTAATCTCCCAATTAACTTGGTGATTTGCAATTTCCTAGCGTTGCTGAGGCAATGCCAGTACTTAAAAGATAGGGATCGATTTTCTTCGTTGACCCGACAGTTCGTATTTTCATGCCATTACCGGATCAATGTTAATTTCCACTAATCTTGCAATAGAGAACTTTCCCAACATTGTTGGAGTGGCGCTGGTACTTAGAAAATTTAGATCGGTGTTACTGAGGTATCATCGATTACCAAAAATGGAAAGATTTCCTAGCAATGCCGGGGCAACACTGGTACTTTGGAAACTTGGATGAGCTCTCGGTGTTACCATGGTAATATCGATTGTTAGAGGGTAAATGGATTTGCCAGCGTTGCCAGAGCAATAATGATACTTAAGAAATGTGTATTGATTGCAAGAACACGGTTCCATCGGTTCAAGTAGCGATGTGTGGCTTATTGGTGTCGCACAGGGAGATTGCTTACGAGAATGCAATTCCATCGGCTCAAGAAGTGACTTGCGGCTTATTGGTGATGCATAGGGAGATGGACCTACCTAACATTCTTAGAGCAACACCGGTGCTCAAAAGGTATGGATCGATTTTCCTCATCGATTTAGCAGCTTGAGTCAATTTTCCACGTCAGCTCGGCGGTTTGCTTACTAGAATGTGGTTCCATCAGTTCAAGAAGCTAGATTTATTAATAAAACAAACGGAAAGGAAAGTCCTGCCTATTTATAGTGCCTCTAGTGTCCTCGGGCGGCTTATTTATGAAAATAGGACATATATAGATAGATATTAAATAAAGTAGCGCCATAGTGTGTCGCTATTCAAAGCATAAGGAATCGAGATTCCATCGGTTGTTATCAGCTTGAATGTGCCATCTCCAAGTTTTTGGCTGATCATGTAGGATCCGTTTCAATTCAAGCCAAATGCCCTGTACCCCGAAAGATTCATTTTAGGACGAGATCTCCTATTTCGAAGGTGCGGTTGAGAACCTTGGTGTTGAAGTGCCATGCAACTCTTTTCTAGTGAGAAATAGTCCTCAGTTCATCTTCCTTCTGCATCTCATTGATCTAGTTAAGTGATTTGAGTAGTAGTTTCTCTTTTTCTCTTTGGTTTAAGCGTCTTCTATGAAAAGAGGTGAGTTCCAGTTCCATGGGATCATAGCTTCTGAACGATATGCCAGAGCAAATGGTTAGCGTTTGGTCGTAGATTTGTGTGTCGTTCGTTAAGCCCATAGTGCAAGTGGAAGCTCATCAACTCAACTTCCTTTAGCTTTTATCACCGTTTCTTCATGGAGGATTTGATGATTTTGTTCACTGCGCCCGTTTGCTCATTTTCCTATCGGTGCACTATCGTGGAAAAGATCTTCTCGATCTGGTAACACTTGCAGAAATCTTTGAATTCAGCACTCTCGAACAAAGTTCCATTATCTGTAATGATTTTTCATAGTACTCTAAGCCTGCAAATATTGTTTTTTGTTACGAAGTTAATCACCTTTTTAGTCATAATATGGCAATTAGTTCTGCTTCAGCCTATTCTGTAAAGTAATCAACAATAGTAGCATATTTGGCTCCTTTTACTATTGGTAGTATGCCCATTAGATCGATTCCCCACATTGCGAAAGGTTAAGGGCCGACCATTTGCGTAAGCTCTATAGAAGGGGTTCTCAAAATCTTTGCAAATCTTTAGCATTGATCAAACCATCTGGAGTTATTAGTTGTATCTTGGTTTATTGTTGGCCAGAGATATCCATAGCGAAGAGCTCTCCGCATAAGCGTTTGCCCCTCAATGTGGTCACCACAGCTGCCTTTATGAATCTCCATGAGGATCTTCCAAGCTTCATCTTTGGTTGCACGCCCGAGAAAGGGAGAAGAGAATCCTCTTCTGTGTAGCACTCCGTCCTGCATCACGAATCGTGGCACCTTTCAAATGACTTTCTTTCGTCCATTCCTGTCTATGAGGAGTATTGCTTTGAGCAGATAATCTTTCATTAGCGTCATCCACGATTCATTCTCTTTTGTGGTCTTCAAAATCCAATCTACATCCATCTGATCTTTATTAGAGCTATTAACACTTCAACTGGAACCAATCCCATTGATTGTGCATCTCCAGAACTGGCTAACTTGGCTAAGTAATCGGCCTTCATGTTCTGTTTTCAGGGAATACGGCTTATCATGTAATGTTCAATGTCGTTGAGTAATTCCCATGCTTTTGACAGATAAGGGGTGAGATTTTCCCCTTTAGCTTGTACTTCCTCTTCACCTGACAGTCGACTAGTTGAGAGTCGTTGAAGACATGAAGAGCTTTTATTCTCAGTTCCTTTACAATTTTTAATCTTGCTATTAACTCCTCGTACTCTGCCTCATTATTAGTAGCAAGAAATTCCAATCTTAGAGCATAGTAGATTGATCGTCCTTTGGGAGTTTCAAGCACATCCCCCACTCCTGAGCAAAATTCATTTGATGCGCCACCAACAAACAATTTCCATTGTGACACCATAACTGCGGTATCCATTTCCTCATCATCCTAAATTATGAACCCAGCAATGAAATTAACTAGTGCCTATCTATTAATTGCCCTTATGGGATGATAAGTTATGTCTTATTGTCAATGTTCCACTTTAGAAGTCATCCCGAAGTCTCGAGCAAGTAGAGTATTTGCTTCAAGGGTTGAATCATCAACACTTTGATTGGGTAAGTTTAGGAGTACGATTGCAGCTTCCTTGATGTTGTCAGTAAGCATAACGGCAATTTTTCCAACTTTGGTTAATTTTATTTGGCTTCAATGAACTGTTTGCCAATGTAATAAACTGGTCGTTGAATTCTAGCTTCCTCATGTATAAGTGCTGCACTTAATGCATAGGAGGATATTACCATTTAAATGAATAGATCTTCTCCGGTGGTGTTTCCATATGTTAAAGTAATTCCTCAAAAGCTATCTAGCAGTCTTGATTCCATTCAAAAAAATTCTTACCTTTTTTCAGTGCATCAAAGAATGGTATGTGCTTTTCCATCGCTGCAGATGAATCAACTCAATGTTGCAATATTTCCATTTAAGCTTTGTATCTCTTTCTTCATTGTAGGGGCAACGACGTTCCATAAGCCAGCAACCTACTCAGGATTATCTTCGATGCCCCTTGCATTCACTATAAAACCAAGAAATTTTCCGGACGAAATGCTGAAAGAATACTTCAAGGGATTCAACCTCGTTCCATACTTTCAAAGGATCTCAAACATCATTGATAGATCATCCAAGCGATTCCTAAATACTCAAGACTTCACGAGCACGTCATCGACATACACATCCATTGTTTGTCTAATCTTATTCTTGAATATTGTGTTCCTCAATCATTGGTAATAAGTTTCGAAGTTTTTCAGACCGAACGACATTACACGATAACTATATAACCTTAAATCCGTGATGTAGCTTAAGTTCTCCTATTTGGGCTCATGCATCATAATCTGATTGTATCAAAGTAGGCATCCATAAATGAAAGCAATTCATGCCTCGTGGTCCCGTCAACAAGCTGGTCGATATTGGGTAATAGAAAGTTATCCTTTGAGCAAGCTTTGTTCAAGTCTACGTAGTCGATGTAAGTTCGCCACTTCCCGTTAGATTTTCGGACCAACACGGGGTTTGATACCAACTTTGGACATGTCACGTCACAGATGAAGCCATTGGCCAATAGCTTATCCATTTCTTCCTTCAATGCAGTGTATCACTCTGAACCCAAACTACATCTCTTCTGCCTTACTGGTGTGAATTTAGGATTAATATTAAGTGCATGGCATGCTATCTCCGATGATATCCCAAACATATCGGAATGCGTCCATGCAAACACATCCAAATTGACATGAAAAGAGTTAATCAACTCCTGTTGCATCTTGATTCCAAGCTACAAAGCTAATTTCAAAACCTGAGTTAGGTCGTCCATGTCGACATGAACAACCACCATTAACTCCATCAATGCTGCATGCTCCTCTACTGTCCTCTTCTTCCTAGGGTCTAAAGTCTTGTTGAAGCAACTACGATCCTCGAGCTAGGGGCCTTCCTGTAATTGCTATGCTCGTAGTTCACGAATATGGAGAGATATCCCCATATTATTTCCCTTCTCGCTCATTTGGCGTTTCCCAATTTTGAACTCATAAAATTCTCTTGTCACGCTTTAGTCTCCTTTTACCACTCCAATCTCATCCACAATGGAAATTTCATTATGAGGCACCTTGGAGCTAAGGCGATTGTGAAGTCTATGTGGGCCGATCGACCTAAGAAGGCATTGTAAGCGGAGAATTCATCAATTATCATGAAGGTTCGGATGAGTACCACCCTTCATTCCACTTCTCCTAGTCTTACAGGTAGATCAATTGTTCGAGTAGGTTGTTTTGGTTCACTGGCAAAATCTTGGATCTTCATCCTACAGGCAGTCACACCCTTCATGCTAATCTTCAATTGATCGAATCTTTGTCAAAAAAGGATGTTAATTGAACTTCTACTATCAACCAATACTCGACGAATAACTGCTGGTCCAATTCCAACTATTATCACCATTGGGTCCAGAGATGGTGTCTCTATACCTTCAATATCCTAATTCTAAAATATAATGTCGTCGGTTATCATTTTCTGTTGTTTGGATGAAGCTCCATCTTCGATAGCGAAACAACTTTCCTCAGGAGCATGTTTCAACGAACTAGTGTATCACTATATCTCGTCCCAACTCTTCTCCACTGGGTGAGGTCCCCTATTTATGGTACTTATCACCAACCCTTGACCAATTCAACGAGGCACACTTCCGTTTGGTCCAGGCTGATTTCCTTGAGTATTCGAAACTTGGGATCTAAAAGTTTTATCATGATTTTGTATTTTCTTTACGTACTGTTGGAGCAATTTTTTCCTTACCAGTTCCTCAATAATTCCTTTAGATGGTGACATTCATTTGTTATACCGGTGATTCTCGTGAAAGCGACAAAACTTCCTCGATCTCTTTTGTTGTTTAAATGCTTCTCTCTTGGGCGGTTTGTTGTATCACTTAGTTCTCTTTATGGCAAGGTAGATGTTCTTCAAGCTATCTTTCAATGACATATAATCTTCGGGCCTGGGATTCCTTAGACGTTTTCCATTCCCATCACGCCTACTAGAGTTTTGATTCCTTTTTTTATTTGAATTCTTTCCCGCGTTTCTCGCAGTATCTCCTGAATTATCTCCATCCTACCTGACTAGAACATTACTTTAGACCACTCCTTTTAGTAACTGATCAAAATTTTTACCTTCAATCGCGCTTTCTTTTGCCAACCGTAGGAACTGATTTGCATTTTGTTGGAATTCCTCTATGGTAGTCAGTTTTTTCATTTCAATCCATCTACTGAATTCTATATCCGGATGGATTGCATGGATCAAAGCCACGAAAATCATATATTTTTTGGGATTCTTAACTTTGTGACTGCAATGTTAAACCGATTCAAGAAAAACTTAAGAGATTCATTGGATCCTTGGAAAAAGCTAGATAAGGACATCACATCTTTTGGTCGTGCGGTATGGAGTCTGAATTATTCTAGAGACTTCATTGTCAATTTGTCAAAGGTAGAATTGATCTTGTCAGATGTCTGGTCAATAACATGGAAGCAACTCTTTCCAAAAAGACAAAGAAATATCGATAGTGAATAGCATGCATTGCTCTAGCTTCATCTATATGTCATTCATACTTATACAAATGCTGTTTTGGATTCATTGTGTCGTTGTATGACGACATCGTTGACACAGTGAACATTTAAGTGTATTCCTCTCTTAGAGACAAATTTCGGTGAATAGGGTTCGACTTGGTGCAGAACCCCAGTCTTCATTCTTTCTACCCCTACTCTCCTCCACCAACCGTTTGGCCTTGTCGGTAATGTATTCTTCCCTAGCATGGTTATCTATAGGTCGGCTGTCAAGGGTGGCCATAAAATGATCTTGGTTTGCCAACTAAAGTCTTGGTTCTCATTCTCCAGGAGAGCAACTCCTACAGCGTTCCGGTGGTATACAGTTGGTCTTGCCATAGTTTTCTAAGTACCAGTTCCAACATTTTTTCGGTTAACGCCAGTATTCAATCCAAAATTTCCACCATCAAGCTGCATATCGTCTTTGGAGTATGAACCGAGTATGGCGTCACTCTTCTGTGGAGTGTCCACCTTGAAGTTTGGGTCGGCTCCAAGTTGTTTTGGATCGGCACCATGTTGTCCCCTTATAGGGAAAACCCCTCTACTTCCTCCTACAGTGTCCTCTGCAGCTCTAGCAATTGCTTCCTTCTGTCTTTTCTTTCCTTCCCTCCAGTTTAGACGAGAAGTCTTTCTTCTAATTCTTCTTTTTGTTGGCAGTAGCAAAGTTAGCAATGCATCCATCTTATCCATGAGAGCTTTCTTACTATCAATAAATTTTTAGTTTAAATCATTGATAATTTGATTAAGATCCTCTTTAGGGACAACTTTAGAAAATCTAGGCTTTTCAACCATCGACAGTGGGTACAAATCCATCGTAGCTTACAGTGGTACCTCTCATTTGATTTCACGTCCAGCCTCTCGACTGCAAGTTATCTGGACAACCAACCCATAGGACATGTATTCGTAAGAGTCATCCATTCACTATTTAACAAGAAGTAAGAACCCCCTATCATGCATCACATTTGTTCCTAAGTAAGTGAGATAACTCGAATAATGGAGATCATATAAAAGTTCCGTGAGACCATGCCGCTAACGCGGAGTTGGATTTTACCTCACAAGAATAACATCCATATAGGCAAGAACAGAAATAAATATCAAGAACAAATCCAAATAGGAATGAGTAAAATTAATTTTGAACCAGACTTGACCAAATGGAAATAAACCGAGTAAAATTCAAACTAGACAAGATGGAAAGAACAAGGAAAACAATTCAACTTAATAGAATGGACTAAATAAGGTAACAATCAAAACTTGATAGAATTGACTGAATAAGATAACCATCCAACTGGAGAGAATAGACAAAATAAGGTAACAGTCCAACTTGATAGAATGGACTAAATAAATATTTAAATGCCATGATGAGGAGTTGGCTCTACTCATGGCAATTTTAAAGCTAAAATAGATTCTGATATACGAATCAAATAAAACAAAAGGAGATTTTCCAACAAATGATAAGGAAGGGGAATCCCCTTGGAATATACCTCTAGTAATATACTCCCGAGAAGGTCATTTACTTCGTTACACTTCTCGAAAATGTACCAGCCGGACCCCGCCAGAGCTTACAGAGTATCCAAATATTTCCACATCTAAGTGCATAATAGAATCCAAACTAGGCAAGATGTGAAAATACCCTAATGGGAGCAACCCCACATAGCTGGACGTTCACTCGCGATTTGGATTTAGTCATTTTCGACAAAGGATAACAAAGCATGATTGAGCAGCCAATATTTTTTAAGGTGATAGTATACCATAAAGAAAGCTAAATCTGATAATTAATAAATCAACTATCGGTGATACTTAAAATGATAGTATATGGAAATTAAATTTCATATATTTACCACTACTCATTGATTCTAGACAAGTCCTATTTCTTGGTTGAAAATGAAGCTGGGCAAGTTGAAGTTGTATCACCTCTAGACATCACCCTGATGACATTTTTAACCTTTGAGATAGAAATGAGTCCAACCTTAACTTTGAGCATTAATTTTATGACTAGATCCTTTCCACATAAGCGATATCGATTACGGAACTATTGTTCTATAACCAAAATTGAACTTTAACTTTTAAAAATTGAACTTGTGCTTGATTTCTACATTTCCACTTAGGTAAAACACTTTTAGAATTAGTTCCTGATTGTTGAAACGTTAAGAGAGAGAAAATATTTCCAAGTGCGTGACCCCACAGGCTTAAACCAACATCAGATCGAACATCTAGCAGGTTATCCAATTTAACATCCCAATAATCGAGTTCCAATTCCTTTTATAACTTTAAAACAATATTAATTATCAAAAAGATAATTAATCATATTCAAAATCTATTTTAAATAAACAAAACCATTATCTATAATAAAATAGATAATTATTTCCAAACACTTTTATAATATTGGTAATCAACTTTTAAAATCTTTATTAAATCAGTTTATTAAAGCAATTTTATTATATTAGTTAATTTACTTTAATCACTTTTATTAAATCAGTTAATTGACTTTAAATATTACTAATTAGAAAGATTTATTAAATTCAAATAATAATTAATTAAATGAACAATTAATCACAAACATCATTAACTAAAATGATAAGTAATTTTAAATTCCATTAATTAAAATAAATAATTAAGTTCAAATAATCATAAATTAATTTGATTAATTAAATTCAAACTCCATTAGCTTAAACAAACAATTAAAACATCATTGCTTAAAATGATTTATTTAATTACAGAACATCATTAATTAGAATGATTTAACTGCATTCTAAATATTATTAGTTAAACAATTTGTTAAATTCAAAACAATCACTAATTAAATGATTAATAAAATTCAAATATCATTATTTAAAAAGATTTATTACTTTTAAATATCATTAATTAAAATGAATATTAATTTCAATTATGCTTCATTAAAATAATTAACTAGTTAAAACTCCATTACATTAATAAAAAGAATTGACTAAACTTAAATAATCATTAATTAAAACGATTAATTAACTATAAAACATCATTAGCAAAAATGATTAATTAAATCTAAAGATGAACCTTAATTATTAGTTATTAAATTGGTTAACTAATCTCAAATTAATTAATTAATTTAAATTATCACCAATCAAAATGATCAATAACTTTTCAGTGTTCTTTTTAAGGAAACACATGCCCAAGTTCATATGACAAGGTTTTGGAAATGAAATTAGATAAACGAAGGTATAGCGGAAATCGCTATAAAGACATTTAAACTATTAGATGGAATATCGAGAATTTATCTAAAGTGGCTATTAAATAACAACATATGGATGTAAATAAATAACATATTAGCAAGAAACCCCCTTGGGTCTCTCTACAGATTTTCCCAACAAAACAATTGTTATGGATAATATGTTGATAATCACACGGGCTTAAAACAGCCAAATTAATATGTCATCCATTTTTTAATCGGAAATTCAACCAAACAAGCAATCAAACAATTTAACTAACATCTAAACAATCAATAAATGTTTACAACATCATTAATATGATATAATAAAATTAAATGTGAGTTAAACTTACATTGATTTTCGTTTTCGCCAAAATGCCCCCATTTTGGACTAAAACCGAACTCATGTCCGATTTTAGCATAAATTTTCGCTTACTCCAAATCCAACCAAACTAATTCCATCGTGAAGATCTTGACAACACGATTCCAATGCAAAAAATGACGTTTGAATCCAACCTTGTATGAGAAAGATACAAATTTTATAAGTTATCGAATAATTTAAAATTTAAATTTAAATAACTTTTATAAAATTACAATTATACCCTCACAAAAGCAACTTATTCTTCCCTAACTAAATCAGTGTGCACAGTAGCCATGTCCAAGAACACTTCCAAAATCGTGCACATGTACACACTGACGGAGCTACGACACTCTGTTTTGCAAACCGACTTCATCGATTGCTCTCTCTTCCCGAGCTCGACAAAACCGACATCTCGAACCAACTCCAGCATGCCCAACTCAAAACACAACCTGCACCAGACTTCCCTTATCATGTCATTAGGTTGCTCGACCCCAATGACCTCCGTTCCAATCACAAAGTCGCATCTAGGAGTAAAACTCCCCTGCGAGTCCGAATCCATGTTCTGTTCGTCCAATCGTCGACCATCCCTTCACAATCCCAAACCATGGCTGCTGCCCCAAAAATGACAACGGCAAAAACATACACGCATGCAAAAGGAAGGGTATGGAACTGAAGACAAACATCGAACGAGTTCAACGGATTAAAAATTAGGATTTTTAGAGGTGTACATATTTTTATCTTGATTTCTAAACTTGGATTTCAAAGAGGGAAGGCTAATTTTGATGATCAGGCGATGTTTATATAAAATGGGGAGGTATAGGTCTGAAAAGTGGGGACTTTAAATATTATTAATTAGAAAGATTTATTAAATTCAAATAATAATTAATTAAATGAATAATTAATCACAAACATCATTAACTAAAATGATAAGTAATTTTAAATTCCATTAATTAAAATAAATAATTAAGTTCAAATAATCAAGTATTAATTTGATTAATTAAATTCAAACTCCATTAGCTAAAACAATCAATTAAAACATCATTGCTTAAAATGATTTATTTAATTACAAAACATCATTAATTAAAATGATTTAACTGCATTCTAAATATCATTAGTTAAATAATTAGTTAAATTCAAAACAATCACTAATTAAATGATTAATTAAATTCAAATATCATTATTTAAAAAGATTTATTACTTTTAAATATCATTAATTAAAATGAATATTAATTTCAATTATGCTTAATTAAAATAATTAACTAGTTAAAACTCCATTACATTAATAAAAAGAATTGATTAAACTTAAATAATCATTAATTAAAACGATTAATTAACTATAAAACATCATTAGCAAAAATGATTAATTAAATCCAAAGATGAACCTTAGTTATTAGTTATTAAATTGGTTAATTAATCTCAAATTAATTAATTAATTTAAATTATTACCAATCAAAATGATCAATAAATGTTCGGTGTTCTTTTTAGCGGAAACACATGCTCAAGTTCATATGATAAGGTTTTGGAAATGAAATTAGATAAACGAAGGTATAGTGGAAATCGCTATAAAGACATTTAAACTATTAGATGGAATATCGAGAATTTATCTAAAGTGGCTATTAAATAACAACATATGTATGTAAATAAATAACATATTAGCAAGAAACCCACTTGGGTCTCTCTATAGATTTTCCCAGCAAAACAATTGTTATGGATAGTATGTTGATAATCATGTGGGCTTAAAACAGTCAAATTAATATGTCATCCATTTATCAATCGAAAATTCAACCAAGCAAGCAATCAAACAATTTAACAAACATCTAAACAATCAATATTTTTACAACATCATTAATATGATATAATAAAATTAAATGTGAGTTAAACTTACATTGATTTTCGTTTTCGCCTAAATGCCCCATTTTGGACTAAAACCGAACTCATGTCCGATTTTATCCTAAATTTTCGCTTACTCCAAATCCAACCAAACTAATTCCATCGTGAAGATCTTGACAACATGATTCCAATGCAAAAAATGACGTTTGAATCCAACCTTGTATGAGCAAGATACAAATTTTATAAGTTATCGAATAATTTAAATTTAATATTTAAATAACTTATATAAAATTACAATTATACCCTCACAAAAGCAACTTATTCCTCCCTAACCAAATCAATGTGCATAGTAGCCATGTCTAAGAACACTTCCAAAATCGTGCACATGTACACACTGACGGAGCTACGACAGTCCGTTTTGCAAACCGACTTCACCGATTGCTCTCTCTTCCCGAGCACGACAAAACCGACATCTCGAACCAACTCCACCATGCCCAGGTCAAAACACAACCCACACCAGACTTCCCTTATCATGTCATTAGGTCGCTCGACCCCAATGACCTCCGTTCCAACCACAAAGTCGCATCTAGTAGTAAAACTCCCCTGCGAGTCCGAATCCATGTTCTGTTCGTCCAATCGTCGACCATCACTTCATAACCCCAAACCATAGCTGCTGTCCCAAAATGACAATGGAAAAAACATACATGCATGCAAAAAGAAGGGTATGGCACTAAAGACAAACATCAAAGGAGTTCAACGGATTAAAAATTAGGATTTTTAGAGGTGTATATATTTTTATCTTGATTTTTAAACTTGGATTTCAAAGAGGGAAGGCCAATTTTGATGATCAGGCAATGTTTATATAAAGTGGGGAGGTATAGGTCTGAAAAGATGGGTATGGACTAAGAGTAAGGTACTTATGCTCGGTATGTAGGCATATATATTATTTTAATTTCAATTTCTACACCAAAA
The DNA here is from genome assembly GCA_030765085.1 of Allium cepa. Classification (NCBI taxonomy): domain Eukaryota; kingdom Viridiplantae; phylum Streptophyta; class Magnoliopsida; order Asparagales; family Amaryllidaceae; genus Allium; species Allium cepa. The sequence goes on from CM060932.1 coordinate 400,955,427, forward strand.
CGTACCCGAAAATTCCAACTCCAAAAAAGGCGTGCCACCTGGCATTCTATATGTTATATCCTATTCCGAACACAATGAAACTTGTTTTGAGACCCAATGCAGAAGATAAGTTTTTAGACCCAGTAATTTTATTAAACTTTTGATATAAATTTTTATGCGTTTTGATCTCCACAACCAAACGATGCATCAGATTGCTTTGAAATTCAACGGCGTATATAATTCACTAATACAGATCCAATGAAAATGGTTTCATCGAATTTCGAAACTGTGCCTCAGGAAGCAAATTTCACGGATTTAAATACTTAATTATTGATATTTATCCAATCTATTTTATATTTGTAAATAAATTTACAAATCGAATTCAGTAATATTATTAATTAATTAAAAGGAGTGAAGTAAAATTATTAAATCCATTTAAATAACATTTAATACAATTCAAATATTTAATTATTCATTATATTTGAATTCTAATTTATTAAATCCCCAAATTAAATTATTTAAATATTTAGAATAAATTAACATTTAAAATCTATTAACTAAAATTTTGGATCGTTACAAAACTTTCTATCAAGTAGAAGATACGGGCAACAAATTTCCATTATTTACTTCCATTTGGTGGGTGTTCGCTTCATCACTACACCAGTTATTTCACCCACAGTTCTTCCAGTCATAGACATTCCTTTCCTTGGAGCCATTGGAATAGTAAATCTTTCTCCAAGCAAATTTCTAGATCTAACCTTTGGACCTTATGCAATCCAAAGTACAAAGATAGATCGAAGCCTATGTTTAGATTTTCACAGTGAAAGCGCCATATATTGTTGCCAAAAAATGGATCAACACCTAAGAATGAGTTGTAAGGAACACGTGAGAACTAGATCTAGCAGACAGAATTGAAAATAAAAAAGAAATAAGAAAGAGACACAATATTTTATACTGGTTTGACAATCTACAACTTACGTACACTTTATTGCTTTGTTTCTTATAGATTTGGTGTAGTTCATTTGAGATTACAAGAGATTTGATAGAGGATAAGTCACAAGTACAGGGGTTAGACAGGTTCTAAATCCTAGAATTACCCAAAGTAGCTTCCTTGGTGACTATTGTATGGGTAAAAGATAATGAAGAGGCAAAGCTTCCACGTAGTGATGTCAGAAGTCCTATCTTGTTTTTGTTGTGCTATGATTTGTATTTATAGGGATAGTAGTCATATTTGATCAGATGCCCACTACTAGAGAGGTCTAGGCATTAGCCTAGAGTCTTGTGAAAAATTTAGGACACCCACGAGTTAGAGTGATAACTAGCTGAGTTATCCCCTTAAGGAGATACTTGCCCAACTCACCTGCATCACATTTCTCACTTCATTACGAGATGCCTATGACGACCGTCACTCAACCCTTGGGAATCGACATTAATACATCCATGGTATTTACGTGCCATAAATCCAAGTGCTGGGGAGGCAGATTAACTGGGGTGTAAAAGAAAATAAATATAGAAGATAACACAATAATAGAATCTCACATCGCATTCAACATTTTAATTATACATAAATGATCAGAGTTAAATATAAATCTAGCGGGATAGTTATAACTTTCTATCCATACATATGCTGGGAAATACATACTATATAACACAGTGGAAAATGGGTAGATATCTACATAAGGTACTTCAACTTCATAGCTCTAAAAGACTTCTCCAAAATGCTCCTCAAAATGCTCCAAAATATTCTTAAGGTATCCTGACTACTTGGCTGGTCGAAAAAATAGGGCACCAAGAGTTTAAAGGGAAAAACAAACTTCAGGTCATTCATGGTGTTACCCGACACCTTGGCTCGGCTATAAAATAGCAGTTGAAGATATTATCTTTAGCACCAGACAAGATTCTGGCCAAGAAGAGCCTGAAGATATAAGGGTTTGACAACATGTTTTAGCATTTATGTGCGGTTCGGTAGGTACGGTTTGGTGTGTGCCGCTAGGTCTTAGTAACTCGACACATGTCGCAGGTCTGAGTAACTTGGCACACGTCGCTCGGTCAAGATCGCTCGGCAAGCATCATTTGGTTAGTCGAGTCATCGTCGCTCGACATGTATCGCTCAGTCGAGGGAGGTTAGCAAAAGACAACTCAAACACATGAGTTTCGTTGTTCATGATTCGGCTAACTCCGGTTCGGCCTAGATGGTTTAACAGTTCCAACTCGGCCAAGGAAGGAAAGGAACGATGGATCGGTCTAGATGGATAGGGTCGACCTAGCTGGCTTGGCCTAAGTGGTTTAGTCAAGATAACGAAGGGATGATGGCCCGGTGCAAGTAGTTCGGTGCGACTGGGTCGGACCGAGTGGTTCGGTTTTCCACCTTTCGGTACGCTTGGCTCGGTGCACAGAAGTTGCCTACTGTAGGCCGAAGTACATTATTCTTAGGCCCGCGCAGGGAGTCCAGCCTATCTTTGTCTATAAATAGAGTGGCAGGGGTGCAGATGAAGGGACCCTTTTTTTGGGGAAAACTCCAGGGAGACTCTGCCATGGCTATTTTTCTTATAAACTTATATCAATGGATTCTAGCCAATCCAACAACTCATATAATTGTAGTCAAATGAAGAATGAATGAAATTTGAAGGGAACGTAGGCTGAGATTGAACCATTATAAATCTTTGTATCCATTTACTTTTATGCTTTATTCTCTATATTCCATTAATTCTTTGATGTTCATGAAATTCTACGGGTATTAGTGACCAATTTTGGTGCTAACACATGGGATTGGTGTGAGAACTCAAAGTACGATGTTTTGAAAACAAAACAATATCTCATAAGACCACGCCATACACAAACACGGAACGAGTTTTTTACCTTATGATAACCAAAAATCTTTATTACATAAGATTTGGGGATATTATGTTTAATGATTTTCTTTGAAAACATTTGCAAATAAACTTATTAATCTTAGTCGAAATGGTTATCTATATAGCATTTCGGGGCTATTCATTACACCAATATAAACAAAACCGCAGGTTCTTATTGGAGAATGGATTTCCATACAAATGACCGGGTGAAGGGACTACCTTCCGATGGGTACACCTCTAGATGGATTCACCGAGGACCATCACAAAGGATCCTCTACCAACACTAGACCGGCCCATCTCTATAACTAGCTAGTATCGAATATATCATCCCTCGGTCGTTACCGACCTTTATCCGAGAGCTCTCTTTGCATTCATCCACATTAATTTACATCTCGAATGTCATAGCGGGAAGAAATATATCTAGAAGGGAATGATCATACCCTAATTGGGGATGACCCACTTATCCTTGCTGCATCTAACCCGATTTTGGTCATTTCCGGTTGATGAGGCTCGAGGCAGCGATTACCTTTTCACATAGCACATCTTCTTCCACTTTGAATGCAACACTGCCATTCCACATTCACATGACTGATTTCTACAAACGTATAACTTCCTGAGCTTGTATCTCTCAGGAAAGGGTGTTAAGCTAAGAGAAGGTGTCTTCTCCACCACTGATTGATATACTTTTATAGAGATCACTCATTGTGATTTGGAATGCAAGGTCAGACATTCATCCATACAAGTTCATTCTAGGACTGAACGAAACAGAAGGCACTTTCCTCTACCATTACTAGGTGAGAAACCCTTATGGTTTTCGAGGTTTTTCATAACAATGAGACCACTGCTACAATATGGTGAATCGGGAGTTTATCCCATATTAATCAACAAGTAGTCCCTCGTTATTATTCGTCTTAATATCTTCGTTCTTCAAACATCTTTAATCTTTGAACATGTAAATTGGTTCGAAGTGGTTTTCGGATAGGAATCACTCAAATCCGACCCCGATTCCTTCGAAATCCAATCATCGATAAAAAATAATAATGTAATTAGGTGATTGTTTTTCGATTCTTTCGTTTTCCTTTACCAAAATGTCTTCGAGAGATATATATATTCAAAATATTCTTTTAGTGAATAGGAAATCATTTAAACCTCTTTTTGAAAATTTCTCAAATCATTTTTTTAAAGAGTATCTTTTGAGAAAATAGGATTATAGTAATCATTCTACTTTTATTCAAATTGACTTCCGTATTCAACGAGTGCTATGGGCGGAATAACAACGAGATCACCTTTTAAATTCCACGAATAGGACAAGTTCCCTCTTCAGATCTTAATAATGAGTATAAGAAGATATTTCTATAAATCCAAGTTGAGCATCTAGGCTTTCCTTTCGATATGTTCCAACCCTCACCTAAAAGAGAAAACTGAGGCCAGGTAAGTTCATGGCACTAGTTGCTTCATCCCTAACCTTAGTTACACACCTTGCTTATAGATCTCACAGGCAGGAAAAATGTACTAATCGTTTTCGCATACTCATTTTCCCATTTTTTATTTTTTTATTTTTTAAAAAAAAAACCCTACTCCGGAGACTAGAGCTAGGGAATACAGCTGTCCGCCACACTGACCCCCCTTTTTAGCTAGCCCAGCACAGAGATTTGATGCCCCCAACCATTTAGTTGGGTTAACGGGGACCCACCTCCGCGCCTTGAAATTGGGAGCAGGGCAGACGGGAATCGAACCTGCGACCTGCTTACCAGGAAGCAAGTATCTTACCACTACGCCACTGCTTGCGGACGAAACTTTGGGGCCAAGGAAACTATGTTTGCCCTGGCCTTTGGTTAAGCCAGTTTTATAAGTGGCCGTGCACTATGTCTCATTATTGTGGCCGCTGGGATTCGAACCGATGCCACTACAACCACATGTAGCAACTCCACTATGTCTTAACCACTGGACCACTAGAACTTAACTATTTGTTTAACCACCTTGAAATAATTTTCAATTTTTCAAATCTCTTTTTTAAATACTTTATCATTTACTTAAAAATGTTTACCTAAGGCTTGTGAAATAATTATTTAGTTCCAACCTTTATTTCAAAGTAATTAAAAAGCGTTGCGAAAAGTGTTGCAGATCACAGTGTTACAAAAAGTGCTTTAAAAGCTATATTCTTAAAAAGGACTTTTATATCATTTTGAAAAACGTATTTTCAACTTAAATCACTTTTAAAACATTTTAAAAGATTTTTAGGATTTAATTCATATTTTTAAAACGATTATTTTATCAATTTCCAACTTTCATCATTTAGTGCAAAAACTAGATTTTTCTTGAAAACTGATTTTTCCATATTTCAAAATATACAAGATGAAATCTTGATTTTCTTTTTTTATATGAAAGATATGGATATAAGGATTCGGAAAATTCTTACATCGAAGAATTCTAAACTATATTCCACTTCGTGCGTTCATTTGAACTTTTGACGTGAAAACACGAACTACCGTTACGTGATGTTTCAAATTTTAGGGGAATTTTGAGATTCATATTGAAATTTTGCGGAGATAAGTTTAAACACATAGGAATAATTTCTAAATCATATTCAAACATTTTGTTTAAAGGTATAAATGATATATCACATTTTATTTTATTTTGGAAGGTGTTTTCCATGTGAATCAATGTCGTGTATATCACGACTTGTTTCAATATTTTTATGCAATAGACAACATATGGAAATAAATACCATAACCAAAAATCCAAGAAAACATATCACCATCACAACCAAATATGTACATATAAATTATGAATTCTTACCATGTTTGGAAGTGAACTAACTTTTAAATTGAAATAACTTTTCTAACTCAACCCAAAAGATCACGAACACTTGTTTTGAGACTTCTAGGTGGCTTTAATTTGCTTATGGAGGTCTTTGGAGCTTTGTGCCGTGAGTTTCAAGGAGGGTTTGGGAACAACTTGATGGTGAAGGGGTGGGTCGTGGATTATGAAGGAAGGAGGAGGAGTTTTGGTGAATATTTAAGGTGATTTGATTATTACTTTCTTTAGTATATTTTTGGAATAAATTTTGGCATTATTTCATTAAGGTAGAAAGCCATTGAAAGAGTGAGAAGAAGCTTGAAATTTTGAGAAGAAGAAGAAGTGTGGAAGAAAGTGAGAAAGTGGGTGTGTACTTACAGAAAAGACTTTGGATTAAAATATTATATTTGCAAAAGACCAAAATACCCATTACTTACTTTTAAAGTAATCTTACTTTTCAACACTTAACGTCACATTTCAAATCTTTACTTTATGTCCTTGTCACTTAAGGAGTAAGAAAACTTAAAGTAATAATGATATTTCTTTTGATTTGACATGTTTTATTTTTATTAGTTTACTTTTCCTAATTATATTCTAGAATTTCCTAATTGTGTTTTAAAGTTGTCGCAACGTTGTTGCAACTTAATTAATGCTTATATAAGTGTGTGTGAATATTAAAATAAAGGTGCGACAACGTTGCGATAACTTTAAATCGACAAAACGTTGAATTTTGACAAAATGTTTTACGGTCACATTTTGAAGTTTTAGTTAAACTATTTATTTATGTAAACCAAATTTAAAAATTAATCTGCGTAATGTTATTTAAAAATACAAACACTTATAAATAAATTAAAATAGTTCATTAAACCATTTAAACTTATTTTTCTGGAATCAAGAGTTTGTCACTTTTGTCGATATAAGCAAATGTTACTATTTTTATGTATATATCTATTTCCAAATCCTTTCTAATATTGTTTGAATCATAAAACCTTTTATATTTTATATTTAAAATCACTTTAAATATTATATTTTTAAGTGGTTAAATTTTAGGTCCTTACATTCTCCCCCACTTAAAAGAATTTCGTCCTCGAAATTAGATAAGAAGAAAATAGCTTAAAAAGAAATATATATATTCAGTAAGATGGAATATATACAATAAGTGATTACACCACATGCGGTGAGTACACTCAAAGGATAGATAAATTCTATACATCGATCCTAAACTCGAGATATGCTTTTCTCATTCTATCTTCTATTTCCCATATGCAATCATCAACATCCCCACTCCATTGAATTTTGACCAATCGTACTACCTTCGTTCTTAATCGTTTTTCATTTAATCCACAATTTGAACGGGCTTTCTAATAACCGCTAAGTTTGGTTCTATCTCCAAGTCATCTTGGGCAGCCATTTCTATGATTTGTTCTAGGTCATATATATGCTTCCGTAAATGTGATACATGAAAAACATTGTGTACACCAGACAATCTTTCAGGCAATTGTACTCAATAAGCTAGTGTGCCAATTCGTTCAAGAGTGGAAAAAGGTCTAATATATCGAGGTGCTAACATCCCGGCTCTTTTAAATCTTACTACTCTCATTGGAGAGACTTTTAGAAAGACTGAATCTCCAACTGAGAATTCCATATTTCTACGCCTTCGGTCAGCATAACTCTTCTATCTACTTTGGGCTTCTTTTAGCTTCTTTCTAATAATATTTACTTTCTCTGAAGCTTCCTGTATCATCTCTGGGCCAAGCACCAACCGATCTTCGGTTTTTATCCAACATGCTGGTGATTTACATGGACGACCATATAGAGCTTCATACGTTGTCATGCCGATACTAGATTGATAACTATTATTGTAGGAGAACTATACTAAATGCAAATGATTCTCCCACAAGCCTCCAAAGTATAGAATACATGCTCTTAAAAGATCTTCCAAAACACGGTTGAATCTTTCCGTCTGTCCATCAGTTTGGGGGTAATATGTTATGCTTATACTCAGCTTGGTTCGCAAAACTGACTGTTGTGTTTCCAAACACTGACTAATGAAGATTGGATCACGATCGCTTACTATACTGCTTAGAACTCCATGCAATCAGACAATCTCCTTCATATATATTTGCAAGGCTTGCTACAGTTCTTGTTGGCTTAAATGGAATAAAATGTGCACTTTTGGTTAGTCGGCCTGTGATAAACCAAATGCCTTCATTTCCTTTTCTTGTTCGGGGTAAACCATTAATGGAATCTATGGATATTTGATCCCACTTCCAAGCGAGAATCTTCAAAGGTTGAAGTAATCCTACCATCTTCTGTTGGTCACTTTTGATTCATTGGCAATTTTCATAATGGCTGACATATATAGTTATGTCCCTCTTCATACTTTTCCACCAAAATGTACGCTTCATGTCCTTGTAAACCTTATGAATTCCCGGATGAATGCTGAGTTTGGCCGTGTGGTATTTAGCTAGTACTTCTTGCCTAAGATTTTAAACATCTGGAACACGAATTCTTCCATTTAACTGTAATACTCCATGGTTATCTATTTTAAAGCTTGAATTATATCCATGATGTATATTCCTAATGATCTCCTTGAGAAATAGATCCTCCTATTGTTTGCTGGCGATCTTTTCTAGGAGAGTTGGAGCAACAACCTAGTAAGAAATAGTACCTAACTTTCTACTCAATGCATCCGCTACTACGTTGGCTTTCCCGGGTGTATATAGAATATCTACATTATATGATGCGAGAAATTCTAGTGAAACGGCCCTGACTCGACCTTCGAAAATCGGCACCGAATACGACACTCGTATTCCAATGCCATAGATTCAAACGTCGAATCTGGTTCGTCGGAGCTTATAACACATCAAGTATAACAACACAGCGGAAGAAAAGAAATGAATATCATATACAATTCCAATGAATACCATATCCAATGATATAAAACAATGATATCAAAATGATACAAGAATATCGGAGACAATAAACAACAGCGGAAAACAAATAGCAAAAGGGATAACTCCAATATCAAACTTCAAAGGCTCAAAACTCCAAAGATCTCCAATCCAATAAGTGAGAACCACCATCAAGTTGTACCAAGCTAAGCAAGGTCAGTCGTTCTAGCGAAAGACTTCAATATCCAAAATCTCTAAAGAATACCAAAGAGAAAGCTGAAAGCTACTAAATCGATATCTACTATCTGAAAAACCCAACTCTAGACTGCCTGTGTGGAAAATTGTGGGCACCCAGAGTTTAGGAAGGGAACAATAAACTCCGGGTCAGTCATGGGACTGGTATGAGCAAACAAAATAGTTTTATCTTTTAAAAACAACAAAAGAATTCAAATTGAAATCCACAATGCTTTTTAGAAAATGAAACTACCATAAGGCCTCCCGACACACACACAATGCAATCGCACACTTGGGGGAGATTTCTCCTTATGATAGTCAAATAAGATTTATACGAGAAAACTCTTTGATATTATTATTAGTGCATAGTGTAGAAAACATTTTCGAAAGTATAATATTAATCTTAGCCGGCATACGTACCATTATAGTATGCCTACTATAGCTACCATATTAGATGGCAGGTTCTACAACTAAAACCGTACAAGGAGCGTATTGGATGGTTGGATTTCCAACAAATGGTCAGGCTAAGGAACTTCCTATTGCCATGTCGGAACGCCTCTGGAGGGATGCTTCGAGAACCTATCCGGCTCTCGGCCAACACAAGGCCGGTTACCCCCTTCCCGAGAAGTAAAACCTAAGATATGCCACCCTCGGTCGTTTGCGACCTTTATCCGAGGGCCCTCTACACCAACAACATCACACAGTAATAAATATACAGTGTCCACATGAGTAAGTATCTGGGCTTCATACCATGATACCACCCTTTTCCAGAAGGAATGGTCATACCCTAGGGACGCTACCCTTGAAACCTTGCCGCATCTTTCCTGTTTCGACCATTACCGGGTTGTTGGGCTCGATGAGGTCTTGTCCACAAAGCAACACTTTTCACAAAAGCGATGCTTCGATCAATAAATGATCAACAGCACTTCGTGTGCCACATTACCAAATTGGGAATGTATCACTAGTAACCATCAACTACATAACCTCTGAACTCGTACGTCTCAGAGAAGGGTGTTAAGCTAAGAGAATAAATATCCACCACCAAACAGAAATGTATTTGATAGAAATCGGTTTTACATCTCAAAGTGTAATGTCAGACACACATCCAAACAAGTCTGTTCCAGGTTCAAACAGAACCGAAGGCACTTCCGAAGAAGCCCTTGCAAATCCGGGTAATCCCTAATCACGTCCAGACTCCCCATCACAAAGGGTGCTCAAATGTCAATACCAGGGGCTATTCAGGGCAGAGACATTCGATGAGTTATCCTTTCGTTTTCGAAAATATCCGGTTTTCATCACGGTCTTCAAATGCTATCCATAACGTCGTATCATTATTCGGAATGGGTTATATGACATAAGGTCCTCTCTCGGCTAAACGGAATAATGAGCGCAATATTTAAAAACATATGGATATGGGGATTTCAGTAAAGTCACAATTTAAAATCCAAAACTTTTCTTTCAAATGGTTTAAACAAATTACCATTTTCAAATCTTTAAACAAAAAGATTCAATTCACAAAGTTCACCTAGCTTTCACAAAGATCCATTTATCGATTTCAAAAAAAATTCCATTTCAAATCCTTTATAGAAAGGATACATTTTTAAGATCCATTTTCAATTCGAAAACAAAGTTTACCAATCTTTCACAAAGATTCATTCACATTCTTTCAACACAATTTCCCTTTCAAATTGGATTAACTCATCCGGTTATTAAATCAAAAACTCAATTTATAGCTTTCAAATCCATTTCCAAAGATTCATTCACATTCTCATTTCAAATCTTTAATACAAAAGATACTCCTTTTAAAAGCCTTTTAATTTCAAAACAAGGTCCAACCATCTTTCACAAAGATTTATTCATAGTTTTCAAAACTGTTTCACTTTCATTTCAACTTGAAATCTTCCAATACAAATTGGAAACCCTTTCTTTATATGAAGGCTATTATTAATTGAAAACAAATAGTTTTCGGTTTGGGAAAAACAGATTACATTTACATAAGTTAAAGCCATTCAAGTATAAACTTGGGTTTAAATTTAAATTCCCAAAACAATTCTTTTTAAATGGTTTAAAACCCATATAAACACCTTTATAACTTGTATAATCTTTTTAAACCATACTTTCCAAATCATAGAATTCAATTTCAATTATTGAATTCAAATTTAAATCAAATTATTTAAATTTCAAAACTCAATCAAGTTATTCAAAATAACTTTTACTTTTGAAACTCATTTTCAAAATCTTTCAAGTCCAATTCCAAAACTATTTTGGATTCAAAAGTTCAATCTTAAAGTCATTAAAAATCTGTGACTTAAACGATTTTCCTCGTGCAATCCATATTTGTGTATGTATAGTGCAGTTCAAGGGTTTTACACAATAATAGTGCAACAATATCAATCAACAAAGATTTAAACACAGCAAGATATTTGATAAGCGGTATAAACTATAACACTTATCTTTATTTGCAGATTACAGATAAGTAAATATAAATTCATCGTAGATTATATTACATCACATCAAATTAAATTACATCACCATTCACAGCTCAAATCAAAAATCATAATATCACAAATCAGATAGGATAATCAATTCAAAGCATCTCATATAATACAATCATTCATAAGTGATTCAAGCATTCAATAATCGTTTATAAACACGATTAATTAATTGTTTAATCCTTAATTACTTCAATTTAATTTCCAATTAAATTAATTACTTATCAATTAATTTTCCAAATTAATCATTTAATATTAATTAATAAAATTAACTAATTAATCCTTAATTATCTTTCTAATTAATCATTCTTAATTAATTAGTTATTCCTTAATTAATTAACCCTTAATTAATTACATATTAATTAATCAGCCTCAATTAATTTCAATAAGATATTATCGTAATCACTTGTATTAGTCAAACAAAAATTTATGACTTTGAGTAACCATCCTTTAATTACTTGATTAATCTATTTAAATCAATAATCAATTACTTTTGATTAAGTAATTATCTTTAAGTAATTAAATACCTTTAATAACTTGCACAAATCAATCTTGATTAATTAATTTTCCTTTAATAATTCCCTTTTATTTATTTAATTTTTAAATTAACCAATTATCTCCAAATAAATTACATTGATTAATCACATAAATTCTTATCTTAACCGATCATTTTATTCCAACATTAAAATCACAATAAATAAAATAAAGAGTTCATTTAAAATGAAGAAAATATATATAAACATTAAAACATTTAACTTAATTAAAATAAATCATTTTAAACCCTTTATGTAATCTTAAACTTAAATAAGGTATTTATTTTCTTATAAACTACATAAAATTTACTTTATAACTTTAAAACATAACTTTATTTTAAAACTTGGATCATTATAAAGTCTGGTTATTTACCAGAAAACAAACCCTAGAAAATTGAATAAAAACCTGAGTTATCATCAAGTCAAATCCGTGTTTCCCCTGGATCATTTCCCTTTCTTCTACCTCTTTTTTTTCTTAAAATCTGTTAACACATTCACACTCCAACTCGATGTTTCTTTGAGCCAACACCACGGTTTCCACGAGCACGACTTCGAGACAAATTCGAATTTCCTCGAGCTTCTCTTCTTCGTTCCCAAACACCAAAAACTTCCAGATGCACGAATGACCACCGTGCACATGCACCCATCGCCGATGAACTTCCAACCATCGCCGAGACCCTCCACATATCACCGATGATCTTGACAATCAACTCGTGTACCCAGAAACGTCAAACTCGCCGTATCTCGAAAATTGAGCTACCCATCACCAAATTGAAACCCACCCAGAGTGACAAACCACCTCGCCGTCGACAAACCACGCCACCAGAAACCCTGAAATTCTGGCCTTAGCCTCACCATTCAACCATGCTTCGAACCCCCACAGACTGATCGCCCCAAAAATCTTGTCGACGCCGCATTTCCTTCGAAAACCCGATCGACCAAAACGGTTTCTTAAACCCTACTTCCTCGAACTCAAGACTAATTGACCATCAAGAAAATTTCGTGTCATTTTTTCATCGAACAGCGTCACATCGTCTATCTTCAGACTCGAGCTCGAAGCTCGACTTCACGTTGATGGTCAATCAGTCTTGAGTTTTTTGTATCATTTTTTGTATTTTCCGTTCAACTTCCTCGTACTCGAGACTTTCTAATTAAAAAATTATATAATGATTATCAAAATTCATAATTTTGTAATATGAATCGATTTATGAAGCCAAAATATGAAATCTAAATCATTAATTTTTTTGACTTAAATTTAGTTATCACTGTGAGTCCCTGATTTTGAAATAATTGATCAATAAATTCATCTGAATTTATTTCAAACAAACGGTGTTATCATATTACAATTATCTTCCTTTTAAGGATCATAACTCATACATTCTTTTGGGTGGTAAAGATTTTTAAACAGGTTTATCATCTTGGCATGTATAAACAGAGGCATAATGCCTGCGCACAATCAGTTCTGTGGGTTATCAATCATACACACAGTCATCCACACATAGATACGAGCATGCAGTTACTTTTCACATGTTTACATTCAAGAATTATCACATGAAAAACAAATTATATCAAGTTCTAAGAATGGTTTGCTCACCTGATCTCAGAAGGCAGAGACAGTGAAGCCTGGAAATGCTCTGATTAATAATTTGTTTTGTTTTGCTTTTGAATCCATAGCTTAAATTGTTTGTTCCAGGTCTTTGATTTAGTTTCCAATTTTGATCTGAGGTTGATTGACTTTGATTTTTTTCCAGGCTGTTGTTTGCTTTTGATCGGAGATGATCTTGCCTTGTTGAAACAATAATCCAATTGCTTCAGATTTGAATATATCAGGTTTCACTGTTTTGATTTTTTTTCTTGGTTTTGAATTCTCAGGTATTTGATTTTGTTTTTGAATTGTTAGCTTGCTCCCAGATTTCGATTTCCTATTGCATAGCTTCATATTTTTGCTTTGAAAAATGTTTGAACTTGAGGAAGATGGTTTTCTAGAATTTATTTTCAGGTTTTGATTTGAGAACATGAATTGCAACTTGTTTTGATCTTGAGAAATTTTTCTTGTTTTCAATTTGCAGGTTTCAGTTTTGAATTCCTGAAACAAAAATTAGAAGAGAAAAGTTTTCCTCCTTTCATTATCCATTATTTTATTTTTTCCAAAATGAAAATAAAATTTTAAGAACATGATACTTGTCTATATTAACTTAACACTTGTAATTTAGTGATGTTCCTTATCAAACATTTGTCACAACATAATTTTAAAAAATCTTATACTTGTTAAAATAGGTAAATTTATGTCCAGAAACTTTTCTTTATTTTATTTATAAATTTTGTTTTAAACCCTTATTTCATTAAATTTGAAATTTGTATTTTAAATCCTTTAATTAATTACATTTATATATATGTAAATGTTTTTACATTTTATATTCATTTATACTAACAAAATATCCACTTAAATTTGGAAAAAGTTCAACTTAATTCACGATCTAATCCAAATTTATTTAAATTATCAATTTAAATTCGATTCAAAAAGGGGATTGTGACAGATTTCCCCCTTAAGAAAATTTCGCCCTCGAAATTTGCCAGGGAGACAATAAAGGATGGATACACAAAGACAGAGAGACAGTTTTCAAATCAAACTGGGTATCTATTTTACATTTGGCTTACCAAATAAGAATATCACTAATAATTATGAGAACGAACTCATTCAATACAAGACACTTGGGTCACCAGATCTACGAATATATAGGGGTATTGGTTAGTTCGAAAGATAACTAACCACTCGTAGAATATACTTGGACCCAACAGAATAAACAGATATATGGATTTAATCCAAAAATTTTAGTTTAAACAACCAAAATATACCCATCAACCATAGCAACCAAAGCAAACAATTCATCCAAACAAACAATTCTGATCCATCTGGAGTTTGTGTCCCATGCAAACATATCAAAGCTTCTTCCTGGAGCTGCCAGGAATCATCAAAGAATTGAAAAGACGAATCAAAGGAGATTTGCAGGGTACTGACAATTTGTAGTGGTACTCCCCTGTCCCCTATCTCATCCCCTTCTTGCACTCATACTAACTATCAACAGATAGTAAGAGAATTTACTGAGTCATTCAGACGGATATCTTAGGGATATACTCATTCTAGGGTATACTTCACCCTATCTCTAATGAGTTACTTAATGTGTTATACTCTTGAGCCAAAGTTCAACCTTCAGCTCTGATACCAAATGAAACGACCCTGACTCGACCTTCGAAAATCTGTACCGAATACGACACTCGTATTCCAATGCCACAGATTCAAACGTCGAATCTAGTTCGCGGGAGCTTATAACACATCAAGTATAACAACACAGTGGAAGAAAAGAAATAAATATCTTATACAATTCCAATGAATACAATATCCAATGATATACAACAATGATATGAAATGATACAAGAATATCAGAGACAATAAACAACAGCGGAAAACAAATAGCAAAAGAGATAACTCTAATATCAAACTGCAAACGCTCAAAACTCCAAAGATCTCCAATCCAATAAGCGAGAACCACCATCAAGTTGTACCAAGCTAAGCAAGGTCAGTCGTTCTAACAAAAGACTTCAATACCCAAAATCTCCAAAGAATACCAAAGAGAAAGCTGAAAGCTACTAAATCGATATCTACTATCTGGAAAACCCAACTCTAGACTGCCCATGTGGAAAATTGTGGGCACCCAGAGTTTAGGAAGGGAACAATAAACTCCGGGTCAGTCATGCGACTGGTATGAGCAAACAAAATAGTTTTATCTTTTAAAAACAAAAAAAAATTAAATTGAAATCCGCAATGCTTTTTAGAAAATGAAACTGCCATAAGGCCTCCCGACACACACACAATGCAATCACACACTTTGGGGAGATTTCTCCTTATGATAGTTAAATATGCTTTATACGAGAAAACTCTTTGATATTATTATTAGTGCATAGTGTAGAAAACATTTACGAAAGTATAATATTAATCTTAGCCGGCATACGTACCATTATAGTATGCCTACTATAGCTACCATATTAGTTGGCAGGTTTTACAACTAAAACCATACAAGGTGCATATTGGATGATTGGATTTTCAACAAATGGTCAGGCTAAGGAACTTCCTAGTTCCACATGGGAACGCCTCTGGAGGGACGCCCCGAGAACCTACCCGGCTCTCTGCCAACACAAGGCCGGTTACCCCCTTCCCGGGAAGTAAAACCTAAGATATGCCACCCCCGGTCGTTTGCGACCTTTATCCGAGGGCCCTCTACACCAACAGCATCACAAAGTAGTAAATATACAATGTCCACATGAGTAAGTATCTGGGCTCCATACCATGATACCACCCTTTTCCAAAAGGAATGGTCATAGCCTAGGGGCGCTTCCCCTGAAACCTTGCCGCATCTTTCCTGTTTCGACCATTACCGGGTTGTGAGGCTCGATGAGATCTCGTCCACAAAGCTACGCTTTTCACAAAAGCCATGCTTCGATCAACAAATGATCAGCAGCACTTCGTATGCCACATTACCTTATCACTAGTAACCATCGACAACATAACCTCTGAGCTCGTACGTATCAGAGAAGGGTGTTAAGCTAAGAGAATAAATCTCCGCCACAAATAGAATTGTATTTGATAGAAACCGGTTTTACATCTCAAAGTGTAATGTCAGACACACATCCATACAAGTCTGTTCCGGGTTTGAACAGAACCGAGGGCACTTCCGAAGAAGCCCTTACAAATCCGGGTAATCCCTAATCATGTCCAGACTCCCCATCACAAAGGGTGCTCAAATCTCTATACCGGGGGCCATTCGGTGCAGAGACATTCGACGGGTTATCCTTTCGTTTTCGAAAATATCCGGTCTTCACCATCGGTCTTCAAATGCTATCCATAACGTCGTATCATTATTCGGAATGGGTTATATGACACAAGGTCCTCTCCCGGCTAAATGGAATAATGAGCGCAATATTTAAAAACATACGGATATTGGGATTTTAGTTAAGTCACAACTTAAAATCCAAAAAATTTCTTTCAAATGGTTTAAACCAATTACCATTTTCAAATCTTTAAACAAAAAGATTCAATTCATAAAGTTCACCCAGCTTTCACAAAGATCCATTTGTCGATTTCAAAAACAATTTCCATTTCAAATCCTTTATAGAAAGGATACATTTTTAAGATCCATTTTCAATTCGAAAACAAAGTTTACCAATCTTTCACAAAGATTCATTCACATTCTTTCAACACAATTTCCCTTTCAAATTAGATTAACTCATCCAGTTATTAAATCAAAAACTCAATTTATAGCTTTCAAACCCATTTCCAAAGATTCATTCACATTCTCATTTCAAATCTTTTATACAAAAGATACTCCTTTTAAAAGCTTCTTTAATTTCAAAACAAGGTCCAACCATCTTTCACAAAGATTTATTCATAATTGTCAAAACTGTTTCAGTTTCATTTCAACTTGAAATCTTCCAACACAAATTGGAAACCCCTTCTTTATATAAAGGCTATTATTAATTGAAAACAAATAGTTTTCGGTTTGGGAAATACTGATTACATTTACATAAGTTAAAGCCATTCAAGTATAAACTTGGGTTTAAATTTAAATTCCCAAAACAATGCTTTTTAAATTGTTTAAAACCCATATAAACACCTTTATAACTTGTATAATCTTTCTAAACCATACTTTCCAAATCATAGAATTCAATTTCAAATATTGAATTCAAATTTAAATCAAATTATTTAAATTTCTAAACTCAATCAAGTTATTCAAAATAACTTCTATTTTTGAAACTCATTTTCAAAAGCTTTCAATTCCAATTCCAAAGCTATTTTGGATTCAAAAATTCAATCTTTAAAATCATTAAAAATCTGCGACTTAACTGATTTTCCTCGTGCAATCCATATTTGTGTATGTATAGCGTAGTCTAGGGGTTTTACATAATAATAATGCAACAACATCAATCAGCACAGATTTAAATACAGCTAGATATTTGATAAGCGGTATAAACTATAACGCTTATCTTTATTTGCAGATTACAGATAAGTAAATATAAGTTAATCGCAGATTATATTACATCACAAAAAATTAAATTACATCTCCATTCACAACTCAAATCAAAAATCAGAATATCACAAATCAGATAGGATTATCAATTCAAAGCATCTCATATAATACAATCATTCATAAGTAATTCAAGCATTCAATAATCGTTTATAAATAGGATTAATTATTGTTTAATCCTTAATTACTTCAATTTAATTTCCAATTAAATTAATTACTTATCAATTAATTTTCCAAATTAATCATTTAATATTAATTAATAAAATTAACTAATTAACCCTTAATTATCTTTCAAATTAATCATTCTTAATTAATTAACCCTTAATTAATTACATATTAATTAATCATCCTCAATTAATTTCAATAAGATATTATCGTAATCACTTGTATTAGTCAAACAAAAATTTATGACTTTGAGTAACCATCCTTTAATTACTTGATTAATCTATTTAAATCAATAATCAATTACTTTTGATTAAGTAATTATCTTTAAGTAATTAAATACCTTTAATTACTTGCATAAATCAATCTTGATTAATTAATTTTCCTTTAATAATTCCCATTTAAACGTTGATTAATCACATAAATTCTTGTCTTAACCGATCATTTTATTCCAACATTTAAATCTCAATAAATAAAATAAAGAGTTCATTTAAAATGAAGAAAATATATATAAACATTAAAACATTTAACTTAATTAAAATAAATCATTTTAATCCCTTTGTGTAATCTTAAACTTAAATAAGGTATTTATTTTCTTAAAAACTAAATAAAATTTACTTTATAACTTTAAAACATAATTTTATTTTAAAACTTGGATCATTATAAAGTCTGGTTAGTTACAGAAAACAAACCCGAGACAATTGAATAAAAACCTGAGTTAGCATCAAGTCAAATCCGTGTTTCCCCCGAGTCACTTCCCTTTCTTCTACCTCTTTTTTTTTCTTAAAATCTGTTAACACATTCACACTCCAACCCGATGTTTCTTCGAGCCAGCACCACGGTTTCCACGAGCACGACTTCGAGACAAATTGGAATTTCCTCGAGCTTCACTTCTTCGTTCCTAAACACCACAAAACATCCAGATGCACGAATGACCACCGTGCACATGCACCCATCGTCGGTGAACTTCCAGCCATCACCGAGACCCTCCACATATCACCGATGATCTTGACAATCAACTCGTGTACCTAGAAATGTCGAACTCATCGTATCTCGAAAATTAAGCTACCCATCACCAAATTGAAACCAACCCAGAGTGACAAACCACCTCGCCGTCCACAAACCACGCCACCAGAAACCCTGAAATTATGGCCTTAGCCTCACCATTCAACCATGCTTCGAACCCTCACTGACCGATCGCCCCAAAAATCTTGTCGATGCCGCATTTCCTTTGAAAACCCGATCGACCAAAACGGTTTCTTAAACCCTACTTCCTCCAACTCAAGACTAATTGACCATCAAGAAAATTTCGTATGTTTTTTTCATCGAACAGCGTCACATCGTCTATCTTCAGACTCGAGCTCGAAGCTCGACTTCACGTTGATCATTGGGAATTGACGTTTTTGTATTTTCCGTTCAACTTCCTTGTACTCGAGATTTTCTAACTAAAAAATTATATAATGATTATCAAAATTCATAATTTTGTAATATGAATCGACTTATGAAGCCAAAATATGAAATCAAAATCATTGATTTTTTTGACTTAAATTTAGTTATCACTGTAAGTCCCTGATTTTGAAATAATTGATCAATAAATTCATCTGAATTTGTTTCAAACAAACGGTGTTATCATATTACAATTATCTTCCTTTTAAGGATCATAACTCATACATTCTTTTGGGTGGTAAAGATTTTTAAACAGGTTTATCATCTTGTCATGTATAAACAGAGGCATAATGCTTGTGCACAATCAGTTCTACGGGTTATCAATCATACACACAGTCATCCACACATAGATACGAGCATGCAGTTACTTTTCACATGTTTACATTCAAGAATTATCACATGCAAAACAGATTATATCAATTTCTAAGAATGGTTTGCTCACCTGATCTCAGAAGGCAGAGATAGTGAAGCCTGGAAATGCTCTGATTAATAATTTGTTTTTTTTGCTTTTGAATCCATAGCTTAAATTGTTTGTTCCAGGTCTTTGATTTAGTTTCCAATTTTGATCTGAGGTTGATTGACTTTGACTTTTTTTTCCAGGATGTTGTTTGCTTTTGACCGGAGATGATCTTGCCTTGTTGAAACAATAATCCAATTGCTTCAGATTTGAATATCTCAGGTTTCACTGTTTTGATTTTTTTTCCTGGTTTTGAATTCTCAGGTATTTGATTTTATTTTTGAATTGTTAGCTTGCTCCCATATTTCGATTTCCTATTGCACAGCTTCATATTTTGCTTTGAAAACTGTTTGAACTTGAGGAAGATTGTTTTTTAGAATTTATTTTCAGGTTTTGATTTGAGACCATGAATTGCAACTTGTTTTGATGTTGAGAAATTTTTCTTGTTTTCAATTTGCAAGTTTCAGTTTTGAATTCCTGAAACAAAAATGAGAAGAGAAAAGTTTTCCTCTTTTTATTATCCATTATTTTATTTTTTTCCAAAATGAAAATAAAATTTTAAGAACATGACACTTGTCTACATTAACTTTACACTTGTAATTTAGTGATGTTCCTTATCAAACATTTGTCACAACATAATTTTAAAAAATCTTACACTTGTTAAAATAAGTAAATTTATGTCCAAAAACTTTTCTTTATTTTATTTATAAATTTTGTTTCAAACCCTTATTTCATTAAATTTGAAATTTGTATTTTAAATCCTTTAATTAATTACATTTATATATATGTAAATGTTTTTACATTTTATATTCATTTATATTAACAAAATATCCATTTAAATTTGGAAAAAGTTCAACTTAATTCACAATCTAATCCAAATTTATTTAAATTATCAATTTAAATTCAATTCAAAAAGGGGATCGTGACAGATTCCCCCTTAAGAAAGTTTCGTCCTCGAAATTTGCCAGGGAGACAACAAAGGATGGATACACAAAGACAGAGAGACAGTTTCCAAATCAAACTAGGTATCTATTCTGCATTTAGATTACCAAATCAAAATACCACTAATAATTATGAGAACGAACTCATTCAATACAAGACACTCGGGTCACCAGATCTACGAATATACAGGGGCATTGGTTAGTTCGAAAGATAACTAACCACTCATAGAATATACTTGGACCCAACAGAATAAACAGATATATGGATGCAATCCAAAATTTTTAGTTTAAACAACCAAAATATACCTATCTACCATAGTAACCAAAACAAACAATTCATCCAAACAAACAATTCTGACCCATCTGGAGTTTGTGTCCCATGCAAATATATCAAAGCTTCTTCCTGGAGCTGCCAAGAATCATCAAAGAATTGAAAAGACGAATCAAAGGAGATTGATAGAGAAAGTTATTTCCGCTATTGCAGGGTACTGATCATTTGTAGTGGTACTCCCCTGTCCTCTATCTCGTCCTCTTCTTGTACTCATACTAACTATCAATGGATAGTAAGAGAATTTATTAAGGCATTCAGACAGATATCTTAGGGATATACTCATTCTAGAGTATACTTCACCCTATCTCTAATGAGTTACTTAATGTGTTATACTCATGAGCTAAAGTTCAACCTTCAGCTCTGATACCAAATGAAACGACCCTGACTCGACCTTCGAAAATCGGTACCGAATACGACACTCGTATTCCAATGCCACAGATTCAAACGTCGAATCCGGTTCGCTGGAGCTTGTAACACATCAAGTATAACAACATTGCGAAAGAAAAGAAATGAATATCATATACAATTCCAATGATATACAACAATGATATCAAAATGATACAAGAATATCAGAGACAATAAAAAACAGCAGAAAAAATACCAAAAGAGATAACTCCAATATCAAACTGCAAAGGCTCAAAACTCCAAAGATCTCCAATCCAATAAGCGAGAACCACCATCAAGTTGTACCAAGTTAAGCAAGGTCAGTCGTTCTAACCAAAGACTTAAATATCCAAAATCTCCAAAGAATACCAAAGAGAAAGCTGAAAGCTACTAAATTGATATCTACTATCCGAAAAACCCAACTCTAGACTGCCCGTGTGGAAAATTGTGGGTACCCAGAGTTTAGGAAGGGAACAATAAACTCCGGGTCAGTCATGGGACTGGTATAAGCAAACATAATAGTTTTGTCTTTTAAAAACAATAAAAGAATTTAAATTGAAATCCGCAATGCTTTTTAGAAAATGAAACTACCATAAGGCCTCCCGACACACACACAATGCAATCACACACTTGGGGGAGATTTCTCCTTATGATAGTCAAATATGCTTTATACGAGAAAACTCTTTGATATTATTATTAGTGCATAGTGTGGAAAACACTTTCGAAAGTATGATATTAATCTTAGCCGGCATACGTACCATTATAGTATGCCTACTATAGCTACCATATTAGATGGAAGGTTCTACAACTAAAACCGTACAAGGCGCGTATTGGATGGTTGGATTTCCAACAAATGGTCAGGCTAAGGAACTTCCTATTGCCATGTGGGAACGCCTCTGGAAGGACGCTTCGAGAACCTATCCGGCTCTCTGCCAACACAAGGCCGGTTACCCCCTTCCCGAGAAGTAAAACTTAAGATATGCCACCCCGTTCGTTTGCGACCTTTATCCGAGGGCCCTCTACACCAACAACATCACACAGTAATAAATATACAGTGTCCACATGAGTAAGTATCCGGGCTTCACACCATGATACCACCCTTTTCCGGAAGGAATGGTCATACCCTAGGAGCGCTACCCCTGAAACCTTGCCGCATCTTTCCTGTTTCGACCATTACCGGGTTGTGAGGCTCGATGAGGTCTCGTCCACAAAGCTACGCTTTTCACAAAAGCCATGCTTCGATCAACAAATGATCAGCAGCACTTCGTATGCCATATTACCATATCATTAGTAACCATCAACTACATAACCTCTGAGCTCGTACGTCTCAGAGAAGGGTGTTAAGCTAAGAGAATAAATCTCTGCCACCAAACAAAAATTTGTTTGATAGAAACCGGTTTTACATCTCAAAGTGTAATATCAGACACACATCCATACAAGTCCATTCCGGGTTCGAACAGAACCGAAGGCACTTCCGAAGAAGCCCTTGCAAATCCGGGTAATCCCTAGTCACGTCCAGACTCCCCATCACAAAGGGTGCTCAAATCTCTATACTGAGGGCCATTCGGTGCAGAGACATTCGACGGGTTATCCTTTCGTTTTCCAAAATATCGGGCCTACACCACCGGTCTTCAAATGTTATCCATAACGTCGTATCATTATTCGGAATGGGTTATATGACACAAGGTCCTCTCTCGACTAAACGGAATAATGAGCGCAATATTTAAAAACATATAGATATTGGGATTTCAGTTAGGTCACAACTTAAAATCCAAAACTTTTCTTTCAAATTGTTTAAACAAATTACATTTTCAAATCTTTAAACAAAAAGATTCAATTCACAAAGTTCACTCAGCTTTCACAAAGATCCATTTGCCGATTTCAAAAACAATTTCCATTTCAAATCCTTTATAGAAAGGATACATTTTTAAGATCCATTTTCAATTCGAAAATAAAGTTTACCAATCTTTCACAAAGGTTCATTCACATTCTTTCAACTCAATTCCCCTTTCAAATTGGATTAATTCATCTAATTATTAAATCAAAAACTCAATTTATAGCTTTCAAACCCATTTCCAAAGATTCATGCACATTCTCATTTCAAATCTTTTATACAAAAGATACTCCTTTTAAAAGCCTCTTTAATTTCAAAACAAGGTCCAACCATCTTTCACAAAGATTTATTCATAGTTTTCAAAACTGTTTCAATTTCATTTCAATTTGAAATCTTTCAACACAAATTGGAAACCCATTCTTTGTATGAAGGCTATTATTAATTGAAAACAAATAGTTTTCGGTTTGGGAAAAACTGATTACATTTACATAAGTTAAAGCCATTCAAGTATAAACTTGGGTATAAATTTAAATTCCCAAAACAATGCTTTTTAAATGGTTTAAAACCCATATAAACACCTTTATAACTTGTATAATCTTTTTAAACCATACTTTCCAAATCATAGAATTCAATTTCAAATACTGAATTCAAATTTAAATCAAATTATTTAAATTTCAAAACTCAATCAAGTTATTCAAAATAACTTTTATTTTTGAAACTCATTTTCAATAGCTTTCAATTCCAATTCCAAAACTATTTGGATTCAAAAATTCAATCTTTAAAATCATTAAAAATCTGTGACTTAACCGATTTTCCTCATGCAATCCATATTTGTGTATGTATAGTGTAGTTCAGGGGTTTTACACAATAATAGTGGAACAACATCAATCGACACAGATTTAAACACACTAAGATATTTGATAAGCGGTATAAACTATAACGCTTATCTTTATTTGCAGATTACAGATAAGTAAATATAATTCATCGCAGATTATATTACATCACAGAAAATTAAATTACATCACCATTCACAAGTCAAATCAGAAATCGGAATATCACAAATCAGATAGGATAATCAATTCAAAGCATCTCATATAATACAATCATTCATAAGTAATTCAAGCATTCAATAATCGTTTATAGACAGGATTAATTATTGTTTAATCCTTAATTACTTCAATTTAATTTCCAATTAAATTAATTACTTATCAATTAATTTTCCAAATTAATCATTTAATATTAATTAATAAAATTAATTAATTAATCCTTAATTATCTTTCTAATTAATCATTCTAAATTACTTAGTTATTCCTTAATTAATTAACCCTTAATTAATTACATATTAATTAATCATCCTTAATTAATTTCAATAAGATATTTTCCTAATCACTTGTATTAATCAAACACAAATTTATTACTTTGAGTAACTATCCTTTAATTACTTGATTAATCTATTTAAATCATTAATCAATTACTTTTGATTAAGTAATTATCTTTAAGTAATTAAATACCTTTAATTACTTGCATAAACCAATCTTGATTAATTAATTTTCCTTTAATAATTCCCTTTTATTTATTTAATCTTTAAATTAATCAATTATCTCCAAATAAATTACATTCATTAATCACATAAATTCTTATCTTAACCGATCATTTTATTCCAACATTTAAATCTCAATAAATAAAATAAAGAGTTCATTTAAAATGAAGAAAATATATATAAACATTAAAACATTTAACTTAATTAAAATAAATCATTCTAAACCCTTTATGTAATCTTAAACTTAAATAAGGTATCTATTTCTTGAAAACTAAATAAAATTTACTTTATTACTTTAAAACATAATTTGATTTTAAAACTTGGATTATTATAAAGTCTGGTTAGTTACCAGAAAACAAACCCGAGACAATTGAATATAAACCTGAGTTATCATCGAGTCAAATCCGTGTTTCCCCTGGGTCACTTCCCTTTCTTCTACCTCTTTTTTTTCTTAAAATCTGTTAACACATTCACATTCCAACCCTATGTTTCTTCGAGCCAACACCACGGTTTCCACGAGCACGACTTCGAGACAAATTCGATTTCCCCGAGCTTCTCTTCTTCGTTTCCAAACACCACAAAACTTCCAGATGCACGAATGACCACCGTGCACATGCACGCAACATCGGTGAACTTCCAACCGTCGTCGAGACCCTCCACATATCATCGATGATATTGACAATCAACTCGTGTACCCAGAAACGTCGAACTCACCGAATCTCGAAAATTGAGCTACTCATCACCAAATTGAAACCAACCCCGAGTGACGAACCACCTCGCCGTCGACAAACCACACCACCAGAAACCCTGAAATTCTGGCCTTAGCCTCACCATTCAACCATGCTTCGAACCCTCATTGACCGATCGCCCCAAAAATCTTGTCGACGCCGCATTTCCTTCGTAAACCCGATCGACCAAAACGGTTTCTTAGACCCTACTTCCTCGAACTCAAGACTAATTGCCCATGAAGAAAATTTCGTACATTTTTTCATCGAACAGCGTCACATCGTCTATCTTCAGACTCGAGCTCGAAGCTCGACTTCACGCTGATCGTTGGGAATTGACGTTTTTGTATTTTCCGTTCAACTTCCTCGTACTCGAGATTTTCTAACTAAAAAATTATATAATGATTATAAAAAATTCATAATTTTGTAATATGAATCGATTTATGAAGCCAAAATATGAAATCAAAATCATTGATTTTTTTGACTTAAATTTAGTTATCACTGTAAATCCCTGATTTTGAAATAGTTGATCAATAAATTCATCTGAATTTATTTCAAACAAATGGTGTTATCATATTACAATTATCTTCCTTTTAAGGATCATAGCTCATACATTCTTTTGGGTGGTAAAATTTTTTAAACAGGTTTATCATCTTGTCATGTATAAACAGAGGCATACTGCCTGTGCACAATCAGTTCTGTGGGTTATAAATCATACAACAGTCATCCACACATAGATACGAGCATGCAGTTAGATTTCACATGTTTACATTCAAGACTTATCACATGAAAAATAGATTATATCAAGTTCTAAGAATGGTTTGCTCACCTGATCTCAGAAGGCAGAGACAGTGAAGCCTGGAAATGCTCTGATTAATAATTTGTTTTGATTTGCTTTTGAATCCATAGCTTAAATTGTTTGTTCCAGGTCTTTGATTTAATTTCCAATTTTGATCTGAGGTTGATTGACTTTGATTTTTTTTGCAGGCTGTTGTTTGCTTTTGATCGGAGATGATCTTGCCTTGTTGAAACAATAATCCAATTGCTTCAGATTTGAATGTCTCAGGTTTCACTGTTTTGATTTTTTTTCCTGGTTTTGAATTCTCAGGTATTTGATTTTGTTTTTGAATTGTAAGCTTGCTCCCAGATTTCGATTTCCTATTGCATAGATTCATATTTTTGCTTTGAAAACTGTTTGAACTTGAGGAAGATTGTTTTCTAGAATTTATTTCTAGGTTTTGATTTGAGACCATTAATTGCAACTTGTTTTGATATTGATAAATTTTTCTTGTTTTCAATTTGCAGGTTTCGGTTTTGAATTCCTGAAACAAAAATGAGAAGAGATAAGTTTTACTCTTTTCATTATCCATTATTTTATTTTTTTTCCAAAATGAAAATAAAATCTTAAGAACATGACACTTGTTTATATTAACTTAATACTTGTAATTTAGTGATGTTCCTTATCGAACATTTGTCACAACATAATTTTAAAAAATCTTACACTTGTTAAAATAAGTAAATTTATGTCCAAAAACTTTTCTTTATTTTATTTATAAATTTTGTATTAAACCCTTATTTCATTAAATTTGAAATTTGTATTTTAAATCCTTTAATTAATTACATTTATATATATGTAAATGTTTTTATGTTTTATATTCATTTATACTAACAAAATATCCATTTAAATTTGGAAAAAATTCAACTTAATTCACAATCTAATCCAAATTTATTTAAATTATCAATTTAAATTCGATTCAAAAAGGGGATCGTTACATCTAGTCAGCATTGCTATCTCATGTTCAAATCCTTCTGGGTGAATAGATACTTCAAAGATTTGTGGTCCGTGAAGCGTTCGAATTTTTCACCTAAAACGTGGAATTTTATATACTAAGGTCAATTCAAAGTTTGATCGAAATAAACTATGAAAGATTCCTACCTAGCAAATAATGTCTCCATATCTTTAGAGCGAACACAACGACTAATAATTCTAAGTCATGTATTGCATAATTCTTCTTATGCGTCTTCAACTGTCTACTTGCGTAAGCAATTACCTTCCTATCTTGCATTAAAATTGCACCAGCTCCTTCTCCACAAGCATCTGTATAAAATGTCAATCCACTATTTCCATTTATAATTGCTAAATTTGGATTAGTTTTCAATCTCTTCTTTAGTTCTTGGGATGCTTCTTCACACTTGGGAGTCCAGATAAATTTAGCATCCTTCATTGTCAACTTCGTTAGGTGATAGTCAATCTTAGAGAAATCTTGAACGAATCTTCTGTAATATCCTGCCAAACCTAAGAAGCTACTAATCTCTTTAGGAGTTTGTGGCTGCTTCCAATCTTGAATAGCTGCAACTTTCCCTGAATCTACTGGAATTCCATCCCTTGATATTATATGTGCAAGGAATCTTACCTTCTTCTTCCAAAAATGGAACTTTGAGAATTTGGCTTTAAGCACATTATTCCTCAATATCTCCAACATAACTTCTAGATGCCTTGCGTGTTCTTCTTCTATCTTTGAGTAGATAAGGATATCATCAATAAAGACTAACACGAATTTGTTTAGTACATCTCTAAACACTCTATTCATAAGGTCAAAAAAATAATCGGATGCATTAGTTATCCCAAAAGGCATAACCAACCACTTATAGGAAGCATTTGGACCTTTGAATGCAGTTAGATGGATGCAATCTTCTACGATCCTTAACTGATGGAATCTTGTAGCTAGGTCCATTTTAGAAAAAACACGAGCTCTGTGTAACTGGTCATACAAGTCATCTATTCGAGGTAAAGGATACTTTTTCTTGATGGTTTTCTTATTTAGATCTCGATAGTCTACACACAATCTCAAAGATCCATATGACTTAGCAACAAAAACTACGGCCGATCCCCAACTTGAACGGCTGGGTCTTATCAGTCCTTTCTTTAATAGCTCTTGGGTTTGGTTATCCAACTCATCCCTTTCTTTCAGAGCCATCCTTCTATCTTCTTGTTTCATTGACATCGCACGAGGAACTAAATCTATATGAAATTCGATTTCTCAATGTGGGGACAAACTTTTTTGCTTCCTTAAAGACATCTGTAAATTCTTTAACAACGGGTATTGTTTTTAATCCTGTCTGGGATGTATCTAAAGCATAAAGAAAACTATCCCTTCTTGGACTAGGATCTTCATAAGATATTTCTATGAGTTTCCCTAACTTTGTTTTCACTACAGTTGTTCTTTTCAAACAATCTAGAATTGCTTCAGTTTTAGTTAACAAATCCATACCAATTAAAATTTCGAATTTAGTAAAATCTAAGACGAAAAGATCAAAAGGAAAGTGGTAGGGAGGATAGGAAATTGGGGCTTTTTCACAGTGCATACAAAGATTAGTGGAACCTCCTATAGGATTCGTCACGCAGATAGGGTCGTCAACAATTTTTGGTTCAAGTTCTAATTCTTCTATAGTTGTTTTAGAAATAAAACTATGAGAATCTCCTGTATCAAATAATACTCTAACTAAAACATCTTTGATAAAAATATTACCTTCCAACACTCCTTTGACCTTCACATCATGGGAGATTGAAGGCTCGTCCTTGATAATATAAACTTTGGCTTGTTCCCCTTTCTTCACTAAGAGACAATCCTTTATCATGTGCCCTAGTTTATGAATATTATAGCAGCTTCTTAATGATGATTCTTGAGTTTTTAATTTTCGACAATGAGTTGATAGGTGGCCCTTTTGTTGGCAATTGTACCAAGTGACATCTTTAAAGTCGTTATCCTTAGGTCCTCCTTTTGATTTTCCTTCATAGGGCCTCTTGCCATTAAACTTCATCTTCTTCCAATTATTGTTGTTGCCTTCTTGTACTATGGGTGGATCTATCTTATCCAAAGCTTCATATCTGTCTCCCATGTATATTAACTCTACAAATGGTTCTTTCACATGCCTAGTCATTCTGATATGGTATTGCTTCTTAATTCCAAAAATAAACTTTTCATTCTTTATGAGGGGCGTATCTATCAATCCAGGCCCGAAACGAGATAATTCGTTGAACTTGTTAGCATACTCCTCAAACAACATCTCCTCCTCATGTTTAAAATCCATAAATTTTTGGTAAAGACGAGATTTTCCTGCTTCCGACATATATTGCTCCTCTCGAACTACTTTGAATTGTTCTCATGAGAAATTATCTTCCGACTCATTATGTGTAATAGATTCACACCAAACTAGAGCTCCATCTTATAGTTGCCAAGAAGCTAATAATCTCTTCTGCTCATCTCCAATATTCAGTCCTTTGAAAATTCGTTCACAAGAGTGGATCCAAGATTGTACTTTAATGATGGTTTCTGTTTCTTTGAAAGGTTTACCACCAAGGATATAGTTTTTGCTTAAAGTTGCAAAGTTTATTTAGGGCTGTACTGGGACTACTGCTTCCTCGATCACAGTAGCTGCGGGAGTTTGACAATTTGTGGTATTACTTCCTCCCCTACCTAGTACTCTTCTTCCACTCATTTATACTATCTGTGTATAGTAAGAAAAAGATCTTTAGGATATATACACGAGATACCTTAGGGAATACTATACCGTATGAATATACTTATTCAGGTTAAAAGATTTAATTATGCGCTCTCTCAGACTATACTCATTCCAGGGCATACTAATCATATCTCTAATGAGTCATACTCCTACAAAGTCAAGGTTCTTGCTTAACCTTAAGCTCTAATACCACATGCGATGACCCGTCTCCTCGACCCTCAAAAATCGATATTAATACATCTACGGTATTCACGTGCCGTAAATCCAAGTGTCGGGGAGGCAGATTATCAGGGGTGTAAAAGAAAATTAAGATAGAAGATAACACAATAATAAAATATCACATCGCATTCAACATTTTAATTATACATAAATGATCAGGGTCAAATAAAAATCCAATGGGATAGTTATAACTGTCTATTCGTACATATGCTGGGAAATACATACTACATAATATATCAAAAAATAGGTAGATATCTACATAAGGTACTTTAGCTTCATAGCTCCTAAAGACTTCTCCAAAATGCTCCCTAACATGCTCTAAAATGCTCTTAAGGTATTCTGACTACTTGGCTGCCCGAAAAAATAGGGCACCTAGAGTTTAAAGGGAAAATCAAACTCTGGGTCAGTCATGGGACTGATGTGAGAACTCAAAGTACGATGTTTTAAAAATAAAAAGGTATCTCATAAAACCACATCACACATAAACACGGAATATGTTTTTCACCTTATGGTAAATAAAACTCTTTATTAGGTAAAATTTAGGTATATTATTTTAATGACTTTCTTTGAAAACATTTGCAAATAAACTTATTAATCTTAGCCGAAATGGTTACCCATATAACATTTCGGGCCTATTCATTATGCCAATACAAACAAAACCGCAGGTTCTTATTGGAGAATGGATTTCCATAAAAATAACCAAGTGAAGGGACTACCTTTCGATGGGTACACCTCTAGATGGATGTCTCAAGGACCATCACAAAGGATCCTCTACCAACACAAGACCGGCCTATCATTGTAACTAGATAGTACCGCATATATCATCACTCGATTGTTACCGACCTTTATCCAGGAGCTCTCTTCGCACACATCCACATTAATTTACATCCCGAACGTCACAGCGGGAAGTAATATATCTAAAAGGGAATGATTATAGCCTAATTGGGAATGACCCACTTAGCCTTGCTGCATCTAACCCTATTTTGGTCATTTTCGATTAGTGAGGCTCGAGGCAACGATTACCTTTTCACATAGCACATCTTCTTCCACTTTGAATGCCACATCTCTACTCCACATTCACACAACTAATTTCTACAAATGTATAGCTTTCAGAGCTCGTATGTCTCGGGAAAGTTTGTTAAGCTAAGAGAAGGGGTCTTCTCCGCCACCGACTGATATACTTTTATAGTGATCACTCGTTGTGATTTGGAATGCAAGGTCAGGAATTCATCCATACAAGTTCATTCTGGGACTGAACGAAACCGAAGGCACTTTCCTCGGCCATTACTAGGCAAGAAGCCCTTTTGATTTTGAGGTTTTTCATAACAAAGAGACCACTGCTACAATATGGTGAATCGGGAGTTTATCCCCAATTAATCGACAAGTAGTCTCTCGTTATTATTCATCTCAATATCTCCATCTTTAAACAAGTCTAATCTTTGAACAGGTAAATTGGTTCAAAGTGGTTTTCAGTTAGGAATCATCCAAATCCAATCCTGGTTCCTTCGAAGTCCAATTATCGACAAAAAATGATGTAATTAAGTGAATGTTTTTCTATTCATTCATTTTCCTTTATCAAAATCTCTTCAAGAGATGTATATTTTCAAAATATTATTTTGCTGAATACAGAATCATTTAAACCACTTTTTGAAAATTTCTAAAATATTTTTTTAAAGAGTATCTTTTGACAAAATAGGATTACAGAAATCATTCCACTTTTATTCAAAATCAACTTCCATATTCAATGAGTGCTATGGGCAGAATAACAGTGAGATCACCATTTAAATTCCATAAATATGACAAGTTTCCTCTTCTAATTTTAATAATAAGTACAAGAAGATTACTTCTATAAAATCCAAGTTGAGCATTCGGGCTTTCCTTTCGATATGTTCCATCCCTCGCCTAAAAGAGAAAATTGAGGCCAGGTAAGTTTTGGACACTGGTTCCTCCATCCTTAACCTTAGTTACACACCTTGTTTTCACTTATAGATCTCACAGGCGGGACAAATATACTAGTCGTTTCCACGTACCCATTTTCCCTTTTTAAATAACTTAACTATTTGTTTAACCACCTTTGAAATAATTTTGAATTATTCAAATATCTTTTTTAAATACTTTATCATTTACTTAAAAATGTTTACCTAAGGCTTGGGAAAGAATTATTTAGTTCCAACATTTATTTCAAAAGTTGTTGAAAACGTCGCAAAAAGTATTGCAAATAGTGTTACAAAAAGTGCTTTAAATGCTATATTCTTCAAAATGACTTTTGTATCATTTAGAAAACCATCTTTTCGAATTAAATCACATTCAAAATATTTAAAAGAATTTTAGAATTTATTTCATATTTTTGAAGCGATTATTTTATCAATTTCCAACTTTGGTCATTTAGTGCAAAAACTAGATTTTTCTTAAAAATTGATTTGACATGTTTCAGAATATACAAGATGAAATCTTGATTTTCTTTTTTATATGATAGATATAGATATAAGGATTCGGAAAATTCTTACTTCGAAGAATTCCGAACTATACTCCATTTCATATGTTCATTTGAACTTTTGACGCGAAAACACGAACTACCGTCACGTGACGTGTCAACTTTTAGGCGTATTTTGAGATTCATATCTAAACTTTGCCGAGACAAGTTTAAACACTTAGGAATCATTTCTAAATCATATTCAAACATTTTTTTCAAAGGTATAAATGATTTCATATCATATTTCATTTTATTTTGGGAAGTGTTTTCTATGTGAATCAATATCGTGACTTCTATGCAACAAACAACATATGAAAATCAATATCATAACTAAACATCCAAATAAGCATATCAGAACATCAAAACCTAATATATACATATAAATTAGGAGTTTTCACCATGTTTAGAATTGAACTAACTTTTAAATCGAAATAGCTTTTAAATAGAACTCAAAAGCTCACGAACACTTATTTTAAGACTTCTAGGTGGCTTGACTTTGCTTGTGGAGGTCTTTGGAGCTTTGGCCGTGTGTTTCAAGGAAGGTTTGTGCTTGGCCTTATGGTGAAGGGGTGGGTCATGGGTTGTGGAGGAAGGAGGAGGAGTTTTGGTGAATATTTAAGGTGATTTGATGATTACTTTCTTTCGTATATTTTTGGAAAAATTTTTGGCATTATTTCATTAAGGTTGGGAGCCATTAAAAGAGTTAGAAGAAGCTTGAAATTTTGAGAAGAAGAAGTATGGAAGAAAGTGAGAAAATGGGTGTGTATTTGTAGAAAAAACTTTGGATTAAAATATTATATTTGCAAAAGACCAAAATATTATTTACTTACTTTTAAAGTAATCTTATTTTTCAACACTTAACATCACATTTAGAATCTTTACTTTATGTCCTTATCACTAAGGAGTAAGAAAACTTAAAGTAATAATGATGTTTCTTTTGATTTGACATGTTTTATTTTTATTAGTTTATTTTTCCTAATTATATTCTAGAATTTCCTAAATTGTGTTTTAATAAAAGTAAATCTAATTAGCAACTTAATTAACACTTACTACATTTACATTAGTGTACATGAATACTAAAATAAAGATGCAACATCGTTGCGACAACTTTAAATCGACAAAACATTGTTTTTTGACAAAATATTTTGCGGTCATATTTTTACGTTTTAGTTAAACCATTTATTTATGTAAACCAAATTGTGACGACAAGGATCCGATGCTCGAAAGTCGGCATTCAATGCACCACCGGTATTCGAATGCCAGAGCTTCAAACGCTGTAGTTCGATTCGTCGGAGCTTATAACACATTAGGTGAAAACAACACGGAGGATACAAAGAAGAATTTTATTGATAAACAAATGGATAAAAAATGGATACAATATTCTGATAACAAATGATCAAAATATCAGAGCCAAAATACAATCAACGGAAAAATTACACCAGCAGCGGAATACAACAACAAATGTGACGGTCTATCCTTGCAACCATCGACAGGGTCTTCCAAAAGAGAGAGAGAGAGAGAGAGAGAAAGAGATCAATAGACTGCATCTTCAATGCAAAAGATCCAAAGCTCCAAACCAAAAGCTATCATGCTGTAATGAAGCAAATGCGATTCCAAATCTACTTATTTCAAAGACTACCAAATCTACACCTACTTATAACCTGACTCTAGGCTGCCCATGTGGAAAATTATGGGCACCCAAAGTTTAGAAAGGGAATAATAAACTCCAGGTTAGTCGTGGGACTGGTGTGAGCAAAAAAAACAGTTGTTTGAACAAAAAGAAATAAAAAGGAAAGAAAAATAAATCCGCTATGCTTTTTTGGAAAATGAAACTATCATAAGGTCTCTTGGCGCACACACAATGCAATCGTATACTTGAGGGAGGTTTCTCCTTATAGTAGTCAAACATGCTTGATACGCAAAAATCCTTTTGATATTATTATTAGTGCATAGTGTGAAAAACATTTCGAAAGTACAATATTAATCTTAGCCAGCATACGTACCGTTATAGTATGCCTACTATAGCTACCATTTAAAAACGGCAGGTTATATAACTAAAAACTGTACAGGGCTGTATTTGGTGATTGGATTTCCAACAAATGGTAAGGGCTAAGGAACTTCCTTTTCGAAAGGGTACACCTCTGGAGGGATCCCCCAAGAACCTAACTGGATCTCTGCCAAGGCAGGGTTACCTTTGTAACTAGGTTGCTAACTTTCACGAGCAAGTCATCCCACAGTCGTCACCCGCCTTTACAAAGGCGCGAACAACAAATTCCAATAATCACATAAGTTAAATATTTGTGCTCCATACCATGATACCACTTGTTATCCAAAAGGAAATGCACATACCCTAAGGGGCACGACCCCCGTAACCTTGTCGCATCCTTCCTGTTTCGACCATTTTCGGGGTGTGAGGTTCGACGAAGTCTCGTCCCACAAAGCTATGCTTTTCACAAAATCCATGCTTAGATCAACTGATGATCAGCACTTAGCATGCCACATTACCAAATTGGGAATATATCACTAGTAAATATCAACAACATAACGAGCTCGTACGTCTCAAAGAAGGGTGTTAAGCCAAGAGAATAAATTCTCCGCCACCAAATAAAAATGTATTTGATAGAAACCAGCTTTACATCTCAAAGCGTAATGTCAGACATACATCCATACAAGTCCATCCTGGGTCTGAATGGAACCGAAGGCATTTCGTCCAATTAAGGTAAAATACCTTGCAAATCCGGATATTCCCTAATCACATCCGGACTCCCCATCACATAGGGTAATTTAAATCTCTATACCAGGGCCACTCGGTGTAGAGACATTCAACAGGCAATCCTTTCGTTTTCGAAAATACCCGGTCTTCAACCACGATCTTCAAATGCTATCCCATTACGTCGTATCATTACTCAGAATGGGTTTTATGACTTAATATCCTCCTCCGGCTTAACCGAATAATGAGCGCTTATTTTGAAAACATGTGGATATATTCACAACAAATTTTCATTTTTAATCTTTTGAAAAAAAGATCCACCTTTAAGATTTGATGTGGTTTTCGGATAACCATTTGGAATCCGACCCCTTGTCGCATCGAAATTCAAATTCCGTTTTAAAGGCCAAGTTGTTAAAGTAAACAATTTTTATTCAATTCAGAAGTTTACATTCACACAGCAATTCATCACAGATAAATATTTATCACAGCTCAATCCAAAGCAATTCATATCACAGAACATCACATATCAAGGATATTAAACAATTCAAGGCATTCAGTATAATCCAATCATCTATAAGCAAGATCAAGTAGTCGCTCATCTCCTAATTAATTCAATTTAATCTCCTGCTTAATTAACATTAATTAATTACAAACCATCTATTATTATTTTCATTAATTAATCAACCTTAATTATCCATCTTATTAATCATCCTCAATAAATTAATTGTCCCTTAATTAATCACATATATTAATTAACCTGAAGTTAATTACATTAATAAATAAACCCTTAATTAATCACATAAATTAATTAACCTTAAAGTACAATAAGCAAATAACCCTTTAATTACTTACATTAAGTAATTACCCTATAATCACTTGATTAATTAACCTTTAGTCATTAATTAATTATCCTTTAATCATAAATTAATTAACCTTTAGTTAATCAATAAATTAACCTTTAATTATTAATTATCCTTTAATTACTTATATTAAGTAATTATCTTATAAGTAATTATCTTATAAGTAATTAATTATCCCTTAATCACCTACATTAATTAATTGAGTAATTATCCTTTAAGTAATTATCTTTTAATTACTCGCATTAATAAATTAACCCTTAAGTAATTAATTATCCTTTGATTAAGTACATTAATTACTCTAAAATTAATTATTAAATGATCCTTTAATTAATCAAGATCCTAAATTAATTAAAGATAAACCATTATTAACTTAAAACTTTTAAGTTAACTAATAATTAAAAACATTATTTAAGATAAACCATTTATCTTTAAAATCTTATTTAAATAACCTTTGGAAATAATTCATCGTCAACTTAAAAATTAACTTAATACCTTTAAGTTAATTACTTAATCAAAAACATTTAACTTTCTTAATTAACTACTTAATCACACCATTTAAATTTGTTTGAAACAAACTTAAGAATTAACTATAATTTATGGACACATAATAAAATACTTTAAAACTTTATTATTTTTAAAATAATTTATTTTATAATATTTGACTAATCCAACTTAAATAAAATAATTATTATTTAAAAGAAATTGTAGAGAAATTGTTTTAACCCTGATTTATTTTAAATTTTTTAAAACTACTACTATACCAAAGCCCACAAACCCGAGTCATACCCGAAGCATTCCCGATACCTTCCCCGAGCAAACCTCAAGTCACTCTGCTTTTTTTTTTGGATTTAAAATTTTAAACTCTGTTACTTACTCGCGAACTACCCGAACACAAACCCGAGCCAATGCCACATTTCCTCGAGTTCATCTTCGAGTCTACGTTTTCTTCTCATATCCAACAGCACCACCCAAATCCACTGACATGTGCACGTGCATAGATGATCGAAAATAATTCGATCGACACTACGACCTCCAGCAAGTCATCAATGACCATCTCCACCCAAGAAACCTTCCAGAACCCTCAACGACAACCTGGATCAAAATCGAACAAGTAAATGCATAGTGGAACCCAACTCGATCAACCAAAAATGCCTTGCATGGCCGATCCCGATCACTAGAGACCTTGCCGATCGACCTCGAACCTCGTAACGATCCAACACTTCGATTCCACCACCTCTAGATGAACTCGATGCGATGTCGACGCCGCATTAGCCAGAAAAAATCCTCGACCAAAACTCAGTCTAAAACCCTAAATCACTGCCGTCCGACCACCACGGTGGATGAGAATTCCACCAAGTATTTTTCCTGAGATCTCCAGACTTCCAGCCACCTCCAACCTTGATCACGACGTCCATCTCTCCCCCGATCGCCAGTAGTCGACAGAAAACCCAAAACCATTCAACTCAAGAAATCTCCACATTCCCACCCTTAAAAATCATGAAATGATTATCAAAATTCATTATTTCGAGTACGATTCCAATTATATAATCAAATTGTGAAATCCAGATAATCAAATTTTTGACTTAAATTTATCAACCCTGTAATATCCCATTTTCAAAATATTTACTTAATATATTCACTTGAAATTATTTTTAAAAATGAATTCTGGTTGATACTAACACATTTCATTCAGAGATCAAATCCTAAAAGGGATTGGAAGTAGAGGAATTGAATTTTGATCTTAATATAAGCCTATACAATTTTAACAGAGGTATATGTGCCGGTTACGCAGACATGCACATAACTATTAAAAGTAGTTTACCTACGTTCCAGTTGAAAACACCCAATGCAAATCATATACATGCTATTTTACAATCAATCATTGCATACACAGAGATATAAACATGATTTAGTTTATAAGTTCAAGTTAACTCACCTGGATATTGTATAGTGAAGCTAGAATGTGTTTTTGAGAAACCTGAAAGTTATTTGATTTTGAAACTGGAAAGTGATTTGAAAATCTAGAAATTGCTTGTATCAGGATCTTGCTTGATTTTGAGATGAATTTGAATCTACTTAGGTTTGAGTTGAACCAAAACTACTGCTTACTTGATCAGAAGCTTGAAATCTATGCTTTGCTTTTTGTTTTGATCTTTGAACTTTTTTTTCAGGTTTTGAAAATTTGAAAAGGTTGTTTGCAAGTTTTTATTTTCTGTTTGTTTACAGGTTTTAGTTTCTTAGGTTTGAAATTTTTTTGAGAAAAAACTGAATGATGAAGAAAATGAGAGTAGGAGTATGGAAATATGTATATATAATCTTGTTCTCATTTTATTTCTTATTTTTTAAAAACAAGAGAAACTATGACACTTGTTTATTTCATGATGTATTTATCTAACATTTGTTCATTTACATGCTATAATGGTTTACACTTGTATAATCTTCATGTTATAATACTTACACATGTTATTTTTGCATACTATAATGTCTTCAAATGATTTTATATTTTCTATGAATTAATGCATTTCCTTTTTATATTAACATATGTTATATATATATATATACACAAACTATATTTATTCATATATAATTTAAAAAAAAGTATTTAAAACATTTTTGTTAGATCTTATTTTAATTAAAGCTATTATACCTTTAAATAAATAAATAAATATTTATCTACATACATTTCCTTTTATTTATATATATATATAACCTTAAGAAAATGATTTTAAAACTAATTATACATTAATGAATAAACACACACATATATTATATATAAGTTTTTAAAATATAGAATTTAACCCTTAAATAGTTTTTGAAAATTATTATATTAAATTCAAAATATAGCTTCCAAATCACAATTTATTTATACATATATATTATATATTGAAATTAGAAAACAAATTTTTATTAATTTTAAAATATTGAGTTTTTAAATTCAATTTATTTTAAGATATTTATTTTTGAATTTTAAATTCAAAATTCTATTTCCAATATATATATATATATATATATATATGTATATGTATATACACAAACAAACACTTATCTTATTAGTTTTGGAAAAAATTCAAGTTAGTTCACAAATTAAATGCAAAATTTATATTAATTACTAAATCAAATTTGGCTTAAAAAGGGGTTCGTTGCAGATTCCCCCCTTAAGAAAATTTCGTCCTCGAAATTTGCTAAAAAGTGAGACAGACAAAGAATACATAAAAAGATAGAGAAATGGCTTATCAGATCAAATCGAAATATTTATTCTATGTTTGGAATAGATCACTATATCATTAATAAATATGAGAACAAACATATTTAATACTACACGAAATACTCAGGTCATCAGGTCTACGAAATATGCAGGGGCATTGGTTAGTCCGAAGGGCATAACTAACCAGTCGTTGAATGTATCGAGACCCCAAAAACATACAAATGAATACAATCTCCCACAATTCTCAATTGATTGAATCCTTGGGCTAGATCAATCTTGGAAAAGAATCGAGCACTATGCAATTGATCGAACAGGTCATCGATTCAGGACAAAGGAAATTTATTCTTTAAAGGTTAACTTATTAAGATCACGATAATCTACGCAAAATCTCAAAGATCCGTTGGACTTTGCTACAATTGCTATAGTTGAACCCCAAATGGAACAACTAGATCGTATAATGAACGGGCATTGGGAACCAAATCGATTTGAATTTGATAGACTTAACTTCTTCAAATACGATAGGAATTTCCCGAACAATAGGTATGGATTCCAAACTCGGATTGGAATACCCTAAAGTATACATTAGCATGTCCCTCTTCAGACTTGGATCCTCACAAGAAATCATAATTTTTTTTTCAAAGTTTGGTTTTGACTGAAATTGTTTTATTGATACAATTTAATTTAGCTTTATATTTTGTTAACCAATTCATTCAAGTAAAATTTCAAATTCATCAAAAAATGCCAATAGGAAACTGATGATAAGAATACAAAATAGGAATTTTTTCTACAACATAAACAAAGATTCGTAGGGCTACCTACCGTGTTCTTCACACAAATAGGCTCGTTTACGAATTCGGGTTCAAGATATAACTCTTCTACGGTTTTATGGGAAATAAAACTATGCGCGGCTCAAATGTTGAATAAAACTCTAACAATTTTATCATAAATAAGAAAATTAAGTAAGAAGTAAGGTAATTTCTTAATACATCCTGGAAATACCAGCGAAAGGCATATAACGCTGTTCAAATACTTGCTTGAATCTATCCCATGTAAACTCATCCACTGATTTGGCCAATGTAATGGTCTACCACCAAGCCAAAGCTTTTCTTCTTGGAACTGCTAGGAAGCCATCAAAGGATTGAAATTGGATGATGAACAAAAGAAGCTGATAGGAAAAGTTGTTCCTTGTTGTTACAGGGTATCAACCATTTGTAGTGGTACTCCTTTGTCCCCTACCTCGTCCTCTTCTTGCACTCATTCTCACTATCAGTGAATAGTAAGAAAATTGATCTAGGCATTTAGACAAGATATCTTAGGGAATATCCTCATTCTAGGGCATTTATAGCCTTATCTCTAATGAGTCACCTAATGAGTTATCCTCCAAAGCTAAAGCTCTTACTCAACCTTTAACTCTAATACCAAATGTGACGACCCGGTCTGACGCTCGAAAATCGACATCCAATACATCA
The DNA here is from genome assembly GCA_030765085.1 of Allium cepa. NCBI lineage: Eukaryota > Viridiplantae > Streptophyta > Magnoliopsida > Asparagales > Amaryllidaceae > Allium > Allium cepa. The sequence goes on from CM060932.1 coordinate 400,996,570, forward strand.
TCCGTATTCAAATGCTGAAGATTCAAATGCTTGATTCCTATTCGTCGAAGGTTATAACACATTAGGTGAAAACAACACAGCGGAAACAAAGAAGCAAACGGATGCAACACGGATACAATATTCTGATAACAAATGATCAATAATATCAGAGCCAAAATACAATCAGTGGAAAAAATACACCAGCAGCGGAATACAGCAAAAAATGTGGAAGTCTAGCCTTGTAACCATCGACAAGGTCTTCCAAAAGAGAGAGAGAGAGATCAACAGACTGCATCTTCAATGCCAAAGCTCCAAAGATCCAAACCCAAAGCTATCATGCTGCAATGAAGCAAATGGGATTCCAAATTCATAGACTTCAAAGATTGCCAAATCTACACCTACTAATAACCTGACTCTAGGCTGCCCGTATGGAAAATTATGGACACCCAGAGTTTAGAAAGGGAACAATAAGCTCAAGGTCAGTCATGGGACTGGTGTGAGAAAACAAAAACATTTGTTTGAACAAAAAGAAATAAAAAGGAAAGAAAAAGAAATCCGCTGCGCTTTTTTGGAAAATGAAACTACCATAAGGCCTCCCAACACAATACAATGCAATCACACACATGGGGGAGGTTTCTCCTATAATAGTCAAACATGCTTGATACGCGAAAATCCTTTTGACATTATTATCAGTGCATAGTGTGAAAAACATTTTGAAAGTACAATATTAATCTTAGCCAGCATACGTACCATTATAGTATGCCTACTATAGCTACCATTTAAAAATGGAGGTTATACAACTAAAAACCATACAGGACTCGTATTTGGTGATTGGATTTCCAAAAAATGGTCAACGCTAAGGAACTTCCTTCCCGAAAGGATATGCCTCTGGAGGGATGCCCGAAAGCCTAACCGGATCTCTGCCAACACAAGGCCTGTTTACCTCTGTAACTAGGTAACTAACTGTCACGAGTATGCCACCCCCGGTCATCACTAACCTTTACCGAGGCGCCAACAATAAATTCCAACAACCACATAAGTTAAATACCAGGGCTCCATACCATGATACCACTTTTTATTCAAAAGGAAATACACATACCTAAGGGGCGCGACCCCTGTAACCTTTCCGCATCCTTCATGTTTCGACTATTTTCGGGGTGTGAGGTTCGATGAAATCTCGTCCCACAAAGCTACGCTTTTCACAAAAGCCATGCTTCGATCAACCAATGATCAGCACTTAGCATGCCACATTACCAAATTGGGAATATATTACTAGTAAATATCAACTACATAACCTCTGAGCTTGTACGCCTTAGAGAAGGGTGTTAAGCTAAGAGAATACATTCTCCTCCACCAAACAGAAATGCATTTGATGGAAACCAGCTTTACATCATAAAGTGTAATGTCAGACATACATCCATACAAGTCCATCCTGGGTCTGAATGGAACCGAAGGCACTTTGTCCAATTAAGGAAAAAGTCCTTGCAAATTCGGATATTGCCTAATCATGTCCAGACTCCCCATCACATAGGGTAATTTAAATCTCTATACTGGGGCCACTCGGCGCTGAGACATTCAACATATAATCCTTTCATTTTCGAAAATACCCGGTCTTCAACCACCGTCTTTAAATGCTATCCCATTACGTTGTATCATTATTCGGAATGAGTTTTATGACTTAATGTCCTCCGCCGACTTAACCGAATAATGAGCGCTTATTTTAAAAACATGTGGATACATTCACAAAAAATTTTCATTTTTAATATTTTAAATAAAAGATCCACCTTTAAGATTCGATGTGGTTTTCAGAAAACCATTTGGAATCCAACGCCCGGTCGAATCGAAATTCAAATGCCATTTTAAAGGCTAAGTTGTTTAAGTAAACAATTTTGATTCAATTCAGAAGTTCACATTCACACAGCAATTCATTACGGATAAATATTTATCACGGCTCAATCCAAAGCAATTCATATCACAGAACATCACATATCACAGATATCAAACAATTCAAGGTATTCAATATAATCAAATCATCTATAAGCAAGATCAATTAGTTGCTTAATTCCTACTTAATTCAATTTAATCTCCTACTTAATTAACATTAATCAATTACAAACCATTTGTTGTTATTTTAATTAATTAATGAAAATTAATTAATCAACCTTAATTAATCATCCTCAATAAATTAATCGTCCCTTAATTAATCACATAAATTAATTAACCTGAAGTTAATTACATTAATAAACCCTTAATTAATCATATAAATTAATTAACCTTAAAGTACATTAACAAAATAATCCTTTAATTACTTATATTAAGTAATTACTTATACCAAAATAATCTTTAAAAAATCCTTTAAAATCATTTGAAAATCATTTTATACTTCGAAAGTACGTTCTCTCACAAGGAAATGATTCTGAGATTGATTTCACTCATTCTAGGGTATTTCTACCCTATCTCTAATGAGTTTTTGCTCCTCAGGCTATGGTTTGCATAAAACCAAAGCTTCGATACCAAATTGTAATGACCCACTATTTTGGACCATTCAAATCGACAATAATTCACACATGTTGCACTTGAATAATTAAAAATAACACTGTAATAAAATTTGGAGCAAATAAAATCAAACACAGAATCACAAACACAAAATATTAGAATAACTCGCAGCGGAAATAAAATCCCATAGTAAGTCATGAAGCTACTATATACATACTCTCAAAACATATACAAAATATCATAGTTTAAAAATGGATACAATAGAAGTCCGGATACATAAATCACTAATACAGAAGCAATACCGAATAGGAAATAACTGGATCAGAAATAGACGAATAGATAGTCAGATAAGCTCCAACAAATCTCTAGCTCCAGAAGGTGAATCCAAAGCTGTGATTCTCAGGCTGACCTTAGCATAAAGTAAAACACAAACACTCGAGGCAGGACATACATACTTATACAATGTAAACCAACTCAAGTGAACTGTAATAGCAATGCACAATAACTTAAAGGATGCCTGGGATCGTCCATCCTTTAAGGATCAGTCAAACCACCAATTAAGTAGTAATAAAAACTATCCTAGAAATATCCATAATAAAGTAAACAATGCAAATAACAGTGTTATTATGACTAGGGTGGCGTAGAGTTGCAGTAACCGCTCACCTCTAGCTACACTCTTAAGATCAAAGGTGTGCATCAAACAATCACAAGGAAATCACATGACACACGAAGCAGTGTACCCATGGTTATAAATTTCAAAATGATTTATAATTCCAAATTAAGATCATTCATTTAAACCATTAAAAATTGAAGTCATTATTCCTTCAAATCAAATATTCAATTTCCAAAAATTTAGCTTCCAGATTTACAGTAGAATTTCAGCCATAAATAAACCTCAATTTAACCATTTTAACTTATAAAATTTCATATTTTCCACTTTAAAAATGGTCATTTAAATACCCTTGAACTTATGATTTTTATAAAGTAAATTTCACAAATAAATATCAATAATTTCACTTATTAAATTCAATTGTACAAATTTCCCATTTTTTACCTTTTAACAATTATTTATTACTTAAATTTCAAATTACCATTTCATACATTGGACTAAATTTCCATTTTATTTAATTTACTTAAACTTCCATTTTAAAACCAAATCTCACGATTCCAAGTCAAGTTAAATTCCAAATTTCCATTTAACTATCCATTTATTTTGCATTTAACTAATTACATAAATTCAAAATACACTGTAAGTTGCTTAACTTTATTTTACAAATAGCACGATATTTTCTTTTACTTTATAATTATCCAATTCATACATAAATTATATTAATTACCAAGTTAAGCTTATAATTCCATTTTTACTTAAATTCCCATTATTAAGTTAAATCAAACTTTCACACTACGACTCAAACCATCTATAAACTTATACCATTTAACCTTTTAGAAAATCACCGCTTAACCATTTTAAACCCAATATAAGTCAAATTTCATTTTTCTTCTTCTTTCATTTACAATACATGATTTTTTATAAGAAATCATAATTTGAAATCAACCACGGGTCCAGATAATATTTCACACCTAAATCAAGTGATACGAAAATTATCATTTAAATCCGTAATCAGTAAAATTTTCGGGTTTGATTAATTCAAATCCATAATCCCAAGACAAATACAAATAAATAAAAATCACCCAGGCCTATCATTTCAGCCCGTAATTATTTTTCCTATTCTAAAGTCCGTTCGGGTATGTATCATTTCAACCCATAGTGATTCTATTCCACGGGGAATTTGCAGTGTGAAAAACAGAAATTAATACACTGTATAACAGACTAAAACATAATAGATGATGAGACAAGTTTATAACAGGGTTTAACATCATATAATTAACATCACGGGCAGGTATAACATGATATAACAATTCTACACATTCACTTGTTGTCACTTCACTAATTATATAAGAATAAATGTCATGAGTGAAAACTAACCTCTTTATGCTAAAGTTAGCAAACAACACACACAAATGAAAAATCCAGAAAGCACGATAGCACGACTTTTGATATGAGTGGAGAGAGAGAGAGAGCTAAGATGTTAATCTTGTATACAACAATAAAATTAAACAATATATAAGAATATATTTACAATACCAAAATCTATTGAAACAAAAAGGAAATAGAATTTGTAAAAGACATCATCCAGCTTCCAATTCAGTTTTTGCTTGACCTTAACTCCATGTATACTCGGCCATACATGCTTAAGCTCGGCTTTGGCATGTTTTCAAGTGGGAAATGGATCAGGTTTGGAACTGAACATACATGGCTAGGTCAAGAATGCAAAGGGTTTTGGAGTTATAAACATTGGAAGGTCAAAAGGCAAGGTTAAAGAGGAGGTTAGGTTCACCTATTTGGCTCGACCAAAGGTATATGGGCTCGGCCAGAGGCAATTACAGGTCAGAGGTTAGTGATGGTGTTCAGAGGTGGTGTTTGCTGGTGGTGGTGGCTAAGGAGGTGGCTGTGGAAACAAATGAAGGTGGTGGAGGTTATAGGAGTTCGGCTAGGCAATTCTAGGGGTTTTTGCAACATTTTTGGAGTTCTTGTCCAAAGGAGGGTTACGGCCAGTATAGGTCATAGGAGGAGGATGAGTTGTGGCCGTGGATGGTAGGAAGGAAGTGGTGGTGGCCGGTGGAGGAGATGGTGAGGTTATAGGCCGAGCGACATATGTGAAAATATCAAGCAAAACAAGCAAAAATCGATGGAAAAGTGAAGAAGAAAAGGTAGAAAAAGAGGAAGACATTGCTTACTTTTTTTTTTCAGATCTGATATGCCTTGCAAAATGAAAATGGGAATAGATTTTTCACGTGATATAGGCGGCTAGGAATCAAGGAAATAAACGGCAACAAATATGGAGGAGTTATGGTATGAAATCCATGGATGGAAAGATAAAGAGGTAATAAATCAATACGTAACGTATGCCTTTAATTAAAAATAGGTAACATATTTTAATTTATGCGTTTCCTACATATTAAAGAAGGTATATACAAGAAGCTACCACAAACCAATAAATACAAAAACGTTAAATTAAATACATTTCAAAGATATGCCTTTTAAAGCAATAACGTGTGTGTGTGTGTGTCTATATATATATTTGAAATTTCTTTCCAAGAAATATATAAGGATCTAAACACTTATCCATTTAATTACTAAATGAATGTATAAATAATGAAAGAAGAAGAAATAAGGTAGAGATGGGTATTATGAAAAATAAATAAATAGTTTTAGGAAAAGTAGGAAATAAATAAAGAAAATATTCTATTTAATGGAACTAGAATTAAAAATTGAAATCAATATACAATCAACATTGAAAATTATAACTATACTTTAAAAATGTTTTTTAAAAATAAAATATATGCATAACATATAATCTTACACAAATTCAAACATGATTTTACAAACAAAAATATTATTTATATAAATTAAAATAAACAAATTTGTTAAATAAAACAATTTACACACAATATTGTAAAAAGCATAACTTTCACAATATTAATCCGATTTCAACGAAACGAAAAGCAGTATTCTTGAAATTAAATCTACTTTCATAATAAAAGATAAAATTCAAGTATTTATATTTTAAATTTAAAAGTCAACGTTGACCATTTTGACCAAAATCCACTTTTTTGGAAATATTCCATTTATTCAGGTTTGGAATTATAATTCACACAAAAATCAAAATTTATATTTAAAATAATAAAAATTATCCATTATAATAAATAAATACAATTTTTAAATCAGAAATTCAATTTAAAATAATTAAAATATACAATTAAAATAATCACAAAATACAGGGTTGTTACACTCTTCCCTACTCAAAACTTTTTGTCCCCGAAAAGGAACGAGGTACGGAAAACACAGAAAAAGATAGAATGAAATAGGGTTAAGACAAGATGACAAGAAGATTAAAATTATACCTGATAACTATTGTTATAGGTAAGTTTAACAAGGTGGAGAATATGAATAGCTACAAGGGAAAATAGGAGAATAGGAATATCTAAGAAGGAAAATAGGTTGAAAGACAAGGATGAACCATTAATTTAAAACTATATAATTTCACTTTGAATTTTTAATATTTGTAAAATTTAAACAATTTATGATATGATGAATAGTCATTTTCAAATTTTTAGTTTGAAGTAACAATATTTAAAACATTTTAAATTATTTAGAAAGGTAAAATAAATGATTAAAATATCCTTTATGCAATACTTTATCAAAATACTTTTATAACTCGATGTCTTAACAAGTTTATCCACGTTCCCTGTAGACTCTGGTAGTGCGTTGATCAGGCACAAAGCTAGAATTCTCTAGGTACTTAGTAGACTTGTTTGAACACCCAGTGAAAATACTGGAAAAACCTTTAAAAACAGTTATGGAAAGTACAATCCAAACAAAACAACCAAAACCTTTGTCAAACCATGGATCGCAGATACACAATGGTTACGCCTGGATCCCCCAAGAAACAATCTATATCCGTAAGCTTTCTTAGCCCTGCGAATTACGCCATGATGACTAGTAGACCGCAGGATACACAATGGTTACGCCTGGATCCCCAGGAAACAATCCGTATCCGTAAGCTTTCTCAGCCCTGTGGATTTCGCTACTAATAAGACCTACATAGATCACATGATACACAATGATTACGCCTGGATCCCCAGGAAACAATCCGTACCCCTAGGCCATCTCAGCCAGGCGAATTGCGCTATGCAGTCGCACTCAAAGGAAAAAACCATGGGTTACGCCATGGTAGGACCTCGAGTATTACACCCGAAAAACCAAAAATCAAAGAGAATAATATCGATAGAATGAATCCACAATGTGGCCACAGAGCGGATATCAAGAAGAAGGCACTTTCCATATCTTTACTTCGAAAATATGTATCATATAGTACCTTTTTCAAATCACTTTCAAATATCATACTTATATAAAGTCCATTATGTATAAGATTTTATTTTCAAATCGAATACTTTCCAAATCAATAATATATTAAATCACACTTATATAGACTTCGATTATATAAGATTTCTCTTTCCAAATTGAGTACCTTTCAATCAATAGTTTTAAAATCAACTTCATACTTAAACAAATCCATTTCATATAAGTTCGACAACTCCCAAATCAAGTACTTAATAATACAAGGTTCTTAATTTCAAATCATTTCAATATCAGTTAAGTTTCAAAATCATATATGATTTCACCAAATCATTTCTTCCAAATTAAATATCTTCGGTTTCAAAGTTTCCAAAATAATAAGTTCAAAAAAATAATCCAAATTTCCAAATCAACATAATTTATGTCAAATACATCCGTTTCTAAAGTCATCATATAAATACTGGGTTTTAAATTCCAATCTATTTCTAAAACCAAATATTTTCTCAAAATCAATTATACCCAAACTGGTTACTAAGTTTAAACCTATCCCTTTAAAACCCTTATACTATTTATTTCTATTAGAAATATCCAATTTACCCTTTGAAAATTATCATTCTATAGTTGAAGTAAAACATTTAAACTAAATTTTATTCAAAATATTTCAAAACTAAATTCTATATTAGTATAATTCAAAATAGTCTTATTTATTTTACTCAACAAAACAGTTTCAAACTTATACAAATCATATTACTTCATACTTTATGTGATACTTTATATTTTCCAAAATTACTTAGCTTTGAAAAGTTACCCTTGATTTGGAAGTGCTCGAACCTTCAAAATAGTCGAAGAAATCATATTTTCAATCCATGGGTTAGAAATCACCAAGAAATCAGTAAATCAATTCCAAAAAATATGATTATATCAAATCAAATTCAAAACTCAAGGACTGAACACCGGCTCATTACAAACGATTCAAATATACACATATATCTTTCGAATATCAAATCATACTACAGAATTTGAAATCAAATTTTATTTCATAAAACACTCGCATAACAAAGCTATTAGAGTTTGGCCTCTACCCCACTCAGAAACTCGAAAATCAGTGTTGATGATGCATGCATTCATCACCAAAATTATTTTCTAGCGACATAAGTGAGTTCTGGACTTTTATTTTCTCAAAAACTTCTTTTGAAATTTCTTCGAAATCAATTGAAATTCATTGAAATCATTTGAAACATTTCTTATTCGAAAATATACTTTCAAATTGTATTGTTATATATTTCAAAACCGTAAACCAATTTAAAAATGCCGGAGTTCAATCACTCAAATTTCAATTTCAAAACCATTCCATTGAAATCAAAAATTTCAAATCCTTTCAAAGCTTCAAATTTTCATTTTAAAGGTATATAATTCTTATCGAAAACATTTCAGTTTTATATAATAATATGGTCATCCTTATCAAAATAATAATTTCGATGTATACACAATTTCAAAATAGAATCAACAATTTTTTTTCAAGGGATGATTCAAGGATGGATTTCAAAATAGAACAGAGACTCGAATTTAGAGGAACCCCAATCAAAATATCCTAACCAAGATTGGAGATATATATAACTTATGTCAATACAAAAGAGTTTATATTCATTATTTGGAAAGACTCAAATTCATATCATACGAAGAACATGAGCATAAATATCTTTGGTTTGACAACTTCAGCTAAGCAAAAGATACAATAGAGTTCACTTAATGCAACCTAACATACTATAGATAATAAATAGATCCACCGAATACCACTCCTACATAAACAAAGCATCAGGATCGAACAAGATAGAAGTTCAAAATTCTAGCGAATCCTAACCGAAGAGATTTACTAACAAGGTGGATGCAAAAAGGATGAAGTTTAGAAAATTTTGCTTTTGAAATAAAATTTATACCAAAATAATCTTTAAAAAATCTTTTAAAATCATTTGAAAATCATTTTATACTTCGAAAGTACGTTCTCTCACAAGGAAATGATTCTGAGATTGATTTCACTCATTCTAGGGTATTTCTACCCTATCTCTAATGAGTTTTTGCTCCTCATGCTAAGATTTGCCTAAAACCAAAGCTCTGATACCAAATTGCAACGACCCGCTATTTTGGACCATTCAAATCGACAATAATCCATACATGTCGGAATTGAATAATTCAAAATAACAGATTATAATAAAATTTGGAGCAAATAAAATCAAACACAGAACCACGACACAGAATATCAGAATAACTCGCAGCGGAAATTAAATACCATAGTAGTACAAGAAGCTACTATATACATACTCTCAAAACATATACAAAATATCATAGTTTAAAAATGTATACAATAGAAGTCTGGATATATAAATCACTAATACAAAAGCAATACCGAATAGGAAATAACTGGATCAGAAATAGACGAATAGATATTCAGATAAGCTCCAACAAATCTCTAGCTCCAGAAGGTGAATCCAAAGCTATGGCTCTCAGGCTGACCCGAGCGTAAAGTAAAACACAAACACTCGAGTCAGGACATACATACTTATACAATGTAAACCAACTCAAGTGAACTGTAATAGCAATGCACAATAACTTAAAGGAAGCTTGGGATCATCCATCCTTTAAGGATCATTTAAACCACCAATTAAGTAGTAATAAACACTATCCTAGAAATATCCATAATAAAGTAAACAATGCAAATAACAGTGTTATTCTGACCAGGGTAGCATAGAGCTGTAGTAACCGCTCACCTCTAGCCACACTCTTAAAATCAAAGGTGTGCATCAAACAATCACAAGGAAATCACATGACACACAAAGCAGTGTACCTATGGTTATAAATTTGAAAATGATTTGTAATTCCAAATTAAGATCATTCATTTAAACCATTAAAAAGTGAAGTCATTATTCCTTCAAATTAAATATTCGATTCCCAAAAATTTAGCTTCTAGATTTACAGTAGAATTTCAGCCATGAATAAACTTCAATTTAACCATTTTAACTTATAAAATTTCATATTTTCCACTTTAAAAATGGTCATTAAATACCCTTGAAATTATGATTTTTATAAAGTAAATTTCACAAATAAATATCAATAATTTCACTTATTAAATTCAATTGTACAAATTTCCCATTCTTTACCTTTTAACAATTATTTATCACTTAAATTTCAAATTTCATTTCATACATTGAACTAAATTTCCATTTTATTTAATTTACTTAAACTTCCATTTTAAAACCAAATCTCACGATTCCAAGTCAAGTTAAATTCCATATTTCCATTTAACTATCCATTTATTTTGCATTTAACTAATTACATAAATTCAAAATACACTGTAAGTTGCTTAACTTTATTTTACAAATAACACGATAATTTCTTTTACTTTATAATTATCTAATTCATACATAAATTATATTAATTACCAAGTTAAGCTTATAATTCCATTTTTACTTAAATTCCCATTATTAAGTTAAATCAAACTTTCACACTACGACTCAAACCATCTATTAACTTATACCATTTACCTTTTATAAAATCACTGCTTAACCATTTCAAATCCAATATAAGTCAAATTTCATATATTTTTTTCTTCTTTCATTTACAATACATGAATTTTTATAAGAAATCATAATTTGAAATCAACCGCGGGTCCGTATAATATTTCACACCTAAATCAAGTGATATGGAAATTATCATTTGAATCTGTAATCAGTAAGATTTTTGGGTTTTGATTAATTCAAACCCGCAATCCCAAGACAAATACAAATAAATAAAAATCACCCAGGCCTATCATTTCAGCCCGTAATGATTTTTCATGTTCTAAAGTCCGTTCAGGTATGTATCATTTCAACCCATAGTGATTCTATTCTACCGGGAACTTGCAGTGTGAGTAACAGAAACTAATACATAGTATAACATACTAAAACATAACAGATGATGAGACAAGTTTATAACAGGGTTTAACATCATATAATTAACATCACAGGCGGTATAACATGATATAACAATTCTACACATTCACTTGTTGTCACTTCACTAATTATATAAGTATAAATGTCATGAGTGAAAACTCACCTCTTTGCGCTGGAGTTAGCAAACAACACACACAAATGAAAAATCCAGAAAGCACGATAGCACGACTTTTGATTTGAGTGGAGAGAGAGCCAAGATGTTAATCTTGTATATAACAATAAAATAAAACAATATATATAAATATATTTACAATACCAAAATCTATTGAAACAAAAAGGAAATAGAATTTGTAAAAGACATCACCCAGCTTCCAATTCAATTTTTGCTTGACCTTAACTCCATGTATACTCAACCATACATGCTTAGGCTCAGCTTTGGCATATTTTTAGGTGGGAAATGGATCAGGTTTGGAACTAAAAGTACAAGGCTAGGTCAAGAATGCAAAGGGTTTTGGAGTTATAAACATTGGATGGTCAAAAGGCAAGGCTAAAGAGGAGGTTTGGTTCACCTATTTGGCTCGACCAAAGGTCTATGGGCTCGGCCAGAAGAAAGTACAGGTCAGGTCAGGGGTTAGTGATGGTGTTCAGAGGTGGTTCTTGCTGATGGTGGTGGCTAAGGAGGTGGCCATGGCAACAAATGAAGGTGGTGGAGGTTATAGGAGTTCGGCTAGGCTATTCTAGGGGTTTTTGCAACTTTTTAGAGTTATTGTCCAAAGGAGGGTCACGGCCAGTATAGGTCAGAGGATGAATTATGGCCGTGGATGGTTGGAAGGAAGTGGTGGTGGTCGATGGAGGAGATGTTGAGGTTATAGGCCGAGCAACATATGTGAAAAGATCAAGCAAAACAAGCAAAAATCAATGGAAAGTTGAAGAAGAAAACGTAGAAAAAGAGGAAGACATTGCTTACTTTTTTTTTCAAATCTGATATGCCTTGCAAAATGAAGATGGGAAGAGATTTTTCATGTGACAAAGGTGGGCAACAAATATGGAGGAGTTATGGTATGAAATCAATGGATGGAAAGATAAAGAGGTAATAAATGAAAACGTAACGTATGCCTTTAATTAAAAATAGGTAACGTATCTTAATTTATGCGATTCCTACGTATTAAAGAAAGGTGTATACAAGAAGATATCACAAACCAATAAATACAATAATGTTAAATTAAATACATTTTAAAGATATGCCTTTTAAAGCAATAACGTATATTTATATTTGAAATTTCTTTCCAAGAAATAAATAGGGATCTAAATACTTATCTATTTAATTACTAAATGAATGTATAAATAATTAAAATAGAAGAAATAAGGTAGAGATAGATACTATGAAAAATAAATAAATAGTTTTAGGAAAAGTAGGAAATAAATAAAGAAAATACTCTGTTTAATGGAACTAGAATAAAAATTGAAATCAATATACAATCAACATTTGAAAATTATAACTATACCTTAAAAATGTTTTTTAAAAATAAAATATATGCATAACATATCACATTATATAAATTATAACGTGATTTTACAAACAATAATATTATTTATATAAATTAAAATAAACAAATTTGTTAAATAAAACAATTTACACACAATATTGTAAAAAGCATAACTTTCACAATATTAATCCGATTTCAACGAAACGAAAAGCAGTATTCTTGAAATTAAATCTTTTTTCATAATAAAAGATAAAATTCAAATATTTAAATTTTAAATTTAAAAGTCAACGTTTGACCATTTTGACCAAAATCCACTTTTTTGGAAATATTCCATTTATTCAGGTTTGGAATTATAATTCACACAAAAATCAAAATTTATATTTAAAATAACAAAATTTATCCATTATAATAAATAAAATAAAGTTTTTAAATCAGAAATTTAATTTAAAATAATTAAAATATACAATTAAAATAATCACAAAATACAGGGTTGTTATAGACTCCAGCCACCTCCAGCCTTGATCATGATGACCATCTCTCCCTCGATCACCGGTAATTGAGAGAAAACCCAAAACCATTCAACTCAAGAAATCTCCACATTCCCACCCTTAAAAATCATGAAATTATTATCAAAATTCATTATTTTCGAGTATGATTCCAATTATATAATCAAATTGTGAAATCCAGATAATCGAATGTCAGATTTAAATTTATCATCCTTTTAATATCCCATTTTCAAAATATTTACTTAATTTATTCACTTGAAATTATTTTTAAAAATGAATTCTGGTTGATACTAACACATTTCATTCAGAGATCAAATCCTAAAAGGGATTGGAAGAAGAGGAATTGAATTTTGATCTTAATATAAGCCTGTAAAATTTTAACATAGGTATATGTGCCTGTTACTTAGACATGCACATAACTATTCAAAGTTGGTTAACTACACTCCAGTTGAAAACACCCAATGCAAATCACATACATGCTACTTTACAATCAATCATTGCATACACAGAGATATAAACATAATTTAGTTTATAAGTTAAAGTTTACTCACCTGGATATTTTACAGAGAAGCTGGAATGTGTTTTTGAGAAACCTGGAAGTTGTTTTGATTTTGAAATTGGAAAGTGATTTGGAATTATGGAAATTGCTTTTATCAGGATCTTGCTTGGTTTTGAGATGAATTTGAATCTACTTAGGTTTGAGTTGAACTAAATCTACTACTTGCTTAATTAGAAGCTTGAACCTTTGCTTTGCCTTTTGTTTTGATCTTTGAACTGTTTTTTAGGTTTTGAAAATTTGAAAAGGTTGTTTGCAAGTTTTTATTTTCTGTTTGTTTACAGGTTTTAGTTTCTCAGGTTTAAATTTTTTTGAGAAAAAACTGAATGATGAAGAAAATGAGAGTAGGAGTAGGGAAATATGTATATATAATATTGTTCTCATTTTATTTCTTATTTTTTTAAAACAAGAGAAACTATGACACTTGTTTATTTCATGATGTATTTATCTTACATTTGTTCAATTACATGCTATATGGTTTACACTTGTATAATCTTCATGTTATAATACTTACACATGTTACTTTTGCATATTATAATGTCTTTAATATGATTTTATGTCTTCTATTTTTAATTGATGCATTTTCTTTTTATATTAACATATGTTATATATATATATATATACAAACTATGTTTATTCATATATAATTTTAAAAGAAAGTATTTTAAACCTTTTTATTAAATCTTACTTTAATTAAAGTTATTACACCTTTAAATAAATAAATATTTATCTATATACATTTCCTTTTATTTATATATTTATATAACCTTACGAAAATGATTTTAAAACTAATTATACATTAATAAATAAACACACACACACACATATATCATGTATAAGTTTTTAAAATATATAATTTAACCCTTAAATAGTTTTTGAAAATTATTATATTAAATTCAAAAAATAACTTCCAAATCACAATGTATTTATACATATATATTATATATTAAAATTAGAAACAAATTTTTATTAATTTTAAAATATAGAGTTTTTAAATCCAATTTATTTTTAAGATATTTATTTTTGAATTTCAAATTCAAAATTCTATTTCCAATATATATATATATATATATATATATATATATAAACAAACACTTATCTTATTTGTTTTTTGGAAAAAATTCAAACTAATTCACAAATTAAATGCAAAATTTATATTAATTACTAAATCAAATTTGGCTTAAAAACGGGATCGTTACACAAATTAAAAAATAAAATTTTATAATGTTATTTAAAAATATAAACACTCGTAAATAAATTAAAATAATTCATTAAACCATTTAAACTTACTTTTCTAGAATCAGGATTTTGTCACTTATGTCGATATAAGCAAATGTTATTATTTTTATGTATATTTCTATTTCCAAATCCCATCTAATATTGTTTGAATCATAAAACCTTTTACATGTTATATATAAAATCACTTTAAATATTATATTTTGATGTGGTTAAATTTTGGGTCGTTACAATGCCTCTTGTGATTTCATAGGTTGATGACCTGTTTTGATGATCATTCCTCCGCGACTTGGTTTGTTTTGCAGTTTACTGGAACTAACTCTTCAATTCTAGAGATAAGTCATCAGGAATTCTATAAAATCACAAGAGCTTACCTATAAGAGCAATACAATCACTTTTGCAATGTTTGAGAGATCAGTTGTTGAGCATGGTAACTCGGGCCCAAGTCATGGCTATAACTCGGTGTCGAGTCTTCTTCTTAGTACATTTTTAGTCCATCCTTTCCTAAGCTATTTAATTTGTCCATATGAACACGCCCACCATGTTTCAAATCATTTCGTCTTCGTTTTGATGTTCAAACTTATGCTTAGATAAACACCCAATAAACATTATTGAACCAAGGATTTTGTGTTTGGAATTACAAAGTAGAATATGGAAAACATTAGAGTTTTGATCAAAACAAAATTCCATAAACCCTAATGTGATATAGTTTTGGTGAAGTGAATTGGTGTACATAATTGTTATAATCGGGTAACACATATAATAGTAAAATTGGATTTTACCAAAAAAACGTACAAGCAATAAATTTAGCAAAAATGCTACTCCACAAGCTAAGATGATGAGTGAACGTTAATATTTGAATAGTCTGATATTAGTTGCTGACTGATTCTTTGAGTCGCACAATCACATTGGTAGATTCTTTGAAATACCACACGATTTATTTTATTTATAAATGTTGGAACCGAGGCTATCCCGTAGGGAGTTAATGGATAAATTTCAAAAATTCTTCTATATTAGATCTATTGGGCCTCTAAAGTCTAAAGGTATATTACATCCAACATAATAAAGTTTTTAAATTAAATTTTATTTTATTTAAAATTGGTTAAAAAGAAGTTTAATATTAATTTAAATTTAAAAGTACACCCAATAATTACTTATAAGAGTTGATTTAGAGATGAATACGTTTCATTTCTTTCTCTAAAATTATATACTTAATTGAGAGCATATTTTACTTTATATAGAGAAGGAAGTATTTCATTTCTCTCTCTTTAATTAAATTGCTTGATTCATTTAATGTTATTAATTAGCAATTTATACATGGCATAAGATGTAAGTTTATCCAAATATATTCTAGTGTAAATTATGATAGTGCAACATATCATATTGTATACAAATTTAATGTGCACGTATTTGTGTGTTGGGATTTACATCACAACGAGCACATTTGCCTTTATATGTACATTGGTTGTTGAATACGTTATTTAAAATTATATGTATTTATGTGTACATATATGTATTTAAATATATTTCAAACATATATGTATTATTAATGAATCCTTTAAAAAAATTAATTCAACCAACCCAACTTTCATGAATTCAAGATTAAGTAACAAAAATGCAGTGATTTGATTTAGTAAAATAATTTGAAAACAGATCTTAAACTAATTAAATCCAAATATTACGTTAATAATTAAAATAGGATATGAAGGAACTAGACCAGTCCACAACGGAAGAAATGAGTGAATTTTAATTTTTTTTATCCAATTGGATCTTAGTTCGACCTATTACGCCTAATTTATTTGGAAAATTTCTAAATTTGTTTTAAATAAAATCATTTATTTTATTTAAATTAATTAAAGGGAAGTTTTTAATTTCAAATGTATAGTGTATCAAATACACTTACATTTAGTTAATGTACAGGAATAAAAAATTTCATTTCTTTCCCTAAAACAAGAATTAATTGAGAATATTAATTGCATCAAATGGAGAGGGAAACCTTTCATTTTCCATATTTAATTTGAATTTTATTGATACATTAAATGTCAATAATTAATAATTTATTCATGGTAAGATTTATTACTATATCCATATATATATTCTAACTGTACAAATTATAGTTTGAGATATATTTAACTTGTTTTATTTATTTATATATGTACGTATAAATATGAACCATATATATATATATATATACATATATGTATGTGCATGCGTAACATCATAAACCATAAAGAGTATAATGTGCCCATATATGATAGGATTTACATTGCAATGGACACATTAGCTCATTTTTTGTTCACTCTAATTTGTTCAAATATATGCTTATATGATTGTCAAAACATGATGTTAATATATGTATATGATACACACACACAAATATATATATATATATATATATATATATATATATATTAGTTATTGAATAAAATAGTTTCTGCCATTATAAATTAATGTAAAATAATCACACGATAAAATATAAGTTTTATAATTTTAGAAAATCGAGACACATATTTGGGGCTTAATATTAATTATGGAATTTTTTAGTTGAAATAATATTTATTATCAAGTAGTTGATAATAGCTTAGAAACAAATTAATTATTAAAACTAAGAAATCAAGTTAAAAATTCTATATTTTTTTCTGAAGGTATATGAGACATATTTTGGGCATATGAAATTTTTTAAGTTTTCTCAACTGAAATTATATTTTTAATTAAATATTAACTATAATCAGAAAATAATTTAATTATAAAGTAATAAATTAAGTTTTAACAATCTGAAACTTATTATGATGGAACCTGTGAAACATTTAATGCTTAATAATAATTTCTAGAATTTTACCAATTGAAATTATATTTTTAATTAAATAATTGATTTTAGGCCAAAAGTAAATTAATTTGAAAAAATAATAAGTAAAGTTCAAAATATCTTAAAAATTTTCGGTAAGCAACTTACATTTGCAGAAAATATAGTACATACAAAATTGAAATTGCGATCCATTAATTATTTTATAAATAATAAACAGTTCACTAAATTATTAAATAATAATAAAATGTATATACATATTTAATAAAATAATTTGATATATTATGATTCACAATAGGTATAAAACATCGTAAGAACATTTTATATTAATTATATACAAAATATAAACATATATACAATTATACATATAAACAATTTGAAAATCCGTATACATTTAATCTAGATCTATTTATATATAATAGTATAAATTAAAATTAATTTTTTTTTATAAAAAATCAATAATAAATCAATAAACAAAATACTACAACAAGCACATAACCAATCCAATTATAACAAACATATGTATGCACAAAAATCTCACTTAATCTAAACAACAAACAGATCTGAATACAAACAAGTGATTTGGATGTAAATCAAGATTTGTATGATAAACTTGAAAATCAAAACAATAATAAGAAATAAAAGTTCACCTCCTTATGAATCCTTTGAGTCCATGTTGAACACTGAATTATAATATAAGAATAACTCCCAGTCCATCAGGTTGCTAATCCGTTATTGGAGATCTTCTACTACAAATTAGTATCTTTTTAGTTTAAATTGGATTATAGATTTCTCGGAATGATTTTGGAGGAGAGTTGCTACCATTAAAATGAGGAAGAAAAAGAAAAAAGTGGCGGCTCAAAAAATTAGTTAGCCTTTTATATGGGTATGATAAGAGTGCAAACAATGATCCCAGCCACACATCTCAAAACCATAATCCAATGCATAGTAGCCGCCCTCTTTCTCTATTAAAACCAACAAATTTCACCTCTAAAATTCATGGGTTATGAGCCCATTGAACCCAATTTAAATATACATAATTATACTCAACTAAGTTTGTTGTCGATATCTTATATCGATCAACGTATATATAACTTTTACAAATTTATTTCGCGAATCATATCCAAATTTTACAATTAATATTTAAAAATGTTAATTAATTTAATTAATTTATAAAAATGATAAACTAATTAAATCATTCGGTCTTAAGGGAATTCACAGATTCGGTTGTGTGACTCTTAGGTGTAAATTCAGTCAGCGATTAATGTCTAACTATTCATACATTAACGTCCACACTTCACTTAGCAGGTGGTGCGATATTATGGCCAAATTTATCGCTTACTCATTTTTGAAAAAAAAATATTTTAATTTAATAAGTGTTACCCAACTGTGACAATTATATACACCAATTTTCTTCATCAAAACCATATCACTTTGGACTTATTAAATTTGGTAATGGTCAAAAATTCCAACATCGTCCACATTCAACTCTATAGTCCAAACACAAAGTCATTGGTTCAATAATAACAATTATTATTAACCGAACTGCTGTGGCAAGAGATTTTGATTTTGGATTGACTTGAGCTGACCATGATACTAACCCAGATAACTTAGGAGATGAATCCTCTCTTAAATAGTGCTTCACCTCCAATACTTCCCTTGGACCCAACTATAGCCACTCGATGGATGTCGTGCCATGATTTGACTATAATCAAAGCGGAGCTTTCATATTAAAGATTCACAGTATTCTCAACTCGAAAGAACTATGTAAATTATTCACATTGATATTTTATATTTAACCTTGGATATATTAACCAACAAAAAACTATCGAATGAGTCGTTCCATAGTTATCCAATAACTATTAGTACATAATCCCTAGGTGCCCCCAAACAGTCATGAGATATACACTGTACAACATTTGGAGAGCGATACGTACTCTAGTCTTAACAGATACATCGATATCCAGTCTCGATGCATCTTGAGTAGGAACATTTAAAACAGTATTTTTATTTTTATTGTGATAAATTACTCACGGTTACAACATTTTGTAACTACTATCACAAAACATACCGTTTATGGTTTTTCTATTAAATGTACTTTTAATTATTTATTTAATATAACTACATTATATCAGGTATACAATAGAAAGGAAACACCAAGAGCAATCGACAAGTTAGATATGTGTAATAAATTTCATAAATGCCCCTAGAGCATACCCCAAACTCTATCAATTTCCCACTTGCACTTGGGGTCAATTATGGAATCTTATTACACTTCTTCAATTATTTTTCGCAAAACAATTGGGTCAGTCCCTCGGTGAACAGGTATGATATTATGTTTCAATTTTCTACTCTGTCAATCAACTCTCTTCGATATTGGTAAACTGTTTTATCATGTGGAACAATTCAGAGTATGTCTCTTGACTTATAGTGAGCTCTAAGTTATGTTTATGTACTACATCGCGGCAGTGTTATCATGTAACAATATTATGATATTTTCAACATGTGGAATCGGCTCAGTTATAAATTTGTGCACACACACACACATACATATATATTATACTTTTATCGCGGCGTTATTCAAGGTGATGTACTTAGCCTTTTTCATTGAATCAGCCGCAGTCTTTCATTTGGAACATTGCCAACTTAAAGATTCTTAGCTTGAATTTATTATTGACATATGATATTCAATATCACTTATGTTGTTTGAGTCTATACACTCCTCCAAAGGAGTTTTCGTTTCTATAAACAATTCTGTAGTATTTCATAAATACATGAGAACACTTCAAAACAACCATTTAGCTATATCAATTTGGATCTGATATTTGCTTCATGTATCAAATACATAAACAAATCACGATATCGCAGACAACATAAAGTGTATGATAATTTCTGTTACCAATGTATAAGGAACTCATCTCACATGTTTCGCGTTAACCAATTTAATAAGGTGTCTTCACATATCGATTTGAGACATTCCTAATATCTTCTATACTCACTATAAAAGATATCATTCACAATCCAAAGTTGAGTATTAAAACTATTAAGGTTAATTTTTATAAGTACATCAACATCATGTTGTTTACTTACGGTTTAGAAATATCAAAGTACATTTTAATGTTCTTTCTTAATGAACACACAATCCCCTTACATTTTGATTGAAAATCAAATTATTCGATATTTCTATCAAAATACTTATTCAATTTTGATGCTTATAAAATGATATTTTGTATCATTTCTTGGATCATATTCGAAAACTCAACCACTCTATGTCGCTCCCATTGACTTTGAGACACTTTGGTTATTATATGCAAATAGACTATTCTAAATCATTATTTAGAATTTTCTATTTCGGCTCATATATACCAAAACACTAAGTCTTATCAAGCAATAATTTTGTGAGTAAATCTGAAATAACTTAAGTACATTGAATCATAAATATATTATGCTAATTTCAACAATTGAAATTTATGAGGATATTCTTATCAATGTTGCTCATTAATTTCCAACTACATTAGTCTTGCTCATAAAGACACAATCGCGGCCGATGGATCACATCCCTTCGGTTACAAAAACCAAAATCATATTTTGATAGCGTACATGGAATTCTTTTGGATTTACGCATCATACCATATCGTAGATTTAACACTCTTAATGGTTTAATTAAACAATTAGGATTATATATTTTCGATATTGATAAGAAACTCATAGTTTCTCTTCAATGTGTGAAAATACTTATTAGACACTCAAATGCCATGTGTTTGCTTAGGCTAGTTAATTTCATTTCATCTTGTCTAGTCAGTTCTACTTATGGATCGTATCCATTTCCAATTTACTACCAATAATTCCTCAAAGAAACTCTTTCACAATGGAGTTGGTATTCCTTGAAACAACAATTATTTCTTAATGCAATAAAACAAGTATTCATAAACATTTTATGAATTTCTTTATTTATAAAAATAATTTGATTTTAGTTTACAAAACTTATGATCAAAACATAAATATGTTATCCAATGATATTCTTTCCCAAAGTCCTTTTAGGGAGATTCATACAAGATCCCTCATTAAAAATTATTACGTGCAATCTTTCGACTCACACAACCTGCCAATCCTTGGCTTAGGATATGTTGGAGTTTCTTATAAACCCTTATCATGTGTGATTTTGTAAACTATTATTTAGATGAAATAATATTAACCTTGTGTACTATTTTAAAGTACATGACCTTGTAGAAAGAAACTAACTCAACTTCATTCATAATTAATTGTACACTATCCAAAAAGTTTGATTAATCGTTATCGATGCATTATTATGCATCACATAGAGGAGTGACTTTTAAGATTGAATCTTTATTCATTTTAAGTACATTCGGAACCTTTTCCAATATGCTCACTCACACATTCGATCAAATCGAATCATTCCTATTGCATGTTATTTTATTTACTTCTGCTTTATACTTTGTAAGTTTACCATAGACACATTACATGTGTATCGAATACATATGTCCTCGTCTGTGTTAACTCATCGGTGAATATGATGAAGTACATGGAACCGTTTGTGTATCAATATACTTAGGATTGCATACTTCAATGTGTATCAATCCGAAGAGATCATCAACTATTATGATGCTCCAACTGAATGGGTGCATAGCCTTAATTGTTTGAGATATAATTAACCAGTATCACATGATTCAAAATCATATAATAAAATTATTTTCCCAAATTATGGCTTAGTCTATAATTTTGAAATAACTGTAAATAATATTAAATACTTCTGTATTTTCCACTGCATCAATTTTGTTATAAATAAATACCCATTATAGTTGTTTCATAATGAATATTCATAATATTCATATTGTAATATAGCTATGTCTATTTCTCAATTGATCCGAAAAATAGTCATTATCTCATAAATAATGTTTAATGGGTTTTACAAAAACACTTTTCATAATATAATGTAATCGATAAGTGCAATATGGTATGCTTCCACTATTTTCGCCATTACTATAATATCATACTATATCCAGAGGTCCATCATTCACTTAATATATATTTATTTATTTCATATACTGTAATTAGTTTACCATAGAGGGTTTTTAAATCAATTTTCTTGAACTCAAGAGAAATAAATATCATAGAAAATAATTTTATATACGAAAATATATTTTGGAATAGAAATCGTATTTCTTATTCTAATGTTAAGTATCAATCATTATTACTACAATTCTCATTTTCAGTGTTTTCGTCCCAACTATACCTTAAATCACATCTGCTCTTGTACATTTGTTTTTCTTTCTAGATGGTCAAACTTTTCAAAATAAAAACTTTGTTACAATATCCTAACGAACCCTTTACAAAAGCGCATTTGATTATCCTTAACTTTTAAGGGCATCAAATATGTCGCACTTTGCGTAAACTAATCAAACTAACACTTCAAAGATTGAATTCTTAGATTTATATGGTAGTTTTTGTCTAGTGTTATAGTTAACACAATATGATGCTTTTGTAATCCATCAAATTGAATACTTGATCTTACACTAAGGTTTATTTAGTTTTTCGAATGAACTAATTTCATCGTAATATTTTACACTACAAACTCTAACCATTCACCATATAACATTTATACATGATTGTATATGGATCAAATATCCATAGTCTTGCATTGCTTTTAGAGTTCGAAACTAGAATATAATACATGATCTAGACCAAATAAATGTACAAGTGACCAAAATACAAATGTATCATGTAGTTGTAATATCAAGCACTAGCATGGGTATTAAAACATTAATATGCAATAATCTTTTATTGGTAGGTATATGTTATATATCTATTTGTCAATCTTTATTTCATTTGTATCTCAATTGATAAACATTTTACCTCTCTTATTAAATGCACAAATTTATTAATACATATTATTATAACATATGTTCTTACAATATTAGTAAATGTTATCGTTTCATTTTTATAATAAGACACCCACTAGTCTTTTATGTTTCACCTAACCCTAAGTGAAAAATAGAAGTCTTTTGACTTCACTAGTGGGTGTACTCGTTCGTCTTGGAATTCTGAACTTGAGTTTGCTCAATAAGTCATAGCTCCATGGCCGATGGATAAATCCTTGTCGGTTGTATCACATACAACTCCTAATCCATGCTACCTTTTCCTAACCGACCTTGAGTTTACTCAACAAATTGAAAGAGATCATTCACTCATACCTACCATATTGCGATGGTAAAGTATAATATATGTACCTTGAGTTTTCTCAACAAATACATATAGTTATGTCACCTGTCTATTCGATATATTAATAATACTACACATAACATCTCTAGCTTGAGTTTGCTCAACAGCTAAAGAGTTTGCAAGTAATTTGTTAATATATATATGGAAGATGGCAATTTTATATTAAAGATTCATTATCTTCAATATATTATATTAAGTGGTATCGACTTATGGAATAATGTATTTCTTATGAAATACTTATGATTCAAATGTCAAACACATCATAAATCACGGTATATATACATATACATATGTATTTATTCCTTGAGTCTATTTAGGGTTTTTTAGTGTTCCACCTTTGATTATACATTCATATTATATAAATTTTATCATTATATAACATTTATCTTTCATACCACTTATATAATAGTCTTATGTATAACATTATATTAATTAAATCTTATTTAATTTATTTTAAATAATTAACTCTTTAATTAATTTTATATTAGTATTCCAATATAACTTTTTCATATCTACTATAACCTTTATAGTGTATGCTATAACCTTTATAGTATAAAACATATATCTTATATATGTGTGTTTTAATTAACCTTTAATTACTTTATTTAATTAAAATATTTTAATTAAATTATATTAATTTCAAAATTCAATTCACATACATACACGTATACTTATGTTATTTTAAACAATTTAAAAACAACATAACATACATCTCAATATATAATACATGCACATGTTCGTTAATTAATTAACTTACTATTATTAATCTTGTTAATAAAATTAAAATTTGAAATTAATGTGAATTTTTTTCAAACATTTTGAAAAATTATGTTATATTATAACTTTTATAATAAACATATTTTATTTTAAATTTAAAAGTATATTTAAAATCTTTAACTTTAATTTTCAAAACATTTAAAAATTAACCCAAGGCCCAATTCAAGTTGGGCATTTTCTATTAGGAGCAATCTTAAGGCTCAGATCACCTTTCAGGCCAGGTTGGTAACTAGGTACGACATGATACTTGATACCCAATTCCAATTCTAGACAATACCTTTCTAGACACTGTAAAGTGGGAAAGCTTAATTAGTTAGCCTTAATATGACTAATTTAGACCGTATAGGCTATGGCCTTAATACCATTGAAGCTCCGACCCAAACTCCTTTGGGTGACACAATTAAGTAGCTCATGGGCGAGTTTTACATGTAGCCTCTCGACTAGCATAACCATTACAGGACATGTAGGAGCAAGAGGCAATGCTTCATCATAGATCACAAAGGGAGAAATCCTATCACGCCAGTTGTAGGGATCAAACCTGTAACATCCAATGTACCAGGTGAATGCCTCAACGAACCTCGCCATGATACCTTTAAAGGAATTGGGCCAACCCGTAGCGGAAGAAATGGGTGAATTTCAATTTTTTTACCCTATTGGATCTTAGTTGTGCCTATGAAGCATAATTTATTTAGAATATTTCTATTTTTTTTAAATAAATCATTCGTTTTATTTAAAATAGTCAAAGGGTAGTTTTTAATTTTAAATGTATAGTGTATCAAATACACGTACCATTTAGTTAATGTATAGGGAATGAAAACTTTCATTTTTTTCCCCTTAAAAATAAGTATTAATTAAGAGTATTAATTGCATTAAATGAAGAGAGAAATCTTTCGTTTTCTCCCTTTAATTTGAATTGATTCATACATTAAATGTCATTAATGAATAATTTATTCATGGCAAGATTTATTACTATATCTATATGTGTATTCTAACCGTACAAATTGTAGTTTGGGATTTTTTTATTTTTGTTATATATATATATATATGAATTATATATTATACATACACACACACACACACACACATATATATATATCGTGTGTGTTTGTGTGTGCATGTGTAACATCATAATCCATGAAGGGTATAATGTGTCCGTATATAGATGCTGAGATTTACATTGCAACAGACACATTAGCTCATTCATGTATACTGTAATATTTTCAAATATGTGCTTGTATAATATGTCAAAATAGGATATTAATATATGTATTTGAATATATATACATATATATATATATATATATATATATATATATATATAAACTATTGAACAAATAGTTTCTGCCATAATAAATTAATGTAAAATAACCACAAGATAAATTACAAGTTTTATAATTTTAGTAAATTGGGAAACATATTATGGGCTAAAGATTAATTAATGAATTTTTTTTAATTAAATTAATATTTATTATTAAATAGTTGATAATATCTCATAATCAAATTAATTCTTAAAAATAAGAGATCTTGTTGAAAAATTCTAATTTTTTTTCTAATGGTATATATGACATAATTTTGGCTTACTAAAATTTTCTAGAATTTTATCAACTAAAAATATATTTCTAATTAAATAATTAATTACATTTAAAAAATGAATTAATTATAAAAATATTAAATTATGATTTAAAAATCTAAATTTTTCTGAAGGTATTCGTGAAACATCAAATGCTTATGGAAAATTCCTAGAATTTTATCAATTGAATTTATATTTTTAATTAAATAATTGATTGCAGGGCAAATGTAAATTAATTTTATAAAATAATAAATTAAGTTCAAAAAACCTTTAAAAAATTATAAAAAAACTACATGGTGCAAAAAATATTAAAAATATAAAACTGAAATTGTGAGCCATTAATAATTTTACAAATAATAAACAATTCATAAAATCATCAAATAATAATAAAATATTTACATACCTATTTAATAAAATAATTTTATATTTTATGATTCATAATAGGTGTATAACATCGTAAGAAATTTTGTAGATTAAATATATACAAGATATAAAAATATATACAATTATACATATAAACAATTTGCAGATCTGTATACATTTAATCTAGACCTATTTATATATATTAGTATAAATCAAAACTAATTTTTCTAAGAAAAATCAACAAAAAATCAATATATAAAATACTACTACAAGCACATAACCAGTCCAATTGTAACAAACACACGTACCCACAAAAATCTCGCCTAATCTAAACAATAAACAGATCTGAATACAAACAAGTGATTTGGATGTAAACCAAAACAATAATAATAAATAAAAGTTCACCTCCTAATGAAGCCTTTGAGTCCACATTGAATAATGAATTCTCTTCTAAGAACAATTCCCAATCCCTCAAGTTGCTAATTCGGGATTGGAGACCTTCTACTACAAATTAGTATTTTTTTAATTCAAAATGGATTTAAGAATTTTTATGATGATTTAGAAGAGAGTTTCTGGCATTAAAACGAGGAAGAAGAAAGTGGCGGCTCAAAAATTAATTAGCCTTTTATATAGGTAGGATAGGAGAGCAAATAATGATCTCAGCCACACATCTCAAAACCCTAATCCCATGCATAGTAGCTGCCCCCTTCCTCTATCAAAACCAATGAATTTCACCTCTAAAATTCATGGGTTGTGAGCCCATTTAACCTAATTTAAATATAAATAGTTATATTCGACTAAATTTGTTGTCGATGTCTCATATTGATTAACATGTTTATAACTTTTATAAACACATGCAATAAATTTATTTCTCAAATCGTAACCAAATTTTATTATCCATATTCATAAATATTAATTAATATAATCAATTTATAACAATTATCAACTAATGAAATCATTTGGTCTTGAGAGAATTCACCGACTCGGTTGTGTGACTCTTGTGTGTAAATTCGATCAACGACTAACATCAAACTATTCGTACGTTAACGTTCACACTTCACTTAGCAGGTGGTGTGAAATTATGGCCAAATTTATTGCTTTCTCATTTTCAAAAAAAAAATATTTTAATTTAATAAACGTTAATCGGTTGTGACAATTATTTACACCAATTCTCTTCGTAAAAAATATACCACTTTAGACTTATTGAATTTGGTAATGGTCAAAAATTCCAACATCGCCCACATTCAACTCTATATCCAAACAAAAAGTCCTTGGTTCAATAATAACAATTATTATCAACCAAACTATTCTGGGCAGAGATTTTGACTTTGGGTTGACTTGAGTTGACCTTAATACTAACCACATAATACTAAGACGACGAATCCTCTCTTGAATAGTGCTTCACTTCCAATACTTCCACTCGACCCAACTATAGTCACTCGATGGGCGCCATGCCATGATTTGACTATAATAAAAGTGGAGCTTTCATATTTTAGATTCATAGTATTCTCGAGTGAAAAGAACTGTGTACATTATTCACATCGATATTTTATGTTTGATCTTAGTTATATTAACCAACAGAAAACTATTGAATGAGTTATTTAAATGTTATCCAACAATTATTAGTACGTAACCCCTAGGTGCCCTGAACAGTCACTGCCCAAAATTTAGAGAGCATTGCGTACTCTAATCTCAACGGGTACATCACTATCCAGTCTCGATGCATCTTGACTAGGAACATTTAAAATGGTAATTTTATTTTTATTCTGATAAATTACTCACGGTTATAACACTTTATAACTACTATCACCAAACATACCATTAATGGATTTTCTATTAAATATATTTCAATTAATTAATTAATTAATATAACTACATTATATCAAGTATATAATAGAAGGAAAACGTCTTTATTTCGAACAAGATTAGTCAACGAGTTCGATACATGTAACGAATTACATAATTGCCCTTAGGGCATACCCCAAACTCTATCAGGATAATATATATATATATATATTCTATAAATAATAATAATTTGCCAAAAATATATTTTATACAATAATATTATTTTGTTGATTTATGTTCATTTATACATCAATACAATTCTCCTTTATTATAGCATGTGTGTGTGTGTATTATGTAATTTTTTTTGAAACCTTTTATTGTAAAATATTTTAAAATTATTTTAACATACAAATACACACACATACACACACATATATGTATAATTATATATGTATGAACCTTAAAATAGAAGGCCAATTTTGAATCAAGGTAAACTATCGTTAACAACTGAATTAAAAAAACTACAAATTAACTACCAGATTTATATTTAGATCAAATCAATAGAAATTATCAATGAAAATCATTAATAGAATTATCATCATCAAATCAAAACGATCTACACTTATTTATTTATAAGGGACAAAAAATGCATATATGAATTTGTCAGAATGAATTAACCACTAGATCTATAATATCATGGTAAATATATATAAAAGCTAATTAAATTTACGTCATTGATGTTGCCTTATGGTTCCACCTTGAGTAAAGAAGGCTCCAAGATCCGATTGAATCGCCTCAAGAAACTATAGCAATCTAAAGCATCAATTTTGTATTCAATTTATTTGCTTTGTTTTTGGAATTTTTCACGATTGGAGGCCATGAACTTTCGGCAAAGAATGTAAAAAATGAAGATGGGGGATATGGTTTAGAAGGAGAGTGATTAAGGGAGGCAAGTGAATGAAAGACAACGTATTTATAGAGGGAACCATCCTTAACCTCCTTCCTTCAATTTCTTGATCCAACCATTGAATTTTAAGCCTCCTTTTTCTTCCTATACCCTTCTATGAATGAGGATATATGGGCCAAAAAATATTCTCTAACCCATTGAGTAATTAATCTATCTAAATCCAATTTTTTTATCAATATCGTATATCGATATGTACATATACAACTTTTATGTATGCACTTTATCAAATGCTAATGGCATTCAAACAAATCAAACAAATAATAAAAATCAATAATTAATATCTCATGATATTAATCAATTGAATTAATTTGCAACTATTACAAATTAATTAAATCATGTGGTTTTTCGGAGCATTCATTATTACGGTTGTGCGACTCAATGGTATAAATCCAATCAGCAATTAATAATGAACAATTCAAATATTAACATTCGTATGTCACCTTAGCAAGTGATGTGACATTTTGGCTGAATTTATCACCTACACATCTTCTCGATAAAATCCAATTTTACAATTATAAGCGATACCCGATAATAATAATAATTTACACCAATTCTCTCGCCAAACTATATCACTTTGGACTTATAGAATTTGGTAATGGTCAAATTCCAATATCGTTCATATTCAACTTTATAGTCCAAATACAAATTCCTTGGTTTAATAATAACAATTATTGTTAACTGAACTGCTCTGGTTAGAAACTTTGACTTTGGGTTGACTTCAGTTGATCGTGATATTAATCTCATATAACTAAGGAGGTGAATCCTTTCTTGAATAGTGTTTCACTTCCAATGCTTCCACTCGATCCAACTATAGTCGTTCGATGGATGTCATGGAGGATTGAACTATAATCAAAGTGAAGTTCCCATATTGAAGATCAACGGTATTCTCAAGTCAAGTGAACTATGCAATTTTGTCACATTGATATTTTCCATTTGACCTTGGTTATATTAACCAACAGAAAACTATCTAGTGAGTCATATCCTAATCATCCAACAACTATGAGTACATAATCCCTTGGTGCCTCTAGTAGTCATGAGTAATATACTACCCAAAATTTAGAGAGCATTACGTACTTAGTCTCAATGGATGTATCGATATTCATTCTCGATACATCTTGACTAGGAATATTTAAAATAGTATATTTCATTTCATAATGATATATTACTCATTGTTACAACACCTTGTAACTATTATCACAAACATACCATTTATGGATTTTCTATTAAATATACTGTTGATTAATTTAGTTAACAAATATAACTCATTATATCAAGTTTATAAAAGAAAGTAAACACCTTTTATTTCGAACAAGATTGGTTATCGAGTTAGATATATGTATCAAATTACATAATTTCCTATAGGAATATTCCTAACTTTATCAATCTCTCCCTTGCATTTGGGGTCGATTACGGAACCTGTATTCCACCTCTTCAATCAGTATGATGAGAACTGATTGAGTTATACCTTTCATGAATGGATCCACTATGTTTGTGCAATTATCTACTCAATCAACCAACTCTCTTTGATGCTGACAAAACTACTTTTATCATGTAAAACTATTCAGAGTATGTTCCTTGATTTCTAATGAGCTCTTATTATTACACTATTATCATATAACAATGATTAATATTCTTAATACTTGGAATCGCCCCTGACTCAATTAAAGATTTGTGCATTTATATATACACTACACTTTTACTGTGGCGCTATTCAAAGCGATGTATGTAAACTTTTCATTGAATCAGCCATAATGTTTTGTTTGGAACATTCCAACTTGATGATTCTTAAATTGAATTTATTACCGACATAATACTGAATATCACTTATGAAATATAAGTATGAACGCTCTTTCATAAGGAGTTCATTATTTCTATAAACAATTCTCTAGCATTTTAGAAATACAGAGAACACCATACACAACCACTTAGTGATTTGGATTTGATATTTGCTTCATGTATCAAACATGTAAACAAATCATGATATTGTAAACAACATAACATGTATGCTAATTCCTATTACTAATGCATAAGGAATCTATTTCACATGCTCTTTATTAAGCACTTTTATAAGGTGTTTCTCTGTAACTACCTGGAACTTTATCATTCTAATTTGAGAATATTTAGTATAGTTTAAATATTTGATTATTTATTTTTATTAATTTAATAACCCTCTTTTCATTTATGATTAATAATATAAAAATGGTTTTCAAATTTTATTTACGTAAATCAATAGTTTAACGGAGAATTGAAAATGTGACTATTAACTGGATTTTTAACCCAACAGAATTCAATAGTAATTTGAACATCTATGCTAGGTCAAAACAACTCAAGAATCAACTAGAAGGACCAAAAGAGTAGGCCAAGAAGGACTCAAGAGGAAACACACAAAAATTAACCAATAGGATGGATCGCTAGCGATCCATAAGGACTCCTCATGGATTGTTCAAACTTCTTGCATCATGAACCAATATCTTTTCTAGGAATGTTTGCCAAGTTTCATGATGTTCCAAGCAACCTAGTTCAAGAAGTGAGCATTCATTAGATTCAAGTTGTAGAACAATATGACCCGTGTATGTACCATCATTAGAATAAGTCAACTAACTATGAAATTACATGGAGAGCAGCTACAGAAGATAAAGAGTGCAACCTAAAGGAAGAATTTCAAAAATCTCCTAAGTACATGGATTGCTAGCGTTCCACACCCTAGGATCGCTAGAGTTCCATTAGATTAAGTTGGATCGCTATGAAGTTCTCGGAACACCTTCATATCATCAAGCGTAGGCTTTTGGCAAAGCGACCTAGCCCAATAGCTCTCCATCCCCTATATATACAATCCTACTTGAAACTTAAAGAGAATCGTCTTGACTGGTTGTTGGAACTCTACAAATATTATTTTCCACTCTTCTCCTTCCACATAATAGTCATCTAGTGGTTCAGTGTGATTCTCAAGTGGCCTCTTATACTTGTGACTTGATCTTACTTAGAAGATTCAACCACATTGTAATCTGATTCAACCTGTAACGACAGTCAGTTAATAGAAAGTTGTAAATGGATGTAGGCTTCAATAACAACCGAACCACTACAAAAATCTTCTTATCTTTTTACTATTTCTGCTCTTTTTACAATTATTTTCTATTTTATTGCAATGTAAAAGCATATTAGTGCTTTCACACTCAATCTATTGTGTTGATCCACTTTTTGGGTTAACATTGTGGTGCTTTCACCGAGAATTGAACTCAGGCTTAGATCTAGTTATTTACTTTGGATCTAATAGGTTAAGAAGTTAGATCCTCAATCTTTGCTTCGAAAATTTTCGGCTAAGAATTAATGGCACTAGGAATAAAGGGAACTACCTTTAGAAGATCCATAGGAGCTATCATTGCAAAAGAAGAAACAAACCCTTAGAAAATTTGATGTCAATAACCCCAATAGCCTGTTGTTAGGAGCTAACTCTGGAGACCAGGTTCCAGGATCCTCCACACAGCATGAAGTTGTGACTAAGGGAGAATTGAACAAGATGGTTGATGAAATTAACTAGAAAATAACAAATAGTCAAAAGGCTCTTATGGAAAAGAAAGATGCTCTCCTAGCGCTCCAAGCACTAATTACTCACAAAACAGTGTCTGAAGCCGTGGCTGCTAGTCTGCTACGGAGCAAGAGCATTCTTTTTTTTTTAATGGAACAGAAGAAACAGAAGACAAAGGAAAAAGGAAGTAGTGGTGGAGGCCCAAGAATCATGATGGAAGAAAACGTTAACTCTCCACCCACTATAGAAGCACCTACTACAAACCTGAACCTAGAAGTTAAAACTCCATTGGAGGACATATTGATAGCTGATACTGACTCCGAGGAAGACGATTGACTTAAGGAAGGTGAATTGAACTCAAACAGTCAAACTACACCCACAAGACAAACCGCCTCTAAATGGACCTCTACAGGACTGGCTCATCCAAAGACTGGAGAGCTTAGGCTTCAACCAGCCAACCAAGACTGTCTACAAAGTCAAACAGTTGGAACAGCTACTAACAGCTGACCTATGGAGGAACAAACAAGTGAGGCATACATTACGTACATGGTTAGACGCTTGATGCAAGAAAGCAAGGGTAGAAAGGACAATGGTTGAGGTTCTGCTTCGAGCCGAACTCCCTTCACCGATAGTAATCTAAGGGCAGAATACCACAAGAAGTTCACCATGCCACCAGCTTTGCCCTCCTGTAATGGAACTACTGACCCTCAACAGCACTTCTACAAGTACATTTGATACTGCAAGGGCAACATATACGGTTCATTGCAGATGTTTCCCCATCTATCTGGAAGGATTCACCTCCATATTGTTTACCAGACTCCCTCTGCAATCTATCTTGACCTTTGACGAGCTAGTTAGGAAGTTGTTGGAGCAATTTAAACTGCATATGGCTCAGCCAATCTCTGTCTGGTTACTTACAAGTACCCAACGAATCACTAAAATCGTTCACGAACCACTTTAACACAGCCTTCATCGAAGTGAGCAACCCAAATGTGGATATGATTTTCATGGATTTAGTTTGCTTGATCCGTCTATAGGTAGATTTTTAGAGATGGATTAAAATGAAGCAACCAACCACCATGAAAGAATTCAATCGAAAGACTAATCAGTACTTGAGATTCGAAGAGGCAAATATGTTAGAAGGTAGGAATATCAATATGTGACCAAATGAATCAATCATAGTAATGTGGCAGTCAATCAAAATAGAAAGAATTTTGAAGTAATACGAGGAAAGATGGGGACCACAAAAGGAAGAACCAACATCAAAACACTGGCAAGGGCAACAGGGGCAGAATGAAACTCAAAGGTTTGAAATGTGGAGAATATACTATGTTGGATGACAGCTTGAAGAATATTTACTTGGCAACTCAGGAAACAGAAGAGTATCCGAAGCCGCCTCGAAAAGAAGAGTCTGAGCAACAAAGGAAGTTGGAGAAGTTCTGTCACTTCTAGGAAACCCATGACCATAACACAAACAACTATCGCCATTTGAAGAATGTGAACAAAGAATTTATTAGAGAAAACAAGCTCCAACGGTATGTGAAGAATCCCTGAAATTTCGATCATCCAATCATATCTCATGCTCCCAACACCCAAGAAAAATAGTCTGGAACTAGTGGAGAGGGATTTGAGCTAGCTGAATAGAGGTTTGCCGTCTACACCATTTCGGGAGATCTTCATACAACATAGAAAAGTTGAGGCGAGATGGAAAGATATGCTAGTTCAATCATACATGCTCCAAAGGAAACTTGCTTTGCAATCGAAGATGAGACCCCTGCTAAAAATTAGAGGATTCTCAATGATGGCATCGTGTTCCAAAATCAGGATAGTGAAGGAATAAATGCTCCAACTTTAGATTCAAAAGTGGTGAAGATAGAAATCGGACACACTGTCGTGTGATGGTTGTTATCATGAAGGATGGCTCTACATGCCAAACCAAAATCCAAGGATTCACAAGGCACTATAACCGGTTGGCACAATTGATCTGCCTATTGTACTCGGAAAAAGAGATCAGAGTGTGGTTCTCACCCAAACCTCTATGATAATTGATAATATGTCGGCTTATAATGCATTCTTCGAAAGGCCGACTCTTGCTAATTTTAGAATTATCCTAGCACAATGGTGTGTCAATATGAAATTCCCTATGAAAAGGAGTTGGATGACATAGGGAGACCAGTGTGATGCAAGGGAATGCAATATCGCTGAACTGCATGAAACAAGAAAGAAAGAAAAGAGGAAGAATGTAGAGAAAACTCTCCACATTCGTGAACTATCAGCATAGAAACTACAGAACCACCCCTAGGTTGGGGGCCACAACCGAGTCGATAATTCTATGGACCCTAGAAAGAAGATTTTGGGGGAGGAACGGGCAACACCGACAGAGACTACCATGCTTGTCCTTATAGATGTGAATGATCCAACATGAGTACTAAAAATAGGATCATATCTTGGAACCAAGATGCGACAAGAATTAGTCAAGTTTTTTCATGCTAATTTGGTCGTGTTCGCATGGAAACATTTCAATATGTATGGGATATCGCCAATGATAGCATGCACACACTTATTATCGATCGCACATACACTCCAGTCATGTAGAAGAGGTGCACTTTGGTACTGGAACGATCTGCTACACTAAGAGAGAAAGTGGATAAGCTGTTGGAAAACAGATTCATCCACGATGCAATCGACCCTGTATGGGTATCAATTCTAGTTTTGGTAAAGAAGTCTAATGGGAAATGGTGGACTTGCATTGGTTACTTAGACTTGAACAAAGTTTTCCCAAAGGATAGTTATACATTGCCCAAGATCGATCAGCTTGTTGACGTTATGAGGGGTAACGAGCTATTATCATTTATCGATGCCTACTCATGATACAATCAAATCATGATGCATGAACCCAATCAAGAGAATATTGGTTTTAGTACGACCTTGGATTATACTGTTATCGAGTCATATCCTTTGGACTAAAAAACACAGGGGCAACCTATCAACGACTGGTAAACACAATGTTCAAAGATCAGAGCGATAAAATAATTAAAGTATACATGGACAACATGCTCGTCAAATCACGCGTATCAGTGAATCACTTAGATAAACTCGCAGAGATGTTCGAAACATGGTGAAGATATGGAGTGAAGCTCAACTCGTTGAAAGGCTCTTTCCATGTTGCGTCTGGAAAATTCCTTGGTTTCGTCGTGAATGCAAGGAGCATTGAAGCTAATCCGGCATAGATTAATACCCTAAGGAACATCAAATCCCCTATGATCAAAAGGTAATTGCAAAGCCTAAATGGAAAGATTGCAGCACCGAGCCAATTCTTCTCCCAAGCGACTGACAAATGCATACTGTTCTTCGATGCATTGAAGAAGGGAAAGAAGAATTTTGAATGGAATGAAGCCTGCCCAGATAGTGAAGCATCATATGGAAACCTCGTCAACCTTATCCAAGCCGATAAACGGGGAAGAATAGTTTGTTTACCTTACTATATCGACCCATGTTATGAGTGCAGCATTAGTACGCGAAGGGGCTAGGGTCAAGCGACCCGTCTACTACATTAGTAAGCGGTTCACTTGAGCTAAAAAGTATTAATAAAAGTTGGAAAAACTTGCGTGTTGCCTGTCGATCAAGTCAAGGAAGCTACTGCCATACTTCTGGGCTCATCCCATCTAGGTGTTAACGGATCAACCTCTGAAATTGGTGTTGTATCGTCTAGAGACATCGGGTCGACTTCTAAAATGAAATATCGAGTTTAGCTAATATGAAATCACTTATCACCCTCGAAGAGATATCAGCGGACATGCTCTGGCAGATTTCATCGTCGAATTTATTGAGCGGGATGGTGAAGAAGAAAGCACTTCGAACATGGTGCCACAGAAGAAGTTGTTTGTCGATGGTGCATCAAATGAATTCTGTTCAGATTTGAGGATGGTACTCCAAATCCTCGAAGTCGATCCATTTGCTATGCTCTAAGATTGGAATTTCTTGCCACCAATAATTAAGCAGAATACAAGGCTTTGATGGCAGGATTAAAAATAATTAGAGAATTAGGAATGGACACCATGAATATCTACAGCGATTCTCAGCTAGTCATTTTTCACGTGAAAGGGAAGTACCAGGCAAGAGGCAACCTCACCCTTTACTTGTCAAAAGCATGAGAGTTGTTGTAGGACATTGTGCACTACACTTTAAGTCACATTCTAAGGAAAAAAATATACATGCGGATCACCTAGCCAAGCTAGCCAGTTTTGGAGATGCTCAGTCAATGGGACTGGCCATAATCGAAATGCTTACATCACCCAGCATAGATGGTATGGATATAAATTGGATTATGGAAACCGTCGAGGAAGAGCAATCATGGATGATGCCGATCAAAGATGATCCAATCAACCCAAGGAACGAAATAAGCGAAAGAAGCTACTCTAGAAGGCACCATGGTTCATCTAGTAGGATGGAATTCTTTATAGGAGGGGATTCTCTACTCCCCTACTCAGATGTGTAACCAACAGTGAGGCTGAAAAGATCCTTAGGGTAGTCCATTAAGGCGATTATGGAAACTAGATTGTAGGAAGGACTCTAGCAAAGAAGATTCTCCGATACGGTTATTTCTGGCCATCCATCAACTATGACATAGTGGACTATGCCAAGCGATGTGTGCAATGCCAAAAGTTCACCAGAATATAGAGAAATCCATCCACAAAACTTACGCCAGTGGTTGGCCATAGCTATTTATGGTCTGGGGAATTGATCTGATCGACGTGCTCCCAAATGCTAAAGGAGGGGCCAAATATGCTATTGATTACTTCATAAAATGGGCCGAAGTGGAACTGCTGGCTATTATTACCACTAAGTAAGTAATTAACTTTGTCACTAAAAATATTATTTGCAGGTTTGGAGTGCCATAGAAAATAATCAAAGATAATGAAAATCAATTCAAAAGTGCCAAATTCGAGGACTTCTGCAAGTGTTTCCACATTGAAAAGATTTTCTCCGTAGTGGCACAACCTCAAGGAAATGGGCAAGTAGAGGCGGTAAACAAAATCTCCAAGTCCACCATAAAGAAATGGGTACAAAATCGAAAGGAAATTGGGTTGATGAGCTCCTACCTGTTGTATGGGCTTATCGAACGATGCACAAGTCAGCAACTAGACATTCACCATTCGTCCTAGCATAAAGATCCAAACCAATGATCCCGGTTGAATTGGAAGTCCCCTCTCATCAGAAATGACACTTCAATCAAAAAGAGAATGAGCAACTCCTACTCAAGTCACTGGATCTGATTGATGAGAAATAGAAGGAAGCCGAGCTATGGACCATGGCTCACCGGACAAGTATAACACAACACTTCAACTCCAAGGTCCGCAATCGTACCTTTGAAGTGGGAGAGCACGTCCTGAAACAGATCTATCCGTTCCAGGAAAATTCAGACCAAACTGGGAATGACCTTGCTCAATCGGGCAAAAGCTCAAAGATGGTACTTTCAAGATGACCACATCCGATGGAATTCAGATTCCCTATGCTTGGATCAACGACTTGCTCCGACATTACTTTATTTAGCTTTATCTATGTATTTTCTATTTTTGCAAATATGCCGCCCGACTACACTAGGGGAATTTTTAATTGGCAATATTTGTTCTACTTTCCGTTTTTCAATAAAATCTCTTTAACTTCATTACTCGTTAGGTTGTAAAAAGTAAACCTACTCAAAAATCATTCACTAGCTTCTTTGGGAAGTGAAACGATACCCAAGTATGCTCTGCCTACTCGCCATGTCGATGGAAGTAAATCGACTCAAAAAGCCGCACATACCATAAGCTGCGCATTCGCAAAAAGCAACGGATTTTCTAAGCCGTGCACCATAACAAAGCCAAGCATTTCATAAGCCGTGCACCCTTAAAAACCACTCATTCGATAAGCCGTGCACCCTCTAAAAGCCAATTATTCCATAAGACGTACACCTTTAAAAAAGCCATGCACTCTCAAAAAGCCGCACATTCTATAGTCGTGCACCCTCAAGAAGCCGCACATTTCGTAAGTCGTGCACTCTTAAAAGCGTCCCATTTCATAAGCCACACACCCTCAAAAAACTGTGCATGTCATAAGCTATGCACTTCCCACGAGCACTATTTGATGTCGCTCCAGCATCACCAACGCACCATTAAGATCTTGTAAGTACCTGTGTTATCCTAACAGCACCGAGAAACTCATCTATTGTAGGACTAACAAGGGTCCACTTCGACTATCAAAGGTAATGGATGCAAGTCCAGCAATGTCGCATAACTTGAGATCGACAAAGAATTTTGATCGTCGACCGAAAAAATCTCTAGAGTCAAGACATTAGAGTCACTAGTTCCCAAAGATAAGAACCATAAAGAATATTCGGCTACAGACATTTGAGGAACCGCTCGGATCAACCGGATATTTATCAAATGTTCAGAGAAAACAACCTGGTAAAGTAAAGGGCACACACATACCAACATTTAGTAGAAAGGAAAACTACTCCATTGTCTCGTTTTGCAAAACAAGGAATTTTAGCAATCACAATAGATTTGGTTATAAAATTGGTAAAAAAATGCATACATAATGCATGAAACTACATAAATGAAGGCAGCGTAGACCACAAAATACGACACGGCAATGTGAAGTATAGAAAGTGCAAAATAAGCAATCATGTCAAGTACACACATAAGTGGTATAAAAACAAGCTAAGTACGTGATAAATAAGAAAGAACATAGGAGAGATAACCGTAGAAACATTTATCTTTTCATTTCTTATAAAATTTTCTGTAAAGTCAAAATTTGGGGGCTATACGCACATAACATCGGCTAACAAAAAGAAAAGTATAGATGCTATAACAATAAAAGTAATAAGTGCAGACTCTACACTTGTACGAAATACATGTCGAACAAATTAGAGTATTACAGAGTCTGGCTGCACTGTCACCCAATCCTGTCATTGCTTCTTGCCACCACTTCCTTTCCTTCCTTTGGTGGAAGTTTCTTCTTCCCCTCAGCATCCCTATCGAGTGTCGTATCGCTGCCAGAGATAATATTATAGGCTCCATGCCAACGTCTCCTCCTTGTTCTTCGGCCCTTCGGTAGACTCCCCCTTGGTATTGCACTTGTGGGACTTGTGGGAGCTCCTCAAAGACTTTCTCTCCTTAACCATTTCCTTCTTAGCTACCACCTTCTGCTACCCATTTTTACCACGTTGGCTAGTTGGTCTGTTTGCTCTTGAGTGTCAGCTGTTGCTAAATCGCCCTCTAGAGATACAGAAGGGTCATCCAGGCAATGCAATGCAATGAGCTTCTAAGATTCTAGCTTTGGTTTCAAGCCAAACATGGGCGTGGTGATCAAAGCGTTTATAGAAACAAGCGTTGAAGAGGTTGAAATAGCAGTAGGCCTTGGGACTGGAGAAATTGGTAGTTCGATGGGCAAGGAAGACAAACCTATAAGATGGAAAAGAAAAGCATTCAATTCATCTTGTTCTTGCGTTGTAAGCTGGAAATCCTCAAAATCAGGAGAAACAAGAAAGTTACCTACATCAAAAGTATGACTGTGAATATCAACCTCATACTCCCTACCGTTTCCTTCTTTTGGTTGCACAATCTCGGGTGAAGTTTCAGGACCACCAAAGGCCTCAAGTTTAGCTGCTGAAGGGACGTACAACAAAGAAGCACCAGCCAAAGTCGGAATGATTCCCGTTTGACGTGAGGCTGCTTAGATGTTTCGCCAGGCCCAAAACTGAAAGGCTCTAATAGTGCTTTAGCAGCTGTAGTTGCAGCAGCATCCACGGCTTCTCTCTCTCTTTCAACCCAAATAATATCTGGTC
The DNA here is from genome assembly GCA_030765085.1 of Allium cepa. Taxonomy (NCBI): domain Eukaryota; kingdom Viridiplantae; phylum Streptophyta; class Magnoliopsida; order Asparagales; family Amaryllidaceae; genus Allium; species Allium cepa. The sequence continues at coordinate 401,037,536 of CM060932.1, forward strand.
CTCTACCAAAGCTTTCATTGATTCTTTATTAAGATATGCATCCTCCAACTCTTGTTCAGCGTACACATCCCCGTCTTCTCGAAAATGGGCTAGGGCTTCTTCCCAAACCACTACAAAGTATGTGGGAATTTAGGGTCCAAATAACAGAGACTTCCCTGATGCAATAGGGAGTTAACATAGAATTTCAAGATGGTGTCGTCCATTTTCGACATCTGCCTTTCGAAGGCATCTTGTAGCTCTAAGCAGTCCGCCATTATAGCGACCTTCTCGACATCTACTTTGGTCTTTTCAACATTGAGTCGTGCAATATTTTTTCGAAGTGAAGCAATCACTTGAGCCTCGATAGAGATGGTCTTATCTTGGGATTCCACCATTCCCGCATAATCTGCAATTGTCTTCTTATAAGCTTTGATTATTTCATCATGACTAGCAACAGTTCTCTTTTGAGCTTTAATGATCTCATCTCGAGTTTCAAGCTCCTTTTTCAGCTTGACTTAATCAGCATGAGCTTTCTTGACTTCATCTTTGAACATAATCTTAATTTTCATGTGAGCCTCTTTTATTTCCTTCAGCAAAATAGCTTTGCTCTCACTATCTCAAATGGTAGCATCTCTCTCTTTTGTCGATTGATCAACTCTAGCATCATGTTCCGTCAGCATCCTTTTGAATCATTATTTTTCGACTCAAAATAAAGAATCTCTTGATAGTTTTGTTACAGTTTGTGCTGCTTACATAATTCTCCCATCCTTCAACTTAATTCAAGTCGCTCAGAATTGCCTGAAGATGGGGTATATAAGAATCCTTACGAATTGGACGCATGTCACGATCGAAATTAACTGCCTTTAGGAACCATCCAAGGAGCGCGACTTCAAGCTTAGGTGGACCAGACAGGAGAATATAAGCAGGCCTCGTGCGAGGGCATGAAGAACTAGAAGTAGGTACAACATGAGTTGACGGAGTCAGAGTTGATGGAGCAACTTGAACAGGAGAAGTCAGAACTTCAATTCCGATAGAAACTGGTGCTAGGGTAGATGTATGGTGCTAAAAAAGATAAGGATCACAATCTGCTTCCAACTTTTTGGATGGCTCTTCTCGATCAACAAGAGTCTTCATCTTCTCATAACCAACCCTATAAACTCTATCTTAGTCCCTATCATCCAAATGACGAGCTTCAGCTTCCCAATCTTTTCTCCTCCTCCATTCTTCCTCAGTTTCTCGAGGCTAGTGGCGGCTTGATGTCCGTTTCGACCCACGCTATGCATCTGTAAATTGTTCAAGATCTTCATAAGTCCACAGCCTCCCATAGTACCTAATATAAAAAAAATGGAACTAACTTCAGTGACAAAAAATGAACCAAAATACTGCATTTATGAGTGTATGTGACCCTAATGGTGTGTGTAATATGTCATAGGAAGCCTAAAAGGACTTCACAAACCAGGTTGAGAAGCGACTACAGTGGGAGTCAGGCTAGCTCTAGAGACAACATGACCGAAGTGAGAAAACAATCCCTCGAACTCAAAATAATCTCTTGGGAGGGGAATCCAGGAGAATGGGACTCATTTTTAGAGTTTCATCACATGATTCAAAATTTCCTTCACTTGAACTTGTATCAAATTCCTCATCGCTAAAAGAGGAATCATGGCCACTCCAGCTCTCAGTTTCACCTTCTTCTTTTCCTACGATCACCGCAACTTTGCCTTCTTGCTATCTAAACTCCTTTCCCCCTCTTTAGGAATCGAGGGCATCCGGGTTGGGCTAGTAATTCCAACTGTAAGGCATCCTTCACAAATTTCCTCAATTTACCCACCCAGTGGACCTTCTCCTCTTGGTAAACTGCCCTTTTCGAAATCATGCGATGAAGAAGTAGAGCATGTTTGAATCCTGGAATGGGCAAGGGATGGGATATCAACGGCGATGGCAGATCCCCAGGCTGCAACAATCCGTACCGATGCAAATTCTGACCCGTTAGAAAAATTGACTGATCTCTATAACATTTATGGCCTTAAGAGTATGGAAGATGGGATCAAGCGATGGATCTTTATTTGGCTCGAAATAACCGCAAGAAGCATTCAATCTATTAAAACTCCACACCATCGTGATAAATATCAACGATTGAAGAGAAAACTTGCCCCATATCGTCTAAAGATGATTAAATAATTCAAGACATCTAACGAAGAAATATTGGGTCTTGAACTGGGACAAATTACTTTGGAGTTGCAGCACGATTTTGCAATTTTTTGAGCCTTAATAATCACAAAGGATGGACATTCATCTCTCTTCTGGATGGAAATATTTCAAATCGTTGATGCTTAAGGCATGGTTGAATCTCCGCATAAACGAAGTGTGAAGACAAGCCAAAATTGCGTATCCACTGGGATGGATTTGAAATGGAGTTATTCCCAAATTCAGAAGAGTCTCTCTCAAGAAATGATTGAATGGGTCACTGCACTATTCAAGCTCATGTACCGATGGCAGGCGGTGAACCTCGAAGGTGGTGTGTGTGCAAGCCCATTTTTCAATGAAGGCGCACATCATCATCTGGAATACCATGATGTAAACAAATAATGTGCAGAACTTTAGCGGAAATGACAGTAGAAGCGCTCTCCGGATGGTTAAGTAAAACTCTAAAGTTTGGAGAACGATCGGCACTAATTGACCATATTGAGCCTGTGGTGCTGAAGAAGTAGGCACTAACCATTTGTGAAGGCAATACTGTATCGATTCTGCTTCCAAGAGTGTCGGGCTTCCTCTGCTGGATTTACATCGTGATGCCAGATGCTTCATTTTATATAATAAAACTTGTATCCAACGTAGTCACGTAACTCTATTTTTAGCTTGAAATCCTCATATTTTGAAATGCCTGAATTCCGAAAAGACGTTGACTTGTGCTAACTTGTCGGATCTCAAGCATTGACTGGGGTAACTGCAGTGTGTTATTTATATGGGATAGGCTCGGTGTCTAGAACATTACGAACACTCTATCTTGTGTAGATATTTCACTCGCAATGGTGAAAGGAAAAATCTTTTCATATCATTCATTGAAGTTATTCCTCCTACACTTTCATGTTATCGGTCAATGATCGATAACAGATCCATTGCTCAAAGCGACACGAAAAGCTTGTTCTATTCTTAGGTACATCGAGAATGAAACAGTAAAATTAATCTAGGATTATCAAGACCATAGTAAAACGCCACAATGGAGCCATCGAGGCCATGCCCTAATGGATTTTGATTTATTGAACAAAGATAGTAGAATACGTCAAGTGCAAGGCATGAATGCACTACCTACCTCCAATAAATCGCAATCAGCCCGCTTCGTTCACCATTCTTATCGGTTGCCCTCAACCCAATGGGGAATCACCACCAAAGCGGTAACCACATCATCACCAACCTCAAATCAAAAGCAAACACTTTCAACTTTGAGTTCGTAGAGATCCAACCAATGCAAGGTCGTCAACGATCCAAGAAAGCGACAATTCTGGCACTAGGGATTGGCTTGAGGTAATGGCAAAGGTAGTTAAGGTCGATGGCAGAAGGATCCAACAATGGAGATCAGTGGCGAGGGAAACAAAGGCTAATTTAGGGTTTGGTTATGGTTGGCTTAGGTCGCAAGAAGAATGGCTCATGTCCAAGAAGAACACATGCTGATGAGAAGGGTCAGCTCAAGCAAAGCTAAATAGGAGATTGATTGAAGAAACTTAGTTGGGGATCACTAGCGATCCATCGAGTTGCAACTGATCTTCTCCAAACTTACCAAACATGATTTATATGTTGTTTACAAGAATCTTGAAAATTATGGGATCAAAATTGATTTGTTTTTACAAGCGACTACGATTCACATTGAAAATGCAAAGTGAGTTGGAGCCTCTTAGGTATCATAGGCTCTTTTAGTTGTCAGCTTGCGGGAACTTAGACAACAACAGATGGCTAAATAGTCAAAGTCAAATTTGCATGATAACCTTAACACGATCAATTAAATGTCACAAAACAGAAGCTCAAAAGCAGTTACTTCTAGAGCATACCTTGTTTCCAATGAAGGCGTAATCTAGGTGGCTAATATAATCAGGTTTTTAACCCAGCAAAATTTAATAGGTGTTAGAAAATCTAGGCCATGTCAAAACAAATCAAGAATCGACCAGAAGGACTGGAAGAATAAGCAAAGAAGGACTCAAGAGGAACCACAAAAAAATTAAGTAAGAGGATGAATCACCGGCGATCCATGAAGTTCCAACCTCTTGCATCAAGAACTAATATCCTTTTTAGGGATTTTTGCAAAGGTTCATTAAGTTCCAAGCAACCTAGATCGAGAAGTCAGAATTCATTTGATTTAAGTTGCAATTTTATCTAACTGATGTGTGTTATCATCAAAACAAGGCAACTAGATACAAAATTACATGAAGAGCACCTATATAAGACAAGGAGTGCATCCCAAAGGGAGAAATCCAAAAAATCTCTTAAGTACATGGATCGCTAGCGAACCATGCCCAGTGGATCACTAGTGATCCGTCAGATTAAGTTGGATCACAATGAAATTCTTGAAGCACCTTCGTATCATCAAGTTTAGGCTTTTGGCAAAGCGGACTAGCACAATAGCTCTCCAACCCCTATGAATATAATCCTTCTTACAATATAAAGAGGATCTTCTAGACTGGTTGTTGAAACTCTATAAAGATTATTCTTCAATTATCTCCTCCCACACAATAGTCATCTAGGGATTTACCGTTATTCTTCAGTGAACTCTAATACTTTTGACTTGATCTAACTTATAAGATTCAATTATATTTTAATCCGATTCAATTTGTAACAGCAATCAGTTAATAGAAAGTTAGAAAGTAGACTTCATTAACAGTCGAACCACTATAAAAACATTCTTGTCTTTTTACTATTTCCTCTCTTTTTACATTTATTTTCTATATTATTATTCTGTAACAACATGGATGATGCTTTCGCACTCAATCCAGGGTGTCGATCCTTTTTGGGTTAACAGTAACCGAAAAGCAATATTCAGATTTTCAGCTTTTTATCGAACGACAAGTTATTAAAAGTGTAATATTTTTTATTTGGCTCTAAACAACATTTAAAGTGTAAACACTCATATTTTAAATAACAATATGATAATAAGTCTTTAAATGTAAAATTTATTTAAATTTAAAAATAAGATGGATTTGACATGAAAAGTGAAAAATTGGATTTAGTACATAAAGGCACCTTATTATCCACCATCTTCTTCCATTGCTTGTCCTTTGGGTCGCTTTGATGTGAGGTTAAGGTTGCAAAATATGATTAAGGGCATTTTGGGTTTTTATTTATTTTTCTTTATTTGATTTTTATTTATTTTTCTTACTTCATTATATATACTTCCCCTAGTGTATAATACACTTTCTACTCCACTTCATTTTCAACTTCACATTCTCTTTCACCTTCCTGTAAATTAAAAAAGAAAAGAAAAACAAACGACCTTCTTTACTTCAAAAATCCGTAACTCCCAAACCGTCAGCATTTAGTCTAAGTGTTCGGCCTCAAAGTTGTTCACTTTCTCCTCTAGTATTTTTAAAAATTGATCGCTCATCGTTCCATTAAGTATAGTGGCATTCATCACCCAAAATAGTAAGCGTCGAGAAAAGTTAGTCTTTTGTAGAAATCGAAATGGCGAATGAAAGGTTTGGATGGGTTCGTGTGGTCAAGATAGGATTTTTAGTATCTTTTTAAGGATTTTTAATGGTGTGGGGAGGAGTAGTTGATTATTTTTCGAACAACTTAGATTTCCAGTGGCATGGTCATCTTGGGGAGGAGCAGCTACACTGGAAGGAATGTGGGATCGAGGTGGAAGTGCTGGTGGTGATTTGAATCGGTCCAGTGAACTGTGTGGCAGTAGCATATTGATTTAGGGTTTAGGATGTTTAAGGATTGGGGTTCGAACTTGGAATCGCAGGCAGTCGTTGGTGGCTCGAGGTGGTTGCACTTATGGTTGGAGGTGAGGAGGTCGATAGCGAGTGGAATGGAAGTTGTAGCAAGGCTGCAGGTCGGCGGGGCAGATGGTGGTCGGGTGATTTGCAAAACTTGGAGAACATTTTCAATTTGGGGCCTTAGTGTCAGAATTTAGATGGGGAGACCTGAAGTGGTGATGGTGGTGTCAGGGTGCTAAGGAGATGAAGATGGAATTGTTGGAAGTTGAATTCATCGAATGAGTGGCTGTAGTTTGTGTTCACATGCACATATGTGCGTGGAAGGTTTTGATTTGAGGAAGGAGAAGAGGGAGATTCTACTATTGTGTTGGGTTCAGGTTTAAGGGCAGGCAGGCTTAGCCCATAGCATACTACGAGTGAGGAAATTATATATTTGGTTGTTTAAAATTTATATATTGAACATGTTGATTATAAATTTCCATAACTCTCTCATATGAAATCAGATTAACTAGTAAATTTTTGCATTAGACTAGTATTGGAGAGTACAACATTATGGAATAACCCGTTGATAGATTCGGTGATGGTTAAAATAGTGATAAAGTAATAAGGACTGAATATAATTACGTTATTTTAATAATAACATCGTTAAATAAATTATACCACGGTGATGATATCTATTTAATAAAATAAAAAACCATTTAATTGGGTAGATTATTAATGACAGCCGTTTGGCAGAAATAACCACCGTTCTGCTATAGTTTACTAAGTGGATTATATTTAGACATCTATATAGCAGAAATAAACCTCATTCAGCTATTATATTTATTTGGACATTTAGTTATAAACATGTTGATGAATATTGGTTAAATGTTTTATTAACAATTTATTGTTAATTATGAATTTGATTTATATATAAGCCTGCTTATGTAAACACCCGTCATATAACTTAGAAAGTTAAATTTACTTAAAGATGACTTGTTCAAGTACCATTGTGGTTGTGATAACCCGAATTTTTGGACAGCTATTAATTTGTAATCAACAGGATTAAATTTATTAAAATACTAATTATAGATTTAACAAATAAATCCGATAATAAATATTTATATCTGGTTGAATATTTGTTTGATAATCTCTTAATATAATTACTAAAAAATTTATAAATTGAACTTGTGTTGTTATATGTGTATATATAAAAGTTAATTTTAAACTAGATTTTCAAATTTAATTTGAATTTGAATTTGGATTTAAATTTGAAATTTCAAAAGATAGATATTTTAAAATATTTTGGAGTTAATATATATATATATGTATAAGATTTTATTTGTATATAATTTGTTTTATAATATTTTCTTTAAAGAAATTTATATACACAAATCTAGATAAGTATTTATTAATTAGTAAATTAAGTATAAAAGCTTTATATTAACATTTAAAATAAATAAAAATTACATAATGACAAGTGTAATTTGTCAAAGCTTGTTGACAACATGTGTAAGTTGATAAGCAAATACTAATGAGAAATGGTAAGTTTTTAACAAGTGTCACTTTTTAATTTTAATTTTTAATTTTTTTAAAATCTCAATTTAATCTATATACATCTTTCTCATCTCTTAATTTCTTTTCCTATTCTCAAATTTTCAAAAAGGCAAGCGAAACAAAAGTTTATAACTAAGATTAAAGCAATCACCTTTTTCAACAACTATAGAAAATCATCTCAGTTTTTTTAAAAGCAATCTTCAAGCAACTTCAAAACTAAATCAAGCCAAGAATCAACCTAAGCATTTTAGACCAAGGATCAACAAAACTAGCAGTGAATCAAAATCAAAGTTCATACTAGATAAAAAGCTTCCAGGCTCTGTTTTCTTCAAACACATGTGAGTAAACTACTACCCTTATTAATTCTTAAACCTGTTTAAAAATGATGCTTGTGATAGATCATTGAAATAGCTTGTGGAAATTTATTTGCATGATGAAAATATGTCTGTATATAGATAAATATGCAGTTGTTGAACACGTATGCCTGTACATATGTCTATAAACCTCTGTTCCTTGATACAGGTTTATAAATTTAGTTTTTAAAACTTAATTTCTCTTTATACAGAGAATATTAACCTAGGATTTTAGAAAGGAAATTGATCATGGCAATGTATTTTTTTTAAAAAAAGAATTTCAGGATGAAATATTAAGTAAACGATGTGAAAATAAGAAATAACAGTAAAATTCTTTTAAATCAGAAAATTTAAATGTTTAAATTTCGTGTATTGAATATGTAATCTGATTTGGGATGGAAATTCATTAATTTTGATAATTTTTAAGTTTTTGGATAGCAAGGAATTAGGTGATGATTGGTGTGGGTTTAACTTCGATTTCTGACGATTTCGAAGACTAGGAAATGTCGGGACCGAGGCTAGAGATGAGTTGTTGACCGATGATCAGGGGAAAATTGGTCGGAGGGATTATTGACCGACATGGTGGCACGGCGAGGCTAAACTAGGGTTTAAGGTGTGGTTTTTAACGTGGTTGGTTTCTGGGCGATTGTGGCATCGTTGTCGCATCGAGTGGATCGGAGTTATGAGGAAAGGAACGTGGGACACAAGCGGTGATGCAGGCACAAGGCCGTGGTCTCCAGTGGATGGTGATGGGAGGATTCGTGGTGCATGATGATCGGGTATCAGTTTGTTGTGGATGAGATCTTTCGATTTTGATTTCGCAGGGGAACTCGGGTTTCTAGATGATCGTTCGTGATGGGGTGGTCGTTGACGACTTGTCTAAGGTCACAGTGGCGATCAGAGCAGTGGTGTGGCGACGTGCACGTGCACGCGTTTACCTGTATGTCTGGGTTTGCTGGAATTCAAGACCAAGAAGAATAAGAAGGAGTGAGGATGGGGTTTACTCGAGTGATTGCTCGAGTATTTTGTGTGTTGGCCGGGTTCGTTCTCGAGATTTTAAAAGGGAAAACTCGAGTGTTGGCTCGAAGGAATTTATCTTAGGCTCGGATTAGCTTTTGTTAGTTAACGTGATATTATAGCAAGGTAACTTTAATTAATCAATTTTTTTCAAAAGGGTATTAACAAAGTTTAGTTCAGCAAAATCGAAGTTTAAAAAGTTTAAAAACTAACTTCTTAAACTATTCTTTAAATAACGATGTTGTTTAAATATTTGTTAATTAAAGTTGTATGTTTTATTTTAACTTAAGCAGGTTGATTCTTAAGTTAAATTTAAAACTTAATTAATAGTGTAATTAAGAAGTAATTAAGGAAATAAAATATTTTATCTTTAATTAGACTTAAAGATCTTAAGTTAAATTATAAGTTAATGATAATTAAATCCCAAGTTTATTAAATAAGATTTTAAAGTAATAATTAAGAAGTTAATTAAGATAAATAACTTATCTTTTAATTAATTAAGGTTTGTGTGATTAAGATTTATTAATTATTAAAAGTAACTAAAGAGTAATTAATTGATTAATAACAGAAGATTGATTAATGAAGTAATTAAAGGTTAATTGTTAATTTATTAATTAATTAACTAATTAAAGAGAAATTAATTAATTAATGGTTAAGGATTAATTAATTAATAATTAAGGGTTATAAGTTAAATGATTATAGATTAATTAATTTGCAGTTAGAGATTAATTAATGTAAGTAATTAGAGATTAGTTACTTAAATGATAATTACTTAATGTAAGTGATTAAAGGATTAATTTGTTGAGGCTTAAATTCATTTAATTAATTAATAGAGGATAATTAATTAATAATTAAAGGTTAATTAATTGAGGATAATTAACCAATGGGATAATTACTTGATGAAAGCAATTAAAGGTAAATTACTTTAGAGAAGTAATTAAAAATTAATGAGTTTGATTAATTAAAGAATAATTAATCAATGTAATTGATTATGGTATAATTAATTTGAGTAATTAATTAGGATAAATGTAATTAATGTGAATGGGTGAAGGTTAATTAATTTGTATTATTAATTAAAGGCTAATTACTTAATGTAATTAAAGAGGAAATTAAGGGATGATTAATTAATGGTTCGTGATTAATTAATTAATGTTAAGTAAGCAGGATTAAATTGATTAAAGGAATTAATTTAATTTATTTAATGGTGACTAATTAATCCTGTTTGTAAATGATTGAATGACATTGGAGGCCTTAGATTATTTGATATTTTTGATATGAAATGTTTGTGATATGATTGGGTTGAACATTGATAAGTTGTTATCTATCGAGATGAATTGCTGTATAAGTGACATCCTGTGTGTTAAGTTTGAATTATATTTCATTTGAATAACTTGGGTTAAGATGATGGGACTCAAAGAGGCCGGGGTCGGGTATCGGTAAATACCTAAAGCCACTTCGATTTAAAAGCTTCTACAATTCTTCTTGAATTTGATATGTGTAAATCTATAGGCTGGAATGAAATAATTTAAGTAAAATGGACCCTTGAAACTAAGTAAGGGTACTTAGTAATTAGTTTGTGAAATAAGTTATGGATTTAACAAGAAAGGAACTCTTAATAAGTTATGAGTTACCCCGGGTTTTTCTTTTATGGTTTGAACTTAGTATTTCAAATTATGTGGGTTTACTCATGCTGGTTTCCAGCCTGACCCGTGTGTTACTTTGATGTAATGCTCGGGTCAAACCGAGTATTACAGATTTTCAGGTAAGGACGTTCTGGAGCTCAGGTGGCGAGCTGGATGGCAGGAATGTATGGAGTGTATTTCGTTGTGATATATTGTAGTTTTCCTAGGGCATGATTGTATTTGTCCAGTGTTTGTGTACATGTTATAACTCTGATGTATTAAAGTGTAATTTGACAAGTACAGTTTTCCATTGTATAAATGTTGTTATTTGATATTATATTTTGATCCGCTGCGAATGTGAGATTCTGTGACTTGTTTTCCGTTTCTTCTTCTACCTCTTTTCTTTATTACCCTAACAATCAGGAAATTTCGGCGTTCAAATATTCGGCATTGCTACAGTGAACGTATTAGTGTCGAATTTTTGGAGTCGAAAATTCCGGGTTGTTACATTCGGTATCAGAGCAGAAGGTTAAGCGAGAACATTGTCTCTGGTGGGTTTACTCATTAAGGATATGGTCAGTGGTGCCCTAGAATGAGTTGAGTGTGTGTGTGTTTGTGTGTGTATGAGAGCGTACTTGCTATTTTCTTGTATAAAGTCTTTAAAAATGATTTTAATGAATGATCTTTATAAAAGCTTATATTTTATATATAAAGCAATAATTGGTTGTTGGATAGTGAAATTGAATAAGAATTTAAGTGATATATATATATATATATATCCAAATAAGGTGAAACGACCCTGACTCGACTTTCGAAAATCGACACCGAATACGACACTCGTATTCCAATGCCATAGATCCAAACGTCGAATCTGGTTCGCCGGAGCTTATAACACATTAAGTATAACAACATAACGGAAGAAAAGAATGAATATCATATACAACTCCAATGATACAATATCCAAATATACAACAATGATATCAATATCAGAGATACAAGAATATCAGAGGCAATAAACAACAGCGGAAATCGAATAGCAAAAGAGGTAACTCCAATATCAAACTGCAACTCCAATCCAATGCTCCAAAGCCAAAACTCCAAACCACTAGCTCGAACCACCATCACGTTGCACAAAGCTAAGCAAGTGTGGTCCGTGAATCCAAAGACTCCAATATCCAAGATCTCCAAAGAATGCCAAAGAGAAAGATAAAAGCTACCAAATCGATATCTACTATCTGATTATCTAAAAAACCAAACTCTAGACTGCCCGTGTGGAAAATTGTGGGCACCCAGAGTTTAGGAAGAGAACAATAAACTCCGGGTCAGTCATGGGACTGGTATGAGCAAACAAAAACATTTTATTTTTTAGAAAAAAGAAAAGAATTTAAATTTGAAATCCGCAATGCTTTTTGGAAAATGAAACTACCATAAGGCCTCCCGGCACACACACCATTCAATCGCACACTTGGGGGAGATTTCTCCTTATGATAGTCAAAAATGCTTGATACGCGAAAACCATTTGATATTATTATTAGTGCATAGTGGAAAACATTTCGAAAGTATAATATTAATCTTAGCCAGCATACGTACCATTATAGTATGCCTACTATAGCTACCATGTTAGATGGCAGGTTCTACAACTAAAACCGTACAAGGCGCGTATTGGATGATTGGATTTCCAACAAATGGTCAGGCTAAGGAAATTTCTATTGCCACATGGGAACGCCTCTAGAGGGACGCCCCAAGAACCTAACCGGATCTCTGCCAACACAAGGCCAGGTTACCTCTGCAAAAATAGGTAACTACTGACACGAGTATGCCATCCCCCGGTTGTAAACAACCTTTATCCGAGGATCCTCAATACCAACAAACACAAAGAAGTGAATTTGCAGCAACCACGTAGGTTAAGTATCTGGGCTCCATACAATGATACCACCTCTATCCAGAAGGAAATGAACGTACCCTAAGGGGCGCTACCCCCTATAACCTTGTTGCATTCTTCCTGTTTCGACCATTTCGAGGTGTGAGCTTGACGAAGTCTCGTCCACAAAGCTACGCTTTTCACAAAAGGCATGCTTCGATCAACAAATGATCAACAGCACTTCGTATGCCATATTACCAAATTGGGAATGTATCACTAGTGACCATCAACTACATAACCTCTGAGCTCGTACGTCTCAGAGAAGTGTGTTAAGCTAAGAGAATAAATCTCCGCCACCAAACAGAAATGTATTTGATAGAAACCAGTTTTACATCTCAAAGTGTAACGTCAGACACACATCCATACAAGTCTGTTCCGGGTTCGAACAGAACCGAAGCACTTCCAAAGAAGCCCTTGCAATCCGGATAATTTCTAATCACGTCCAGACTCCCCATCACAATGGGTGCTCAAATCTCTATACCGCGGCCAATCAGTGCAGAGACATTCGACAGGTCATCCTTTCGCTTCCGAAAGTATCCGGTCTTCACCACCGGTCTTCAAATGCTATCCATATCGTCGTATCATTATTCGGAATGGGTTATATGACACAAGGTCCTCTCCCGGCTAAACCGAATAATGAGCGCAGTATTTAAAAACATATGGATAATAGGATTTCAGTTAAGTCACAACTTTAAAACCCAAAACTTTTCTTTCAAATGGTTTAAACAAATTACCATTTACAAATCTTTTAAACAAAAAGATTTACTTCCAAAAACATTTCAATGGTTTAAACAATTTTCACACTTTAATCTTTTAAACAAAAGATTCACTTTTAAAACCCCTTTTTAATTTAAAAACAAGGTTCGCCAATTTTTAACAAAGATTCAATTATAGCCTTTCAACCAATTCAAGTTGGATTAACTTATCCAGTCTTTAAATTAAAGACTCGTTTATAGCTTTCAAAACCATTTCCAAAGATTCATTCATAACTTTCAAAACAATTCTCGTTTCAAATCTTTTATATATAAAAAATACATCATTCAAAATCCTCTTCAATTTCAAAAAAAAAAGTTTAACCATCTTTCACAAAATTCAATTATAGCTTTCAAAACCATTTTATTTCAAACTTGAAATCTTTCAATATAATTTGGAAATCCTTTCTTTAAATGAAAGCTATTATTATTTGAAAACCAATAGTTTTCGTTTCGGAAAAATCTGATTACATTTGCACGAGTTAAAGCCTTTTAAGTATAAACTTGGGTTAAATTCAAATTCCCAAAACAATTCTTTTAAAATGGTTTAAAACCCATATAAACATATTATATAACTTGTAAAACCTTTTTAAACCATAATTTTCAAACATGGAATTCAATTTCAGATCTTTGAATTTAAATTCAAATCAAACTATTTTAATTTTCAAAACTTTATCAAGTTATTAAAATAACTTTTATCTTCAAACCCCTTTTCAAAAGCTCCTCATATTTAACCCAAATCCATTTTCAAAACTATTTTGGATTCAAAATTCAATCTTTAAAATCATTTCAAAAATCTGTGACTTAACCAGTTCCTCGTGAAATCCATATTTGTGTGTGTATGGTGTAGTCCAGGGGTTTTACCCAATAGTGCAACATCATTCAATCATCACAGATTCAATCACAGCAATATCAATAAGCGGTATAATCCTATAACGCTTATTTATATACACAGAATCACAGATCGATAATATAGATGCATTATAGATAAATAAATTACATTCATTACAGCTTGAATTAAAACAATTCAAATCAAAAAGCATCACACAGTAGAGATGACAAAACAATTCACAGCATTCAATAGAATACAATCATCCGTAAATAAGGTTAATTGATCATCTGATTAATTGAAACCAGATTAATCACTAATTCTGGTTGATTAGCATTAATTAATTACACTTTATGTTAATTAATCATCCTTTAATTATTTATTAATTAACCTTAATTAATGGATAAATTAACCTTTAATTATTAAATTAATCAACCCATAATCATCAAATAATCAATCCTTAATCATTAAATAATTAACCTTTAATTATTTAATTATTCTTAATTAGTTACAATAATTAATTAATTAATCTTTAATTAATTATCATTCCTTAATCACTTTCATAAATTTAAAAGATAAACCATTTATCTTTATTATTTAATCCTTATTTAATAACCTTTGGAAATAAATCATCATCAATACATTAATTAACTTAAAATCTTTAAGTTAGATTAAGGATTATAAAACATTTTGTTTCCTCGTAAGTTATAAACTTTGAAATAAAAGTTATATAGATTAACACACTTTTAACTTAATAAATTTGGAAAATTTTTATTTTTGAAAACAATTCGAGATTAAATTACATAATCACCTAATTATTAATTATTCAAATCAAGATAATTTAATTTCAAAACACATTTGCATTTATAGTCTCTATATTTTAAAATTCGTTTTAAAATCTTGTTAAATATTTTGATGAAAACTTGTTTATTTTCATTTAACTTTAAAAACTTTGATTTACGATTTGGTTTTAGACTTGAACATTTTCCTTTTTCTTTTGAATTTTTAAAAACCTGAAAACTTATTAACAAACCCGAGCCACACAAAATTTCCCTGAGTCAAACTAACATCTGCTCCGAGTCCACTACATGATTTGCCCGAGCCACCTTATATTTTTTTCCCAAAAAATTGTTTTGATAAAAATCTTTAAAACCCTATTCAAAACACTCTAGTTCTTCCAACTTGATAACACACTCGAGCCAATATTGAAGTTACTCGAGTTATTCCCTAAGAGCACTTCATCTTCCCCAACGTTATAACCACCAGATACACCAATGCCCTCGTGCACGACCATTCTGGTCACCTCCGACCAAGTCGCCGACCACCACCAGGTTTCCATTGAGCTTCTCACCTTATGCAAACGCCCAGATCGGCGATATCACTTGCGAGTCAAAATCGAACCCCATCGACCAACGTTTGTAACCCATCCTGATCAGAGAATCAGCTCGCCTGGCCAATCCCAGCCATCAGAGCATCGCTACTCCACCAAGACCTTCACCTCCGTTCCACGAATCGATCCCCTCATACGCGATCGCTTCCAGTTCGCTTATGGCCGAGCAAGAACCATAGTTTCACATCGATCAAAAACAGGCAACCAAACCCTATCTCGACCTCGAATCGCCACTACAGTAATTTAAAATTCTTCCGATTATTTTTCTGATGATCATTGATGATCGAACCTTCCTCTGATTAAAGCAGGATGAACACAAATTTGTCGATCGACGGGATTTAACAAAAATCCCTTTTCAATTCAACTCAATAGTTTTCCTTGAATGCATGATTAAAAATCATGATTCCACCATTAAAATTCGTCATTTTCGAAATTGTTTTAGATGATATAATTGAAATAATAAAACATGATTTTTGAATTTCATCACAGTTTTAAAATTTTCTCTGTTTATTTAAATTTCCAGATAAATTTAAATTCATTCTTCTTAACAATATTTTTAATACCTGAATTATGATCATACAAACAAGTTTTATTAAGATTTCAAAGCCTAATATAGATTAGAGATGAAGATTTTTTATTTTCAAATAGGTTTAAAAACCTGGAACTAAAATAGAGGTAAATGTATGTGTGTTCCAGACATGTGCACAGAGTATTCGTTCATGCAGGCATTTTTTTTCATCCAGACAAACATATTCCACACACACATTCAATATTGATCATATGCAAACCAGAGTAAATATATGGGTGTAAGATTTTTGCTCACCTGGAAGTATGAAGGAAGAGGAGCAGATTTTGATTTTTTTGAAACTGGAAACTAGTTTTGTACTTGAACTTTGAATTTGCTATTTGATTTGTTTTAATTTTGCTTTGCTCTGGTCACTGCATTGTCTTAAATTTCCTGAAGCTTCAAACCTGATGTTGATCTGATTTTGATCTGTTTTTTTATTTTGATTAAACTTGAAGTTGCAGTCCTTGCTTCCGTTTGATTTCCAGGTTTCCTTTTTTTTAACTTGCTTTCTCAAAAAAAAAAATTCCAGTTTTTTTTGATGTACACTTGATCCCTGAATTGCTTTCAGATTTGAAGTTGCTTTGTTTTCTAGATCTTTGAAATGCTTCTGGATATTGAATCAGGTTTTGATTCCTTTCTTTGATCTGATTTCAGGTTGAAGTTTGATTCAATTTTTTTCTTTTCAGGTTTTGTAAATTTGTTTTGTAGTTTGTATATATTCTCTTTTGTTTATTTTTTTAGAAATGATGGAGATAAAGAAAATGAGCAACCTATTTTTCTTTTAATTATATGTTACTAAAACAAATGTGCCACTTGGTTTATTTTGTTCACACTTGTTAGCTTATTCTATTCTTTAATCTACACTTGTAAAATTCATAAACTCTCTATCCTACACTTGTTAACGATAATTAGTATTATGTTTAAGTCCATTTCCATTAATTTATTTACAAATTGTGTTTTAAACCTTGTCTTAATTTAATTTATAATTTTTTTAAACTCTTTTCATTTTAATATTTTACATATGTATATTTTTAAAACATTTTATTTAACCTTGTTTAATATCATATTAGAAGTTATCCTTTAAATAGTATTTAAAAATTTACCACATTAAATTCAAAGTAAAATCTTCACATCAAAATACATACTCGCCAAAATTAGAAAACAAAATTTTATTTAGTTTCCTTACATTCTATTTTGTACTTATACAATTTAAAACAAATGATTTGAAAAATTATTCATTACAAATAAATAATTATATATATATATATATCCATATATATTAGTCCTTTGGAAATATAAAATCAATAAATCCAATTTTATTTCTAAAATATTCATTCTTGAATTCCCAATCAAATTTATTTTCAATACATTTATATTCAGACGTCGAATCAAATTTCAAATGATAACCCATTTCTACAAAGAAATAAACATACATCTAATTAAATTTGGAAATTCAAACACATTTTAGATTTTTATTCCCAAATCTTCAAATTAATTTTCAATTAAATTTAAAATTAATATATATAAACAACTAATATTTTATTTTATCTAGGAAAAAACTCTATTTAATTCACAATTTAATTTCAGAAATTAATTCAATTATCAAATTAGACTGGGCTAAAATCCAGGGATGTTACATAAGGATTAAATAAGATAAATTAGATTGGTTTCAAACCAGAAATAGAATGGTTATTGTGTTTAATAATGGTATTATTGTTTTCCAATGATGAAGCAAAATGAAAAAGTTTTGGGGAAGTAAACTTTTTTGACGAGTAAAATTTATAAATTGAAGTGGGTTTTAAATTATGAAGATTGAATCCTAAGTCTAGGAACATTTGAAATTGTTTTCAAAATGTTAAAAGAAATGATATTATTCAGAGTATTTTGAATGTGATCTTATTTTAAAATAAGAGATGTTTGGAGAATTTTAGAGAAATCTATTTTGAATTAAAACCAAAGGTAGTTTAAAAATTTAAGGTATAACTTGGTGTGTAAAGGAAATAAACATGTATGTATGTGGGATATACATAATAGAACTGATTTGAAATAAACTCTAAGGTTGAGTTTTGAATTTTTCCTTGGAATGTGATGTGCAGATCCAAAGTGAAATAATTTTTTAAACTTAAGTGAGAAGATTATTAATATGAAGTTTAAAATTTGAAATGGGAATTCAAATTGTATAAAGTTGACTGGATTAAGTAAATTAAATTTAACTTTGGGAAAGATAAATAAGTTAATAAACAAACTGAATTGAAACTTTCAAGATGAAATTGAAATTTAACTTGGGATGTTAAATGGTTGATTTGAATTGGGAGTTTGCATGATCTCAAAATGGGTTTGAGATCTGGAAATTGGAAATAGATGGATGTTTTAAAATAATTTGGATGATATCATCCTGTTGATATTAATAATCTTTAAACTGTGAATTGGATTTGCTTAAATGAATGAAGAAATGGATTATGGTAATATATCCATTATAGAGATAAATGAAAATTTAACTTTAATTTGAAATTAAGGATATGGAATCACTTTGAACTTAATATTTGAATGTTAAGAATTGAATTGGTAAATTAAAATTGTTTAAGAATTGGTTTCAAAGTTGAAGATAAAATTGTTTTGAACTCTTATTTGAACTTTGAAATAAGTTAAGTAAAAATAATTTAAAATGGAATTTTGAAATTTGATTTGAATTTGGAAAGAAATCAAGGATAATTCAACTTGAATTGGGATTGAATAAATTCAATGGGATGGAAAGTGATAGGAAATGGAGATTGGAATTGAGATTAATTCAAACTGGAATTGAAATGAATTGAAATTGAAACTGGTTCAAGTTGAAATTTATTTGAATTGATTAGGGTTGAAATCGAAGTAGAATAAAGTTAAATTTGGAATAGGAATTGAAGTTGCTTAAATTGATTTGGGATTGAATCAATGCTAAGAGAAAGTGGAAATTTAATATTGAATTGATTGGAATAAAGATTGGGTAGTAAAACAGTTTGGCTTTGAGGCTATTTTCAAACAAATTATTTTCTTAAATCTATTTTTCAAGATGTTTACTGTATACACCCTTTATTTTTAAAGCCCAAATTATCTTATACTTCTTTTACAATTATTTTTGGAACTATTTAACAATTTTACAACTGTTTTATAAACTAATTACTGTTTCTCAACTATTCTACAACTAATTACTATTTTAAAAACTATTGCAATTATCTAACTATTTGATAACTATTTTACAATTACTTAACTATTTTACAACTATTTTATAATTAATAATTATTTTTCAACTACTTATCTATTTTAAACTTTTAAGCTATTTTCTAAATTTAAGCTGGACAGAGTTCAAACTGTTTATGATTAATTAATTACCAATTGAGATAAGGAGTAAAGTGATAATCCAAATGGAATTGAAGCAATTGTGAATTAAGTAATAAAATCAAAGTAAAAGTGAATAGTGAGAGATTTGATTTAGCTAATGATCAATGAAGATAAATACGTTGGATGTACGTATATTGTTCTATTCGAATAATGTTTTGATCCAGATTCAAACATAGAATTTCGAGATAGTATATCGATCTAAATTGGGATTTTTCATTTGATTTTCGATGGCGAACCTGGATATGGATTTTTGATTGGTTCTGGATATTCTCTATCATAGTTATGACTATGCAAGGAGAATGACGGTTTCTGATCAAGAAACAAGATCTGAGTCCGCACTAGGAAGTCGGGTGGACGATACTAGTTCGGAAGTGAAATTGTGTGATCAAATTTTAAAATTGTGTACGAATGATATATGTACATCGTACGTGCTTAAATGAAAATGATATTGGAAATTTTGAAAGTAATGAAAGATGATTTTTGAAAAGAGAAGTATGTTTTGAGAATATGTATATGAAATAGAATGGGAGTTGGATATTTCTATGACTAAAAACTCATTTTTACAAAAGACAAGTAATATGGTAAATAACTTTTTAAAAAGAGTAATCAAATTTGAATATTTGATTTGGAATAAACAAAGTTATATATATTTGTAATATGATAAACTCCCCTTGCTGAATCTACAGCCAGAAGAAAAGGGTTTTTGAAAGTATTTGAAGTATAAAAAGGGAATTTATATAAGTTTGAAGTGATCCAAAAGATTTTAAAAGTTATATATATATATATATATATATATATAAAGGATCTTATGAGAATGATTTTGGGAAAAGTTTTTTGGAACCTATGGATTTGGAAAGGCTTTTGATTTTTGGGGAAAAATCAATTTTGAAAATTTGGAAAGCCTAGTTTGAGAATTATCGATTTTGAGATAATCAATTTTGAGGTAATCAATTTTGAGAAAGGAGATTTATATGGGATTCATACTAGGTGTATGATTTGTAAAATACTATATGTGTATAGCGTAAACTGTTTTGAAAATGACTTTGGAAAAAAAAGCGCTCCCTTAAAATGAACTTCTTCGAAGTATCATAGGTTGGTACTGCTTTGAGCCCTGGGGGGGTTCTAAAGTGGATCCTGTGAGGAAGTTTGGAAAAAATGAAGTTCCTGAGGATTATTGGACAGTGAAAGTCGAGGGCGTTGATGCCTACAGAGGCATTTGGGTTATGCTGTAATGGTAGTGTAACTCGATGTCGCTACGATCTACTGTGGACCATAGGAAAATCGTGTGGAGGTTAGTGTCAACGGTCTACGTTTGATTTTGCCGGAAGGCAACGTAAAATCAGTATACTGCGATCTATGCTCGAGTGGAGTGAAGAAGCTACATTTTTTTGAAGCAGAATTCGAGGGCGCTGATGCTTACAGTAATATGGGTTTTTGCTATGATAGCAACGTAACCCTAGATGAAGCTGCGATCTCTAGCGGGTTCCATGGCATAATCGAGGGGTGTGGAGTGCCTACAGTTATCTATGGATTTTGCCGGGATAACAACGTAACCATTGGGTTAACTGCGACCATGGATGGGGGTGATGATTTCCAAAGAATTCTCACCAAAGATGTTTCCTCTATTTTCAAAAATGTTTTCTTTATTTTCAATAAATTATTTTCCAAGTATTTTCACCGGGTGTTGAAAATGGGTCTACTAAGTACTTACAGATTTTCAGCCCTAAGCCTGATCAATGTATGACCGAATTTCTGTGAGATCGAAGATGGACCTGTGGAAACATTGAGTTATAATAGTATTTTTTATAAAACTATTTTGGTAATATTATATAGATTTTAAAGTGTTTTAATAGAGATCAAAGAGTAATTTTTCTAATATTAATCATTTTAATAAATTCTGGCTTCATTCCTTTTCGAGGACGAAAAGATTCAAAGGGGGGAGGAATGTGATAACACGGATTTTGGACAGCTGTTGATTTGTAATTAACAAGATTAAATTTATTAAAACACCGATTTATAGATTTAACAAATAAATCTGATAATAAATATTTATATCTGGCTGAATATTTGTTTGATAATCTCCTAATATAATTACTTAAAAATTTATAAATTGAATTTGTGTTGTTATATATGTATATATATAAGTTGATTTTAAATTGGATTTTTAAATTTAATTTGAATTTGAATTTGGATTTAAATTTGAAATTTCAAAAGATAGATATTTTAAAATATTTTGGATTTAAAAAATATATGTATAAGATTTTATTTGTATATAATTTGTTTTATAATATTTTCTTTAAAGAAATATATATATATATATATATATATATAAATCTAGATAAGTATTTATGAATTAGTAAATTAAATATAAAAGCTTATATTAACATTTAAAATAAATAAAAATTACATAACGACAAGTGTAATTTATAAAAGCTTGTTAACAACTTGTGTAAGTTGATAAGCAAATACTAATGACAAATGGTAAGTTTTTAACAAGTGTCGCTTTGTAATTTTAATTTTTGTTATTTTTTTTAAAATCACAATTTAATCTATTTACATCTCTCTCTTCTCTTAATTTCTTTTCCCATCCTCAAATTTTCAAAAAGGCAAGAGAAACAAAAGTCTGTAACTAAGATTAAAGCAACCACCTTTTTCAACAATTATAGAAAATCATCTCAGTTTTCTTTTAAAAGCAATCTTCAAGCAACTTTAAAACTAAATCAAGCCAAGAATCAACCCAAGCATTTTAGATCAAGGATCAACAAAACTAGCAGTGAATCAAAATCAAAGTTCAGACTAGATCAAAAGCTTCCAGGCTCTGTTTTCTTCGAACACATGTGAGAAAACTGCTACCCTTATTAATGCTTAAACCTGTTTAAAAATGATGCTTGTGATAAATCATTGAAATAGCTTGTAGAAATTTATTTGCATGATGAAAATATGTCTGTATATAGATAAATATGCAGTTGTTGAACAAGTATGCCTGTACATATGTTTATAAACCTCTGTTCCTTGATACAGGCTTATAAATTTAGTTTTTAAAACTTAATTTCTCTTTATACAGACAACATTAAGCCAGGATTTTAAAAAGGAAATTGATCATGGCAATGTAATTTTTTAAAAAAAAAATTTCAGGGGGAAGTATTAAGTAAATGATGCGAAAATAAGAAATAACAGTAAAAAAAATTAAATCAGAAAATTTAAATGTCTAAATTTCTTGTATTGAATATGTAATCCAATTTGTGTTGAAAACTCATGAATTTTGATAATTATATCATAATTTTTAAGTTTGTGGATAGTGAGGAATTAGGTGATGATCGGTATTGGGTTTAACTTCGATTTCCAGCGATTTTGAAGACTCGGCAATGTCGGGACTGAGGCCAAAGATGAATTGTTGATCGATGATCAGGGGAAAATTGGTCGGAGGGATTATTGACCGACGTGGTGGTGCGACGAGGCTAAGATAGGGGTTTAAGGTGTGGTTTAGAACGTGGTTGGTTTCTGGGAAATTGTGGCATCGTTGTCGCATCGAATGGATCAGATTTGTGGGAAAAGGCGCGAGGGACACAGGCGGTGGTGCAGGCACAAGGTCCTGGTCTCCGGTGGATGGTGATGGGAGGATTCGTGGTGCATGATGAGCGGGTATCAGTTTGTTGTGGATGTGATCTTTCTATTTTGATTTCGCAGGGGAACTCGGGTTTCTGGGTGATCGTTCGTGATGGGGTGGTCGTTGACGACTTATCTGAGGTCATAGTGGCGATCGGAGCAGTGGCGTGGCGACGTGCACGTGCATGCGTTTACCTGTATATCTAGGTTTGTTGGAATTCAAGACCAAGAAGAAGAAGAAGGAGTGAAGAAGTGGTTTACTCGGGTGATTGCTCGAGTATTTTGTGTGTTGGCTGGGTTTGTTCTCGAAATTTTGAGAGGGAAAACTCGAGTGTTGGCTCGAAGAAATTTATCTTAGGCTCGGATTAGCTTTTGTTAGGTAATGTGATATTATAGCAAGTTAACTTTAATTAATCAATTTTTTTTCAAAAGAGTATTAACAAAGTTTAAAGTTCATCAAAATAATAGTTTAAAAACTAACTTCTTAAACTATTCTTTAAATAATGATGTTGTTTAAATATTTGTTAGTTAAAGTTGTGTGTTTTATTTTAACTTAAGCAGGTTGATTCTTAAGTTAAATTTAAAACTTAATTAATAGTGTAATTAAGAAGTAATTAAGGAAATAAAATGTTTTATTGTTAATTAGACTTAAAGATCTTAAGTTAAATTATAAATTAATGATAATTAAATCCCTGGTTTATTAAATAAGATTTTAAAGTAATAATTAAGAAGTTAATTAAGATAAATAACTTATCTTTTAATTAATTAAGGTTTGTGTGATTAAGATTTATTAATTATTAAAGTAACTAAAGAGTAATTAATTGATTAATAACAGAAGATTGATTAATGAAGTAATTAAAGGTTAATTGTTGATTTATTGATTAATTAAAGAGAAAGAAATTAATTAATGGTTAAGGATTAATTAATTAATAATTAAGGGTTATAAGTTAATTAATTATAGATTAATTAATTTGTAGTTAGAGATTAATTAATGTAAGTAATTAGAGTATTAGTTACTTA
This sequence comes from Allium cepa, assembly GCA_030765085.1. Taxonomy (NCBI): domain Eukaryota; kingdom Viridiplantae; phylum Streptophyta; class Magnoliopsida; order Asparagales; family Amaryllidaceae; genus Allium; species Allium cepa. The sequence continues at coordinate 401,061,434 of CM060932.1, forward strand.
AATGATAATTACTTAATATAAGTAATTAAAGGATTAATTTGTTGAGGCTTAAATTCATTTAATTAATTATTATAGGATAATTAATTAATGATTAAAGGTTAATTGATTGAGGATAATTAACCAATATGATAATTACTTGATGAAAGTAGTTAAAGGTAAATTACATAATAAAAGTAATTAAGAATTAATGAGTGTGATCAATTAAAGGATAATTAATCAATGTAAGTGATTATGGTATAATTAATTTGGGTAATTAATTAGGATAAATGTAATTAATGTGAATGGGTGAAGGTTAATTAATTTGTATTATTAATTAAAGGCTAACTACTTAATGTAATTAAAGAGGAAATTAAGAGATGATTATTTAATGGTTTGTAATAAATTAATTAATGTTAAATAAGCAGGATTAAAGTGATTAAAGGAATTAATTTAATTTATTTAAATTAACTGGAATGGTGACTAATTAATCTTGTTTGTAAATGAATGAATGATATTGGAGGCCTTAGATTATTTGATATTTCTGATATGAAATGTTTGTGATATGAGTGAGTTGAATAGTGATAATGTTGTTATCTATCGAGATGAATTGTTGTATAAGTGACATCCTGTGTTATAAGTTTGAATTATATTTCATTTGAATAACTTGAGTTATGATGACATGGGACTCAAAGAGGCCGGGGTCGGGTATCAGTAAATACCCAAAACCACTTCGATTTAAAAGCTTCTATAATTCTTCATGGATTTGATATGTGTAAATCTATAGGCTGGAATGAAATAATTTAAGTTAACTGGACCCTTGAAACTAAGTAAGGGTACTTAGTAATTAGTTTGTGAAATAAGTGATGGATTTTAACAAGAAAGGAACTCTTAATAAGTTATGAGTTACCCCGGGTTTTCCTTTTATGGTTTGAACTTAGTATTTCAAATTATATGGGTTTACTCACGCTGGTTTCCAGCCTGACCCAGGTGTTACTTTGATGTAATGCTCGGGTCAGACCGAGTATTACAAATTTTTAGATAAGGACGTTCTGGAGCTCAGGTGGCGAGCTGGATGGCAGGAACGTATGGAGTGTATTCCGCTATGATATATTGTAGTTTGCCTGGGACATGATTGTATCTGTCCAATGTTTGTGTATATGTTTTAACTCTGATGTATTAAAGTGTAATTTGACAAGGTACAGTTTCCCTTTGTATAACAGTTATTATTTGATATTATATTTTGATCCGCTGCGAAAGTGAGATTCTGTGACTTGTTTTCTGTTTCTTCTTCTACCTCTTTTTTTCATTACTCTAGCAATCAGGAATTTCCGGCGTTCAGATATTTGACATTGCTACAGTGAACGTATTAGTGTCGAATTTTCGTGGTCAAAAATTCCGGGTCGTTACAGTGGTAGCTAAGCCTTTTCCTAAATTTGATATGTTAATTTTTATTTTAAAGTTAATTTTTATTCTGAAGTTAAATTTTATTTTAAAGTTGATTATTATTTAAAGTTAATTATTATATTTTAATTATTATTCAAATTTAGTTAATTAATTATGTAATTAATGATATTTAGAGTTAGTTATTTTATTAAGGATGTTTAAAGTTAATTATTTGGTTTATGTAAAGGTGTTTAAAGTTATAAAGTTATTTATTAAAGCTGGATATAAAAAATAGATTGTTTTATGAAAAAGGATTTATTTGAAGGGGTTCTATTTAAAGGAGATTTACAAAGATGTTTTTTAAATGGTTTCATGAAAGATATTTTGTGAAAGAGTTTGAAAAGTGATATTTAGAATAATAAAGATATGTGTTAGGAATGCGTAAGGTTTATAAAAATTAGTTTGGGTCTTATAAAAGGATTTTATAAAGTGTGTGTAAATAAAATGAGTTTATAAATATAAGTGTTTTATAAATAGAAAATAATTTTATAAATCATTTTTTTTATTTATGAAAGAAATTGTAAAGAATTAATTTGGAGATTTATAAAAGGGGTTATATTTTTCTAAAATAGGCTTATAGAAAAGGAAATTTTACAAAAGGAATGTGATTGGGTTTTCATGATCAATCCTTCTCAATTATGGTAGTAGAGAAATATAATTTTCATACTTCACACCGAAGGATGAGTGGTTTGGTTTATAGTAAGTATTGTTTTAAATGGTATTTCTTTTGGCCCATTTAAATATGATTTTGGAAAAGGGGAATTCTTCCTCAAGTTTTATTAATATACTTATAACGTTGAAATATGTATGTAATATCTTTTAAGTATTAAAAATATAATGGTTTGCAATATACTTATCCCGGTGAGGTTGGTATATGAATCTTTTCTATGTAATGAAAGGAGCATAAGGGGTTTGGGAAAATATCTTTTGTAAAGGTATTTTAAGTCAACATCTTGAAAACTAATTTGATTTATGGGAAGATTAATTTATAGAGGTTAGTGGATCCTATTGGAAATTAAATCTATGTTTTATTGTTTATTTATTCGATAGTTAAATAATCGATTGAATATCAAGAAGAAACATATGAATTATATAGCACAGTCATCTTGGATGATGTTGTACTATGTGTATAAATCTTGTTCTGTTCTCCTAGGACAAATGGTAGGGAGATCTATCCACTTAAATGGTTAGGAGGTGATCTCCGATCTTATCTTGTCTCTTTATTTTCGAAAGAACCGGAGTGTAGTTTACCAAAAACTATCAACTGTTGGTTCAAAGAGATCTTTATCGGATAGGTATGAATTATCTGAAAACCACTTTGATCTAACTCAAATGTTGAAGACATCTTGAAGATGATGGGATCGAAGAAAAAGCTCTTGAAATGCAAGGGCTACTTGCTACTAATCCTAAAGATGATTCCAAAATGGATGTAGAAGAAGTAGTGCCTTCGGTCTGTTCATATCCTGAACAAGTTGTATGGACGAATGCTAGCATTGCATTGTAGCTTGGAGGGTAGTGTTAACATTCCGGCTGGGATTGCTTCATAAGTGGTAAAACGTAGCCTCAAGCCTCATCAACCGGGAATGAATAAAATCACGGGAGATGTGGTAGGGCTAAGTGGGTCGTGCCTATTAGGTATGTCATCACCCTTCTAGATACATATATACATATTTGTGGCATTGGTTGTGCGTAAGAGCTCTTGGGAAAAGATTGCAAAGCAACCAGGGTAATGACATATTCGGTACTATCCAGTAAAGGGTAGGTCGGTCCTGTATTGGCGGGGGTCTTGGAGGGGGTCCAAGCGAGGCCCTCCATACGTTTTTAGAGGTGTACTGCGGTAGTTGGTACCCCGATGCCTTGTCATTGTATGAAATCCATTCTTCTGTACATGTCTTTACAGACTTAGTTGTACCCAATTATGTTGGAATGTGAGATGTATGCATTTCAGTTATTTTATATATTTATTTTCTCCTTAGAATTATTATAATATCAATGGAATTTCTAATACATTGTGTTGGTTATCATAAGGTAAAAACCTGTCCGTGTTTATGTGCGACATGATCTTATGAAATACATTTATTTCAAAATGTTCTTATAACATTAAGTAATCCATTTGATTGTGTTTCTCATGTTGGTTTTTCTAGACTGACCTGGATGTTGTTCTCCTATAATGCCCGGGTCAGCCTGAGCATAATTTCTAGATTTAGTTGGACGTTTAGGAGCTTTCAGAAGACGAGCTAGATGTCTTCAGAATGTACTTTTGTATTTTTTTTTATCTTCCGCTGCTTGTTCTTATTGTATTTATCAACAATTGTAAAGATAGGTTGTTATAACTGTCCAAGTCTAATGATAAGATAACTATACTTTGATTGATGTATGTATATTAAAATTCATTTTTTCTTTTGTAAAGATCATTTGTATATAATATGTTACTCATCATGTTTTGTGAGATTCTGTTCTATCTTTTCTTTCTTTCACCCCAATGATCCGTCTTGCCAGCATTGGATGTTCGAAACATGAATACCATGGATGTATTACTGTCGACTTTTGGGGTTCGAAAGGGCGGGTTGTTACAGCTGGTATTAGGGCTGAAGGTTAAGAGAGAACCTTGGCTTTGGTGGGTAAATTCATTAGGGATATGGTTAGTAACACCTTAGAATAAGATGGGTGTATGTATATAAGAGCGCGTATTTGCTAGCGATATAAAAATATCTTATATTGTGTTGTTTTATTGGTTAAGTAGTTTATGAATTCTGGTCGGTGCGTCTGGCCCACATTACCGATAGGAATTCCTAAACAGTTAAACAAGACCAACCAACACAGTATTGTTTTAAACTGGGTAAATGAAATTATTTTACCTAGATATATATTTTATATATACAAAAATGATTTTGAAAAACAGTATAGTATTTTGAAGTGCTTATTTTTAGGAAATGTTAATATTCAATTACTATAATTTAGGGTTTTGTTTCATTATGCTCGTCAAGATTGAGCATTGACTATCATTAGGTGTTATATAAGTAATTTTATTTTTTAAAAAATGGGTTAGGTAAATAGCAATTGGGAAAAAATATTGAAGCGAACATCTTATGAATTAGTTTTAACAATTTAGCTATAAGGCATTTGAAGTTAATGTTGGATTAAAATTGGATTTTTATAAAAGATATTTATTAAAGGAAAGTTAGAATATTTTCAAAGAATTAGTTGAGAAATGATTTGATAAAGGAGTGAATTTATATAAAATTGGATTATAAAAATGTGTTTTATAAATAAAAGGTTTTGAGGAACCTAACCCCCGAGTCTTGAAGAAGATTTCAAATGTTTTACTGAAAAGGGTAGTAATATTTTGCTTGAAAGCATTTTTAAGTAAAATATTTCAGAAGGGAAGTTTTTAAATGTGTATTTTCATTGGATTGGTTTGGAAAATGTGATCTGTTTTGTGATGATCCGAATAAGCTTCTAAGTGATGATCGGACATTTGCTTAGGCTAATGTTGTAGCACATTTAGTAAATTATCCTCTTTATTATTGTACAATCAAAACAAGTTCAAATCCGAACGAATCGAAAGCAAGTTGGCTATAGGTATCTTGTTAAAACTATTTATTTAGAAATTTGTAAAGTATTATTTCGAAAAGGGTAGTTTTCAAATAGAAGAGATATTTTTATGTTAACTAGTTCGAGTGGACCGAAAATAACTAAAAATGAGAAAGAGAAGTGTTTAGATGGTAAGAATTTCTCTTAAGCATTACCCTTCTTGGTTAGGGAATATAAGATACTAATTGGTAGTACCCAATTACGTAGTATCATTTTGGGGTTACTCGGGTTGTATGTATACATTTTCTATGGTTAAAAAAGTAGTTTCATTTCGAAGGGGATTTCGCAATACAAACCCAAATATTTGGATTTTGAGATTACTTAATATTTTCAAAATGGAAAGGTTTGAACTAGATATTGGTATACTCTCAGGATGTAGTAGGGTATTATACAAGTTAAACCTAAGTTTAGTTTTATGTAAAGTTTTCATAAATGATTTTAACAGAAAAAGAAATTGGTATAAGTAAGAACCAATAAAATATGTACGTAAGTTGGACGTAGATCATTTCTCTTTTTATCTAGTTTTTGATCCAAGATTCAAGTACATGACTTTTAGGTGTTTCACACCGTTCCAAATGAGGATCTATCACTCGGTTTTTGATGACAAATACTTGGTGATGGTTAATGATATGAAACCAAAGTTTTCTATAATACTATATGACTATGTAAGGAGAATAGAAGTTTCTATTTAAGAAGCCTAATCGGAGTTCGCACTAGAGAATCGAATGAGCGATACTAGTCGGAAGTAAAGGTGTGTCGAGTAGAAGTCAAATCAGATTTTGCATATGGATGGTCTATGAACATCATATGGACATATGAATAATATTGGGTATTCAGTGGTGAAATTTCGGGGTCGAAATTCTTTTAAGGTAGTGAGAACGTAACGACCCAGAATTTTATCTTTCAATTTGAGAGGATTTAATTTAATTTAAATATTAGATTAACGGTTTTTATTAATTTAATAAACTTCTTTTAATTTATAATTAATAATAGAAATATCATTTTTCAATTCATTTTACATAAATACATAGTTCAGCAGAAAACTAAAAAGCGACCGAAACGCAATATTCAGATTTTTAGTTTTTTCTCGATCGATAAGTTATTAGAGGCGCAATATCTTTGATTTGGCTCTAAACAACATTTAAAATGTAAGCACTTATATTTTAAATAATAATATAATAATAAGTATTTAAATGTATAAGCTTACTTAAATTCAAAAATAAGATGGATTTGACATGAAAAGTGTAAAAATGGATTTGTACATAAAGGCAACTTATTGTCCACCATCTTCTTCCTTTGCTTGTCTTATGGGTGTCTTTGATGTGAGGTTAGGGTTTGAAAAATATGATTAAGGGCATTATGGGTTTTTATTTACTTTTCAATATTTTTCTTTATTTGATTTTTATTTATTTTTCTTACTTCATTATATATACTTCCTCTTGCATATACTTCACTTTCGACTGCACCTTATTTTCAACCTCGTATTCTCTTTCAACTTCCTATACATTCAAAAAAAAAAAAAAAAAAACCAAAGAAAACAAAACTACCTTCTTCGCTTTAATAATCCACAAGTCCCAAACACTCAGCATTTAGCCTAAGTATTCAACATCAAAGTTATTCATTTTCTCCTCTAGTTTTTTTTTAAAAACTGATAGCTCAAAAAATCTGTAAAGTATAGTGGCAGATTTTCCCAAAAACAGTAAGCATCGAGAAAGGTCAATTTTTCGATGAACTCGAATTGGCGAATGAATGGTTCAGATGGTTCGTGTGGTCAAGATAGGATTTTTAGAGGTTGTTTCAGGATTTTTAGTGGTGTGAATTAATAGGGAGGAGTAGTTGATTATTTTCAATCAACTTAGAAATTCTGGTGATTCGGTCATCTTGAGGAGGAGCAGCTGCACTGGAAAGAAAGTGGGGTCGAGGCGGAAGTGCCGGTGGTGATTTAAAGTGATCCAGTGGACCATAGTGGCAGCGGTATGTTGATCTAGGATTTAAGGTGTTTTTATTTTGGATTCGAACTTGGAATCGTAGGCGGCACATGAAGGCTCGAGGTGGTTACGCATGATGGTTGGAGGTGAGGAGGTCGATGGCGAGTGGAATGGAATTGATGGGGAGGCTGTAGGTTCGTGGGGCAGAGGGTTGCGAGGTGTACTGGAGCGCGTTTTCAATTGGTGGCTTGGTGTCAAAATTTGAACGAGGGGACCTAGGGCGGTGATGGTGGTGTTAAGATGATGAGGGGATGAAGACAGATGTATTGGAGATTGGAACTCGTCGAATGAGTGGTCGTATTTTGTGTGCGTAAGCACACATGTGGATGCGTAGTGGGTTTTGATTTGGAGGACGAGAAGGGGAAGAGGCTACTGTAGTGTTGGGTTCGGGCTGAAATGCAGGCAGGCTTGGCTTATAACAAGTTGAGGATGAGGAAATTATATATTTGGTTGTTTAAAATTTATATATTGGTTGTATTGATTATAAATTTCATTAACTCTTTCATATGAAATGCTATTAACCGAAGGTCATATCGACAAGTACAACATTGTAGCATAACTTGTTAATAGATTCGACGATGGTTAAAATAGTGATAAAATAATAAGGACTAAAGCTAATTGTGTCATTTTAAATAATAACGTTGGTAAATAAATTATACCTCGGGTGATATCTATTTGGCTAAATAAAGCATCATTCTGCTGTAAATAAATTGGGTAGATTATTGATGACATATGTTTGGCAGAAATAAAAACCATTCTGCTATAATTCACTAAGTAGATTACATTTAGACATCTAATTAGCCAAAAAAATCCCGTTCTACTATTACATTTATTTGGACATTTATTTATATACCAGTTGATGAATATTGGTAAAGTGTTGTATTAGCAATTGATTGTTAATTTGAATTTAATTTACATATATGCCAACTCCAGTAATATAACTCGAAAGTTAAATTTACTTAAAGGTGACTTGTTTAAGTACTATTGTACTCGCTAAACCTTTTCTAAATTTGCTAAGTTAATTTTTATTTTAAAGTTAATTTTTATTTTAAAGTAAATTATTATTTTAAATTTAATTTTTATTTTAAAGTTGATTATTATTTAAAGTCATTAATTATATTTTATTATTATTCAAATTTAGTTAATCAGTTATTTAACTAGTGATATTTAAATTTAATTATTTTATTAAGGATGTTTAAATTAATTATTTGATTCAATTATTGGTGTTTAAATTTATAAAGTGATTTGTTAAAGGTGGATTTAAATAATAACTTGTTTTATAAAAATAGATTTATTCGAAAGGGTTTTATTTAAAGGAAATTTACAAATGATGTTTTGTAAAGGGGTTTTATAAAAGATATTTTGTAAAGGAGTTTGAAAAGTGATATTTTGAATAATAAAGACGTGTGTTAGAAATATGTATGATTTACAAAAATGGGTTTTCGATTTACAAAAGGAATTTTATAAAGAATGTGTAAATAAAAAGAGTTTGTAAATAAAAATAAAAAAAGACTTCTATAAATAGAAAAGAATTTCATAAATCATTTTAGTTATTTATGAAAGGAGTTGTATAAAATTAATTTGGAGACATACAAAAGGGTTTTTATAGTTTTGAAATGGACTTATAGAAAAGAAGGAAATTTTATAAAAGGAATGGGATTGGATTTTCGTAAACAATCCTTCTTAGTTACGGTGGTAGGAAAACATTCTTTTCATATTTAACATCGAGGGATGAGTGGTTTGGTTTTAAATAGTAAGTAATCTTTAAATGATATTAGTTTTGGCCCTTTTAATATGATTTTGGAAAAGTGGAAATCTTCCTCACGTTTTGTTAGTATACTTATACCGTTGAGATAAGTATATGATATTGTATTTAAAATATAATGGTTTGGAGTATACTTATACTGGTTAGATAAGTATATAAATGTTTTCTAAGTAATGAAAGGAGCATAAGGGGATTGGGAAAATATCTTTTGTAAAGTTATTTTAAGTCAAAAATTTGAAAAGTGATTTGATTTATGGTAAGATTAATTTATGGAGGCTTGGTGGATCCCATTGGAAATTAAATCTATGTTTGATTGTTTGTTTATATGATAGTTAAATAACCGACTATCAAAATCTTGGTTAGAATATACCTCTGGAAATATCTGTGAGAAACACATGAGTTATATGGTACAGTCATCTTCAATGATGTTGTGCTGTGCATATAAATCTCGTTATGTTCTTCCAGGACAAATGATAAGGAGATCCATCCACTTAAACGATTAGGGGGCGATCTCCGCTTTTATCTTGTCTGTTAAACCAGATTTGAGTTTTTAGGAAACTATCGGATGTTGGTTTGAGGAGACCGGGGTTAGATAACTATGAATTTTTCAAAAACCACTTCGATACAACTCAAACGACGTATTGAAGACACCTTGAAGATGATGGGATCGAAGACGGAGCTCTTAAAGTGCAAAGGCTACTTGCTACTAATCCCGAGGGTGATTCCAAGGTGGATGTGGTAAAAGTAGTGCCTTCAGTTTATTCATATTATAAACAACTTATATGGACGAACGCTAGCATTGTGTTGCTGCTTGGAGGGCAGTGTTAGCATTTCAAGTGGGATTGTTATATAAAAGGTAAAAAGTAGTCTCAAGCCTCATTAATCAAGAATGACTAAAATCAAGGAGATGCAGTAGGACTAAGTGGGTCGTACTCATTAGTATATGTCATCACCCTTCTAGGTACAGATATACATATTTATGGAATTGGTTATGCATGAAAGCTCTGGGGAAAATGTTGCAAAGAAACCAGGGGTGATGACATATTCAATACTATCCAGTAAGGAGTAAGCCGGTCCTATGTTGGAAGGGGTCTAGGCAAGACCCGTAGTTCATTTTCTAAAGGTGTACTGTGGTAGGTGGTACCTCAGTGCATTATCATTATGTGTAATGCATTCTCCAATATGTGCCTTTATGGACTTTGTTGTGCTCAACTATGTTGAATGTGAGATGCAAGCATTTCAACTATTTATATATATATATATATATATATTTATTTAATTTCTCCTTAGACATTTATTATATCAATTGATTTTCTAAAAAAAATTGGTTATCATAAGGTAAATGTAAGACCCCTAATTTTTAATAACATTATTCAGGAGATTTAATTAGATAAATGAAATAGAATAATATAAATATTAGAGTGATAAGGGGATTGAGATTTGAAAATTCAATTAGAGGTCGTGCTTAACTAATTAAAAATAAAGAATGAGTTATTGGTGGTTTTATAGGTTAATTAGTACGAGGATAAAACAAGGGCTAAATGGGTAATTGCCACACCATAATCCCATTACCCTTACATATCTCGTTTCCTCTATTTACACATTCACTTTTCATAACACAAAATGTAAATCAAAGAAGAAAAGCAAGCTAGCCATTACTTAAGGAAGAAAAATGGGGAAAATCAATTAAAGCTAAGCAATTAAGCAAGGGGAATTAATCCAAGATCAAATCTCAAGTCCTTATCCAAATCAAGTTGAATAATAATCTAAACCATCTCTATTTTTATTTTTTAACGATCATTTGATTTTGGGTTTAATTTTAAATCCATTATGATGATTTTTGATGATGATGTGCTTGGATTTCATGATATGTTATATTCAAAAATGTTTGTTTGATAAATATTTTATACGGTTTTAAGGCTAAAATCGTTTATATTGTGTTTTGAATGCCATGAGGAATTTATATGCTATGTAAAACATTATTTTAAGAGATGAGTTTAAATTTTTATAATTTTCCAAGTTATGGAAAGTTTATTATAAATTTTCAAAGGAAAATATGAATAATTGGGTTTAGAAACTAATTTCGGCTATACTACGAAGAATTTATGTATGAAATTTATATATGTTGGATATCATATCAAAAGTGCATTTCTATGATTTTTGGGATTTTTCCTAAGTAACTTACTATGGAAAATTAATTATTTTAAGTGGTGGAATTAATTATTTGATTTGTTCTGCTTATGGAAGGGCTTATTTGCTAAGTTATTTTATTTAGATCTAAAATTAGTGTGGCGTTTTATTTTGTAAAGAATTTGAAAAGTTATGGCAACCAATTAAATGTTTATAAATAGGCATGTAAGTTAGAAATCAATTATTTAAAAGGCATTAAAGCATTCTTCACCCAGAAATAATGTTTGCCTCTTTCAGTAGTATCTTTCGACCATATACTTCTACCTTAACTAAGTCGAAACAAATGCACGATGTATCAATATGTTGGTACATAGTGGATTGGAGAAAGGCGGTCGGTATGGTATCGAAACCATGCTTTCGAAGGGGTCGAAACCAGTTAGCTTTTGAAGGTCTTTGTTTTATTATTCAAAGAAATGCACTTGCCTTGTTTTCAAAAGAATATTTTCGAAAGGGTTTAGTGTAGCTTTTGAATATGTTAGTGCCTTATTTGTTTCGAAATGGTAGCTTTCGACTAAGTTACCTTGTTTTTAAATCAATGCTTTTGAAAGGGTCGTTTGAGCCCAGTCAAAACCTAGCTGCCGACCTTATGCCTTTCAAATGGATAGAAGTCATCAACTGGTTCGAAAGGTAGTTTTTGTTTTTTAAATAAATGCTACTTCCTAAAGCTTCCTAAAGGGTTTAATGGTTACGAAAGCAGTGGCTTCGAAAGGGGTTTCGAAGCTATTCTTCAAATGTTTTACTTAAATGACTTAAGCTTTCGAATGGATGGTTCTGAAGCCATCAGTTTTCCCTAAACTCTTTTATATGAAAGTTAATTGTTTCGAAAGTTGTACTTTTGTTTATATTCACTTTGACCCAAAAGATATTTTTGAAGATAATCCAATGGTTTCGAAAGAGGTAGTTTTAAATGGCTTCTAAAGGGGTACTTTTAATAGTTTTGAAGCTATTCTTCTAAGATTTAATAAGTGATGCTTTAAAACTTTTGAAAGGTTTATTTTATGGGTTTCGAAAGAGATGATTTAAAGTGTTTCGAAAGGTATATGCTTAATGTTTTGAAAAGATGATTTGAATATGTAACGATTCAGAGTTTGACCACTTTAAAATATACTATTTAAAGTGATTTCAAATATAAAATAGGTAAGATTATGTGAATCGAACAATATTAGATTTGAAAAGAGAAGTATACACAAAAATAGTAACATTTGCCTATATCAACAAAAGTGACAAAACACTGATTTTAGAAAAGTAAGTTTCAATGGTTAAATAAATTATTTTAATTAATATATAAGTGTTTATATTTTTAAATAACATTATACAAATTTATTTTTAATTTTGGTTTAAATAAATAAATAGTTTAACTAAAGCGTCAAAATGTGACCGTAAAACGTTTTGTCGAAAATCAATGTTCTTTCGATTAAAAGTTGTTGCAACATCGTTGCACCTTTATTTTACTATATAGGAACATAAAATCAAATAGTATAAGTATTAATTAATTCACTAATCAAGTTTACTTATACTAAACACACTTAGAAAATTCTAGAATATGATTAACGAAAAGTAAGCACAAAAAGACAAACATGCCATTTCAAAGAAAATGTAAACATCAAATCAAACTAAACATAATTATTATATTCTTTACTTAATGGTTAAGTGAAAATGACATAAAGTAATGATTTGAAATAACATGTTAAGTGTTGAAAAAATAAGATTGCTTAGAAAGTATCTAAAGGGTATTTTGGTCTTTTTACAAAATATTATTTTAATCCAAATTTTTTTCTATAAATAAGCCCAACTTTCTCACTTTTTTTCACTTCTTCTTCTTCCTTTTTCAAGCTTTTCTTCCACTTTCTAATGGCTTCTTCTCTTCCATTTCCTTACTAACTTTTCTTAAAATCATATCAAATCAACTCCAAACACCTGCAAACTTTGCCAAAGACCTTAGAGTACCATTAAAACATGGTTTAGCATCTAAATATGGAAGAAATGATGGAGGAGAGGTTGGAACCCATGGAGACCGAGGACATCAAGAAGGAGGAGCATGTTCAAGGAGCTCCGGAGCAAGAAAATGAGAAGGAAGTGCTACCAGAATCGATTTGGGAATCTACATAAAAGATTGGTGGAGTGGAACAAATCGTGAGTACTCAATGTTTATTTAATAATAAATCATCCTTACAACTATTTTAATATGTCCATTAAAACCGTTGAATAAATTGTTGAATGTTCGATAAATTGGATGTAAAATTGGTTGATTATATGATTGTTTATGTGGTTGATAACTTATTTGATAAATGATGAGAGAAATGATTAGTAATTAATCATTGTTAATTCAATGGAAATTAAACCCATATAAATGTTGTATGGAAATTTTTTAGCCTCTTAATGATTTCAAAATATTTAAAATGATATTATAATTATATAATATTATAATATGAAATGAAATGAAAAATGAGTTTGAAATGATGAAAATAATTTTTTAAATAATTTAAAATAGTTAAATATGGTTTCAAACAAATTTGAAGTGTTTCGGACAAGGCCCAGAAGCAATTCATAAATTGGTCAAAATTGAGCTCGTCACGTAGCGGCAATTCATAAATTTCGACCCGTAACTTCAAATTAATGTAGAGAATGATTTATAAGTCGGATTTCTTTGAAATAAAAATTCTTTTGTCCATAATGATAATAGTTTTCCAACGAATAAAGAAAATCAAAATTTGATTAAGTCGATTTTGAAATATGTCCAAAACAATTTTCTAAAAACATCGCGGTTTTGCAGTTCAAATCCAAAGGGGATTTCTTTATAAATAATATTTTTAAATGATAAAAAATTTGAAATAAATTTTATAAACCCATTAAAATGGTTTAAAAGAGATTTGGAATGGAAATATGAATTTTCAAATATTAAAAATTTATTTAAATCAAATAAGCTTATACCACTTTCCGTAGCACTTTTATGTTGCGAATTCTATAACCTTTTGAATATGAGTTTTAAACTTACACTTAGTTTTAATGACTTGCAAACATTTCAGCTATCCCTTTTTGGTGTCATATATTCCATTTGGTATATTTCATTGACCTTGTCCGGATATATTACCGTAGACTTAGTCCAGATATTAATACCCTATTTGAATAAGATTATTTGAAAAGTGTTTTCAAAAGAATGTCATTAAAAATAGTATCAAGTGTATTTTGGTATTAAAGTATTTTTGTTATCATAAGGTGAAAACCCATTCATGTTTATGTATGGGCTTGGTCTTATGAGATACCCTTCTTTTCAAAGGTTTTAATAGCATCGTCATGATCTATGCATTTAAAATTTTGAGTATTTCACACTAGTTTATCAAGCCCGATATGGGTATTTCTAATATTCGGGTCAGATCTGAGTAGTTTCAGGTTAAGTTGAAGACGGTTGGAGTTTCCATAGGAGAGCTGAAGATCTTCATCATCGTATGGATGTACTCTATTATCCGCTACGTCTATTGCATTTGTTTTATTGTTTTCAACATTTATGAGGATAGAAATTTATAACTGTCCAGGCTGAATCTCGGTTAGACTCTGATATTGTATTTTAAAAATTTCCAGTGTAAAGATTATTATTAAAATATATATATATTACTCCATTCATGTGAGATTTTGTTCTGTCTTTATTTTTTTCTACCCTTGATGATCCGCTTATTCGTCCAATTTGAGTTGGACATGTTTGATTTATTGTCGATTCAAAGGGTATGGAAAACCGATTCATTACATTTGGTATCAGAGTTGAAGGTTAAGTGAGAATCTGGCTTCGTTGGGGTAAGTCTCATCAGAGATAGGGTTAGTAATACCCTAGGATGAGTGACACATTAAAGATTGGGTTAGTAATACCCTAGAAGGAGTTTGAGTGTATTATATACGAGTATGTGTTTGACTAATAAATTGTTTTGTGTTGATTTATCTGTTGAGTGATTTATGGATTTCACCTAATCACCATTATCGATGAGGGTTTCTAAACATTTGAACAAGATGAACCGACATACTAATTTTGAAAAATTGGTAAATGAAATAATTTTACCAATTATTTTATTTCTAATATAACGTATATATCTTGAAAAGTTGTATAGTTAGAAATCAGGATTAGTGAAATTTAAATATGAACATCCTGTGATTAGAATTTCACATTTTGACTATAAGATGTTTCTTAAAGATAATCGATAAATAAGAAATCTGATAAGGTAACTACGATCTTTAATACTTATTCCAAAATAATAAATCAAGAAATGATAATGTTAAGTTACTATCATAGATTAATCAATTGTTTGATTTAAAAGTTTAGGTACAAACATCTTGTGAATTAAGTTTCATGATTTGACTATAAGGTGTTTGATAATAAGATTTGTTTAAAGAATGAACAGATAAGATAAAAATGTAATAGAAAATAATTATATAGAAAGATAAATATAAAAGGAATGAGAATTTAAATTCATGTAAAAGAATTGTGAAAATTTAAATGAAGTAAATTAATATAAGATAAAATGAATTTATAAAATAGGTTTTATAAAGTAATCTCTAAAGGATTTTGAAAATGATATTATTTCAAATAAAAAGAGGTATTTTACGATAACTAATTTGATTGGCATGAAAATTAACTAAAAATGGGAAAGAGATGTGTTTTGATGGTAAGCACTTCTCTTAAGTATTACCGTTCTTGTTAAGAGGATATATGATACTATTGGTAGTACCCAGTTCCTTGGATTGTTTTGGAGTTACTCGATCTATATAATTTTCTTAATTTAAAGAAATAATGTAAATAATTGATTAGTAATCTTTATAAAAGTGTTTAAGCTAAAGATAAATTGGGATCGCTAATCGCTAAAATAAAGCGAAATTTTCGACGATTTTGGACAGTCGAAATCATACATAACTTAGAGCTAAGAAATTGATAAAAGATTGTGAAATACTTTGAGTAAATGAAATAAGATAATGATAATCTACAAATTTGATTTATAAAGAAAAAAAATGTTTAAGAATTAAGAGTATGAGGATTTTAATACAGGTGGTTTTGAAATTTGTTTTTCAAAGCTAGTAGTATTAAATAAGAAATAGGTCTTATAACTTATGAATTTGAGATAATAGTAAATTACAACAAAATCTAAATTTTTTAGACAAACGGATTTAAGTTAAATCAATTTGAAATTTGGGATTTGTATATACTCTTAGGATGTAAAGGTATATCATAAAAATATAGATTTAAGTCATGAACTATTAAGTAAAATAATGACTCCTCAAAAAGGTAATCATAACTTGGAAAATGTTTTAGTGATGAATTCCAGCATTAATTAAGGATTTGGACTTAAGTCTTTAAAATGTGATTTATTTACATAAGTTATAAGATGTAATTAACTTAGGTAATAATTTTACGAAATGATTCATAAATAATATTGATGTTAAAGGAAATATACTGAGTTAAAAGATTGTGGGAAATTTTTTTATAATGATAAATTATCTTTTGAGTGAAAAATGGTTTCTTTGGAATATTTTTTCTTTCATAAAAATATTTGAAAATAAATAATTAAAGGGATTATATATAGAAGCACCTTTATAAATTTTTTAAACTTAAGGTAAAAGTTTATGAAACGTTTTTGAAAGTTAATAAATACATATATTATATGTATATCATCTCATCATATAAATTTTGACCTAAGATTCAAGTTCGAAACTTTGAGGTATTTACACCGGTCTGGAAAAGGATTTATCATTTGATTCTTGACTACGAAAATTGATGAGGATTTATGGTTAGATACTTGAGTTTTCTATCATAGTTGTGAGCTATGTAAGGAAAGCAAAGATTTCTAAGCAAAAAACCTGATCAAAGTCTACACTTAAGGATCAAGGAATCGATACTAGTTCGGAAATAATGTTGTGTATTCGAATAGAAGACCGAATAAGATATTTTATACTGATGATCCGTGTATATTATATGAAATTAAGTTTAAAGATAAATATTTTAGGCAAACTTTTGTTTTGGGTAATTTCGAGGACGAAATTCTTTTAAGCAAGGGAGAATATAACGACCCAGAACTTGACCACTTTAAAACATACTATTTGAAGTGATTTTAAATATAAAATAGGTAAGGTTATATGATTCAAACAATATTAGGTAGGATTTGGAAAGAGAAGTATACACAAAAATAGTAACATTTGCCTATATCAACAAAAGTGACAAAATGATGTTTTTAGAAAAGTAAGTTTCAATGGTTAAATAAATTATTCTAATTAATTTATGAGTGTTTATATTTTTAAATAACATTATACAAATTTATTTTTAAATTTGGTTTACAGAAATAAATAATTTGTCAAAATGTGACCGTAAAACATTTTGTCGAAAATCAATATTTCATCGATAAAAAGTTGTCGCAACGTCGTCGTACCTTTATTTTCTTATAAAGGAACATATATTCAAATAATATAAGTATTAATTAATTAACTAACCAAGTTTACTTTTACTAAACATATTTGAAAATTATAGAATGTGATTAACAAAAAGTGAGCATAAAAAGACAAACATGCCATTTCAAAGAAAAAGTAAACATCAAATCGAACCAAACATAATTATTATATTATTTACTTAATAATTAAGTGAAAATGACAAAAAGCAATGATTTGAAATGTGACGTTAATTGTTGAAAAAATAAGTTGCTTAAAAAGTATGTAAAGGTAATTGTGGTCTTTTTACAAAATATTATTTTAATCTAATTTTTTTTTATAAATAAGCATCCACTTTCTCACTTTTTTTTCACTTCTTCTTCTTCCTTTTTCAAGCCTTTCTTCCACTCTCTAATGGCTTCTTCTCTTCCATTTCCTTATTAAATTTTCTTAAAATCATATCAATCAACTCCAAACACCACCAAAATTTTCCAAAAACCTTACAATACCATTAAAATATGGTTTAGCATCTAAAAATAGGAAGAAATGATGGAGGAGATGTTGGGACCCATGGAGGCCGAGCACAACAAGAAGGAGGAGCAAGTTTAAGGTGCTCCGAAGCAAGAAGAAGAGAAGGCAGTGCTATCGGAATCAATTCGAAAATCTACATAAAAGATTGGTGGAGTGGAACTAATCGTGAGTACTCAATGTTTATTTAAAGTTAAATCATCCTTATAACTATTTTAATATGTCCAAAACCGTTGAATAAATTATTTTAATGTTTGATAACTTGGATGCAAAATTGGTTGATTATATGATTGTTTGTGTGGTTGATAACTTGTTTGATAAATGATAAAAGAAATGAATCGTAATTAACCATAGTTAATTCAATGAAAATTAAACCCATATAAATGTGTGTATGGAAATTATTTAGCATCTTAATGATTTCAAAATATTTAAAAAGAATGAAAATGATATTATAATAATATAATATTATAATATGAAATGAAATGAAAAATGAGTTTGGAATGATGAAAATATTATTTTAAGTGATTTAAAATAGTTTAAATATGGTTTAAAATAAATTTTAAGTGTTTTGAACAAGTTTCGAAGCAATTCGCAAAATTGGTCAAAATCGAGCTCGTCGCGTAGCGGCAGTTCGTAAATTTCGACCCGTAAATTCGAATTGATGTAGAGAATGATTTATAAGTCGGATTTCTTCGAAATAAAAATTCTTTGGTCCACAATGATAATAGTTTTCCAACGAAGAAAGAAAATCAAAATTTCATTGAGTAGATTTTGAAATATGTCCAAAACAATTTTCTTAAAACATCACGGTTTTGCAGTTCGGAATCCAAAAGGGGATTTCTTTATAAATGATATTTTTAAATGATTAAAAATATGAAATAAATTTGATAAATCAATTAAAATGGTTTAAAAGAGATTTGGAATGGAAAATATGAATTTTCAAATAATAAAAAGTTGTTTAAATAAAATAAGCTTATATAGCACTTTCTTCAGCATTTTATGCTGTGAATTCTGTAAGCTTTTGAATATGAGTTTTAAACTCAACAATTCTTTCTTTAATCTTTTATGAATGATTTTAAAGGAATAATTAAGTAATGTAAAGATCTTTTGAATTTTTAATAAGAGTTTGAATAAATGGTTAAGACGAATTGTTTATACCACTTAAACAAAAAGTGAAGAATATTGAATATAACAACAAACTGAGTATGTGGAAACGACTATTACATTTGTCCCACCTGTGAGATATGGAAAGATAAAACCAGGTGTTTAACTAATGTTAGGGATGGAGCAACTAGTACTCTGAACTTACATGGCCTATGTTTTCTCTTTCAGGTGAGGGGTGGAATAGATCGAAAGGAAAGCCCAGATGCTCTAAAAAGATCATATTTAAGTTTTTCAAGATAAATGAGAAGAAGAAAATTCTTAGAATGTTAATAACCACTTAACATCCTTTATTTGATGATTGGCACAAAGGAACCGAAATCAGATTTGGGTGATTTCTATTCGAAATACCGGGATCGAATTTGGATGTTTCCTATCCGAAAACACCTTCAAACTAATTCTCGAAATAGAACATATTAAAGACAAAGATCTTCATGATGTATGATTACTTTCCATTAGTCCCTGGAGGTGAAACTTACAATATCTACGGTGGCAATGGTGCTCTATTATGTAAATCTTCGATTTGCAAGAGTACGATTTAAAGTTAAGAAAGAAATCTTTGATTAAGATTAAAAGAATGATTTGGAATGGTTTTCCTAATTAAAAGAGAAAATTATTTGGAAGTATTCCAAGAATTAAGAAAGGTTTAAATAAATTAAATGATTTAATTAATGTGGCTTAATGATTCCATATGCACTTGAAAAGAAAATGGAGTAAATTGAATTGAATATATCTAAGAAAGATATTTTATAAAAGATGAAGTAGTTTATTGATGATTGATATCCACATATAAATTGAACATCTTTTAGAGCATGATTGGCTTCGAAGGAACCAGAGTCGGGTTTGAGTAATTCCTATCCGAAAACCACTTTGAACCAATGTATACGTTTGAAAGTGAAGACATATTAAAGATGATGATTATTGAAGCCCTTGGATCCTCGTAGCATGAGGACCGCTTATTGACGTGCTCTAGGTTGATCCCATTATAGAGTTATTTATAGTAGTGGTCTCCTCGTTGTTGAGATTTTTCGGATTGCAAGGACTACCCGCTACTAGTGGTAGTAGGAGAGTGCCTTCGGTTTTGTTCAGTCCCAAAACGAACTTGTACGGACGAATGTTTGACATTGCATTCTTGGGACACAACGTTTGACTTTTTCCAAATATACATCTGCTTAGTGGTGGATAAGGCAACTTCAATTAGATTAGCACCCTTCTCTGAGAAATACGAGCTTAGAGGTTATATGCTCGTGGGAGTCAAATAGTGATCAAAGGAATGGTAGTGTGGCATTCAAAGTGGTACCTGTTATGATCAAAGCGTGGCTTTGAAGATATTGAGAGTAGCCTCGCGAGCCCCACACCCTGGTTATGATGGGATTCTATGTGGTCAGGTGTATGCTCGCATTTAAATTGTAATGATTTGGTTTATTAGATGTTTTGAGCCCTAGGTACCAGATACGTCTGGGCCTCATGGCAGGGATGCGCAAAGTCTGAGTCCTTGAATGTTATTCGCAGATTGTATCTCCTTTTAGCCATTTGTGTTGTTGTATAACAGCGTCTGAGTCTTGGATGTAAGCCGTGGATATAAATTTATTTTTCCATTAGTTTTCTATCATGTTGGAAATCCAATCCCAATACAGATCTATAGTTTTGATTGTAGTCCCAAAATAGCTGTAATGACTTGCAAACATTTCAGCTACCCCTTTTTGGAATCATATATTCCATTTGGCATATTCCATTGACCTAGTCTGGATATATTATCTTAGACAGTCTAGATATTGATACCTTATTTGAATAAGTTTATTGTAAAGTGTTTTCAAAAGAATGTCATTGAAAATAGTATCAAGCGTATTTTGGTATAAAAGTGTTTTGGTTATCATAAGGTAAAAACCCATCACTATTTATGTGTGGGCATGGGCTTATGATACACCCTTCTTTTGAAAGGTTTTGATAGCATCGTCATGATCTATGCATTTAAAATTTTGAGTATCTCATGTTGCTTTATGAAGCCTGATCCGGGTATTTTTAATATTCAAGTTAGAACCGAGTAGTTTCAGGTTAAGTTAAAGACAGTTGGAGTTTCCAAAGGAGAGCTGGAGATCTTCATCATTATATGGACATATTCTATTATCCGCTACATCTATTGCATTTGTTTTGTTGTTTTCAGCATTTGTAAGGATAGAAGTTTGTTACTATCCAGGCTGATTCTAAGTTAGACTCTGATATTGTATTTTAAAATTTTCCGCTGTAAAGATTATTATTGAAATAATATATGTTATTCCATTCGTGTGAGATTTTGTTCTATCTTTATTTTCTTTCTACCCTTAATGATCCGCTTATTCATGCTATTTGAGTTGGATATGTATGATTTATTATCGATTCAAAGGGTATGGAAAAATGGTTCATTACAGAATGCTTTCGAAGGAGGTTATCCAATGGTTTCGAAAGTAAAGGTTTAAGGTTTAGAAAGCCTTATTTTTCAAAACAAAGAACCAATCTCATTTTCAAAGGAAAAACTAGGGCAAAAATAAATGAGTTTTGAAAAGGGCTTTTAACTATGGAGTTTTCGAAGATTTTTCCTTGATAAAGTAATAGGTTAAAGGGGTTAACCATGTTTCATATGAAAAAGATTTCAAGGATATTATACCATAGATGTTGGTGCTATTATGTTATTATGTTTGCTTCTTCTAATATATATATTTACTATAAAATGGACCCATAGCTGTATTTTAGGGAGTAAGAGCAGAATAACCAACTAAGTTGATCCAGTAGTGAATATAAATTAAGTAACTCCTAAATGACTAGAGTTGCATCCAGGTGTCAAGAGGAACATAATATAGGATGCCCAAAGACTAATTAAGAAGTTGTCAGTTTGGATAGGTTCATAGTGAAACCATAAAACTTTGTATAAAGAGAGTTATTGGTGGGGCCAACAGGTTTGTATGAACCCGTGAAACCTATATCCAGATTAAATTATTGACAGAAGTCAATTGGTTCATAGTCAACCCATGAAAACTATAATATAAGTGGAGTTATTGGAGATACCAGTAGGTTCAGGGAGAACCCATGAAATAATCGAATGAAGTTATTGGCAGAGGCCAATAGGTTCTTAGTGATACCATGAAAACTATAAAGTAGGATAGATAGTCCATAAGTTTTAAATAGAATATTAGTAAGCCCATGAAAGCTAATAGGTTAATAGTGACTCTAAAAAGTATAACTGAGATAGATAGTCAAAATGAATGCGGATGGGTAATCTAGAATTGATTTACTTATTCTCATATCATCGTAATATTCTAAATTCTTATGTTTTAACCATTACGAATGCATAAGCATGGTTTATTGTTTTTATAAAGTTTAGATAAGATACTAGTGATGGGAAAACACGTTCTACTAAGCGGCGTGGTCTCATCAGATATCTAAATTGTTTGAGATGGTAGGTTATTATTCATAACAGGCTTTATGTTTGACTCGAAGTTTATGTTTTCCCATTAAACTCTCATGTGCTCAATTAACTTTGAGTAGTTTGATGGTTGAGGTTTTCAAGTACCTCATTAGATGAATGAGCTTTCAGAGATGTGTAGGAGGCAAGCTAGATAATAAGAGTTCTTTTCTATTTTGGTTCTACTGTTTTTCGTTATAAAGGCAAAGTTGTTTAATTGCCTAGTGACCATCCAATGGGGCATCTTCATGTGTCGCTCTTGGCGTATGTTGTAATAATTATAATTTCTCTTAACGTGGTTCTTGTATTTAGAATTATGTAATGAATTTAAAATGTGGGTTTGAAATGAAATGAGAATTGTTATTAAATCTGTGATTTTATTTCACATCCATGTGTCTCTACTATATTAATGAATCTAACATTACCGCATTTGGTCGTCGAGGATTAATAACTATGTATGACCGCAACATCCGTTGCCGTTAGTTTTGGCTTCCAAGTAGGGGATGATACAGGTTGGTAATAGAGCAAAGGTTTATAAAAACTTAAAAGAAATTTAAAACTAATTTTTTTTTTCAAAAATAATCCAATGAATCGAAAAATAAGTCCAGGGTTTAGTTTAACGCAATAGTAACGTACTTGTATTTGATATATATATATATATATATATATATATATATATATATATATAAGTATGTATTCCCCTCTCTCTTAGACCATTCTTTTGTATCTTATTAAGGCTCGTATGTAGATTTACGAGAAAGGAAGATATGGACGCAGGAAACAGAAGAGGAAATTTCGGTAGAGAAAGCACCACAACAAATAGAAATGTTCGACCTAATACCAGGAGTAACCTGGGTCGACATGCTAATGCTAATCAAAATGCAGATGCTAGTGTAGGTGCTGGAAATCTACTAGTGGATATGGGGATGATGTAGTAGTTCTTCGTTAATCTGATGGAAGCCAGAGTAGCTGCAGTAGTAGCAGGGAATGTTGGAGGAGCTAATCCCATGGCTTCAATTGGGAAAAACTATGATAAGTTGAGTAGAGATTACACCAGTCTTGGCGGGAAGCCATTTGTGGGAACAGAGGATGCCATAGAAATTGAGAATTGGTTGTTGCATTGTGAGAGAATCTTTTTTCACTTGGGTTTGAATGATAAGCATGAGAGGAGATTAGCCTCCCGGCAGTTGCAATGGGCAGCGCTTCATTAGTGGAATAATGTTACTGTCGGAGTTCTTGAGGAGGTGTAACGACCCGGATTTTTAGCCATCGGATATTGGGCAATTCACTGATTTTAATTATTGGGATATTAATTTTTATTAATCGAATAAATAAATTTTCTGATATTTAAAATATCTAAATATATATATATATATATAAAATGATTAAAACTATAATAAATATTGAATTATAAATTTCTGGATATGATAAATTTTATAGAAATATGTACATAAACTCCACCATTTAAACTTAAGAAAAAAATATCCCTAAATGTATTTATAAATATATACAAGCTTTATGATGATTAAAAGTATATATAAAAGTCTAGATATACATGGTTATAAAAATATAGTATATGAGAATATATATACACGTACGTGAATGTATAAACTCCAAAATGGAAAATTTCAAGGATACAACTATGTGTTTGTATATATGTTTATAAAAATAGTATATATGAAAATTTATATATATGATGACAAATATAAGCTAATGTATGTATAAATTTATATTAAATAGCGAAAATGTAAATATATGTGTATACGATGACAACAATATATATGGATGGATGTATGTGTTTATAATGGTACTATATATGTAAATATGTATATATGGTCAAGTGCATTAGAAATACGCACACACACATATGAAGGGATATACACACATGGGAGAAACATCATCATGGCAAGACATCATTTCAGGCACAAAATCATTGAATCATGTCATATAAAATCAAGTCTCTCACAATAAATCAAATCATCTTATATAAATCAAATCAGCCCAAACATTAAATCAAGTCATAAGAAAAATAAATAAATAAATGAAAGGTGAAGGACCTGTACAATCTCAGCTACCCTATGTATACTGGCCACCCTCTATACTCGATTATATTCACTTCCATGTTCTTCTAAATATATCTGCATCCATGATTTGATCATGGATTAAAAAAAATTTATGTAAGTTCAGCCATAAAAGAAAAAAATGATAGGGGTCATAAGATAAGATATGGAAAATAAGCAGCATGGATCACAATCTTTTAAAAGGTGAGTAAACACTTTCAAGTATTTACTGGGTATCATATTTATATCCAAATGATTGTGTTGGGATGGATTTTGTTCTGTGTTAAATGTGTATGTACCTGTTATGTATGCATATATATAAATACGAATGTGATTGACATGATCAAAAGTGATTGACATGATCAAAACCCTGTATATCTTCCACCAAAGCTCTGTACAATCCATTTTGGTTAAAAAAAAGAACAGTCAAGCCTACAACTTTAAAAATCAATATCTTCCAATATAATTAGTTTTAAATCTTGATTCCAAAATGATACTTGTTTGTTTTCAAATATAGGATATTTTAAAATTGATTTCACTAGATTCCATGAAGCATAGAGGTAGAAAAACCCATTATACAATAGACGACCCAAATATCGTCGAGTTTTGAATATCAAGATTTGATGATTTAATTATATGGTCGAATTCTCTATTGGAAATCATGATTTTTGGAGTTGGTTTGGTGATTTTTAGTTGAGTGTGGGGTGAGATATGCAGAGTTGAACAGAATTGGGGAAGTTGATGAATTATGGCATCTTAGTTGATTTTGTTGTATGTCTATTGGTATAGAGGAGCATTGGTTAGTGGGGAACTGATGAAAAATGATATGGCCATTTGTAATGGTGCGGAATGGCCAGACGAGGTAGATTTAGGGTTCGAGATAGGTTTTGGGTATGGTTATGTGTTTGAGGGAATGGCAAAGAAAAGGGGTAGAACGAGGCATGTGGTCTAGGGAGAGTAGGTGGCGATGGTTGTGGCGAGTCTCGTGGCAAAGATTGGGCAATGATCGGTGGACGAGGATGGTGGGGCGAGGTGATTGGATGGGTTGAAGTTGTTCCAAGCTTGGGTGAGCTATCGAATTTTGAAGCGAGGGATGACTTCGTGTTTCCAGGTGGGGGGTCGTGGCGGAGGAATCTAGGGTGAAGTGTAGGGATGATCGGCAGCTAGAGGCGATGGTCGTAGGTGACGTGCACGTGCACACGTATGTGCACGGTTGGCCTGAGGAATAAAAGAAAGAAAAAAAAGAGTAGCAGGAAAAAAAATGAGAGGGAGGAGAAGGAATAAGGATGGGCCGTGTTTTTGTTTTCTTCTTTGGGCCTGGGTTTGTTAGGAAAAATATATTTAATAAAGCTATTTATTTAAATAATTTTAAGTTTTTAACTCGATTTCTTCTTCATTTAAATTCCATTGACATTCCGGTTTTGCTTCGTGTGCCGATTGACGAGTTGTCCCATCTAATTAATGCCATCTAATGCCATCTAGTTTCTACAATGTAAAAGTCTAATGGTTTTAAACAATTAAAGATGAATAATTAAATAATCTTCATTTAAAAAAATTTATATGTAAATAAATTAATATATTGATTATTAAATTTTAATGTTAATTAACTATAAATAAATTATTTATTTACTTTGCTTGAGTTAACAAATAATCTAGATTTAAAAATAATACAACCTAGTTAAGATAAAATCATTTGGTCTAATTTGTAAGTTGATTTTATACTAAATCAAAGTCATTGATTGATTTATGGTCTATAGTTGACTGATATGGATCTAGATATTATTTTCAATTATCTATTGCTGTGCTATGAAGAAGCCAAAAAAATTAAGGTAAAAATAATAAAACGTTAACATGTTTTATTGACAAGCAAACCGGCTGGAACTAATCGTTATTCCGATTTCGGAGAGTGGAATAATTTCAAGTAAATTATTTTGATGGGCTGGTCTTGATAAATCAGACATATGGATGAATTTCCATTTGTAAATATTAAAACTCTGATTGTAATCTTATTTTAAACAACTTGCCTATTTAAAATTTATCGTTTTGAGTTCGAAGAGACCGGGATTAGATATGTGCATTATCCGAAACCATTTCGATCAACTAACCACTGCGAACCTTTACGGTTTTGATTTTACAGTCCAGTATGCTGGAATTGGATTAATTTAATAAATTCAACTATTTTAAATAAGTATTGTACTTAGACACTATTATAATATCGATGGATTTCTGTAAAAGTGCTTTGGTTATAATAAGATAAAAACTCATCATGCTTGTACGAGTTACCTAGGTATTCGAAGAATTTTTATAACTTAAATATTTCAAATTAAGTGTGTTTACTCACGCTGGTTTCCAGCCTGACTCAGGTGTTACTTTGTTGTAATGCTCGGGTCATATCGAGTATTACGATTTTCAGGTTAGGATTCTTTGGAGCTCAGGAGACTAGCTGGATGGAAGAGATGTATTGCACGTATTTGACTATATTCCGTTGTGTACTGTAGGCTGTATATTCAGCATTTAGGGACAAGTTGTTATAACTGTCCAGATTTATTTATTGGTGATTTTACTCTGATAAATTGTATGCACATTAACAGTTACAGTTTTCCTTTGTATGAAATGCTATTATTGTATATTATATTTTGTTCTGCTGCGATTGTGAGATTCTGTGTTGTTATTTCTGTTTTCTTATTCTATCTCTTTTCTTCTTAACCTTAACAATATGGTATTTCCGGTGCTCGATTGCTCGGTACTCTATACCATGAACGTATTAGTGTCGATTTTTAGGGGTCGAAACCACCCGATCGTTACAGGAGGAGTTAATTTGAGCAAAATTTTGAAGTAGATTTAAGTAGAGGTTTTTGTCTGAAGTTGCCAAGTCGGTATTGCGGAGAAAGTTTATGCATTTGGTGTAGGGAGAGATGTCGGTAATTGAGTATGCTAGTAAATTTGATGAGTTGTCCTGATATAGGTTTGCTACCATAAACACCATCATTAGGAGGAATGAAAAGTTCATTTGAGGATTAAGACCTAAGATTGCTAGGGCGACCTTGCCACACATTTGTGATCCATGTAATGTTGTTGTGGAAATGGCGATTCAACATGAGGAGATGCTTGCTACCTTTGGAAAGGAGAAGCATATTAGAACCCAGAGTTCTTTTGGCAAAAAGAGGAAGTTCTTTAAGAAGAAGGGAACCCAGAATGGGGAAGCTACCAAGAAGGCAAAGGCTAATTTAGGTTACTTTAAGTGCCATAAGAAAGGCCATTATGCTTATGAATGCCAGACAGGGCATGGGAAGAAGGCTTCAAAAAAGAAGGGTGTAAAGTGCTTCAACTGTGACCAAGTCGGGCATTATAAGAATCAGTGTCCAGAACCAGTCAGGACAGACAGGGAAAAGTCTTTGCTATTGGACCATCATCTACTAGGCCAACTACAACTGAAAAAGGGATGGCTGTGATGGAAGGTATGCTTTTGATTCAGAGTATATCAGTTAGGGTATTATTTGATACCGGTGCATCACATTCATTTATATCTCAGTGTTTGGTTCGTAAGTTATTGTTAGAACCCACATACCTTGTTACTTCCTTAAAGGTAGAGAATCAAATAGGAGGGTGTGCAACTCTAGGGATAAGATGTGACCATTTAGAACTTGATTTGTTGGGTCATAAGTTTGCATGCAGTCTGTATGTTTTTGATTTCGTAAAATTAAGGATCATTTTGGTATGGATTGGTTGGGTAAATACGAGGCTAGGATATTCTGCCAGGATAGGGAGTATACTAAGACACCTTGATAGTCATAATCGAATCATAATCTCAGTGGAGAATTCTAACCAGAGTGGTTGTGCTTTGTTAAGTGCTATGGAATTGAGAGAACAGTTAAGTCAGGTTCGATTAGTAAGAGAGTTTGCCGATGTCTTTGAACCTGTTATAGGACTACCACCGAAAAGAACTGTTGAGTTTTGGATAGACCTTGTGCCAGAAGCTAAACCTATCAGTAGACAATAAAGCAGAATGACATCGACCGAGATGAAGGAATTAAAGGGGCAGCTAGTTGATCTAGAAGGAAGGAATTTTATTAGACCAAGCAGTTCAGTTTGGGTAGTGGCTACGGTGTTCGTGAAGAAACTAGATGGGTCATTGAGGATGTGTATCGACTATCGTATGTTGAACAAGAAGACAATTAGAAATAATTATCATTTGCCAATAATTGATGATTTATTTGATCAGCTGGATGGAGCTAGGATGTTTTTCCGGTTGGATATGGCAACAGGTTTCCATCATTTAAGAGTGGCAGGGGATAATATTCCATTGACAGCATTTCAGACTAGGTATGGTTCGTATGAGTGGTTAGTAATGCCATTCGGGTTAACGAACGTACCTGCTTTCTTCATGGATTTGATGAGCCGAGTTTCCCAAGAGTATTTGGATAGGTTCGTATTGGTGTTCATGGATGACATTATAGTACACTATAAGGATGAAATAGAGCATGAAAATTATCTTAAAGTGGTGCTTGAGACACTGAGACAGGATCAGCTGAAGCGTTGTTTTCCATGTGTCACTTTTGGAAGAAAGAGGTTAAGTTTCTTGGTCATGTGGTTTCAGAGAAGGATTTGTCAGTCGATCCAGATAAGATTAATGCTGTCAATAATTGGAAGAGACTATAGACGATAACTGAGATTAGCGGTTTTCTATGACTAGCTAGCTATTATCGGAGATTAGTCAAGAATTTCTCACGGATAGCAGCACCTTTGACTAAGTTGACCTAGACGGATGTAAAGTTCGTCTGGTCCGACAAATATGAGGAAGCATTCCTTAGGTTAACACATTTTTTGACTAATGCACCCATATTAGTGGTTCGAGATGGAAACCAAGGGTTGGTGGTGTATACCGATACATGCGAAACTGCATTAGGAGCTGTGTTGATGCAAAAGGGTAAAGTCGTTGCCTTTGCATCATGATAGATTAGACTGCATGAAGTAAGATATCCTATTCATGATTTGGAGTTGGCTGTAGCGATCTTTACGTTGAAGATATGGAGACATTATCTCCTAGGAGAGAGATTTGAGTTATATACGGATCATAAGTCCTTAAGATATTTATTCTCTCGAACAGAGTTGAATATGAGGTATCAGAGGTGGCTGGAGTTTTTAGCAGCATATGATTTCATACTCCTAGGAAATGAAATAAGGTAGCGGATGCTCTTAGCAGAAGACATTAGAATATGGTATTGTCTATGTTGGTTGAATGGAAAGAGTTAGAAGCTTTGACTACTTGTAGTGTGCAGTTAAGAAAGATTTCAGTTCTATTCAGAGCACTGCCATGTTGTCCTTTTTGGAAGTTCAACCAATGTTGATCGAAAGGATTGATTCTAAGCAGAAGGAGGATCCATTGTTAGTCGAGACGATTAGAAGGCTTAAGGTTGGACCAGAGATCAATGATTTAAAGGATTTTAGTCTTGACCAAAGTGGATGATTGAGAAAGAATGGAAGGTTGTGTGTTTCGAATGTTGAAGACTTGAGGAGAGAAGTTCTTAGGGAATGTCACTGACCAAATTTACGATTCATCCTAGAGGAACCAAGATGTATCAAGATATGAAAAGGAGATTCTAGAAGAAGGATGTTGGCTTGTGGGTTAGGTAGTGCATGAACTGTCAATAAATGAAGGCCGAACATCAAAAGCCGCGTGAATTGCTTCAGCCTTTAGAGATACCAGTTTAGAAATGGGATTTGATATCCATGGATTTTATAGACAGGGTGCCAAGATTAATAAAGAAAATGAAAGTATATGGATCATAGTGGATAGGTTGACCAAGAGTGCCCATTCATTCTAATTAAGTCAACCAGGATGACACCAGTTTTAACTAAGCTGTTCATGAAGAACATAGTTAGACTGCATTGGATTCCTAGAATTATAGCTAGTGAAAGAGATGCTTTGTTTACTAGTGAATTTTGGAAGAGTCTACAAGAGGTGTTAGGTACCAAGCTTAAGATGAGTACTGTGTATCACCCTCAGACAGATAGGCAGATAGAGAGAGTTAATAAGGTACTTGAGGTTTTACTAAGAGTTTGTGTATTGGGCTTTTGTGGATCTTAGGAAGATCACCTACATCTGTTGGAGTTTTCATATAGTAATAGTTATCAGACTCATATAGGAATGACGCCTTTTGAAGCCTTGTATGGAAGGCCATGCAAATCACCAGAATGTTGGTTGGAGACTGGGGACAGATTAGTCTTAAGTACATACTTGGTGAGAGAGGCGACATAAAAGATTGAGCTGATTCGAGAAATGATAAAGTAAGCTCAATCTAGACAAAAGTGTTACATAGATAAAAGGCGTAAATGTAACAACCCGCATGTTTGTCGATTTTTATATTTAAACATTTTATTTAAATATTTTATCAATACTTGGATTTTAGTCCAAAAAGTCACTTTTTGCAAACAGTCGAATTGGGACTCGAGACCACTCCCATTGAGTTTAAAATGCCGTTTGCGACCTTTTTGAGTATAAGCTTCGATATGTTTGGAGAAAGTTGATTTTTGCTACCTTTTCACTTTGGGTTTGGGTTTGGGTTCAGCCCTATGTTTAACTTATACTCAAATCTGAGCCACTCCTCCCCATTCACCCTCACTTTCTCCTCTTTTCTGTTCTAAAGCATCAATGGTGGGAGAGATGGGAAATTAAAACTCCAAACCCTAGTTTTCTTTTGCAAATCAAACTCTAGCTCCAAACTAATAGAAGAACCCATTGGTAAGATTCTCTTCTTCTTCTCCAACTCATTCTCTTATCAATTTCAGAAATCCCTAAACCTAATTTGGGAAATGTTTCTCTTTTTTGCTTGGAATCAAGCTTCTTGAGTTGGATTTGAAGAGTGGTTGATTCCTTTGCTTTCAAGCTTCTTCTTCAATCGTTTGGGTTTAAAGGTGAGATTTTTATCTCACATCTATGATTATAATTGTCTTTGGTTGTTGGGTATGAATTCCTAACACTTCTTCATGTGCATTTGCTCTTGATTTGGATTGGTTTTGTGAATATTCCAATTTTTGGGTTTTTAAGTCAAATTTATGTGAAAATCCTTTTATGGATGTTTGATCATGCTTTTGGTGATGCATCGAGGAGCATATAGGGCCGGGTTGCCGATTGGCATAAACCCTTAGAGCCAATGTTCGTCCGGTTGCATTTTGGAAGAGTTTGCTCTTCATTTGAATAGGCTGAAAAACAGCCCAGGCATGATTCAGTCGACTGAATCCTCTGTTCAGTCGACTGAACCTGGAACCCGAAAGTTTCCAGGCATGATTCATTCGACTGAATCTTCTGTTCAGTCGACTGAACCTGGAAACAGAAAGTTTCCTGAACCTGGAAAATTTCCAGGCACAGGGTCAGTCGACTGAAAACTCTGTTCAGTCGACTGAACCTGCAGTTTCAGTCCATTTTGCCTTTTGGATTGAATTTCTAACGTTAATCGATTCGTGTTGATTCCCTTTTGTTATTATCACTTATTATCGACTTTGATGACAATTTCTTCGTGATTTTTGGGAATATCCATTTTGATGGATTCAGTATCGATTTCTTTGTATTTTATTCACGTCTTCGAATGTGAATTTTTGTGATTGATTGTTCTTATAATCTTCTATGTGATTTGTCATTTTAAAAATATAAAGGTTTTCTATACTAGTAGTAAATTCCAATCTATTAGTATATACAAGCCTTTACCTCACTCGTATGAGAAATCTAATTAAACGGCTTAGTAAAACGAGTGGTATGAAACACTTGCGTTTACTTCGTCGGTTAATTCTTGGACTTGTTCGATTGAAACTCTTGTGACAATTTTCTAGTGGAGATCTACAATTTGTTCGTAAATATTTAAGTTAAGCTAGTGGTTATGGGACATGAAGCTAAATTTATATATTTACTAGCTTAGTGTAATTGACGCTTTCTTGATGATCATGACGATCATTTTTGTGATTTAGACTAGCAATGTGCGATGTCTCTTTGTCTACGAGGGAGACTAAACCCCGTTTTGTGGAGTTTTGACTCAAATTGGTGGGGTAGCAACCCATGGTCTTCGGGCCGTTTGTGGAGCTTCGGGTCAATTGGTGATGGTTAGCAACCATGGAATTAGCGTTCCGTTTGTCATACACGTGTTGGTGAGCTTTATGCTCCCGTTTGTGATAGGCCTTCCCCCTCTTTTTGTGATTTCTGGATTTCTTGAGATGATTTCTAGAATTTGTGTTTCACCAATTTTCGTGATTTCCATTGATAAGTTTTATCAATATTTGTGCATTGGTGAATTTGTGTGTCATTGAGTTTTGTGATTGACATCGATATAATCGTCAATATTTATGGTTTGATGAACGAAATAAGGAGTATGACATTTCTTTGATTCTTGTGTAGATTTGGTGATATTGATTAATCTCTTGTTGATTTTTTTCAATTACTTATAGATATCACAACTTGGCATTGTGATTATTATGTGTTTAGTCATATCTCTTATTCTATATCGTTTCATCTGATATTTATAGTTAGACTGATCCGTTTATTATTTTCTTATAAAATAATACTCGGGTCAGACCGAGATGTTACAGGTGCTTCAGCTTGACTTCTCACTTGGGATTGATTTCTCTGACTTTTGGTTAACTACTTAGATTAGTAGTTTTTGGATTGTATACAATTGAGATATAGAACCCATGATGTATACTTATTCTTTTGTGTAGTTCTTGTAACTATTCTTTTGTGTTATTGCGGATCTTTTTAGACCGCTACTCTGATATACACTTTCATGTGTTAGTTATATATTCATATCTTCTTCCGCCTTTGTGATATGAATTATCTGTGACTGATTTATGTTATGCTTATTTCTATATTTGTTTCCGAAGGAATTACATAGCCACTGTGTAGTAGCTTTGAGTTTGTATCGGTATGTCGGATTTCCTCTTGAAATAAAGTATGTTTTACTATCTGACATATCGGTGCACGCACAAAGCAATTACATGGATGGTCGCTCCTCAACAGCCTTATTCTCCGTGCTAGTTGATAGCATTACATTGTAGTGTTCTTGGCTAGCGTGGGTATAGAGGTGGGGCGTCACAGCTTGGTATCAAAGCCAAACTTCGGAACAATATGGAATATTATAATAAGGATCATCGTCCTAAGTCCATCTTAGGAGTCGTGCTTTAGGATATAATTCGAGTCTTCGTACCGATTCATCCTATTTTCCTTATGATTCCTTGTTTATCTATCAAGATTGCTTGATATTCAATTTGTTGAATAACCTTTTTCTTCTTCTTCTTTCTTTCTAAACGAAGAGAAATGTCTAGACCAGGCCGCCCCAGAGCCGTACCATCTAGCACTCCACCCCAGGATGGAGTTTTTATGACTGCTCAACAGCTTCTTGATTTAGTGACAAATGCTCAAGCAGCTGGAGCTAACCCGGAACCTACTCACCCAAAATCGGGATTTGCACGCTTGTGCAGCGATTACACTAATTTGGGTGGGGAGTCATTCAAAGGTTCCGAAACTATTATTGAAGTACAGGCTTGGCTAAGGTCATGCGATCGAATCTTTTCTCGCATGAATCTTATTGACCTTCACCGAGTTCAGGTGGCCTTTAGTATGCTCCGAGAAAGAGCATTGGACTGGTACGAGCTTCTTATTTCTGAGATTAATGAAGCGGATCTCACCTGGGAGCAATTCCGGGAAAGCTTCGAGTTGAAATTCGTACCAGAAGCTGAGAAGGTGACTTTGGCTCGCCGTTTTATAGACCTTGTTCAAGGTGATTCTTCCGTGACTGATTATGTCGCCTCCTTCGAGTCCCTTTCTAAATACGAGGTTGAATACATCAACACCCCTTTAAAGAAGAACCAGAGGTTCGTCTATGGCTTAAACAAAAATCTCAAGACGCCATTACTTCTAAAGTTAGAAGTTTCTTTCGACCAACTCATTGATATCGCTCTTCGTCTTGAAGAGGCGGATAGGGAGAATGATGTTGAAGTGGTGGGTTCTAAACCAAACTTCAACAATAAGAAGAGGCCAAACAAATTCAAAGGCCCTTATCCCAATAAGAAAGGGAAGCAAGCAACCTCCGTGGCAAAGACTTCTTCCTTTGGCCGTGGGGAATGCTATAATTATGGTTCGAAGGACCATTACGCGAACAGGTGTCCAAAGTCTCTCTCTTGTCGCTACTGCAAAGGTCCCGGTCATGTTATATCTTCATGCCCCAAGCTTCAGGGCAAGGAGGGAAAGCTTAATGTTGCTCAAGCCCCTGGCAACACATCTCTTGGCCAAGGTATTTCTCATTCTATCCTTGATGGCATTATTGTGTTTCGTGATCATCCTATTCGAGTTCTTTTTGATACGGGTGTGTCCCATTCTTTTATATCAAAAGAACTTGTTGATACTTTTTCTTTGGATGTTTTGTGTTTAATGACTTCTTTGAGAATTGCGAATCCGGTTGGTGGATCCGCAACAATCAGTTTATTATGTAAAGATGTCGAGATTATTTTGTGTGATTTTCCTTTCCTAGCCGATTTGCATGTCATGCGTTATTTAGGCTTTGGAATGATTTTGGGAATGGATTGGCTTAACCGTTATGAAGCTCATATCCTATGTCCTGAGCGGACTATTCATCTTCGACATCCTCAATCTGTTAAGCAGATTTCTATTAATCTTAAAGATTCGGATTCCAGCTTGGTTGCATCTTTATATTCTTGAAACCCTCGTGATGACGATGATGATGATGAGGGTGATATTATTTCTCTTATTCACGTCGTTCGTGAATTTTCCGACATATTTGAGCCCGTTTTAGGATTACCACCTAAGCGAGCAATTGAGTTCAGAATTAATCTCATTCCTGGAGCTCAACCTATCACTCGCCCTCCTTATCGTATGTCCAATAAAGAAAATGAGGAGATGCGTAAACAATTATCCGAATTGGAGACGAAGCAATTTGTTCGCTCTAGTTCCTCGCCTTGAGGAGCTTCGGCTATTTTCGTGAAGAAATCCGATGGTACACTTAGGCTTTGCGTTGACTACCGCAAGCTTAATGATCTTACTATCAAAAATAAATATCCTTTACCTCGGATTGATGATCTATTCGATCAACTTAGTGGTGCTAGAGTCTTTTCACAATTAGACTTAACTACTGGATTCCATCAGCTTCGTATTGCAGAGGATAGCATTCCTTTGACATCGTTCTGTACCCGTTATGGATCTTATGAATGGCTTGTTATGCCATTTGGTTTAACGAATGCTCCGACTTATTTCGTTGACCTTATGAATCGAGTTTTCAAAAACTTCCTCGACCGGTTTGTTCTCATCTTTATTGATGATATTCTTGTGTATTCAAAAACCGAGGAGGAGCATGAAAAGCATCTTCGGATTGTGTTGGAAACTCTTAGAAGTAATCAATTAAAGGCAAAGTTTTCTAAATGCCACTTTTGGCAATCTCGTGTGAAGTTTCTCGGCCATATTATTTCCGAATCCGGAATTTCCGTAGATCCTTCAAAGATTGAAGCGATTCAAGATTGGAAGAGACCGGAGAGTGTGACAGAGATTCGTAATTTTCTTGGATTGGCGGGTTATTACCGTCGTTTCATTAAAGACTTTTCTAAGATTTCCGTGCCTCTCACTAGCTTAACAAAGAAAGGTGTTAAATACATTTGGTCGGACAAATGTGAAACTTCTTTTCAGAAACTAAAGGAACTTCTTTCTAATGCTCCTATTCTTGTTATTCCCGTGGGGAATCAAGATTTCGTTGTTTATACTGATGCTAGTCGCATTGGTTTGGGTGCCGTTCTTATGCAAAAAGAACGTGTTATTGCTTATGCTTCAAGGCAATTAAAGCCGGCCGAGACTAGATATGCCACACATGATTTAGAACTCGCGGCTATTGTTTTTGCTCTTCGGATTTGGCGTCATTATCTTTTGGGAGAGAAATTTGTTCTTTATACCGATCATAAGTCCTTGAAGTATTTATTCTCTCAAAAGGAACTTAATTTGCGTCAACAGCGTTGGCTCGAGTTCCTTGCACCTTATGATCTTGATATCCTTTATACTCCCGGAAAAGGGAATCGTGTTGCCGATGCACTTAGTCGCAAGCAACAAGCGGTTGTTTCTATGATGATATCCGAATGGAACGATCTCGAGATTTTATCCACTTGCGAAATTCGAGACCGTGTTTCCGATTTATGTTCATCTCTTGTTTTATATAGCCTTAAGGCTCATCCTTCTCTTTTAGACCGCATTCTTGAAGCTCAAAGGCTAGATCCCGAATTGGCTCTTCTTGGCCAAAATATTAAGGATAAAATTGATATTGAAGGTTTGAAAGACTTTGATATCGATTCTCGTGGCGGCATTCGGAAATTTGGTAGACTTATCGTACCAAATATTGGTGATCTTCGTAAAGACATTTTAGAAGGTTCCCATCGTTCTAAATTTACCATTCATCCCAGTAGTAGTAAAATGTACGCGGATATGAAGCGACTTTATTATTGGGAGGGAATGAAACTTGACATCGCTAACTCCGTTAAGCGTTGCATGACTTGCCAACTCGTTAAGGCCGAACATCAAAGGCCCGGTGCGTTATTGCAACCTTTGGAAATTCCAATTTGGAAGTGGGACCAGATTTCCATGGATTTTATAGATGGCCTTCCCCGTTCTCGTTCGGGTCATGATAGCTTATGGGTGATTGTTGATAGACTTACTAAATCTGCCCATTTTGTTCCCGTTCGGTCTAACCGAACCGTTCCTCTTTTGGCCAAACTCTTTGTTAAAGAGATTGTTAAATTACATGGAGTTCCAACTTCTATAGCTAGTGATCGTGATCCATTGTTTACTAGTGGATTTTGGAAGAGTCTTCAAAAAGCTTTGGGAACGAAGCTTAGTTTTAGCACCGCTTATCATCCCCAGTCCGATGGACAAACCGAGCGTGTGAATCAAACTCTTGAAGATCTTCTTCGTGCTTGTGTTCTTGATTTTGGTGGAAGTTGGGAAGATCATATTTCACTTGTTGAATTTTCCTATAATAATAGCTTCCAATCTAGTATTGGTATGGCACCTTTCGAGGCACTCTATGGAAGGCCATGCCGATCTCCTTCTTGTTGGCTTGAGGCCGGTGAGAAGCTGGTTTTAGGTCCAGATTTTATTCGTGATTCCACAGAAAAGATTGAACTTATTCGACATAGGATGAAAGAAGCCCAGAGTAGACAAAAATCCTATGCCGATAACCGGAGAAGGAAGTTAGAGTTTTCTGTGGGAGATCTTGTGTTCATTCGTGTGTCACCTATGAAAGGTGTTGTACGTTTCAGTCGATCGGGAAAGTTAGCGCCTCGATATATTGGGCCATTTCCTATCACTGAACGTATTGGTTCCTTGGCTTATCGCCTTTTATTACCGGCTCAATTTTCTGCTATCCATGACGTGTTTCATGTTTCTCAATTACGAAAATGTCTTCGAGATTCCGATTCTATTCTTGAGCCCGGTGTTGTGGAAGAGATTGAAGTTTCACCTAATTTAACTTATGAGCAACATCCTATTCGAATTATTGCTTCGGAGGTCAAACGCCTTCGAAATAAAGATGTCCCGCTTGTGAAAGTTCAATGGTCTTCAAATCCTAAGGATTGTTCTTGGGAATCTAGAGAGTTCATCGAGCGATCACATCCGGACTTGCTTTCTCGTGCTCTTTAAGGTGAACCTTTTATTTCAAATTTCTTTTGTGTTGAATATGCTTTTATGGTTATTACTATGTATCT
Source organism: Allium cepa (assembly GCA_030765085.1). Lineage (NCBI taxonomy): Eukaryota > Viridiplantae > Streptophyta > Magnoliopsida > Asparagales > Amaryllidaceae > Allium > Allium cepa. The sequence continues at coordinate 401,099,720 of CM060932.1, forward strand.
TCTTCTTAAATATTGCGAGGACGCAATTTATTTAAGGAGGGGAGTCTGTAACAACTCGCATGTTTTTCGATTTTTATATTTAAACATTTTATTTAAATATTTTATCGATACTTGGATTTTAGTCCAAAAAGTCACTTTTTGCAAACAGTCGAATTGGGACTCGAGACCACTCCCATTGAGTTTAAAATACCGTTTGCGACCTTTTTTAGTATAAGCTTCGATATGTTTGGAGAAAGTTGATCTTTGCTACTTTTTCACTTTGGGTTTGGGTTCAGCCCTATGTTTAACTTATACTCAAATCTGAGCCACTCCTCCCCATTCACCCTCACTTTCTCCTCTTTTCTGTTCTAAATCATCAATTGTGGGAGAGATTGGAAATTAAAACTCCAAACCCTAGTTTTCTTTTGCAAATCAAACTCTAGCTCCAAACTAATAGAAGAGCCCATTGGTAAGCTTCTCTTCTTCTTCTCCAACTCATTCTCTTATCAGTTTCAGAAATCCCTAAACCTAATTTAGGAAATGTTTCTCTTTTTAGCTTGGAATCAAGCTTCTTGAGTTGGATTTGAAGAGTGGTTGATTCCTTTGCTTTCAAGATTCTTCTTCAATCGTTTGGGTTTAAAGGTGAGATTTTTATCTCACATCTATGACTATAATTGTCTTTGGTTGTTGGGTATGAATTCCTAACATTTCTTCATGTGCATTTGCTCTTGATTTGGATTGGTTTTGTGAATATTCCAATTTTTGGGTTTTTAAGTCAAATTTGTGTGAAAATCCTTTTATGGATGTTTGATCATACTTTTGGTGATGCATCGAGAAGCATATAGGGCCGGGTTGCCGATTGGCATAAACCCTTAGAGCCAATGTTCGTCCGGTTGCATTTTGGAAGAGTTTGCTCTTCATTTGAATAGGCTGAAAAACAGCCCAAGCATGATTCAGTCGACTGAATCCTCTGTTCAGTCGACTGAACCTGGAACCCGAAAGTTTCCAGACATGATTCAGTCGACTGAATCTTCTGTTCAGTCGACTGAACCTGGAAACAGAAAGTTTCCTGAACCTGGAAAATTTTCAGGCACAGGGTCAGTCGACTGAAAACTCTGTTCAGTCGACTGAACCTGCTGTTTCAGTCCATTTTGCCTTTTGGATTGAATTTCTAACGTTAATCGATTCGTGTTGATTCCCTTTTGTTATTATCACTTATTATCGACTTTGATGACATTTTCTTCGTGATTTTTGGGAATATCCATTTTGATGGATTCAGTATCGATTTCTTTGGATTTTATTCACGTCTTCGAATGTGAATTTTTGTGATTAATTGTTCTTACAATCTTCTTTGTGATTTGTCATTTTAAAAATATAAAGGTTTTCTATACTAGTAGTAAATTCCAATCTATTAGTATATACAAGCCTTTACCTCACTCGTATGAGAAATCTAATTAAACGGCTTAGTAAAACGAGTGGTATGAAACGCTTGCGTTTACTTCGTCGGTTAATTCTTGGACTTGTTCGATTGAAACTCTTGTGACAATTTTCTAGTGGAGATCTACAAATTGTTCGTAAATATTTAAGTTAAGCTAGTGGTTATGGGACATGAAGCTAAATTTATATATTTACTAGCTTAGTGTAATTGACGCTTTCTTGATGATCATGACGATCATTTTTGTGATTTAGACTAGCAATGTGCGATGTCTCTTTGTCTACGAGGGAGACTAAACCCCGTTTTGTGGAGTTTCGACTCAAATTGGTGGGGTAGCAACCCATGGTCTTCGGGCCGTTTGTGGGGCTTCGGCTCAATTGGTGATGGTTAGCAACCATGGAATTAGCGTTCCGTTTGTGATACATGTGTTGGTGAGCTTTATGCTCCCGTTTGTGATAGGCCTTCCCCCCCCCCCTTTTTGTGATTTCTGGATATCTTGAGATGATTTCTAGAATTTGTGTTTCACCAATTTTCGTGATTTCCATTGATAAGTTTTATCAATATTTGTGCATTGGTGAATTTGTGTGTCATTGACTTTTGTGATTGGCATCGATATAATCGTCAATATTTATGGTTTGATGAACGAAATAAGGAGTATGACATTTCTTTGATTCTTGTGTAGATTTGGTGATATTTATTAATCTCTTGTTGATTTTTTTCAATTACTTATAGATATCACAACTTGGCATTGTGATTATTATGTGTTTAGTCATATCTCTTATTCTATATCGTTTCATCTGATATTTATAGTTAGACTGATCCGTTTATTATTTTCTTATAAAATAATACTCGGGTCAGACCGAGATGTTACAGGTGCTTCAGCTTGACTTCTCACTTGGGATTGATTTCTCTGACTTTTGGTTAACTACTTAGATTAGTAGTTTTTGGATTGTATACAATTGAGATATAGACCCCATGATGTATACTTATTCTTTTTTGTAGTTCTTGTAACTATTCTTTTGTGTTATTGCGGATCTTTTTAGACCGCTACTCTGATATACACTTTCATGTGTTAGTTATATATTCATATCTTCTTCCGCCTTTGTGATATGAATTATCTGTGACTGATTTATGTTATGCTTATTTCTATATTTGTTTCCGAAGGAATTACATATCCACTGTGTAGTAGCTTTGAGTTTGTATCGGTATGTCGGATTTCCTCTTGAAATAAAGCATGTTTTACTATCTGACATATCGGTGCTCGCACAAAGCAATTACATGGATGGTCGCTCCTCAACAGCCTTATTCTCCGTGCTAGTTGATAGCATTACATTGTAGTGTTCTTGGCTAGCGTGGGTATAGAGGTGGGGCGTCACAGTAAAGATTTAGAATTCTCAGTTGGAGACAGAGTTTTCATTAAGGTATCACCGATGAAGCTCGCATATAGAGTAGAGTTGCTAAGCAGTATGGCAGGGATCCATTAACGTATTTCATGTGTCTCATCTTTATAAGTATGTGCATGATCCAGAGACTACTATTCCTCGGACAAAGTTGTAAGATATGATAATGGAACCGAATTTGATCTTTTTTAGACAACCAGTTCGGGTTGTAGCGAGAGATGAGAAAAGGATAAGGAAAGAGACAGTCAGGTTGTGAAAGTTCAGTGGAGCGACAATGAGAAGCACTTTACTTGGGAGATAGTAGACAGGATTAGAAATACTTATCCTAATCCATTGTGAGGGTAAGTTCTATATTAGCGTTATATAGATTATTGCTAGTCAGAAAGGCCATTATGTTTGCTAGGAGCTATTACAGATGATTGCTATGTTTAGTATTTAGTCCTTACTGAATTATGAGGACGAAGTTCTTTAAGGAGGGGAGCCAGTAACACCCCTAATTTTTAATAATATTATTCAAGAGATTTAATTAGATAAATTAAATAGAATAATATAAATATTAGAGCGATAAGGGGATTGAGATTTGAAAATTCAACTAGGGGCCATGCTTAGTTAATTAAAAATAAAGAATGAGTTATGTATAGTTTTATAGGTTAATCATTAAAAGGACAAAATAAGGGCTTAATGGGTAATTGCAGCACCATAATCCCATTACCCTTACATATCCCATTTCTATTATTTTACACATTCATTTTTCATAACTCATAAACATAAATCAAAGAAGAAAACCAAGCCAACCATTACTTAGGGAAGAAAGAGGGAAAAATCAATTAGAGCTAAGCAATCAAGTAAGTGAAATTAATCCAAGATCAAATCTCAAGTCCTTATCCAAATCAAGGTGAATAATAATATAAACCATCTCTATTTTGTTTTTAATGACATTTGATTTTGGGTTTAAGTTTAAATCCATTATGATGACTTTTGATGATGATATGCTTGGATTTCATGATATGTTATATTCAAACAATTTTGTTTGATAAATGTTTTATACAGTTTTAAGGCAAAAATCGTTTATATTGTGTTTCGAATGCCATGAGGAATTTATATGTTATGTAAAACATTATTTTGGAGATGGGTTATAATTTTTATAATTTCCAATTAGTGGACAGTTTATTATAAATTTTCAAAGGAAAATATGAATTATTGGGTAGAAATTAATTTTGGCTATATTATGAAGAATTTGGGTCTAAAATTTATATATGTTGGATAACATATTAAAAGTGAATTTCCATGATTTTTGGGGATTTTTTCGAAGTAATTTTGATGGAAAATTTAATTTATTGTTTAATTTGTTTTGCTTAAGGAAGGGCTTATTTGATAAATTATTTTATTTAGATCAAAAATTAATGCGGCAGTTTTATTTTGAAATGATTTTGAAAAATTTATGGCAACCTATTAAATGTTTACAAATAGCCAAGTTAGTTAAAAAGCAATTACTTAAAAAGACATTAAAACAATCTTTACCTAGAAATTATGTTTCGCCACTTTCACTAGTATCTTTCGACCCTACACTTCCGCCTCAACCAAGTCAAAACCATCCAAGTCGAAACCAATACACAAGGTACCAATATGTTGGTATGTAATGGATTGAAGAAAGGCGGTAGGTATAGTGTCGGAACCATGCTTTTAAAAGGGTCGGAACCAGTTAGCTTTCGAAGGTCTATATTTTAATATCCAAAGAAATGCGCTTACCTTGTTTTCTAAAGAATGCTTTCGAAAGGGTATAATGTAGCCTTCGAAGAAGTTGCTTTCGAATATGTTACCGGCTTTTTTGTTTCGAAAGGGTAGCTTTCGACTAAGTTGCCTTGTTTTTAAATCAATGCCTCCGAAAGGGTCATTTGAACCCAATCGTAACCATGCTGCCGACCTTATGCCTTTCGAGTGGATAAGATTCATTAACTGGTTCGAAGGGTAGTTTTTGTTTATAAATATAAGGCACTTCCTGAAGCTTTCGAAAGGGTTTAATGGTTTTGAAGGAAATGGCTTCGAAAGGGGTTTCGAAGCTATCCTTCAAATGTTTTACTTAAATGATTTAAGCTTTCGAAAGGATGGTTCCAGAGCCATCACTTTTCCCTAAACTCTTTTATATGAAAGTTAATGGTTTCGAAAGGGGTACTTTTATTTATATTCACTTTGATCCAAAAGTTATTTTAAAGATAAACCCAATGGTTTCGAAAGAGGTACTTTAAAATGGCTTCGAAAGGGGTACCTTCAATGGTTTCGAAGCTATGCTTCTAAGAGTTAATAAGTAAAGCTTTAATACTTTCGAAAGGTATGTTTTATGGGTTTTGAAAAAGGTGATTTAAAGTGTTTTAAAAGGTATATGCTTAATGTTTTGAAAAGAAGATTTGAATGCTTTCAAAGGAGGTTATCCAATGATTTTGAAAGTAAATGTTTAAAGTCTTGAAATCCTTAGTTTTCCAAAACAAAGAACCCAATCTCATTTTTAAAGGAAAAACCATGGCAAAAATAAATGAGTTTTGAAAAGGGCTTTTAATTATGGAGTTTTTGAAGAAGCTTTCCTTATAAAGTAATAGGTTAAAGGGGTTAAGCATGTTTCATATGAAAATGATTTCAAGATATTAAACCATAGATGTTAGTGTTATTATATTATTATGTTTGTGTCTTTTAATATACATATTCACTATAAAATGGACCCATAACTATATTTTGGGGAGTATGGGCAGAATAACTAGCTAAGTTGACCCAGTAGTGAATATAAATTAAATAAATCCCAAATGAATAGAGTTGCATCTAGGAGGTCAAGAAGACCAGAATATAGGATTCCCCAAGACTAATTAAGAAGTTGTCAGTTTAGACAGGTTCATAGTGAACCTATGAAAACTATGTATAGAGTTATTGGCAGTGGCCAACAGGTTTGTATTGAACCCACGAAAGTATATCCGAATTAAGTTATTGACAGAATCAATAGTCTCATAGTCAACGCATGAAAACTATGATATAAGTGGAGTTATCGAAGATACTGGTAGGTTCAGGGAGAAAACGTGAAATAATTAAATGAAGTTATTGGCAGGGACCGATAGGTTCTTAGTGATCCTATGAAAACTATAAAGTAGGACAGATTGCCCATAAGTTTTAAAAAGGTTATTATAAGCCCATGAAACCTAATAGGTTAATAGTGACCTTAAAAACTATAAATGAGATAGATAGTCAAAATGAATGGATGGGGAATTGATTTACTTGTTTGCATATCATCATAATATTTTGAATTTTTATGTTTTAACCGTTATGGATGTAGGAGCACAATATATATTTTCTATAAAGTTTTGGATAAGATACTAGTGAGGGAAAACCCCATTCCGCTAAGCGGTGTGGTCTCACTAGATATTTAAACGATTTGAGATGGTAGCCTATTATTTATACCAGGTTTTATGTCTGACTCAAAGTTTATGTTTTCCCCTTAAACTCTCGGGTGCTCAGTTTACTTTGAGTAGTTTGAGAGTTTAGGTTTTCAGGTACCTCGTTAGATGAATAAGCTTTCGGAGATGTGAAGGAGGCAAGCTAGATAATAAGAGTTCTTTTCTGTTTTGTTCAGTTGCATTTTGTTATAAAGGCAAAGTTATTTAATTGCCTAGTCATATACTCTGATCATCCAAGGGGGCATGTTCATATGTTGCTCTTGGCATTTGTAATGAATTTATTACCTTTATATTTTCTCTTGGCATATGTAATGAATTTAAAATGTGGATTTGAAATGAAATGAGAAAAGTTGTTTCTGAAATTTGTGATTTTATTTCATATCCATGTGTTTCCGCTGTATCAATGAATCTAACGCTACCGCAATTGGTCGTCGAGTATTAATAACTATGAATGACTGCAGCATCCATAGCCCTTAGTTTTAGGCCTCCAAGTGGGGAATGCTACAGTGAAACACGTCCATGTTTATGTGCGACATGTTCTTATGAGATACTTTTATTTCAATTTTTTTATAACATTAAGTAATTCATTTGATTGTGTTTCTCATATTAGTTTACCAGACTGACCTAGACGTTGTTCTCCTATAATGCTTGGGGTTAACCCGAGCATATTTTTTAGATTTAGCTGGACACTTTGGTGATTTCAGGAGATGAGCCGGATGCCTCCAGGACGTACTTTCATATTTGTCTTTTATCTAACACCGTTTGTTCTTGTTGTATTTATCAGCAATTGTAAGGAGGGAATGTTAAAACTGTCCAGGGCTAATGATAGGATAATTGTACTTTGATTGAGTATGTATATTAAAGTTTAGTTTTTCTTTTGTAAAGATCATTTGTATATATATGTTACTCGTCATGTTTTGTGAGATTCAGTTATATCTTTTCTTTCTTTCACTCCATTGATCCGAATTTTTGACACTTGGTTGTTCAACATGTGAATAACGTGGATGTATTAGTGTTGACTTTTGAGAATCAATATGGAGGGTTGTTACGTTCTACATATTGTCTAGGACATTCTCAATGTCCATTATATTATCTATGAAAGACATCATTTGCAAATCCAACGTCGTATTAAAACAACTAAAGCTAATTTTAATATGAGTACATTATTAACAATCAACAATGTGTTTTATGGTTTAGAAATATCTATGTACCTTTTAATTTTCTTTCTTATGAAAATACACTTCCTCTGCATTTTGACTGACAATCAAACTATCTGATATTTCTATCAAAACACTTGCTTAGTTTTGATGCATGTTGACCGACACTTCCATATATGTTCTTGGATTAAGTCCAAACAAATCACAAACTCAATATCGCTCTCACTTACTTCGAGACACTTTGGTTGTTATGTGCAAATAGTCAATTTTAAATCATTATTATTTAAAATTTTCCATTTCAACACATATGTACCAAAAAAAAGAGTCATACTAAGCAATAATTTTGTGGGTATACCTTAATGAATTTGAGCATGTTGAATAATGAATCAATTACGCTAATTTTGACAATTGAAATTTATGAGATTGTTCTTATCAACGTCGCTCATTAAATTCCAACTGCATTAGTCTTGCTCTTAAAGACACAATAGCAGCTTGTGGATCACATCCCTCCAGGTACAACTATCTAAATTCTATTTTGATACTAAACTTGAAATCCATTTCGAATTTGCGCATCATACCATATCGTGGAGTCAATAGTCTTATTAGCTTAATTGACAACTGTGGATTATCTATTCTCGATACTGATAAGAAACTCATAGTTTCTCTTCAATATGTGAGAATACTTATTGAACACTTTAATGCAATGTGTTTGTTTAGGTTAGGTTAATTTCATTTCATCCTAATAATCAGTTTTATCTTTAGATCATATCCAAATCAAATTTAATGCCAATAATTTCTCAAAAAAATTTCTTCGCTGTGAAGTCAATATTTCTTGAAACAACAATCGTTTTTAAGTGCAACAAAATAGGTATTCATAAACACTTTATGTTTTGCCTTATATATAACTATAAATATTGCAGTATAACATGTGCATATATATATTCATATTAAATTATTTAAGGTAAATTAAAATATTTAAATAAATTGTATTAACTAAATAAAATATCTAATAAATAAATAATGTTAATTAGAAAAATCAGATGTACATATATAATGATATATGCATGTTTAACTATAAGTGTTATAATATTCATCTTAAATTGCTTAGGATGAATCAAGTAAAAATTTAATTTTAATGATAATTTAATAGCTTAGTTAATCAAATCAACAGATTAGAGTAAATTACTATAATTATTAGTAACATACATAAGAATATTATATAAGTTAATTAAATTATAAAATTTATACATAAATTAAATTTGTATAATATACATTTATAATATAAGTGGAACTTGAAAGAATACCAAACTAGATTTAAGGAAAATAAATAAATTCATACTATATGTATACTATGATTTTTGATGTGCATAACACTTAAATCATGAGGGTATATTAAAAGAAATGCATTATTCCATAAATTGATATCATCCAATTAAATATATATAGATTATGGATCTATAGTTTAAAGGTTGTCTCTACCAATTATATGTTAATAAATTACTTGCATATTCTCTAGTTTTTGAGCAAACGCAAGCTAAAGATGTATGTGTAGTGTTAATAATATATTGATTAACGTGGTAAGGTATATGTACGCATTTATTAAGAAAACTTAATATATATACATCTATACTTGATTCATCATGACAAGTTGGATACGAGTGAATAATCTCTTTTGATTTATCGAGAAAACTCAAGGTAGAGATTGAAATTAAGGCACATACCACCAAGTAGGAGTTGTATATGATAGAACTGATAAAGTGTTATCTATCGCACGTGGGGCTATGTCTTGTTGAGCAAACTCAAGGTCAGAATCCCAAGGCAAGAGAGTCCTAATGCCTACTAGAGAGATCAAAAGCTTTCTTTATATTTCTTAAGGTTTTGAGAAACCTAAAAATCTAGTGGGATCCGTATTAGAATAATGAACTGGTAACCTTACTAATATTACAAGAACATTTGCTACATAAAGTTAAAATAATCTACATCAACAAATTTATGCAACCAATATAATTGATAAAATGTTTATCAGTTCAAATATAAAATTGAACTAAAATAACGTTTGACAAATAAATATTTACTTACCTTTAGGTCCATTGGTATGTTTCACTTCAAAACACATACAAGTCAAATTTACAAAACCACTAAAACTTTCATGCCTCAATCCGCTTAAGAATCTATTTGTCCAGGATTGTGTACTATTGGTCATGAGTTTTTACTCTTAAGAAAAACAAGAATATGTGTATTTGATCCATATCCAATCACATATAAATGTTATAAGTGAATGGTCGTAGTTTATAATGTACGAAACTTCATTGAAATTAGTTCATTGAAAATAAGCAAATAAACCATTAGGAAAAATCGTGTATCCAATATGTTAGTATAAATGAGGATCCCCTTTTGAATGGTTTAGCCATTTAGAAAAAGAAAGAAAATATATAAAAGTGGACATAACTTAAGAACAGTTAGGATGAAGAGAGTGAATAAACAACTCTGCTTTATGAAATGATGTCGAAAATGAGAACCGTATAAAATACTAGTTAGTAGATACTTAATATGGAATGATAAATGTAATTTTTATTCCAACTTTGTTATTTATACAGGAAATTGTTTTCTATAAAATTCATTTCTACAAGTTTTAGATATTTGATTGAAAACTTTCGACTATAAATTAGTTATAGTAAAAGAAATAAATAACCCATAATAAGTAGTTGAATGGAGCTTCGTTTTCATATGCTATTATAGTAATGGCGAAAATAGTGGGAGCATGCTGTACAATAACTATCAATGGATGCATTAAGGAACAAAAATTTATATTCATAAATATACCTAATATTATTTATCAAATAATAATTAATGTTAATATTGACTGAAAGTGAAGATAGTTTTATTTTGTGATGAATGTTTTGAATATTCATTATGAGAATAATGGTATTTGTTGCATCAGCTAAATAACATAGAAGTGTCTATAATTTGATATAGTTATTTTGGAGTTAAGGACAAAGGCCCTATTTAGTGAGAGAGATATTAGAGTTGGTGAATTCTTCAGAATGATACGTAAAGACGTATGTAGTTAAAAGTCTAACAATACCAAAAACAGCTCCACATAGTTCGCTTAATTCATAGATGAATTAACATAAAATGAAAATGTATATTTGAAATACACGAAAGTAATGTATTTATAATAAGTTCATTAAATATAAAACAAAAGCATAAAAAGTAATGAGCAAAGGAAATAAAAAAATTTCAATTTGATCAAATAAATGAGTATAAAGGGAAATGATTCTAAAAGCACATAAAAATAAAAAAATCAATCTCAGAAGTCTCTCCTCCATATGATACATAGCGATGTATAGATAAGGAATAATCAAACTTTTTTGGACAATATATGATTGATAACAAGTGACGTTAAGTTAACTTTTTTCTATTAGGTCATGTACTTAGAGTAGGGGATTTTCACTTCAAAGGCTTATTTGTGAAGAGAATAAGTTTTAAGGACACTATTTCTGAAAAATTAGTTTTAAGAACATTTTACAGGAAAAAGATAAAAGAATTTATCATTTTCAGTTATACAGAAATAATGATAAAAGGATTTATCATTTTTCAGTGTAACTTAAAAAGATAAATGAATTTATCATTATGCTGAAAATTGTCCTTAAAACTAATTATTCAGAAATGTTGTCCTTAAAACTTATTACCCTGCAAATAGAAGCTCTTCAACCTAATTTCCACCTTAGAGTAAGTATATAAGGTTAAAAATTTAATTTCATCTAAAGAATAGTTTATGAAATCATACAAGATGATTGCTAATAAGAAACCCATACATATCCTAGGTCAAGGAGTTGACAAGTTGTGTGAGCTAAGAGGCTGAACATAATACTTGCTTAAGGGATTATGTGTGGACCACCCCAAAAGAGTTTGGGGCAGATCAATATTGATTAATTAATTTATGTTATGAACATAAGCGTCCTAAATTAAAATGGTTACATACATATATTTAGGTAGTTCATTAAATATTTATGAATACCTATTCTAAAATAAAACTGATAATAAAGGAAGAAATAAAATTAACTGAACTAAATATACATGACACATTGGAATGTCAAATGATAAATCTTGCAAAGTAAAGAGAAATTATGAATCTTATTAATGTCAAAGATGAACTTCCTTAGTCTTAAGTAAGCCGTTAATAGTATTGACACTACCATGTGGAACGATGTGCAAATGCGGAATGGATTCAAAATACATTATCAAAATATGATTTTGATATTATTGCCCTCCATCGGTCGCAAAATTTTCTTTAGGAAGAAGATCAATGTATTGGAACATAAACCACGTTGATTAGAATAACATTGTATAATTAAGTTGCTTAAATTAATGTAATAGATCCATTGTTTAACATACTTTAGTTAATTTGGATTTTACTCACAAAGTGTATTTTTCTGTATGACTTTGAGTTTTGGTACATATATGTTAAAATAAAAATTCTAAACAATGATTTAGAATAGATCGTTTGCACATAATAACCAAAATATCTCAAAGTCGGTGGGAGCGATAATTGAGTTTGTGAGTATTGGATATGATCCATGAAATGATATGAATGTGTTATTCGATAAGCAACATAATTAAGTATTTTGACAAAGAAATCAAATAGTTTGAATTGTAGCCAAAATACAGAGAAAACATGTGATAAGAAAAAACCTTAATAGGTACTAAAATATATTTCTAAAACTATAAGTAAACAACAAAATATGATTGTTAACGATGTGTTCATGTTAAAATCATTTTAGTTTTGTTGTTTAATACTTCACATTGAATTTTAAAATGACAACTTTTATAATTAATATAAAAGGATGTTAGGAATGTCTCAAAATGATATATGCAAAAATGATATTAAAACTATTTAATATGGAACATGTAAGATGGGTTCCTTCTGCATTAGTAATATGAATTACCATACATGTTATAGTTTCTACAATATCACACATCGCTCATGTATTCGATGCATACAACAAGCAACAAATCTAAATTAAGATCATTTAATGGTAGTTTAGATTGTTTTGAGTATTTATGAAATACTAGAAAATGTTTATATAAACAATGAATTCCTTATGAAAAAATGCATGGACTCGAACTTCATTAATAATATTAGTACAGTATATCAATCCTTGAGTTAAGAACTTTAAGTTGGAATTATTTGAAACAACAAGTAGTAGCTGATTCAAGCAAAGGCTTACTACAATGTAAGAAATATAAATAAATGCACTAACTTATAACTGAGTCGAGGGAGAATCCAAACGTTGGGAAGCCCATGACTTTGTTATATGATAACAATGTCGTAGGACAGTTCATAAAAGAACCCAAAGCTTACTAGAATTCGAGAGACATGTGGATAGTTCCATATGATAAAGGCAGTGTACCAGCATCAGAGAGAGTCGATTGACAGAGTAGATAATTAAAACAAAATAGCATTCCCATTCCCTATGGGACTGAATTGATTCGTTTTTAAGAAAACCAATTGATGAAGTGGGAATAAGATCCATAATTGACCCCAAGTGCAAGTGGAAGATTGATAAAGTTAGGGTTATGTCCTAGGAGAAATTATGTAATATATTACATATATCTAGTGTTGTAATGCCCCGCCTTTTTTGTACGCTTTAAGTCGACGATAAACCACACACGTCAGACTTAGACCATACAGAAGGGCGGATTGTTATGGGGTAAATAAGAAAAAGCAGAGAAAGAAAGAAAAAATAAAATAGAATCTTGCAGCGGAACGATAAAATATAATAATCAAATATACAGTTCATGAAGTTGTTTTACAAAATATTTGATTATATTTATACAATACATATCAGAGTTGCACATACCAGCGAATAATTATTGATGCAGCCAAGTAAAGTGTGTAGTGGAATATAATAATAAATAATAACAAATCTTCGTCTTCGTCCTCCAGAATACGGGCTTCCAAATCCTGCAATGCTCAGGCTGACCCATGCGAATTGAAAAGACAAACACTCGAGTCAGAACTAAAAGATCCTATGTAAGTTAAATCAACTGAAATAAATATGAGTGTAACGGCATCAGAGATGTTTACGGGGTTTGACATCTCCTATCCAGTGTCTAACGTGAGTGTAGTAACTTAAGAGATGCTCGGGATTCACATCTCCTAAGGATCCGTTAAACTATTTACTATGTAGTAATATTTCGTTATTATAATAACGTCTATTTGTAAAATAAACTTACTTTAAAATAGCGTTAAGGCTTTACATTTTCCACCTTAACACATAATAGTTCCAATAGTCTATACAGTGCCTGCATATCTTCTGACTGGGAGACTACGAGAAGACAATCCATAGGTACGACACAAATAGAAACTCGTACAAGGCGATAGGGTAGGTGACACGGCATAACTAGGCAATGCCAGGGTAGATATACCAATTACGCTTCCGGGCCGGTGGTAACGCGTAGCACGCAGCTACCGCTCACCTCGAGCCACACCCCTAAATAAAATCAAAAGTGGCCATCAAATCAATCCAAAAGTCAAAGTATAATATCGAAGGGATGTGTTCGATCAAAGGTGCTACTCATTAGCCTGTCGATCGCTCCTAATTTAGCCACCTTATGCCAACTCACGGGAGTTGGATCCAAGTATTTACCTCAAAGGAAACGTCGCCATCATCCTACTTCATTCTGGAATCTCCACCACGTACACGGTTGTTAAAGTGGTTTTCGGAGTTGGCAGAGAGTATGACAACTTCCGATCCCGGTCTCTTTAACAACCAAACGTTATTTTCAAAATAGTTTATACTTTAAAACCAGACTGTAATATCCATTTCAAAACCATATAATTACGATATCATTTCCTTTTTTAAACCCAAATAAATATGATATCATTTCAAATATATCATTTTCTAAAACCATACAATTTCATAGTTAAAATTATTTCGAAACCAAAACTTGAAATATAGCCTTTCAAAATATAAAACTTTGAATTTCATAACTTTGAAACATACTACCACTTAAATGGTTTAACTATTAATTTACTTTATATAATAAAATAGTTTCTTCACCTTCACAAATCAATTCCAAATATGGATTTAAATCCCCAAATAAACCAAATAAAATTTCCATATATCTCAAAGCTTTAATTATCCCACCATTTCAAAACTTATTCTTTGATAATTTCATATACATCAATTTCAACTACTATTATTTAGATTTGAAATGTTTACTAAATAAATCAAATATCATTTTAGTAAAACTTTTAGACTTTAATAATTGGATATTCTTTCAATTAACTTAACTTGATAATATTCATTTAAATTAATTTGATATTCATTTAAATCCTCTAAACAAAATTCAAGTTATAAAATCATACCTTTTAAATCTCAATTTATTTATATTTCAAATCAAATTTTTTGAGGATAATCCTTAAATCTTAAATTCAAATCAAATTCACATTTATCTTCCAATCTTAATTTTATTTGAGTCATTATAAGCTCTATATACAATAGAATTTAAATAGATAGTTAACCATATTATATAAAAGAAATTCAAACTTAATTATTTAGCTTATTTTATAATTCAAATTTTTTTATCTATAGCTAAATCAATAATAAAATAGCATTTATATAACATCTAAAATCAATATCTGTATAGCCATATATTTCTTTGCAAACCATAAAATCATTTCAAAAATAATTTTATATATACCGCGATGCCTATATATAATTTTCTATCCTATGGTCAAGTGATACAGATATTTATCATTTCAATCCGTAATTTAAAAATAAAAATACGGTTATATATCATTTCAAGCCCCAATCCCGAATCAAAATAAATGCATAACAACTTGCAGATTATGGTGATATAATAAAACATCCATTCACCCATCATAAAATCATACATCCATCATAATCATCATACAAAACAATCAATCAATATCAATATATATATGTAAAGGTCATGATTTTCCGACCACGAAGGTCGACATTAATACGTCTACTGTATCAACTGCCGAGCAATCGAAGGCCGGAAAACCGAACGTTAGGGTTAAAGAAGAGGTAGAAGATAGAAGAAGAAAGAAAAAGCAATAGAAACAATATCAGAATCTCACAATTGCAGCGGAACAACATATAATAGATAAATGAATATCTTTAAAACAAAGAATCATATCAGTTATTACATCACGTCACATTTCATTACATTACATAATAAGAGTGTACAACAACAAACAGCGGAAAAGACATACTATATACTAGTTGATAAGTTAAGCCATCCAGCCTGCTTCTGATCTCTACAGCAACTCCTGAATTCCAGAATGACCTGATAACCTGACTCTAGACTACCCGTGTTAAAATTGGTGGGCACCCAGAGTTTAGGAAGGAAACAATAAACTCCAGGTCAGTCATGGGACCGGTGTGAGAACTTAAAACAGTTTATCTTTAAATACAACTAAGAAATATTTTTAAATTAGATTCGCAATGTTTTTTAGAAAATGAGACTACCATAAGGCCTCCCGCACATACACATAATGCAAACGTAGAATCGGAGGAGATTTCTCCTTATGATAGTCAAATATGCTTGATACGCAAATTTTCTTTGATATTATTACTATAAGTGCAAAATGAGGAAAACATTTCGAAAGTAGAATATAAATCTTAGCCAGCATAGACATTTCTCACTTATGCCTACTATAGCTACCATGTTCAATAGCAGGTTACCACCACATTCCATGGCAGGTTATACAACTAAAACCGTACAAGGTGCGTGTTGGAGTTTGGATTTCCAACTAATGGTCAGGCCAAGGAACTTCCCATTGCCACATAGGTACGCCTCTGGAAAGACGCCCGAGAACCTAACCGGATCTCTGCCAACACAAGGCCGGGTTACCCCTAGCTGGGTAACTACTGACACGAATATGCCATCCCCCGGTCGTAACCGACCTAAATCCCGGGATTCACCAACAACCACAACATAATAAGTTTGCAGCAACAACATAGGTTAAGTATCAGGGCCCCATACCATAATACCACCTCCATCCAGAAGGAAATGACATACACTAAGGGGTCGCTGTCCCTTAATAACCTTGCCGCATCTTTTCCTGTTTTGACCACTTTCGGGGTGTGAGGTCCGACGACGCCCACAAAGCTACACTTTATACAAAAGCCACACTTTGATCAACAAATGCTCAACAACACTTCGTATGCCACATTACCAATTTGGGAATATATCACTAGTAACCATCAACTACATAACATATGAGCTCGTACGTCTCAGAGAAGGGTGTTAAGCTGAAAGAATAAATTTTCCGCCACCAACAGAAATATATTTGATAGAAACCAACTTTACATCTCAAATTGTAACGTCAGACACACATCCATACAAGTCCGTTCCGGGATCGAACGGATCCAAGGCACTTCCAAAGAAGCCCTTGCAATCCGGATATTCACTAATCACGACCGGACTTCCCATCACAAAGGGTGATAAAATCTCTATATCGGAGATCAGCCGATGCAGAGACATTCGACGGTAATCCTTCCGTTTTCGAAAATATCCGGTCTTCAACACCGGTCTTCAAATGCTATCCATTACACATATCATTATTCGGAATGGGATTTATGACACAAAGGTCCTCTCCCGGCTAAATCGAATAGCGAGCGCTTATTTTCAAAATAAGCGTAGCATTCAAATTCTAGCAAATCACATCAAATATCCATTTAAAGGTAAATATTGATAGTCGGTTATTTAACTATCAAGGCAAACCAACAAATATTCAGCACCACAACAATCACTAGGCCTTTTTTATTAATCTTTCATAAATTAAATAACTTGCCAAATATTCACTTCAACTTATCTTTAAAAAGATATATCCTCTAAACCATTTCAATTTCTACATTGGAAAACATTTCCAAATACTTATTTAACAATAAGTAATTCACAAATCTATTTATTTTCAATACTTAGAAAATATTCAATATACTTAAAACACGATTAAGTATATATTTTATTCTTTAAGGAAAACATTCTCTTTAACACATTCATTTGAGTCAAAACGAATGTTGTGTAAAACATCGTTACGACAACCCAAAATCACTAGTATAGGGATTCGAAATTAAGATATATATAAAAATCCCAACACTATACAAAAGCATTTCCTTTCGAAAATCATTTACTATAACAACAGTGTTATAGTCCACCATTTTCTTATTTCTCGAAAACGTCTATTTTAACAATGAATGTTGAAATCTATGGTTCGATCCTTAACAAATTTTAAAACAACTTCAAATCGTTTTAATTCTATTTAAAATATCACTTCCCAAAACATTTCTTTAATATATTATTCACTGTTCCAAAATCGTGAATGTACTTCGTTAACCAAATTCATCATTTCTACACAATTTATTTTAAAGAATTATCCACTATCCAAAATCACGGATAATCTCCTTTAATAAGCTAAAATAATTAACTCATCAAAATAAGTCGTTTTCGGATTTATAAAACAAGGTTTATAATTTCCATTTATATTTTATAACAACTTCAACTTATAAAAGCACTTTATTAACAGATTCTATTCATATCCCATTTACACGCCAAAATCCAAATTATAAGCAAATCACTTATAAATCTTTTATTTTATAAAAATCAATTCATTTTATAACTTCACAATTTATAAATCTATAAATTTCAATCACTTATGAAATCCATTTATACTTCATTTTAACGCTTATAAAAACTCGTTTTATAATTCCAATATTTTCATTTATAAAATATCAATTTTATAAATCTTTTATATAAACCATTTATAATAAATTTAAAAATCTCTATTTAAACTATTTTATAAAATCATTAACTCCATATTTCAAAAATCACATTTTAACTATATTTTCTCAAAAATCATAAATTTTATAACATTAGAATTATAACGTTTGTTTATTTAAAATGAATCAGTTCCAAAATTTAATAAAACTTATACTTTCAAAAATCTCTTTAAAACCCTTTTAAAATTTGAAAATCATCACTTTAACACTTTTAATTTTCCAAAATAGGCCCAATGCTGCAACAGCACTAAATATAATAATCACGGCATCCAAAACATCATATATCATATGATAACAGAATATATCACAATATCTGTAATAAATTAATACTGTTGAGGAATCCAGTTGGATCCCTCCAACCTGTTTCCCTGCATCCACAGATGTTAGCACATTACCATTCCGTTCCAATACGGAATACCGCGGTATATGGGATTTATAAAATATTATCCGCTATTATGCGACGCAATAGGGTCTCATCCGCTATATAATGCGAGAAAATCAACTCCAAGTACATGCATAATACCAATTCCAATCAAGATGGAATATCGCGGTATATGTTTTTAATAAATAACATCCGCTTAATATATGGCGCATATGGTCTATTTCAATACAACAGATAGCAATTTATCATTCAAACATACAATCAAGCAATTTTAAATCTAACTATTTAAAATTTAAATCGAAACAATTTCGATTGAGTGAGAAGTTCTCACCTTGCTACCAATAACAGCTGCAGTATTTTATTTCGAATAAAATTAAACACGCGTTTAATTTTATCCAAAATTTTCACTAGCTCCAATCGATTCCAATCCAACTCCATCACGTAGTGCTTGTCAATACGAAGCCAACGCAATTCGTTTTGTCAAATTCCGACCTCGTATGAAAGAGTTATTGCATTTTAAAGTTTACATGAATTTAAATATGAATAATTTACAATTTTCTTTATATTTTTATAACCTAGAATCATCAGGGCCGCACATTTCCTTTTTGATAGATCCAGGCCGTGCTTTTTCATCTTCTTCCCCTACCAGATTTTCACGATCGAACAACCGAACTCGGCCGCCGTCCATCTTCAATTAACGCGACCAATACGAGCCACTTGAACGCGATCAAACACTGCCAAAACGAAGCACGTAGCCAACTCCATACTCGGCTCAAATATCCCCAAGCTCGGTCGAGCATAGACGCTCGAAAATCGTGCCGAATGTATGGCGTCCATCACCTAATTGCCATGGATCTGTAGCATATTTTTCGATCACAGCCGTTGAATATGTAGCTCTCACTACACTCTACAACTTTGCAGTTGAAGGTTTCTTGAATTAATTGGTGGATTTGAAGAAAATAGAGGAAGAAGGAGAGAGTTTTTCGGCCATTGTTTCTGTTGATGGCGGCTGGAAACAAAACCCTAGGGTTTGAGTAAATTGAAATAAATGAGGTGCTTTTATAGAAAATTACACGACACTATTCACCCGAAATTTTTCCGAACTCCAACGAAGCGTGCCGCCTGGCGTTTATAATGTTTTACCCCTATTTCGAACGCAATGGAATATATACCGGGTGCCAAATCATATTTGGAAGATAGGTTTTCGAATCGAATTATTTAAATTCAAAATTCACTCGAATCGATTTCTACGTGTTTTAGCTTGCCCCGGACAAACGGTAAGTCCGATTGACATGAAATTTGAAACCATGCACTAATATAACATTATGGATCCGATGAAACCAGTTTCGTCGAAATCCAAGGCTGTTTGAAAATGGCTATTTTAACTCGTCAAATATTCAATTTCTACAATTTAACTTTAAATTCAATTTTAAAAGTTCTATAACATCTTTCTAACTCCAATATGATTTAATACAACTTTACAAATCATTTTTAATCACTTTAAACCCAATTTCCAATTATTTCTGTAATTTCCAATATTAAATTATCGATTTAATTATCCAATTAAATCCAGATATTCGAAATAAAATTTATTCGACTTATAAATTTTACTTATTAATATTTAAAATCAATTAAATATACGAATTTCGAATGACTGAAACTATGGGTTGTTACAATATAACTGATAATATATAACAGGTAATTAACTAGCAGTTATATTCAATAATAAATTAAATAATGATTTAATTTCAATATATGCAATTAACTGTGATGATGATTAAAAATATACGAAACAGCCATAAATAAGTGCATAGTCACAACATAAATTAATTTACCGAACATAAGAAATTTTAGAAGTTGTGAGTGGGTTAAAACACTCACCTTTTGAATTTATATCCAATTTAAACCCAAAATTTGAACAGTCTTCAAATCCGTCTAAGCCAGCGCCAAAGTATCCAGAATTACAATACGAACCTAGCGGAGAAAACCACGCATGAATTGGATCAAGTATGCGAAAGTTATGATCATTAAACGATAGAATTGTGAATTTAAATAAATTAATAAAAAAAAAAGAGGCTACCAATGAAACGCGGCCACGTCTTCGACTCCTTTACTCGTGAATTCACGCGGAAACCCTAGCCTAAAGAGTGCGATCCTCTTCCAACCGCCGCTCCAAACAATTGCTAAACGTTGATGCCACGAACGTCGGCCACCCCATCTGGTTGCGCCACGGTGCCGTACCCCTCAGGCCGACCTCCAAGGCTCTACGCGTGGCCACCACGAAACCCTAAGCACTTCGTCATCGCTCACTAAAACAGCCCCATTTCCGGCGATCCCAATGACCTACGACTCGAAGCGACCCTATGGATCTCATCTCCTCGACTTCCTCTTCGATGCTGTACACCCTGATCGTTGCGAGATCGACGATCCACCGTCCAAATCAATAGCCCTCAACGAACATCCGAGACAAAATCCTTGATTTCAGGCCAAACGGAAATTCGAAACCAAAAACAAATTACAGAAATGAGATGCGTACATCGAGAGCTTCGATATATATTTTTTCTGAATTTTTTGAGGAGTTTGAATTTTCATTTGATTTTTGAATTTGCAATTGGATCTTGGGTTTGTAGCCATGGAAGCGAGGAGGTGAATAGAACGTATAGAAATGAGGAACATAGGCTGCTAGGGTTATAGCAGGATATATATAGGCAGGGTTGACATTTGAATGGATGGATAAGATAGATTTACACGCTAACGCCAAAGTGGCCCAAAAAGCCCGTTTCGACTCCGGAAAGAAATTGGGTCAAACCATATATCAAAATAGATGTTTTTAAATATTTTAAACACGATGGAATAAGTTTCAAGTCCAAATTCTATCGTATGAAAAAGTTATGCTAAAATCAATATTTTTCAAACTGATTTCAATTGATTTCAGTTTCATTTATTTCAAGGTGTTTCGTGTCCGTACGATCAAACAACAAGTCCGATCGCTACGAAACTTGAAATCCTACAATAAATCACCGTTACGGATCTGATGAAACTGGAAATCCGAGTTAATGGTCAAAATGGATATTTTTATATTAATTAAATAAATTGAAAAATAAATTAATTAAATCACCTTTTCAATTTCAATTCCAAAATTGACAATTCTTATCATTTTAAATTTCTTAAACACTTATGATGATCTAACAAATTTAAATGTCAATTAATAGTTGATTTATTTATTAATTTCAGCATTGACCTCAACTTTATTAAATTCAAAAATTATAAAATTAAATTTCCCGAATTCTATTAAATTTGCTTTCATTCTATTATTCAATTCTTTGTTATCAACGGATAAAATTAACATTGGTTCATGGTTTATTGCATTATTATTCTCAAATTTCATCTTAATTTCAATAACGTAATATTTTTAATATTTAACTCCACTTATCCGCAATAAATCTAATTACTAAACTTTAAATTCCAATAAACTAATAAATCCTGCCTTCCATTCTTTTAATTCAACTAATTTCCCTATTATGGAGAGTATTACATTATTGAATCAATTATCAATTTATGGGAAGAATTATTATTAGCTTACTCTTATTACATTAACAATTACCATCTTATTCCAATTTCCAATATAGAAATAAATTTCATTGACTTACAAATAAATTCATTTATTATAGATTTCCTTCCAATTAATTTAAAATTGATTTCTATAAATTGACTTGATTTAATTTCCAAATATACATTAATTACTATTAAATGTCCTCAATAAATTTATTTACTTGGTTTCCAACTTTTTATTTCTTCAACTACCGCCTTATAAATAAACTTATGCTTCTATTCAATTTACATTCACCTTTTCGTTATTATATTAATTATCATTAAAGTAACCTTTACTTACTTTTATAAGTTATTACTTACCAACATAGACTAAAATTCCATATATAACACAAATTTTAATTAGTGGTCATTAACCCTGCATTATTTCATTAAATAAATTCATATTTACATCCACTTCCGTATATAAATTTTGTAACCAAGTTATAACATTTACACTGTTTCACTTATTGGAATTACATCCAAGTTATTAACAGTTAACTTACATTTATACTGTTGCGATTCATTCTAGTTATTATTTCCAAACAATTACACACAGAACATTGATTTTACTTAATCACTATTTATTATTATGAATTCATTAATTTTTTCCACTAACTGCCTTTGTTTTCTTATATTCAGTTTATTACCAAATATTTCTATTTACAATCAATCATAACCTAAATAGTCGTTTCAATCAATTTGAATTGCATTAAATTGGTTATTCATCAACTGCCATTAACATTACTACCTTAATTTACATACAGTTACTATTTATCAATATATTATTACATAGGTTAATTAAATGTTTCCTTTTAATTACTTGTTTTACATTTTAACCAAGTGCAATAATTTACACTGGTACACTATAGGAATTTCACTCCAATTTCAATAACTAGTTTTAAATAACCTTGCCACAATTCATTCTTACCATTTACTTCAATATAAATTACAATTTTTTTATTTCTTTCTAAATTTAATTGCAAATCTTTTTAAGTTAACTCATTTTAATCATCGAATTTTATGGGTCGTTACAAATGTTGTGACTAATCTTTTTCAAAACAAAAGATGTTTTTCTTTCAATCACCTACATGTTATATATATATATATTTAATTAACTAAGTAAATAATTCAATGTATACAGATGAAAAATCCTTAAATGATTTGTTATGTGATAGTAATTACAAAGTGTCGTAATCATGAGAATTTTATTACATTGAAAATAACATATTATTCTAAATATTCCTAATCAAGATGTTTCAAGAAAATATATCGATTCAAACATTGTGACTAAAGTACGTAACACACTCCAAATGTTTGGTATATTTCTCATAGTTGTTGGGAGCATTAAGGTGTTACGTATTGATAGTTATTAAATAACTATGGAATGACTCACTCGAAAGTTATTTGTTGTTTAATATAACTAAAGTTAAACAGACAATCTTGAAGTGATGATCTTACATGGTTCTCTCGACTTAAGAATACTGTGGAAATTTAATGTGGACACTCCACTTTGATTATAGTTAATCATGACATGATGTCCATCGAATGTGTAACAACCCATAATTTTATCACTTTAAATGGGAATATTTAATATACTTTAATATTTTTTCAAATAATTGTTTTTAAATAATAAATAATTCATTTTAATTATTATGTAATGATAATAAATGATTTGTAATGGTTTTATAAATATATAAACTTTTTTTTATAAAGATATACAAACTTCGTCGCATCTTGGGGTTCGACGTCGGATTTTATAAATGGATTTTAATATTATTTAAAATGGTTTTATAAATTAAATAATATTGTTTTAATTATTTAAAGATGACAATAAATTTATTTTCAAGTTTTGTTTATCTAAATAAATAGTTCGATTAAAAACTAAAAGTATGACTAGAATTCGAATTCTGGACTATCAACGATTTAACAAATAAAACGTTGGGAAGTCGTTAGTTCAAATATGACATACATACATACTTGTACATGCATACATATCTACACATACAAATATACATTTACATTTAGCATATAAAACAAAATGGTTTACTTTTGGAAAAAAAAACCTACATATCACCTTACAAGGCACATGGATGACACAAGAAAGGGGAGTGAGCTAAGCACATGGTCGTGTAAGAGATATTTTTTCAAATTTTCCTATAGATAGCCAAGCACCCCATTCATAATTTACGCATACTTCTTCTTCTCTTCTTCTTAACTTATTCTCTTCTCCTCTTTTAATGGCCTTAGACCATGAATTTTGGTGAGTGCGGGGGGCTTAGGCCATGGGTTTTTAGAGAAAGGAGGAGGGGTAGGCACAAGCTATGGTGATGGTAGAGGAGGGAGGCCGTGAGCTTAAGGTGGGAGGTGATCATGGCCATGTGGTGTAGAAGAGTGAATGTGTAACGAATCGGGCTTTATGACCCTCGAAAATCGACACTAATATGTCCATTGTATCATATGCCGAACAATCGAATGCCGGAAGACCCAATTATTAGGGAAAAGAAAGAAGGAAGAAGATAAGAAGAAAACTAAACAATACAGAATCTCACAGCGGAACGAATAATCTATAATATATCATAAATCTTTATAGAAAAACAAAACTATAATATATGTATATATAGGCATCAACTAGAGTATACTAACCTATTTCAACCTAGACATTTACAATTGCTGATAAACACAACAATGAATGCAGTGGAAAATAACCATCTACGTGAGTACGTCTCTTGGCCTCCGACTTGTCTCCTGAAGCTCCATGTATCCAAACTAATCTGTAATATGCTCGCTCTAACTCGAGCGTTATAATAAAATAACACCCGAGTCGGTCTGGAAAACCAACGTGAGAAAACACACCCAACTGGATTTAAAGTTATAAGAAAATCTTTGAATCAAGGGTATCTTGTAAGGCCACGTTGCGCATAAACAGACGGGTTTTTATCTTACGATAACCAAAATGCTTTTATAGAAAATCTAGTGATATTAGAGTGATGTCTAAAGGTTCAAAATAAAATATTAAAATAGCTGGAATGCTTGCATCCAACATTCCAACATATTTGGTATACAACTAAAACTGCAAAGCTCGTATTGGAGAATGGATCCCAACTAATGGTTGGGCTACTGGGGCACTGCCCATCACAGTGCACCTCTAGAACAATGTACCACGATCGTTCCTAATGACCCTTGCCAACACAGGACCGACCCACCCCTTGCTGGATACTACCAAATATGTCATCACTCCAGTTCTCCCCAAACATTTTACTGAGCCCATATGCACAACTGAATCTAGAAATATAAATGGTCATCTAGAAAGGCGATGACATACCCTAATGGGTGCAACCCACATAGCCCTGCTGCATCTCCCATATTTTAGTTATTCCCGGTTGATGGGCTTGAGGCTATGATTACTTTTTAAGAAATTACATTTCGAATGCTTATTGCTGTCCCATGATAATGTGTTGAAAGCATTCGTCCATACAAGTCCATTTTGGGTCTGAACGAAACTGAAGGCACTATTCCTACTACATATATTTTGGAATCACCCTCAGGATTAGTAGTGATTAGCCCTTGCACTTCACATCTCTTTCTTAGATTCCTTTCTCTTCACGTTCTCTTCACTTCGAAACACATTCGCTGGATTGAACTGGTTTCTGGATCACATATCCAATCTCGGTCTCTTTGAAACAACGTTCGACAATTTCTGGTAAACCCAACCCCAATCTTTTGGGAAATACAAAGTCAAAGATAAGATTGGAGATCACCTCCTAACCGTTAAGTGGATATATTTTCCTATCTTTGTCTTAGGAGAACGAAACGAGATTTATACGCACAATACAACATCATTAGGGATGACAGTACCATATAACCCATATGTTTCTCCTAGCTATTTCCAAAGTTACGTTTGGGTCCAATCTTGATAATCGGTTATTTAACTATCAATTAATAAACATTCAATTAGGAATTTATTTCATAAGGAAAATCAATATTGGTTAAGCATATAAGCGGCCACTATCCTCGTTTTACAAACCTTTTACGAATAAAAACCACTGGTAAATTTCTTGTATAGGAATACTTTTACAAGATATATCCACTGATTCCTATCTTTTCAATACTTAGAAAGTATCTACATACTTATCTCAATAGTATAAGTATATCTACAAAACTGAGAATGATTCTCTTTTCATTCGACTCCAAATCATTGATAGATCCTTACAATTCTCCAATTCATTTATAAATCATTTTATAAACTGCCCAAAAACCATTTAAAATTCCTTTATAAAAATTCAATCCCTTATAAGCTTTTCATACATTTCAAAAATCACTTATAAAACCTTTATGAATCCATAAACCATTTATAAAAACTTCTTTTATAAATCTGTAAACCGCTTTCCAAAATTCATTTATAAATATCTAACTATTTATAAACTCTTTCTCCTTGCAAACAACCTTTCCTTAATTCTTCAATCCATTTTATAAATTTCTTTTTAAAATGCAAGTCTTTCAACTCTATTTATAGTCTCGGAAACATTTGTAAATAATTAAAATCATTTACTTCAACATATTATATAATAATAATTATGAATAGCGAATATTGTAGATAAATGGAAATCATTAGCTTTAATTATCTTAAAATAATAATTAATCATTCCAAAATATTGTTTAAAAATTATAATAATAATAATTAATCTTTATTATTTTATAAATAATAATCGTTTATTTTAAAACCTTATTAATAATCCTTACTATAAATTTCAAACCATAATTATTCTTAAATAACAAATCTTTTAATTTATTAACCTTTTTTATAAGTTCTTAAAACATATTAACTAATAAAAATAACTTTTAAATAAAATTAAAATAATTAAATAACTTTAAAATAATATAATACGATTATATAACTCAAAAACAATTTTATTATAACTAAATAACTTTAATTGAATATTATAATAATTAAACAAACTTAAATTAATATTATAATTTAATGACTTAAAAACAATATTAATATAGTTAATGAGGTAATCCTTAAAATATTTCCGAAACCTAATTTTGTATTTTAAAATTGTCTTTGTCTCAAAATCAATTTTTGGTTTTAAAAGACAATTTATAGTATTTTTAAAATACTAATTTAAGGTCAATAACCACCCAACACTTAACCAATATCAATATCGTCTTTCTATCACTTCTGGATTTAGTTTTAAACATTTAACAATGTTATGCCCATAATGTCCATAATCAGGATTATTTTTCAATAATCTATATAAAAATATATTATTGAAACAATTCAATAATAGCAAGGAAGCCTATTAGATCCCTTCAACCTATCCCTCTGCAACATAGCTCGTATATGTTAACACGTATATATGTAATTAAAATCAACAGTTGTAAGGAATCCTATTGGATCCTTCCAACCTGTTTCTCCTGCATCACCAATGTTATATAATCATAAAAATATAAATCAACCGCTTCGAGGCGGGTTCATATACAAAGGGTCATCTGTTCTTACACGCGAATGCAATAGGATCTCATCCGCTCCAATAGGCGGGAATATATCCAAACCAACTATATATATAATAATTCATCCAAACAATCATTCAATGATTTTTATCAACTATATATCATACAAGGTATCCCAAAAGGTGAGATTAACTCCTTGAAATTTTCTGTTGTTGCTGGGGCATTTCGATTTCGGACTGAAACCAAACGGTCATCCAATTTTTGCCCGAATTTCAACAGTCTCCATGTTCGTCCAAACCAGCTCTATCATGAAGCTTTCGTCATCCCGAGCATAACACAATAAGTTTTGTCTCGGTCGAACCTCATATGAAGGAGTTACACGATTTATAAGATAATGGAAATTTTAAATTAATAACTAACAACTTAAATATATATTTATAGAATTGCCCCTACGCCCCCTTTTTTCCAAATCGAAATAACCTCCCTCTGCACATTGTGTGCACCATGGCTGTGCATTCCATAATCTCATTCTCCATCCTTGCTCCCTCGTTTGACAAACGAACCCCACCATCAGTCACCTCGTCCGACGAACTTCGATGTGGCCACCTCCACATCTCTTCCGCCACTCTCCATGGAAACACAACCATCACCAAGACCTCGTCGACCCATTAGATCGCGACACCCCATAAGAAACTATTTCGCAAATTTTTGGCCACCGATCTTACTTCACCCCACAAATGCGAATCCAACCTCCAACTCCGCAATCGAGCACTAAATCTCTCAAAATTTACAACCTTAGTTTCCAAGATTCCACTCTACATGGTCGAACATCACCAATCATGGCCGTGTACCCCTAAATGCACATCAAAATGAAGATCTATCCCAAGGGAATCCAAATATATATGCTTTAGAATTTTTTGAGGAACAGATTGCAAGCTATGAATTTTTAATTATTTCTTGAACTGAGAATTTTTGACATTTTTTTCTTTCTTTGCTAACCACAACGTTTTGAATAGAGGAAGAACGTTGGGAGTTGACATATGTACGGGGTATAGCTTGTGTAGTCAAGTTTAAGTATAAATATATATTATTTAAATTAAAAATATCTAGGTATATAATTTCGAACTCTAATCGAGACGTGCCGCCGGGCGTTCTATATGTTATACCTCTATTCCAATGGAACTAGTCTTAAGTCCCAATCCGATGTATGGAAAAGACAGCTATCGATATTAATTTTAATGCATTTCGATCTTGCACGGTCAAACGATACATCCGATTGCCATGAAATTTGACAATATATTATAATTCCTTATTATAGATCCAATGAAACTAGTTTTGTTAAAATTTAAGACAGTGCCCCGGAAGGCTATTTTTATATGATAATTAAAACGAGTTATTTTCAAAATTGAGCAAATCACTTTTAAATCCAATTTAAAATTTTATTATCTTTATTCTTATTAATAGAATTTAAGCTTTGAAATTACTTTTATCTAACTTATAACTCAAGATTCCATTATTTAACCAATTTCAATTATTAAATTTAACAATTAAATTATTCAATAAATCAGTATTTTTGAAATTCAAGATATTCAATCTATAAAATTAACTTTCAATATTTAAAATTGATTAAATATTCCAAACTCAAATTACTAAAATTATGAGTCGTTACATTCTTCCCCCCTTAATAAAATTTCGTCCTCGAAATTTCCAAGGTAGGAAAAATGCCCAAAACCCATTATCTTTTATAATCAATTAGTTGAAATAACTTATTGAATAACTATTCCCATAATCAATTCGTTGAACTTTGTTATTACTTTTACCAAGTTTCAAAATTCATTCATAGATTCCGACTAATATTATATATCCAATCATTTCAGGTTATAACTCAAAATCAAATTTTAACTATCAAAAATTTCTTTAAAATGTCTAACTTTCTAAATTTTCAGAAAATTTCGCCAGCGTCTCCTTTGCATGGCTCGATCGAAATAACTACAAATAATTTCCACGAGCCCATACCAACAAAAGAAACAAAAGCCAAGTTTCTTGATTGAAAAACAATCAAGTTCAAAAAACAATTTAAATATGTACCTTTTTGTTGGGAAACCCAATTTTCTTAGGAAATCAAAGGCATCAAATTTACACTTGCTTTTATATACCTGCATCTTATTTACCAATGATATCCAATCATATAGTTCATAATCATTTTATTTTGTATTTTTCAATTTTCAAACTTTGTTTTACTTAAGCCCGTGCGAAGCACATATATCATCCGTAAGCAGAATTAAATTTGATCGCTCGGTCACATAATTTCACTTCCGAACTAGTATCCTTTACTTAACCACTCTAGTATGGACTTTAGATCTGGTTCTTGATTCGAAACCGACATTATCCTTACATAGCCATGTACTATGATAGAGAATCCCAAAATCAACCAAAAGTCCACATACTGTTTTTGCCGTTAGGAATCAAGTGAAAAATTCCAACTCGGATCGATAAAAATCATCTCGAAATCCTATGCTCTAATTTTGGATCAAACCATTATACGAATAAAATATTATACATACAACCCACATATTTACTTCAATCGATTCTTAACTATAAAATATTCCTTTTATTCACAGTCACTTGATCTATATTCAATTTATTTGTATT
Organism: Allium cepa; assembly: GCA_030765085.1. Taxonomy (NCBI): domain Eukaryota; kingdom Viridiplantae; phylum Streptophyta; class Magnoliopsida; order Asparagales; family Amaryllidaceae; genus Allium; species Allium cepa. Next base: position 401,130,021 of record CM060932.1, read on the forward strand.
GCATTATTCACATTCCATTATTCACTTTGTATATTCCTTTCAATACTAATTATCCTTTAATAATTATTCCACTCAAACTTTCTTAAGCCTATTATAAACATTTTATACAAAATTTCTTAAGTTTACTACCACTTCATAACTTAACTTTATATCTATTTCAAATCAAATTCAATTTCTTTTAACTCAATTCATTGTTTAATTTCACTATTCAATTCTATCAAACACATTCTAACCATATCCAATTCACTAACTTATTTAATTTGTTTACCCACTAATTCATTTCAAATCTCAATTAATTCCATTTCTGAAAATTTCATTTAACTTAACTCAGGCTAATTTTTCTTTCCTAGAATTCATTTTATTTAAGTTAAGTTTAATTCCATAGTTCAATTCCAAATTTACTTTCCTTAACATTCACATGCAACAATTTTAAAGCTTAGTTTCACTTACAAATTCCTAGAATTTATAAGTTATCAACTTATTTTCTCATACTCTCAATAAAACATTTAAATGAAAATCCCAGTTTAAACACCTTATCCTTAAGTATTTCAAATCATTTTTGAAATCATATATATATACACACACACAAAATTCCCTTCATATATCAAATAATTCTTTTGCATTTCAAGTCAAAACTAGTTTTACCCAAACAATATCCCCGTGGTAACAATTTCTCTCTCAGAAACTCGTAAATGAACGTCGATGATGCTGCAGTCATCATCGAAATTATTTCCAGTGACCGAAGTGACTTCACTGCTTTTTACCTTCTTTAAATCTTAAAACATACTTTCATTCAAAAATATTTTCCAAATATTATTATTATTATTATTATTTCCAAAACTTCGAAAAGCCATTTCCAAAACCAATGGGATTTAAATTTCCAAATTCCCAGCTTTTATCCCTTTTTACTTACAAATCATATTTATAATGTACTTCTGAAATTTCATTTCGTTTCCATTTATAAATCACATTTATAAATCATATTTTTATATAATTCCACTTGGTTATATAAAATTATTTCTCTTTTGTTAATCTTTGTTTTCATTATAATAATGACACTTGTTTTAGAGCATCACAATAACAAATGATAATAGTCAAATATTTTCATTCTCCAACAACCAAACACAGTGTACGACTATAATAAAACCTAATTTTTTTTCCTTTATATATAAAATATAATCAACTTAAAATTATTTCATTCACCTAATTTCAAACAATACCATGTCGAATTGCTCTGTTCAAGTGTTTAGATATCCCTATCAATGATGTTAATTACTCGTATTGACCAGAATCCATAAGCCCTCAATAGATCAACCAACACAACATAAAACAATTATTATATCACTAACAAATACACACTCATACACACACACACTCTCTCAAACTCATTCAAGGGTGCTAATGACCCTAACTTTAGTGAATTACCCCATCAAAGGCATGGCTCTCGCTTAACCTTCAGCTCTAATACCAAATATAACGAACCAGGCTTTGTGACCCTCGAAAATCGACATTGATACGTCCTTTATATCATATACCGAGCAATCGAATGTCGGAAAACTCAATTGTTAGGGAAAAGAAAGAAGGAAGAAGACAAGAAGAAAACTAAACAACACAGGATCTCACAACAGAACGAACAATCTATAATATACCATAAATCTTAACACAAAAACAAAACTATAATATAAGTATATACGGGCATCAACCGGAGCATACTAACCTATTTCAACTTGGACATTATAAAAGTTTGTCCTCACAATTGCTGATAAACACAACATTGTATACAGCGGTAAATAACCATCTACGTGAATACGTCTCTAGGCCTCCAACTTGTCTACTGAAGTTCCAAGCATCCAAACTAATCTGTAATATGCTCGTTCTGACCCAACCATTATAATAAAATAACACCCAAGTAAGTTTGGAAAACCAACATACGAAAACCCATCCAATTGGATTTAAAGTTATAAGATAATCTTTGAAATCAAGGGTATCTTGTAAGACCACGCCATGCATAAACGTGACGGGATTTTACCTTACGATAACCAAAATGCTTTTATAGAAAATCCAGTGATATTATAGTAATGTCTTAAAGTTCAAAGTAAATATTAAAATAGCTGGAATGCTTGCATCTCACATTCCAACATGTTTGGTATACAACTAAAACTATAAAGCTTGCATTGGAGAATGGATCCCGACTAATGACTGGGCTACTAGTGTACCATCCGTCATAGTGCACCTCTAGAACAATGTACTATGATCGTACCTAACGACCCCTACCAACATATGACCAACCTACCCCTTGCTAGATAGTACCAAATATGTCATCATCTCGGTTATCCCCAACCATTTTATTGGGCTCATATGCACAACAAAATCTAGAAATATGAATGGTCATCCAGAAATGCGCTGACATACCCTAATGGGTGCGACCAACATAACCCTACTGCATCTCCCCTTTTTTACTCACTCCCGATTGATGAGGCTTGAGGCTACGACTACCTTTCAAGAAATTTACACTTAGAATTCTTATTGCCCTCCCATGACAATGTGATGATAGCATTAATCCATACAAGTCCATTCTGGGTCTGAACGAAACAGAATGCACTATTCCTACTACATCCATTTTGGAATCACCCTTAGGGTTAGTAGCGATTAGCCCTTGCACTTCATATCTCTTTCTTCAATTCCATGCCCTTCACGATGACTTCACTTTGAAACGCATTCGTTGGATCGAAATGGTTTTTGGATAACATACCTGATCCTAGTCTCTTCAAAACAACGTTCAATAATTTTCGGTAAACTCAACCCCGGTTCTTTAGGAAATAAAAAGTCAAAGATAAGATCGAAGGTCACCTCCTAACTGTTAAGTGGACGGAATTCCCTATCTTTATCCTAGGAGAACGAAATGAGATTTATACATACAGTACAACATCATTTGATACGAATGTGCCATATGACCCACATGTTTCTCCTAGTTATTTCCAAAGTTACGTTTGGGTCCATTCTCGATGGCCAATTATTTAACTATTGAATAGCAAATATTCAATCAGAAATTTATTTCATAAGGGAAACCAACATTGGTTAAGCATAGAAGCGACAACTATCCTCGTTTTATAAACCTTTTATGAATAAAAACCAATTGTAAATTTCTTGTATAGGAATAATTTTACAAGATATATTGTAACAACCCGCATATTTTACGATTGTATATTTAAATATAGCATCGTTTGTCGGATTTAAGTCGGAAATGCCACTTATTAAAAACTGGCGAATTAGAACTCGAGACCACTTCCATTGAGTTCAAAATGGCATTTGCAACCTTTTGGAGTATAAACATTGGTATGTTTGGTGTTGATTAGAATTTTGATGTTTACATCTAGGGCTTTGGGTTTGGGTTTGGGTTTCAGCCCACTAACCCAACTCATCTAATATCCTAATTCCACCCCCTCTCCTCTTCATTTATCCCTCATTTCCTAACACTTCAAGCTTTAGCAAAAATGGGGGAGGAGATTGGAAACTAAAATCCTAAGCCCTAGTTTTCTTTGCAAATCCAAGTTCAAGCTCCAAAATCAAAGAGAAGCTTAGGTAAGCATCCTCTTCTTTTTCTTCTCCATCTCAATCTCTCTCCAATTTCAGAAATTTCCTATAACCTAACTTAGGAAATATTTGCTTATGATCTTAGATTGGAGCTTTTAGAGTTGAAGTTGAAGAGTAGTTGATCATCCCTTTGTTTTCAAGCTTCTCCTTTGTCGTTTTTGAGAAAAAGGTGAGTTTTTGAACTCACATCTATGTCTATGTCTTTGATAGTTGTTAGGTATAGATTTCTAACATCTATTCCTTTTCCATTTGCTTTGGATTGAATTAGTTTTATGAATATTCCAATTTTTGGTGTTTTGAAGTCAAATCTTTAAAACATCCTAGCTTTGATGTTTGAACACATTTTTGGTGGTGTATCGAAGAGCCTATAGGGCTAGGTTGTCGATTGATATAAACCCATAGCGTCCATCGCTCGTCCGATCGTAATTTGGTGGATTTTTGCCCTTGGTAGGGCTAGGCTGAAAATACTGGAAATTCCAGTTTAGTCGATTGAACAAGGAAGTAAGTCGACTGAACCAGAACCCACGAAATTTTCTAGGCCAGTATCAGTCGACTGACCACTTTGGGTCAGTCGACTGAGCCTGGAAACCAAAGTTTCCAGGCATGATTCAGTCGATCGACCACCCTGGTTCAGTCGACTGAACCTGGAAACAGAAAGTTTCTAGGAATTGTGTCAATCGACTGACCACCCTGGTTCAGTTGACTGAATCTGCTGTCTCAACCAAATTTTCTATTTTTCTTGGGTTTTCAATTTTAATCGATTCGTGTTGATCAAATTTGTTGTTATTACCTTTGTTGACTTTGATAACTTCTTTTTGGGGATTTTTAGGAATATCCATTTTGATGGATTTGGTGCCGATTTCTTTGGATTTGATTCACGTCTTCTAATGTGAATTTTTGGTAAATGATTGTTTTTACAATCATTTTTGGTGATTTGTCACTTTGAAATACAAAGGTTTGTATACTACTAGCAAATAATCAAACTCTTTTATAAGGATGATATCAACTCTATTTTTAATACAAAGCTCATTTATAAAACCGTTTTCCAACCTATTAGTATATACAAACATTTACCTCATTTGTATGAGAAAATCTAATTAAACGGCTTAGCAAACCAAGTGGTATGAAACGCGTGCGTTTACTTCGTCGGTTAATTTTTGGACTTGTTCGATTGAAACTCTTGTGACAATTTTCGAGTGGAGATCTACAATTTGTTTGTAAATATTTAAGTTAAGCAAGTGGTTATGGGACATGAAGCTAAACTCATTTATTTACTAGCTTAGTGTAATTCATACTTCTTGTTAATCAATGATGATCATTTTGTGATTTAGACTAGCGATATGCTATGTCTCTTTGTCTACGTGGGGGACTGTACCTTGTTTTATTGAGTTTTGTCTCATTTCTTTTATAGGCTAATGACCTATTGGTTCTTTGGAGTTTTGACTCATTTTTTTGAGCTAGAGACCCATGTTCTTTGATGGCGTTCGATTCATCGGCCGTACCGTTGTACTACGTCGTTGTACAGGATTATTAGGTTCATCGGGCGTACCGTTGTACTACGTCGTCATTTCGAATTATTTGAATTTCAGGTTCCTCGGGCATACCGTTATTGTACTACATTGTTGCACCGGCTCTATGGTCAGCAACCATGGGTTAGCGACCCATTTATGATGCATGTGTTGGTGAGTTTTCATGCTCCCGTTTGTGATAGACCTCCCCCTTTATGATTTCTGGATTTCTCGTTGACGCCTTTTAGAATTTGTGTTTCACCAATTTTGTGATTGGCATTGATATATTTGTCAATATTTGTGGTTTGGTGAATAAAATAAAGAATATGACATTCTTTTTGACTTCTGAGATTTTTAAGATATTGTATGATTTTAGTTGTTGATAAATGTATACTTTTCATAGTATGACATTATTGTTATCATATGTTTTTGTTATATCTCTTGTTCTATCTTTTTTTATCTGATATTTATAGCTAGACTGATCCTTTTATATTTTCTTATCAAATAACACTCGGGTCAGACCGAGATGATACAGGTGTTTCTGCTTGACTCCTTATCTGGGACCATCATCTGACTTTTGTCTAACTACTTAATTAAGTAGTTTTTGTCATTTTGCATTCAAGATAGAGACTCTTCGATGTATACATATTCTTTAGTGTAGCATTTGTATTTATTCTTTTGAGATGTAGTGGATCTTGTATGACCACTACTTTGATGTACACTCTTATGTGATATATTCATATCTGTTTCCGCCTTTGTGATATAGATATCTGTGACTGGTTTGTGTAATGCTTATTTCTATATTTGTTTCCGAAGATCACATAGCCACTAAGTAGTTGCTTTGAGTTTGTATTTGATATGTCAGATTTCCTCTTGAAATGAAATGCATGTTATAATATATGACATAGCGGTACTCGCACAAAGCCATTACATGGATGGTCGCTCCTCAACAACCTTATTCTTCGTCCTAGTCGATGGCATTACCCCGTAGTGTCCTTGGCTAGTGTGAGTATAGATGCAGGGCGTCACATCTTGGTATCAAAGCCATATTTGGAACAATGTAGAATAATCTATTAAGGATCATTGTCCTAAGTCCTTCTTAAGAATCATGCCTTAGGATTTATCCGAGTCTTAGGACCCGTTCTATCCTATTTTCTTTTATGATGCCTTGTTTTATCAATTATGATTGTTTGATATTCATTTTGTGAATAATCGTTTTCTTCTTATTTCTTTCTTAATGAAGAAAAATGGTTAGACTAGGCCGTCCCAGCGTCGGTCAATCCAGTGCTACTCCTCACGATTGAGTATTTATGTCTGCCCAACAGCTTCTACATCTTGTAAAGAATGCTCAAGCTGTCGGACCTATTTCAGAACCTATTCACCCTAAATCTGAGTTTACACGCTTGTGCAGTGATTATACCAATTTGGGTGGAAAGCCATTCAAGGTTTTCGAAAGCGATATGGAAGTCCTGGCTTGGCTTAAAACATGCGATCGCATCTTTTCTCACATGAATCTTATTGATTTGCATCGTGTCCAAGTGGCTTCTAGTATGCTCCAAGAAAGAGCATTAGATTGGTATGAGCTTCTGATTTCTGAAATTGTTGAAGCGAATCTTACTTGGGAGCAATTCCGGGAAAGATTTGAATTGAAGTTTGTGCCGGAAGCTGAAAAAGTAACTTTAGCTTGGCACTTTATTGACCTTGTTCAGGGTGAATCTTCTATGACGGATTACGTCGCATCTTTTGAGTCCCTCTCTAGATATGGGGTCGACTACATTAATATTCCATTGAAGAAAAATCAGAGATTTGTCTATGGCTTGAATAAGAATCTCAAAAATCCTTTACTTCTAAAATTGGAAGTTTCTTTCGACCAACTTGTTGATATCGCTCTTCGACTTGAAGAGGCCGATAAAGAAGATGATGTTGAAGTTGTGGGTGCCAAACCAAACTTCAACAACAACAAGAAGAGGCCTATTAAGTTCAAAATTCCTTCTTCAATAAGAAAGGGAAGCAAGCAACTCCCGTAGAAAAGACTACTACCTCTAGTCATGGGCAATGCTACAATTGTGGTTCTAAGGTCCATTTCGCTAATAGGTGTCTGAAACCTATATTTTGTCGTTATTGCAAAAGTTAGGGTCATCTTTTATCTTCTTGTCCCAAACTTCAAAGTAAGAATGAGGGAAAGCAAAATGTTATGCAACCCTCTAGTAACACTTCTCATGGTCAAGGTATTTCTCATTATATCCTTGATGGCACTATTATGCTTCGTGATCATCCTATTTGAGTTCTTTTTGATTCGGGTGCATCCCATTCTTTTATATCAAAAGAGCTTGTTGATACTTTTTCTTTAAGGGTTATGGCTTTGATGACTTCTTTGAGAATTGCGAATTCGGTTGATGGATCCCCAACACTTAGTTTACTTTGTAAAGATGTTGAGATTATTTTATGTGATTATGCATTCCAAGCCAAATTGCATGTTATGCTTTACTTAGGATTCAGAATGATTTCGAGAATGGATTGGCTTAACCGTTATGAAGCCCACGTCCAATGTCTTGAGAGGACTATTCATCTTCGACATCCTCAATCTATTAAGAAAATTTCTATTGTTCTTAAACATTCGGATTCTAAGTGGCAGCATCCTTGTATTGTCTAAACCCTCATGATGACCATAATGATGATAAGGAAGACGTCATTTCTCTCATTCACGCTGTTCGTGAATTTTTCGATATATTTGAGCCCGTTTTAGGATTACCACCTAAGCGAGAAATTAAGTTTAGAATTAATCTAATCCCTGGAGCTCTACCTGTAACTCGTCCTCCTTATTGTATATCCAATAAGGAATATGAGGAGATGCATAAACAATTATCCAAATTGGAAGCGAAGCAATTTATTCGTTCTAGTTCCTCTCCTTGGGGAGCTTCAGCTATTTTTGTGAAGAAATCCGATGGTACACTTAGGCTTTGCGTTGACTACCGCAAGCTTAATGATCTTACCATTAAGAATAAATATCCTTTACCTCAGATTGATGATTTATTTGGCCAACTTTGCGGTGCTAAAGTCTTTTCGCAGTTAGACTTAGCAACCGGTTTTCATCAGCTTCGTATTGCAGAGGATAGCATTCCTTTGACATTGTTCCGTACTCATTATGGATTTTATGAATGGCTTGTTATGCCATTTGGTTTAAAGAATGCTCCATCTTATTTCGTTGACCTTATGATTCGATTTTTCAAAGACTTCCTCGATCCATTTGTTCTCATCTTTGTAGATGATTATTATTGGGATGGAATGAAATCTGATATTGCTAACTTTGTTAAGCGTTGCATGACTTGCTAACTCGTTATGGCCGAGCATCAAAGGCCCGATGAGTTATTGTAACCTTTGGACATTCCATTTTGGAAGTGGGATCAAGTCTCCATGGACTTTATTGATGGACTTTTCCGTTCTCGTTTGGGCCATGGAAGTTTATGGGTGATTGTGGATAGACCTATGAAATCCGTCCATTTTATTCTCGTTCTATCTAATTGGACCGTACCTCTTTTGGCCAAACTCTATATTAGAGAAATTTTTAAATTGCATGGAGTTCCTACTTCTATTATTAGTGAACGTGATCCATTGTTTACTAGTGGATTTTGGAAGAGTCTTCAAAAAGCTTTGGGAACGAAGCTTAATCTTAGCACCGCTTATCATCCTCATTCCGATGGTCAAACCGAGCATGTGAATCAAACTCTTGAAGATCTTCTTCGTGCATGTGTTCTTGATTTTGGTGGAAGTTGGAAAGATCATATTTCTCTTGTTGAATTTTCCTATAATAATATCTTCCAATCTAGTATTGGTATGGCTCCTTTTGAGGCACTCTATGGAAGGCCATGCCGATCTTCTTCTTGTTGGCTAGAGGCCGGTGAGAGGCTGGTTTTAGGTCCAGATTTTATTCGTGATTCCACAGAAAAGATTGATCTTATTCGCAATAGGATGAAAGAAGCTCAAAGTAGACAAAAATCCTATGCCGATAACCGAAGAAGGAAATTAGAATTTTCTATGGGAGATTTGGTGTTTATTCGTGTTTAGCCTATGAAGGGGGTTGTGTGTTTCAGTCGATCGGAAAAATTAGCGCCTCGATATATTGTTCCATTTCCCATCACCGAACGTACTGGTTCCGTCACCTATCGTCTTTTATTACTGGCTCAATTTTCTGCTATTCATGACGTGTTTCACGTTTCTCAAGTATGGAAATACCTCAGGGATTCCGATTCTATTCTTAAGTTAGGTGTGACTGAAGAAATTGAAGTTTCGCCTAATTTGATATGAGCAACATCCTATTCGTATAATTGGATCGGAGGTTAAACGCCTTCTAAATAAAGATGTTCCGCTTGTGAAAGTTCAATGGTCCTCAAATCCTAAGGATTGCTTTTGGGAATCTAGAGAATTCATCGAGCGAACACACCCGGACTTACTCTCTCGTGCTCTTTGAGGTGAACTTCTTATTTCAAATTTTCTTTTGTGTTGATATGCTTTTATGGTTGTTACTTTTTATTTCTCATTTTTCTTAAATATTGCAAGGATGCAGTTTCTTTAAGGAGGGGAGTTTGTAACAATCCGCATAATTTACGATTGTATATTTAAATATTTTATTTAAATATAGCATCGTTAGTCGGATTTAAGTCCGAAATGCTACTTTTTGCAAACTGTCGAATTAGAACTCGAGACCACTTCCATTGAGTTCAAAATGACGTTTGCAACCTTTTTGAATATAAACATCGATACGTTTGGAGTTGATTAGAATTTTAATGTTTACATTTAGGGCTTTGGGTTTGGGTTTCAGCCCACTAACCCAACTCATCCAATATCCTAACTCCACCCCCTCTCCCCTTCATTCATTCCTCATTTCCTAACACTTCAAGATTTAGTAAAAATTGGGGAGGAGATTGGAAACAAAAATCCTAAGCCTTAGTTTTCTTTGCAAATCCAAGTTCTAGCTCCAAAATCAAAGAGAAGCTTAGGTAAGCATCCTCTTCTTCTTTTCCATCTCAATCTCTCTCCAATTTCAGAAATTTCCTATAACCAAACTTAGGAAATATTTGCTTATGATCTTAGATTGGAGCTTTTAGAGTTGAAGTTGAAGAGTAGTTGATCTTCCCTTTGTTTTCAAGCTTCTCCTTTGTTGTTTTTGAGAAAAAGGTGAGTTTTTAAACCCATATCTATGTCTATATCTTTGATAGTTATTATGTTGTGATTCCTAACATCTATTCCTTGTCCATTTTCTTTGGATTGAATTGGTTTTACGAATATTCTAATTTTTGGTGTTTTGAAGTCAAATCTTTAAAAAAAATCCTAGCTTTGATGTTTGAACACATTTTTGGTGGTGTATCGAAGAGCCTATAGGGCTGCGTTGCTGATTGGCATAAACCCCTAACGCCTATCGCTCGTCTGATCGCAATTTGATGGATTTTTGCCCTTAGTAGGGCTAGGCTGAAAATACTAGAAATTACAGTTCAGTCGACTGAACCAGGAAGTCAGTAGATTGAACCAGAACCCAGGAAATTTCCTGGGCCAGTATAGTTGACTGACCACTCTGGATTAATCGACTGAGCCTGGAAACCGAAAGTTTCCAGGCATGATTCAGTCGACTGACCACCCTGGTTCAGTCGACTGAACCTGGAAACAAAAAGTTTACAGGAATTGAGTCAGTCGACTGACCACCCTGGTCCAGTCGACTGAATCTGCTGTCTTAGCCACATTTTCTAATTTTCTTGGGTTCCCAATTTTAATCGATTCGTATTGATCCAATTTGTTTTTATCACCTTTGTTGACTTTGATAACTTCTTTTTTGGGGATTTTTGGGAATATCCATTTCGATGGATTTGGTATCGATTTCTTTGGATTTGATTCATGTCTTCGAATGTGAATTTTTGGTGAATGATTGTTTTTACAATCATTTTTGGTGATTTGTCACTTCGAAATACAAAGGTTTCTATACAAGTAGTAAATAATCAAACTCTTTCATAAGGATGATTTCAACTCTATTTTTAATACAAAGCTCGTTTATGAAACCATTTTCCAACCTATTAGTATATACAAACCTTTACCTCGTTCGTATGAGAACATCTAATTAAACGGCTTAGCAAAACAAGTCGTATGAAATGCTTGCGTTTACTTCGTCGGTTAATTTTTGGACTTGTTCGATTGAAACTCTCGTGACAATTTTCGGGTGGAAATCTACAATCTATTTGTAAATATTTAAGTTAAGCCTGTGGTTATGGGACATGAAGCTAAACACATTTATTTACTAGCTTAGTGTAATTCACACTTCTTATTAACCAACGATGATCATTTTGTGATTTAGACTAGCGATATGCTATGTCTCTTTGTCCACGTGGGGGACTGTACCTTGTTTTATTGAGTTTCGTCTCATTTTTTTATAGGCTAACGACCTATTGGTTCTTTGGAGTTTCAACTCATTTTTATGAGCTAGCAACCCACGTTCTTTTATGGAGTTCAGTTCATTAGGCGTATTGTACTACGTCATTGTAGGGCTTATCAGATTCATCGGGCGTACCATTGTACTACGTCGTTGTTTTGAATTATTTGAGTTTCAGGTTTCTTAGGCATACCGTTATTGTACCACGTCGTTGCACCGGCTCTATGATTAGTGACTATGGGTTAGCGACCCGTTTGTGATGCACATGTTGGTGAATTTTCATGCTCGCGTTTGTGATAGGCCCCCCCCTTTGTGATTTCTGGATTTCTCATTGACGGCTTCTAGAATTTGTGTTTCACCAATTTTGTGATTGGCATTGATATATTTGTAAATATTTGTGGTTTGTTGAATAAAATAAAGAATATGACATTCTTTTTGACTTCTGAGATTTTTGAGATATTGTATGATTTTAGTTGTTGATAAATATATACTTTTCATAGTATGGCATTATTATTATCATACGTTTTTGTTATATCTCTTATTCTATCTCATTTTATCTGATATTTATAGCTAGACTGATCCGTTTATTATTTTCTTATTAAATAATACTCGAGTCAGACCGAAATGTTACAGGTGTTTCTGCTTGACCTTATCTGGGACCATCATCTGACTTTTGTCTAACTACTTAGTTTAGTAGTTTTTGTCATTTTGCATTCGAGATAGAGACTCCTCGATGTATACATATTCTTTTTTGTAGCACTTTTGTAACGACCCGCTATTTTGGACCATTCAAATCGACAATAAAACCGTACATGTCCGACTTGAATAATTCAAAATACCGAATTGTTAATAAAATTTGGCAAAACTTAAAATATACAGTAAATAAATCAATCATAGATCACTTACACAGAGTAATACAATGCAGCGGAATAGATAAAGAATAGTAGTTCATGAAGCTACTATATACCTCAGAGTTAGAAATATAATACAACCGAATTGTTCAAATGCCATGAAGTCTCCAATGCAACAGATGGCTTCTCTGAACCAATCAACTGGATGACTGAAGGGATAGATAGCTGGATCTTCAAGCAAAGCTCCAACTTCGAAGGTGAGTCTCAAATGTTGTATCTCTCAGTCTGACCCGAGCGTAAAGCAAAACACAAAACACTCGAGTCAGGATTAACATTCTTATATCTATAAATCTAACTCAAGTGAAATATCAACTGAAATATAATTAACTTAGAGGATGTTTGGGATAACCATCCTCTAAGGGTCTATGGAACTATCTAAAAGATAGAAATATACACTATAACACCGTAGTCTTTTCAACTTAATTTATACTTCAAAACCAAATATCATTTTCACTTTAAATATTTCTATACTTCCCAAATAGTATTTTTATATATTAAATAATTTGTACAGTAAAGAAATTTCAATTCCCTCAACTTAACAAATCGTTTAACATCAACCCGACCACCCCATTTAAATCTATTTCAATCTCAATTTATTAATTTAAATTCAACTCAATTTCTAAAATAACCACTTCAATTTTATTGATCTCAAATTCGGATTTGAAATCACAAAATACCCTTTATGTTCAATATATTTCAAAACTTTAAGTATTCAACGTTTCAAACTAACTTTTTAATCAATTTAGTTTCTAAATAATAAATTCAACTATACCGATTCCAAATACATATCCGAATCTCAAAATAAACCATTTAAATCCCAATATAGTTCAAATCTTTAATATTTAACTAAATGTTCAATTTTACAGTTTCATATAGATCTCGATTTAACCTCACTATTATTTAACCTTAAATTCCATTTTACTCGATATTTTCCTTAATTTAGTTAAACGTGAAATATTCATTAAATCACTTAAATCAAAAATCCAGTTATAAAATCCAATCTTTAAATTTCCCATTCAAAAATTTCAAATCGATTTAATTAAATAAATCTTTATTTAAATGTCATCTTTAATAAACCCAAATTTATCTTCCCATCTTAATTTATCCCAATTCTTGAAAAATCTATTTGAAATATAATTCACATAAATATTTAACATAATTTATGTATTAATTCCATCTTAATTAAATTAAATATTATTAAATCTATATATATCATTTCCCTTTATATATAATAATTTAAGAATTTACATTTAATAAGACCATATATTTCTTCCCAAACAATGAATTTATTTCCAAAATATTTTATATGGACCAACGATGTCTGTATATACTCCTTATCATATGGTCAAGTGTTACAGATATTTATCATTTCAATCCGTACACTAAATATACACGGGTGGATATCATCTCAACCCGTAATCCCAAATTCAATTAAATGAAAATCGCTTGGGTCTATCAATTCAACCCATAACGAAATCCTCCTATTCTAAAGTCCGTTCGGGTATGTATCATTTCAACCCATAGTGATTTCTATACTAACAGGGAACTTGCAGAGTGATAACATATAATAATAATATAACAGGCGTATATCATCAATAACAGTATAATATAAACAACAGGATATGGTGTCATATCTCACAGGAGAACAGTTACAAATAATAGCATATAAACAATTTAAATAACTAATTTCAACATATTTCAATTGTCATTTCAATTGAAATCAAATTTAATAAATATAAGAACGTTAATCGTGAGTGATTACTCACCTTTCGAGGCTAGAGATATAGACAATGAAGTTGAGTTACGAAATCCAGACACGAATCTCAAAGCAAAGTAAGATCGGCACGAATCGACGATCAAAGCTATTAAAAGAAATCGATAACGAATAAGAACCGGATTGATGAAGATAGATGGTATAAATGAACTTATATGTCTAACTATATAATTATTTGAATACAGTCATATTTTTAAATTCCAAACACATATTAAATTAAATAAATATATATATATATATATATATATGTTTGAATCACTTATTTAAATATTTGCATATTTTGTAAATATACATATACAGCAAAATATATTTTACACAACACTTATAAAAATACACACACATATATATATAATGTAATATATACTTTAAAGCTAAAATATTCACACATATGCAGAGGAGACAAATAAGTAAAACTGTAAGTTGAAAGCCGAAATAAGAAAACCCAAAATATCAAAGTTCAAGCTGTTATACAAAACAAATTATATCTATTTAAAGAGCATATAACATGTATTGTATAAATTTTCTTACATAACGTATGAACAGAACAAGCTAACTTATAATATAATCACTAAAAAAATGTATTATAATATAAAATAATAAAATATAATATATAACTATAGCTATGCTCAGTTTTAATCTATTGTACAAGTTAGTATATGAACCACTATAACTATACCAATTTATATAAACTTCAATATCTACCAACAGAACATATATAGAAATTACTATAACTTATATACTGTTCAAAAATTTCCGTCCACATATCTTTTCTAAAATAGATGTCAAACTTATGTAAACAAACTGTGATATACCTACTAACTGATATATACTTTTTATATAAAAGAACTTACATAAACATATACGAAGGTTATGAACTTATACCTTTTATATATAAATAAGCTAGTATATAAACATAAATAAAAACTGGTATGTTATACCAAACGTACTATATATAAAAAAATTTCAAGCTAAGGAATATGAGATCAATAGGTCACCTAACCTATATATGCTTTTATATAGAACACTATGACCAACAGACTTTATATAAAGACTAATATAGATATTTATATAGTAGTACCACTCCTTAAAACGTGATATAAAAACCAAGGCTCGCATACAGAGTTGATATATATAAAACTAGTATATGCTTACATAAAAATATATAAACTGACATAAAACAAAAAACAAAAAAACAAAAAAAAACAAAAAAAAACAAATAATAATAATATACATGTACTGTAAACAATTATATAACTCAACTCATACAACAGTGCATAGTATGCATATAACTTACGTGTCTCAAGTTGCAAGAAAAGGTGGTCGAGCTCGGCCGAATAAGGAGAAGATAGAGGGACGAAAGGAATATGGGTTTTTCGATGAAGCCGATATGTAGAGGGATTGGATCGGTGATCTTGGGTCGCTGGAAGGTCATGTCGGCAGCGGAGATGGTGAGTGGAAGGTCGGCTGTTGGTTGGGCAGTGGGGAAGCTCGGAGAGGGTGGCCGTTGATAGATGGAAGGACGGGTCTTGGCGGAGCTTGCCGGGTTCGGGTTGGAGAGGCAGTGGGATCTGGCAACGTGGCTCGGGTCTGGTGAGACGGTCGTGAGGAAGAAAGGAGGACCGAGCATGGGGTTGTGATGGAAAGGGTGAGATATGTGGGGGAGCAGTGAACAGTGGAGGGGGAGAGGATGCAGTTCGACCCCGAGCTCCTTGGAGGCGGTGAAGGCAAGCAACAGAGCAAAATTTCTAAGTAAAAGAAGAGAGGGTGGAGATATTTGATCCAGAGAAGTTAGAGAAGGGAAGAAATAAATATAACGTATCTGGATTGTGAATGAATCCAGAGCAAAAGAAAGGCAATGAATATTTATAAGAAAGGAATTATTGATATCAACGGTCACACATGCTAAAAATTAATTAAAGCAATTTTCCTTTGTTGTTTGGTCTATACGTTTCAAATTCGAAACCGAAAGAACATGCAAAGGAAAAATTAGAAATGAATAGATACTTAAAAAGTAACGAAATTAATAACAAGGGTCACCTAGTAATCTAGCTAGAAATTTAAAGGAATAAAATAAATGTACCGAAATAACGTATGGCATTTTATACGTTTTCAAACTTTTGAAATGGCATGGGATGATAACAGCTGTACACTGATTGAGAGGTTATTAAAGCAATTTATTTTTATTGCTTGGGACTCATGTTGAAGTTTGAAAATCAAAACAAAGTTAACGGTCAACATTTAAAGGGTGTCGTTACAATGAATATTTATTGCTCCCGTTGTGCACCGGATTTCAAAAATACAGAAACAAATATACTACTGAGATCAGCACGACGAGACGATCAAAACGGTACACAGATATCAGTGGCACGATCACCCGATCAAAAGTCGATAATCGGTACCGAAAATGCTGCTATCTTCAGAAAATAAGATAAACGGAGCAATAGAAGTTCAAATTTTGAAAAACGAAAGATGATGTCTCTCCTAGAAGAAGATTTAGAAATTTCCTATAGAAAAGTATTCAGGTCTGAAAATAAATTTATTTTCATCAATTTTTTAATTGATTTGAATTTAATAGAATTTCATAATAAATAAACCCTCATATAATTAGTTGAAAATTTACCCTCTTCTATATTTAATTATACGTAATCCAAATAATAAAACTTTATTTCAGAATATTATTATTAACATTTCTCAAAGATTCAATTAAATACGTTATTAGAACTGTTTAAAATTTATGGGTTGTTACACTCTCCCCCACTCAAAACTTTTCGTCCCCGAAAAGGAAGGAGGTAGGGAAATAGCAACAAACAGAAAGAAAAATAGATTAAAGTACAAGATAAACAATTAATTTAAAACTATACAAATTTTACTTGAAATATTCATTTAAAACTTCATTTGAAATCTAATTTTCTTTAATACTTTGATACTTTTCAATACTCCTTTGAGAACACATATTTACACTTACTTATATTTACAAAGAAGCTTTTGAAAATATTTAATCCATAATTCATAAATTTATAATCTGTCTTTAGATACTTTTCAAACATTATTAAGAAATCATTCCTTTTAAATAGGTTATATTTAATTAATAACTTATGAAACACTAAAAAAAAATTCTATTATATCAAGTAGTATATAAATAAACAGTATTTTAAAGATTATATTCAAAAGGAAAGATAGGTAGATTCAGGAAACAGAATATAGGTGAATAAATAAGCTGAGCAGATAAGGTAGATTTAAAGAATAAAATCGGGCACGAATCGTAAATTCAAACCATAAGAATTTAAATTTCAAATATTAATTCAAAATTTCTTTGTTGGGAAAAATACTTTTATAATAAATACCTTTATAATAATACTTTTATAATAAAATACTATTATATCGAAATAAATTTTCCTTTCGAAAATACTTTTATAACTCGATGTTTCAACAAGTTTATCCTCGTTCTTGCAGACTCTGGCCATGCGTTGATCAGGCGCAAAGCTAGAATTCTTCAAGTACTTAGTAGACCTGTTTTAACACCCAGTGAAAATACTTGAAAACCTTTAAAAACAAATATGGAAAGTACAATCCAAACAAACAACCAAACCAAAACCTTTGTCCAACCATGGTTCGCAGATACACAATGGTTACGCCTGGGTCCCCCAGGAAACAATCCATATCCGTAAGCTTTCGCAGCCCTGCGAGTTACGCCATGATGACTAGTAGAGTGCAGGATACACAATGGTTACGCCTGGATCCCCCAGGAAACAATCCGTACCCCTAGGCAAGACTCAGCCAGGCACTTGCGCTACTATTCGCGACCTACACAGATTGCAGGATACACAATGGTTACGCCTGGATCCCCCAGGAAACAATCCGTACCCCTAGGCAAGACTCAGCCAGGCAATTGCGCTATGCATTCACGAGAGAGAGAAAAAATCCATGGGTTACGCCATGGTGGGAACACTCGAGTATTACATCCGGAAAACCAAAAATCAGAGAGAATAATATCGATAGAATGAATCCACGATGTGGCCACAAAGCGGATATCAAGCAGAAAGCACTTTCCATATCTTTACTTCGAAAATATATATCATATAGTACCTTTTCAAATCACTTTCAAATATCGTACTTATATAAAGTCCATATATATAGGATTTCATTTTTCCCAAATCGAATACTTTCCAAATCAATAGTAGATCAAATCATACTTATATAGACTTCGATTATATAAAATCTCTTTCCAAACTGAGTACCTTTCAAATCAATAGATTTCAAATCAATTTCATACTTTTACAAATCGAATTTATATAAGTTCGACCACTCCCAAATCAAGTGCTTACTAATATAAGGTTCTCAATTTCAAATCATTCAATATCCATTCAGTTTCAAAATCATATATGATTTCACCAAATTTTCTTCCAAATTAAATGTCTGAATTTCAAAGTTCCCAAAATAATAGGTGTAGAAAATTATCCCAGTTTCCAAATTAAAATAATTCAAGTCAAACAAATTCATTTCCAAAATCACCATATAAGTACTGGGTTTTTTTTTCAATTTAATTTTCAAAACCAAATATTTTTCTCAAAATCAATTATATTCAAAATGGTTTCCAAATTTATAATTATCCCTTTAAAACCTTTAAACTATTTACTTCGATTTGAAATATCCAATTTACCTTTTTGAAAACCATTATTTAAAACTAAAATTCTTTCAAAACATTTAAAAACTAAATTCCATATTAGTATAATTAAAATAGCCATATTCTCTTACTTAATAAAAGGTTTAACCTCATACAACAAAACTTGCATACTTTATCAAATATTTTATACCTTTCGAAATATCTTGGTTTTTAAACCTTTAAACCTTGATTTGGAAGTGCTCGAACCTTCAAAATAGTCGGTGAAAATCAATTTCAAATCCAAGAGATGGAAATCAATTTTTATAAATAGAGTTATTCTAAGTCAAATCAAAAACTCGAGGACTGAACACCGGTCTTACTTCAAATTGTTTCAAATATATACATATATCTTTCGAAAATATCAAATTATACTTCGGAATTTGAAATCAAAAACGGTTTTACAAAATCACTCGCATAGCGAAGCTATTAAAGTGGCCTCTCCCCCACTCTGAAACTCGAAAATCAATGTCGATGATGCGTGCACTCATCACCGAAATTATTCTCCAGCGACATAAGTGAGTTCTGGACTTCTATTTTCTTGAAAACTTCTTTGAAATTTCTTCAAAATTATTGGAATTCATTTGAATTCATTTGAAATATTTCTTATTCGGAAAAATACTTTTAAATCGTATTATTTATATATAATTTCCAAAATCTTAAAACCAATTTCAAAATACCGGAATTCAATTCTCGAATTTCAAATTTAACACTTCAATTATAAATCATTTTTATATAAATCAATTTCTTATAATTTTTTCAAAATTTCAAATCCTTTCAAAACCCTTTTTATATAGAATAACATTTCTTATTTGCTTTATATATAGGTATATAATCTCTACCGAAAACATTTTCTTTATATATATAGAATAAAATCATAGTTATCAAAATAATAATTTCGGTATAAACAATTTCTAAAATACAAACAAAACCCGATTTTCAAAGGATGATTTAAGGATGGATTTCAAAACAAAGATAGAGATTTAATTTAAAGGAACTCTAATCAATAGAATCCTGATTCGAAGATAGACTCGATCGAAGATGAGATAATTAAGTTACAAAATAGAAGATGGATATACTTCTATAAATCGCGGGCGACCTTTACCTGTCAACCGTGATTCCAAAATTAGATCGGTGTAGAATTCTGAGGCAATTCGACATTCGATCGTCGGAGATATAGAATTCGGCATAACAAGATATATCAGCATCGTAAACCGAGGATACAGGAATCTTCGGTGAGTCAATGCCAATTGAAAAGGAGTTTTCACCCCCTTTACAAATCATTCAATGGAGTTATGGGATACTCCAGAATCAAACGAATATAAATAGGGAGAGACAGAATGAATTTCGAAACCGAGGGACATTCCAAAACTCAAAGGAAATTGAGTCAAAAAGGAAGAGATTCAACTCGAACGAAAGTGATTCTGTAAATAAATTTACCATATATGCTAAGTTTTGCCTAGAGCCAAAGCTCTGATACCAACTGTAACGACCCGCTATTTTGGACCATTCAAATCGACAATAAAACCGTACATGTCCGACTTGAATAATTCAAAATACCGAATTGTTAATAAAATTTGGCAAAACTTAAAATATACAGTAAATAAATCAATCATAGATCACTTACACAGAGTAATACAATGCAGCGGAATAGATAAAGAATAGTAGTTCATGAAGCTACTATATACCTCAGAGTTAGAAATATAATACAACCGAATTGTTCAAATGCCATGAAGTCTCCAATGCAACAGATGGCTTCTCTGAACCAATCAACTGGATGACTGAAGGGATAGATAGCTGGATCTTCAAGCAAAGCTCCAACTTCGAAGGTGAGTCTCAAATGTTGTATCTCTCAGTCTGACCCGAGCGTAAAGCAAAACACAAAACACTCGAGTCAGGATTAACATTCTTATATCTATAAATCTAACTCAAGTGAAATATCAACTGAAATATAATTAACTTAGAGGATGTTTGGGATAACCATCCTCTAAGGGTCTATGGAACTATCTAAAAGATAGAAATATACACTATAACACCGTAGTCTTTTCAACTTAATTTATACTTCAAAACCAAATATCATTTTCACTTTAAATATTTCTATACTTCCCAAATAGTATTTTTATATATTAAATAATTTGTACAGTAAAGAAATTTCAATTCCCTCAACTTAACAAATCGTTTAACATCAACCCGACCACCCCATTTAAATCTATTTCAATCTCAATTTATTAATTTAAATTCAACTCAATTTCTAAAATAACCACTTCAATTTTATTGATCTCAAATTCGGATTTGAAATCACAAAATACCCTTTATGTTCAATATATTTCAAAACTTTAAGTATTCAACGTTTCAAACTAACTTTTTAATCAATTTAGTTTCTAAATAATAAATTCAACTATACCGATTCCAAATACATATCCGAATCTCAAAATAAACCATTTAAATCCCAATATAGTTCAAATCTTTAATATTTAACTAAATGTTCAATTTTACAGTTTCATATAGATCTCGATTTAACCTCACTATTATTTAACCTTAAATTCCATTTTACTCGATATTTTCCTTAATTTAGTTAAACGTGAAATATTCATTAAATCACTTAAATCAAAAATCCAGTTATAAAATCCAACCTTTAAATTTCCCATTCAAAAATTTCAAATCGATTTAATTAAATAAATCTTTATTTAAATGTCATCTTTAATAAACCCAAATTTATCTTCCCATCTTAATTTATCCCAATTCTTGAAAAATCTATTTGAAATATAATTCACATAAATATTTAACATAATTTATGTATTAATTCCATCTTAATTAAATTAAATATTATTAAATCTATATATATCATTTCCCTTTATATATAATAATTTAAGAATTTACATTTAATAAGACCATATATTTCTTCCCAAACAATGAATTTATTTCCAAAATATTTTATATGGACCAACGATGTCTGTATATACTCCTTATCATATGGTCAAGTGTTACAGATATTTATCATTTCAATCCGTACACTAAATATACACGGGTGGATATCATCTCAACCCGTAATCCCAAATTCAATTAAATGAAAATCGCTTGGGTCTATCAATTCAACCCATAACGAAATCCTCCTATTCTAAAGTCCGTTCGGGTATGTATCATTTCAACCCATAGTGATTTCTATACTAACAGGGAACTTGCAGAGTGATAACATATAATAATAATATAACAGGCATATATCATCAATAACAGTATAATATAAACAACAGGATATGGTGTCATATCTCACAGGAGAACAGTTACAAATAATAGCATATAAACAATTTAAATAACTAATTTCAACATATTTCAATTGTCATTTCAATTGAAATCAAATTTAATAAATATAAGAACGTTAATCGTGAGTGATTACTCACCTTTCGAGGCTAGAGATATAGACAATGAAGTTGAGTTACGAAATCCAGACACGAATCTCAAAGCAAAGTAAGATCGGCACGAATCGACGATCAAAGCTATTAAAAGAAATCGATAACGAATAAGAACCGGATTGATGAAGATAGATGGTATAAATGAACTTATATGTCTAACTATATAATTATTTGAATACAGTCATATTTTTAAATTCCAAACACATATTAAATTAAATAAATATATATATATATATATATATGTTTGAATCACTTATTTAAATATTTGCATATTTTGTAAATATACATATACAGCAAAATATATTTTACACAACACTTATAAAAATACACACACATATATATATATAATGTAATATATACTTTAAAGCTAAAATATTCACACATATGCAGAGGAGA
Source organism: Allium cepa (assembly GCA_030765085.1). Lineage (NCBI taxonomy): Eukaryota > Viridiplantae > Streptophyta > Magnoliopsida > Asparagales > Amaryllidaceae > Allium > Allium cepa. The sequence goes on from CM060932.1 coordinate 401,152,689, forward strand.
CAAATAAGTAAAACTGTAAGTTGAAAGCCGAAATAAGAAAACCCAAAATATCAAAGTTCAAGCTGTTATACAAAACAAATTATATCTATTTAAAGAGCATATAACATGTATTGTATAAATTTTCTTACATAACGTATGAACAGAACAAGCTAACTTATAATATAATCACTAAAAAAATGTATTATAATATAAAATAATAAAATATAATATATAACTATAGCTATGCTCAGTTTTAATCTATTGTACAAGTTAGTATATGAACCACTATAACTATACCAATTTATATAAACTTCAATATCTACCAACAGAACATATATAGAAATTACTATAACTTATATACTGTTCAAAAATTTCCGTCCACATATCTTTTCTAAAATAGATGTCAAACTTATGTAAACAAACTGTGATATACCTACTAACTGATATATACTTTTTATATAAAAGAACTTACATAAACATATACGAAGGTTATGAACTTATACCTTTTATATATAAATAAGCTAGTATATAAACATAAATAAAAACTGGTATGTTATACCAAACGTACTATATATAAAAAAAATTCAAGCTAAGGAATATGAGATCAATAGGTCACCTAACCTATATATGCTTTTATATAGAACACTATGACCAACAGACTTTATATAAAGACTAATATAGATATTTATATAGTAGTACCACTCCTTAAAACGTGATATAAAAACCAAGGCTCGCATACAGAGTTGATATATATAAAACTAGTATATGCTTACATAAAAATATATAAACTGACATAAAACAAAAAACAAAAAAACAAAAAAAAACAAAAAAAAACAAATAATAATAATATACATGTACTGTAAACAATTATATAACTCAACTCATACAACAGTGCATAGTATGCATATAACTTACGTGTCTCAAGTTGCAAGAAAAGGTGGTCGAGCTCGGCCGAATAAGGAGAAGATAGAGGGACGAAAGGAATATGGGTTTTTCGATGAAGCCGATATGTAGAGGGATTGGATCGGTGATCTTGGGTCGCTGGAAGGTCATGTCGGCAGCGGAGATGGTGAGTGGAAGGTCGGCTGTTGGTTGGGCAGTGGGGAAGCTCGGAGAGGGTGGCCGTTGATAGATGGAAGGACGGGTCTTGGCGGAGCTTGCCGGGTTCGGGTTGGAGAGGCAGTGGGATCTGGCAACGTGGCTCGGGTCTGGTGAGACGGTCGTGAGGAAGAAAGGAGGACCGAGCATGGGGTTGTGATGGAAAGGGTGAGATATGTGGGGGAGCAGTGAACAGTGGAGGGGGAGAGGATGCAGTTCGACCCCGAGCTCCTTGGAGGCGGTGAAGGCAAGCAACAGAGCAAAATTTCTAAGTAAAAGAAGAGAGGGTGGAGATATTTGATCCAGAGAAGTTAGAGAAGGGAAGAAATAAATATAACGTATCTGGATTGTGAATGAATCCAGAGCAAAAGAAAGGCAATGAATATTTATAAGAAAGGAATTATTGATATCAACGGTCACACATGCTAAAAATTAATTAAAGCAATTTTCCTTTGTTGTTTGGTCTATACGTTTCAAATTCGAAACCGAAAGAACATGCAAAGTAAAAATTAGAAATGAATAGATACTTAAAAAGTAACGAAATTAATAACAAGGGTCACCTAGTAATCCAGCTAGAAATTTAAAGGAATAAAATAAATGTACCGAAATAACGTATGGCATTTTATACGTTTTCAAACTTTTGAAATGGCATGGGATGATAACAGCTGTACACTGATTGAGAGGTTATTAAAGCAATTTATTTTTATTGCTTGGGACTCATGTTGAAGTTTGAAAATCAAAACAAAGTTAACGGTCAACATTTAAAGGGTGTCGTTACAATGAATATTTATTGCTCCCGTTGTGCACCGGATTTCAAAAATACAGAAACAAATATACTACTGAGATCAGCACGACGAGACGATCAAAACGGTACACAGATATCAGTGGCACGATCACCCGATCAAAAGTCGATAATCGGTACCGAAAATGCTGCTATCTTCAGAAAATAAGATAAACGGAGCAATAGAAGTTCAAATTTTGAAAAACGAAAGATGATGTCTCTCCTAGAAGAAGATTTAGAAATTTCCTATAGAAAAGTATTCAGGTCTGAAAATAAATTTATTTTCATCAATTTTTTAATTGATTTGAATTTAATAGAATTTCATAATAAATAAACCCTCATATAATTAGTTGAAAATTTACCCTCTTCTATATTTAATTATACGTAATCCAAATAATAAAACTTTATTTCAGAATATTATTATTAACATTTCTCAAAGATTCAATTAAATACGTTATTAGAACTGTTTAAAATTTATGGGTTGTTACAACTTTTATCTATTCTTTTGTGACGTAGTGGATCTTATATGACCACTACTTTGATGTTCACTCGTATGTGATATATTCATATCTGTTTCCGCCTTTGTGATATGGATATCTGTGACTGGTTTATGTTATGCTTATTTCTATATTTGTTTCCGAAGACCACATAGCCACTATGTAGTTACTTTGAGTTTGTATTTGATACGTCGGATTTCCTCTTGAAATGAAATGCATGTTATAATATCTGACATATCGGTACTCGTACAAAGTCATTACATCGATGGTCGATCCTCAACAGCCTTATTCTTCGTGCTAGTCGACGACATTACCCCGTATTGTCCTTGTATAGTGTGAGTATAGAGGTGGGGCATCACATATATCCACTAATTCATATATTTTCAATACGTAGAAAGTATCTATATATTTATCTCAATAGTATAAGTATAGTTAAAAATTGAGAAAGATTCTCTTTTCATTCGACTCCAAATCATTTGTAAATTTCCTTACAATTCTCTAAACCATTTATAATTCCTTTATAAAAATTCAATCCCTTATAAGCTTCTCATACATTTCAAAAATCATTTATAAACCCTTTATGAATCCATAAACCATTTATAAAAACTTCTTTTAGAAATCTATAAACATGCTTTCAAAATTCGTTTATAAATATCTAACTATATATAAACTCTTTCTCCTTGCAAATAACATTTAAGTCTTCAATCTATTTTATAAATTTCTTTATAAAATGCAAGTCTTTCAACTCTATTTATAGTTTCGAAAACATTTGTAAATAATTAAAATCATTTACTTCAAAACATTATTATATAATAATAATTATTGACAATGAATGTTATGAATAAATGGAAATCATTACCTATAATTATCATAAAATAATAATTAATCATTCAAAAATATTGTTTCAAAAATAATAAAATAATAATTAATCTTTACCATTTTATACATAATAATCATTTATTTAAAACCTTATTTATAACCCTTATTCATAACCCTGATTATAAATTTCAAACCATAACTATTCTTAAATAACTAATCTTTTAATTTATTAACCTTTTTATAAATTCTTAAAACATATTAACAAAAAAAATTTTCAAACAATATTAAAATAATTAAATAACTCTAAAATAATATAAATATGATTATATAACTTTAAAACAATTTTAATGTAATTAAATAACTTTAAAGAATATTATTATAATTAAATAACCTTAAAATAATATTATAGTCAAACAACTTAAAACAATATTAATATAATTAATTAGGTAATCCTTAAAAATATTTCTGAAACCCAATTTTAGATTTTAAAATTGTACTTGGTCTTAAAATAAATTTCCAATTTTATGTGGTAGTTTATAGTTTTTTTAAAATACTAATTTGAGGCCAATAGCCACCCAACAGTTAACCAATATCAATATCGATTTTATGACACGTCTGGATTTTAATTTTGAACATATAACAATGTTATGCCCATAATTTTCACAATCAGGTTTATTTTTCAATAATCCATATTAAACTATATTATCGAAACAATTCAACAATAGCGAGGAATCCTGTTGGATCCCTCCAACCTATCCCCCTGCAACATAGCTCATATATATTAACACATTTACATGTAATTAAAATCAATAGTTGTGAGGAATCCTGTTAGATCCCTTCGACCTATTTCTCTTGCATCACCAACATTATATAATCATAAATAATAACTCAGTCACTTCGAGGCAGGATTCATATACAAAGGGTCATCTGCTCTTACATGGTCGCAATAGGGTCTCATCCACTCCAACATGCGAGAATATATCCAAACTAACTATATGTATAATAATTCATCCAAACAATCACTTAACAATATTTATCAACTATATATCATACTAGTTATCCAAAAAGGTGAGATTAACTCACCGAAATTTTCTGTTGCCGCCAAAGCATTCCGATTTTCGACTAAAAGCGAACGGTCATCCGGTTTTAGCCTAAATTTCGACAGTCTCCAAATTTATCCAACTAGCTCCATCGTGAAGCTTTCATCATCATGGGTGAAATGCAAAAAGTTTCGTCTCGATCGGACCTCATATGAAGGAGTTACACAATTATAAGATATCAACGGTTTTAAATTGATAATTAACAAGTTAAACATATATTTATAGAATTGCCCCTACCCCCTTCTTCTTCCCAAATCAAAATCACCTCCCTGCGCACATTGCGTGTACTATAGCTGTGCATTCCATCACCTCGTTCTCCTTCCTTGCTCCCCCGTTCGACAAATGAACCGCACAATCGTTTGCCTCGTCCGACGATCTTCGATGCAGCCACCTCCACATCTCCTCTACCACTCTCTATAGAAACATGACTGTCACCATGACCGTGTCGACCCATCAGGTCACGAAACCCCACAAGCAATCGCGATTCGTCAATTTTTGGCCGTCGATTGTCCTTTACCCCACAAATGTGAATCCAACCCCAACTGAACAATCGAGCACTACATCTCTTAAAATTTGCGACCCTAGTTTCCGAGCTTACATTATACATGGTCGAACATCACCAATCATGGCCATATATCCCCAAACGCACACCAAAATGAAGATCTATCCCAAGGGAATCCAAATATATACGTTTTAGAATTTTTAGAGGAATAGATTACAAGCTATGAATTTTTAAATATTTATTGAATTGAGAATTTTTCCATTTTTTTCTTTCTTTTCTTACCATAGCGTTTTAAATAAAGGAAGGATGATGGGAGTTAACATATGTACGAGTTTGTGGTCTATACTGCAGAGATCAAGGTATGGCTTGTGTAGTCAAGCCCAAGTATAAATATATATTATTTAAATTCAAACTATCTAGGTTTGTAATTTCGGACCCCAATCGAGACGTGCCACCTAGTGTTCCATATGTTATACTCCTATTTTGAATGCAATGGAACTAGTCTCGAGTTCCAATTCGACCATATGGAGAACGTAGCTTTTTGAACCAAATTAATATATTAAATTATCAATGTTTATTTTAACGCGTTTCGATCTCGCATGACCAAACGGTACATCTGATTGCCATAAAATTTGACGGTGTAATATAATTCATTATTATGAATCCAATGAAAAGTGTTTTGTCAAAATCCGAGACGATTCCCCGGAAGGTTATTTTTATATGTTAATTAAAATGAGTTATTTTCAAAATCAAGTAAATCATTTTTAAATCCAATTTAAAAGTTTTATTACCTTCATTCTTATTAATAGAATTTAAATAAGCTTTGTAATTATATTTATCTAACCTAAAAATCAAGATTCCATTATTTAACCAATTTCAGTTATTAAGTTTAATAATTAAATTATCCAACAAATCACTATTTTTGAAATTCAAGTTATTCAATCTATAAATTAACTTTTCAATATTTAAAATTATTAAATATTCCAAACACAAATAACTAAAATTCTGGGTTGTGATAGAATGGACTGTTTAAGCGATGTCGAATGAAGTAAAGGATGTTAGGGAAATGTTGTTATAATTAAATGTTGGTAGGAAGAGATTTGGTTTGAAAACTGTGAGTTAATATCACTTTGAATCATTTGATAACCACTTGTTTATATTACTTACTAATCACTTAATATTACTTGCTATTAATAGATATTAACTACTTATAGTTATACCCTTGATCATATGCTAAAATGATTTCTTACACGGCTATTTAATATGTTTGGATGATGATTGGTTGATTATATAAAAGTTTGATTGTGATAGATATGGTTATTATGATTTATAAGTTCAAAATCATATATGATGAGAAATGATAGCTATGTGAATTAACAAAACATATTTTGTGAAAAGTTATTCACGTTATACCCACAACATATTTTCAGCCTCATTGTTTTCAAAACCAAAAGAAATGTCATTTTATAATATTGGAATTTGCTTCAGAAAAGTAAGAAATGAGAAAGTGGAGTTTCGCAATAGATTTTGAATCTGTTTTAAAAAGAATGGGACAATGAAAGAGGAGTTTTGAAATTATTTAAAAAATAAAATTCGTGGTTTCGTTAATGAAAAAATAGTTTTAAAAGGTGGAAAATGACATAGAAATATCATATGGTTTAAAACGAACGATTTTGAATAAAAAGGTTGGAAAAATGGATATTATGATAATATAATATTATAATAGGTGAAAAGAATTAAAATAGATTTTAATAATTAAAATGGTAAAATATTGTTTTAAATTGGTTAATAATAGTTTATTATGTTATTAAATGATTTAAAAGTGTTTCGGACAAGTTTTTTAAAATTTGACTAAAAGGTGAAGAGTTGGCTGTCGCGTTTCGACAGTTCATGATTTCATGACCTTAAAAGTTAAATAAAAGTGTATGATAAAATATAAGTCAAAATTCTTTGGAATAAGAATTTTCCAGACCATTGTGAGTATGGCTTTCAAATAAAAGAAAAATCATGATTTTGTTTAGTAAAGTTTGAGATATGTATAAATCAAGTTTTCAAAATCGTCACGTTTCGGAAATTTGTAAAATATAGTTTTCAACACTTTAAAAATGGATATTTTTAATCATTAAAAACATAAAATAAATTTCATAAATATGTTAAAATATTTTAAAAAGGATTTGAGTTATAAAAATGGTCATATATATAATGGAATAAGTTTTTTGATCTACAAAGCTTTAAAACCACTATTCACCAGTAATTTAACAACTGAATTTTGCAATTTTGAATAAATGATTTAAAATTGGATTTCTCTTTCCGAATATTTTGGAAATATTTTCCAAATAACTATACAAGCATTTTAAAGTTTAGAGTCAATCAAATAACTTGACCACCTTATGGGTGAAGATAGGTAGTCTCTAGGCTGTAGTTTGGAAAACTAGTTGCCTGCTCCCCCTAGCTATACGAACTAGCCCGACGGAGGGGACAATAAATCTTTGATTTACACGAACCACATTTTCCTAAGATAAAAGTAAATATTTATAAAATCGTATATTTCTAAATAAAGTGATAGATTTATAAATAGTGTATAATAAATAAAGAGATATATTTATAAATAACATTTTTATAAATAATTGTAATAAGCGTTGTAAAAGAGATTTTATAACAGAATAGATTTTTTAATTGAAATTTCATAAATGGAAATATTTTCCAAAGTAAGATAAGATAAAAGGAAAGAGATTTAGAGTTTTCCAAAAGGCAAACAAGATTTTTAAATAGAATTTTGGTGGTATAGAGAACTTCAAGTTAGACTCTGTATTAAATCCAAGGAGGGCCGTACTATCCATGTGAATTTAAAAGGTGATTTCACTGACATTTGATAAATAGTATAGGTTTAATATGGAAATTGGTATAAAGTATAATTAGTCTAATCTCTATGGATCCCTTTCACTCAATATTAACTGGTTTGGGTTTATAGTAAACGAAGTCTTAAATAACATTGCTTTTAACCTATTAAATATATGTTTCCGAAATATGAAACCTCCACTAAGTTAGGAATTATACTAATAATAGAATATGGAAATATTTTCTTAAGCAATTTAATGAAAAGTGATTTGAATATTTCTAGAAGTTAAAAGAGGTTTTAATTGACCAAAAGGATAAAACAAAAGAGGCTTAACATTTCTATATACACATATACACATCTTTTTATCGATAATTGGATTGGAAAGACCGGGATTAGATTTGGGTGATTTCGATCCAAAAACCACTTCAAACCAATATATGCATTCGAAAGTGAAGTCATGTTAAAGAAATGATTTTGAAGACCGAAGATTTTCATAATGTAGGGTTGCTTGCCATTGACCTCTGGAGTGATTCCCATATTTTATATGTGCTGGCAGTAGTACCTTCATTCTATAATCTTCGACCCAAAGACTGCTCGCTACTAACCCGAGGGGTAATTCCCAAATAAGATGTAGTAGGAGTACCTTTCCTTTGTCCTATTGTAACGACCCTGAATTTCAATTGTTAATTGTAAACGTTTAATTTATTTTAATTGTTGAATTTGAATTATAAATTGATTTTGAATATGGAAGGATTTCTAAAAAATGCCAAATATAGCGATTAATTTGATTTGGTGAAATAGTAAATTAATATTTGAAACTGGACAAATATGGGAATCTGGGGTTAAGTGGGAGTGGAAAATGACTTCTAAAATTAATTAAAAAAAAATCTATTTGGATTAGAATTATAATATTGTACTTGTGAATGGAATTAAAGCCGATAAGTTTAAAAATTGGGAATTTATATATTATAGTGAAATTTAATATATAAGAATAGTGTGAATAATCAAATTTTGATTTAATATGAATCGGAGTGATTTCTAACATGAATATTGTTACCTGGTTGATTGACCATGTAAGAAGAGGCTAGGCCTAGATACACCGGTCGACACAGGCCTTGTTCGGCACGCCTCCCCTCGCTCGGCACAGGCCTCGTTCGGCACACCTCCCCTCGCTCGGCACATGCGTCGTTCGGCACACCTCCCCACGCTCGGCATAGAGCCTCATACGACATGGAAGGGTCGTTGGGCATAGAGCCTCATTCGGCATGATGCCTTGTTCGACATGGAAGGATCGCTTGGCATCAATACCTCGTTCGGCATGGGAGGGTCGCTCGGCATCGATGCCTCGTTCGGCATGGAAGGGTGGCTCGGCATCAGTGCCTCGTTTGGCATGGAAGGGCCACTCGGCATAAAGCCTCGCTCGGCGTTGAGGGCGATCGACATCTTGCCCCGTTCGCCATATGAGTGTAGATCAACACGCATCCCTCGCAAGGCATACGAATGTCGTTCGGCTTGGATGTGTGGCTCGGCATACGAGTGTCGTTCGGCACGGAGGCCTCGCTCAACATTCACAGGTTCGACAAGCTTCGATCGACAATTGCTGTTCGACATCTATGGCTCAGTGCGTAGAAGTTAACATGGGCCGAGGTACTTTGTTCCTAGGCTCATGAGGGAAGCCCGACCCATCTTCGTCTATAAATAGAAGGGCAGGGGCACAGTGAAAGGGACCTTTTTTCGAGAATACTGGGGACACTCTGCTGCATTCAAGACTTATTCTATTTAATAGCACTTGTATTCAGGTCAATATAGAACGGATTGTATCCGTATTCAATCATTTGTGAAAGCAATAAAGATCAAGACTCAAAGTGGACAAAGGAAATTACGCTAAACCACTATAAATCTGGTGTTCTTGTTTTTGCATTTAGCATTCAATTCTCTGTTTTAATTTACTTTCTTCATTAATCTCTCTACGTAATCTTTCTCAAGGGTGTTAGTGACCAATTCTGGTGCTAACGTTTGGGTGCTTTCATCCAGACCCGAATTCTCAGGCCACTAGGATCTGCTTTTTAGCTACTGGATTGAATAAATCCTCCGAAGGAGATCCAAGTCATTCACAGGACGACCGTTGAATCAACTCAGAGTTTCGATCAAAAACTCTACTATGGAAAGACCATGTACCAGATCAGCCTCTCATAACGCGTACGTCAACGAGACTACTAGCGTACAACAAATAGGACCTAACTATCAGCAAGTTAATCCTAGCGTACAGACTGCCGGAACCCATAGCCAGATGGAAATTGTTACAAGGACAGAGTTCAACGACCTGATGAGAGAACTCATGGAAAGCAGGAGACAACTTGCTGAGCAGATTCAAGCTAATGCTAACCTCATGACTCAGCTTACTCAGCAACAGCATCAGAATGCTGGAGGTAGCTCCATTCCTTATTCTTCATCTGTTAGTTCGACCTCATCCGACGAACCTCCCAGGCATAGTCGCCGCAAAACAGAAATTGCACAAGAAGATGCCGCCGATCGATCAACTAGGGATCACTTGCATCTTGGAAACCACACCCAAGCTGGAGCAGGAAACTTAGGAGTGAGAGCACATATGGAAACTAGAATCCCGGCTCACCAAGACCCTAATGAAGTCGGTCCCTAAGATACACGTTTGGCAGATCGCCAACAGAGGAGACACCAACCCGAGCAGTTCCATAGAACAGAGTCGAACCATCCATCCTCCATACAAACCCTAGGCCTATTGGCTATGGTCAGGCAGTTGATGAGAGAAAATCAAGGCTTGACCAATGAAGATTGGGGGATATCCAGGAGTCATACTACATTCACAGATACTATTCTACCGGCCGAGTACCCCAGGAAGTTTAGCATGTCAACTATCCCGGCCTACAAAGGAAAGACTGATCCTAGACAGTATGTGATGAGGTATGAATGGATGATGGATTCGAATAGAGTAAATGACGTGACCAAGTGTAGATGATTTCCAATTACTTTATCTAGAATCACCACGATGTGGTTCACTCGACTTCCCCCACGGTCTATATCCAGCTTTGACAAATTGGCGATGAAATTTGTGGAACAGTTCAGGATACATGCCACTCGTCCCAAGGATGTGACGTCCCTGTCTAATGTAATCTAGGCTCTGAGGGAGTCATTAAAAGAGTACTTACAGAGATTTAATGTTGCGGCTACTGAAGTTAGCAACCCTAACGACCATGCATTTCTGATGGCGGTAACACGAGGAGTGTATCTGGATTCAGAGTTTGGAGATTGGTTGGTAGGAAAGCCTCCAACTACGCTCGAGCGTTTCTATTCAAAGGCTCATCAATTCATAAGAAGAGAAGAAGACAGATGGACGAGGCGAGATAAGGCATCGGGGCTGATTTAGGAAACCGTGAAAAGCAACATCGCAATAAAACAGTCTGGTGACAATTCAGGGAAGGTTCAAGTCAATGTCCAGAATAAGCCCGGGCAATCTAAAGGGTCTGGAGGAGGAAATCCCGTAAAGAAAAGGGAGACGGGAAAATGAAAGTCAAGAATTCCCACTTATAACGAATATACTCCTTTGAATGCATCTCTGGAGAATATTTACCTGTCAACATGTAACATTTTCCAATACAGAAAGCCACGCCCAAAGGAGTCAACAGAGGAACAAAAATAAATTAGGAAGTACAACGGCTTCCATTGCACTTACGGGCACAATACAGAGGAGTGTGACACCTCCACGATGCCATAGAAAAGCTGACTAGACAGAAAAATTTCAGGAGTTTGACAAGAACCCGTAGGAAGGTAGGCAAGGAACATCGGACCCCGGACGCAGGCCGGCCCCATGCCATCCAAAGGAACCTGCTCAAACTGTAGGTAGACTGGTCATAAACACTATAGTCGGTGGACCTTATCCTACAGATAAGAACTGACAGGAAACGGAACAGCATGCTAACTCCTTAAGGCATGCAGATTATGAGTGTTGTTCAAATGTGGAGGATGGGACCCCCGCTAAGCAGCAACGCATGATGACAAACGATATAGTGTTCAGGAGCCGAGATGCTGACAAGGTGGAGGCTCCTACGGTTGACCCGATGATCATATCCACGACAATCGGGCCAGCATATGTGAAGAGAATTTTAATTGATTGTGGAAGTTCTTTTAACATCATCTTCTAAAGGGCTTACGACCAAATGAAGATGGAGACAAAGCATTTGAAGCCATCTAAAGCCTGTATCCATGGCTTTAATGGTGCAGCGATTGATGCTGTAGGATATGTTGAATTGCCAGTTGATCTGGGATAAGTTGAGCGTAGGAGGGTGCGAATCCTACCTTTCATAGTGTTGGATGTTGATTCTCCATATAATGTGTTTCTGGGTCGACTGGCCCTGGTAGAGTTTAGGGCAGCTTTGGCCCCATGGTATTTGACTTCAAAATTCCCGACAGACAAAGGAGTTGGTGTGGCGCATGGTGATCAGCTACCGGTCGTGTATATTATGTGGCTGAGCTGAGAGAGTCCCAGCGAAGAGAGAAAGGAAAGGTTGCGGACAGCTCCGTCCACATCCGGAATACTGACAATTGACAAGTAGTGCCCGAGCCTTGGCTCGGGTAACATTCTTGGGACTATAGGGACATAAATCCGAGAGATGATGATGGGGAACCTAGGGAAGCAAAAGCAGCACCAGCTGAACTGACGATTGATATTCCAGTCAGCCGAGATGACCCATCGCGAGTACTTAAGATATGATCACAACTCGACCCCTCGATGACCGAAGATCTTACCGATTTCCTCCAAGCGAATCTGGATATTTTCGCTTGGACGCATTTTGATATGTACGGAATTTCTCCCGCTATAACGAGTCATATGTTGAACATAGACCCAAGGTACGTACCAGTAAAGCAGAAGAGGAGAGGCATAGACCCGAAGACGTCCGCTGCTCTCAGAGTGGAGTGGATAAACTCAAAGCCAATGGGTTCATCCGCGACGCCGTCTACCCTAAATGGGTGTCTAACCCTGTGCTAGTGAGGAAAGCCAATGGAAAGTGGAGAACTTGCGTAGATTACTTCGATCTGAACAAACTATGCCCTAAGGATAGTTTTCCTTTAACCAAGATTGACCAGCTGGTTGACTCAACAGCGGAACATGAGTTACGGTCATTTATGGATGCGTATTCGAGATATAATCAAATCCCGATGCACATTCCAGACCAAAAATACACTAGTTTTGTCACAGATGTCGGGTTATATTGCTATGTAGTGATGCCATTTGGATTGAAAAGTGCAGGAGCGACTTATCAGCGTCTGGTGAATCGAATGTTTAAAGATCATATTGGTAGAACAATGGAAGTCTATGTGGATGACATGCTCGTGACGTCACGACAGTCAAACGACCACACTCGAGAATTAGCGGATATGTTTGATATACTTAGATATTATGGGATGAAAATTAACCCTTTGAAGTGTTCCTTTGGCGTTGCGTCAAAAAAGTTTTTGGGTTTCATCATTAACGCGTGGGGAATCGAAGCTAACTCGGAGCTATTCGAGAGATACAAGTGCCCAAAACTATAAAGTAGGTACAGAGCTTGAATGGAAAGGTGGCCGCACTGAGTCGATTCATATCCATGGCCACAGATAAGTGTATTCCTTTCTTTGATGTAATAAAGAAAGGAAAGATAAATTTCAAATGGATAGCCGACTGTGAGGAAGCATTCTGAGCTCTGGTAAGGCATTTAGAAAGTTCCCCGGTGCTATCGAAACCGGTAGACCATGAAATGTTGTATGTGTACTTGGCTATATCTCAGCATGCTACCAGTATGGCTTTGATTGGCGAGGAGGACCGAGCTCAAAAGCCAGTATACTATGTCAGTAAACGTTTAAGGCGGGCAGAAAGAAATTATCCTAAGATCGAGAAGCTAGCCTACTGCTTGGTGATTGCATCACACAAGCTTCGTCTATACTTTCAAGCACACTCAATCAGTGTTTATACCGATCAACCCTTGTGGCAGGTACTCCAACGACCAGAAACCTCTGGAAGGATATTAAAATGGAATATTGAGTTGAGTCAGTTCGATATTACTTACCTGCCACGAAGGGCCATACAAGGGTAAGCGCTAGCAGACTTCATCGCTGAATTCACCGTGTCAGACGAATCAAACAGTCATAATGTCATATCTCCTTTTTGATGGAAGATGTACACCGATGGGGCATCTAACGACAGTTGCTCTGGGGTTGGTATAGTTATTGTGACTCTCGAAAACTGGTTAGTTTGTTACACTTTGAACCTCGAATTCCCAGCAACAAATAATGAGGCCGAGTATGAAGCATTGATTGTAGGCTTGAAACTTATCAGAGAACTGGGGGTAAAGTCGGTTGAAATCTTTTGTGACTCACAATTGGTCGTATACTAGATGAAGGGGGACTATCAAGCAAAGGGATAGAGACTTTCCCATACCTTGCACGGGTTTAAGAGCTGCTAGAAAATCTAGATATTTTGATATTTCGCATGTACCGTGTGAACAAAACAGAGAAGCCCATTCATCGGCAAAATTTGCAAGTACTGGTGACGCATAATAGATGGGATTGGTTCCCGTCGAAACCTTACATGCTCCGAGTATAAATATGATGAAGATGGATTTCGTGTTAGAACTAGAAATTGAGAAGGAATCGTGGATAACCCCATTTAAGCAATACTTGCTACACGGGATCTTGCCCAAAAGAAAGAGTGAAAGACGACAAGTCATTTGTAAGGTTTCACGATATATAATGCAAGACGGAATAATGTATCGAAGGGGATTCTCGGCCCTCTTACTCCGATGCATTTCCCACAATGAGATAAAACAAGTCCTGAAAGAAGTCCATGACGGAGAATGTGGTGACCATACTGGGGGGCAGACGTTAGCAAAGAAGATCCTTCGCTATGGATATTATTGGCCAACTATAAATCGGGATGTTGCGGACTACGTAAGGAGATGTGATAAATGCCAGAAGTATGCAAAAAATCCCAAGAGCTCCGTCAACGGAACTCACACAAATGGTTAGACCTTGGCCGTTTGCAATGTGGGGGATCGATATAATCTGTTCTCTACCCATATCCATAGGTGGTGCAAAATACGCGATAGTTGCGGTCGATTACTTTACCAAGTGGGAAGAAGCAGAGCCCTTAGCCACGATCACCTCCAAGAAGGTCATTAATTTCGTTGTACGAAACATTATATGCCGTTTTGGCCTTCCATGGACTATCATTATAGACAATGGAACTCAATTTGAAAGCAACGAGTTCAAAGAGTCTTGCCAAAAATATGGCATTGGAAAAAGGTTTATAGCATTTGCTCATCCAAAAGCCAATGGACAACTGGAAGCCGCGAACAAAATAATCAAGTCCATATTGAAAAAACATTTGGAAAAGGCTAGAGGCAAGTGGGTGGATGAACCACCCACAAGTCTGCAACTGGCCACACTCCATTCGCATTGGCATATGACACAGAAGTTGTTATACCCGTAGAACTTGAAGTTCAGTCACATCGGGTAACTCATTATGACCCCAAGACGAATCGGGAACTTTTCTTGGAATCATTGGACTTCATTGATGAAAACATAAAGAAGCTGATTTAAAAGCGGCCGCATATAGACACCCAGTCGCTCGATATTATAATGAAAAAGTCTGGCCAAGAGTCTTTGATGTGAGCGACCTCGTTTTGAAACGAGTTTTTCCAGTCCCGTCGCATTTAAATCCCACATGGAAAGGCCCATACATCATTGAACGGAGGCTTGGAGAAGGAACTTTCAAGCTAGCGACCGTTAATGGCGCGACACTCCCCCGAGCATGGAATAGCGAACATCTGCGGCATTATTATACTTAGTCTATCCATTTTCTATCTTTGTTGCAATTTTTTTCAGTATGTTTTTATTTCGTTGGTTCTTAGTTTTCAGCATGTAATAAGACATTTTAGCTTATTTTCATTAATAAAGGCTTGAAGCCATTTTTTCCATGAACCATTGATGTTTCCGTGTATGATAATTCTATGACAAAAGGCTAAAGTTACATTATTCTGTCTGATGTACGAACATGCATAAACGACTCAAAATATCCAAGTCCCCAGAGTGCGGACTGAAGTACTCTGAGTCCGCAGAGTGCGGACTAGAGTATAAACAACATGAAATCTCTAAGTCCCAAAGTGCGGACTGGAGTACTCTGAGTCCCTAGAGTACGGACTAGAGTATAAACGAATTGAAATCTCCAAGTCTTCAGAGTGCGGATTGGAGTACTCTAAGTCCCAAGAGTGCGGACTAAAGTATAAACAACATGAAATCTCCAAGTCCTCGGAGTGTAGATTGGAGTACTCCGAGTCCCCAAAGTGCGGACAAGATTATAAACAACTTGAAATCTCCAAGTCTCCAGAGTGCGGACCGGAGTACCCCAGAGCGGGGATTAGAGTATAAACGAATTGAAATCTCCAAGTCCCCAAAGTGCGAAATGGAGTACTCTAAGTCCCCAGAGTGCGGACTGGAGAATAAACGACTTGAAATCTCCAAGTCCCCAGAGTGCGAACTGCAGTACTCTGAGTCCCCAAAGAGCGGACTAGAGTATAAACGACTTGAAATCTCTAAGTCCCCAGAGGGTAGACTGGAGTACTCTGAGTCCCCAGAGTGCGGACTAGAGTATAAACGACTTGAAATCCCCAAGTCCCCAGAGTGCGGACTGGAGTATTCAGAGTCCCCAGGGTGCGGACTGGAGTATAAACGACTTGAAATCTACAAGTCCCCAGAGTGCGGACTGGAGTACTCCGAGTCCCCAGAGTGTGGACTAGAGTATAAACGACTTGAAATCTTCAAGTCCCCAGAGTGCGGACTGGAGTACTCTGAGTCTCAAAGTGCGGACTAGAGTATAAACGAATTGAAATATCAAGTCCTCAGAGTGCGGACTGGAGTACTCTGAGTCCCCAGAGTGCGGACTAGAGTATAAACGCTTGAAATCTCCAAGTCCCCAAAGTATGGACTGGAGTACTCTGAGTCCCCAGAGTGCGGACTAGAGTATAAAAGACTTGAAATCTCCAAGTCCCCAGAGTACGGACTGGAGTACTCTGAGTCCCCAGAGTGCGGACTAGAGTATAAGATTTGAAATCCCCAAGTCCTCAGTGTGCGGACTGGAGCACTCTGAGTCCCCAGAGTGCGGACTATAGTATAAACGAGTTGAAATCTCCAAGTCCCTAGAGTGCGGACTGGAGTACTCTGAGTCCCCAGAGTGCGGAATAGAGTATAAACGACTTGAAATCTCCAAATCCCCAGAGTGCGGACTGGAGTACTCTGAGTCCCCAGAGTACGGACTAGAGTATAAACGACTTGAAATCTCCAAGTCCCCAGAGTGCGGACTGGAGTACTCTGAGTCCCCAGAGTATGGACTAGAGTATAAACGACCTAAAATCTCCAAGTCTTCAAAGTGTGAACTAGAGTACTTTGAGTCCCCAGAGTGCGGACTAGAGTATAAATGACTTGGAATCTCCATATCCCCAGAGTATGGAATGGAGTACTCTGAGTCCCCATAGTGCGGACTAGAGTATAAACGACTTGAAATCTCTAAGTTCCCAGAGTGCGGACTGAAGCACTCTGAGTCCCAGAGTGCGGACTAGAATATAAGCGACTTGAAATCTCCAAGTCCCCAGAGCGCGGACTGGAGTACTCTGAGTCCCCAGAGTGCGGACTAGAGTACAAACGACTAAAATCTCCAAGTCCCCAGAGCACGTACTGGAATACTCTAAGACCCCAGAGTGCGAACTAGAGTACAAATGACTTGAAGTCATCAAGTCCCCGACGTATGGACTGAAAAAATTCTAAGTACCCGAAGCGTGGAATAAAGGATGTACAATTCCAAAGAATTTCCGTGTTATATGAAGATGAATTGGGGGTTTATGTAACTCACAATAGCTCGGGTTTCGACCACAGTTATACAGAAAGCTGAACAACAAAAGTTATTTTAAAGACAAAGAAACTAAATTTTATTTATTAATCCAAAATGGGGTTCTACTACAACTCCTCCAAAACGTGGAGTCAAAAGTCTATTTACATTGATTACGAAATTAGATAAAAATAATTACATGATCTAGGCTAACTCTCATTGAACGAGTGTAATGGCTACTTCTTCAATTTCTTTAGCTTCTTTTCCTCCTTCGTTTTCTCAGACGAATCCTCCCCTATGCGTTTTTGCTTGGACGCTTTGCTTGATGGGAAAGTAACATATAAGGAGGGACGATGGACTCCTAGTGGCCTGGACCCACCAGGAAGGATGACCTTCAAAGGCCTGTTCAAAGGATCATCTAGATCCACAACGCGGGGCTCGTCTTTGATTTCAGCTTTCTTTTTCTTCTCCTCTGCGAGTTGCTCCTTCATGCTCATTTTTGAAGTGTCTTCAGAGGCGCATGTAATCTCAATTTCATAACTCTCTTCGATGGAAGGCGAAGTCTCGGACTTGGCCTCGTCAAGCGCCTCAATCACTTGAGCATCAGGGCCGGGAGTCTCTCCCTGCTTGAATTGCCTCGCTCGCCTTCTCATTCTTCTCCTTGGCGTCATCGCTCCTCGGAGTGGGCTCGGGGTCAGAGTGTCCTATGCAAAGCAACAAGAGACAAACGTTAGAATATAATGAACTCACATCAAAAACAACGGCTCTTTGAACTTTAAGAAGAAGAGTTATTTACTGGTTTCTTGCTGGCTCTCAACCGTCCGTGGAGTTCCACCCTCTGGAATGGGAGATAGTATATGAATGTCAAGGCTAGGGGCTTCCGGGTCATAACCGACGTGCTATTCGAACTTATCAAGTACCGGCCGACTGTTCGATTGAGTAAGGGGAGGAGCTGGAGACTCGGTTCCAAATGGACCGCTGATCTCATATTTTCCTTTTGATGAGGAGGAACCTTTGTTGTAGAGGGCCTTCGCTGCAGACAAGTCTGAAGGCTTGTTCCCCCTGAGATATTCTTTCACCAAAGCCTCCTCGTCAACCTCCTTGGTGCCCATCTCGACCTTCCTGATCTTTATCAAAGTTTCCCATGCCTCGGCTAGAGATTCGAGGTAGACCTCGCCAAGAATAAGTCCTGATGCATGAGGACACGGGCATTGTATTCTGCTATAAGCAGGTCGAACAAGCACTTGATCTCCTCCCTGCCAGCCTTTGTAGCCGCCTCAAGGTGAGAGTCAATCTCCACGGATGCTATTCTTTTTCCCTTTTAAAAGGCTTCATCCTTTAGCATACCAACCTTAGAGATCTCATCATCGAGCTTTGCCTTTAGGAGTCCCGTAGTAACAATTTCTCCGCAATATCGTTGCGACTCTTCTTGAGCAGCAGTTTTTCCCTCTCTCTCTTTGTGGAGTAGATCTTCAAACTCTTTGACTCGCAGGGCGAATGCATTCTCTCCTTTTGAATGGATTCCTTCTCTAAAGCCAAGGCCCCGTAGCGTTGGACTGCTTCGTCAATTTCTTTCTTATGTGTCGTCTCTATACGATTGATGGCCTCCGCTATGTCTTTAGTGCTTTTTTGGGCAGCTTCAAGCTGAGACTTGTATGAAGAAAGCTCTTCATCCTGAGCTTTGATAATGTCTCAATCGTGAATAGCTTCGAGCTTCAGGTGATCGATTTTGGGTTGACGCTGAATGGAGACTTTCGAGACTTTTTCAACCAAATGGACAAACGCGTTGTGTTGAACATAAACGTCGTTGGTACAAGCAATAGCACTTTGTTTGACGTGTCTCAGAATGTGATGAATTGCCGGGAGAAATTTCAAGCCATCAAAGTGTATTTTCGGGAATGTGGCCTTGAGCTCAGCAAGTCTTTCTGCTACCGACGGATCGGGTATGGGAGTGGGAGGAGTATGCCTGGAAACTACAGATGTTTTATGGGGTTCCCGAGATTGCCTGGTGCTTGATGAACCATAATGTTGATCTCGGTGGGCCTCAGGATGGGACCCCTTCTGCGCAGACTTCTCCCTGCCTTGCTCTGATTGAAAAGGATGATCGCGGGAATATGAGGACTGACTGTATGTTTTCTTCGATAAGTTTATTCCCTGGCACGATAGTCTCGGTCTCCAGAGTCATCTCTGTCTCGGTGTTTGCCGGGGCCCGAAACCCGGCCAGAATGATGAAAAATAGATGGCCCGCGAAGACGATCGAGTCCGTGAGTGCGTCTAATGTCACCTGTGCAAAATGAGAATAACAACGAGTTAGCAAAGAGAAGAATGATGGCTAAAATTGAAGTGCAAGGTGAAGTGCACGTGTCCATGTGTGTCCTAGTGTTTCCCCCTAACGGACCAGTTTCTTTATCTCTACTTATGGGAGTTTTTTCTCCCTGAACATGGGCTTGCCTGCCTGCATCGCCTCTTGTGGACGAATGAAGTTTAAGCGCTTCAGGATCATTGAAGCCATAGTTAAGAAAATCCTCGAGAATAGTAATGTCCGACAAGCCTTTCAATGAACTCTCTAAGCGTTGAGGAGAAGGCTCTCTCTCCACCGGGGTGATTGTGACTTTAGAGGTTCTACCCGTTGTCTTCTTCCTCAGTTTGTAAGTCAATTTTTTCATTCCCTTCGTAGAGGAGGCTTTACTTCGATATCATGCACCTCGACTACCGGCTCCAGACCGGGACTAACATTCTCACCCGGTACTTCGGGTATTTTAGCTTCTTTAATCTTCCCCTCCTCAGGTGTGTTAGGGGAGTCACGTGCTGAAGGCCCAGCTTTCTTTTTACCTTTTCCCAAGGCAGACGCTGTTATAGTGACACCTTGAGGAAGGCTTATCCGGTGGCCTGCCATGAGCAGCCCAAACTTCGAGAGCGATTCATTTGAAATAAAAGATCTAATGTCCCGGTCTCCTACAGGGGTAGATCGGATAGCTTCAGCGGCTTCAGAATACCCGGAGACTTTTGGAGGTAGGCTAATGCCTGTAAAAGTAGAAAACGAGTTAGGAAAGGTGCAATTTCTGCGGAATGCAAGTATTGATCTAGAAAAAAGACTTACTCCCTTCCACCCATCTCCTTGCAAAGCCAGGGGGACAACGCACGTAAAACCACTCCTACTTATACTGGGTGAATTTGCTCCATGTCCCGGTTAGAATTTGACAATTGTTGTGTGGTATGAGAAATACAAAAGATGGGGTTTTTGATCATCTCTTCAAACGATAAATGTAGCGGATATCGACAGGAGTCAGGAGCCTGAAAAGGATGCCCATGAAGGGAATGAATGTGCCGTACACGAACGCATGACTGTTTGGATGTAATTGCAATAGAGCGATCTCAATATACTGCAGCAATTCGCAAAGGAATGAGTTGAATGGCAGTACACTACCAACCCAGCACATAAATTTGTTGCAGGCCGTATATCCGACTGGGGCAGATGAGACGATCTAGTCCTGATGGAACCAACACATCATTGAAAGGAATCCCATGTACCGAGCATATGTGACGAAGAGCGCTTTCGTTAATTCTCTAGGCTTGAGAATCGATTGGATTGTCTAAAAAGATCGCTGCATCCAGGGCATCGGGAGCCAAGTCGATGGATGTGATCGTGGGGCTCGGAATGTCTTGTATAGGAGTAGTCGACGGATACGAAGTTCCAACTACTTCTTATTGAGAAGATGGCCCGGGTCTGTCCGAGATCGTGGCAGAACTAGATTTCCTAGACATCTCTAATCAGTGTAGAATCTGATGAAACACATGTTTAAACTATACTTGAAAAACGATCAACATTAGACATAACAACAAAATACTCCCCCCGTGTGGTGTGTGAACTAGTGCAATCGTTCAAGTATAAGTGTCAAAGAGTTACAAGTTGTAAAGTTGATGAAATAAATTTAAGCTTTGGACTTTCATCTTCGAAGACCGTCATCGCTGACCTCCTCCAAGAGCTTGTCGTATGATGGTTTCTTTTTTGAGCTCAACATCGACATTGTATGTGCAACGTTATTATCTGTATTAATCAAGTTAAATTCAAGTTTACGATTGTCAAGACAGAGGAGTTATCAATCTGGATTGTTCGATATGCTTGGTTGTTTAAGTCCTTGTCCCTGTTTGCTGTCATATGTTTAGGCATAGGAAAGACTCGACTATTTATTGCCTACTTCACTCTCCTACATTCCCTCTCCACCGTTCGGCATGCGGAAAGTCATGTTGAACCATAGACATGTCGAGCCGCATCGCTCGGCACTTTGCCCTCAATGCAACTTCCTTCCTACACTCCCTCTCCACCGCTCGACACAGATGAGTCATTTGGCAAGTTATGCCGAGCCGCATTGTTCGGCACTTTGCCCTCAACCCCTACTTCTCTCCTGCACTCCCTATTACCTCGTCCGGCATAAGGGAGTCATGCCGAGTCGTGGTCATACCGAGCCACATCGCTCGGCACGCTAAACCCAACTTCAACTTTACTCCTCCACTCCTGTTCCATCGCTCGGCATACGAAAGTCATACCGAGTCGTAGCCATACATTTTCCTCTAACTTGCACACCACACTCAACCAACAGTTCTTAACCTCGCTACTTCCTACTAAGCCGACCACACCTCCTATCACCTCGTTCGGCAACCAGACAAGAACCTATTTCACGATAGTCCCCGACACCCTCTTCCACCCTCCTCTCCATTTAATCCTAAGGCTCGTTTAAACCTCAGTTCCACCTTCCTTATGTACACGAATATCATTATTTATGGGTTAGAGGAAGGTTGTGAGTTCATTTCATGTCCAAAATCCCTAATTGGGGAAAGTCGAGCAAGCAAAAGGTTCATACCTAGAAGAAAGGGTCGAAGTATAACGACGTGCTCGATTTAGAAGCGGAATCCACACAGATTTGTTGTTGAGGGCAGTTGAGAGGTAACGTGCAAGATTCGAGAGTCTAAAGGGAAGTTGAGATATTGGAAAAAGTCTGGAAGAAGACAAGTTCGTAAGGATGTTAAAGCGGAGGAAAAAGTAAAAGGGAGAAGGTTGAGAAGTGTTGGATTATATAAGGAAGAAGGAAGGCGAATAGTCAGTGACTGGTAGAATTGATCAAGGCACCTCGGTCGTTCGGCATCAATATGTCGTTCGGCATTAACATGTCGTTCGGCATCAATATCGTTCGTCATCAATATGTCGTTCGGCATCAATGTCGTCCGGCATCAGTGCTGTTCGACATCCATATGTCGTTTGGCATCAATGTCGTTTGGCATCAATATGTCGTTTGACATCAATGTCGTTCGGCATCAATATGTCGTTCGGCATTAGAGTCGTTCGACATCAATATGTCTTTCGGCATCAATGTCGTTCGGCATCAATATGCCGTTTGACATCAACGCCTCGTTCAACATTCAGGAGATCGTAAGAAATCACTACCGAGAAGATAGAACAAGGGCTTAAAGAAAAATGCAGAGTGTTCACGAATCAATGGGCATAATGTTCATCAACATGATACACTTTGGGGGGCAAGTGTTACCTGGTTGATTGACCATGTAAAAAGAGGCTCGGTCTAGATACACCGGTCGGCACAGGCCTCGTTCGGCACAGGCCTTGTTCGGCACACCTCCCCTCGCTCGGCACAGGCCTCATTCGGCACACCTCCCCACGCTCGGCACAGGCCTCCTTCGACCCACCTCCCCTTGCTTGTCATAGAGCCTCGTTCGACATGGAAGGGTCGTTCGGCATAGAGCCTCGTTCGGCATGATGCCTCGTTCGGCATGGAAGGGTCGCTCGGCATTAATGCCTCACTTGGCATGGGAGGGTCGCTCGACATCGATGTCTCGTTCGGCATGGAAGGTTCACTCGGCATCAATGCCTCGTTCGGCATGGAAGGTTCACTCGGCATCAATGCCTCATTCAGCAAGGAAGGGCCGCTCGGCATAAAGCCTCGCTCGGCATTGAGGGGTCGACCGGCATCTTGCACCGTTTGCTATATGAGTGTAGATCAACACGCATCCCTCTCTCAACATACGAATGTCATTCGGCTTGGATGTGTGGGTCGGCATATGAGTTTTGTTCGACACGGAGGCCTCGCTCGGCATTCACAGGTTCGACCAGCTTCGATCGAAAATTATCGTTCGGCATCTGTGGCTCGGTGCGCAAAAGTTAACACGGGCTGAGGTACTTTGTTCCTAAGCCCATAAGGGAAGTCCGACCCATCTTCGTCTATAAATAGAAGGGAAGGGGCACAGTGATAGGGACCTTTTTTCGAGAACACTGGGGGACTCTGCTGCATTCAAGACTTATTCTATTTTACTTAGCACTTGTATTCAAGTCAATATAATTGTATGTGTATTCAATCATTTGTGAAAGCAATAAAGATCAAGACTTAAAGTGGACATAGGAAGTTATGCTGAACCACTATAAATCAGGTGTTCTTATTTTTGCATTTAATTTAGCATATAATTCTCTGTTTTAATTTACTTTCTTCATTAATCTTTCTCAAGGGTGTTAGTGACCAATTCTGGTGCTAACGAATATAAATACTATGTGATTTATAATGTAGTTGGTAGGTCTTTAAAATTAAAATTTCAAATGATTTCGATGACTTTGAAAATCGCTTGATATAATCGACGAGTTAAAATAGCCTTCCGGGGCACTATCTCGAAATTTGAGAAAACCAGTTTCGTTCAATCCGTAATAGTTATGTATTATCTGATTTCAAATTTCATAGCGTTTGGAATTACCGTTTGGTCGTACGAGATAGAAATGCGTTGAAATAAATATCGAAAATTTAATATTTGAATTCGATTCAAAATGCTATCTCCCACATACGATCGAATTAGGCTCCGAAACACGTTCCATTGTGTTCGGAATGGTGGTAAAACATTATAAACGCCAGACGGCATGTCTCGTTAGGAGGTTGTTTGAAAAAGCATGTTAAAATTGGATATAATATTAAAATAACTAATGTATAAGCGTTTCAATGGTAAAAAAACCCTAGTTTTATATCGAGCCGCCGTTATTGCGTTCGATGGCCAAAAATTGTCGATATTATTTCTTCGATATCTCGAAATCCTTACACAATTAAGCCTCAATTTATAAATGAAGATCGTAGAGCTTTGCGAGAGCTTTCCATCCATACGGACGTGATCGTTGATGGTGGAGTGTGGAGGCCAAAATGATGGTGCGTTTGTCGCGCGTTTTGTGCGAATTTTGTGGTCAAAGGGTAGCGTCGGGCTTCCCTGGGCTTGAGTCGTAAGGGAAGCAAGGTGGGGCAGTTGTATGGTGGCGGTCGATCAATCCCTAGGCGATTGAGGAGGCGCGGCTAGAAAACCCTAAGGGGCAGCGAATGGATTCGTGCAATCTAGGGACGTGAACGAAGTAGAAGTAGTGGCAGCGGCCTCGATTTCGTATTACAGAATGAACGGATAGATCTATGTTTCGATAAAAAAATAAATTGTAATTTATATATATAAATTTATACTCAACTTTAATGACCATATCTTCCTCATATATGGTCAGAATCGAACAAAACAAGTAGCATCAGAATCGCAGCAACGAGCACTACGTTGCGGTGCAGATCTGGAGTCGATTGAAGCTAGCGAAAATCTTAGGTTTAATCGAACGTGTTCGAATTAATTTAAAATTAGGAAGTTGGCAACATAAAAACTAAAGGTGAGTTAATCTCACTTAATTTTGACTGCTAGTGTTTAATTTTAGATAGTTAAAATTAATAAATGATTGATTGGTTAAATTGATGCATTATTATCAGTCGGATGTGATATTATATATAGTAATCTATATATACTAGAGTGATTGATATTCCTGCATAGATATAGCAGATGAGACCCTATGCACCCCGCATAATAGCGGATGACCCTATATACCACGATATTCCACCTCGAAGTGGAATTGGTATTTTTATGTTGTGCTAACATCTATGGATGCAAGGAAACAGGTTGGAGGGATCCAACTGGATTCCTCAAAAATGCTGAATTTAATTGCATATATAGTGATTTATGTTTTTGTTGAATAATTTATGACAGGTTAATGTGTGATTTAAATTAATTGGATGTTATGGTAGTTAACCTGAATCTTTGGTGCTTTGAAATACCATAAAGAAAATATGGTTTGAATTTGGAAGAAGTTTATTTCAAAAAAAGGATTTTGAATTAAAATGTTTATAAGGAGTTTTGGGTTAATAAATTAGATAAAATAAATGGTTTTGAAATTTGTACTTAGTTAAATCAGGTTATTATGAAAGAGGTTTTGAAATAAAATTTATAAAAGAATTTCTAAACGATAAATTCTTAAGTGGCACTTGTTTAAGAATAAAAGGAGGTTTTAAAAATCAAGATTTTAAATATTTTGGAGATAGAAGTGAAATAGGGAAAATAAAAATAAAATTGGCTAAACTGGAGTTCAAGTGAGATTTCCAAATTTACGAAATGGAACTGGAATCGAGGAATTTGACTTGTTTTAAAAAAAAGAGGATTGTCAAATATTAAATTGGTGATTTTAAAAGTGTTAAATATACTCTAGAAATTAGTTATTTAAGCATTTAAATTGTTTAAAGCATATTTAATTATTAATAGTTACTTCATAATGATTTTCAAAGATTTATTATTATTTAGGGAATAGTCGGCATTTTTTTTAAAGGATAAAGTATTAAATATTAATTTAGCTTTCTATAATAACTTTTATTTAAGTATAATTGCCTAGTTTTAACTTTAAATTTATTTTAGATCTTACAAGAATTATTTTCAGTCAATTTTTTTAAAATAAATTTTCGGGAAGTAATGATATACTCGCATGGCGTAAATCAGAGGCAGTGAGTGCCTGCAGCTAAGTCTTGAATTTCTCTAGGATAGAGAGTAACCATTGAGCTATGATCCATGGTTTGATACTGCAGTGGTACTTTCCACATTATTTTAAGAAGGTTTTCAAATATTTTTGAAGATATTTTTTTAAAATATTTACTAAATTCGATAAGATAAGTATGTATAATTTGGATAAAGAGATTAATGTATTTAAATTTAGGTTAAAAAGTGATTTAATGTTTTTAAGTATAAAACGAAGTGTTGCTTGAATTGATTGTTTAATTGATATTTAAATAACCGGCTATCAAATCTGGACCCAAATATAAATTTGGAAATATCTAAAAGAAGTATGGGAATCATATGGTACAGTTACCATTTGAGGTACTATACTGTAGGTATAAACTCGTTTTGTTCTTCTTGGAAGCTTATAAGGAAATCCATCCACAAACGGTTAGGAGGTGATCTCCGATCTTATCTTCGTCTGTTTATTTCCTAAAGAACCAGAGTTGAGTTTACCGAAATATCGAACGTTGTTTTGAAGAGACTGAGATCAGATTTGTGATCCGAAAACAACTTCGATCCAACGAATACGTTTTCTTAATGAAGACAAGAGTATGGAGTCGAAGATGGAGCAGTGCGGTGCAAGGGCTAATCGCTACTAGTCCTGAGGGTAATTTCAAAATGGATGTAGTCGAAATAGTGCCTTCGATTCCATTCGGACTGGAAACGGACTTGTATGGATGAATGCTACCAGTACATTATCATTGGAGGACAATGAGCATTCTAAGTGAATATTTCTAAAAAGGAAATCGTAGTCTCTAGCCTCATCAACCTGGAATGACTGAAAATCAGGGGAGATGCAGCAAGGCTAAGTGGGTCGCACCCAAGTGGGGGTAAGGTTACCCCTATCTAGAGTCTCTTTTATTCGGCTGTGCGGCAGTTGGTGATCCCAACCACGGGGTAATTTTACTCGGACTATCCAGGTTAGGGGTAGTTCGGTCTTGCATTGGCGAGGATCGATCGGTTTGATCTCGGTACATTGTTCTAGATGTGTATCGTGATAGGTGGTACCCTAATGCCTAGTTATTTAGTTGAAATCCATTCTTCAATAAGCGCCGTACGGTTTTGATTGCGCCCAACTACGCTGGAACGTGAGATGCAAGCATTTCAGCTGTTTGAATAAGTATTTGCACTTAGACACTATTACAATTCATATGATTTTGATATGAAATGTTTTAGTTATTGTAAGGTAAAAACCAGTCGTGTTTATTTGTGGCGTGGTGTTACGAGATACCTTTGA
The DNA here is from genome assembly GCA_030765085.1 of Allium cepa. Classification (NCBI taxonomy): domain Eukaryota; kingdom Viridiplantae; phylum Streptophyta; class Magnoliopsida; order Asparagales; family Amaryllidaceae; genus Allium; species Allium cepa. The sequence continues at coordinate 401,180,325 of CM060932.1, forward strand.
TTTCCAAAGGATTTTGAAAACTTTAATAATTCAATTGAGTGTGTTTTCTCATGCTAGTTCTCCAGACTGACTCGAGTTTTATTTTATTATAATGCTCGAATCAGATCGAGTATTATAGGTTCAGGGTTGGGTACTATGGAGCTCCGGAGACGAGCTGGAGATCGAGCCGTATTCTCGTACTTGTTTATTTCCTTTGCAGTGTTGTTTGAAATTATTAGCAGTTATGAGGACAGGATGCTATAACTGTCCGGGCTGGTGATTATTTATTTGTGCTCTCTAATGTGAGATATGTTTATTGCAGTTTTTCTTTGTGTAAAGAACTATTGATATTATAGATTATTCTATCCACTATGAGATTTTGTTTGTTTAGTTTTCTTCTTCTATTAGCTACTTTCTTTTCCCTCAACAATCCGTCCTTCCGGCACTCGATCGTTCCGCATGTTATACGATGAGCGTATTTATGTCGATTTTCAGGGGTTGTCATGGGCGGGTCTTGACATTTTGGTATCAGAGCATAGGTTGGCGATATACCTAGTCTTTGGTGGGAATTACTCTTTAGAGATAGAGTCAGTAGTACTCTAGAATGAGTTTGAGTGTATTAATAGATATAAGTGCGTAATTGCTAGTGAATATAAAATGTTTTTATGTTATGTTGACTTATCGATTAAGTGTTTATGAATTGTGGTCGGTAGGGAAGTACAACTGTATCGATAGGAGTTTCTAAACTCTTAAACAAAGTAAACCGACATAGTATTATTTTAAAATGGGTAAATAAAATCATTTTACCCAAAAATTATATTTTGATATAAAAAAATAATTTTTTGAAAATTATTATATATATATTTGGATGTTTGGTTGTTAATATTAAAAATCAAATACGATTATAAAATTTGAAATGGTTATATATATAACCAAATAGAAGTTTATAAAACTGACTATACAAAGAAGTATAACTAAAATTTTATTTAAACCAGAATTTAAATCCCAGATGTTTTGGAAAATGTTTTAAAATGAAATTCAATCAATGTTTGGGAGTTTTTAAATCTTGAGAATGTTGGAAATAAGTGTTTTCCAAAGTGGTTTGAAGGGAATAAAGGAGTATTATTTTGGAAATAATTTTTAATAGAAATTGTTTTAAAATGAATTTTTAGAAGTAGAAACATATTGAACTCACTTCAGTCGCTGGAAATAATTCTGCTGATGATGGCCACATCATCAGTATTAATTTTCGAGTTTCTAAGTGAAGGATTGCTACCGTGGTGGTTGACTATGATTATTGCTTTGGCTTGTTTGACAAACAAGTGTGTTTTAGATATTCCAAAGAGAAATTGTTTTGGTAAAACCAAGTTGTTTTGAAAATCCAGAGGTAAGTTTTGATATACCAAAGTGGGTATGTGCTATATACGATTTCAAATTGTTTAGAACTAAGACTGGCTAATTAAATTCCGGGATTTCCATTTAAATGACTTGTAAGTCAGAGAAATCAGTTATTAAACTTAATAATTGAAGTTGATATAGATAAGAAAGTAAAATGAAAATTTTAATCCTGAAATTAAAATTTAACTTGAGTAAATTAAAGTGAATAAGATATGTTGGAATTTAACTTAAGTTAAATAAGATTGAGAATTGGATTTGAATTGAGTTGGATATTAAGTTGAAAAGTAGAATATGTATATTATTGTAAGTTGAAATTACTAAATGAAATGGATACACTTAAGATGTTAAGTGATACATACATACATACATACATACATATACATACATACATACATACATACATACATACATACATATATATATATAATCCAGAGTGATGATTGTAAGATGTAAAAGGACTTAAATAGGTAAAATGGAATTTTTAAATCAAAAAGTTTAGAACTTGCGAATGAAAGAATGAATGGTAAAACCTAAATCAAAATGATTTGGTGTTATGGCAAAAGATTGGAAATTCAAAACTTGAATTTTTAAATGGAGAGTGGATTAGAATTGAGTAAATTAAATATAAACTTGAATTGTGAAGTGTTTATATAACTATATTTGATGGATATTAAATATAAATAAGGCTTAAGTGGAAAGTCATGGAGTTGTAAATAAATAAGGTATATAACATATTAAACCGGGAAATCGAAAAAGGATAACCAAATTAAAATGGTTAAGAAACTGATAATAAGAAATGAATTAAATATGGTTCCGAAATATGATTTTGGAGTAGAATTTGGGAATGAACTTAAGTTTTTAAAGCTGAATATAACTTAAGCATCGATATGGAAAGTTTATAATAAACCTTGGAAATAACTTTGCGAAATGGTTTATAATAAATTAGCTTTAAGTGAAATGTCGTTCACTAAAAAAAGAAGTGAATAGCACTATATGAATTAAATGAATGTGAATGGGAAAGATGTAAAATAAGTTGGAAGTAAAGTTAATGTGGAATGTAAGTGTAGGAACGATGTTATGATATAACAAATTGTTCGAAAATTGTCTAGCATGAAATGGCCCTCAAGTGGTGTAATATAGATTGGTATACAAAGTGAATGAAAACAAACAAATTGAATAAGATTCAATTTAAAATGAATTGGAACTAGGTTGCAATGTAAACTTAACTTAAGTGATTATCTATGAAATAAATTCATAAATAAAATTAACATAGATTGGAAATGTGTTTGATATAAAAATGAAGTGAACAAAGTTTGGTAGATAGCATAAATGAGAATCGAAAGGAAATTAAATAAATTGGTTTAGAGTCAATTTAAAGGGGGGAAAATTAAGGTTAATAAAATGGATTTGCATAAATGGAAGTGAATATAAATGGAATTCAAATAGATTGATTGGGAAGCAATTTGAAATTGAACAAAGGTGGAATTATGCAAGTAAGGCACATATAAACGAATTTGGAATGAATATGAGTTTGGGTGTTGTAAATATGAATTGTGTATAATAAATTTGGTTGTAAGTTGTTTCGAATTGAGTAAAATGATATAAAGGATACATGGACCATGGAAAGGAATTACATTAGGCTTGGAACCTTAAAATTGCTTGACATGTATGTTTGGCATGTTTGGGTTATGAAATTTATATCTTTAGCTAGTTAAAAAAATGAAATATTATAGAATTTCATGTTATTGTTACTTATGTGCTAATTTCGAGTAAATACAGGTACATGAGGCTATTAGAAAAGGTTTTGTTTCGCAAATGCATATAAAATAAGCTGCTTGCTTAAAAACGCTAATATGAGGTATGCCTATGTAATAAAATAAAGAAATGATAATGTATTGTTATGTATTTTGTTTTTCGACCGTGTGGGTCGATGTATATATATTTATCTCTCTTATGATATTGTAAAAGGCTCTCCGTACAAAAGAGACTGCCAAAAAAATTTGGGAATTTAGGGTGTTAGAATTTTTTTGAATGTTTTGGAAAATTTTGGTTAACTAAGAAAGTTGATTTTTGGAACGGTGTTAAAAATCAAGTTTTTGAGATAGAAAGAGAAAAAAATTGTTTTTGATTAAATTAAAAGGGTTTTGAGAAGTAAATGTAGGATTTTGACTAAGAGGGTTTTGGGTAAGTAAATATGTTTAGAAGCATTTTTCCTACCTTAGCAATTTCTACGGCGAAAATTTTATAAGGATAGAGGAATGTGACGACTCGGAATTTTGATCGTTAATTTTGAAATTTAGTTTATTATAATTGTTGAATTTGAATTTTAAATTGATTTTGAATATGGAAGGATTTCTGAAGTGGTTTAAAACGCCAAATATAGCAATTGATTTCATTTGGTGAAATAGTAAATTAATATTTGAAATTGGACAAATATGGGAATCTGGGGTTAAGTGGGAGTGAAAAATGATTTCTAAAATTTATTTAAAAGATAATCTATTTGGATTAGAATTATAATATTGGACTTGTGGAATTAAAGTCGATAAGTTTAAAAATTGGGAATTTATATATTAATTTAATAGTGAAATTTAATATATTAATAATGTGAATAATCAAATTTTGATTTAATATGAATTGGAGTGATTTCTAACATGAATATAAATTCTATGTGATTTAAATGGAGTTGGCAAGTCTTTAAAATTAAAATTTTAAATGATTTCGACGATTTTGAAAATCGCTCAATTTAATCGACGAGTAAAAATAGCCTTCCGGAGCACTGTCTCGGAATTCGACGAAACCGGTACCATTGGATCCTTAATAGTTAATTGTTATCGGATTTCAAATTTCGTAACGTTTGCAGTTATCATTTGGTCGTATGGGATAGAAACGTGTTGAAATAAATATCGAAAATTTAATATTTAAATACGATTCAAAGAGCTATCTTGCACATACGATCACATTAGCTCCAAAACACATTCCATTGCGTTCGGAATAGGAGTAAAACATTACAAATGCTAGCTAGCATTTGGAGGTCGTTTGAAAAAGCATGTTAAAATTGGATATAATATTAAAATAACTTATATACGTATATATACGTGTTTCAACAGTAACAAAACACTAGTTTATATCGAGCCACCGTTATTGCATTCAATGACCGAAAAATGTCGATCTTCTTTCTCCAATATCTCGAAATCCTTACACAATTAAGCTTCGATTTCTAAACGAAGATCGTAAGCTTTACGATAGCTTTCCATCCATACGAACATGATCGTCGATGGTGGAGTGTAGAGGTTGAAATCATGGCATGTTTGTCATGCGTTTCATGCGATCTTATGGTCAAATGGTAGCGCCTAACTTCGCTAGGCTTGGGCCATAAGGGGAGCAAGGTAGGGTGTGACGCCCCACCTCTATACCCATGCTAGCCCAGAACACTACGGTGTAGTGCTGTCAACTAGCGTGGAGAATAAGGCTGTTGAGGAGCGGCCATCAGTAGTTAGGCCTTACACTAGTATTGGTTATCTCGATAGGAGTGGTATATACATATATATATATATATATATTCTTTCATTTTTCATCTCTGGTTTATTTACTCCCGTCGACATACCCCAATTCCAGTATAAAACGAACTACGATGGTTCATAATAGTTTAGGACAGTAGATATAATAATAACACAGACAATATCAATAAATGCGGAACACAGATAAAACAGAAAAGTCTCATATATATATATATATATAACTGATGTCAGTTACAATACATTTGACATAGAACATATGATACAACTACAACTATCGACCCAGGAAGTTATATATGCAAGTACATATCGACTAACATACATGAATACATATCAACCTGTGCTATGACACGACAACTCCCAAAAGATATGAAAAGTCTTCATAGCTCAAACAGCTACCCAAAGCAAGATATCTACGACCTGAAATAACTCGGTCTGACCCGAGTATTAAATTCAAAAGAAAATAATACACGGGTCAGTCTAATTCAAACTCAGTTATTAGTGCACAAAAGCAATAATAAATGAAGAAACAAATAGACAACAGTCACAATAAATCTCATTTATCTGATCCTTAAATAAAGAAATCGGATAACGATAAATATAACACGTAATAGTGTTAAACAACAATCAGCAGATTCAAATCATCAACAAAGATAAATAAAAAGAATATCAACGAAGATAATTTGAAAAACATCGAAATTGCCAAATCGGCAATTAACAACAAAATCATCAAATTAAACCAATCAAAATACAATTCAAATCATATTGAATTGAATAAACGAAACAGTTCAAACAATTGAAATATCAATTAAAATAACAATACGGGTAGGGCTGCAGTACACGCACGCGTGCACTTCCTCGCCACTACGGAATATGGAATACGCAAAAGATCCATAAATCGAAACAAAATAGAATATCATACACGCCATATCGTGTGGCTGCAGTTCACGCTTGCGTGCACTGCCTTGCCACTATAGTGATGATGTACCCAAAAGATCATCGAACCGAAATCACATGAAGAATCAATTATCGATATCACGGCCTCAACGTCAAAGTAGGTACAACAGAATTCACTAGTATAACAAAAATGAACCAACATCAATATGCAAAGATGCACATAACGACTCCAAAAATTAACAGCCACTCGAAACTGCAGAGGTCAAGTCATGGATATCATGACTCATCACAACTTCAAGGTCAAACAAAGCTAACAGTAATACCAAGAAATCCAACAAGGTCGGGCTGGGCAACAATAATGACCAATAAATTCACGTCATTGCCCCACTATATCGTGAAATACAAATACTACATGAAACTGACAGTACTGGAGGGACAATAAGATGGTCAAGTGACAATGTACATGGACCCAAACTGTCAAGCTATATCAATGAACCACATAGTGGATGTTCAACCAGTAAGGTAGCACCCCATCTGTGAACAGGGAAGGCAACGTGACACAGTTACATGCCGGGATAAACCTTGCAATAGGTCCATAATGTGTACCAAACAAATACACAAAATGCAACTGCAGATACAAGGGTGTGACAACATAAAATGAATCAGGGAGTGTAAACCCCAACATCAGGTGATACTAAGTGCAACTTAATTTCAAGCATCGTTAGCAAAGGGATACGACTTCAAAGTATGAGAGCAATGTACAGGCCAACAAAATATGTGAATAAAAACATATGCAACAGTATAAGGAAACAAACTCCGAAATGCCCAAAGACCAATAAGTTCACTTCACTGCTCAAATGTACATGAGGCCAATTTCAGTGACACGGCCCCAATGAAACAACTCAGTGCAACTGACTCGAAGTAATATGCAGTGACAACAAGATGAACTTGTATGCAAGTGAATACTACCTGAACCAAACAGTGGACAACAAATAATACAAGTGATGCGCAAAAGTATTCCAGATTCGAACAACACAAGTGCACAGGCAGTTTTACCAAAATAGACAATACAACATCTCACAGCAACATGACTTAGTGCATAAGCACTATGCAGAGTTCGAGGCTACCAAGATGAACGATTTGCCTCAAAGTAAAGTGAAACAGTTACAAGATGAAATGTACAATGCCCAGTGAAACTCAAGTGTCCAATAATACATCTCGAAATCAATTTCCCTTAAATAGAAAATGCACATGAACGTTGTGGCAACAGTTCAAGGCAACAGTAACAACTCAAATGCAAACTATGTCATATATGATACAGTGGCAAATTGCACAAACAAGCACAAGCGTGCTACAGAGAACATGCAACATGAAAGACATGAAGACAGTAAAGTGCTGACTGAAAGAAAACTACAAAGACATCAACGAGTATGACATAAGGCAGTGCAACAAAGACCACCAATGTTCAATGTAAATGCAAGCTAGTAGCTCATACTACACCTCAGGTCAGAGACAAATGAATGACCAGTTCAACCAAGAACGTAACCTAGTGTACAACAACCCATGCTAGTATCCTACTTCGAACACAACAAGACAAGCCTGAATTTCAAAGTGAACCAGTGCCAAGTTCAAACTTAAAAATAGTAGCAGTTTGAACAATGACAGAAAATACGAAGTCCACGTCAATGCCAGAAATTCACGAAATCAAAGAAGCAGGCAAAGTCAAAGGAAATCAATAACAATAAAATCAAGTCGAACGAGATAAAATTCCAAAACAATTAAAAGCCATAGTTAACCAACGAATGTTCAATATGCAGAAGACTTAAGTCAAAAATCTCATAATGGCCGAAGTCAATAATTGACAGAGATTCAACTAAGTCAGATTTCAAAACCAAGTATCAACACAAAATCGAACGAGAGCATAGTACTGAGTTCGAATTAAGATGTGAGTATAAATTACTCACCTTGTAGACGAATTAAGAAAAAGCTAAGCACACCAGAAATCAAGCGAAGCCAGAGAAACCGAGGGAAGACGAACGAAGTTCGAACCCTTACGGCCATTGTCTTTGATTTCTATGCCCTAATTTTTGAAAGGGGGACGAACGAGAAGGAACGAACTAAAACATAGCCGCCATTTTCATTTTCTTTTGTTTCGTTGGTTTTAGGTTTTTTTTTCAATGAGAAAGATTAAAAAAGGGGGAACGGGTTATACTCAAACAATACGGCATCAAAATGGATGGGCCGAGATTTAACATTTAAAGCCAACAACACTTAATCCTTTTTTAAACGTACTACAAAAGGATTTTCACTCGATTGAAAACTTCAATTGGTAATTAGCGAAAATATTAATCGTTTAATGTCAATTATAAACTGATGCGAAATACCGAGTTGTTACAGACTCCCCTCCTTAAAGAAATTGCGTCCTCGCAATCATAAGGAATAAATGGACAAAAGGTAACAACCATAAGAGCATATCATCACAAGATGAAGAAAATTTGAAATAGAAAGTTCACCATATAGAGCAAGGAAGAATAAGCCTGAACGTGTTTGCTCGATGAATTCTCTGGATTCCTAAGTGCAATCCTTAGGATTTGAGAACCATTGAACTTCTGCAAGAAAAACATCTTTATTTCGAAGGTGCTACACCCCCGAAGCAATGATGTGATTAGAAGGTTGCTCAAGAATAAAAATTGGAAATCCCTAAGGCATTTCCGTAATTGAAAGACGTGGAAAACGTCATGAATAGCAGAAAATTGAGTCGGTACACCGGCGTAGTACAATATAAACACCAAAGAAATCTTTTAATTTCATAAAAGAAATTCACAAATTCTCTACAAAATTTAATTATCAATTAGATAATCAGAATACAGAAATCAAAAAACAACAATATCTAATTATCGATATGATAATTAGAAGACAGCAAAATCAGCAAATCTAATTATCAACAAAGATAATTAGAAAACACAAGTCACAAATATATAACTATCAAAAACGATAATCAGGAATTACCACAACGGTAATCAAATTTCAAATCAACAAATATTCAATTATCAAAACGATAATCAAATCTTAAATCATAAATATTTAATTATCACAAACGATAATTAAATCTCAAATATCTAATTATCACAAGCGATAATCAAAAACAACAAATATCTGATTATCAAAAACGATAATCAGAAATCACAACTCAACGAATGTTTAATTATCACAATTGATAATCAAATCTTAAATCACAAATATTTAATTATCACAACGATAATTAAACCAACAAATTTTTAATTATCACAAACGATAATTAAATCTCAAATATCTGATTATCACAAGTGATAATCAGAAACAACAAATATCCGATTATCAAAAACGATAATCAGAAATCACAAATATCCGATTATCAAAAACGATAATCAGAAATCACAAATATTTCAATTAACGAGTCCGGAATTAACCGAAATAGCAAACGCACATGTCCCATAACCACGAGTTTTACTAAATCGTTTAATTTACTTCATCGTTTCCTTGCAAGTGCAAAATTGTGTATTTTAAATAAATAACATTTTACGTTCTCAAACGGACAAGTCCAGAATTAAACGAATCAGTAAAAGAAAGGGGTCATAGTCCTCGATTTTGCTGAAACGTTTAAATCGCTTCCTCATTCTTTTGAAAGCGTAAACTGTAAAAATTTTGAAAACAATTTTTATTTTATTTTGAAACAATTTTTAAAACACGTGATTAAAACAGCAACATCGGTAGCAACTTCGACAAGGAAATTGCACTTCTCAAAATACCGTAAAAACGGACAACAAAATAAGCATCGCGGGATAACCGCTTGAAAATCCATTTTAAAATTGACAGTTACTGAAGTTAATACGTCAAAATCTCATCAAGATAATTGGCATCAAAATATAATACCAATGAATTTTCATTCATCAAAAATGTCACAAGAATCTTCTCAAAGATAGAAAGGGATATCATACCCTAAACTTGTATTCATAACAAGTCAATGACTCACTAATTCACCAATGCACAAAAATTGATAAAACTTATCAATAGAAATCACGAAAATTGGTGAAGCACCAGTTCTAGAAATCATCACAAGAAATCCAGAAAGCATAAATTCTAGAAATCTACACAAGAAATCCAGAAAACACAAAATGAGAGTATGAAAACTCAAATGGGAGTATGAAAACTCAAATGGGAGCATGAAAATTCACCTACACGTGAGCATGAAAACTCACCAACACGTGTAACGCAAAGCGAGAACGGGAGCATGAAAACTCACCAACACGTGTAACGCAAAGCGAGAACGGGAGCATGAAAACTTACCTACACGTGAGCATGAAAACTCACCAACACGTGTAACGCAAAGCGAGAACGGGAGCATGAAAATTCACCTACACGTGAGCATGAAAACTCACCAACACGTGTAATGCAAAGCGAGACGCTATCTCATGGTGGCCAACCATTAAATTTTGACACACGAATGGTCCGAAGACCGTGGGGAGCTACCCCATATGGATGAGTCGGAATCACCCAGATAAAGTCTAGGCTAACCAAAAAGCAAAAAGGTATGTGTGAATGGAATCACACAAATGGTGTCTAGCCTAACCTCGCAACAAAAAGGTATATGTGAGTGGAATCACACAAGTGGTGTCTAGGCTAACCAAAAAATAAAAAGGTATGTGTGAATGGAATCACACAAATGGTGTCTAGCCTAACCAGAAAGCAAAAGGATATGTGTGAGTGGAATCACACAAGTGGTGTCTAGCCTAACCAGAAAGCAAAAAAGGTATGTGTGAGTGGAATCACACAAATGGTGTCTAGGCTAACCAAAAAGCAAAACGGTATGTGTGAATGGAATCACACAAATGGTGTCTAGGCTAACCAGAAAGCAAAAAAGGTATGTGTGAGTGGAATCACACAAATGGTGTCTAGGCTAACCAAAAAGCAAAAAGGTATGTGTGAGTGGAATCACACAAATGGTGTCTAGCCTAACCAGAAAGCAAAAAGATATGTGTGAGTGGAATCACACAAATGGTGTCTGGGCTAACCAAAAAGCAAAAAGGTATGTGTGAGTGGAATCACACAAATGGTGTCTAGCCTAACCAGAAAGCAAAATGATATGTGTGAGTGGAATCACACAAATGGTGTCTAGGCTAACCAAAAAGCAAAAAGGTATGTGTGAGTGGAATCACACAAATGATGCCTAGCCTAACCAGGAAGCAAACAAAGAGACATCTCACAATTGCTAGTCTAAATCATAAAATGATCGTCATGATCAACGAGAAGTGTCAATTACACTAAGCTAGTAAATATAAAAGTTTAGCCTCATGTCCCATGACCACTTGCTTAACTCAAATATTTACGAACAAACTGTAGATCTTCACTAGAAAATTTCACAAAAGATTAAATCGAATAAGTCCAAGAATTAACCGGCGAAGTAAACGCAAGCGTTTCATACGACTCGTTTTACTAAGTCGTTTAATTAGATTTCTCATACGAGTGAGGTAAATGTTTGTATATACTAGCAGATTGGAAAACGGTTTAGGAAAAGAGCTTCGTAGTAAAATAGTTTTGAAATCGTTTGGCGAAAAGGGTTTTGATATTTACTACTAGTATAGAAAACCTTTATATTTTTAAAGTGACAATCTCAAAAATGATTGTAGAAACAATCAATCACAAAAATTCACATACAAAGATGTGAATAGAATCAAAAGAAATCGATATTAAGTTCTTCAAAAGGTATGTTCACGAAAATCCCGAAGAAAATGTCATCAAAGTTGCTAATAAATGATAGCAACAAATCGGGGAATTAACAAGAATCGATTAAATTTGGAAACCAAATCAATTCACTAAAATTCACATTCGAAGACGTGAATAAAATCCAAAGAATTCGATTCCAAATCCATCAAAGTAAAAATACTCAAAAATTCCAGAAAAAGAAGTTATAACAACTAATCGGAAAAGAAGAATCGATTAACAATTGGAAAAGCAAAGCAAAACGAGCAATTTCACGAAAACAAAGTCAAATGCACATGAATAAGCGTTAGGAATTCATACCTAACAATCAAAGATAATCATATGCAAAGATGAGAGATAAAACATCGACAAATAGTTGTATCACATGTTCCATCTAAGTTATGTTTTATATTATGTCCATAAACTCCAGGCTTTGATACCAAGCTGTGACGCCCCACCTCTATACCCACGCTAGCCAAGAACACTACGGTGTAGTGCTGTCAACTAGCGCGGAGAATAAGGCTGTTGAGTAGCGGCCATCAGTAGTTAGGCCTTACACTAGTATTGGTTATCTCGATAGGAGTGGTATATATATATATATATTCTTTCATTTTTCATCTCTGATTTATTTACTCCCGTCGACATACCCCAATTCCAGTATAAAACGAACTACGATGGTTCATAATAGTTTAGGACAATAGATATAATAATAACATAGATAATATCAATAAATGCGGAACACAGATGAAACAGAAAAGTCTCATATATATATAACTGATGTCAGTTACAATACATTTGACATAGAACATATGATACAACTACAACTATCGACCCAGGAAGTTATATATGCAAGTACATATCGACTAACATACATGAATACATATCAACCTATGCTATGACACGACAACTCCCAAAAGATATAAAAAGTCTTCATAGCTCAAACAGCTACCCAAAGCAAGATATCTACGACCTGAAATAACTCGGTCTGACCCGAGTAATCAATTCAAAAGAAAATAATACACGGGTCAGTTTAATTCAAACTCAGTTATTAGTGCACAAAAGCAATAATAAATTAAGAAACAAATAGACAACAGTCACAATAAATCTCGTCTATCCGATCCTTAAATAAAGAAATCGGATAACGATAAATATAACACATAAAAGTGTTAAGCAACAATCAGCAGATTAAAATCATCAACAATGATAAATAAAAAGAATATCAATGAAGATAATTAGGAAAACATCGAAATTGCCAAATCGGCAATTAACAACAAAATCATCAAATTAAACCAATCAAAATACAATTCAAATCATATTGAGTTGAATAAACGAAACAGTTCAAACAATTGAAATATCAATTAAAATAACAATACGGGTAGGGCTGCAGTACACGCACGCGTGCACTTCCTCGCCACTACGGAATATGGAATACGCAAAAGATCCATAAATCGAAACAAAATAGAATATCATACACGCCATACCGTGTGGCCGCAGTTCACGCTTGCGTGCATTGCCTTGCCACTACAGTAATGATGTACCTAAAAGATCATCGAACCGAAATCACATGAAGAATCAATTATCGATATCACGGCCTCAACGTCAAAGTAGGTACAACAGAATTCACTAGTATAACAAAAATGAACCAATATCAATATGCAAAGATGCACATAACGACTCCTAAAATTAACAGCCACTCGAAACTGCAGAGGTCAAGTCATGGATATCATGACTCATCACAACTTCAAGGTCAAACAAAGCTAACAGTAATACCAAGAAATCCAACAAGGTCGGGCTGGGCAACAATAATGACCAATAAATTCACGTCACTGCCCCACTATATCGTGAAATACAAATACTACATGAAACTGACAGTACTGGAGGGACAATAAGATGGTCAAGTGACAATGTACATGGACCCAAACTGTCAAGCTATATCAATGAACCACATAGTGGATGTTCAACCAGTAAGGTAGCACCCCATCAGTGAACAGGGAAGGCAACGTGACACAGTTACATGCCGGGATAAACCTTGCAATAGGTCCAGAATGTGTACCAAACAAATTCACAAAATGCAACTGCAGATATAAGGGTGTGACAACATAAAATGAATCAGGGAGTGTAAACCCCAACATCAGGTGATACTAAGTGCAACTTAATTTCAAGCATCGTTAGCAAAGGGATACGACTTCAAAGTATGAGGGCTATGTACAGGCCAACAAAATATGTGAATAAAAACATATGCAACAGTATAAGGAAACAAACTCCGAAATGCCCAAAGACCAATAAGTTCACTTCACTGCTCAAATGTACATGAGGCCAATTTCAGTGACACAGCCCCAATGAAACAACTCAGTGCAACTGACTCGAAGTAATATGCAGTGACAACAAGATGAACTTGTATGCAAGTGAATACTACCTGAACCAAACAGTGGACAACAAATAATACAAGTGATGCGCAAAAGTATTCCAGATTCGAACAACACAAGTGCACAGGCAGTTTTGCCAAAATAGACAATACAACATCTCACAGCAACATGACTTAGTGCATAAGCACTATGCAGAGTTCGAGGCTACCAAGATGAACGATTTGCCTCAAAGTAAAGTGAAACAGTTACAAGATGAAATGTACAATGCCCAGTGAAACTCAAGTGTCCAATAATACATCTCGAAATCAATTTCCCTTAAATAGAAAATGCACATGAACGTTGTGGCAACAGTTCAAGGCAACAGTAACAACTCAAATGCAAACTATGTCATATATGATACATTGGTGAATTGCACAAACAAGCACAAACGTGCTACAGAGAACATGCAACATGAAAGACATGAAGACAGTAAAGTGCTGACGGAAAGAAAACTACAAAGACATCAACGAGTATGACATAAGGCAGTGCAACAAAGACCACCAATGTTCAATGTAAATGCAAGCTAGTAGCTCATACTACACCTCAGGTCAGAGACAAATGAATGACCAGTTCAACCAAGAACGTAACCTAGTGTACAACAACCCAGGCTAGTATCCTACTTCGAACACAACAAGACAAGCCTGAATTTCAAAGTGAACCAGTGCCAAGTTCAAACTTAAAAATAGTAGCAGTTTGAACAATGATAGAAAATACGAAGTCCACGTCAATGCCAGAAATTCACGAAATCAAAGAAACAGGCAAAGTCAAAGGAAATCAACAACAATAAAATCAAGTCGAACGAGATAAAATTCCAAAACAATTAAAAGCCATAGTTAACCTACGAAAGTTCAATATGCAGAAGACTTAAGTCAAAAATCTCATAATGGCCGAAGTCAACAATTCACAGAGATTCAACTAAGTCAGATTTCAAAACCAAGTATCAATACAAAATCAAACGAGAGCATAGTATTGAGTTCGAATTAAGATGTGAGTATAAATTACTCACCTTGTCGACGAATTTAGAAAAAGCCAAGCACACCAGAAATTGAGCGAAGCCAAAGCAACCGAGGGAAGATGAACGAAGTTCGAACCCTTGCGGCCATTGTCTTCGATTTCTATGCCCTAATTTTTGAAAGGGGGACGAACGAGAAGGAACGAACTAAAACATAGCCGCCATTTTCATTTTCTTTTGTTTCGTTGGTTTTAGGTTTTTTTTTTTGAATGAGAAAAATTAAAAAATGGGGAACGTGTTATACTCAAACAATACGACATCAAAATGGATGGGCCGAGATTTATCATTTAAAGCCCAGCAACACTTAATCCATTTTTAAACGAACTACAAAAGGATTTTCACTCGATTGAAAACTTCAATTGGTAATTAGCGAAAATATTAATCGTTTAATGTCAATTATAAACTGATACGAAATACCGGGTTGTTACATAGGGGCTGTCGTATGGCGGCGGCCGATCAATCCCTAGGCGATCGAGGAGGTGCGACTAGCAAACCCTAAGGGGCGGGGAGTGGGTTCATGCAATCTAGGGATGCAAATAAAGAAGAAGTAGTGGTAACAGCCTCAATTTGTGTTACAAAATGAACGGCTAGATCGGTGTTTCGGTAAAAAAAATTGTAATTTATATATATATAAAAATTTATATTCAACTATAAAATTCCTATCTTCCTCATATGTGGTCAGAATCAGACGGAACAAACGACACTGGAATCGCAACGACGAGCAATACACGTGGTGTAAATATGGGGTCGATTGGAGCTAGCAAAATTTTTAGGTTAAATCGAACGTGTTCGATTTAATTTAAAATTGGGACGTTGGCAACGTAAAAACTCAAAGTGAGTTAACTCACTCAATTTTGAACTGCTACTGTTTAATTTTAAATAGTTAAAATTAATTAATGATTGATTGGTTAAATCGATCATTATTATTAGTTGGATGTGATATTATATATAGTAGTGTATATATACTGGAGTGATTTATATTCCCGCATATTTATAGCGGATGACACGATATGCGCTCCGCATAATAGTGGATGACACTATATACCATGATATTTCAACTCGAAGTGGAATTGGTATTTTTATGCCGTGCTAACATCTATGGTTGCAGGAAAACAGGTTAGAGGGATCCAACTGGATTCCTTAAAAATGTTGAATTTAATTGCATCTATAGTGATATATGTTTTTCTTAAATATCCTGTGACAGGTTATTGTGTGATTTAAATTGATCGGATGTTATGGTAGTTAACCTGGATTTTTGGTGCTTTGAAATACCATAAAAAAGATATGGTTTGAATTTGGAAGAATTTTTTTAAAAAAAAAATAGGTATTTTGAAGTTAAATGTTTATAAAGAGTTTTGGGTTAATAAATTAGATAAAATAAATGGTTTTGAAATTTGTACTTAGCTAAATCAGGTTATTGTGAAAGGGGTCTTGTAAAAAAAAATTACAAAAGAACTTTTAAACGATAAATTCGTAGGTGGTACTTGTTAAAGAATAAGAGGAGGTTATAAAAATCGAAATTTTAAATATTTTGGAGATAGAAGTGAAATTGTGGAAACAAAAACAAAATTGGTTAAACTGTAGTTCAAGTGAGATTTTCAAATTTACGAAATGGAATTGGAATCAAGGAATTTGACTTTAAAAAAAAAAAAAGATTTTCAATTATTAAATCTATGATTTTAAAAGTGTTGAATATACTATAGAAATTAGTTATTTAAGTATTTTAAATTGTTTAAAGCATATTTAGTTATTAATGGTTATTTTATAATGATTTTCAAAGATTTATTATTATTTAGGGAATAATCAGCATTTTTGTTTTTCAATAACAAATTATTAAATATTAATATAGCTTTGTATAATAACTTTTATTTAAGTATAATTGCCTAGTTTTAACTTGAAATTTATTTTAGAACTTACAAGCATTATTATGAGATAATTTTTTTAAATAAAGTTTTGGGAAGTAATGGTGTACTCGTGTGGTGTAGATCGGAGGCAGTGAGTGCCTACAGCTAAGTCTTGAATTTCCTTGGGATAGACACATAACCATTGAGCTGTGATCCATGGTTTGATACCGTAGTGGTACTTTTCACATTATTTTAAGAAGGTTTCAAATATTTTTGAAGATAGTTTTTTTTTAATATTTACTAAATTCGATAAGATAAGTATGTATAATTTGGATAAAGAGATTAATGTATTTAAATTTAAATTGAAAAGAGATTTAATGTTTTTAAGTGTAAAATGAAGTATTGGTTGAATTGATTGTTTAATTGACAGTTTAATAACCAACTATCAAATCTGGACCCAAATATAACTTTGGAAACATCTAGAAGAGGTACGGAAATTGTATGGTACAGTTACCATTTGAGGTGCTATATTATACATATAAACTCATTTCGTTTTTCTAGAATGTTCATAAGGAAATCCATCCATAAATGGTTAGGAGGTGATCTCCAATCTTATCTTCGTCTGTTTATTTCCTAAAGAACGGGGGTTGAGTTTACCGGGAATACCGAACGTTGTTTCGAAGATCCGAAAACCATTTCGATCCAACGAGTACGTTTTCGTAATGAAGACAAGAGCATGGAGTCAGAGACAGATCAATGAAGCACAAGGGCTAATCGCTACTAATATTGAGGGTGATTCCAAAATGGATGTAGTAGGAATAGTGCCTTCGGGTCCGTACGGACTAGGAACAGACTTGTATAAATGAAGCTATCAGTACATTGTCATTGGAGGACAGTGAGCATTCTAAGTGAATATTTCTAGAAAGGTAACCGTAGCCTCTAGCCTCGTCAACCAGGAATGACTAAAAATCAGGGGAGATGCAACAAGGCTAAGTGGGTCGCACCCAAGTAGGGTAAGGTTACCCCTATCCAGAATCCTTTTATTCGGCTGTGTGGTGGATGCTGATCCCAACCGTGGGGTAGTCTTGTTCGGACTATCTAGGATAGGGGTAGTCCAGTCTTGTGTTGGCAAGGATCGATAGGTTCGATCTCGGTAAGCTGTTCTAGACGTGTACCTGACAGGTGGTAACCCAGTGCTTAGTCATTCAGTTGGAATCCATTCTCGAATAAGTGCGTACGGTTTTAATTGTGCCCAACTATGCTGGAACGTGATATGCAAGCATTTTAGCTATTTGAACAAGTATTTGTACTTAGACATTATTATAATATCAGATGATTTTGATATGAAATGCTTTGGTTATCGTAAGGTAAAAACCCGTCGTTTTTATTTGTGGCGTGTTCTTATAAGATACCTTTGATTTTCAAAGGATTTTGAAAACTTTAATAATTCAATTGATGTGTTTTCTCACACTATTTTTCAGACTGGCTCGGGTATTATTTTATTATAATGCTCAGGTCAGACCGAGTATTACAGGTCTAGGATTGGATATTATGGACCTCAGGAGATGAGTTAGAGACCCAGCCGTGTTCTCGTACTTGTTTATTTCCGCTGCAGTGTTGTTTGAAATTACCAGCAGTTGTGAGGATAGGATGTTATTACTGTCCAGGCTGGTAATTATTGATTTGTGTGCTCTGATGTGCGATATGTATATTACAGTTTTGCTTTGTGTAAAGCACTATTGATATTATATATTGTTTTTTCCGCTATGATATTATGTTTGTTTAGTTTTCTTCTTCTTCTACATACTTTCTTTTCCCTCAACAATCTGTCCTTCCAGCACTCGATCAATCGACATGTTATACGATAAGCGAATTTATGTCAATTGTCAGGGATCGTGAAGGGTGGGTCTGGACACCTATTCCTGGACAACTTGTATGGTCGAGTGTATGACATTGCATTTCTAAGACCACGTACATTGGTTTTTACGGATGTACGTCTTTTTAGTGGTATAGGAGGTGGCCCTTTTATACATAACACCCGTCTCTGAGGCATATGAACTCGGGGTTGTATTTTTGTGGAAATCAATTAGTGTTGTTAGAAATTGAGGAATGGCGATGTGGCAATCAAAGTGGGATTTGTTGTTTTAAGAAAGGTAAAATGTTCCTCAAGCCTCACACATCAGTAATGGAAAAAAAAGTCGATGCAGCAGGGCCATATGGGTCGCACCCATTAGGATATGTCTTCGGCTTTCTAGATTACCCTCTATATATTGGGTTTGTTGTGTTTTCTATGAGACATCTTGGATTAGTCAGGAATGACTAGTGTGATGTCATATTCGGTATATAGGTAGGCCGGTCTTGTGTTGGTAGCGGATGGTAAGGCCGTGCCCCGGAACATTCCTCTATATATGCATTATACGGAAGGTAGTCCCTTACCTTATCATTGTTAGAATCCAATCTCCAATACGTGCCTTTAACGGACTTGATTGTATACTTAAATATGTTGTCGAATTTATAAAATGTAACAATTCAGGCTATTTTAATGTGTTATTCGAAAGGATTTTCAAAGCAATGTAATTAGAAATAATATTAAATGATTTGATATAAATGTTTTAGTTGTCATAAGATAAAAACTCGTCCATGTTTATATGTAGTATGGTCTTATGAGATACTCCTCTTTTCAAAGGTTTTATTGGCATCATAGTCGATCTATGATACTGTCATATATATTTATGATTTGCATTTCCCAGGCTAGTTTGCTAGACAGACTTGGTTTTTTTAATATTCGAGTCAGATCTGAGTAAGTTTTAGCTTTAGCTTTAGACGCTTAGAGTTTTCAAAGAAGAGCTGAAGATCTTCATCAATCTAAGATCGTAGATTATATTCTCGCTGCATTTTGTTGTTGTTTTGTATTCAACAATTTTAAAGACAAAGGTTTGTAACTGTCCAAGCTAAATAGGCTCTGATGTATGTATATAAAATTTTCGGCTATAAAGCTTGTTGAAATAATACATGTTATTTCATCCCTATAAGATTCTGTTCTATGTCTTTATTTTCTTTTTTCCCTTAACGGTCTGCCTTTTCGTTCAATTTATGTTGGACATGTGTGGTTCATTATCAACTTAAAATGTACGGAAAAGTAGGTTGTTACAGTTTGTATCAGAGCTTAGGTTGAGTGAACACCCGAGCCTGGTAGGGGTAAAATCTCATCATAAATAGGGTTAGTAATACCCTAGGATGAGTAACTCAATAAAGATAGCTAAGCGACACCCTAGAATGAGCTGAGAGTATTATATATGAGCATGTATTTGTTAATGCTATATAAAAATTATTTTTGTTTGGGAAAATTGGTAAAAGAAATAATTTTATCTAGGATTATATTTTGAATATAAAATAATATCTTTCAAATGATATAGTTATTTATGTAGTGTTTAGTTGTTTGGGAAATGATAATATTCGGTTATTATCATTTATTTATTGATTATTTGATTTAAAAGTTTAAATACAGATACGTCTTTGAATTTAGTTTTACAATTTGACTATGTGATGTTTAATAAATAATAATTTTTGTTTAAGATCAAATGAACTTATTTAAGATAAATAAATTTTATGAATGTGTTTTCTAAATGATTCATAAATTGGATTAATGAAACGTGTTTATAAATGGATTTTTGAGAATTTAAATCTCCGTATTTTTGAAAAATCTTATGATTAACTAGTTCGTGTGGCTCAAAAGTAACTAAAAATGGACAGATGTTGTGTCCGGATGATAAACACTTCGCTTAAGTATTCCTCTTCTTGTTAAGGGAATATGTGATACTATTGGTGGTACCCAGTTCCTTGGTATCATTTTGAGTTACTCGATCTTTATAATTTTCTAAAGTTAGAAAGATAATGTGAATCATTAATCGATAGATTAGTTAGTGACTATTAATTTTTATCAAAATGTCTGCATTTGATATTGGTTAATGGGAGTTTATTACAATGTTAGAAATAAAAGATAATTTATATTTTAAATTAAAATGGTTCTTCAAAAGAAGACAGAATTTTTTAGGTAAATAAATATTTTTAAGTGATAAAGAAAGAACTTTATAAAAATGTTTGAATAAAAGATAAAAGTTTGACGAAAGGTTTTCATAAACTTTTGGGAAGGTTAATAAATACGTATAAGGTACGTAGATCATTTTGTTGCATAATTCTGATCTAAGATTCGAGTATGGAGCTTTGAGGTGTTTACACTAGTCCGAATAAGGATTTATCACTCGATTCTTGACGGTGAATATTAATGAGGGTTTATGGTTGGATACATATGTTTTCTATAATAGCTGAGAGCTATATAAGGGAAATGAAGGTTTTTGATCAAAAAGCCTGATTAGAGTCCGCACTAGAGGATCGAGGAATCAATACTAGTTCGAAAGTAAATTTGTGCATTCAAATAGAAGATCGAATCAAATATTATGTATGATCTTTGTTTATCTTTTTGGGTTTGGCTTGTGATGAAATTTTGGGGATGAAATCCTTGAAGAGGAAAGAATGTAATAATTTGTAGTTTTATCACTTTGAATTGGAATATTTAATTTGATTTTAATATTCAAATAATTGTTTTTAAATATTAAATAATCTATTTTAATCACTATATAATGATAATAAGTGATCTGTAATGGTTTTATAAATATATAAACTTGTTCTATAAAGATATACAAACTTCGTCGCGTTTTCGTGGATCGTGTTGTATTTTTATAAATGGATTTTTATATTATTTAAAATAGTTTTATAACTTCAATAATATTATTTTTTTAATTTTTTAAAGACTATAAGAAATTTATTTTCAAGTTTTGTTTATCTAAATAAATAATTTGATTAAAAACTAAAAATATAACAGAAATTCAAATTTCGGATTATTAACGATTTAACAAATATGACATATATACATACTTACACATACATACATGTACATGCATATATACATGTACAATATACATATATATTTAACAGATTTGGGGACGAAATTGAACGTTGTAATGTTAGTTGAAATATGACATATATACATACATGTACACGCATATATATATATATATATATATATATATATATATATATATACACACATACAACTATACATTTACATTTAGTATATAAAAATTGTTTACTTTTGAAAAAGCAAACTTACACATCACCTTACAAGGCACATGGATGGTAGATGGAGGGGGAGTGGGCAACGCACATGGTTGTGTAAGAGATATTTATGCAATTTTCCTATATATAACCAAGCATTCTTTTCATAATTTGCACATAATTTCTTCTTATCTTCTTCTTCACTTCATCGCTTCTCTTCTTTCAATGGCCTTGGGCCATGAATTTTGGAGAGTGAGGAAAGCTTAAGCTGTGGGTTTTTAATGGATGGAGGAGGGGTAGGTGCAAGCTATGGTGATGGTGGAGGAGGAAGGCCATGAGCTTAAGAAAGGGAGTGATCATGGTTGTGTGGTTTAGAAGAGAGAATGGTTGTCTAAGTGATGTTTAGATGAAGTAAAGGACGTTATAGAAGTGTTGTATATTTGAATGTCTGTAGGATTTGGTTTGAAAATTGTGAGTTAAGCTCACTTTGAATCACTTGTTTATATTACTTATTAATCACTTAATATTTCTTGCTATTAGTGATAATAATAGTCATTAACTACTTATAGTTATACCCTTGACCATATACTAAAATGATTTCTTATATGGTTGTTTAATATGTTCGGATGATGATTCGTCGATTATATAAAAGTTTGGTTGTGATATATATGATTATTATGACATATAAGTAGAAAATCATATATGATGAGGAATGATAGTTATGTGAATTAACAATACATTACTTATGTTAAGCTCTTTGTTTTTAAAACCAAAAGAAATGTCATTTTATAATATTGGAGTTTACTTTAGAAATGTAAAGAAATGAGAAAATGAAGTTTTGAAATAGATTTGGAATTTGTATTTAAAAGAAACAAATTGAAAAGTTGGTGTTTTGAAATTATTTAGAAAATAAATTCTATGGTTTCATTTATGGAAAAAAATAGTTTAAAAGGTGGAAAATGATATAGAAATATCATATGGATTATAATGAAGGATTTTGAATTAAAAAGGTTGGAAAAATGAATATTATATTATAGTATGTGAAAAACGTAAAATGGATTAGTAATAAATAAAATGGTAAAATATTGTTTTAAATTGGTTAATAATAGTTTATTATGTTATTAAAATGATTTAAAAGAGTTTCGGACAAGTTTTATAAAATTTGACTAAAAGGTGAAAAATAAGCTGTCGTGTTTCACCCATTTGCGATTAGTAATAAATAAAATGGTAAAATATTGTTTTAAATTATTTAATAATAGTTTTTTATGTTATTTAAATGATTTAAAAGAGTTTCGGACAAGTTTTATAAAATTTAATTAAAAGGTGAAAAATAAGCTGTCGTGTTTCAGCCATTTGCGATTTCGTGATCTGAAAAGTTAAACGGATGTGTAAGATAAAATATAAATTTGAACTCTTTGAAATAAAAAATTTCTAGACCTTATGTGTATGGTTTTCAAATGAAAAAGAAAAATCAAGATTTCTTTGAGTAAAATTTGAGATATGTCCAAATCAAGTATTCAAAATCGTTAGTTTGTAAAATATATTTTTCAACAATTTACAGATAGATAATTTTAGTCATTAAAAGTACAAAATAAATTTCATAAATATGATTTGATTTATAAAAATGAACATATGTGTAATGGAATAATTGTTTTAATCTACAAACTTTGAAACCACCATTCACTAACAATTTAACAACTGAATTTTGCAATTTTTAAATAAATGATTTAAACTTGGATTTCTCTTTCCGATGGAAATATTTTTCAAATAATTATATAAGTATTTTAAAGGTTTATAATCGATCAAATAACTTGACAACCTTATGAGTGAAGAGAGGTAGTCTCTAGGCTGTAGTTTGAGAAATAATGGCCACTCTCCCTAGCTATCTGGACTGGCCCGACTGAGAGCATAGTAAATTTGATTTACTTGGACCACATTTTCCTAAGATAAAAGTAAAGATTTATAAAATCATATATTTTAAATAAAGTTATAGATTTATAAATGGTGTTGTATAAATAAAGAGATATATTTATAAATAACGTTTTTATAAATAAATGTAAATAGAGTTATAATGAGGCTTTATAAAAGAATAGATCCTTTTAAGGGAAATTTCATAAATGGATATATTTTTCGAAGTAAGATAAAGGAAAGAGATTTAGAGTTTTCCAGGTAGAAAAGAATTTTAAATAGAATTTTGGTGGTATAGAGTGCACTCTAGGTAAACTCTATATTAAATTCTAAAAAGGGAACTCATACTATCCATGTGAATATAAAAGGTGATTTCATCGTCATTCGACGAATAATACAGGTAGAATATGAAAATTGGTATTAAGTATAATTAGTCTAATCTCTATGGATCCCTTTCACTCATTACTAACTTGTTTGTGTTTACAGTAAATGATGTCTTAAATAACATGTTTTTAACTCATTATAGTTATGTTTTGGAAATATGAAATCTCCATTAAGATTGGTATTATATTTATAATAGAATATGGAAATAGTTTCCTGAGTAATTTAAAGAAAAGTGATTTGAAAATTTCTTAAAGTCAAAAGAGATTTTAGTTAACCAAAAGGATTCAACAAAAGAGGCTTAACTTTTTTGTATACATATATATACATCTTTTTATCGATAATTGGTTCGGAGTGACCGTAATTGAATTTGGGTGATTTCTATCCGAAAACCACTTCGAACCAATATACGCATTCGAAAGTGAAGACATATGGAAGAAATGATTTTAAAGACTGGAGATCTACATAATGTAGGGCTACTTGCCACTAACCTCCAGGGTGATTCCCATATTTTATATATGGTTGCAGTAGTACCTTCATTCTGAAATATTTGACGCAAGAACTGCTCGCTACTGACCCGAGAGGGGATTTCCAAATAGGATGTAGTAGGAGTACCTTCAATTTGTCCTGTTCCTGAGCAACTTGTATGGACGAGTGTCTAATAATTCATTTCTAAGACAACGTACATTGGTTTTTACAGACGTACATCTGTTTGGTGGTGTAGGAGGTAACCCCTTTATACTTAACACCTTTCCTTGAGGCGTATGAACTCGAAGGTTGTACTTTTGTGGAAATCAATTAATGTGTTTTTAGAAATGGCGATGTGGTATTCAAAGTGGAATTTGTTTTTTAAGAAAGGTAAAATGTTACCTCAGGCCTCACACATCGGTAATGGCAAAAACATGGTGGATGTAGCAGGGCTATGTGGGTCGCACCCGTTAGGATATGGTCATAACCATTCTAGATTGCCCTTTATATATCGGGTTTATTGTGTATGCTACGTGACGTCTCAGATAAGTCGGGAATGACCGGAGTGATGTCATATTCGATACTATATACTATAGAGGTTAGCCGGTTGTAGCAACCCTAGTTTTGGCTAACATTATTTTGGACATTTAACTAGATAAATTAAATGAAATAATGTAAAGGATTAAGGGATTGAGATTTGTATAATTATAAGGCAGCGGTGCCTTAATGAAAGAACAAATGAAAATTCAAAATGAAGAAAGAAAAGGTAATAAGATAAGGACAAAATAGGAATAGGTTATCTTCTTATACCTTAAACCCTTATCTCATTCTCATTTCCAACATTCACAAACAAAACTAAATATATAGCTTGGACGACCCCCATTAAAAGTAATATAAAGGAAGATAAGCAAGGATTCATGTAGGAAGCTTGATCAAATCAGTTCAAGAGTAAATCTCAACCTTCTTAATAATCAAGCTAAGGTGAATAATAGATTACATCTCATTTTATTTTGTTTCAGTTTCTAGATAAGATTCCAATATATTTTGCACAAAAAATGACATGCTTTGATTGTTTAAATGGATATATATATATATATATGCTTGTTGATTATTTACGTTGTTTCATATAGATTTTATGATAAGATTTAATTTGAAAAACCTATTAAATGGCATCTAAATGGCTTATGTTTTTGATATACGGTCAGAAACGTTATTTTAGAGATAAGTTTCAAGTTTCATAAATTTCTAAGGTAATGTGGATTTACTATGAATTTTCTAATAAAGAAAATGGTTAAATTGGGTTTAAATTGCTTACGGCTATTATATGTTAGCTTTGGGTCAGAAATTTGAATATGTTAAAAAACATATTAAAAGTAATTTTTGAGAATTTTTAGAGAATTTTCCAATGTGTCTTATTAAAGATATAAAATTATTTAAGGTATGAGACTTAAATATTCTATATATTTATAAAAGGAGTAATGGATAATTTGCTAAATATTTTAAATTGTTAAATACATAATTCGGCAGTACTTTTAGAAAAAAATTTGAAAAAGAATTGGCAACTAATTATATGTTGACAAATAAGGTAATTTAGTTGGAACGATACTAGTTTAAAAAGTTAAAAATCTATTTTGTAAAGGATTGTTGCTTCGCCACTTTTGGTAGCCACCTTTCAACCTTATACTACTGCCTTTAACCTAATTTAAACTAGTACACACGGTATCAATGTCTTGGTATGTACTGGATTAGAGATAGGCTGACGGTATAGAGTGAAATATGCTTTTGAAGGGATTGAAGTTGTCTTTATAAACTCAGAATTATTTTGGTTACAAAATGAGGCTTTCGAAGGAAATAACTTTCGATTTAGTCAAATATACCTTGTTTTAGAAAAAGAGCTTTCGAAAGTGGTTGCCGCCTTTTATTTTAGAAAGGGAGATTTTGAAAGGATCAAAACCCCTGTTTCCGCATTCAACCTTTAAAATTAATGCCTTCGAAAGGGTTCTTTTACCTTAAACTTTGAAGCCGCCTCTCTATGCTTTCATAAGGGTTGGCTTGGAAACCATCGATTTTCTTTTACTTAGCAATAATGCTTTCAAAAGAGTTGCTTTCGCCCCAGTTTTTTTAGACCCCTAGATATATTGAAAGTTAAACACTTAGGCTTCAAAAGGAATGGTTTTCAATGGTTTCGAAGCTATGTTCCACAAACATTTACTTTAACCCAACGCTCTTGAAAGGTTTGTTTAAGTAAAGGACTTTAATGCTTTCGAAAGATATATGATGAAGGTTTCGAAGGGGAGATTCCCCAATGTTTTCGAAATGTCTACTTTTAGTATTTGAATGGAAGGTTTCCAATGCTTTCGAACGACAAGTTTGAAGTATTTTGAAAAGAGGATGTCTAAGGTTTATAAAGCTTTCGAAGGGTCACTTTTAGTGATTTCCAAAGGTCTGTTTTTAAGAGGTTTCAAAAGGTATGTTTTGGCATTTCAGTCTAGCGTTTCAGGGTAAAGTAGTTAACCTACTTCGAAAGGGGTACTTTCAATGGATTCGAAAGGAATGTTTAAAGCTTTTAAACAAGGATTTCGAAGATGACATCTTAGATTTGAAGACTAATGTTTTCTAAGTGAAGGAAGGGCTTTAAATTGTTTCAAAGAGATAGTTAACCCTATTGATTCAGGTTTTCATCAACATTGTTTTGTGTAAATCATATATCATGGCAAAGATATTTGAGTAAAGCAAAAAAGTATATTTTCCTTGTTTAAGTATGATTTAAAGAATTAAATCAATTTAAAGGAAATGTTTTCAAGGAAATTTTGATGGGGTAGTTAACCTTAAGTTAATGACTTAGATATTAGAATACCATATGGGACCGGTATAGGGTCGTGCCCTATAATTTAGCTAATAAGCCCCTAGCTAATATAAGTTTGAAATTTCCATGTGTAGGGCTTTGTCACAGGTAAGAATAATATGATGTTACACAAAGAAAAGAATATACAAATAAAGATAGGTTGTTGGTTACCCCGCAAAGCCATTAGGATTAGTTGACCCTGGAAGAAGTAAGTTAAGGATAGACGATCCAGAACCGTGTCTAGTAGAAGTTAGAATAGTTATTTTTTCTTGTAGGCTAGAGTTAGCCAATGGTTAGTAGTTAGCCAAACAAAACTATAGTGTTCAGATAGATAGTCCATTGATTACCTAATTTATGCGCATGTATGATATTGCTATTATTGCTTTAATCAATTTGATTGCAGGATTATAATTTGTATAAAGAGCTGTTTTTAAAGAGATGTTAGTAAGGGGAAATCCATTCCCCTAAGCGGCATGGTCTTACTAAATAATAGTAAATCGAGATGTGATAGTATTATTCACAGCAGGCTTTATGTTTGACTCGAAGTTTATATTTTTCCCTTAAAGTCTTGGGTGGTCAAAATTCAATTTGAGAAGATTGAGAGTTAAGGTTTTTCAAGTTTAGTAGGTTGGACGAATAGTCTTTCAAAGACGTGTAGGAGGCAAAGCTAGCTATATAGAAGCTATTTAGTTTTATTTCCGATGTGATGTATTAAGACCGATATGTCTATTTAGTACTCCGATCATCTAAGAGGCATCATCATATGTCGCTCTTGGCGTAATTTGTAATAATTATATTTGATTAAAACTTGGGAGTCGTTTTGGGATTATGTATCTGAATATGAAATATTGATTTGAAATGTAATCAGAAAAGATGTTTTAATTCTGTATTGATTTTATTTCATATTCATGTCCTTTTGATATTATAAATACTATTAACATTACCGTATTTTGACGCCAGAAGTTAATACGATGGATGACTACAGCATCTATAGGGCTTAGCTTTGGGCCTTAAGATAGGGGATGTTACAACTTGATATTAGAGCATAGGTTTATGGAAAACTTAAAAGAAATTTCAACCTTAAAATGATTTTGAAGATATAATCCTAAGGAATCAGAGAAAAGATTGGGGTATGGGATAACGCTATAGCAACGTACTTGTATTTTCTATGTATAAGTATATGCTTTATCTCTGCTCACCCATCTCTCTTACGCTATTCTTTTATGTCTTACAAAGACTTAAATGCAGATTTTATGGACGCAAGATATGGATGCTAGGAGTGGAAGAGTTAACATTGGTAGGGGAAGCACCACAACTAATGGAGATGCCAAACCAAACACTAGGAGGAATTCGGGTCGGGCTCAAGCTGCTAATGTAGGTGCTGAAATGCCGCAAGTCAAAATAGGAGCTATGTATCAGTTCTTTGTTAACATGATGCTGGCTGGAGTTGCTGCGGGTTTATTTGGAGGGAATGCTAAAGGAGAAAATCAGGGAGCACCACTGGTCAAAACCTATGATGTATTGAGTAGAGATTATGCAGGGCTGGGAAGAAAACCGTTTATCGGGACTGAGAATGCAACTGAAGTGGAGAACTGGTTACTTCATTGTGAGAGGATTTTTGCTAATTTAGGACTTAATGATGAGAAAAAAAGTAGACTAGTTTCTAGGCAGTTACAAGGAGCAGCACTGTACTGGTGGAACAGTGTTACGGTCGGAGTCAATGAGGAGACTATGACTTGGGCTGAGTTCAGAAGAAGGTTTGAGGGGAGGCTTATGTCGGAGATTGCGAAGTCAATTTTTCTCATGAAGTTTACCAAGTTGGAGCAGGGAGATATGACAGTGCTTGAGTGAGCAACCAGATTTGAGGAACTTTTAAGATACGCATACACAACGGTTGATACTATTATCAAAGGGAATGATATATATTGGTTAAAACCTGAGCTTGCAAAGGCAACATTGTCGCATATTAGAAATACGTGCGATGTAGTTGTTGAGATGGCTTTAAGGAAGGAAGATATGCTTGCTTATCTTGAGGGTAACAAGGCAGGAGGAGCTTAATGAGGGTAGAACCAGAAGAGGAAATTTTTCCATAAGATCGGCACTCAGAAGAGTGAAGCTTCCAAGAAGGGAAAGATAGATGGGCACTCAGAAGAGTGAAGCTTCCAAGAAGGAAAAGACAAAAGTTATTTGTTATAAGTGTGATAAGAAGGGACACTATGCTCATGATTGCCGAACAGGCAAAAGGAAGAAAGCCGCCAACGAGAAAGTAGTGAGCTGTTTCAACTGTAATCAAATGGGACATTATAAGAACCAGCACAGAGAGCCAGCCAAGGATGGAAAATGCAAAGTGTTTGCATTAGAGCCAGCTACCTCGAGACCAATAGCAAAGGAGAAGGGAAAAGCTATGTTGTGAGGTATGCTTTTGATTCATGGTATATCAGTTAGAGTTCTATTTGATACTGGTGCACTGCATTCTTTTACATCTCATTGTTTGGTAGATAAGCTTGGCCAAGAACTCTCACACTTAGTTATTTCATTAAGGGTTGCGAATCCAATAGGAGGATTTGCGACTCTTGAAATAAGATGTGACCACCAAGAGTTTGAGTTGTTAGGTCATGTATTTGTTTGTAGTTTGCATGTGTTTGATTTCGTAGGGTTCAGAAATATTTTGGGTATGGATTGGTTAAGTAAATACGATGCTAGGATATTTCACCATGCCTGAAAAATATTGCTTAGACACCCTGACTGCAGTGATCGAAAAATATACTCCATAGAAAACCTTATTCTTGGGGATGATGCTTTGCTGGGTGTTGTAGAGGCAGAAGACGAGTTAAACTGGATTTTTATTGTTAGAGAACTCGTAAATGTCTTTGATCTCGTAGTAGGACCGCCGCTGAAACTAGCTATTGAGTTTCAGATAGATTTAGTATTAGGAGTAGAAGGCAGAATGACTACTACTGAGATGATGGAGCTAAAGGTGCGGTTGGTGGATTTGGAAAGTAAGAACTTTATCAGACCAAGCAGTTCGCCTTAGGGAGTAGCTGCGGCGTCTACAAGGAAACCGGATGGATCGTTAAGGTTATGTATTGATTATCATTAGTTGAATGAGAAGATGATAAAAAAATCGATATTCATTACCTAGAATTGACGATTTGTTCGACCAGTTAAGTGGTGTCAAAGTATTTTCCTAGATGGATTTGGCAACGAGATTTCATCAGCTTAGAGTGGCTGAGGGTATTATTCCTTTGACGGCATTCAGGAGAAGATATGAATCATATTAATGGTTAGTAATGCCGTTCGGACCAACTAATGTGCTAGCATTCTTTATAGATTTGATGAATCGAGTTTTCCTAGAGCACTTGGATAGATTCATATTAGTATTCAAAGACGATATTTTGATATATTTTAAGGATAAAAGAGAGCATGAAGTTCATCTTACGGTGGTGCTTGAGACGTTGAGGCACATTAAATGAAGGCAAAATTTTCAAAGTGTCATTTCTGAAAGAAGGAAGTGAAGTTCCTTAGTCATGTAGTCTCAGAGAAAGGGTTATCTATAGACCCAACTAAGATCGAGGCGGTGAATAATTTGAAGAGACCCAAGATAGTGACTAAGATAATGAGTTTTCTTGGATTAGCTGGTTACTATCAGAGATTTATTAATGATTTTTCATGGATAGCAGCACCGATGACTAAGCTAACGTGGAATGATATGAAAATTTTCTAGATTGATAAGTGTGAGGAAGCATTCCAAAAGTTGAAACACTTATTGACAAACGAACATGTATTTGTTATTCCAGAATGAAGTCGAGACTTAGTAGTGTACGCAGATGCATATGGGATAGGATTAGGAGTTGTTTTAATGCGAAGAGGTAAAGTGATTGCCTATGCTTCTTGACAACTTAGACCGCACGAGTAGATATCCAACTCATGATTTGGAATTGGCTACGGTAATTTTTGCATTAAAGGTGTGGAGACAGTACCTTTTAGGAGAAAGATTCAAGTTGTATATGGGTTATAAGTCATTGAAGTACCTATTCTCTCAAAGGGAGTTGAGTATGAGACAGTAGAGGTGGTTAAAGTTTTTAGCCGCTTATGTCTTTGATACTGAGTATATACCAGGAAAAGGCAACAAGGTTATGGATGCACTTAGGAGGAAACATCAAGGGGCAGTAATGGTAATGATAGTTGAGTGGAAAGATTTAGAAGCATTGACTACACGCAAAATACAGTGGAGATCTGAAGTCAGATCTAGTAAGAAAACCGCTATGTTGTCATGTTTAGAAGTTCGACCTGTGATGATCAAAAGGATTGCTTCTAAGCAAAAGGAGGATCCAATATTAGCTAAATGTATCAAAATGTTAAGGAATGGAATAGAGAGCGATGACTTGAAAGGTTTCAATCTTGACAAGAACTGATGGTTAAGGAAGAAAGGAAGGCTATGTGTTCCAAATGTGGGAAACATTAGGAAAGAAGTTCTTGGAGAATGCCACGTTTAAAGTTTAATATTCATCCAGGAGGAATGGTGCTTGAACTATCAATAGGTAAAAGCCGAACATCAGAAACCAAGTGGGTTGCTTCAGCCTTAAGATGTTCCAGTACAGAAATGATATTATATCTCAATGGATTTCATTAATGGGTTTCCAAGGTCGTGTAGAGGAAATGAAAGCATACGGGTTGTAGTGGACAGATTAACCAAGGGTGTCAATTTCATTTCAGTTAAGTTAACTAGGACGACACCTATTTTACAAAGTTATTTATGAAGAATATTGTTAGACTGCATGGAATTCCTTGTAGTATAGTAAGTGATAGAGATTCCTTATTCGGTAGCGAATTGTTGAAGAGTCTACAGGAGATTTTAGGTACCAAGCTCAAGATGAGTATTGCCTACCATCTGTAAACAGATGGGAAAATGGAAAGAGTTGACAAAGTCTTAGAAGATTTGTTAAGAGCTTGTGTATTAGATTTTGGAGGATCATGGAAAGACCATCTACACTTAGTCGAATTTTCGTATAACAACAATTATTAAGCTATTGTAGAGATGGCACCGTTTGAAAATTTGTATGGAAGGCCATGTAAATCTCTCGTTTGTTCGCTAAAGACTGGGAATATGTTAGTTCTTGTTTTGGATTTGGTTAGGGAAGCCGTAGAAAAGATTGAGTTAATTCAGGCTAGAATGAAGGAAGCTCGGTCTAGGCAGAAGAGCTATGCTGATAAAAGATAGAAAGACTTGGAGTTCTCGGTTGGAGATCATGTTTCCATGAAGGTATCACCGATGAAAGGTGTAATCAAATTTGAAAAATCAAGAAAATTGGCACCGAGGTTCATGGGACCATTTCCTATCATAGAAAGGATTGGGAAACTTGCATATAGAGTAGAGTTACTGAATAGTTTGGTAGGAGTCCATAATGTTTTTCATATATCTCATCTAAGAAAGTGCATTCAAGATCCAGAGACTACTATAGCACCAATTGTGTTAGATGACTTAGTAGCGGAACCAAATTTGACTATAGTTAGATAGATGGTTCATATAGTCGCGAGAGATTAGAAGGGACTAAGGAACAAGATAGTCAGATTAGCCAAAGTCCAGTGGAGTGATGATGAGAGAGACTGTACTTAGAAAACTAAGAGAAGAGCTAGAGATACTTATCCTGACTTGTTTCATGGTATATTTTACCTTTATGATTGATTTTTACGTGTATCTTATCATACTTTAGAGGATGAAATTCTTTAATAAGGGGAGTCTGTAACGACCCTAATTTTGACTAACATTATTTAGAATAGTTAATTAGATCAATTAAATGAAATAATGTAAATGGTTAAGGGATTGAGATTGGTATAATTATAAGGCAGCCGTGCCTTAATGAATGAACAAATGAAAATTTAAAATGAAGAAATAAAAGGTAATAAGATAATGGAAAAATAGGAATATGTTATATTCTTATACCCTAAACCTTATCCCATTCTCATTTACAACATTCACAAACAAAACTAAATATAGTGCATAGCCGGCCACCATTAGAAGTAATCTAAAGGAAGATAAGCAAGGATTCAAGTAGGAAGCTTGGTCAAATCAATTCAAGAGCAAATCTCAACCTTCTTAACAATCAAACTAAGGTAAATAATAGATTACATCTCATTTTATTTGGTTTCGGTTTGTAAATAAGATCCAAAAATATTGTTCAAGAAAAATGCCATGTTTTGATTGTTTAAATGGATATATATGCTTGTTAACGATTTATGTTGTTTCATATCGATTTTATGATAAGATTTGATTTGGAAAACCTATTAAATGACATCTAAATAGCTTGTGTTTTTGATATAAAGTCAGGAACATTATTTTAGAGATGGGTATCAAGTTTCATAATTTTCTAAGTTAATGTGGATTTATCATGAATTGTCTAGTAAAGAAAATGGTTAAATTGAGTTTAAATTGCTTTCGACTATTATATTCTAGCTTTGGGTCATAATTTTAAATATGTTAGAAAACACATTAAAATAATTTATGGGAATTTTTAGAGAATTTCCCTAAGTATTTTATTAAAGATATAAAAATATTTAAGGTATGAGACTTAAATGTTTTATATGTTTATAAAAGGAGAAAGCACAATTTGTTAAATGTTTTAAATTGTTAATTACTGAATTCGGCAGCATTTTTAGAAAAAGTTTTGAAAAAAGAATTGGCAACCAATTATTTGTTGACAAATAAGGCAAGTTAGTTGGAAAGATGTTACTTTAAAAAGTTGAAAATCAATTATGTAAAGGATTGTAGCTTCGCCACTTTCGGCAGCCACCTTTTGACCCCATACTACCGCCTCTAACCTAGTCCAAACCAATGCCACATGGTATCAATGCTTTGGTACGTAGTGGATTGGAGGTAGGTGGATGGTATAGAGTCGAAACATGTATTTCAAGGGAATAGAAGTAGTCTTTATAAACTCAGAATTACGTTGGTTACAAAATGTCACGACCTGTTTTCCCGTACCCTTTGAATCAACAATAAAACACACATGTTCAACTGAAATTGCATGAAAAGACGGATCTTCAAGGGTAGAAAGAAAAAAATAGATAGAACAGAATCTCACACGAATGGAATAACATATAATATTGAACAAATTATTTTTACAGCGGAAAACTTTTAAATACATATATCAGAGTCTAACCTAAATTCAGCTTGGACAGTTATAAACATCTGTCCTTACAATTGCTGACAAACATCAAACAAAATACACTAAGTACAGCGGAAATTAGAATACGTCCATAGATGAATATCTCCAGCTCTCCTTTGGAAACTCCAACCGTCTTCGAATTAACCTGAAACTACTCGGTTCTGACCCGAGTATTGAAAACACTCGGATCATGCTTGATAAACAAGCGTGAGAAAAATTCAATAATAAATGACAGTGTCGTATATCAGCCTTTGAATAAAATCATTTGAAAAGAAAGAGTATCTCATAAGTCCACGCCCGCGCATAAACACGGACGGGTTATTACCTTATGATAACTAAAACACTTCTATATCAAAACATTTGATATTATTCCTATTGACATCTCTTTGAAAATTTTTGTGAATAAACTTATTAATCTTAGCCGAAATTGTTACCATTATTAAATTCTATCATACTAGGCTCTACAAACAAAACCGTAGATTCTTATCAGAGAATGGATTTCCATACAAATGACCAGGTGAAGAATCTACCTTTCGAAATTGGTACACCTCTAGATGGATGTCCCGAGGCACAGAACATCTACCCTCTACCAACACAAGACCGGCCTACCTCTATGACCAGATAGTACCGAATATGTCATCCCCCGGTCGTTACCGACCTTTAACCGAGCGCTCGTTTTGCATACAACACATTAATTTACATCCGAATGTCATAGCGGGAAGAAATATATCTAGAAGGGGATGATCATACACTAATTGGGAATGACCCACTTAGCCTTACCGCATCTAATCCTATTTCGAGTCATTTCCGATTTGATGAGGCTTGAGGTTACGATTACCTTTTCACATAGCACATATCACATCTTTGAATGCCACACTTCCATTTTCGTTAACTACTAATTGCCTTCCACAAAAATACAACCCTTGAGCTCGTACGTCTTAAGGAGGGTGTTAAGCTAAGAGAAGTTGCCTTCTCTGCCACCACTAACGTATATTTGTAAAAACCAATGTACATAATCTTTAGAAATGCAATGTCAAACAAACATCCATACAAGTTGTCCATGAACAGGACAAACCGAAGGCAATCTCCTGCTACCACTAGTAGCGAGTAGTCCTTGCAATCTGAAAAATCTCTACAACAAGGAGACCGCTACTATATATAACTCAGGAGCTACCCAGAGTAAGTCAACAAGTAGTCCTCATGCTATAAAGAAACACCGTCTTCAATTATCTTCAACATGTATTCACGTTCGAACATATACATCGGTTCGAAGTGGTTTTCGGGTAGGATTTACCCAAATCCAACCCCGGTTTCTTCGAAATCCAATTATCGATAAAAAGTGAATATGAGTGTACAGGATTTATTAAGTCTCTTTTCACTTTAATTCTTTTCGAATGATTTCGAAATCTCTTTCTTTTGACTTAGATTAATTTCTAAGAAATTCATTCTTTTGCTTTGAAAAATATTATCAATTTCCTCACTTAAATCTCGGTCTAAATTCCTTAACTTTTAGGCAGGTCAAAAAACAATGTTATTAAAGACATCATTTACGATAAACCCTAAAATAAATCTTAGCATACATTTTTGAGTAAATAGGATCATATAACTCATTCACTTAAATTTTGGATAATACTAATCTTCTTTTTAGAAAACTTAACAGAATCTATTTATTTAAAAGCATCCGGGCTTTCCTTTCGATCTGTACCACCCCTCGCCTAAGAAAACAAAACATAGGCCAGGTAAGTTCAGGGGACAGGTTGCTCCATCCCTAACCTTAGTTAAACACCTTGTTTTATCTTCCCAGATCTCACAGGCGGGAAAAATGTACTAGTCGTTTCCGCATACTCAATTTGTTACTACATTCAATATTCTTCAATTATTGTTCAAGTGTTATAAACAATTCATCTTAACCCTTTATTCAAAACTCTTATTAAAACTTCAAATTCATCCTTAAACAAATTAACATTCCTTTTAAAAATATTCACAATTGATTCCAGGATAAACCATTACGTTTAAACTCTTATTCAAAAAGATATACAATTCGCAGCATAAAAGTTCTACGAAAAGTGCTATATAAGCTTAATTGATTAAATTAACTTTTAACATTCGATAATTCATATTTTCCAATCCAAATCTCTTTTAAATCATTTAAATATATTTATCAAATTTATTTCATATTTTTCCAATATTAAAAACATCCATTTTAATAGATTTCCTATTATGGTCACTTATCTGCACTGGTGCGATTTTTCTAGAAAATTGATTTGGACTTATTTCAAAATCTACTCAACGAAACTTTGATTTTCTTTCTTCGTTTAGAAGATATGGATATAATAGTATGGAATTTTCTTATCTCGAAGAATTCTGAGCTATATTCCACTCTATACATTCATTTGAACTTTTCGGCGCGAAATCGTGAACTACCGTTGCGCGACGCGTGTAGTTTTAACGTATTTTTCAATATATGAAATAATCTATTCAAATTAGATTTTATCACTTATAAAATGATTACAAATCATTTTAAATCAATATTTTCACACTTTAAAGTATTTAAATGTATTTTCACTATTACCATATTATAATATTATTTTATTCCTATTATTTTAATATTAAATTTTGAATTTCAATTTCCATTCAATTTCAGTTCAATCTTCAAATTAAACACATTTAAAACTTAGATTTCAAATCTAATTTGAATTTAAACTTCAATTCAATCTCAAACTAAACTTCAATTTTCAAAATCGATTTCAATTTCACTATTCATCTCAATTTCAATTTAACCATCTTTTTCACATCTATTTCACTTCAAATTTCTAATTCTCTTTTATTTTAACTTTAATTTCACTTCTAAGTGAAAAGAGAGTTATTCTTCCAAAATATCTCATATCGCTAAAATATGGTCCTATTAATAAAGTGATTATCTAAATCAAAATGAACATGTCCATATTTATCACTAAAATAACATCCATTCAACCAATTACATAACATCTGATTTCAAATCCAACATTCACTATAAATATCATGATGGGACAGATTATCACAATTCAATTAATTAACTAACTATTAAATCATCCATATTAACAATCAAATAAACATTCATATGACATTAGGGTATAAATATGACTGTTTTAATATAAATAAAATATAAACTTAAAAGCGATGATAATTTCTTACTTTCATATCCACTCCGTCAAACTTTTTCGTTGGCTACGTGCTTTTCGAACAAACGCGCTTTCTCCGAACGTCTTGAATTCTCGCCTTAACTTATTTCTTTCCAAATCACTTTTGTTTTCCTTTCTTTTTTTCTTTTTTTTATTTTCTTTTTTTATTTGGCCGAAAGCTTTTTTATTGGAGAGGAGGGTACGGCCTTGTGTGTAGGGGTGTAAGGGCTTGGGTAGGTGTGTTTTAGGCTCGGCCTTGGTATGTGAAGGGGCACGACCTTGGGTTTGAGGTTGTGGGGCTTGGCCTAGTTGGAGGGAGGTGGTATGCGTGTGTTATAGGAGGTTTGGGTGGTTGTTTGGTTGAGTTTCAGTGATGTGGAGGTGATAGCTTGAAGGTAGAAGAGAATGGAGGTGGAAGAGAGGTTGGATGCCATGGAAATGGAGGGGAAGAAGGAGAAAGTGAAGAAGAAAGGTAGAGAATGAAGTGTGAAATATGAAAGGTATGGATAAATATTTATATTTGAGCTTTGGATGACAAATGACTAAAATACACATCTACACTTTTTTGACTTTTCATTTACTTTTTTACCCTTGATTTGACCATTATTTAATGGAGAAGAAATGGTTTGATTTGAACTTGTACTTAAGAAATGACGTTTACCTCTTTTTCTTAAACTTTAAAATGTTAAAATAACATTTGCTCCTTTTCCATAAGTGATATGACTTAAGCATTAATGGTGATGAAAAGGTAGAAATGATTACTTACTTTTCCGTTCTTAAATTTTTTATTTTAAAGAGAAGACTTTTGCATTGATTTGATTTGCATTAATGGTGGAAATGATGTTAAGGAAAAGTATGTAAGTAGTAAAGAGAGGTGTCAATTTTTTATGGTTTGTAATTATTTTAATACTTAAGTTTTCTCTTTTTCCATGCTTATATATACCATATCATTAATGAGATATGATATAAAGAAATGATATGGTTATTAAAGTTTAATTTAATTTGAAATTAGTCAAATCACGTCTTTTCACTTTTTTATACATTTATTTAAACTTTTCAAAAGCAAACTCTTTTTGTCTTTTAGTCCTAAATGTAAAGTGTTTAAATTGTTTGTAAACTTATATTTGTGCATATGTTTATGTTAGAAAATGTATCAAGTTGCAACAACTTATCGATAACTTGTTTCGGTTGAAAACTGTGTTTTTGTCGACAAATTTTACAGTCAAAATTTGACGTTTTTGTTAAGCTATATTTTGGAGTAAACCAAATATTAAAATGAACTTTTTACTTCTTTAAATAAATTAAAACATTTCTCTTTATATTTTAAAATCATATTTAATTAATATCAAAATCTCTATTTTTATAGTGTATGTAAAACTAACAAAATGCGACAAATTTGGTTATTTTTGTAAAACGATTATTAACATATTTTTAAGTATATAAATATACTTTTATTTTATTTTATAGATGTTTTAAATAAGATTTGTATTTTTAAATA
Source organism: Allium cepa (assembly GCA_030765085.1). Lineage (NCBI taxonomy): Eukaryota > Viridiplantae > Streptophyta > Magnoliopsida > Asparagales > Amaryllidaceae > Allium > Allium cepa. The sequence continues at coordinate 401,219,656 of CM060932.1, forward strand.
AATATTTAAATCCATTTATTTAAGCCTTTATTTATTATTAACAAAACTTAACTTTTGTCGATTTGTTCAAAAATCCAAATTTATACTTTTTAATTTATAACTATAAAAATAGATGATTTCTTCATCATTATACATTATATATAACATTTTTATTTAATATTTAAATTCCTTTTAAATTTAAAACGAACGAAATCACTCATTTTTGAAGTAGTGAAATTACAGGTCATTACACAAAATTAGGCTTTCAAAGGAAACAGCTTTCGACTTGGTCAAATGTACCTTGCTTTTGAAATAGGGCTTTCGAAAGAGGTTACCGCCTTTTATTTTAAAACGGAAGCTTTCTGAGGTGTCAAAAACCCTGCTGCCGCATTCAACCTTTCAAATCAATGCCTTAAACTTTGAAGCCGCCTCTCCATGCTTTCGAAAGCATTGGTTTGGAAACTATCCATTTTCTTTTACTTAGGAATATTGCTTTCGAAAGAGTTGTTTTCGCCCCAGTTCTTTTAAGATCCTTATATATATTAGATGTTAAACCCAAAGGTTTCGAAAGGAATGGTTTTAAATGGTTTCAAAGCTATGTTCCACAAACTTTTACTTGAACCCAGTACTTTTGAAAGTTTTGTTTTAGGTAAAGGACTTTAATGATTTCGAAAGATATATGATGAATGTTTCATAAGGGGAGATTCCCTAATGTTTTTGAATGGTTTACTTTTGGTATTTGAATGGAAGGTTTCCAATGCTTTCAAAAGGCAAGTTTGAATTGTTTTGAAAATAGGATATATATATAAGGTTTATATAGCTTTCGAAGGGACACTTTTAGTGATTTTGAAAGGTCTATTTTTAATAGGTTTCAAAAGGTATGATTTGGTGTTTCGGCTTAGTGTGTCAAGGTAAAGTAGTTAACCTATTTTGAAAGGGGTACTTTCAATGGATACGAAATAGAATGTTTAAAGCTTTTAAACAAGGGTTTCGAAGATGATATCTTGGATATAAAGCCTAATGTTTTCTAAGTTAAGAAAGGGCTTTAACTTGTTTTAAAGGGAAAGATAACCCTATTAATTTAGCTTTCATCAACATTGTTTTGTGTATAGCAAATATCATGGCAATGATATTTGAGTAAAGAAAAGGTGTATTTTCCTTGTTTAAGTATGATTTAAAAAATTAAATCAATTTGAAGAAAATGTTTCCGGGGAAAATTTGATGGGTTAGCTAACCCTAAGTTAATGACTCAGATACTAGAATACCAGATGTGACTGATATAGGATCACACCATACACTTTAGCCAATAAGCATCTAGCTAATACAAGTCCAAAATTCTAGTGTGTAGGACTTTATCACATGTAAGACTAAAATGATGTTACACATATACAGAGAAAATAGGTTATTAGTGAGCCAGCAAAATCATTAGGATCAGTTGACCTTGGGAGAATTATGTTAAGGACATGCCATCCATATGTGTGTCTAATAGAAGTTTGATTAGTTATTTTGTCTAGTAGGCCCGAGTCAACCAATGGTTAGTAGTTAGCCCAAAAAAACTACAATGTTTGGACATATAGTTCACTGACTACCTGATTTATGTGCATATATGATATTGCTATTATTGTTTTAATTAGTTTGATTGCAGGATTTTGATTTGCAAAAAGATATGATTTAAAGAGATGTTAGTGAGGAGAAGCCCGTTCCGCTAAGCGTCATGGTCTCACTAAATATCAGTAAACGGAGATGTAATAGTATTATTCTCACTAGGATTTATGTCTAACTCGAAGTTTATAATTTTCCTCTTAGACTCTCGGGTGCTCAAAATTCAATTTGATTAAATTAAGAGTTAAGATTTTTGGGCTCGGTAGGTTGGACGAATAAGCTTGAGAAGATATGCATGAGGCAAAGCTAGGTATATCGGAGCTATTTAGTTTTATTTCCACTCTGATATACAAAGACTGATATTTCTATTTAGTACTCTGATCATCTAAGGAGCATCTTCATACGATGCTCTTGGCGTAATTTGTAATAATTATATTTGATCAAAACCTGTGAATCGTTTTGGATTATATCTGAATATGAAGTATTAATTCAAAATGTAATCAAAAAAGATTTTTTGATTCTGTGTTGATTTTATTTCATAGTTATGTGCTTCTGATATTATGGATATCATTAACATTACCGTATTTTGTCACCGTAAGTTAATACTATAGATGATTGCAGCATCTGTAGCGCTTAGCTTTAGGCCTCAATATAGGGGATGTAACACAGATATTTTTTTATAGAGGGCAATGTTGCTATGCCTCGGTACATTCTTATAAAGATGCACTATATGGAAGATTGTCCCATACCTTGTCATTGTTGGAATCCAATCTCCAATACATGCTTTTAACGGACTTGATGTATACCTAATATGTTGTCGAATTTAACAAATGTAACAATTCTGGCTATTTTACTATGTTATTTGAAAGGATTTTTCAAAATAATGACATTAGAAATAATATCAAATGATTTGATAAAAATGCTTAGTTATCATAAGATAGAAACCCATTCGTGTTTATGCGCGGCTTGGTCTTATGGGATACTCTTCTTTTCAAAGGTTTTGTCTGGCATCAAACTTGACCTATGACACTGTCACATATATTTATGATTTGCGTTTCTCATGCTAGTTTTCCAGACTGACTTGGGTATTTTTAATACTCAGGTCAGATCCGAGTAAGTTCCAGGTTTAGCTTAAGATGCTTTGAGTTCCAGAGGAGAGCTGGACATTTTCATCAACCTGTGGTTGTAGATTATATTCCCGTTGCATTATTCTAGTGGTTTGTATTTAGAATTTTTAAGGACAGAGGTTTATAACTGTCCAAGCTAGATAGACACTAATGTGTGTATATAAAAAATTTCTTTGTTAAGATTACTGAAGTAATGTATGTTATTCCATTCATGTGAGATTCTGTTCTATGTCTTTATTTTCTTTTTACCCTTAATAGTCCCCCTTTTCATTCAATTTGAGTTGGACATGCATGGTTTATTATCAACTTGAAATGTATGGAAAAGCGAGTTGTTACATAATGATAATAATTAGGTCTAAGTTGAAGCATTAGATGTGAAACACTATTCAATAGAGCATACGTCTCCTCGATCATATAGGATTAGTATCACAGTCAACTGTAGTCAACTCAAAATCAATTATCTAGCCAGAGCACTATGGTTTATAACAATTTTTATTATTGAACCAAGGATTTTTTTTGTTCGTAATCACAAAGTTGAATGTTGATGATGTAGGAGTTTTGACCAAAACCGAATACCATCAATCCTATGTGATATAGTTCTGACAAAGAGAATTTGTGTAAATAATCATTACTACAAAATAACGCTTATAATAATAAAATTGAATTTTACCAAAAAATGTGTAAGCGATAAATTAAGTGAAAATGTCACTCCTCTAGGAAGGTGATGAGTGAATGTTAATATTCAAATAGTTCAATATTAATCACTGACTAAATTTACACTAGCAAGTCGCACAATCGCATTTATTATTCTTCGAAATACTATATTAATTAATTGATTAATACTTATTGAAATATTATTTATTTATTTATTTGATGTATTGGATGCCATTGGTAATTTTTGGATAACATTAGTATATAATTGGTCATGTATATAAAAAAATTATATGTACCAATCGACTTATGATATCGATGAGCATTTAAATTTGATTTAAATATTATTATTTTCTAAGTATTATTGAAAAATAAATTAAAGGACCATCCAGTCTCATTCATGATAGGCCATATCAAGAAATAGGAGGCATGAATCCAATGGTTAGATCTAGAAAATGAACGGTGAAGGATAAGGAAGGTTGTATCTATAAATACCTTGCCTTTTATTCACTTTCCACTCTTAATCACTCTCTTTCAAAATTGCAACGACTCGTAATTTTATCACTTTGAATTAGAATATGTAATATATTTTTAAATATTTAAATAATGGATTTTATAACTCAAATACACTTTTTACTAACAACTAATGGAAGTAAAATTGTTTTAAAGTTTGGATTGAAAAAAGAAGTAGTTCGGAGAAAAATCGAAGATGTGACTGAAAATTGTTTTTCAGATTTTCGACCTTTCATAGACCAAAATTTGTCGGAATGTATTGTACACAAGTGTAGATGTGTACACATTTATATAAATAACATATGCTTTTATTGATGAAGTAATCTGAGTATATTTTGGTTTGAAAATATACTTAAGAAATAAAATGAACTTTGACTTTTCCTATTAAAAATAAAAAAATTAATAGAAATTCAAAAACCAAGAGAAATTACATTTCAAAAATAAGTGAGGTGATAGTTGAGTATAAGGAGCGGCTTGCATGTGGAATGGTGAAGGAAGGAGGTGACGTAGCAAGTTTTTGGAGGAGGGTAGTTGATATTTCGGATGAAAGGTTATTTTGGTAATTTTCTTATTTTCATTTTCTATAAAAAAAACTCAATCTTTTCCCTTTTCCCTTTACTTATTCCCTTCATTTTCCAATTCTCACTTTCTTCTTATCAAACTTTTCTTGCTTCCTTCCATGGCTTCTCAACGGTTTTAAGTTTAAAAATTCCTTCTTTCATTTTAAAACAATTAAACTAGTCATTAAATCACTTCTACTCTTCTCTGTCATCACTTATCCAACAAAACAAGACCCAAAGCTCCTATTTTTAGCCAAGGTCAAGCCCCCTAGCCACCATGGAAGAACCTTATCAACCCTCTCTAGCCTTTAAAAGTCAAGTTTTTCCAAGCAAAAGCTAGGTTTGTGTGTGGTTTGCGAATTTGTGGTAGTTTGGCTGAAGTTCATATTGATTTAGGTGAGTAAAGCTTAAAAACTAGTTTTAAACTTTGTTGTTTGTATAATAATCTTTATTTTTTTTATCTTTAATAAGTTTATGGAATTATTATTATTTGGTTTGGTTCTCACTTGAAAGCAGATGGAGCATAGGATATTTGCTGTGTACTTGAAATGAAATCGAAGTGTTCTTAGCGAATAGGTCGCTATGACACACCTCGAAGTGCATAATTTATAAAGTAACAAATTTTACCTTACCTTGTGAATGTTGTTTACATTTGTGAATATATATGCTTATGATTGTGAGATGTTTGGAAGAATATGTATGACATATGTAATGTTTTGTGGAAGTGTCCGTATAGCGACCATCACTATATCGACACTTTGAAAATATCATCTCTTTTGAAATCTTTTGTGTGTGATTCGTGCTGGGATTTTACAAAGTTAATCAATCATTTTAATAATGATGTTTTAAAGGTGATTAATCATTTTAACAATGATGTTTTAAAGTTAATTAATTAATTTAATAATGATCTTTTAAAGTTAATAAATCATTTTAATAATGATACTTAAAGTTAATTAATCATTTTAATAATGATGTTCTATCTTAATTAATCATTTTAATTGTGACATCCAAGTTAATTAATAACTTTAATAAAGTTGTTTAAAGTTAATATTTGTAATGTGAAAGCCAAGCACAAGTTCGGCTTTTAAAAGTTCAAAAACTTTGATTCGGTTATGGAAAGTATAAGAAATCTAATTTTCATAATAATATCGCTTATATGGAAAGGACTTAGTCATATTCTTAGCGCTAAACGTCGAGGCATGGAAAAAAATTTCTATCTCAAAGGTTAAAAGTTTCATCAAGGTAAGACTTAGAGGTAACACTATCTTAACATGCGTGGCTTCATTTTCAACCGAGCAATTGGAAAATTTTGAAATCGAAGAGTAGTGGTAAAGGCATGCGTTTTAATTTCCATACAAGATCATTTTGCTTATTCCTAATCATTTATTTATTGTATACCGATTCTGCTATCTTCTTTGTGTGTCATCAACCTAAGACGTTTTATTGCTTGTTTGAGCATTGATATCCTTTGTCGGAAATGACTAAAACCAAAGAATGAATGGAAGTCAAGCTATGTGGAGTTTCTCCCATTAGGGTATCTTCACATCTAATCTAGATTGGATTTGTTGGTACACCCTTGGGATATGAAATACTCAAATTCTTGATCAGTTTGGTGGGGTCCAGCTTGGACATGTCCGAGAGAATCATAGATTAAATGACCATATCAAGTGTATTGTCTAGAGGTATGCTTTAGGTAAGGGGCGCACCATCCTAGTCATTATTGGAAAGTTTTCCTTTCCTTTTTTCGATTGAAATCTTTGAATTAATTCTTTCTCAGTTGCATCAAGAAGTGACTTGTGCACTTCGCGACGTTTAAGTTTTGTGTCCATTCTTTATGCTTGGATGTTGTTCTGATGAGAGAAAACTCATTCCGTGTTTTGAGGTATGGTCTCACATGTTGTTTATGTGTTCCATTTTTATTTGGAGTTTACTCATACCCAACTTATTGTCTAATCCATGTTGTTTGTTTTCCCTAAACTCCCGGTTACTCATTTACATTTCTATAGTCCAAGAGTGACAGGTTTCTTAGGGCTCTTTTGAAGATGATGGACGAGTACGAAGCTCCTTACCTATCTAGCTATCTATTTTCGGGTTTTTAGTTTATGTATATTTTATACAATAAGTGTAAAGGCAGGTTGTTATAACTGCCTAGGCTGATGGTAGTACTTTTGTTGTAACTTTGATTACTCCATGTTAAGAAGTAACCTTATGTACTATTTTATTATTATAGTTAACCATTTCATTCCGAGTTTTCTATTTTGTTCTTTATTTTACCCCATGATAACTCATCTTCGGGATGCTTGGTCAACGGAACACGAATACTGTTGACCTGCCTTTTGGCAAGGCCATGAATAGGCCGATTTAACTAAATTGATTACTGGTTTGTCAAGATCGAAATACGATGGGTTTGAGCTAGTTGGATAGATAGACGATCAGTCATGTTGGTTTGGTGTGGGTCATTCGGTAAGGGTGGCTCGGTCGTATGTTGCTCGGCCATTGGTGGTGTGGGTCAGTGTGTTGAAGTTGATCGGCACTAGTAGGTCGGCTAAACTCGATGAGCAAAGGTCGGTTGGGATTGGTGGTTGTTCAGTCTGGGAGGAATGTTTTGATCAACATTGGTTGTCATTCGGTCTGCGAGGATTAGGTCGGTCGTGTAGGTTCGATCAGGGTAGGAAAGTCAGGATGTCGGCTAGGGAGGATCGATTGGGCAAAGTTCGGCCGTGTTGTGAAAGTTGAGGTGGGTCGGCCAGATATGGCTTGGCCGTTGTTGGGTCAGTAGGTGCTGCGCAGTCAAGGATGGCAGTTTATGCATGGATCGGCTTAGGTAGGTCGGCAGGTGCTGCTCGTGAAGGATGGAAGCTCGTACATGGATTGGCATTGGTGATTCGGACTGGATGGTGTGGCTTGGTCATCGATGGAGTGGATCAGCGTGTTGAAATGGATTGGCATACTAGAGTATGGAGTGGATCGGCATAGGTCGGTTGGCATCATAGTGTGGGTCTGTCATGATGAAGGATGTTGGCTCGGCTATAGTCCTGTTGGACCCGGACTACTGAGGAAGCCTAGTAACTCGGGATTTGCCTATAAATATAGCTTGTGGGGCTTCAGAAAAGGGATCCTCATTCTGCTTCCCTTTTTCTTCTCTACTAAGGCTGTTCTACCGTAGTTGTTTTAGAAACTTTGGATTGTAACTGTAATTGATTATAACATCAATAAAAAGGAAATTTCTGGAGTGAACATAGGCGGGAGTCAGCCGAACCACTATAAATCCTGTGTTATTGCCGTTTTCTTTTTAATTTTTATTGTTCTTCAAATTCATACTCTCTACATAGATTCTATCTGTGATCTGTGACTGTGATTTGATGCTTTCATCTGGATTTGGGTGTTAGTGACCAATTTTGGCACTAACATTTTGGTGCTTTCACTGAGAAAGCTAGCACTCAGGGATTTAGAAGCTTGGATTTTGAATTTAAAGGCTTAGTAACTTGGATTCTGGAGACTATGGCAAAGCAATCGACTAGGAGACAGAGGACGGAAAGAAGTTAGCGGGAGGGAAGTCAGAAGGCTTCCTCTAGAGCTAATCAAGCTTCCGTCGAAATCACTAGGGACAAGATGCAGGTCATGATGAATTCCTTGAATAGTTGAAAAGGTAAGAGGAAATGATGCAGATACTTTTTAGTCAATTTGGAAAAGCAGGAACCGCAGGAGCTCAGATCCATGGAGCTGGATCAGAAGGACTCAACAGGCAAGTAGATGGAGTGGTTCAGCAGGGGGCAACCCCCAATCAGCAAACAGCTATCAATCTAGATGGACCTAGACTCGGAGGCACACTACCAAGGAATGCTGGACCAATCCCTAGATGGATAGCAGATGACGTTACGCAGCCCGACGCCAACAGGAATATAGGAGCACGCGACGAGGAGTATGTACCGATATTCCCTCAAGGACTTGGAGGGAAGTTAGGAAATGTAAATGGGGGGCAATCCTGGGTAGGTAACACTGGATTGGCTGACATCATCAGGCGAACCATTTGTGGAGGTCCGACAAACAAGGTTTGGAGGGAGTCGACAAAAGTCCGTTTACCTGGAACATCAAGATAGCTAGGAATCTACCTGATTTCAAGCTACCCACTCTGGAAGTATATAATGGTAAGACGAATCCCACTGACCAATTAATGAGGTACACAATGCATTTGGGAGTGTTGGGGGCATCATAGGAGGTCATGACCTGATGTTTTCCCCTGTACTTGACCAATATAGCTGCTATGTGGTTCAGGCAGCTGGAGGATTGATCCATTGGAACATGGACAGAACTGATGGATAAGTTCTTAAGTCAGTTTCGAGTTCACATAAAAGGCCAAAGAATGTGATGACGCTGACATCAGTTAAGCAGAGGGCAGATGAATTGCTCAGGACTTTCTTAACTCGATTTAATGCAGCAGTTGCTTCGATGGATCGGCCAGATCCATCAATGGTTCTAATGGCGGGAGTGTTAGGAGCTAGGGATGATTCGGATTTCAAAGTATCATTGATACGGGATCCCCCATTGGATCTCGGGGAGTTCTTTCATGAAGCTGAGAGATTTCTTCAATAAGAGAATGCATGTTTGGATATGAAGTCAAAGGAAGTAAACATGGTTAAGGATGAAGGACCGCCCGGTGAAAGCTCGGGTAGGGACAAGGACAAAGGGAAGTGAAAGCGCTGGGAAGAACCAAAATTCTCCACTTACACAGGACTGAATACAACATTGGGGTGGATATTCTTGGACACTCGGGATCGCTTCCCTTATCGAAGGACAACAAGGAGGAAACCCTCAGAACGCGAAAGGGCATCAGGAAGGCACTCTCTTTCATGACTTGGATGGGCATGATACTAACAGCTGTTGACATCTAAAGGATATAATCGAGGAGCATGTAAGGAATGTTCAGTGCGTCAATATGTCGAAACCCGGAGCAGTGGAACAAGAGTAGCCACGCTTACCTTGAACAACGATGGCACAAGACTGGTCATTTGGTCATCAACTAATCGTGATGGTTTGGAATAAGTAACAAACTCTGGGAAAATGGCTAAATCATTTACTCATGTATGGGGTCGGAGATAACCCTTAGGCATGCTCTGAGATGATGGTTTACCGAGACGCTCCGGTTTGTGAAATCTGTTTTTTTCCTTTTGGCTTGGACGTTTGCTTTTTCCGCTTTGGTTTTTATTGGTTTCTTAGTTTTGATTTTGGTTTGGATGATTTCTTTTTGATTTGGATTTTTATTTGGACTTTGATATGGATTTTCGGTTTTCTGATTTGAATCTGGATTTAGAATTTTGGATTTTGGTTGACTTTTTGTTTGATTTTTGGTTAAAAGGTCGTTGAGCATGGACTATGTCAGCAAGAGTCCGGAGAGACCAAGATTCGGCCTAGGACTTAGTCCCCATAATATTTATCAGTCACTATTATAGGTCGTCGAGCATGGACTATGATTGGTAAGGGTCCGGAGAGACTGGGATTTGGCCTTGGATTTAGGCCCCCTATTATATATCGGTTACTATTTTAGGTCGTCGGGTATGGACTATGCTCGGCAAGGGTCCGGAGCGACCAGGATTCGGGTTAGGACTAAGGCCATGACATTCCTCAACATTCAGGGAGACTAAACCAAAAACACCATGGCATTACTTGACATAGGTCGTCAGGTGCAGGTTGCGCTTGGCAAGAATCGGGAGAGGTTACAGATTTGGATATTGGCTATGAATAGCTAAGGATTTGGGCCTGGAAATGGAGCGGTCCCGGATTTGGATATCGACCCGAAGAGGTCATGGATGTGGTTATTGGTTATTGGATATGGATGGATTAGAACTCAGTTGTCGGGTTTGGATGGATGTGGAATTGGATAAGAATTTGGTTACTGGATAGGAATCAGATATCGACTCGGAGCAGTCATAGATTTGGATAAGGATACAGCAATGGCACTTGGATAAAATGGATTGGATGATGAATCAGATGGTATGGCTATGGATAACATATGGATTTCGGACATCAGATTTGAGTTTACTTAAAACACACCTCCCAATAGCAAGGCATGTTTTGGGGGGGAGGGGGGGAATGTTAACCCGCCTTTTGGCAAGGCCATGGGCAGGAGAATTTAACTAAATTGACTATTCGTTTGTCAAGATCGAAATACGATGGTTTTGAGCTAGTTGGATGGATAGACGATCAGTCATGGATGGTTCGGTATGGGTCGCTCGGCAAAGGTGGCTCGGTAGTATGTAGCTCGGTTATTGGTGGTGTGGGTCAGCATGTTGAAGTTGATCAACACCAGAGGGTCAGTTAAACTCGGTGAGCTAAGGTCGGTCGGCATTGGTGGTTGTTCGGTCTGGAAGGAATGGTTCGATCGACATTGATGGTCGTTCGGTCTGGAAGGAATGGATCGGTCGTGTAGGTTCGATCAGGGTAGGTAAGTCAGGATTTTGGCTAGGAAGGATCGGTTGGGCAAAGTTCGGTCATGGTGTGAAAGTTGAGGTGGGTCGGTCAGATATGGCTCGGCCGTAGTTGGATCGGTAGGTGCCGCTCGGTCAAGGATGGAAGTTTGTGCATGGATCGGCCTAGGTGGGTCGGCAAGTGCTGCTCAGTTAAGGATGGAATCTCATACATGGATCGGCATTGGTAGTTTGGACTGGATGGTGTGGCTCGGTCATCGATGTAATGGATCGGCATGTTGAAGTGGATCGGCATACTAGAGTATGGAGTGTATTAGCATAGGTTGGTCGGCATGGCAGTGTGGGTCGGTCGGCATGGCAGTGTGGGTCGGTCATGATGAATGATGTTGGGTCGGATATGGTCCTGATGGGCCTGGACTACTCAGGAAGCCCAGTAACTTGAGATTTTCCTATAAATACAGCATGTGGGGCTTCATAAAAGGGATCCTCATTCTACTTCCCTTCTTCTTCCCTACTAAGGCTGCTCTGCCATTGTTGTTCTAAAAACTCTGGATTGTGATTGTAATTGATTCTAACATGGACGTAGGTCGTAGTTAGCCGAACCACTATAAATCATGTGTTATTACTGCTTTCTTTTAAATTTTTATTATTCTTCACATTCATACTCTCTACATCTGTGATCTATGACTGTAATTTGGTGCTTTCATCTGGATTTGGGTGTTAGTGACCAATTTTGGCACTAACTGCAGACGTATTCTCAAGAGTCAGAAAGGTGGGTTGTCATAGTTGGTATCAGAGCTTCGGTTAAGCGAGCGTCGTTGCCAGATTAGGGTACAACTCATTAGCCCTAAAATGAGTTAATCTTGAGAGAGCATATTTGTAATTTTTATAATTATAATATTTATCCTCTAAATTCTCGTTTTAGATCCTTTGGTGTTGATTCCTTAATCTATTTTTATCTCATTCGAATATTCCAAAGATACTTATTATCTGTTTAAGCAATAGTAATGAGTACAAACAGAGAAGGAAGGAGAGGATCTGGAATTAGCATGGCTAATAATGGTAGGGTACCCAGAAATGCTTTTATGCCAGATATCGATCCGCTAGAGGAAGTGGTAGTGCAAGTACAGCCCCTATTAACTTTGCGGCTTTGTGTAAGAATTGCACCACTTTAGGCAGGAAACAGTTCTATGGAACCAAAGATAATCTTGGAGTGAAGATGTGGCCCCGGTCTTGTAAAAGAATATTTGGAGATCTTCAGTTGAGAGATGTAGAGAAACGATTGTTGACATTGCGACAATGTCATAAGTTGACAATGGATTAATGGGATTTTGCAACAACTAATACTCCAGAGGAGGTGTTTTCTTGGGCTTAGTTCAAGGAAGTTTTTAAACTGCAGTTTATTCTAGAGGTTGGAAGGACTCGATTGTTGAGGAATTTCCTTGATTTAAAGGAAGTTGATTTGATGGTGTCATAGTATGAGCATAAGTTCAATGCTTTGTCTCGTTTTGGACTTGGATTGATATACACACCGCTCAAGAAAATTGAAACGTTTGTGAATGGGATGCGATCAGAGTTCCATCTTAAAATGATCAAACATCTTATAGGTATGTTCACCAATCTTATCAATAAGGTTTTGAAGTTTGAAGCTCTAAATATTAAGAAGGGAGTAGTGCCAGCAACTAGTGCTAAGCCTTTCTCAGTTATACTAGTTGAAGACAAGCTAAATTTCAAGCATAAGGAAAAGAAGTAGCGGGTAGGGAAGAAACCCGGAGATGGGGCTCCTGTAGAGAAGAATCAACTCAACTTAACCAACATTCTTTGTTATAGTTGCAACAAAAGAGCCACTTTGCAAATCAGTATTGGAACCCTTAGTGAACCATCTACTATAATTGTCACAAGCAAGGAAACATGAAAAATAGGTGTCCTTTTCTATAGAAAGGGTCTCAAGGACATTCCTTTTCCATAGAAGAGATTCCATCTACTTCTTTAGGTCGGAAGGGGATGCAGGTGTTGTAAGGTACATTATCCATTTATGATATTTCTATAAGAATATTGTATGATACCATTCCCATAATTGTATTTCAGTTGATCTTGTTGATAAACTTAACCTTAAATCCATCCTTGTGACTAATCCTATTGTGTGTCAAACTTTATTGGGGTCAGACAAAACTTGACATTATGTGTCTAAATGTGCCTATTTCTTATTGAAATCGTATCTTTCCTTTTGACTTGTTTGTTCTGAGTTTCAAGGGTTTTGGAGTGTTGCTGGGAATGGATTAGTTATCAAAGTTTAGAGTTGTCTTGGATTCTGTTAAGAGAATGATTATGGTAAAGGACGTAGTAGGAAGAAGCGTTGATATATTTTGTAAAGATCCTAACAAATTAATGGGCAGTTTTATCTATTCACTCAAAGTGGCTAAAGCGGAGTCAGGAGGTATATTGGTTGTTCGGGATTTCACTGAAATCTTTGGTTAGGTGCAAGGTTTACCTACTCACCATGAAGTGAGTTCTATATTGATGTGATTCCAAGTACCAAACCTACTGTACAACCCCCTATGAAGGTTGGCTCCTAAAGAGAAAATGGAGTTAGAAGGCCAAACATTCGACTTGTTGTAGAAGTTTTTGATCCGACACAGTACCTCAAGTTGGGGATCACAAATCGTCTTTATTTAAAAGTCGAATAGTTCTCTAAGGTTATGTGTAGACCATTAGGAATTGAATAAGAGGACTATCAAGCATATATATTCTTTACCGAGGATTGACAATATATTTGACCAACTACATGTAGATATTTTCTCAATTGGACCTTGCCACTGGTTTCCACTAATGTGCCCTCAACAAAGCTTTTTGGACTCCAAATAATATTTACACGTGCTTAGTTATGCCATTTGGGATGACTAATACACCCTCTTATTTTGAGGATTTAATGAATCAAGTAGTTCGAGATGTTCTTAATAATTTGTTCTTGTCGTTATTGATAACATTCTTGTTTATTTGAAGATGGAGGAGAAGCACAAATAACATCTCCATGTCATACTCGATACCTTTAGAGGCCATCTGTTGAAGGCTAAGCTTTCTAAGTGCCATTTTTGAAAATTCGAAGTTGGATTTCTGGGGCATGTTATTTTGGAAGAAGGCAAATCAGTTAATTGAGTTAATTTGGTTATGGTTCAAAACTAGAAGAAGCCCGAATGTGCGATGGAAGTTAGAAGTTTCCTGGGATTGACTGGTTTTTGCCATAGGTTCATCAAAAACTTGTCGAAGATTGCTTTGCTTCGAATGAAGTTAACAAAAAAGATGTTAAGTTCATGTGGACGCCTAAGTGTGATCAAACATTCAATGAATTAAAAAAGAAAATGACTAGTAATTCTGTTTTAACCATTCCAGATGGGAGCGAAGGCTTAACAGTATATACAGATGCATGTGGAACCGGATTCGGAGCAGTTCTGATGTAGTATGTAAAAGTTATTGCTATATGAATCGATAGCTAAAACCACATGAGAAAAATTATGCTACGCACGATTGGAGCTTTTTCCTATTGTCTTCACACTTCAGATGTGGAGGCATTTTCTTTTCGATGAAAAGTTCAAGCTATACATGAACCACAAATCCTTAAAATACCTCTTTAACTAGAAAGATTTGAATTTATGCAACAGAGATGGCTGGACTTACTCACTTCCTATGATCATGATATTCTTTGTACTCTTGGGAAAGCAAATGCTATTGCAGATGCATTAAGTAGAGATATAGTAATGGTTGCTAACTTCGAAGCTAAACTAGTATTAATGGAGAGGATTGCGTCTAGTTAGGAGATAGATCCTATTTTTTGTCAACTTAAAAAGGATGTTCATGAAGGTGTTGCTTCTAGCTTTGAGATTGATCATCAGGGCATACGGAAAATAAATGGGCATATATATGTTCTAAATGTTAATGGAATTAGGCAAGAAGTGTTAGCCGAATGCCACCATTCAAAGTTATCTTTTCATTCTAAAGTGACTAATTCTCATAAAAGGGGATTAAGCGAGATATTTTGATCTTTGTGAGCTAATATGCAAACTACCAGTAGATTAAAAGTGACCAAAAAAAGATAGTTGGATTGCTTCAGCCACTTGAGATCCCTAAGTGGAATTGGGAGAAAATCTCTTTGGATGGTGGGTTTCCTATGTCAAGAAGAGGGAACAGTGGCATTTGGGATATAATCAATCGACTGACAAAGAGTGCCCATCTCATTCCTGTTAAGCTAACTAGAGTTGCTCCAAGTCTGGCGCCTGTGTATCTGAAGGAGATGATGAGACACCATGGTATTCCTTGTAGTATTGTAAGTGATCGAGACATGATATTCACTAGTAGGTTCTGGAAGGGACTGCAAACTGCTTTAGGGATCGATCTAAGTCTATCTTACCGTCAAAGACAGTAGGGCAGGCAGAGAGAGTGAACTAGATCTGGGAAGATTTATTGCAGCATGCATCCTTGACTTTGGGGGTTCTTGGGAAGATCATTTATCCATAGTCGAATTCACTTACAATAGCTATCAAGCAAGCATCAGTATAACCCTTTTTGAAGCTCTTTATGACCGTCCGTGCCACTTTCCTTCATGTTTGGTTGAGTCAAGTGATAGGATTGTTCTGGAACCTAACATGATCTTAGAAGCCAGGAAGAAGGTAGCTGATATTAGAAGGCAAACGAGGGAGGCGCAGGATCAACAAAAGTGTTATGCGGATCGAAGGCGTGACGATCTAGAGTTCTCCGTCAGAGATTCGATGTATGTGAAAGTTTCTCTATTGAGAAGTGTTATGAGGTTTGGGAAATCAGGGAGCTAGCCCCTCGTTGTATTGGCCATTTTCCCATATTAACCTGGATTGGTAGACTTGCATATAGAGTAACGTTACCAGATAGACTATCAGATGTGCACAATGTATTTCACATAACTCGTTTACGTAAGCATGTACACGACCCTTTGACGATTGCGGGACCAACACAACAAGTTGATTTAGAAGTTCAGCATAACCTAACCATTCTTAGGTAGCCTATTCATATATCGCTCGAGATATAAAGCGAGGATGAACGTTATGAATTTTGTTAAGCTTTAGTTGAATGGACGATCGAGATTCTACCAGGGAAACCGAGGACTGTAGTAGAGGTTCTTATCCCGAATTGCTATAATTATTTGTATTTTATCGTATCTTTTAAGTGTACTTACCAGGTTGTAGTGGAATCACTTTATTTGTACCTTTTTGTTGAATGATATCATTCAGTGTCTTTTGATTTCTTTTGTTATGTATGATTAATTTCGAGAATGAGATTTCCTGTCGGGAGGGGAGGATGTAACGATTCATATTTAATCATTTTGAATTTGAATATTTAATATACTTTTAAATATTTAAATTAGGGATTTTATAACTCACATGGACCTCTTTTTAGTAATAAATAATGATGGAAGAGTGGTTTTAATGTTTGGTTTAAAAAAATAAGTAGTTTGGAGAAAAATAAAAAATGTGACCGTAAATTGTTTTTTGGATTTTTGACTTTTCATCGACCGAAAGTTATTGGAATGTGTCGTGTACACTAGTGTGCATGAGTACACATTCATATCAATAACACATTCTTTATTAATGAAGTAATCTGATTATATTCTGGTTTGAAAATATACTTAAGAAATAAAGTGAACATTGACTTTTCTTTTTAAAATTAAAAAAATTAATAAAAATTCAAAAACCAAGACAAGGTACATTTCAAAAAGAAGTGAGATTATGGTTGAGTTTGAGGGAGTGGCTTGCAATGGAATGGAGAAAGGAAGGAGGTGACATGTCAAGATTTTGGAAGAGGGTAGTTGATATTTTGGATGAAAGGTTATTTTGGTAATTTTCTCATTTTCATTTTCTATTAGAAGCAGCTCGACCTTTTCAAATTTTCCTTTATTTCATTCTCTTCATTTTTCGATTCTTAACTTCTTCTTTTCAAGTTTTCTTGCTTCCTTCAATGGCTTCTCAAAGGGTTTTAATTTAATATTTCCTTTTTTCTCTTTAAAACACTTAAATTAGCCCTTAGATCACTTCTGCTCTTCTCTATCATCAGTAATTGAAAACACCCCACATCTCTTAATATACTCAAAAAAGGCACACCAAAGGATGCGGGGCGTTATAGTTATAGCTAAAGCTTCACAGAGACTAAGATTCACAAGAAAAATAGGTAAAAACAACGAAAATATTTAAATAGTAATTCATTATTCAAAATAAAACTTCATCCATAAGTCATAAAAACAGAATATGTCCCAAAACTCAAATACTCATGTCGTATGAAAAATACATCTTAGTTTCAGAATCAGAATACAAAAATAATAACAATCATCCCTCTCATAAGTTCCAGTACGTCAAAAGCCAAAATGAAAAAGGAAAAAAATGAAAAGATGAAGAATACATGAAAAACTCCGGGGATATATCTCCAAGCAATCTGAATCTACTATCATTGACTCTACTGGCCTATGAGGGAAAATGGGAAATAAAGAAGTGGGTCGGACAAAAGTCTGGTGAGTAAAAGTAATTACTAGCATTTCTAAGCAAGATAAAGACAATAGACTGAGCAATATTTCTAGCATGAAAGGAAAATAAAGGAAAGATAAAACTTGCATAAAGTGCTGCTTGTCTGTTTGCTTTGATTATTTTGCTTTGATTTTGATTGTTTACGCTTGTCTTAAATTGCTATGATTAGGTGGAAATCCTAATCCTATCTCAACTGCTAACTTGATTGGGCTGAAATCCTAATTCAACCCTTTGACCGGCCTTCTATCTCTGTTGTGCCACTATGAACCAATCTTGTTGGTTACAGCAAAAAGACACCTTTTTAGTGCTTAGGACATAGTAGTGAATTATTTACCCTAATCGATGTCACACGCTCGGTCATCGTCGGTACACACTAACTATCGCCCCCTATTTGAACCTTTATTTACTCTAACTAGCATAAGCATGTCCAACCTCACCCACGTGTGAGACCGTCAGTCCTTGATGTGAAATGGAATGTTGCTGGTACTGGTCCTAACAAACAAATCTTCTAGCTTTGCACCCTAAGCCACATAGCCACCATGGTCGAACCTTATTGACCCCCTCTAATCTTTAAAATTCAAGTTTTTCCAAGCAGAAGCTAGATTCATGTGTGGTTTGCGAATTTGTGGTAGTTTGGTTAAAGTACGTGTTGACTTAGGTAAGTAAAGCTCACTTTAAAAATCAAGTTTTAACCTTTGTTATTTGCATAATAATCTTTGTTGTTTACCTACGTTCATTAAGTGTATGAAATTATTATTATTTGATTTGGTTCAGCTTGACAACGGATGACACATAGGGTGTCTACAGGGAACATGAAATGAAGTCAAAGTGTTCGCAGCGAATAGGTCTCTACGACACACCTATAAGTACATAATTTATGAAGTGAATTTTTTTACCTTGCCTTGTGAATGGTATTCACATTTTTGAATATATATGCTTTTAATTATGAGATGTTTGGATGAGTATATATGACATTTATAATGTACGAAAGGGTCTGTATAACGACTATCGCTATGTGGACACTATGAAATTATCATTTCTTTTGAAATCTTTTGTGTGTGATTTCGTGTGTGGGTTTTACATAGTTAATTAATCATTTTAATAATGATGTTTTAAAGATAGTTAATCATTTTAACAATGATGTGTTAAAGTTAATTAATCATTTTAATAATGATGTTTTAAAAGAAATTAGTCATTTTACTAATGGTGTTTTAAAGTTAATTGATTTTTTCAATAATGATGCTTAAAGTTAATTAATCATTTTAATAATAATGTTCAAAATTAATCAATCATCTTAATAATGATGTTTAAAGTTAATTAATGACTTTAATAAAGCGGTTTAAAGTTAATATTTGTAATGTGAAAGCCAAGCACAAGTTCGGTTTTGAAAAAGTTTAAAGGTTTTGTGTCAAGTTATGGAAAGTGTAAAAAATTTAATTTTCGTAAACAATATTGCTTATATGGAATGAATTTAGTTATGTTTTTAGTACTAAACGTCGATGTAACACCCCATAAAATCAATCATAAATGAATTGAGTGAATCAAATTAAATAAGGTAGGGTTGAAAATGGAAATTTAATAAAAGTTAGAATTTGTCCATGAAAGTTATTTTGTTGCGTTCATGGAGAAATTATGATCTATTCCCATATATAATATGTTGTAAATGGAGCTCAAACGAAGAAGTAATGAGCATCTAAAGTTTTAACGTTTAAATTAATTTAGTTTGAATTCAAATTAAATGTGTATATAAATTTAAGTTTTGAATTTCGAAAAATTAACTATTTGATTACTTAGGGGATAAGTAATCATTAAATTAAACAGTTAACGTTAAAATTTAATTATGGAATAAAATAAACGAGTAACAGTAACAAATAGTGCACCCCAAATAACAGGAGCAGAGGTCGACACCTTGAACCCCAAGCGGTCGACCCTACTCATGTGGTGGCTAGGGATTTTTCAGCATTATATGCTCTAGATTTATCCATTTTCACCTAACTCCATCATATGATTCAGGTGCATTTCAAATCCTTTAAATAGGACCCAATCCTCTTTAGTTTTTGTTCATAAATATTTGGAAAATTCCTCGAACCTTTGCCATTTTCTCTCTTCATTTAGATTCAGAAATTCAATTAGAAATTTAGGTAAAGATTCTATTCCTTTTCCAATTATTTTTTAAACTATTGTCTTCTCTTTAAACCTCTCTCTAAAAAAATTACATACGTACCTATCCTTCGCTCTCTGTGTGTATATTAAAAGAAGGAGATCTGAAAAAGAGTTTCTTTGGCATTGCAAATCCATACAAGAGAAGTTAAGGGTAATCTGTGATCAGAAACCTTAGTATTTTTGTCCCAGTATTTGATTAATATATATTTATGGATTTGAATTGTCTTAGAGATTTTGGGATTGTGAGAAGAAAATAGATAAAATCTCCCAAAATTCCTTTCTATTTCGAAATTTCAATTCTTGATGGAGATTGTCAAATATTTATTTTAATTTGTGGGAATTTATATTGTTTCTACAATTATTGATAATTTCATAGTCTATTCCACTTCTCCTTCTTCTTTGATTCTAATTGTGAGTATTAGTAATAAAATAAGGGTTTAAAATACAAATTCTATTTATAGTTTTCACCACTTATTCCACACAAAATTTCTTCGTTTATTTCTATGTAAAAGAGGAGTTGAATAGAATATGTAGTTAGAATTGCAATTCCCATTGTTTAGGATATTCTATTAGATTGATGTAATAAATTGGGTTTCTATTTTTACAAGTCTATGTATTGTAGTTTCGGATATGAATATTTGATTCCTTATTATAGATATAGTAATCTTGGGAATTTGAAGGAAAACGACTTGTATTAATATTATGGTTAAAAGAATTGACATTTAACGCTAGTTTAGGTCATATAAACCGTATATTTAGAATATATTAGGTGCGAATATATATTATTTCTATTAGCTTTATAAACGTGGAATTATGGCGTATAATTACATAGTTAATTAGGTAGTAAGCATCATTAATTTCCCCCTTTGGGAAGGTAATTGATATTTTGAAGCGTTAAGGAAGATTCCTTATAAGGCCTTAATTTTGAAACGGTGAGATGCGTATTGTATATATGGAGAGTATTTAAATTATGGCTAAGTCATAGGAATGCAAGATTGGTAAAGTTACATAACAAAAAATTGCCCTTCACTTTGAGGCTACCAGTAGTTGTTGAAACTTAGTATTGATGTTAGACATCTCCTATGATAAGTATTTGTAATGGCACGAGGTTAGTCTCAAATTCTGTAGGGTAAACTTACCCAGTTAATCTGACTACCAGTTCCTACGAGTGGTCGGACTAATATGAGACATCATTATGAGTATGGGTCAATGCATGATGGGTCTGCTTCGGGGTCTTAAGGTATTAAGTGGTTGTTTGAGGGTCCACCTCTTTTCCTTAAATGAAGTATTAAATGGCCAACGGGCTAGTTATTAGGCATGTTAGATGGTATCTCGATAGGGATCTACTTGGGATAAGGTATTATGAGACTTAGCGATGGTCCCCCTTTCCATAAAGATGTAATAAGTGACTTAAGAGACTCCATATAATGTCAGCTAGATAGTTACCATTAAGGAGTTGGCTTTGGGAATAGTTAAATGATGGGGTCTGTCTCAGTTGAGCTCTTAAATAGCCAGAGTTTGCCTACTTTCCAATAAAAGCTCTTAAGTGGCTTATGTACAACCCTCGCATTGTTAGATATTTATGACTTAGGATTTGGGTTATGGGATTTAGAAACCTGCTTCGGCAATGGAAGGTATTAAGTGGTTGACCGTGCACCCAACTCCTTTCTGCATAAGAAGTATTAAAGGGTTTTATGTACATTAGACATATTCTTATTTTGAAATATACTGTCCAAGTATTGAAATGGTAAGACATGAGGTTTTTATTCACCAGACATTTGTTGTTATGACTCCCTCCTTATTACAACACAGGTTAAGGATGGAGTGAAGACGTTGCTTGAAGGTGAGTGGATTAAGCTTGTGGTAGTTATTATTATTATCTTTTATGATATTTTTATGTTGTATCCATGTACTTGGACATTTAATGTAATGTATCTTATATGATAGTTTTCTGATGTTTTATATTATGACATTTCAAATTGTTTTGAAATAAATGGGTACAATATGATATTATATTTTATTCCATCCACTGTGAGTTCTGAAAGATTTTTTAGTGCTCTATACTTTTATTTCATTTTCCAACCATAACAAGCTTTAAAATGGAACTAAGTTTCAATAGGCCATTTCTACGTCAAAATTTAGGCCTGTTCTGAGGTAGGTTGTTATATTTGGTATCGGAGCTCAGTTTACCCAATCAATGAGGAAACTATATGCCTAAGTGGCAAATTTGAAATTTTTGAAAAGGTTTTTTAAAAAGGATTTTCATAAAATTCTTACTATATATACCCTTATTTCCTTGAACACTCCTGCACATGCTAGGCAACTCCTTTTTTTTCTGCATATAATACTCACTAAAGATTTAACG
Source organism: Allium cepa (assembly GCA_030765085.1). Taxonomy (NCBI): domain Eukaryota; kingdom Viridiplantae; phylum Streptophyta; class Magnoliopsida; order Asparagales; family Amaryllidaceae; genus Allium; species Allium cepa. The sequence continues at coordinate 401,241,583 of CM060932.1, forward strand.
TATAGATAGTTGATATGACTAATAATCAATCTTCTCCGGAAATGGGATCCTTGGTAATGGAAGACCTCCCATTCATGGAATGCCCAAATAGTTTAGATAGTATCCAAGAACTATTAAGCAACTTCTTATTCCTCCAACTACATCGACGGCACCTGCCCCGCCTGTCGATGTAGCACCCCATCCTATTGACTTTCCTTGGTTGTGTAAAGACTTTCTTAATATGGGAGGAGAGACATAATCAGAAACTGAAGGAAATCTGAAAACTAAAGCATGGGCTAGTGATCGCGAAAGGATATTAAAGAGCATGTTTGGGAAGATCGGCTAAAGAAGAGGATAACAGCTTGGCACTCAAAGGAGAAGCTTTAGATTAGTGGAACTTGCTAACTTAGGAAAATGCTGGAAGGATTTTCTCGCTGGAGGAATTCAAGAATAGATTCGAGATAAAGTTTATGTTTAGGGCAGAAGTGAGTCTACAACTGGAGAAATTCATTCAGCTTAGCAAGGAGACTCCACTCTTAAGTAGTACATACTAATTTCAAAGACTTGGCTAAATTTAGGAAGAGCTTGATAGATACACTTATGAAAAATGCCATGAAGTTCATGAAGGGCCTAAATTCCTCGTTGAGAGAAATGTTGTTGACCCAAGTATCCATTAGTGCCTCATATAAGATGTTGGTGGAGATAGTGATGCTGCACATGGCTAATGTGGACGATAAGAAGGCAGAAATGGAGCAAGTTGCACCTAACCAAAAGCAAGGAGGATCCAAGAAAGGAAGCTTTTAGGCTAACAAGAAGTCAAAGGGTAAGTTTAAGAAGGATGGTAAGGTGTGCAAGCGATGCTAGAAAATGGTCATGAAGTTAAAGATTGTAGGGTGAATTCTGATGAAGGAAGATTTTAAAGGGAAGTGCTTTAATTGCCACGAGGAAGAGCACCTCAAGAATCATGCCCTAAGTTAGAAAAGAAAGGATCAAGTGGACAAGCTTATGTTATTGAAGCCGTCCCTATTGCTAGTAGACCACCGGGAGACCAAGGGAAGGTAGCATTAGAAGGAATAACTCTTATTTCTAATTCGTACCCTATTTTATTTAGGGGCATTGCATTGCTTTAAAGCAAGGAATGTTGTAAACATTTTAAACCTTCAAACCTAGATTATCAGCAACACCCAATAATGGTCTTTAATCATATTGGGCGTCCGATACATCACTCTTTTATTTGCAATGACCTAATGCTGGGCATATACGACATTGATTTCATATGTAATGCGTACATTCTAAATTAGGGGTATCAACTTATCTTGGGTATGGATTGGTTAGCATATTATGAAGAAATTCTTGATTGTGATAGGAGGGTTGTACGATTAAGCTATGGAGGCCGTGACCTAGAAATTCTTTCTACACCCTAAGGTTTAGTTGAGTTAAGCCATCTATACTCACTAAGTCTATCTGTTGTTCAAGAACCATCATCCGTACCTGTAGTTTTGTGAATTTCCTGATGTCTTTGAGGAAGTCTTGGGTCTTCCACCCCATAGAGATATCGAGTTTCGTATAGATTTAGAGAAGGAAGCAAGGCCAGTTGCCCTGCCCTTAAGGCACATGGCTCCTAAAGAAATAAGGGAATTGGATAAGAAAATCTCTAAGCTATTAAAAAAAGGATTGATCAAGAGGAATACATCGGAGTGGGGAGTCCTTATTATTTTCGACACTAAGGCAGACGGTACTTTGAGACTTTGCGTCGACTATAGGGAACTGAACAAGTTGACAAGGAAGAATATATACCATTTACCTAGGATAGACGACTTGTTTGATCAGTATGGAGTAGCTAAAGTCTTTTCTCAATTAGACTTAGCAACTGGATTCCATCAGTCGAGGATTGTAGAAGGAAGCAAGTCGAATGTTGCATTTGGCAATCCAAATGGACCCTATGAGTAGGAAGTATGCCTTTTGGATTGACAAATGCCCTATCATACTTCATGAATTTGATAAATAAATTATTTAGGGGGAAACTCAATAAATTCATTATTGTGTTCGAGGATGATATTTTGGGTTTCTATAAGAGAAAAGAGGAGAATGAGGATCACCTAAGAGTGGTATTAAGAATCTCAAGAAGGCACTAGCTTAAGGCCAAATTTGCTAAAAGCCACTTTTGGAGAAAAGAAGTTTAATTTCTTAGGCATATTGTTTCTAAGCAAGGATTGGTAGTAGGCTCCACCAAAGTAAAAGCTATTCAAGGATGGAAGATTCCTAGGAATGCATAAGATATTATAAGTTTTCTTAGGTTTGCAGGTTACCATAGAATGTTTATCAAGAACTTTGCAAGAATAGAAGCCTCTTTAACCCAATTGAATAATAAGAACTTAGTCTTTTTTGGGATGGTAGATGCACTAAGGCATTTAAGAAGCTTAAGGAGTTATTTACTAATACACCTATGCTCACTATTCTCGATAGGACTAAACCGTTTACGATTTTCACAGATACTTGTAGCATAGGTTTTGGAGAGGTCATAATGCAAGAAGAAAAGGTTGTTGCTTATGCTAAATTGAAGGATCATAAGAAAAGATATGCAATTCATAACTTGGAGTTGGCAGTTATCGTCTTTTCCTTGAAGACGTAGAGGCATTACCTTTTGGGAGAAAGATTTAAATTATTCACTGACCCTAAATTACTCAAATACATGTTTTCCCAAAAATATTTGAATCTTAGGTAGCAGAGATGGATGTAATATATGGCATCATTTGACTTTAGTATTCGGTATACCCCTGGAAAAGGGATGTAGTCCCGAACACTCTTAGTCGAAGGCACGCTACCTTGGGTGCTATATATAAGTGGAGACAGTTAGAGTTCCTCTAAAATTTTAACTTCCAAACGCAAACTGAACCCATCCAAGGATTTTTAGTGGTTATAGTGCTTAGATATTCCTTGATGGACCACGTAAGGCTTAAGCAAGTAAAGGATGAAAAGTTAGTAGAGATTTTGGAGAAGTTGAGGAGAGGAGAGCATTTTACCTATGCTAGTAGATATGCAGTTGATGAGAAGGGATGCTTAAGAAGGGATGGATGACTTTGTATCCATGTGGATGATAGTTTGTTGAGGGAGGTGCTTATGGAGTGTCACCACTCAAAGATGACCATTCACCCTGGAGGAAATAAGATGCACAAGGATATGAAGTGGATTTTCTTTTGATATGGAATGGCGAAGAGCGTGGCTGAGTTTGTTGCTAAATTCTTGACATATCAGAGAGTAAAAGCTGAGTAAGAAAAGCTTGGTGGATTTCTATTACTTTGGAAATTCAATTTGGAAGTGGGAACACAAATTTCAATGGATTCTGTGGAAGGATTGTCTAGAAGTCAGAGAGATAATGAAGCTATCTGCGCTGTTGTGGATAAGCTCACAAAAAGTCCCCACTTATCCTAGTTAGGAACAATAGAACCGCCACTTATCTTGGATCTACATCAAGGGGTTAGTTTGGTTGCATGGAATTCCTATGAACATAGTTAATGATGGAGACCCTCTGTTTACTAGTGAGTTTGGAGGGACCTGCAAACAACTTGAGGAATTTCTTTGAATCTCAACACTACATATCACCTACAAGTTGATGGTCAAATGGAGATGATAAATAGGATTTTGGAAGACTTGTTGAGGGTTTATGTTTTGGATTTTGGAGGACATTAGGAAAAACACTTACCATTAGTTAAGTTTTTGTATAATAATAGCTATCAAGCAACGATTGTCTTGGCCCTTTTCGAAGCACTTTATGGGAGGCCATGCAAATCACCAAGTTGTTGGTGGAAAACCACCGACAACATATTACCCAGACCCAATTTGATACGTGATACCATGGAATATGTAGAGTTGATCAGACAATGAATGAAGGCAGTGCAAGACAGACATACATCTTATGCTTACAAAAGAAGGAAAGAGCATATGAGTTAGCGATTAAATTCGTTGGGCCATTCAGAGTTTGGAAAGAATAGAAAATTTAGAAAATACCATCATGATACTTCTGTTAGAGGTGACCCTGATCAATTGTTGGAATTAGAGATGGAGCGAATGTCACCACATGCACCATGGCGCACAGAATTATGAGACTCCACGGAAAAATATTTAGGCTGTTTTGAGTGCAATAGGGAGACAACCTGAAGCACATGGAAAACCGAAGAGAAGATGAAGATTACTCATCTAGAGCTTTTCAATGGTAAAATTTCTCTCCAAAATTAAGATTTTGGTTGATGGTAGGAGATGTTTGCCACACTTTTTCATAATAACTTTACACTTATGTAGAAATTTTTATGCATGTTTAAGGTATTTGCATACATACTTCCATGACTTGATTTACGCACCAACGCTAGGATTGAGCTCATTTTAGTATGTCTGCAGTACATAATCACATTGCACTTTGGTTGAGTAAATGATTGTGTAGGTAAATTGATTGTGTAAATTGATGTTATTGCGTGTTATGCTATTTTCCCCTTGAAAGATTTCAGGACAAAATCCTTTTTAAGGGGGGAAGAATGTAACATCCCATAAAATCAACCTTAAATAAATTAAGTAAATTAACTTAACTAAGGTAGAGTTGAAAATGGAAATTTTATAAAAATTTGAATTTGACCACAAAAGTTATTTTGTTGTGTTCATGGAAAAATTATGATTTGTTTCCATATATAATATGCTGAAAATGGAGATCAAAGAAGTTATGAGTCTTTTAAGTTTTCAGATTTAAATTAGTTTAGTTTGAATTCAAATTCAAATGAGTATTTAAACTTAGGTTTTGAAATCCAAAAATTAACTATAGCATTACTTTAGGGTTAAGTAACCATTAAGTTAAACAATCAACTTTGAATTAATAAGGGAATAAAATAAATGAGAAATGGAAACAAATCAGCATACCCCAAATAATATGAGTAGAGGTCGACACCATCTATCCCAAGTGGTCGACCCCTAGCCGTCAACCGGTCTATCAGGGCAGTCGACCACTACTCGGGTGGTGCCTAGGGTTCTTTCAATGTTAAACACTCTATAGTTATCCCTTTTACACCTAACTCCATCTTATGATCTTGGAAAGTTTCAAATCCTATAAATAGGACCCAATTCACTTCACTTTTTATTCATAAATATTTGGAAAATACCTCAAACCTTTGTCATTCTCTCTCTTAGTTAGACTCGGAAGTTCAATTTGAAATTCAGGTAAGGATTCTAATTTTTTTCTAATTATTCTTTTAATCAATTTTCTTCTTAGCCAACCTCTCCAAACCTAACAAAATCATGTATATATCTATCCTTCGTTGTATGTGTGTGTGTATCAAAAGAAGGAGATTTGGAAAAGTGTTGCTTTGGCATTGCAAACCCATACAAGAGAAACTAAGGATAATATATGAATAGAAACCTTAGTATTTTTATTTCAGTAATTGATTAGTATATATCTATAGGTTTGAATATGCCTTAGGGATGTTGTGATTACGAAAATAGAAGAAATAAAATCCTTAAAATTTTCTTTTTATTTCAAAATGTCAATTCTAGATGGAGATTCTCAATTATTTATGTTAATTTGATGGAATTTATATTATTTCTATTAATTTCATAGTCTATTCCACTTCTCCACCTTCTTTGATTCCAAGTATGAGTTATCAATAATAAAATAAGTGTTTAAAGTATGATTTCTATTCTTAGTTTACACCACTTATTCCATATAAAATGTCTTCATTTATTTCAGCTTAAAAGAGGATTTGAATAGAATATGAATTTAGAATTGCAATTCCTATTATTTATGAGATTAATGTAATAAATTGGGTTTCTATTTTTACAAGTATACATATGCAATTTTGGATATGAATATTTAATTCCTTGTTATAGATAGTGAAATTTTAGGAAGTTAAAGAAAATGGACTTGCATTAGCATTATGGTTAAAAGAATTGACATTTAACGCTAGTTTAGGTCATATAAACTGCACATTTAGAATTTATTAGGCGCAAACATATATTATTCATATTAGTGTAATAAACGTACAATTATGGCTTAAAATTACATTGTTAATTAGGTTGTAAGCATCATTAATTTCCCCCCTAGGAAGGTAATTGATATTCTGAGGCATAAAGAGGAAGATTCCTTATAAGGCCTTAATTTTGAAACAGTGGGATGAGTATTACATTTGGAGAATATTTAAATAATGGCTAAGTCATAGGAATGCGAAATCAGTAGAGTTGCATGACAGAAGTATGCCCTTTACTTTGAGGCTCTAGTAGTTGTGTACACCTCCTATTGATGTGCAACATCTCCTATGATAAGTATTTGTGATGGCACGAGATTAGTCTCAAATTCTGTAGGATAAACCTGCTCAGTTAATCTAGATATCAATTCCTGCGAGTATTCAGACTAATGTGAGGCATCATTATGAGTATGGATCATATGAAGGGCCTGATTTTGGGTCTTGAGGAATTAAGTGTTTGTTTGTGGGTCTGCCGCTTTTCCCCAAATGAAGTATAAAATGGCCAAGGGGCTAGTTATTGGGCACATTAGGTGGTATCTCGATATGGGTCCTTTCGGGATAAGGTATTAAGTGACTAGGTGAGGTTTTGCCTTTCCATAAAGTAGTATTAAGCGGCTCAAGAGATTCCATGTGATGTGAGCTAAATAGTTAACAATGAGGAGTCCGCGTTGGGAATAAGTATTAAATGATGGGGTCTGCCTTAATTGAGATCTTAAATGGCCAAAGTCTACCTATTTTTCAATAAAAGGTATTAAGTGGCTTAGGTACTATCTTTCGCATTGCTAGACATTTATGAAATGGGATTTGGGTTATATGATTTAGAAACCTTCTTAGGGAATGGAAGGTATTAAGTGGTTAATTGTTGCCCCACCTCCTTTCCTTATAAGAAGTACTAAATGGTTTTATGTTCGTTAGACATATTCTTATTTTTAAATATACTGTCTATGTACTGAAATGGTAAGACACGAGGTTTTTATTCACCAGACATTTGTTCGTGGCATTTATTTTTCTGACTCCCTCCTCATCAAAACACGGGTTAAGGACGAAGTGATGATGGTGATGATGCTTAAAGATGGACTGGCTTAAGCTTGTGGAAGTTATTATTATTATCTTTTATGATATTTTTATGTTGTACCTATGTATTTGGATATATGATGTAACGGATCTTATGTGATAGTTTTATGATGTTTTATATTATGACATTTCAAATGGTTTTTAAATAAATGGATACAATTTGATGTTATATTTTTTTCTTTCTGCTGTGAATTTCAAAAGAATAATTATTACTCTGTGCTATAACTTCTTTTTCCAACCAACATCTAAGTTCCGATGAGCCTTTTCTGTGTCGAAATTTAGGCATGTTCTGAGGTGGGTTATTACATTCGAGGTATGGAAACTCATTTATATCTTGAAGGTTAAAAATATCATCAAGGATAGACTTAGAGGTTACACTACCTTTACTTTCTCGGCTTCACTTTCAACCAAGGGATAGTGCAATGAAATCGACGAGTATTGGTAAAGGCATGAGATTTAACTTCCATATACGATCATTTTAATTATTCTCAATAGTTGATCTACTGACTATCAATTCCACTATCTTTGTGTGTCGTCAATCTAAGACGATATTTTGCTCGTTTGAGTATCGATATCCTTTGTCGTAAATGACAATAACCAAAGGGCAAGTGTAAGCCAAGCTATGTGGGGTTGCTTCCATTGAGGTATCTTCACATATACTCCAAATTGGATTCAGTGGCATGCGCGTGGAGATATGAAATACTCAGATTTTCAATAAGGTTGCTGGGGTAAGGCTTGGTCATGTACGAGAGAGTCATAGAGTAAATGACCATCTCAAGTATCTTGTCTGAAGGTATACTTTTGGTAAGGGGGCACACCCTCCTAGTCATTGTTGAAAATTTCTCTTTCCTTGTTTTTGATTCAAATTTTTGTATTAATTCTTTCTTAGTTGCATCGGGAAGTGACTTGTGCACTTTGTGATGCTTAATTATTTATGGCCATTCTTTATGCTTGGATGTTGTTCTTATGAGTGGAAACCCATCTTGTGTTTTGCGGTGTGGTCTCACATGTTGTTTATGTGTTCTATTTTGTTTGGAGTTTACTCATACTAGACTAATTGTCTGACCCAAGTTGTTTTCTTTCCTTAAACTCTCAGATACTCATTTTTATTTGAGTAGTCCAGGAGGGACAGGTTTCTTAGGGCTCTTTTGAAGACGATGGACGAGCAAGAGGCTCCTTACATATCTAGCTATCTATTTTCATTGTTTATTAGTTTATGCATGTATATGTTATATCAGCAAGTGTAAAGGCAGGTTGTTAACTCTGACAACTCTATGTTGAGGAGTAACCTTATGTACTATTTCATTATTATATTACATTTAACTGTTCCCTTGAGAGATTTCTGTTCTTTTATTTTATCCCTTAACAACTCGTCTTTCGGATGATTGGGCAATGACACATGAATACCGTGGATGTATTAAGTGTCGTTCCTAAAGGTTAGAAAGGTGGGTCGTTATAAAAACCATAGCCTTAATCTTCATTTTCTAACATTTATAATCGAAAATTCAAGGCAAAATAAAAGAAAATTATATTATTTTAATGACATCCAATTAAATCAAGTAAAAGGCAATTCTTCTTCTCTTGCAAAGCTAGGGCTCTAATTCAGGTTTAGATCTAGAAGCATCTATCAATCAAGGTGAATTCAAGGGCTACAACCATTAGTTGTAATCAATTCTAGTTTACATGTATATTAATCATGATTTTATAGATCTAATTGTTTGATTATATTGAAAATTTTGTATACATTTATCGTCCACCTTTAATTTGTATATGTATAGGTCTGAAATTTTTAAGTTTATTGATTTGAAATTAATAATGATGGTTTTGATTATTAATTCTTATTATTTTCTTCATGTTCATGTTGGTGTTGTTTTAGATCAGAATTTAATAACCAATTAACTATTGTATATTTATTTATTAATTGAATGTCAATAGTAATTTCATTGTTTCACGATTAGTTTCTGTTTCAAAACACACACACACACATATGTGTGTTTGTGTATGTACATGTATGTATACGCATATGTGTGTATAAATATATGTACACATACACATACATACATATGTTTATGTGCCATAATTAATTTGAAAACTATTTTACATTGAATGTTTAAAACAACATACACACATATCTTAATATTAAAGGAGATTTCATTTAATATAGAAATCTAAATGAATCAACATTCTATTTTTTTAATAAATTTATATTATTATTTGTGATAAAATATCTACAACTTAGCTTTTTAAATTATTAACATATAGACATAGGATATATTTGGATGTATATGTTATGATCTGTTTTTAAATTATTTTGCTAAATCAAAAAATTGCATGTTTTGAAAATAAATCTTGAATTCAAAATAGTTGGCTTGGTTGAATTAATCTAGACTAATTAAACAATTATTAAAATACATACACATATGCATGTGCATGCATGCATGCATACACATATATTAAATATATTTAAACACACACGCTCATATAATTTTAAACAATGTTTTAGGCAACCAATGCATACATAAGTGGTGAATGTTTCTATTGCGGTGTAAATTCCAACACCTATATACGTACACATTAACTATGTGCACTGCTTATATGCTACACTTTCACAATATACACTAGAGTGTATGTGAATATACTCACAGTTTATGATGTATATAAATTTCTGATTAATGACATTTAATAATCAACCAATTTAATTAAAGAGAGAGAAACGAAAGGTTTCTCTCTACAAATAGAAGCAAAATCTTTTCTCAATTAATTGCACAAGTTTTAGAGAAAGAAACAAAAGGTTTTCTTCTTTAAATTAACTTGAACAAGTAATTGCCTCACACATGGGTGTATTTGATACACTCATGCATTTAAATTTAAATCAAATTCAAATTCCGTTTTAATCAACATAAATAAAATAATAATTTATTTAAAACTTAATTAGATTGGATCTAATATATCTTTATACTTCATAGGCCCAAAAGAACCAAAATAGGAAATAAAATAAAATTGACATGTTTCATCGGCTTTCTATTAGCCTGATTCCTACAAGGATAACCAAATGCATTTTGTAATTAGTTTTTTATGGTCTTATAATAAGAGTTTCCTTTTGAATGGTTTGACCATTTGAGGAAGAAAGCGAATATATGAGGGTGGATGTAACTTATGACACAATTGGTATGAAGACAATGAATGTCACTTTTTCTTCATGAAGAGACATGAAACAAGAATTATATAAAATAATAGTTGATACTTCACATGGGATGAGAAATATGATTTCTATTCTAAAATGTATTTTCATATTGAATTTTTTTATGGGATTTATTTCCTTGAGTTTAAGATATTTGTTCTTAAATTCTTGATCGTAAAATGGTTAGTAAAAGAAACAAATAGCTCATATTAATGATTGGAGCTACATACGCTATTATAGTAATAGCAGAAATGGTAGGAGCATACCGTATATCACTTCTTAATGGATGCATCAAATTATGGAAAATTGTTTCATAAATATACAAAACATTTTTCATGAAATAATAACTATTTCAATACTAATTGAAAATAGATATATTTTATTTCAATATGAATATTATAAATATTCACTAAACGATAAAACATTAATAATGACATTTCTTTTCATAATAAAACCGATGCATGATAAAATATAGAAGTTTCTAGATTTTACAGTTATTTTGGAATTTTGGACCAAGTAATATCATTGAGAAATAATTATTCAACCATATGATTATGAATCATGCGGTACTATTGAATTATATCTCAAACAAATATGGGCAAAGCACCCATTCGATGGAGGCAACAAAATAGTTAATGAACTCTTCAGATTGAAGCATATAGATGTATGAAATCGCAAGTCTAGGGATGTCAAAATGGTTCTACATACTTCGTTAGATTCACCAATGAATTATCATAGACATGAACATGCATGTTTGATACACATGTAGTATGTCAATGATAAGCTCATATAATATAAAACGAAAGTAAATAACATTGCATGAAAAAAAAATGATCCAGCTTGAACGAATAGATAAGTACATTAGAAAAGAGTTAAAAATGTACCTAAAACGAATAAGATTCTACCTCAAAAGTCACTCCTCCCTATGAAAGTAATGATGTATCGATAAGGAGCAATCAGTATTGCACGAAGAATGATTGATGATGAGTGAAGTTCGGTTAACTTATTTCTGTTAGGATATGCACTTAGGAGTAAGTACATATGTGATGAACGGGCAAATTCGTATCCTTTGAATCGACGATAAACCACATATGTCCGACCCAAAAAGCACAGACTGATGGAAAGTTAGGAGAAAGAAAAGAAGAGAGAAGAAGAGAAGAGAAGAAAGAGAGAAGATAGAACCAAACAGAACAATACAGAATCTCACATCGCAGCGGAAAACATATAATATCGTATCAATGATCATCACAAAACAAAAAATGCATATATATATATATACACGCACATCAATCAGAGTACAACAATCAATCAATAGTTATCAGCCTGGATAGTTATAATAACTTGTCCTCACAAAATGCTGATAATATGTAACAACTGAGCAATGCAGTGGATAATCAAAACTGATACGTGTATACGAAAACAAAGATCTTCAGCTCTCCTGCTGAAGCTCCAATAGCACCAAATCTGAACCTGTAAATATACACGGTCTGACCCGAACATTGAAAAGGAAGAACGCCTTATCAGTCTGTTAAACCAGCGTGAGAAACACAATCAACTGAATTTATTAAATTACTAAACTTTTTCTTTACCAAAACAAAAGTATCTCGTAAGACAAGTCCACGCATAAACATAGATATGTTCTTACCTTACGATAACTAAATCATTTCATATCCAATCCTCCGATATTATACTAGTGCCTAGTGTACAAATAATATAATAATAGCCGAAATTGTTACATTGATTAAATTCCAGAATATAGCCCAAAATGGGTTATACAATCAAAATGGTAGGTACGTAGTGGAATTTGGATTTCCATACAAATGACCAGGTGAAGGGACTATCTTCCGACAGTACATCTCTAGAGGAATGTACCGAGGACCATCACAAAGGATCCTCTACCAACACAAGATCGGCCAACCTCTATAATTAGATGGTACTGAATATATCATCCTCCAGTCATTACCAACCTTTACCGAGGTCCCTCAAAGCATACAACCCACAATAATCAGATACACGACGTCATAGCGTGCAAAGATATATCTAGAAGAGGATGATCATACCCTACTTGGGAGCGACCCACTTAGCCTTGCCAAATCTAACCCTGTTTTGGTCATTTCCAGTTTATGAGGCCTGAGGTAACGACCACCTTTCACATATCACAATCTCATCACTTTGAATGCCAAATGGCCATTTCTTTGACTACTAATTTCCTTCCACAAGAATACAACCCTTGAGCTCATACATCCCAAGGAGGGTGTCAAACTAAGAGAAGTTGCCTTCTCCGCCACCACTGATGTACGTTTGTAAAAACAAATGTACGTTATCTATAGAAATGCAATGTCAGACAAACATCCATACAAGTTGTCCAGGAACATGACAAATCAAAGGTACTTTCCTACTACATCTTGTCGGAAAATCCCTAGGATTAGTAGCGAATAGTCCTTGCATTGGATATTTCATAATGAAAAGACCACTGCTACTATATGTATATTGGAATTTTAACCCCATACGATTAACAAGTAGTCCCCCACTATGAAAATCCTGAATATCAATATCACCACAAGCAACCTGCACAATCGTCGCATATACATTGCTCCGAAGTGGTTTTCAGATAAATCTGATCCCAGTCTCTTCGCCCCAACAACGCAAAATCGTTTCTCAACCTCACACAAAAACTAAGTCTCATAAACTTATCACGTCTCCAACTTTCAACTTTCTATCCTTCGAGCCATGAAGGAAGCTCGGTAGATTGGAGTAATACTCCGTACTACACGAATCATCATCCTCAACACAAACGATAATCAAGCCTACACAGAAGGCTACGTACTAAGTGTACGACTAAATAGTTCCCACATCAAGTCGAGGAACTACAATGACCAAATTTGATAGTCGGTTATTTAACTACCAAAGAAAACAAACAAATATTTAGCATCATATGCAATCACTAGGCCTTTTTAATTAATCTTTAATTAATTAAACCATTTTCCAAATATTCACTTCAAATTTTCATTAAAAAGATATAATTCCAAAACCATTTCAATATTTCAACATTGGAAAACATTTCCATATACTTATATAATAATAAGTGATTCACAAATCTCTTTATTTTCAACACTTCCAAAATATTACATATACTTAAATCATGATTAAGTATATATTTTATTCTTTAAGGAAAATGTTTTCTTTAAACACATTTGTTTGGGTCAAAACGAATGTTGCGTAAAAAATCATTATGACAACCCAAAATCACTAGTATAGGGATTCGAAAATTAAATAGATATATAAATCCCATAACTATACAAAACATTTCCTTTCGAAAATCATTTACTATAATAATAGTATTATGGTCCATCATTTCATTATTTCTCGAAAACGTCTATTTCAACAATAAATGTTGAAATCTATGGTTTCGACACTTAACACCTTTAAAACATCTTCATACCATTTAACTTCATTTAAAATACCATTTTCCAAAACTTGTCTTTTAATTAAAAAGATTATTCACTTTTCAAAATCGTGAATATTGTTCATTTACCAAATCCAACATTTCTACACATTTTATTAAAGGATAACCCACAGTCCAAAATCATGAATATAATCACTTTACCAAATTCATTACTATTGCATAATTTAATTAAAGAATTATCCATAGTTCAAAATCGTGGATGAACTTCCTTTAATAAACTATACTAATTAACTTATCAAATTCAAATGATTTCGGATTTATAGACAATGTTTATTTCACATTTCTATTTTATAAAAACTCCAACTTTATAAATTCCTTTTTATAACAAATTCCATTTATCTCATTTATATGCCAAAATCCAATTTATAAGTTAATTACTTATAAATCATCTATTTACAGAATCATTCTTTTTATAACTTCACAAATTATAAATCTTATTCACTTATAAAATTCATCTTTAGCTACATTTTTACATTCACAAAAATCCTTTACAATTCCATCATTTTGGTTCATAAAATATCAATTTTATAAAGCTTATATATATACCATTTGTAATAAATTCAAAAATCTCCGTTTAAACGATTTAACAAAATCATTAACTCCATATTTCAAAAATCATATTTCTGGTTATATATCACAAAAATCATAATTTTTATAACATAAGAATTATCACATTATTTATTTAAAATAAATCCATTTACTCAACAATTCAAACTTCAATAAACGTATATTTTCGAAATCACTTTGAATATCCTTTTTAATTCGAAATCACCACTTTAACATTTTTAAAATTCCAAAATAGGCCCAATGCTACAAAAATACTAAATAGATCAATCACGACATCTAAAACATCATATATCACATCATAACAGCATATGTCACAATATCTGTAAATAAATAAATAGCGGTGAGGAATCCAGTTGGATCCCTCCAACCTGTCACCCGCAACAAATATACATATTAGAAAATATGCATAATGTCCGCTTCGAGGCAGACGCGCATACAAAAGGGTCGTCCGCTCATACACGGAAATGTATAGGGTCTCATCTATTCCAGTTGGAAGGAATATATCCAAATATCAATCAATATATAGATAATATATCATATATCATCCAATCAATCATCAATGACCATCAATAAAATTTATTCTCACTTATAAAAATTTCACTGAGTCAGAAAGAGTGAGTTATACTCACGTTGGTTCCAATAGCAGTTGTAGTGTTTTATTCGAAATAAAATTAAACGAGCATTTAACTTTATCCAAAATTTACAATAACTCCAATCAACTCTAAACTAGCTCTAAAATGTAGTGCTCGTCAATACGGACCCAGCGCAACTTGTTTCGTAAAAGACGGACCTCGTATGACAAAGTTATGATGTTACAAAGTTTATATGATTTTAATATATATATACACACACACACAATTTTCTTTTTAATTTTAAAACCCTACACTCGATCTTGGCCATCGATTTTTCTGATCACATCAAGCCATCGAGATGTTCTTCTTCCCTTCGTTCCTATTCACGACCGAAGACCCATAGCCGCCACTCCTTCCACCAATTATCGCGCTATCTACGTTCGCCTATCCTTCGATCAACCACCACCGTTTGAAACGCCTTGCTTTGCTCTACCTTCGATCACGTTCATGTTGAGCTCGACTGTGTATTTGCGTGGAAAAAACGCATGTGAACGGCGAGACTTTGCGACAGAAATTCGACCACCACGTCGCTCCGATGATGATCAAAACCGTATGGATGTAAAGATCTCGTCTAGCTCTACGCTTTTATAGTTGAATCATTTTTTTAATAATGTGAAGATTTGAAGGGATTAAAGGAAGAACGATTTGTATTTTTGGCTATTGAATAAAAGCATGGCGGCGGCTAACCTAGGTTTCAAGGATTTTAGTGAAAAAGTGAAAAAATAACGTCCTTTTATAGAAAATTCCAAAACACTATTCATTCGAAAAAATTTCGAACTCCAAACGAAGCATGCCACCTAGCCCCTATTCCAAATGCAATGGAATATATATCGAGAGCCAATTTGATCGTATTTGAAAGATAGGTTTTTGAATCGACTATTTAAATTTAACATTCACTTAAACGAATTTCTACACGTTTTAGCTTACCGTCGACAAACCGTAAATCCGATTGACACAAAATTTGAAATCCTACAATAATATAACATTACGGATCCAATGAAACTAGTTTCTTCGAAATTCGAGACTGTGTGAAAAATGGCTATTTTTACACGTTAATTAATTATTAAAATATTCACTTTCTACAAATTTACTTTTAATTCAATTTTAAAAGTACTCTAACATCATTCTAATTCAAATAGAATTTAATACAACTTTATATATCATTTTTATTCACATTAAATTCAATTTTCAATTATTTACACAATTTCAAATATTAAATTTACGATTTAATTATCCAATTAAATCACTATGTTCCAAATATAACTTATTCAGCTTATAAAATTAACTTCTGAATATTTAACATCAATTAAATATATGAATTTCAAATGACTAAAATTCTGGATCATTACATTCTCCCCTACTTAAAAGAATTTCGTCCTCGAATTTACGAAGTAAGAAAAAGTCACAAAGTCTATTAACTTTTCAAAAACAATTCGTTCAAATTAGATTACCAAATATCTTAAGTGTTTAACTTTTCCAAATCATCTAGTTTAATTTCTTATAAAAACTTTTCCAAGTTTTCAAATCCATATATAATTATCTTTTCAAAACAACTAATATCGTTTAACTTTTTAACTTGATAATCAAAATTGCAGTTATCAAGTTTTTCCAAAATCTCCAAAAATGGTCTGACGCCTCAAATTTACAAAAAAAATTCGCCAGCGTCTCCTTTGCGCAGTTCGATCGTAGTAGAATCACAACATATATATATCATAAATATACATCTCATCTTCAAGGATGAAGCATCCCGTAAGGAAAAAAATAAAAGTACGATATGTAGTCCGAGATATGTACCTTATATATTATTAGCGAGCATATACGGCTAATATAGCACAAAAGCGAGTTCCAAATGCAAAGCAAGCGCCATCCGCACCTACTAAACGCTCAACAAACAATGAGAAACATGTATGTATGAAATGTAATATCAATATACAACATATACCAGTACAACTACTATATATGTCAATATAGAAAATGCAATTCAAAGCAATAAATCCAACCATCAAACAACTATCATCCAACAAATCAATATCTACCCAATCAATCCATGACCAGATCAATACGCATTCACTTCTTATTAATTATTCATTGAATTGATTTTCAGTTTATTCACATTGGATTTTACTAACATTCGTTCATTCAAATTCAATTAGTTTACATTCACTAATTTACATTAAAGTTAGTTCACTTTCAAATCAATCAAATACCATTCTATTTAAATTTACTTCACTTCCCATTTGAATTCTACTATTCATAGCTTTCAATTTTATTAATTCAGTTTCATATGAATTTCTATACAATCAACTAATATTCATCTAACAACCAATGTATCCCAACATAACCAAATTTATTTACTTCATTTACATTCAATTTGGTTCAACATATTTAATTAATTTTAAATGAATTAACACCTACATCCATTATTCCATATTTTATTTACTAATCTATTTCATTAGTTCAATTCATTCATTAATTCAATAGCTGATTCAGTTTGCATTTCAAGTTGAATTTCATTTTATAGCTCAAATCTATATTCATATCATCAGTTCACTTTATTAATTCATTTTGATATCAAATTCAACTTCATTCAACATTACTTAAGTTATGTTCCATTTCATTCTCACTTGCATTTACTTTCACTATACAACTTAAGTTCACTTTAACTCAATTCAAATTCTATTTTTATTTAACTTTTACTTAAGTCAGTTTCCTATCACTTATTCAAATTTAGATTTTGTTTTGCTTAACAAAATTGTTTAACCATTTTAACAATTGGTTTTACTTACTTTTTATCATTTTATAAGTTATACAACTTATTTATTCAAACTTCCAAATTCGTATTATATAATCACTTTGCCAGTTAAATTTTAATTTTCATTTCAATAACTTATCTAATCTAATTCAAATCTGATTTACTTTATTTAACCTTCCTTTAGTTAAATTTCAAATCATACAATTTTATTATGCTAACTCAAATTATTATTTCATATTATAAGTACAAATTCATTTTACTTATACTTATCAATTTCAACTTGGATATTATATTCAAATTCGTTTATCACAACAAAATTTCAATTCAATTTACTATTGGTAGCAAATCATTCACATAGAAACTCGAAAATGATACCGATGATGCTGCAGTTACCACCCTTATTATTTCCCAGCAACAGTAGTGAATTCAGTGCTTCATATTCTTGTTTTAAAAAAATTATTTTATTTATAAATCACGTTTATAAAATATTTTATTTATATAACTTCAGTATTCCACTTTACTTATATAAGATCATTCCAAATTCATTTATCTTATTTAGATTTATGATTATATAATCTCTTTAGATTTGAAAAACAACTTCCAAAATAAACGGAATTCAAAATTTCAAATTCTTGGTTCATATTCATTTTTCATTTACAATTCATATTTATAAATATATTCATATAGATTCATTTCTAATATATAAGATTATTTCATAATTGTAAATCATATTAATTATAATTCCTTACTTATAATTCATTCGCTTATATAATTTATCCTCTTACAATTGTTGTTTTATTTAGATTATTCAAATAACTTTTATTAACTTATATATATTTACATTTTCAAACAACCACCCATCAATTTATATACACTTTAATGATTCCTGAAAAATTGTTTCCTTTATATATAAAATATAATCGAGGTAAAATAATTTCATTTACCCATGTCGACTTGCCTCGTTTAAGTGTTTGGAAATCCCTATCAATAACATGGTGTCCCACATGCTTACCAGAATTTACAAACAACTCAACGGATAAGCAAATACAATAAAAAACATTTTTATATCACTAACAAATACGCGCTTATATATATATAATACACTACTCAATCTAGGGTGCTACTATCCATATCTATACTGAGTACACATCAAAGCTTAGTAATATAAAAAATCTAAGCTCTGATACCAAATGTGGCGACCTGCAAATTCGTACCCTTTGAATCGTCAATAAACCACACATATCTGACCCAAAAAGCACAAACTGATGGAAAGTAAGGAGAAAGAAAAGAAGAGAGAAGAAGAGAAGAGAAGAAAGAGAGAAGTTAGAACCAAATATAATAATACAGAATCTCACATCGCAGCGGAAAACATATAATATCATATCGATGATCTTTACAAAACAAAAACTGTATATATATACATCAATCAGAGTACAACAATCAATCAATAGTTATCAGCTTGGATAGTTATAATAACCTGTCCTCATAAAATGCTGATAATATATAACAACTAAGCAATGCAGCGGATAATCAAAACTGATATGTGTATACGAAAATGGAGATCTTCAGTCTCCTGCTGAAGCTCCAATAGCACCAAATCTGAACCTGTAAATATACTCGGTCTTACCCGAGCATTGAAAGGGAAGAACGCCCGGATCAGTCTGGTAAACCAGCGTGAGAAACACACTCAACTGAATTTATTAAATTACCAAACTTTTTATTTACCAAAAAAAAAGTATCTCGTAAGATAAGTCCACGCATAAACACGGACATGTTTTTACCTTACGATAACTAAAGAAATTCATATCTAATCCTCTGATATTATACTAATGTCTAGTATACAAATAATATTAATCATAGCCGAAATTGTTACATTGATTTAATTCCAGCATAAATCCCAAAATGGGTAATACAATTAAAATGGCAGGTATGCAGTGGAGTTTGGATTTCCATACAAATGACTAGGTGAAGGGACTACCTTCCGGCAATACATCTCTAGAGGAATGTATCGAGTACCATCACAAAGGATCCTCTACCAACACAAGACTGGCATACCTCCATAACTAGATGGTACCGAATATATCATCCTCCAATCGTTACCGACCTTTAACGAGGGCCCTCAAAGCATACAAACCATAATATCAGATACACGACATCATAGCGTGTGAAGATATATCTAGAAGAGGATGATCATATCCTACTTGGGAGCGACGCACTTAGCCTTGCCGAATCTAACCCTGTTTTGGTCATTTCCAGTTGGTGAGGCTGAAGGTAACGGTTACCTTTCTTATATCACAGTCACATCACTTTGAATGCCATATGGCCATTTCCTTTGACTGCTAATTTCCTTCCACAAAAATACAATCCTTAAGCTCATACGTCTCAAGGAGATTGTTAAGCTAAGAGAAGTTGCATTCTCCACCACTACTGATGCACATTTGTAAAAACCAATGTACGTAATCTATAGAAATGCAATGTCAAACAAACATCCATACAAGTTGTCCAGAGACAGGACAAATCGGAGGTACTTTCCTACCATATCCTGTCGGAAAATCTCTAGGATTAGTAGCAAATAGTCCTTGCATTGGATATTTCATAATGAAAAGACCACTACTGCTATATGTATATTGGGATTTTAACCCCTAACGATCAAGAAGTAGTCTCCCACTATGAAAATCCTGGTTATCAATATCATCACAAACAACCTGCACAATCGTCGCATATACATTGGTCCGAATTGGTTTTCAAATAAATCTAATCCTGGTCTCTTCGCACCAACAACGCAAAAGCGTTTCTCAACCTCACACAGAAACTAAGCCTCATAGACTTATCACATCTCCAACTTTCAACTTGCTATCCTTCTGGCCAAGAAGGAAGCTCGGTAGATTGCAGAATACTTCGCACTGCACAAATCATCATCCTCAACACAAACGATAATCAAGCCTACACGGAAGGCTACGTACTACGTGTACGACTAAATTGTTCCCACATCAAGTTAAGGAACTAAAATGGCCAAATTTGATAGTCGATTATTTAACTACCAAAGCAAACAAACAAATATTTAGCACCATATGCAATCACTAGGCCCTTTTAATTAATCTTTAATTAATTAAACCCTTTGCCAAATATTCACTTCAAATTATCTTTAAAAAGATATAACTCCAAAACTATTTCAATATTTCAACATTGGAAAACATTTCCATATGCTTATATAATAATAAATGATTCACAAATATATTTATTTTCAACACTTCGAAAATATTACATTTAGTTAAATCACGATTAAGTATATATTTTATTCTTTAAGGAAAATGTTCTCTTTAACAGATTTATTTGGGTCAAAATGAATGTTGCGTAAAACATCGTTACGACAACGCAAAATCACGAGTGTAGGGATTCGAAAATTAAATAGATATATAAATCCCATAACTATACAAAACATTTTCTTTCGAAAATCATTTACTATAACAATTGTGTTATAGTCCATCATTTCTTTATTTCTCAAAAACGTCTATTTCAACATTAAATGTTGAAATCTATGGTTTCGATACTTAACACATTTTAAAACATCTTTAAACCATTTAACTTCATTTAAAATGCCATTTTGCAAAACCTTGCTTTTAATTCAAAAGATTATTCACTATCCAAAATCGTGAATATAGTTCATTTACCAAATCCAATATTTCTACACATCTTACTAAAGGATGATCCACGGTCCAAAATCGTGAATATAATCCCTTTACCAAATTCATTACTATTGCATATTTTATTTAAAGGATTATCCACTGTCCATAATCATGGATGAAATTCCTTTAATAAACTATAGTAATTAACTTACCAAATTCAATTGATTTCGGATTTATATAATGTTTATAAATTCACATTTCTATTTATAAAAACTTCAACTTTATAAATTCCTTTTTTGTAAGAAATTCCATTTACCTCATTGATATGCCAAAATCCAATTTATAAGTTAATTACTTATAAATCATCTATTTACAAATCATTCTTTTATAACTTCATAAATTATAAATCTTATTCACTTATAAAATTCATCTTTAGCTTCATTTTAACATTTACAAAACTCCTTTATAATTCCATCATTTTGGTTTATAAAATATCAATTTTATAAATCTTATATATATATATATACCATTTATAATAGATTCAAAAATCTCTGTTTCAACTATTTCACAAAATCATTAACTCCATATTTCAAAAATCATATTTCTGGTCATATATCACAAAAATCATAATTTTTATAACATAAAAATTATCGCATTTGTTTATTTAAAATAAATCCATTTACTCAAAAATTTAAAATTCAATAAACGTATATTTTCAAAATCACTTTGAATATCCTTTTTAATTCGAAATTACCACTTTAACATTTTTAAAATTCCAAAAATAGGCCCAATGCTACAACAACACTAATACATTAATCACGACATCCAAAACATCATATATCACATCATAATAGCATATATCACAATATCTATAAATAAACCAACAATGACGAGGAATCCATTTGGATCCTGCCAACCTGTCACTGAGATAAATAAACATATTAGAAATTATGTACAATGTCCGCTTCGAGGTAGACCGCGTACAAAAGGGTCATCCGCTCATATACGGAAACGTATAGGGTCTCATCTACACTAATATGTAGGAATATCTCCAAATATCAATCAATATATAGATAATATATCATATATTATCCAAACAATCATCAATCATCATCAACAAAATTTATTCTCACTTATATAAAAATATCAGTGAATCAGAAAGAGTGACTTGTACTCACTTTTTTTCCAATAGCAGTTGAAGTGTTTTATTCCGAATAAATTTAACGAGCATTTAATTTTACCCAAAATTTACACTAACTTCAATCAACTCCAAACCAACTCTAAAACGTAGTGCTCGTCAATACGGACCCAGCGCAACTTGTTTCTCAAAAAGGGACCTCGCATGACAAAGTTATGATGTTACCAAGTTTATACGATTTTAATATATATATTTACAATTTTCTTTTTAATTTTAAAACCCTATACTCGATCTGGGCCATCGATTTTGTTTTGATCGCATCAGGCTGTCGAGATGTTCTTCTTCCCTTCATTCCCATTCACGACCGAAGACCTATAGCCGCCACTCCTTCCACCAATTATCGCTCCATCTACGTTCGCCTATCCTTCGATCAACCACTACCGTTCGAAATGCCTTGCTCCGCTCTAACTTCGATCGCGTTCACGTCGAGATCGGCTGTGTATTTGCATGGAAAAACACATATGAACGGCGAGACTTCGCGACAAAAATTCGATCACCACGTTGCTCCGATGATGATCAAAATCGTATGGATGTAAAAATCTCGTCTAGCTCTACACTTTTGTAGTTGAAACATTTTTGTAATAATGCATGGATTTGAAGGGATTAAAAGAAGAACGATGAATTTCTGACCATTGAATAAAAGCATGGCAGCGGCTAACCTAGGTTTCTAGAGTTTTAGTGAAAAAGTGAAAAAATAACGTCCTTTTATAGAAAATTCCAAAACACTATTCACTCGAAAAAATTTCGAACTCCAAACGAAGCGTGCCACCTGGCGTTTACAATGTTTTACCTCTGTTTCGAACGTAATGGAATATATATCGAGAGCTAATCCGATCATATTTGAAAGATAGGTTTTCGAATCGACTATTTAAATTTAAAATTCGCTTAAACGAATTTCTACGTGTTTTAGCTTGCCTCGGAAAAACCATAAATCTGATTGACATAAAATTTTAAATCCTACAATAATATAACATTATGGATCCAATGAAACTGGTGTCGTCGAAATCCGAGACTATGTGAAAATGGCTATTTTTACACGTTAATTAATTATTAAAATATTCAATTCCTACAAACTAACTTTTAGTTCAATTTTAAAAGTTCTCTAACATCATTCTAATTCAAATAGAATTTAATACAACTTTATATATCATTTGTATTTATATTAAATTCAATTTTCAATTATTTACACAAATATTAAATTAACAATTTAATTATCCAATTAAATCACTATATTCGAAATATAATTTAATTAGCTTATAAAATTAACTACTGAATATTTAAAATCAATCTAATATACGAATTTCAAATAACTGAAATTCTAGGTCGTTACAATATAGGTTAAACTTAGTTTCATTTAGAGAATAGTTTACAAGATTATACTAGATAAAAGTATATAAGAAACCCTTACATATCCTAGGTCAAGTATTTGACAGATTGTGTAAGTAGATAGGCTACACATAATATATTTACGTGAGGGATCTTGTGTGAACCACCCCAAAGAATTTGGGAACAACCAACATTGGTTGACTAATTTATGTTATGAACATAAGTAACATAAACTCAAAATTAAGTCAGTTTTATATATATACATAGGTTGTTCATAAAATGTTTATGAAAACCTATTTCATTGCACTAAGAAACAATTGTTGCTTCAGGAAACGCCTATTTCTGACGAAGAAATTTATTCTGAAATTATTGGTAGAAAAATAGATTTTGGTACTATCCAAGATAAAACTGATCATCTAAGATGAAATGAAATTAATAAAAAAAATGGACAAGAATCATTAGAATGTCTAATAATAATTCTCGTACATAAATGAGAAACAATAAGTTTCTAATTAATGTCGAGAAATAGAATTGTTAATGGTAACAATTTCCTTAAATGTCAATAAGACATAAAGAGTATAGACTCTGGCGTATGACATGATGCTTTAAATTTGAAATAGATTGAAAGCACATTGACAAAATAAGATTTTTATAGTTGCTCCAAAAGAGATAAGATCCGTCGGCTGCAAGTGTATCTTCAAGAAGATATTGTAGTTGAAATTATACAAAACGGTGTTAATAGGATACCACTTCATCAATTTCAAATGCTGAAATTAGCAATGTAATTTTAACTAGTCAACATGCTCAAAACCATTTAGATTTTATATGCAATTATTGTACAATTTGATTTTGAGTTTTGGTAATTTGAAGCTGAAACAAAATACCTCTAAATAATGATTTAGAAGAGACTGTTTACACATAACGGCCAAAATGTTTCGAAGTTAGTGGAAGTAATAACATGTTTTATGTGTTTTGGATATTATCTAAAAGTAGATACAATGATGTTGTATGATAAGCATATGAGTTGAACAAGTATTTTGATAAAGAATCAAATAGCTAGTTTGGTTTTAAGTCAATGTAGAGGAAGGGTGTGTCTATAAGAAAGAATACTAAAGGTACCAAAACATATCTTAAACTACAAGTAAACAACAAACTTAGGATTGTTAATGATGTACCCGAATTAAAATGACAATGAATATAAAAATGACATTTTTAAAATCAGGGTAAAAGGATGTAGGGAAAGTCTCATATAATATACATAGACACCACATTTTATTGTTTAATATGGCGGATATGAGATGGATTCCGTATGCACGGGAAAATGCAATTATCACATATGCTATGTAGTCTGCTATATCATATATCGCTTATATACTTTGTACAATAAGTGAATATCAAGACCGAATGAAGATTACTAAATATCGACTAAGAGTATTCTTAATTATTTACAAAATACTAGAGAACTGTTTATGGAAACAACAAATTCCTTATGAAGAAGTATCCAGACTCTAACTCAATAAGTGATATCGAGTACAATATGTTAATCTTAAATTCATGTTCAATCCTAATTAGGGAGCTTTAATTTAGAACTATTCCAAATGAAAGGTTAACGTGGATTCAAAAAAAAGGCTGAATACATTACCTTGAATAATGCTGTAGCACAAGTTGTGTATAAATATAATGCATACTTTATAACTAAGATAGGAGTGATTCTAATGTTGAGAATCCCACGACTTTATTTTTTGAAAACAATGTTGTAATAAGGATCGTGAAATAATCCAGTGCTCATTAGAAGTTAAGAAACTTACACCGAAAGGTTCCACATAATAAAAGTAGTTTATCAACATCAGAGAGTGTTGCTTAGTAGAATAGATCTTGAGACAATATAGCATATCTGTTCACTATGGACTAGACTGATCGTTTTGAGAAAACAGATCGAAGGGATGAAACTGAAATTCCATAATCGACCATAAGTACAAGGGCAGATTGAGAGAGTTAGGTGTATGGCCTAGGGGAAATTATTTAATTTGTTACATATCTAACTCGATAACCAATCTTATTTATAATATAGATAGTTAATTTATATTATATACTTATATTGTGATATAATTAATTAAATAAAAATACTTAAGTGATAGGTTATGTGATAATAATTACTAGTAGTAATCATGAGAAATTATCATAATATAAAATAACATGTAGTTTTATTTTTAAATATTACTGGTTAAGATATTTTGAGAACGGATAGCGATACATCCGTTGACATCAGATTGTGTAATGTCCTCCAAATTTTAGGTAGTATATTACTCATAACTGCTGAGGGTACCCGATTTTATGTACCGAGGGTTATTGGATAACTATAGAATGAATCACTTTTGAGTTTCCTGTTGGTTAGTAACAACTAGGTCAAACAGGAAATTTTATGGTAACGATGCTACATTGTTTCCTCGACATGAGAACATTGTGGAACTTCAATGTGAACTCCGCTTTGATTATAGTCAACTCATGGCATGACAATTTATCGAGCGACTATAAATAGACTTGAGTTAAAGTATTGGAAGTGAAACACTATTCAATAGAAAATTCATCTCCTTAACTGTATGAGGTAGGTATCACGGTCAACTGTAGTCAACTCAAAATAAAAATCTCTGACCAGAGTAGTACACTTAATAATATATGTTATTATTGAACCAAGCACTTTGTTTGTGAACTAATTGAGCTTCACTTAATAATATATGTTATTATTGAACCAAGCACTTTGTTTACGGACTAATTGAGCTGAATAAGGACGATATTGAAATTTTCACCAATGCCAAATTCCATAATTCCTAAAGTGATATAGCATTGACGAAGAGAATGTGTGCAAATAATCATTGCTAAATAGTATCGATTAAAGATAACATGAAATATGAGTTTTTAAAAAGGCCTATAAGTGATGAATTTGACCAAGCTGTCATACCACTAGCTAAGGTAGGTTGTGAACGTTAATATGTGAATTGTTCACAATTAATTGCTGGACGAATTCGCGCCTCAAAGTCACACAATCATATTAGTGAATTCTCCCAAAAACCACACGATTTAATTAATTTACAAAATATTGCAAATTAATCAAATTAATTAATATTTGAGTAATAATAATTGTTATTTTGTTCATTTGATGTTTTCATATTGTTAGTAATTATTTGAATGTATGTCTGTGTATATTATATATGCGTGTATCAAAATACATATCAGTATATATTTAAACGCATCTAGATATAGTTTATTGCTTAAAAAGCTTTTGGAAACAATTATCCATATGATGGAATGGTGTGGCCCACTATGCTAGAGAGAGGAAGCAATATCGGTGAGATTTGTTTGAAAATTAATTAAGAAATAAAAGTGGAAGTTTTAAAGAGAGAATAGGAAGGGTTTTTATTCTCTTATTAAAACAAATTCTCTCATTCATTTTTTTATATGAATTGTTTTCTCTCTCTTCTCTCTTTCCTTGAGCCAGACATGCGAGAAACGATAATAAATCTCTTCGTTAATTTGAAATTACCTCCTTCGTTTTCTGAAAAACACAACTCCTAACCAAATAAAAACATCAAATAAAATAAAAACAAGTGCTTCATCTTTCTAACGAACACAATTTCAAATCACTCAAATCGACAATAAAACCATACATGTTAGACTTGAATTGTTCAAAACAATAGATTGTTAATTAATTTGGGGTAAATAAAATCTATCACAGAATCACAGACATAGATAACAGAATACTCGCGACGGAATTAATAAAACACAATAGTTCATGAAGCTACTAAATACATATTCCCAAAACAAATACATAATATCAGAGTCTGAATACAATTGGAAATCCAAATACATAAGTCCACTAATACATAAGAAAATGACTGAAAGGGAAATGACTAAAATAGGAAATAATAAATAGATAGCTAAATCTCCAGCAGATCTCTAGATACAAAAGGTGAATCCGAGACTGTAATACTTAGGCCAATGCGAGCATAAAGTAAAACAAATCACTCGAGTAGGGACTAACATACTTATATAAGTAAATCAACTCAAGTGAACTATTCAATAAAATGCATCAGTAGCACAAAGGATGCCTGGGATCGCCCATCCTTTAAGGATCCATTAAACTATCTACATGTAGTAAGATAAGCTATTATATGTAATGTCTATCAGTAAAATATAATATTGAAAATAGTGCTAAGGCGTTACCATATCCCCCTTAACACATTTTATAGGCATCTAGTCTATACAGTACTTTAAACCCCACTGAACCTGGTGGACTATTAGGGATCACTCCATAGGTACGACACAAACCAAAATCGTAGTGGGCTCGATAAGGCATATGACAAGGCATGCGAGGCAATGTCTAGAGTAGGATTCTACCCTTTTGCACGTTGGACTAGTGGTAACGCATAGCAGCTACTACTGCCCACCTCGAGAAAACACTCCCATAATCAAAGGTGCGCACTAGTCAATCACAAAGCAAAAGATATGGTTTCAAAGAAGCGTGTCCGATAGGAGGTGCGACCTCACTTGGTCCAGGATAGCTCCTGTTTTAGTCATATCAAGCTTACCCGAAGGTCAGGGCTACGTTTATTGCCTCATACAAGTAGCATTCGCCAAAAAAATCATACTTTGTCTTGGATTCTCCACCATGTACAGAGTTGTTAAAGTGGTTTCGTAATTGGCAGAGAGTACGACAATATTCGATCTCGATCTCTTTAACAACCAAACGCTTATTTCATACCGTGGTCATTTTATAAAATATTTAAATAATAAATCTTAAATTAAAATTTAAATCAATACAAAAATATTTAACTTTAATTATATTTTAGATTTAAAACATTTATTTTACAATTCATATTAAATCAATTTATTACATTCCAAAAACCACATCTTTTAAACTTAAATAAAATCTTATTTAAATTTAAATCCTTTAAATTGGATTTAATCACAAATTATTCTCTACTTAACTTCTTAAATTTTTTATTAAAATTATTATACAAAAATCAATATTTATTATAATAAATTAAAACTATATTAAATATTTTATTACCTTAATTTTTTTAATTAAAAATTATGTATTTAAAACTAAATAGAATTATAAGTTAAAGTCTTAAAATTTCCCTTTAAAACCATATTTAGCTTATAATTTAAACATTAAAACATATAAAATAATTTATTTTCCAAATATAAGTTTTTAATTAAAATTATTAATTAAAATTTAAAAATAAAATTTATTAAATCAAACATACTTTAAAATTTTAGAAAATAATTTAAAAACCGACCATTGTGTCCGTATATAATTTTTCTACCATATGGCCAAGTAATACGGATACATATCATTTCAATCCGCAATAATTTAAATTTCTGGGTATATATCATTTCAACCCGCAATGTCAAGTAAAATTAAAATCAATAAAATCGCTTGAGTTTATCTTTTCAACCCATGACGATTTTCCCTAATCTATAAGATCGTTCAAGTATGTATCATTTTAACCCATAGTGATTTTTCTAACAACAACTAAGGAAACTTGTAGTGTGATAACAACATATATAATAAACATAACATTAGTCACATATCATATCATATAACATAACAAAAATCAAAATTTTCATTTCAATGACAATTCAAGTGATATTAATTCAATTATATATGTCGTGAGTGATTGCTCACCTTCCGTGGCTAATGAAAGAGATGACTGCGACGATGAAACAAGGCACGAACAAGCATGACTAGCCAATTGACAAGCACGAGCAGACACGGAAATTTTTTTTTTCTTCTTTTTATTTTTTTAAAAATAGAAGAGAGGAGGAGATTGGGTTAGCATAGGCTGTAGGGTGGCGTGTGTAGGTGGTTTGAGTGACATGGCATGTGGGGGTGGGATGCATGTGTGGGTATGGCGCCCTGTGTGGGTTGGGTGGCCGATGTATGGATAGGGTGGATAGGCCTGTGTGGGTGTTGCGCGTTTGGAGGTGGGTGTGGTACGGTGTGTGGAGGTGGGTGATGGCAAAGGAAAGGGCGGTAGCAAGGACGAAGGAGAGAAGAGAGAGAGGAGAGAGGAAGGAGAAAGCTAGGGAGAGGTTAGGGTAGAGAAGGAGGTGGAGGGAATAGGAAATGGAGAAGAAATGGTCTGTTGTAAAAAAAAGTTCTCTGAAGCAGAAATGAAGTGGAGGAAGAGAATGAGAAGTCAGAAATGGAAAAGTACGTATATTATTTTTCACCAGATGTCTCTCCAGAAAGTAGCCATTCAGTTGCCTCTCCAGATTCTAGCCAATAAACCTAAGGCCGACAAACTCAACCCAAAACCCAAAATAAAAACACAGGTAAAACACATACAAATAAAACGTCCGTATTTGTGCGTTTTTACACTGTAAATTACAGATTAAAAGCTACAGAAGTCGGATTTTAACGAAATGAAAAGTGGAGTGGACATTAGAATTTAGTCTAGTATCATAAAACAATATCTAAATTGTCAAAATTTAATTTTTCAACTCAAATTTTGACTAAATTTGACCAAAAATTGAAATTTTACAAAATTTTCCTTTGTATTGAATTTGGAAAAAAATACATTACTCGACAATTTTAAATTCGTTATTTAAATTCAAATTTAAATTTTAACTTAAAGTCAAATAATACTTTATTTAAATAGTTCAAATTCGAGAGTTGTTAACTCTCCCCTACTCAAAACTTTTCATCCTCGAAAAGGAACAAAATAAGAGAATAGAAACAAGAAGAAAAGATAAAATAGATTCAAAACGAATAGTACCCTATACAAACAATTCAGGATTCGAAGCATGCATGCTCTCCTCCGTTACCCAGGTACAATCCCGATCGTGCATACTCCATTATACTTTGACCAGGTTAACAGATTTTCTCCTCAACTGCTTCTTACCTCGATCAATGATACAAAGTGGCTTCCTCTCGTTAGTGAGGTTTGGCTAAACGTCCAAACTCTGAAGTAAAGCAGGCTGAACAATCAAAGAAGGATCATGAAGATACTTGCGAAGATATGAAACACGAAACACATTATTCACCCTAAATAGCTTTTTTGGAAAATCCACTTGATAAGCTAAGGACCAACTCTCTCTAAGATGCGGAAAGGACCAATGAATCTAGGAGCAACCTTCCCTTTCCTACCAAAGAGAATCACATTTTTCACCGGTGAGATTTTAAGAAAAACCTGATCGTCCACTAAAAATTCCAAATCCCTTCTCCACCTATCAGCATACTTCTTCTGCCTATAATGAGCAATCCACATCTTCCTCTCGATCTTCTCAACCTTTTTGGATGCTTCTAGAATCATATCAGGTCCATGAACCCAACGATCGCCGGACTCAATCTAGCAAGATGGAGATTTGCAAGGTCGTCGTAAAGAGCAGCAAACAGAGACATTGCGATACTAGCCTGAATTCAAAGGATGGGATTAAATAGATTAACGCTTACAGTAATCTTAATTAAAAATTAAGATTATACCTGATAGCTATTATTATAAGTGAATTCAACGAGTTGGATATGATCTTCCTAAGATCCTCTATAATCAAGAATACATGCACGAAGAAGATCTTCTAGAATCTAATTAACTCTTTCCATTTGACCATTGATCTGTGGATGATAAGCTGTGCTAAAATTCAACCGAGTACCCAAAGCTCCGTGAAATGCCCCCAAAAGTTACTCGTAAAGATGGGATCTCTATAACAACAATACTGATCGAAACACCATGAAGTCGAACAATCTCTCTCATAAAAGTCTCAGCTAAACTCGACACAGTGCGTATCAACCTGATCGGAATGAAATGAGCTGACTTGGTCAGTCTATCAACAGCCACTCGAATAATCTCATTACCCCTTCTAATCCTGGTAATCCATCAATAAAATCAATAGAAATCTGTTTCCACTTTCAATTAGGAATTTCAAGGCGTTGCAATAATCCAAGGGTCTTCTAATGATCAGCCTTAATCTGTTTACAAGTTGCACATCTACTAACATAAAGAGAGACATCACGTTTCATACCACTCCACCAATACAACTTCGTCATATTCTAGTACATCTTCGTACCTCCTGGATGGATCGAGAGTCTGGACCGATGATTTTCCTTATGAAAAATTCGAGTATTAATTCTTAAAATTCCATTTGGATTGATTTGTGCTCTCAATCCATCTTGGTTACCACCTTCCCTATTATGAACATTCTCCTTAATAAGCCTTAGCATCTCTTCTTAATCTTGCTTAGCCGTAATACAATCCAAAAAGGATGAAGAAACCATAACCTGACATAACATTGCCTTTACTCGACTTAAGCCATCGGTTACCACATTAGCCTTCTAGGAGTATAGTTGATGTCGAGGTCATAAGATGCTAAAAACTCAAGCCATCTAACATGCCTCTGGTTCAAATCCTTTTGGGTGAAAATATACTTCGATGACAAATGATCCGTAAAGAGCTCAAACTTAGTTCCTAAAAGATGATGCATCCATAACTTCAAAGAAAATACTACGGTAAGCAATTTCAAATCATGAGCTGCATAATTGGCTTCATGGTTCCTCAAATGATGACTGAGATAAGTAATAACCTTCCCATTCTACATCAAAACAACTCCCAAACCTTCTCGACTAGCATCGATGTAAACCGTTAATCCTTCACTTCCATTTGGAACGGTAAGAACTGGTGCAGAAGTAAGCTTGCGCTTTAACTCATTGAATGCAGCTTCACACTTATCATTCCAAACAAACTTAGCACTCTTATAAGTCAAAACAGTAAGAGGTGCAGCAATCCGAGAAAAATAATGAATAAATCTCCAATAATAACCAAATAGGCCCAAGAAACTATGAATATCTAAAGGAAATTTAGGTTTTTCCCAATGTTGAAGCAGAATAGGGTGTTTGAATTAAAAGAAAGATAAGATAATTAAATTTACAAAAGAAGAAAGGTGGATTGACTTACATCGATTGTGGTGACATTAACAGAATCGACCGAAACCCCATTTTTAGGAACCCAAGGAACCAGACTTCATCTTTCCAGAAATGACACTTGGAAAACACAGCTTTCAACTGGTGACTCCTAAGTGTTTAAAGAACAAAACCCAAATGCGATTCATGCTCCATGTCTAACTTAGAAAAGACAAGAATATCATCAACGAAGATAAGGACGAACTTGTTGAGAACATCATGGAAAATACGATTCATAAAATCGACGAAGAAACCTGGGGCACTAGTTAAGCCAAAGGGAATAACTAACCATTCATAGAAAGCATTCTTAGTACGAAAAGTGGTTTTAGGAATGCTTCTCTCGGCTACACTAAGCTGGTGGAAACCGGTGGCAAGATCAAGATGAGAGAACACTTTAGCTCCATAGAGCTGGTTGAACATATCATTGATACAAGGCATAGGATATCTATTCTTCAGAGTGAGCTTATTCAGCTCCCTATAATCAACACATATCCTCAAGGAACCATCAAACTTAGTGAAAAAGACTACTTCTGCTCTCTATTTCGAATGACTTATCCTAATCAAACCCTTGAAAAATAAGTCTTCTATCTGCTTCCTCCACTCGACTTTCTCCCTAGGTGCCATCCTTCTGAGAGGGAGAACTACTGATCAGGCTCCAGGAATAAGATCAATACGGAATTTGATTTCCTATTAAGGAGGTAAAGAAGTGACTTCACCAAATACATCGGAAAAGAGTTGGACAACAGGAGTAGAATCAAGATCACTAGGATGAGATTCAAGAGAAAAGATAAAACTAATCCTGAGGCAAACGACATTCGATAACCAAAGGATTACCCTTATCATCAACTAAAGAAATAGTTCGGGCTTTGCAAGAGATAACTGCATCAAATCTCTTTAACCAATCACCTCCGAGTAAGAGATGAAATGCAACAAAACCAAGAACATAGAAATCTCCAGAAAAATGATGGTCATTGTAAAAGAGTCACCCTCTTACAAATCATAATACGGTTAGTGGGGCCACCAATGGGATTGGACA
The DNA here is from genome assembly GCA_030765085.1 of Allium cepa. Lineage (NCBI taxonomy): Eukaryota > Viridiplantae > Streptophyta > Magnoliopsida > Asparagales > Amaryllidaceae > Allium > Allium cepa. The sequence goes on from CM060932.1 coordinate 401,275,381, forward strand.
CACATAAAGATTCAATTGCATATTTTGTTGAAAGAGTACGCTCAAACTTATTACAGAGGTCCGTAGGGATGAAGCTTTGAGAGGCTCCAGTGTTAAATAGAACACGAATAGGAAAATTAAGTAAAGAAAAGGTGCCTAGGAGAGAACTTGGGTATCACTATGAGTAGGAGGAGTGGAAGATGTGACTGCGAAGACTCCAAATGCCTTGCCCTTCTGTTGAGTAGGACAGTCCTTCTTGAAGTGGCCTGTCTATAAGAAAATATGGCATAGATCACAACTAGTCATCTGAACTGGGGGGACAGAAGCTCAAACTGAACTAGGACAGCTGTTGGTATAGTGTTCCTTCTGATCACACTTGAAGCAAGTAATAGAAGATAAATCAATAGGCTGCCTCTGAGAAGAAGATCCTAAACCCTGAGTCTTCTGCCAATTCTTCTTCTACTGCTAGAAGTTGAACTTCCTCTTCTTGGAGTTGCTGGAAGAAGGCTGAGATGGAGGTGCATAAACAACAATTACTTCCTTAGAAGTGGGGTTCTCATATCTAATAGTCATATCTGTAAATCGAGTAAAAGGGCTATGCACATGAGCAATCAAACGATCATAATACTTTGGGTGAGCTCCAGCTATAAACTTCTCGTTATTCTCATACTCAGAAAATGTCATACTCCCTTGCTTAAGATCCATAAATTCCCAGTATAACTGAGACCTCCCAGCTTCGGGCATCCACTTAGCTACAAAAGCGTCCCTAAAATATGGTATTCTAGACTTAAGGAAGATTCAAAAGAGATAACTTAACCAAATTTGAATTTCGCTCAAGATTTATACCTAAACTGCACCAAATTGATATTTTCCTCCATAGTATGGGCTGTAACAGACTCCCACCAATCCTGGGCTGCCTTCTGCAACTGCCAAGCGGCTAACTGACGCTTTTGAGCGTCAGTGATCTCAAGACCTACGAAAATCCTCTCTGAACTCCTCAACCATTGATGGGCCTCAATGATGCTCTCTACTCCAGTAAACTTGATACCACCAAGCTAGGTGAACTCCTTACAGAGAGTGGTGAATCTGACTGGCGCAACGGTTTCTGGTGCTGGGGAAATTCCTCAATCCCTTCTTTTGGTATTCCTACGATTCATCCTGGAAATTCAAGAATGGATTTTAGGACAAAGGTAAAGATTATGACTTAAAAAAATCCTAATCAAAGAATTCTATCTAACAAGATGGATTCAAAAGGGAGGAAATTCTAGGAAAGAGGACTAAATCTTTAAAACAAATTTTTTTTGGCAAGGCCGACGGTTTTAGAGTGGACCGACCACTTTTATTACGAACGTAATAAAGTTGAAGTACAGGAGAAAGGTAGAGACACCTTTGCTACTAAAAATGTAAGAAAAAAATAACAGCACTGGAGTGTGACGAACATGTCACAGCTACAAAAATAAATAACCAGACTAGTTCTCCTCCGCAGAGGAAGAATCACCAACATTCTCTTCAACCCGGGTTTTATCACGAGAAAGACTCCCTCGAAGGCCAATGAAGGGGCTAAAACGAAGAGCAAGAGAGGGATCATAACAGCCAACATCAGCGGAGTAGAAAAAAGATCGATCCCAATCAGAAACAGCAAGAATATCGGAATTAATTCCAGAGTACATCCCATCCAAATCAAGCTCCAAAGAGTCTCCAGTAATTCTGTAGTAAAGGCATCGTAGGTCCAACAGATCATCAGATACATATTTAAAGTAGGATCCAGTCACAGGATTGAATCTCATCGCAGTAAGACGGTCAACCCAACAAAGCTCATCCTCGACCCAAATCACAAGAGGTGGAGAGGGGACAGGCGCAGCAGACAAAACAGAAGGGACAACAGCGGGTGCAAAAGACTCAGGCTGCACCAAGGGAGGAATATGAACTGGGGCAGAAGTAACTTGAGGGGCTTTAGGAACCCATTTCCTAAGAGGAGGCCTAGGAAGAGGGATCTTTGGTGCAGCAGCAGAAACAGCATTCTTCTTGCAGGCAGAGACTACATGACCAAAAGAGTGACAAGAAGAACAGATGTCAGGGACCCAACCATAACGAACACGAACTTCCACCACGTGACCTACAGCTAGCTGGACAGGAATGGTGGTAGGAAGCAACCTCTGGGGAGAAATCTCTACTAGTGCCTTGGCATACACAAGCTTATCACGAGCAACAGTGTTAGAGTCAAAACAGATCAATTTACCAACATTGCAGGCAAGCCAATTCAAACCACGCAGGGGTTGAAGCGCTGAGGGGATATGGGAGAAATAAACCCAAACTGGGATAGACATAACTTGTTCTCGAGCACTAGCTACTGTCGGAGACCAGGGAGTAATTATGAAAGGCTGACCATCAAAGAAAGTGGGCTCCGACTCAAGAACACGGCATCGTTCCTCAGAGGAGGAGAACTGCAAATAGTACAAGGAATCAACTAGCTTAACTCTAAGACCACCCTGAAGTCTCCAGGCTCTACGGCAAACAGCAGCCACATCACGAAGACGATGATTAGGGTCTAAAAAAAATCCAACAACATAACCAGACCAGAAATCAATACCTGCTTGGATTACACAGGGGGGAGGTATCATAACTCCATTTTCCTCAACGATATCAAAATCAATTGGTTCATAAACACCCGCGTTACGGGGCTTGGAAGTAAAAAGGGAAGTCCAGGGTCTAGGTAGAGCAGGACATGAGGCTGCAAGACGACACACATCTACAGCAGATGAGGCTACAGGAATGGAGCAATTAGTATCTGCAATCAAGTCACCAGCAGGAAGTCTTTCATTGTTCGCAGTAACAACATTGTCATTGACAATAGGCCTCACATTGTCACAGTCAGATTCAACATATAGGCATGCAGGGGGACCAGGGGATAATGCTTGGAGCACAGTGCCAACATTGTCTTTGGCAATAGGTCGAACAGATGGTGTGCCGCTCACAGCACCAATCATGCCAGAAGCAAGCAAAGCTGCTGGTGCCACCGTACTAGCCACACAGACCGTAGCCATAGAATCCATACCAAGGAGACCCAAAACATTACAGGGATCAAAATCGTCATTCACATTGGATCTAGAAATAGGGAGTAAGTTGGAATCACCTGGCTTAGGCGATGCTGAATTCATAGCAACAGGAACGTTTGCGTCCGAGCACAGACCACTCAAACATAGGCGGGGAGAAGGAGCTAGGTTAGACCGATTGAGGGGAGGGAAATCGCTAGACGATTGGAGGTCAGGACGAGAGCAATCTTCAACTGCCATGGAGCTATAGCATCGGCCAGAGCGTGTAGATGAGGGGGATGGAAGACGCTGAGAGAGGGAAGGGGAAGAGGACATGAAGGGGACGGTAAAGGACGGGGAGACGCGATGCAGTTAATCGCCTGGAGCCATTGATGTATATAATGTGTTGGGTAAACTTTTTTATCCAAATGTCCTTTAAAATTGTTTAATTTATTTTATACTTTTCATAATATGATATCTCTCATTTGAGATTGATTCTACTCATTCTAGGGTATCGCTACTCTATCACTAATGAGCCTTTACCCCATAGGCTAAGGTTTGCCTAAAACCGAAGCTTTGATACCAACTGTAACTACCCGCTATTTTGAACCATGCAAATTGACAATAAAATCACACATGTCAAACTTGAATTGTTCAAAACAACATATTATTAATTAATTTGAGTAAATAAAATCAATCGTAGAATCACAAACATAGAATATCAGAATATCTCGCAATGGAATAAATAAAACATAGTAGTTCATAAAGCTAATAAATACATAGTCTTAAAACAAATGCATAATATGAGAGTCTTAATACAATTGGAAATCCAAATACATAAGTCCACTAATACATAAGCAAATGAATGGAAGGGAAATAACTGAAATAGGAAATAATAGATAGATAGCTAAATCTCCATCAGATCTCTTCCTCTAAAAGGTGCATCTAAGATTGTGATACTCAGGCTGACGCGAGCATAAAGTAAAACAAAACACTCGAGTCAGGACTAACATACTTATATAAGTAAATCAGCTCATGTGAACTGTTCAATAAAATGCATCAGTAACTCAATGGATGTAACAACCCGATATTTTCAGCCATTCGCATCCGCACATGTCAGACTTGAATTGCTCAAAATACCGCATTGTAAATAAATTTGGAGCAAATGAAATACAAATCACAGAATCATAGACACAGAACAAACAGAATACCTCGCAGCGGAATATAAAATACATAGTAGTTCATGAAGCTACTATGGCAGAGTCTCAAACTAAATACATAATACAGTCTGAAAACAACATAATAGAAATCCCAAATACATAGAAGTTCACTAATACATGAGATAAACTAGAATAGCTGAAACAGAAAGTAGGTATAAATGCAGATAAGCAGAAACTCCAGCAAAGACCAGCTTCAAAAAGAGAATCCAAAGCTGTGAATATTCAGGCTGACCTGAGCGTAAAGTAAAACACAAAACACTCGAGTCAGGACAATATGTACTTATATAATGTAAACCAACTCAAGTGAACTGTAGTAGAAGTACACAATAACTTAAAGGATGCGTGGGATCGCCCATCCTTTAAGAATCAACTAAACTATAAATTAAATACATCCCGTGGTTAAAATTTCAAAATGGTATTTTATACTTCAAAATCAAATATCATTTCAAAATTCAATATCATTCAAAAATCCATTTCAAGTTATCAAATATAATATTTTTTTCCAAAACCACATTCATTTTTTATTATTTAATTTAAATACCATTACAAAACACATTTCAAAATAGTTTATATTTCGAAATAAATTACTTAATTTAAATCATTAAAATGAAGTTATTAAATTTAATAATTAAATTATTAAATTTCCAAATTTTAATCTTTCAAAGTTCATTCATTCACTTAAATTTATTAAAAAAATGAAAATTCAACTTTCGCAGCATTTAGAAATTGCTACAGAAAGTTACATCCAAAACAGTTCGATTTAACAAAAGATAGCATTTAAAAATGCTGTAATAGGGTTACATTAGTTTCAAGTAAAACTTAGTTAAATTCAACAATTATAACATTTGCGAAAATGCTATAATAGCCTTTAATTAAACTTAGCCATTTGGTTCATTATTATCAACTACAGCATTTACAAATGCTGTGTTATCATTTACATTAGAATTAATAGCATTTCTGAAATGCAGTTAATTAACTTCAAATATTCAGTATAATTTCACAAATAATTATATTTTTATTTAAATCATTTTTAACTTATAAAATCATATAATTTCACTTTTAAAACAATCATTCAAATACCCTTATATTCATGATTTTATAAAGTTAAATCTCCATTCAAAAATCAAAATTTAATAATAATTCACTTATTAAATTCCAACATTAAATTTAAATTCATTAAATTAAATTTAAATTAACACTTAACTTTAAAATTTTAAAATATAACTTAATTTCATTTTTATTTACTTAGCTTAAAATTCAATTTTAAGCCAAATTCACAAATTTCCAATTTTAGTAATATTTCAAAATTTCAACATAAATATTCATTCATTTCACATTTAACTTTATTCAAAAATCATTAATGTATTACAAAATCATTTTAAATTCATTTGATTCAAAATATCATAAATTTATCATATTTTCATATTTAATTTAAATTCCATTTATCACCAAATTATAATTTCCAAAATAACTTACATTTCAGATTTCTAACTTTACCCTTTATTTATTTCACTTATAAATTTTCAAAAAATCAATAATTCTTTACAAAAATAATTTTTAATCAAATATAATCAAAATATTATAATATTTACATTTCTAAAATATTTTAAGTTCTTTTAGAAAAACATATTTTAACAACGGGTCTGTATTTCATTTTCTAGCCTAGGTAAAGTGATGCGGGTAATATATCATTTCAACCCGTAATTTACAAAGAAAAACCGAGTTTCATCATTCCAAACCCGCAATCCCAAGTAAAAGAAAATAATTGAAAATCATTCAGGCCTATCATTTCAGCCCATAACGATTTTCTCCTATCCTAAAGTCCGTTCGGGTATGTATCATTTCAACCCATAGTGATTCTAGTCTACAGGGAACTTGCAGTGTGATAAACTGATGAAAGTAACAGAATAGCATGAAATAACAGTAACAGATGATATAACAGGTGTAAATATAGGTGTGAACATCATATGAATATACTATAGCAGTTATAACAGGATGATATGCATTTACAGATTCAGGTGATGTCAGTTTATCACTACATAAGTACATATTAGTCTGGTGAGATTTACTCACTGTTTTGAGCTGGAGACACAACAACGAATACACGAATGAGATCCAAACAAGCACGGTAACACGACACAAAGATGAGTGGAAGAGCCAAAGATTAATTCTCCTTGGATACATGAGACAAAACAATAAATATAACATAAGTTTTCAACCCAAATTCAATCAAACAAAGCTAGAAATGAATACACAAAACATCACCGAAGAGTTTGCACTTGCTTTCTACCACCTATGCTTCAACTCCAGATCTGAAATGGCACGGCTAAAGGCATGGTTTGGGTTCTTAAAGGTCGGCCTAGCATGGCAAAATGATGGAGCAAAGATATATGAGCATGAACTAACACTACAAGGCAGATATCATGGATTCCTATGCACTAGAGGGCTCGGCCAAGGCCAGGGAGAGCACGGCCAGGTCTGTAGTGGGCTGGAGGAGGTGATGACCAGATGTGGTGGTGGTGGAAGAGGCCAAGGTGGAGGAGGAAGGAGGAGCTGAGCATAGAAGGTGAGAAAACAAGTGTAAAATCATGAGAAAACAAGTAGAAGTTGCATAGAAAAGAAGAAAATTTTTACCAAGCTTTTCACATAGGAGAGGCCGTACTTTTTTCAGAGTTTGAGAAAGAAAAATCACGTGAAATGATAGAGGTGTCGGCTGGAGAAATGAGTTATGGCAGCCAATTGAATGAAAAGTAATGGCTGGAGTTGAAAAGGTGAGAATACAAAGAGCCTTAAGAAATAAAAAGTCACAAAACCTTTCAAATTTTTCTTATTTCTTTTTATAATTTTAAATAACTGAAATATATATATAAATTCAGTTAAAATACGAAAATATCACAAATAAACAAAATATAAATAAATAAATATTAATTATATATGATTAAATTAGGAAAATAGAACAGAAAATGAAAACTAGTTTAGAAAATTTGAAAATAAATGCAATGACTTTGGAAAATTTTTATGTACATGAAAAATATTTATAAATAGAGATAAGAACATAAAATAAAAATTCATTCACAAACTAAATATATAAATTTTAATTAAATATAATTTAAATGAAGAAAATAGCAGAAAAATAGAAAACAGCCTTTAAAAATAGGAAATAAATACAGTAAATTTTGGAAAAAATTTGTTATCACTTTAAAAAATATTAAAAGACAAAATATATATAAAATAACATATTAACACATATTAAAATAAAATATAGCAAAGAAAATATTATTTAAAAAATTTAAAATAGACAAAATTGCAAAATAAAACAAATTATACCCGAAATTGAAATGTACATAACTTTTACAATTTAAATCCGTTTTCAACGAAACGAAAAGCTGTATTCAAGTTATTAAATTTATTTTCATAATAAAATATAAATTTTAAGAATTTACATATTTAAATTTGAAATTTAAAAGTCAAGATTTGACCAGTTTGAACAGAAATTCATCTTTTAGTAAAATATCCAATTTATACCGGTTTGAAATTATAATTCACATAATAATCAACACTTATATTTAACAAATGAAATGTTTGAAATAAAATAAGTTTAAAATAATTTCCAAATAAAATAAATCTAAATATTAAAATATATGAAAATCTAGGGCTGTTACACTCTCCCCCACTCAAATCTTTTCGTCCTCGAAAAGAAAGGAATCGGAGAAACAACAAGAAAGAACAATTGGTTGGAAGACATCCTGAAAGAAGGTAGGGAAAAAGTAGCTAGGAGGGAAAGCAGGTTGAAAGACAAGTATGAACCATTGATTAAACCATTATACATTTCAATTAAAATTTTATACCGTTTAAACCATTTTATAATATGATGAATAGTCATTTGATTCAAACTGATGGTTCAAGGTAAACAATATTTAAACATTTTAAATTTTTAGAAGGTAAAATAACTGATCAAAATATTCTTTGTACAGTACTTTATCAAGATACTTTTATCAAATACTTTTATAACTCGATGTCTTAACAAGTTTACTTTCGTTCCTGCAGACTCTGGCTATGCGTTGATCAGGCACAAAGCTAGAATTCTCCAAGTACTTAGTAGACTTGTTTCAACACCCAGTGAAAATAATGAAAACACTTTTAAAAATAGATATGGAAAGTACAATCTAAACAAATCAACCAAACCGAAACAGTTGTCTAACCATGGATCGCAGATACACAATGGTTACGCATGGATCCCCCAGGAAACAATCCGTATCCGTAAGCTTTCTCAGCCCTGTGAGTTACGCCATGATGACGAGTAGAATGCAGGATACACAATGGTTACGCCTGGATCCCCCAGGAAACAATCCGTACTCCCAGGCCAGCTCAGCCAGGCATTTACGCTACTAATGCGACTTACATAGAGTGCAGGATACACAATGGTTACGCCTGGATCCCCCAGGAAACAATCCGTACCCCTAGGCCAACTCAGCCAGGCAGTTGCGCTATGCAGTCGCGATCATAAGACCATGGAGATCGCCATGGAATTCGATGGACACTCGAGTATCATATCCGGAAAACCCAAATCAAAGAGAGAGAATAATATCGATAGAATGAATCCACAGTGTGGCCACAAAGCGGATATCAAGCAGAAGGCACTTTCCATATCTTTACTTCGAAAATATGTATCATCCAGTACCTTTCAAAATCACTTCCAAATATCATACTTATATAAAGTTCATTTTATATAAGATTTCATTTTAAATCAAATACTTTTCAAAACAATAGTATATCAAATCACACTTATATAGATTTCGATTATATAAGATTTCACTTTTCAAAATTGGGTAACTTTTCAAATCAATAGTTTTCAAATCAATAGTTTTCAAATCTACTGTATACTTATACAAATCAACTTTTTATATAAGTTCGATAACTCCTAAATCAAAGTATTTAAATAAACAAGGTTCTCAATTTCAAACCATTTCAATATCAATTCAGCTTCAAAATCATATATGATTTCACCAAATCATTTCTTCCAAATTACATAAATTTAGTTTCAAAGTTTCTTAAACAATAGATTTAGAAAATAATCCAAATTTCCAAATCAACAAAATTTAGGTCAAATAAATTCATTTCCATTTCAAACATGTATTCACTTCAAAAATCATAATACTTTCAAAGTTATAAATCTTTCAAAACTAAATACTTGAAATCATTTCACTTTGAAAATCATAACATTTTGAAATCATACATTTGAAATCATAAAACATGCCCTTAATTCTTTACATTTCAAAAATTTATTCAATTAAACCAAAATCTAAAATTTCCAATTTTAATTCAATTCAAACCATCAGTTTCAATTTAGTTTTCCAACAAAACCATTTCAAATATTATCAATTTCAAATATAGATTTGATTTACAAAATAAACTATTAAATCTTAAATATGTTTCAAGGCTTAAATATACCATATTTCAAAACTAAATTTCATAATTTCATATATCTCAAATTTTACTTCATTATTACTTAGTGTTGAAATATTTATTTCATAAATCCATTATTTTTAAATAAACTCAAATTACAGGTAAACCAAATATCCTTTCATACAAATACAAGCTTCAATTATTGATTTATCAAAATCAATGGTTTTCAAAAATCATTTTATACTTACATAAAGTTTATCTTATATAAGGATCAAAATTTTCAAAAAAAATAAACTTTGCTGCATGAAAAGCCATATGGGATTGAACATCTTTGCTTACTAATAAATTTTTAATTAAGAATAGTTTTGCATATAAATAGTTTGTATGAAAAATAGAATAAAACAGTTAGTTTAAGAAGAATAAAAGAAAAATAATTTTGAAAAATAGTTTTAAATTTGATAGTAGTTTTTCATGAAAGAAAAATTCCAATTAAATTACAAAGATATCCAACCCAACAACTTTCAATTTCAGCATCAAGTATACCAATGATATTAGGATATAAGATGTACATATGTCATCATTTCGCAACATTACATTCGATCGCTCGCTCGATCACACAAGTTCGTGTTCGAACTAGTATTGTCCATTCGACTTCCCTAATGCGGACTTCGATATGGTTTCTCGACTAGAAGCCATCAGTCTCCTTGCATAGCCATATACTATGATAGAGAATTCTAGAATCAAGCCCAAAATCCATATCAAATATTCGCCATCAAGAATCAAATGAAAAATCCTAACACGAAATGGTGTAATTCACCTAGAACTTGTGTGCTCAAACTTTGATCAGATTAATTATGCGAACAAAACAGCATACATACAACTTATGTATCTATTCCAACTTGTTAAATAAATAGTTTCATAAAGATGTTACTAAGTTAAAACATTTAAAATCAACTTTTTCTCAAACATTTGAAGACAAATTTTTTTTTATCCAAAACATTTCAAAACTAAATTTCGTATTAGTATAATTCAAAATAGTCTTATTTATTTACTTAACAAAACAGTCTCAACTTATACAAATCATATTATTTCATACTTGAAACATACAAACTAAACTTATATTCTTTATCAAATACCTTATACCTTTCAAAAAAATTTAGCTTTGAAAAGTTAACCTTGATTTGGAAGTGCTCGAATCTTAAAATAGTCGAAGAAATCATATTTTCAATCCAAGAGTTGGAAATCAACACTAAATCAGTAAATCAATTTCAAAAGTTAGGTTTCAAAATCTGAAACTCGAGGACTGAACACCGGCTTACTTTAAATCATTTCAAATATATATATATATATATATATATATATATATATATATATATATATATATATATATATATATATATACACGGATCTAGCTTTCGAATATCAAACCATACTTCGAAATCTGAAATCAAAATTGGTTTCACGAAATCACTCGCATAGCAAAGCTACTAGAGTGGCCTCTCCCCCACTCAGAAACTCGAAAATCAATATCGATGATGCATGCATTCATCACCGAAATTATTTTCCAGCGACATAAGTGAGTTCTGGACTTCAATTAACTTTGAAAAACTTCTTTGAAATTCCTTAGAAATCATTGAAATTCATTCGAATACATCTGAAACATTTCTTATTTGAAAAAAAAATCTTTAAATCATATTATTATTATATATTTTCCAAAATCTTAAAACCGATTTCAAAACACCGGAATTCGATTCCTCGAAATTCAAATTCAAAACCCTTCAGTTATAAATCATTTTTGTATAAATCAAGTTCTTATAAATTTCAAATTTTCAAATCCTTTCAAAGCTTCAAATTTTCGTTTTAAAAGGTATATAATCCTTATCGAAAACATTTCACTTTTTATATACAAAATATGGTCATCCTTAATAATTTCGATGTATGCACAATTTCAAAATACAACCAAACACAAATTTCCAAAGGATGATTCAAGGAAGGATTTCAAACAAACAAAGATTCAAAATTAGAGGAACTCTAATCAAATAGAATTCTAGTTCGAAGATAAACTCAAACGAAGATGAGATAATTTAATTACCAAATAGAGGAGGAGATAGATAGCATCGACATCCGAGGATGCAGAAATCTCCGGTGAATCAATGCCAATTATAAAGGAATTTCACCACTTTATAAATCATTCAAAGATTTACAGAATCACCGCTCTGTAGAGAGGTCATTCCAAAGTGGGGTTACGGAATGCCAAAATCAAAAGGGTAAAATAGGGAAGACAAGACTGGATTTCAGGACAAGTGGGAGCGTTCCAAAGTTCAAGGAATCTTAATCAATAAGAATCCTGACCAAGAGACTTCTAACAAGGTGGATACAGAAGCAATGAAGTTCAAAAAAAATCTTGATTCCAAAATAAGAAATTTTTTATACCAAAATAATCTTTGAAAATCCTTTAAAAATCATTTTATACTTCGAAATATGTTCTCTCACAAGGAAAGGATTCTGAGATTGATTTCACTCGTTCTAGGGTATTTCTACCCTATCTCTAATGAGTTTTTGCTCCGCAGGCTAAGGTTTGCCTAAAACCAAAGCTCTGATACTAATGTAACAACCCGATATTTTCAGCCATTCGCATCCGCACATGTCGGACTTGAATTGCTCAAAATACCGCATTGTAAATAAATTTGGAGCAAATGAAATACAAATCACAGGATCACAGACACAGAACAAACATAATACCTCGCAGCGGAATATAAAATACATAGTAGTTCATGAAGCTACTATGGCAGAGTCTCAAACTAAATACGTAATACAGTCTGAAAACAACATAATAGAAATCCCAAATACATAGAAGTTCACTAATACATGAGATAAACTAGAATAGATGAAACAGAAAGTAGGTATAAATGTAGATAAGCAGAAACTCCAGCAAAGACCAGCTCCAAAAAGAGAATCCAAAGCTGTGAATACTCAGGCTGACTCGAGCGTAAAGTAAAACACAAAACACTCGAGTCAGGACAATATATACTTATATAATGTAAACCAACTCAAGTGAACTGTAGTAGAAGTACACAACAACTTAAAGGATGCTTGGGATCGCCCATCCTTTAAGAATCGGTTAAACTATAAATTAAATACATCCCGTGGTTAAAATTTCAAAATGGTATTTTATACTTCAAAATAAAATATCATTTCAAAATTCAATATCATTCAAAAATCCATTTCAAGTTATCAAATACCATATTTTTTTTCCAAAACCACATTCATTTTTTATTATTTAATTTAAATACCATTACAAAACACATTTCAAAATAGTTTATATTTCGAAATAAATTACTTAATTTAAATCATTAAAATGAAGTTATTAAATTTAATAATTAAATTATTAAATTTCCAAATTTTAATCTTTCAAAGTTCATTCATTCACTTAAATTTATTAAAAAAATGAAAATTCAACTTTCGCAGCATTTAGAAATTGCTACGGAAAGTTACATCCAAAACAGTTCAATTTAACAAAATATAGCATTTAAAAATGCTGTAATTGGGTTACATTAGTTTCAAGTAAAACTTAGTTAAATTCAACAATTATAACATTTGCAAAAATGCTATAATAGCCTTTAATTAAACTTAGCCATTTGGTTCATTATTATCAACTACAGCATTTACAAATGTTGTGTTATCATTTACATTAGAATTAATAGCATTTCTGAAATGCAGTTAATTAACTTCAAATATTCAGTATAATTTCAAAAATAATTATATTTTTATTTAAATCATTTTTAACTTATAAAATCATATAATTTCACTTTTAAAACAATAATTCAAATACCCTTATATTCATGATTTTATAAAGTTAAATCTCCATTCAAAAATCAAAATTTAATAATAATTCACTTATTAAATTCCAACATTAAATTTAAATTCATTAAATTAAATTTAAATTAACACTTAAGTTTAAAATTTTAGAATATAACTTAATTTCATTTTTATTTACTTAGCTTAAAATTCACTTTTAAGCCAAATTCACAAATTTCCAATTTTAGTTATATTTCAAAATTTCAACATAAATATTCATTCATTTCACATTTAACTTTATTCAAAAATCATTAATGTATTACAAAATCATTTTAAATTCATTTGATTCAAAATATCATAAATTTATCATATTTTCATATTTAATTTAAATTCCATTTATCACCAAATTATAATTTCCAAAATAACTTACATTTCAGATTTCTAACTTTACCCTTTATTTATTTCACTTATAAATTTTCAGAAAATCAATAATGCTTTACAAAAATTGTTTTTAATCAAATATAATCAAAATATTATAATATTTACATTTCTAAAATATTTTAAGTTTTTTTAGAAAAACATATTTTAACAACGGGTCTGTATTTCATTTTCTAGCCTAGGTAAAGTGATGCGGGTAATATATCATTTCAACCCGTAATTTACAAAGACAACCCAGATTTGATCATTCCAAACCCGCAATCCCAAGTAAAAGAAAATAATTGAAAATCATTCAGGCCTATCATTTCAGCCCATAACGATTTTCTCCTATCCTAAAGTCCGTTCGGGTATGTATCATTTCAACCCATAGTGATTCTAGTCTACAGGGAACTTGCAGTGTGATAAACTGATGAAAGTAACAGAATAGCATGAAATAACAGTAACAGATGATATAACAGGTGTAAATATAGGTGTGAACATCATATGAATATACTATAGCAGTTATAACAGGATGATATGCATTTACAGATTCAGGTGATGTCAATTTATCACTACATAAGTACATATTAGTCTGGTGAGATTTACTCCCTGTTTTGAGCTGGAGACACAACAACGAATGCACGAATGAGATCCAAACAAGCACGATAACACGACACAAAGATGAGTGGAAGAGCCAAAGATTAATTCTCCTTGGATACATGAGACAAAACAATAAATATAACATAAGTTTTCAACCCAAATTCAATTAAACAAAGCTAGAAATGAATACACAAAACATCACCGAAGTGTTTGCACTTGCTTTCTACCACCTATGCTTCAACTCCAGATCTGAAATGGCACGGCTAAAGGCATGGTTTGAATCTGGTTTGGGTTCTTAAAGGTCGGCCTAGCATGGAAAAATGATGGAGCAAAGATATATGAGCATGAACTAACACTACAAGGCAAATATCATGGATTCCTATGCACTAGAGGGCTCGGCCAAGGCCAAGGAGAACACGGCCAGGTCTGTAGTGGGCTGGAGGAGGTGATGACCAGATGTGGTGGTGGTGGAAGAGGCCAACGTGGAGGAGGAAGGAGGAGCTGAGCATAGAAGGTGAGAAAACAAGTGCAAAATCATGAGAAAACAAGTAGAAGTTACATAGAAAAGAAGAAAATTTTTACCAAGCTTTTCACATAGGAGAGGCCGTACTTTTTTCAGAGTTTGAGAAAGTAAAATCACATGAAATGATAGAGGAGTCGGCTGGAGAAATGAGTTAAGGCAACCAATTGAATGAAAAGTAATGGCTGGAGTTGAAAAGGTGAGAATACAAAGAGCCTTAAGAAATAAAAAGTCACAAAACCTTTCAAAATTTTCTTATTTCTTTTTATAATTTTAAATAACTGAAATATATATATAAATTCAGTTAAAATACGAAAATATCACAAATAAAAAAAATATAAATAAATAAATATTAATTATATATGATTAAATTAGGAAAATAGAACAGAAAATGAAAACTAGTTTAGAAATTTGAAAATAAATGCAATGACTTTGGAAAATTTTTATGTACATGAAAAATATTTATAAATAGAGATAAGAACATAAAATAAAAATTCATTCACAAAATAAATATATAAATTTTAATTAAATATAATTTAAATGAAGAAAATAGCAGAAAAATAGAAAACAGCCTTTAAAAATAGGAAATAAATACGGTAAATTTTGAAAAAAATTTGTTATCACTTCAAAAAATATTAAAAGACAAAATATATATAAAATAACATATTAACACATATTAAAATAAAATATAGCAAAGAAAATATTATTTAAAAAATTTAAAATAGACAAAATTGCAAAATAAAACAAATTATACCCGGAATTGAAATGTACATAACTTTTACAATTTAAATCCGTTTTCAACGAAACGAAAAGCAGTATTCAAGTTATTAAATCTATTTTCATAATAAAAGATAAAATTTAAGAATTTAAATATTTAAATTTGAAATTTAAAAGTCAAGATTTGACCAGTTTGAACAGAAATTCATCTTTTAGTAAAATATCCAATTTATACCGGTTTGAAATTATAATTCACATAATAATCAACACTTATATTTAAAAAATGAAATGTTTGAGATAAAATAAGTTTAAAATAATTTCGAAATAAAATAAAGCCAAATATTAAAATATATGAAAATCTAGGCTATTACAATGGATGCTTGGGATCGCCCATCCTTTAAGGATCCATTAAACTATCTATATGTAGTAAGATACACTATCATATGTAATGTCTACCAGTAAAGTATAAATTGGAATTAGCGTTAAGGCATTACCCATATCCCCCTTAACATATTTTATAGGCATCGTAGTCTATACAGTACTGTAAAGTCCACCAAACTTGGTGGGCTATCAAGTAGCACTCTAATAGGTACGACACAAACCAAAATCATAGTAGGCTCGATAAGGCATATGACAAGGCCAGCGAGGCAATGCCTAGGGTTGGATTCTGCCGTTTTGCATGCCCGAACTGGTGGTAACACGTAGCAGTTACGACCGCCCACCTCGAGACAACACTCCCATAATCAAAGGTACACACCAATCAATCAAAAAGTAAAAGTTATGGTTTTGGAGAATCATTTCTGCTAGGAGTAGCGATCTCACTTCGCCCGGGATAGCTTTGGTTTTAGTCATATCAAGCTGACTCGAAGGTCAGGGCTGCGTTTATTATCTCATACCAGTAGCATTCGCCAAACCATCCTACTTTGTTCTAGATTCTCCACCACATACATAGTTGTTAAAGTGGTTTCGAAATTGGCAGAGAGTATGACAATATCCGATCCCGGTCTCTTTAACAACCAAACGCTCATTTTACATCGTGGTCATTTTATAAAATATTTAACAAATAAATCTTAAAATACAATTTAAATCATTACTAAAATATTTTAACTTTAATTATATTTTGGATTTAAAACATTTATTTTACCACTCATATTAAATCAATTTATTACATTCCAAAAATCACATCTTTTAAGCTTAAATAAAATCCTATTTAAATTTAAATCCTTTGAATTAGATTTAATCACAAATTATTCTCTATTTAACTTATTAAATTTTTTAAAAAGTTATTATATAAAAATCTATATTTATTTAATTCAATTAAAACTATATTAAATATTTTATTACGTTAATTTATTATTTTTTATTTAAAATTATATATTTAAAAATAAATAAAATTATGAGCTAAAATCTTAAAATTTCTTTTAAAACCATATATTATCTTATAATTTAAACTTTAAAACATATAAAATAATTTATTTTCCAAATATAAGTTCTTTAACTAAAATTATTAGATGAAATTTAAAAATCAAATTTATTAAATCAAACATACTAAATTTTAGAAAATAATTTAAAAACCGACCACGGTATCCATGTATAAATTTTCTACTATATGGTTAAGTGATATAGGTATATATCATTTCATCTCGTAATAATTTAAACTTTCAAGTATATATCATTTCAACCTGCAATCCCAAGTAAAATTCAAAACCAATAAAATCGCTCGGGTTTATCATTTCAACCCAATATGATTTTTCCTAGTCAATAAGATCATACGAGTATGTATTATTTCAACCTATAGTAATTTTCCTAACAACAACTAAGGAAACTTGCAGTGTGATAACAACATACATAATAAGCATAACTTTAGTCGCATAACATATCACATAACATAACAAAATTCAAAATTTTCATTTCAATGATAATTCAAGTGATATTAATTCACTTAAATATAGTTATGTAAGTCATGAGTGATTGCTCACCTTCTGTGGCTAATGAAAGAGATGACTACAACTATGAAACAAGGCATGAACAAGCGTGATTAGCCAATCCACAAGAACTAACAAACAAGAATAATTTTTAAAAAAATAGAAGAAAGGAGGGGATTGGCTCGGCCGAGGGTGTAAGGTGGCTTGGATAGGGAGTTTGTGTGGCTTGGCGTGTGGAGGTGGGGCGCGTGTGTGAGTGTGGCGCTGTGTGTGGGTGGGTGGTCGGCATTTGGATGGGGTTGCTTGGCATGTGTATGTGTCGTGCGTGGGGAGGTGGGTGTGCTGCAGCGTGTGGAGGTGGGTGGCTGAGGGTGGTGAGTGCGGTGCAATGTGTGGAGGTAGGTGAGGGGAAGGGGAAGGGGAAGGGCAGTGGTAAGAAGGGGGAAGAACAAGGGAGAGAGAGAGAGAGGAGAGAGAGGAAGGAGAAAGCTAGGGAGAGGTTAGGGTAGAGAAGGAGGTGGAGGAAATAAAAGATGGAGAAGGAATGGTTTACTATAAAAAAATTTCTCTAAAGCAGAAATGAGAAGGAGGAAGAGAATGAGAAGTCAAAAATGGAAAAGTACGTATATTATTTTCCAACAGATGTCTCTCCAGAACGTAGCCATTCAGACGCCTCTCCAGATTCTAGCCCAATAAACCCAAGCCCAACAAACACAGCCTAAAAGTCAAAATAAAAATACATGTAAAATACATACAAATACAACATTCGTATTCGCGCGTTTTTACACTGTAAATTGCAAGTTAAAAGCTATAGAAGTTGGATTTTAACGAAACAAAAAGTGGAGTGGTGATTAGAATTCAGTCTAATATCATAAAAAAATTAGATTTCAAAATTTAAATTTTTAGCTCAAATTCAAATTTTGACTAAATTTGACCAAAAATTGAAATTTCACAAAATTTTCCTCTCTATTGAATTTGGAAAAACATATTACTCAACATTTTTAATTCGTTATTTAAATTTAAATTTTAAAATTTAACTGAAATTCAAATAATACTTAATAGTTCAAATTTGAGAGTCGTTACAACCTTTCTCTTGGAAAGATGGGCGTTAATTTACTAAGAAGATTTAATTAGGTAATCAAGATATTAAAAAAGGCAGGACTTTTCAGGTTTGATTATTGTTTTAAATTCATTCAGGATGTTTAGACCATATTTAGATTATATATATGTGTATTCATTGCTACGCATTGAATCTATTTTAATTTTATTTTTGTATTATGTTTAAATGCAAAATCCATCTTATGTAAGTTTTTATTTTAAGTATTAGTATTATACTGATTCGATCTGAAATAATTAGTTGTTACATATTTGTTTTTGTTATAGTTTTTTATCCTAATTAATTAATTATTTGCATAACTAAAACCTATTTTTGATTGATTAATTACTTTTCTAAAATTAATTACCTTTTTTGCTGGATTAGAGATTATTTGTTGTTGTGGATCTGATTTGTTACACTGAAATTTACTATAGGTGTTCCAATTTAATTCTTTCATAACCAAGGTGTCAATACTTTGATTAACTAAATTATGTATATAATCATTAAACCAAATTTAATTGTAAACTAATATCAAGTTAAACCTTTTATTAGATTAATTTGTTTTAGATTAATTTAATCAACTTCATTGCTTTATCAAATATATGTTTTTAAATCAAATCACAGTTTAATATATACACATATGTCTATAAATATATTTGTATTATTTTTGAATTAATTATTTCATTGGAACAACGCATTAAATTATGACAAAAGATTTAATTTTTCTTTATGTTGATTGTGTGTATTTTCAAATCCACAATTTAAGGGTATAATTTGATGTTATTAGGCGTGAAATTTTCTATGGTATCAAAAAAAGGGTTTACATAATACATCATATTATTGCATTTTAATTCTGATTGATTGGATCTAAATCTAACATAAAATTGCATTTCTACCTTCATCTTTCTAATTTTTCTTATTTTGAAATGTCTAATTTTATGTTGATTTGTTTCATAATTTCATACATGTAGCTGTATTAGAATATATAAGTGGCATAAGTTATCACATATATGTTTATGCATGTATGTGTATATATATGTCTAAACTAACTATATATATTGTAACACCCAGTAATTGTATAAATTTAAATAATTAAATTAAAATAGTAAAACCATAAATTTTACATAAAGGGCAAAATAGTAAATTTCTACATAAATTGGAAGCTTTAAGATCATATTCCATTGCATCTATAATATCGTCTACAGTCAAAAAACATATGTAGTTTGCTGAATTTGGTTAAACGAAATAGAAACTAGAAGAAGTCAAACCCAATGGAGTTTTTGTAACATATTAAATTTGAGATTTTAGTCCACATATTATATTTTTTCAGTCTATAAATAGATCTCCAAGCCTATTCCTTTTTCTCCGATAATCTTGCCTTCATATCTAATACCCTAATTCCTAACCTATTATAATTTCTCCAAATCAATTTCTAATCCACTAAATCAAATCTAAATTAAACGAATTAATATTTGCAACTGATCTCCTTGAAGGGAGCTACGCAAATAAATCGAAGCTATCAAGAAATTTGCAGTTTTGAGGGCATATAAATTCGAAATAGCGAAGGAGAAGAATAATCTACATGAAATCAGAGAAGATGCATGGCTAATCGGTGAGTAGGATTTGTCATATTTGTATATACTATAGTAGGACTTAGTAATTGTAACACACCACACCCCCTAGTATACCCAAAAGGACACACTAAAGGGTGTGATGCATTGTAAGTATAACTAAAGGTACCAAAGAGTAAGATTCACAAGACAAAATAGATAGATAATATCATAGCAGAAGTAATTAAAAAACAATAAGTGATTTAAAAAATTTATACTTCATAAATACTTCAGACAAACCATATATGTTCCAAATATCAAATACAATTGCCTTATGAAAATAAAAATCTCAGTCTCATTATAAAAACCAGAGTATAAATACAAACTTTACCTCAATACAGTGCCATTACAATAAAAGAACAAAAGGCTGAAAATAAAAAGAAGGAATACATGATAGAGTATCCTAGTCTCTAAGAAGCTACGGTCTATCTTCCTTGCCCCTAATTGCCTATGGGGGGAAAGGAGAAAATAGAGGAGTGAGTCGGACTAAAAGTCTAGTGAATGATAGTAATTCTAGAATCTTTAGGCAAAGTAAAAGTAATAGACCTTACAACAATTCTAGTATATATAAAGGAAACAAAGAGAATATGAAGAAAAAGGAATAAGCTGGAAATAAATACGGATTACTAAATTAACACAATTGATTAACTTTGATTGTTTGCACTTGTTTCTTTGTTAGCTAATTTGAAAAGGCTGAATTCCTAATCCTATAATTAGGCTGAAATCCTAATTCTACCCTTTGATCGGCCTGCTACTCCATAGACCTTACTGTGGACTAGACGCTATATAACTCCTTACACATAAGGTAATGGCATCTACGAAAGACGCATAAAGTACAATGTTGTCTACGAAAGGTACATAAAGTATTAATTGTGGACTAGACATTATATAGCTCCCTACACAGAAGGCAATGATGCCTACGAAAGGCACACATACTTAAGTGCTTGGAACTCATAGCGATTACTGAGAACCGAAATGGAATCGCATGCGTAACTGCCACCATACTCATGCTACCTGTTGCTCCACCTATTGGGACTTCTTATTACCTGTGCTCCAGCATAAGCATGCCCTTTGTCTCACTTCAGAATTGTGTGAAGCAGCACCATGTCCATATAAAAATAGGGAAAATGCTGTTGGTAATGGCCCGTCATAATATCTAGTTGTGCCCCTTGTCTAAATCCCACATTATTTGGACTTCTATTTGACTAATTACTACCATTATTAGCAGAAGCGTGCCCTCATCTTACTTCAGGCTAATGGAAGACCACCATTTTGTCCAATAGGAAATGCTTTTTGGTACTAGTCCTACTTTTATCTTTGCTTATTAACTTAGATAAATTATTTAAATAAGCCTTTATTATTGTTCTTACCGTGCTTATTAATTTATCCTAAGTTTTAAAATAAGCCCCATTCTGTTCTGTTTTCTAATTATAACCTACGTTATAATCATGCCTATTACTTAACCCAAGGTATAAATGTGAAAATAATCCTCTTCCATATTTTACTCTTCTTAGTTATAATTCTTAGTTATAACTAGGCCAATTATTTTTAATTAGTAAAATTCTAACGTTAATATCATAATTAGGCTCAATTTCAGTCTTGATTCCATTTTTGTTATAGTCTTTACAATTTATGTCTTATCTTCTGTTATTTCAGTATTCTCATAATTTTAATCCATATTCGCGGTTAATCTATTCTAATCCATACGCGAAGAAGAAGGAGAAATAAGAGAAAACTGAAAATAGAAAAAAATTCAAAGTGTAGGAAATTGATGTAAATAACAGTAAATAAATTAAAATACTGTAAATAAACTGTAATTAAATGGAAAAGCTATAATTAATAGAAATAAAATAAAATCAACTGAAAAGAATAGCTAAAAGAAATAGATTGAATATAATTTTGAAAACTATAAATAAACTACTAAAAAGGTTATTCCAAAAATCATAGAAAAACTACAACTATTGGTAACCCTGTTATTTTAAATTACTTAAAAATCTAAATAATTACAATCACTACCTGTGGTCCTAAGCTCTTCCCTTTAGGTCTTCCCATATCCACTTAGGGTTGTTAGGGTCCTTTCTAAAAAGGTGAACCCAATTGGAGAAAATCTTAGAATGAGAAAACGCGTTAGGTCTAGGGTTCTATTTATAAGTGTAGAAGTGGATCTCGGACCATTGGATTTGAGGATTGAACAGGATGCAATCACCTCATAGGCTGAATAGGAGTCATCGGATGAAAGAATGGAAGGACCGGATTGGTTAAAAGAATGCAAATGACACTTATAAAGTTCAAATGACGAAAGTTCATTCGTTCATTCACAAGGGGAGGCAGGGCGATCGACCGTCCCTTCCTCTAGGTCGACCTAGGGCATGGTTGGGTCGACCTCTCGATCGACCTAGCCCAATTAATTATTATTTTTTCGTTTTCTTGTTTAATTTTTAACTCTCTCATGTTAACTCAGATTCTAATGTTCTATATATGGAAATTGACCAGAAAATTACCATGGACACTATAGTGCAACTCCCGTGGCTTGGTTCTGATAATTTCACAAAGTTATTTTATTATTTCATTAATTAACAAATTAATTATTATGGTGTAAATTTTGGGTTCTTATAGTAATTCACCTCTTATGATCTTAAACCAAATTAAAATCAATGTAAATTGATAAGTGAAAACTAATTTTTTTTATATTACCTACTTAGGATGTAGTATGTCATGGCTAGTTAATTAAAAAGTTAATTTTTATCGATTGTAATTAGTGAAAGTTAATATCGTTCTAATTAAAAAGTGCAAAATACAGAAATGTTTCAAAGTAAGCATATAATATATCAATTTATAGTTCTCAACAACATAAAACCATTGGTGGTATTCGTTTGTCGATTGTGTATATAGACTGATATCAGAAAAGGTGAAAGAAGTATCGATAAACATGGACCATATGTTTTGATCCAATGGTGAAACGACGACGATGTGACGATCAAAAAGCGCAGATGTGTAGAGGAGGTCGAGTATGTTCCCAGGCCATTTCCCAATGGACCACATGTGGCTAGAGTTCATTAGAACTGCGAACCCAAGCTCAAAAATTAGTGCTGTCATGTGTTTGAAATAAGATGTTCGAAATTTTTTAGGTGGTGACCGAAGAGTGGTGCACGATAGTGGGGTTTCGTTGGTATGGTCTAATTTGACGGTGGTGGCTGGAGATGAGCACGGTAATGGCTTTGATCAATGTTTTGATTAACATAAGGTTTAATAGGTCTTGTAGTGAATGGAAGAGATGGGAATAAAAATAAGTATAATAATAATTAAATTATGAATTATAGAAATTGTAACAACCAAAAATTTTGTAAATATTTTCAAAATTTAATTTATTTGAAAACTTCGATGTTTAATTAATTAAAATTTTGAAAATTTTCCAACATAATTTTGGAGTTGTTTATAAATCATTTTCCCAAATACAATAAAATAAACAATTTCAGGAAATTTTATATTTTTGTCAAACTTTGACTTTTATTAACAAAAATTAACTTTAAAATTTTTAAATCTAATCTTTTTATTTGAAATTGGATATAATTCTAATATCCGTTATGCTTTTCGTTTCATTAAATTCCGATTTATACTTTGTAAATAGGATAACATACAGCGTTTTAAAAGCAATTAATTTATGTGTTTTATTTTATATTTTCCTATACCCATCTCTTTATTTTATTTTCTATTTTGTTTGTATAGACTTTATTTTGATTTATTGGATGTTTCTTTTGTGTATCTTTTATTTATAGCTGGAAAAAATCAATTAGACATACGTTACTTTATTTTAGTTAGACATAGGTTACATTTTGATTAATGCTTGCCTTTATTTGCTTGGCCTCTTTATTTCCTACCCTATTCGTTCCTTAATTTTAGCCGTGCATACCTCAAACCTTAGGCGCCTCCTCTATGACTAAATCACGTACAAAAGAAGTTTCTTATCTCCAAAAAAATTCATTTGCATCTAGAGAAAAATACTGTAAGTTCCATGGCTTCTCTCCTCTCTTTTTTCCTTTTTTCCTTTGTTTTCTTCATCATATGCTCGGCCTCCACCATATTCCGACCACCACCTCCTCTCCTCCTCCCCCATGACCGACCATCCACTCCTCCTCACCAACCCATGCCCTTGGCCGTGACCCTAAACCTAGATCCACCACCAAACATGACCTAAACCATCACAAGCCTTTTATTTTTCACCACCTCTTCCAATTGCCTAGACCACACCCTAGAACTCCACCTAGTTTGGACATGCCATGACCTAAACCCTGCCTAGTCGTGCCTTGAGATGCACTGGACCCAAGTCTAGCCTTAGGCCGAGCCATTTAGACTATAGGGCCGAGCCTTAGTTGAACCAAAAACCCTCGTTGGCATTGACCTTTGAATTCCATGGTTGTAACCTATCACTTTTCCACTTCCTCAAGCCATAGCCATGTGTACGTGATCCGTGATCGAGCCTATCTTGCCTCTAGACATCATGGCTGAGCAAAATATGGTGATGGTTGAGCCTATTATTGATGTGGCCAAGCCCACTTGTTGATTGAATCCATATTTGTTTCAAATTTATTCATGTTTTATATTGTTTTAATTTACTTTGTGTTAAATCATATATTTATATTTGTTTTATTCATTTGATTACAAGATCTGCATTTGGTTGTTACTTCTTCTCGTGCCTTCTCGTGCTTTGCGGAGTGTGGATTTTTTTGTTTTGAATTGATCTCTAGCTTCAAAAAGGTGAGTTATTCACTTTAGACATTACGTACTTATATTATTGCAAAGCGGTGACAAGTGAATATGTAATGATTGATATACTATATTCATATATGCCTGTGATCTGTTTATATGATGTATAACCTGATTTTATACCTGTTACATCATCTGTTGTAATATTATATGCTATATTGTTATTTCATTTTCTGTATCCCACACTGCAAGTTCCATTATCATTATGGGTTGAAATGATACATACCCGAACTGAATTTAGAATAAGGAAGAATCATTATGGGCTGAAATGATTGGCCCAAGTGATTTTTATTGAATTTGATTTACTTGGGATTGCAGGCTTGAAATGATAGAATCTGGATTATTTCTTTTTAAATTACGGATTGAAATGATATATTATCCGTATCACTTAACCTAGGTTAGAAAATATTATATAAACCCGTATTTTCTAAAAAAAATTAGGGTTTTAAATGAAAAAAATATGACAATTTAACTTAAATTAGATTTAGATAATTTAAATGAATTTATAGTGATTTTTCTATAAATTAGAATGTATAAAGAATTAAATGAAAAAGGTATTTTAAAAATATGACTTAACTTGGAAATTTGAAATTAGTTTTAAATGGAAGTTTTTGAGTTAAATGAATGGAAATTTAAGTTTATTTATGAAATGGGTATTTTAAAATAAAGTATTAAGTTAATTGAAAAGGAAAAATATAAAAGTTGAGAAATTAGTTGACTTTTGACTTAATAAAGTAAACTATTGTTTAAATTGGATATTACTCATTAAAGGTTTATTTTATTGAATCGTAAGTTAAACAATACCCAAATGAATATTTTTGAAGCGAAAAATATGATTTTTATAAGTTAAAATGGTTAAAATGGAAGTTTTAATGTTTTTGAAATTTTATATTAAATTTGCAATTAATATTGGTAGCACTTCAGAAGTGCTGAGTTTTAAGACAGCATTTGTGAAGTGCTATCATTTCTGGAAATAAACTAAGTTCTGAAATAATAAGGAGCTACTGCAGCACTCTGTAAGTGCTGTTGTTGCTGAAATAAATTGTTTTAAATAACTAAATAGCTACTGCAGGACTTGGTAAGTGCTGTTGTTGCTGAAATGAAAGTAAACTGTTTTAATTTTCTAATACTTGCACTTGGTAAGTGCTGCTGTTTTGAAATTGAGTTGTTTTGAAATAACTAAATACCTACCGTAGCACTTTATAAGTACTGTTGTTTTTGAATTCGATAATGTTTTTGAAACATTACTATATCTACCGAACATTTATAAGTGCTGTTATAGCTGAAATTTACAATGTTTTGGAGACTTTATAATTGAACGATTGAACTTAGAAATGTTACAACTTTGAAATGAATACTATCGATATTGAATTTAAATGGTTTAAATGAATATGTTTTGGAGTGAAATATAAACCATTTTTGAAATTTATAACCACAGGTTATAGTAACGATTGGTTGGCAAAGAGACCGAGATCGGATATGGGCATACTCTCTGTCGATACCGAAAACCACATTGACAACCGTGTACGTGGTAGAGATTCCAGAATGAAGTAGGATGGTGGCGACGTTCTATTGAGGTATATACATGGACCCGACTCCTGTGAGTTGGCATAAGGTGGCTAAAACAGGAGCAATCGATGGGCTAATGAGGTCGCCCCTCTAGTCAGACCTACTTCTTCGTATGCCATTCTATTACTATGTGATTAATTGGTGCGCACCTTGATTTTGGGAGTGTGGTTCGAGGTGGGCGGTAGTAGCTGCTACGCGTTACCATCGGTCCGGAAGTGCAATTGATATATCTACTCTGGCATTGCCTAGTTGTGCCATGTCACCTGCCCTAGCGCGCCTTGTATGAGTTTGGTTTTCTCCCGTAGCCCGTAGAGTATCCTTTGGTGGCTTCCCGATCAGGTGGGACTATGATACTGGATGGACTACTGGGACTATTATGTGTTAAGGGGAATATTGGGTCACTCCTTAACGCTATTTTAAAGTAAGTTTATTTTACTGTAGACGCTATTATAATAGCAAAATATTTACTACATAGTAAATAGTTTAATGGATCCTCAGAGGATGGACGGTCCCAAGCATCCTTTAAATTAATTGTACATTTATATTACAGTTCACTTGAGTTGGTTTACATAATATAAGTGTGTATGTCCTGACTCGAGTGTTTGTGTTTATTTTCTTACGCTAGGGTCAGCTTGAGTATCAAAGCTTGGATCTATCTTCTGGAAGCTAGAGATCTCTGGAGTTTATCTTATCTATTTCAGCTCAGTCATTCTGTTTCAGCTGATGTATTAGAGACTTATGTATTTGGGATTTATACTGTACTTGTTTCGAAACTATATTTGCTTTTCAGACTATGTATTTTGTGCTTGTTTTGAGACTGAGTTTGTAGTGGCTTCATGAACCACTATGGTTATTTTAATTCCACTGTGAGTATTCTGATTCATCTATGTTTGTGATTCTATGATTGGTTTTATTTGCTCTAAATTTTATTACAATCTACTGTTTTGAATTATTCAAGTCAGACATGTATGGTTTTATTTTCGATTTGAATGGTCCAAAATAGTGGGTCGTTACAGAAATGCACCTTAACTTCAAACGTTTATAACTCTCATATACGACCTCTGTTTCATGCATGGTTTATTGCATCGGGATCATGTTGAGACGTGGAATGTTTTAGTATATTATTTGTTAAGGTTTGAGATATTTTAGATAATGGTCTTCATTGAGCAAATTTGTTGTACAAGGTTTGTACATGGCGATGTGATAGTCCAAGGAGCCGCGTCCTCAATATATTATAGTCCGAGAAGCCGTGTTTTTAATATATTATAGTTTGAGGACCTGAGTCCTCAACAAATGATAGTCTGAGGAGCTAAGTCCCCAATATACGATATAGTCCGAGGGGTTGAGTCCTCAATATATTATAGTCCAAGGAGTCGAGTCCCCAACATATGATAGTCTGAAGAGTTTAGTCCTCAATGTACGATAGTCCAAAGAGCTATGTTTGCAATATTCGATTTGGCATCATGACATGTTTAGAGGAGCCGAGTCATTAGTCTACAATTTAACAATAGGGGGTTAAGATTTTGGGGTCAAATACTGGGCACATAATTAGGTATGACCTGGATTTTTAGTGGGACCTTAGCATATGAAGTTACTATTGTATTATATTATATTTAGGTTACTTGTTGGGTGCAAGTGATATAGGTTAAGGTATGGTTTTCAAGCATAAGTATTATTTTACTAGCTTATTAGTATTATACACTTATATGATAAGTTTTGCTCACCAGCCATATGTCTGACCCCCTTTATTATTATTTTTCTTTTTGGTAATACTATGATAGATCAATAGAGAAGACTGGTGGCGGCTTGGATCAAGAGGTGTGATGGAGTCATATATTCATTTATTAGCTATCTACTTTTTTTATTTCATTTACTCATACACATTATATTATTTCCATTTTCAGTGTAGAGATATATGTTATAGTTGGAATCTGTTCATTTTGTGTTATATTTGTCTGGCATTATATTTTTTATTTATGATATATTATATTTCTTTTGTTATGAGTTTCGAAAAGTATGGAATATTGCGGATAGTTCTGTGATCTGTTTTATAAATTACTCAAAAATGATCCACTGTTTGCGAGGTCCGCGATGCTAGTCCCACTTTTAGACATAGGTTGGGACATTGTAGATGGCAGGTCATTACATGTGGTACCAGAGTCTAGTTTATGCGATTCTTCTAAATTAGGACGAGAGCGTATTTGTTATTTTTATTATTATATTATATATATATATATTATTACATCTTCCTTCATATATTTTGACTTGTAGAGGTAGTTATTGGTTTGTTCAATATTATAAACAACCACGAGTAAAACACATGTTGATATTTAAAAAATTTAGGGTGGAAGATAAATACATTATGTTTGTTGCAATTTACTCAATAAAGAATTGTTAAATGAGTATTTGTATGTGCAGTAGCCGTTGAGTAAATTGTGGGACTATGGATGAATAAGAAGAGAATTAACCCTAAGTTCATAGAATATAGTGTGATATTGATGAGGCATAATGAGACAACCCGACTTTCTCACCACAGAAAATCGTATCATCTTGAAGAAAGAAAGGGATAAAAAGGAGAAAAGAAAGAAGAGAAAGAAGAAACAACATCAGAATCTAAACAGCGGAACGAATAAATTATATTAATAACATAAATATCACATAGTTTACAACCATTATCAGAGTTACACGGATTACACATCACATACTAGACAGTTATAAACATCTGTCTAGTTATACAACTCAATACAATACGAGAAAACTACTCAGCGAAATCAACACAGCGGAACACTATATATCTACACACAGAAGTCTCCTGCTCCATTTCTCCTCCATAATTCGTCAAAGCTAACGTGAATCCCTAGGCTACTCGTAAAAATTTGAGTACCAAAGAGTTTAAGAAAACAGAAGATAAACTCCGGATCAGACATGGGTCTGGTGTGAGTAACAGGTTAAGGTTGCTTAACTTTCAAAACCTTTTGAAAAGAAAAGTATCACGTAAGACTTCCCACACTTAAACGTGGAAAAGTTTTTACCTTACGCTAACCAAACATTTGATAGGAAATCCAGTGATATTATAATAGTGTATAGGGTTTTCAAGTAAAATTCAGAAATAGCTGGAATGCTTACATCTCACGTTCCAACATAGTTGGGCACAACTAATACGTACGGAACTTATCGGATTTTGGATTCCGTACAATGGCAGGGCTATCGGGGTACCGCCCATCACGGTACGTGGCCTAGATTAACGTACCGAGGATCACTCACAATCCCCTACAACACAAGGCCGGAACCATTCCTTACTGAACAGTTTCAAACAAGACAACCCCGCAGTTGTAGCTAGCAACCGCTCACACAGCCGAATAAAAAGGGACCTCTAAACAGGGGAAAATCTCGTCCTACTTGGGCATGACCCACTTAACCTTGCTGCGCCTCCCCTGTTTTAGCCATACCCGGTTGATGAGGCTTGAGGCTACGATTACCTTTATAGAACATATCACTTAGAATGCTCACCGTCCACCTGACGATGTTCTGAAAGCATTCAATCCATACAAGTTCGTTCCGGGTTCGAACGAAACCGAAGGGGTTATCTCGTTACACTCATTTTGGGATCACACTTAGAGTTAACGACGATAACCCTTGCACTCTGAATCTTCATCTTAACTTGAGATTCACGACCTATCGTTAATTTGGATCGATGTGGTTTTCGGATATCCAAATATGGAAACCCGATCCCGGTCTCATCGAAATCCAAAATGCTATCTTTTAGGTCCAAGTTGTTTTAAAGTTTAAAACAATTCACTTATGTATACACACACAAATAGATAACTCACAAATCACAATTGATAATCCACATTATCATAATAAACAGGTAGTCCACATTATCATTATAAACAGATAATCCATCCTACCATCAAAATAGATAATCCATATCACAATGCAACCAAAGCATTCATATCACACAATATCACTTATGTCATTTCTGAGATCACAACCATTCAAGGCAATCAATATCATCCATTCATGCATAAGCAAAGATTTACTACATCATGCTATAATTAGTTTAAAATGAATTAAATTAACTGCCTCCATCTCTGATTAATTTAAAGTCAATTAAATTAATTACTTCATCTTTAATTAATTTAAAATAAATTAAATTAATTACTTCATCAATATAAATCTCGCTTACTTAACCTTTTAATTGATTACAATTAATTAATTAATCATTCAAATTAATCACCTTAATTAATCACCCTTGATTAATTATCCTTTAATTACATTCATTTAAATATCCTTAATTAATTTCATAAATTAATTATTCTTAACCAAAAACAGTAATTAACCTTTAATTACTTTAATTAATTAATTAACTATAATTAATTACATTAATCCTTAATTAATTACATTAATTAATTACCTTTAATCACTTATCATTGATTAATCAATCATTAATTATATAAATTAATGATCCATAATTACATTTTAATTAATTATCCTCTTAAATTAATTACCTTAAGTAATTAACCCATAATTATTAATCCCTCTTGATTAACCATATTCAGTAATTAACTAACTTAATTACTTTATTAACTAAATTAATTATTCCTTAATTAATTTCTTAATTAACCCCTTGATTAATTACAAAGTAATTATACTCCAAATTACTTCAATTCTTAAATCATCTTCAATTAGTTACATCCTGTAATTACCAATTACTTCACTAAGTAATTTCCAATTCAATAATTACATTAAGTAATTATCATCAAATCATTCAATGTTTAAATTAATTAAACTTAATTAATTAATTCAAACTAATCACAATAAACTCAATTAATTACATTAAGTAATTAATTCCTTAATTACTTCCATTAACTAATTACACTTAAACCATTTACAATTGACTATCATTAAATTAATTAATCTAATTAATTATTAAAACTAGCCACATTAATTAATTATTAAATAATCCTAGTTAATGACCTTTATTAACCATTCTTTAATTACTTCATTAAGTAATTAACTTAGATATACCCTTGCTAATTACAATTTAATTTATCTTTAATTATTCATTAATTAATCCCTAATTATTTAATTAATTAAGTGTAAACTATAACTTAATTAATTCTTAATTATTTAATTAATTAACCTTGATTATAACTTAATTATTTAATTAATAAATCTTTGATCATTAGTTAATAATCTAATTAATGATCTTAATTACAAATTGGGTAACCCTTAATCAATTAATTTATCCCAAATCAATCAATTAAATAAATTAACTAGTTATTCCTTAATTACCTCATTAATTAAATTAATTTCAAAACATTAATCTTAATTAAATTTTAAGATAAAAAATACCTTAATTATGACTAAATTGTCGTTAACAAATTTATTTGAAAACAAATTTACCTTTGAACTTATTTTAAAATTTCATTTCATATATGAAATTTAAAATGAATATAATTTAAACTTAAACAAAGTATAAACAATTTAAACCTTTTTAAATTACAAGATAAACAAGTGCTTGTCTTGGAAAGAAATTCATAAGAGTTCAAAACTAAATTCATTTTTAAATTTAATAATTTAAATTTACACTTTAACATACAAATTTGTTCAAACCTTTCAAATCTTAAATTTCCTTTTATTTCAAAAATTGAAATACATTTTTAAATCTTTAATTTCCAGATTTAAACCTTACTTTAAAACATGCTCATATTTAAAAAAAAACTTCAGATTTAAAATTTGAAACTACTTACCATTATAAAGTAGTTTAACAATTTCAAGTTTAAACTTTATTACTTTTATTTTATTTTTAAAACTAAGATTAAATCTTAAGCTTGAACTCTAGATTTAAACTTGAATTTAAACTTAGTTTTGAACACTAGCTTTTATTTAAAAACTGCCGTTTTTAAAATTTTAAACAGATATTACAGGTTTCTGTTAAAACCTGATTCAAATAAAATCAACCCGAGAACATCCCAAATCTGCTTCGAGTTCAATATCCATTCTCCCCGAGCTAACTACTCAACATCTTCAAGTCAAACAAAGATTACCCGGGTGCCTTCTCTGCTATAACCCAGAACATCACCAGAACAGGGTCGTTCACATGCACGTTGCCGACCATCATCTCCGATCATCAGAGATGATCGCTCCACATCCAAAATCATTCCATCACCTCAATACGATCATCAGATCGAACCAAAATCCTCGAAATCAAATTCGAGTACCAATTCCCAAACCTGGAAACACAATCAGGTCCCCCCTTCAAAACCTGTCAACACCACAATCTTGCTGCTCCGACCACCTGAAGGCCAGCAACTCCGGCCTAGACTTTAACTACTACCCAGCTACCAATCACCAAAACCTTTCTGCACTCGATCAACTATACTAACCGTAACGATTGATTCTTCAAACCCATTAAAAACTAGGGTTTAAAAAGAAATCTCACTACTGCAATTTCCACAATGAAATTTAGCACCAACCAAAATTTTTCCTAGCAACTCCTAACCCTCCTCCATTACCTGGAAGAATCCCGAGCCTCCACGATACAAAGATCACCAGAATTTTCAAATAATCCCATTCCAGTTCATCATAATACTGTGCCTTCAACCCAAACCTAAAAACTTTAATTCTAGTTTTAAAAATCATATTTTTGTTAATGCTTTTGATTTAAAATATTGAATTAATAAATTGAAGGGTTTAAGTATTACTTAATTTTTACATGCACAGAGCTATTTTTGGTTTACAGAGACAACAAGCTAATTTTTTTGACTTACTTAAATATTTTTGAAGATTAACCAAAGATAAATCAAACAACTTGATTTATAAATTGCATTCTATCAGAAAACTAATTAAAAGATAAGTATTTTAATAAAATTTTGTGCCTGGAAAACAAAACAGAATAGGCAATAAAAACAGCATGCACACAATACGTTTTCACATCAACATTTACTTATAAACACAAGCAATACTATTTCATTTCAGTATACTAGCATGCAACCTATTTTTAAACTTTTAGATTTAAAAAGTTACTCACCTATTTTTTAGAGATGTAGAACAGAGCTTCCATATAAAAATGCTTTTGAAACCTTTAAATCTGCATTTGCCCCTTTTGATACTTTGAATTCTTTAAATAAAACTGAAATGCTTTTGAAATTTTGTTGAAGACATTTGCAGGTGAACTTGATTTCCATATCTAAGAAAATGCAGATGCTTTTTGTTTGAAAATAGCAGGTTTGCTTTTTTGCTTTCAGGTGGCATGCAGAGCCAAATACCAGATTGCAGAAAAATGAAATGCAGTTTTGCTTTTGAAGATGTGCAGATGCTTTTGATATGAGGAGTTTTGAAAATGGCAAGTGCATGGTTTTCATTTTGAAGATGGTTACTGGGATTTAGAATTTTTGATCTGAAGGGTTTTGCAAACTGATTTATTTTGAACATGATTTGTTTGAAGAGTTGTTTACAGGAAAGTGGTTTCAGATTTGATAAATGAGGAGTTTTGATTTGCATTTGTAAACTGATTTTGGAAGTGGTATAGATTATGCTCATATTTTTTTATAGTGGGGTGACTTTCAGGTTTAAGAAATAAATAAATTAAAATTTCTTTGATTAGGAAATGAGAAAAAGGGATAGGAATGAAAGATGATTACTTATATAGGCAAATTTTTAGCTTTTATTAAATAAAAGAAAATTAAAACAAAATGTGACACTTGTATAAAATTTCAACATTTGTCAATTTAGGGTGTTTATCATTTAACATATGTTAAATGATGCTTTAAGAAATCAACACATGTCCTATTTAAATGTAATTTGTATTTTAATTTAAATGTTAATAAAATAGTTATGCCTAATTTAATTTGTTAATTAGTATTTAATATGTATATAAATTTATAAAAGAAATAAAAACAAATTATGCACAAGGTTTAACAATTCTATTCTGCTCATGTCTGCTCATGGAGACCCCAACCTTACCTACCTTGTCCCCTCAGTAGTACCGTCTACCTTACCCTCTGCCAACACTGTTCCTTCACCAACCATACCCTCTGCCATTCTAGTTGACCCCTCTTCGTCCCTCTCTGACTCTCTGGTCCGTACCTCCGCTAATTCTTTGTCCACAGCTGGTTATGCCCTAACCATTTCTCCTTCTTCCCCACCCCTCTTGGTTAACCCCCCACCTGATCCACCTGATCCCGTTCTAACTGCTCCCCCGTCTCTTACTCCTGTACCTCCTGCTCCTCCTCCTTGTGAACGGGCATGGACTTCCTTGTTCAAGCATATACCCAAGAATGCAGGGAAGTACATTCCCGTTCACCTGTCACCTTTTTACGAAGATGATGCTTTAGTGCCACCTGCTGATGTCATTGATGCTGGCACGACGATTTGGAAAGATACTTTGGTGGGGTTCTTTCTTGATAAACCTCTTTCCTATACTGCAGTGATCTCCAAACTTAAACTGATTTGGAAACTTAAAGGCTCAGTGAAAGTTAAGTCTGACGGTATATTATTCTTGTTTAACTTTTCTTGTGCTGAGGACAGAGATAACATCCTTCAGTGTGATCCCATTATTTTGAACAAGAAGTTATTTATTCTTAAACCTTATGATCCTTCCATTAGCAACGTTGCTGGATCGGTAACAGCAGTTCCTGTTTGGGTTAATATGTATAACCTTCCAATTTATGCGTGGTCTCCCCTTGGGATTAACTGGCTTTGTAGCCATCTGGGGAAGATGTTGTGCATGGACCAAATGACTGAAAAACAGGAAAGACTTAGCTATGCCAAATGCTTAGTGGAAGTAAAACCGAGTAAGGAGCTACCAGAAGAATTTATGGTCAAGTTGGTTGAAGGTGGGCAACAGAAGATACATGTTCAATACATGTGGAAACCTGACATTTGTGTGTTATGCAATGCTTTTGGACACAAGTCTGATGTTTGTAATAATAAGAAGGAAGAGTTGTATGAGAACAAAGTGGAAGATAATAGTAAGACAATCAAAGAAAAAGAAGTGATAAAAGCTAAACCAAAACAATTGAAAAGAAATGAAAGACAGGCTGTTAAACGAAACTTTAAGGTTTGGCAACGTGTAACCAGGAAAAGGATGGATCCAGTAAACAAAAGTAATAAGGAAGAAAAGAGAGAAGATATTATAGAAATGCAGAGAGAAGTGAGTGAAGTTAACAAAAGTTGTGAACTTACTCACTCAGGAAAAATTGAAGTAGAAAAACAAGTCACGAGAGAAATGGATGAAAGCAACGAAAAACACGAAGAAGACACTGTGAATATAGTGGTAGGAATCGAAGGAGCTGTGGAGTGTAGTGAAAGTGAAACTGAAGGCAACCCACTGACATATAACAAGTTTGCAGTGTTACTTACACTAGATGACGAGGAAAATGTCAGTGATAAGCAAGAAGAGGAAATGAACGTTAGAGATAAATGTCAATTTGTACAAAGTAAAGTGGATGCTAAACAACAGGAAAATAATATACAGAGACAAAATGAAGAAGAAGGCAGTAGCAAAACCAAAAAAGAGAAGCACAAGATGGTCCATACAAAGTTCGATACATGCAGGAGGGAAGTGGAAGTTGAAGAAAACAAAGGTGTTGGTGAAGCAAGTAATTGTGAATCGCTAGAGAGTGGTCTAAGGAAAAAGAACAACATCAAGTTACCAAAACACAGTACTAAATCACAAGAAGACAAGGAAGGGCACATCCCATGCACAGCAAAGCACACAAATCATTCTTCCAATACATTTAACCCTGACTTTAACTCATCCCCAAATACCCCTTTACCACACTTGTATTTCAATATCAAACCACCTCATGCTTTCAAAGCCCCGCCTTCTGCAGCTATCACTACTCTACCAACCAAACCTACCACACCAACTCATTCATTTTCCAAAATGCAAGAAGATTCTTCTAAACAAGCAGTGACCCCCCTATCAGCCACCATTCCTAATTACTTGTCTTCGAAACAAGCAGTTACTAGGAGTATGAAAATAGAGTTTCTCAACGCACAAATTGACCAATGATGCTACGCATTGGGGCATGGAATATACGTGGTGCACATCATGTAATTAAGCAGGACCAATGTAAGCAACTAATTTCTACTCACCAGCTGGCTGTCTTGGCAGTTCTTGAAACAAAATTGAACCTTGCCCTTTCTATCAAAGCTGCAGAGTACATCAATCCCAGATGGAAATTCATACACAACCACAATGAAGCAACTTATGGTCGGATTCTGATCCTTTACAATCCTAATCTTGTCCAACTATCCCCAATCCTATCCACTCCCCAGCTAATTCACTGCCATGCCTTAGATATCAATGAACAATCAACCTTCTATGTCTCCTTTGTGTATGCTTACAACTCTGTTAACACTAGAGAGTCTTTACTTTCTGTAATTCCTTCTCTAAGACAAAACACACATCCATGGTTAATTCTAGGAGATTTTAATTGCTGTCACTCTCTCTCTGATAGAATGGGGGGTAATCCCCTCTCCCTCAGTGAAATAAAGCCCCTTGCTGATGCTCTCTATGACTCTGACCTTGTCAAGATTAGAACTCTGGGCATGCAGTATACATGGAATAACAAAAGGAGGCATGGTTGTAGAACCTTCTCCACCATAGACCATTCATTCTCGAACCAATCTGCATATGCTAAATGGCCTCTCCTGTTCAACCACATACCACCTCCTCTCCTATCTGACCACTCTCCTCAAATCATCCATCTTCGTGAAGCGGACTTGAGGGGGAAATCAAATTTTAAATTTTTTAACTCTTGGACATCTGAACCAGACTTCAAAAACATTGTTTTATCTGCATGGAATTTGCCTAAAATTGGTAATCACTTGTATGTTTTGCAGGAAAAAATCAGGGAAACTAGGAAAGTCTTGAAACAATGGGCGCATAACAAGTATGGTGAAGGAGACAAGATGAGCACAGTGATTAAAAGAAGACTTACTGATGTCCAGACAGCTATGATGGCCTCTGTCAACAATGCTAATCTATCAGAGGAGGAAAGTGTTCTCTCTTTGCAATACCAACAAGCTTTAGTTAAAGAGAGTGAGATGATCAGGCAGAAAACGCGAATAAAATGGAGAGAAAAAGGTGATAAGAATAGTGCTTACTTTCACGCTAGTCTAAAGGACAAGCAAACTAGTCAGAACCTCTCTACAATATATGACACTCAAGGTAATCTTCACACATCTCCACAAATGGTCAAGGAAGCTGTAGTCAGACACTTCTCTGAATTATATGGAAATGCTAATCACTTCGTGCCGAATATTGATCTTATACCCAGTGACATTCTCCCTAGATTAAATTCAACTGATTATGACCTTCTCTGTAAGGAAGTAACCCCTGAAGAAATAAGAAATGCCATGTTTTCATTAAACACTGAATCTTGTGGAGGACCTGATGGTCTCAACACTCTATTCTATACTTCTTGCTGGTCTATCGTTTCTGCTGACGTAATCAATGCCATTCTCCTCTTCTTCAGAAAGGGTAGGAGTATACTGGATCATGTTCTTCTTTCCCATGAACTCATCAAAAATTATAAGCGCAGGAACATATCTCCTAGAGCTATGTTGAAGTTGGACATCATGAAGGCATTTGATATGCTGCAGTGGAACAGTATTGTCAGAATCATGGGATATATGAACTTCCCTCCTCATTTCATTGCTTGGATATATGAGTGTATTACGTCTCCTACCTTTTCAGTTACTATCAATGGCAGGAGTGAAGGTTTCTTTACTAGTGAACAAGGGATAAGACAGGGGGATCCCATTTCGGCTTATATCTTTATCATTGTTATGGAGCTCTTAACGAGAATGTTTGAGAGGATAATAGCACATGGAAATTACAAACTTCACCCTGGATGTACTGAACCAAGGATCTCTGCATTGATGTTTGCAGATGATCTTGTTGTTTTTTGTACTCCTCAAACCAACACTCTCACAAGCATAATGCACTCACTTCAAGAATTTTACGAAATGACAGGGTTGAAAGTTAATCTCCAGAAATCTGACATCACCGTTGCTGGTGTTAGTACTGAGCACTGTAGTGTTATCTCGCATATCACTGGGTTGTCCATAAATCATGATACTACCAGTTATCTTGGTCTGCCTCTAACTAGTTCTAGGATTACTGCTAACCAATGTCTTCCTCTTTTTGACAAAATTACTGCTAGATTAAACTGCTGGACTTCCAAGTTGCTTAGTCAAGCTGGGAGATTAACTCTTATAAAATCAGTGATATTCTCAATGCAAGTCTACTGGGCTAGAACGTATATTCTCCCCTTCAAACTGATTAAACTGATTAGAGGAGCTATGATGAGATTCCTATGGAAAGGCAGGGTTACAGGCAGATACATAGCTCCGATCAAATTTTGTTCAGTGGAAAGGCCCATGGACAAGGGGGGGCTAGGCATTCTCAGCTTAAAGAATTGGAACATTGCTGCTTTTGCAAAACACATAGACACTTTTTTTAATAGTACTGACAGCTTATGGGCTATATGGTCTGATAAGAACGTGATTAAGGGGAGAAGCATATGGAGTATGACTAAGCCTCAAAATTTGAGTTGGACGTGGCAATGCATTTTCAAACTCAAAGAAAAAGTTCTTCCTTTAATGCTATTGAACACGAATCCCATATATAGTGTGAATTTTTGGGAAGACCCCTGGTTGAAACCGGGTCTTATTCTTAAACGTCAACTTACCCACAGTGAAATGCAACAGTCTGGAATACATCAGGAAGCTAAAGTTCGTGATACTCTTTACAACCTCCAAAACACGCGCTATTCAACATCTAATCCTAGGATACAACAAATATGGAACATGATACGTTGTCATAATGCAATCACTGATGTTACCAAGCGTATGGTTTGGGGCAATAAGAAGTCTGCCTACAGAATTGGAGACACATATGAATATCTGATGAAGAATGGTGATCGCCCTAAGTGGAGATGGTGCAAACGAACGTGGGGAAGAGACAGTAGCTTGAGACATGACCTAATGCTCTGGAAAGTGTTGAATGGTGCGATGCTAACATCTGCGAGACTTGCTAGTTTAGGTATGAGTATTGATATTCGCTGTAAGTTTTGCAATATTATGCCTGAGACTGTGGATCACTTGTACTTTGAGTGCCACTATATTCATCAAATCTGGAAAAGAGTTATGGCGAAGTTTCACAGGAGGAATGTATCTACTGATAACCTGAGAGAGTGGAGAAGAATTTACGAAAGCATCAATAGAAATAATGACAGAGGAAGAACCCTAAATGCAGTGCTAAAATGCTTTTTAACATCGGTTTGGAGAGAGAGAAATGCTCGGTTATTTGATAATGCAAATGCAAAAAATGACAGCAGCTTCAAAAGTTGGGTTTTGAGTGAAATTAGGGATTGTGTGGGCCAACTGACTTATGCAATTGATCCTGGAATACGTGTTTCTCTTCTCTATAGCTTGTAATCAATGTCTTCTTTTGTTTTTGTTTGTTGTTGTTTGTTTTCCCCCTGTGCTTGCTGCGCCAAGTGTTCCCCGTTTTTCCATCTTCCTTGTGTTTGTTTGTCGTTCTTATTGGTGTAGCAATATATGGTCGAGGTCCATTTAACCTCGTCGGCCTTGCCAAAAAAAAAAAAAACAAATTATGCTTATAAATAAAGCTTATGCGTACAAAAATCAAATTATATACAAATTAAAATTGAAATAACAAATGTTATTTTTATTCAAAATCCAATTGTAAAACAATACATTATTAATATTATTTTTAGAAATATCTCATTATTAAATTAAAATAATTATAAATGAAATTATTTCTTTATTAATAAATTACTTATTTTATTTAAGCTATATTTTAAAACGAAACAAAACAAACCTTTTTGTCAATTCATTTAAATTTAAATTTAAAACTTAAGCCAAAATCAAAACATCTATCATAACAAATTAAAATCATATACTTATTTATTTAAATAGTTTTGAAAAACTTAATATTAAATTAAATCAAAATTTCCAAATTATTAATATATATATATTAGAATTTTAAATCAAAATTCATTTATTAAATTTAAACCAAGATTATTTATTTAATAACTTTGAAAAGCTTATATAATAAATAAAAACAAATTTCCAAATTACTAAAAATATTAGAATTAGAAAATATGATTTATTTATTAAATTTAAAACAAAGCTAATCTATTTACAATATGAACCATGTATTTATATTATAAATAGAAACCAATTTATTATTTTTAAAAGATAAAATCGGCCAATTAAATATTTATTAAAGAAAAATCATTAAATCAATTTGAATTATTATTAACAAAATTATATGTATCAATTTAATTTTAAATACAGATTATTAAATTGATATTGTCAAAAATTCCGGGATATTACACATAATCAATGTACTTAAGCATTTTCAAAGTTGTAGTTGGGATTGTGTAAGTTATGATCTACTCCGATTAAAATATTTAAATTAACTGAATTGTGTTCCTTAAAAAGTTAGAAATAATAATATTGAGGTTTTGGGAAATTATTGAAGTTGAAGTTTGTTTAACATATTTATATAATAAGCCCTTTAGTAAGCTTCAACATAAGAAATTTAACAGGAAGTAATTTTTCAAAAATAATTTTTAGGTTTTATTTTTGTAAAATGTTTAGTGTACGACAAATTGTTTATGCTTATATTTTGATGTACACTTGGTTTTTTTAGCAAAAGGACTTTTGAAAGCAAATAGAAAAAAAATTATACTACACATGCTTCATAATTTTGTGAATTTATTTGGATAGATCTGAACTGAAAAAGAACTAAAAATATTACTTTATACTTGTGAAAATTTTCAATTGCAATATGTACGTATTTTTGAATGTAAACAAAGGATTTTTGATATAAACTCTTGAAAACATGCATTAATAAATGGTTTAAAAATTTTGGAAATTATTTACGAATCTGATATGAATATAATTAGTACAAAAATTGAATTTAAAAAATATTTTTTATGTATATATGATATATAGTTAAAAGGTGTAATAACCGAGATTTTCTACCCTCGAAAATCGACACTAATACGTTCACTGTATTGAATGCCAAGGAATCAAATGCTAAAAATCTGCTTGTTAGGGGAATAAAAAGAAGAAAGAAGGAAGAAGGAAGAAGAGAAAGAAAACATATAACACAAAATCTCACAACGAAACGAATAATCTATAATATACAATAAATGTTTACACAAAGAAGAAATGTAACATACATACATCAATCAGAGTATTGTAACCTATTTCAGTCTGGACAGTTATAACAGCATGTCCTCACAATTGTTGATAAATACTAAAATGAATGCAGTGGAAAAATAATCATATACACGAATATGTCTTTGGGCCAGCTCATCTCCTAAACCACCAAAAGCATCCAAACTAAATTTGTAATATGCTCGTCTGACCCGGGCATTATCACAAAATAACTCCCGAGTCAGCCTGGTAAACCAACGTGAGAAAACACACCTCAATTGAATATTAATGTTTTACAAACCTTTTGAAAATAAAAGTATCTCGTAAGACCACCTTGCATATAAATATGGATGGGTTTTTACCTTACGATAACTAGGGCATTCAATTTCCAGCATGAGAACCCAAAACCAGCATGGAAATTAGCAGGTTAACCCGACACATTTAAAAGAGAGGGTCATTTTTGGGTCAACTCATTGTAACCCATTTAATAAACATGTGGGTTTAGGGTCGACCCATGAACCCAAATTTGACCTGACTAATCCATTTTTGGGCTCGATATTCCCGTACAGTTCTCATTTTATCTTGCAAAAGAACGGTATTATTGTTATTCACTTATTTCCACACATCCACACTTAACAACTTCCTACGTTTAATGCCCATTCCCACGTTTTCATGCCTATTCCCATGTAATAACTTCACAAATTTTCATACCCATCTTAGCTTGCAATAAAAGAATGATAACAATACCCTTCTTTTGCTCTAAAATTCTCATCTTAGCTTGCAAAAGAATGTTATTTTTGTCATTTACTTATTCCTACACATTCACATTTAATAACTTCCCACATTTTCATGCCCATTTCCATTTCTTTATACAAATATTTTTCTTAACGGGTTACACGAATCAACCCAAACCTACCCGATATATAATCAGGTCAACCCGAAACCCGCCTGTTTAATAAATGGTTGACCTGACCCGTTTAAAAATCAACCCACACTAGAGTTGACCCGACCCGAACCCGACGCATTGACAAGCCTAACGATAACCAAACCATTTCTTATGAAATTCTTGGATATTATAATAGTGACTAAGATACAAATACTTATTAATCATAGCCGAAATTGTTACATTAATTAAATCCAGTATAATATGGATACAACTAAATCTATAAAGGCACGTATTGGAAAATTAATTCCATATAATGACTGAGATATTAAGGTACCGCCTGTCATGGTACATCTCTAGATAAAATAACAACGAGATCGAACCTACCGACTACTGCCAACACAGAACCTGTGTCAGGACACGATTCTTCGTCTTCCGAAAATTCGACATCGATACTCACTTTATCGACTGCCGAGCAATCGAACGACGGAAAACCGAACACTGAGGGTTTTAAGAAAAGAAAAAGAAAGAAGATAATAGAGGGAAGAGAAAAATAGAAAGAACAGAAAGAAAGAAAATGGAACAGAGAATAGAAAATAGGAAAAAAACATAGAACAAATAGAATGGAACAGAAAACAACTGAACAACATCAGAATCTCACAATTCGCAGCGGAACAACATATAATAATAAATGAATAATCTTTAAACAAAGAACTATATCAGTTATTACATTTTATTACATTTCATTTCATCATATCATCAGAGTATACAACAACAACAACAAACAGTGCAGCGGAAAAAGAAAAACTATATAATTAGTAATACGCCATGCCATCCAGCTTGCCTCCAGCCTCTCCTGAATATCCAGAATATCCTGATAAACCTTAACTCTTGACTGCCCGTGTGGAAATTGGTGGGCACCCAGAGTTTAGGAAGGAAAACAATAAACTCCGAGTCAGTCATGTGACTGGTGTGAGAACTCAAAATAGTTTATTTATCTTTAAAATCAAAATAGATGAATATTTTTAAATTCAATTCGCAATGCTTTTAAAAATGAGACTACCATAAGGCCTCCCGCGCACACACACAATGCAAACGCAGAATCGGAGGAGATTTCTCCTTATGATAGTCAAAGATGCTTGATACGCATTTAAAAGAACATTTGATATTATTACTAGTGCATAGTGTAGGAAAAATTTATTTCGAAAGTAGAATATAAATCTTAGCCAGCATAGACATTTCGAACTATGCCTACTATAGCTAACTATGTTCAATAGCAGGTTACCGCCACAT
The DNA here is from genome assembly GCA_030765085.1 of Allium cepa. Taxonomy (NCBI): domain Eukaryota; kingdom Viridiplantae; phylum Streptophyta; class Magnoliopsida; order Asparagales; family Amaryllidaceae; genus Allium; species Allium cepa. The sequence goes on from CM060932.1 coordinate 401,319,420, forward strand.
TCCATAGTAGGTTATACAACTAAAACCGTACAAGTCTCGTATTGTTTCTTTGGATTTCCAACGAATGATCAGGCCAAGGAACTTCCCATTGCCACATGAGAATGCCTCTGGATGGACATCCCCGAGAACCAAACCGGATCTCTACCAACACAAGGTCGGGTTACCCCTAACTGAGTAACAACTGACCGAATATGCCATCCCCCGGTCCTTTGGGACCTTTTCACCGAGCGCTCGTAATCAATTCACACAATCATAACAAAGTGTTTTCAACATGAGTAAGTATCTGGGCTCCATACCATGATACCACCCTTTTCCAGAAGGAAATGCACATACCCTAAAGGGCGCTACCCCTCATAACCTTGCCGCATCTTTCCTGTTTTGACCATTCACGGGGTGTGAGGCTCGACGAAGTCACGTCCACAAAAACATACTTTATACAAAAGCCATGCTTTGGTCAACAAATGATCATAGAAATGATCACAAAGATAGACGATCAAATAAATGATCCTATCACAAATAATCAACACAATGATCATTTACAGCAACACTCAGCATATCACATTACCAAATTGGGAATATATCGCTGATAACTTCAACTATATAACCTCTGAGCTCGTACGTCTCAGAGAAGGGTGTTAAGCTAAAAGAATAAATTCTCCGCCACCAACAGAAATATATTTGAAAGAAATCGGCTTTATATCTCAACTTGTAATGTCAGACATACAATCCATACAAGTCTGTTCCGGGCTCGAACAAAACCGAAGGCACTTACAAAGAAGTCCTTGCAATCCGGATATTCACAATCCTGATCGGATTCACCATCACATATGGAGAATTATATAGCGGAGCAACTCGGTGCAGAGTCAATCGACAGGTCATCCTATCGCTCTCGCAAATACCGGGTCTTCAACACCGATCTTCAATGCTATCATAACGACGTATCACATATTCGGAATGGGTTATACGACCCCATGGTCCTTTCCCGGTTAACCCGAATAGTGAGCGCTTATTCAAAAATAAGTGTGGCATTCAAATTCAAACAAATCACATCAATTACCCATTCAAAGGGAAATATTGATAGTCGGTTATTGAACTATCAATGGATATGCACACATCACCAGTTTCCAAATAATTTTCCAAATTATTTATTTTCCAAAATACCTTTACAAGATATATATTATTTTACACTTCAAAAATAAATCAATATTTATTTTTAAACAAATTCCCCTTTCCTTTATAAATTCCTTAGTGAATTTATAATCCAAAATATCTATGAATATTCGATTTCAATTATTCATTTCAATATTTCTTTTCAATTTATCTTTAAAAAGATAAATTCTCAAAATATTCACTTTATATTGGAAAAACATTTCCATACTTATTTATTCATAAGTAATTCACAAATTTTATTTATTTTCAACACTTGGAAAATATTCAATATACTTAAATCGAGATTAAGTATATATTTCATTCTTTAAGGAAATCATTCTCATAAACATATTTATTTGGGCTAAAACGAATGTTGCGTAAAACATCGTTACGACAACCCAAAATCACTAGTATAGGGATTCGAATTTTAAGATAGATATATAAATCCCAATACTATACAAAACATTTCCTTTCGGAAATCATTTACTATAACAACAGTGTTATTGTCCATCATCTCCTTCTATTTCTCGAAAACGTCTATTTCAACAATAAATGTTGAAATCTATGGTTTCGAATCTCAACACATTTTAAAACATTGTTCGATCGTTTTAATTCTATTTAAAACATCCAAATCCAAAACAATTTCTTTAACGTGTTATTCACTATTCAAAAACGTGAATATACTTCATTAACAATTTCATCCTTTTATTCATTTTAATTCAAAGGATTATTCACTATTCAAAAATGTGAATATAACTCCATTTATAGGTTTCAACAAATTTTCTTGTCAAAATAAGTCATTTGCGAATTTATAAAACACCGTTTATAAATTCCATTTCTATTTATTTATAAAAACTTCCTTTTTATAAATTCTTTTATTAACCTATTCCAGTTTATAACTCAATTATAAACTAAAAGTTCATATTATAAGTCAAATGCTTATAAAACGATTATTTTACAAAATCGTTCTTTTAAAGACTTTCCAAATCATAAATCTTATAACTTATAAGATTCATTTATTTAACCAAATCTATTCTTCAAATAACTTCACAAATTTATAAATCTTACTATTTATAAATTTCATTTATAACTTCACCATTTTTAATTTTATAAATTCCATTCATTTACAAAATTCATTTTCACTTCATTCAAACACTTATAAAAACTCGTTTTATAATGTCAATATTTCAATTTATAAATATCCATTTATAAATCTCTTAATATAAGTCAATTTATATTATTCTTTAAAACGTCTTTAATCTCCTTTATTATTTCACCATTTTGATTCATAAAATAATTAAATTTTATAAATCCTATATTTTAAACTTTTCACAATAAATTCTAAAATCCTGATTAAATTATTTTATAAAATCATTAGCATCATATTCTCAAAAATCGGTTTTTAACTATTTTTCTCAAAAATCATAATTTTTATAACATTAAAAATTATGACGTTTATTTATTTAAAATAGATCAAATTCCAAACATAAAGTATATTTTCAAAAATCACTTTATAAATCATTTTAAAATTCCAAAACTTGGTCCAATGATGCTACATATCAAATAGTCAATCACGACAACAACGATATCATATATCAATATGATGATCCATCAAATATCAAAATATCTGAAATCTAATAAATACTGTTGAGGAATCCAGTTGGATCCCTCCAACATGTTTTTCCTGCATCCACAAACATTAGCACAATACCAATTTCGCTCCAGTACGAAATTATCGCGGTATATGGGATTTAAATATTATCCACTTAATAGACGGCGCAATAGGGTCTCATCCGCTAAACAAAAAATGCGAGAAATCAATAACTCCAATATATACATATGCCAATATATATATTGCTATTATATATAATACCAATTTCACTGTTTATGAAATATTCGCGGTATATGTTTTTAATAAATAACATCCGCTTACTAACGGCGCATAAGGTCTATTTTAACAATCAATAGATAACAATCATCATTCGAACATGCATTCAAATATTTTAAATCTAACTATTTAAAATAAAATCGAAACTGATCCGATTGAGTGAGAAGTTCTCACCTTGATTTTATTTCCGTTTTAGCGATCTATTTCGAATAAAATTAAACGGACGTTTAATTTTACCCAAAATTCTCACTTACTCCAAACGACTCCAATCCAACTCCATCGCGTAGTGCTCGTCCATACGATTCCAACGCAACTGGTTTTGCATTTTTTCGACCTCGTATGAAAAAGTTATGAATATTTGAACATTACACAAATTTATATTCATAATTTACAACTTTTATTTAATTTTTATTAACATACACAAACATTAGCCGTTGATCTCACCCCCTTCTCATCTGGGCCGCATATACCTTCTCCCTCCTTTCACGCATAAGCTCCAGTAAATAGCCGAACAACAAACCCATTACTTAAATACTAGGGTTTGATTTTGCTAACACCACACACGATGAAAACTCGATCAACAACTTGCAATACGAAGCTCCAAACCTGAGCTACCTTCGGCCCTAAGCTAGTGAAGCTCGGCCTGCTCTAAACTCCTCGAAATGCGTGCGAAATCTGCAGGTTTCGGCCCCAATTGCTCCCTCCACGTCGCTCCAAACACGATCATCACCGTATGGATCTCTAGCTCTCGCCTTGCTCTACAATGTTGCAGTTGAACACTTCGCGTGAATGTCAACGGATTGTGAGTGATTGAGGGAAGAAAGAGGAGAAATACTGGCCTTAGAAATAGGGTAGTGGCGGCTAGGGTTTTAGGAATTAGGTTTTTTTTTTAATTATGAAGGGTAGGGGGTATATTTATAGGAAAAATTCGGACACTATTCATCCGGGAATTCCGAACTCCGATTTACGCGCCGTAACCAGCGTTTCTAGGGTTTACCCCGCGTTCCGGACACAATGGAACTGGTTTCGAAAGCTAATTCGGACATCTGTGCGAGTTATGGCTACAAACGTTCAATTTAAATTAAACCGATTTAAATCGATTTCTAGGCGTTTTAATTTGTACCGGACAAACGGTAAATCCAATCGACATGAAATTTGAAACCTTACAATAATATCACATTACGGATCCGATGAAACTAGTTTCGTCGAAATCTGAGACTTTTTGAAAAATGGCTATTTTAACTCGCCAAATTAATATTAAAAACAATTCGATGCGTTTCGAGCTGCCACGCTCAAACGATAGCTCCGATTGACACGAAAATTGAAATCCGCTAATAACTAACTATTACGGATCCAATGGAACTAGTTTCGTTCAATTCTGAGACTGTTCAAAAATTGGCTATTTTCACTAGTCGATTTAAATATTAAAATATTCAATTTTCGCAAATTAACTTTTAATTCGATTTTAAAAGTTCTAAAATATCATTCTAACTCCAATATGATAAAATAAAATTTTACAAATCATTTTCAATCATATTTAACCCTATTTTCAATTATTTCCATAATTTAACATATTGAATTATTGATTTAATTATCCAATTAAATCCAATAATTCAAAATAAAAATTTATTTGACTTATAAATTCACTTATTATTATTTAAAATAAATTAAATATCCAAATTTTAATTACTAAAAATCCTGGGTCGTTACAATCTTCCCCACTTAAAAGAATTTCGTCCTCGAAATTATTAAGTAAGAAAGTTATAGAATTCATTAATTTTCCCAAAATTCATAGTTAAACTTCTTACAATAACTTTACTAAGTTTTCAAATCATACTTAGTTATCTTTTCAAAAACAATTACTATTATTTAACTTCAATTCCAAATCAAAGTTATAATTTTCAAAAAAATTCCCATTTTGCTCAATTTTTCTCTAACGCCTTAAATTTCCAGAAAAATTCGCCATAGTCTCCTTTGCGCGGCTCGATCCGAAAAAAAAATGACAGTATATATATCACAAATATACATCTCATCAAGTAACGAGGCATCCCGAAGGGAAAAAAGTATAAAAGTACGGTATGTAATCCGAGATATGTACCTTATATTTTATTAGCGAGCATATACGGCTAATATAGCGCGAAAGCGAGCTCCAAATGCGAAGCAAACGCGATCCGCACCTACTAAACACTCAACAAACAACATGAGAACATGCATATATGAAAATAATCTCAATATACAACATATAGCAACATAACAACTATATATGCTAACATAGCAAATGTAGTAAAACAACAAATGCAAACATCAACCAACTATCATCCATAACCAATAATATTCATTCATATTCTCATTAATATTCAATGAATTGGTTTTCAATTTAAATCACATTTGATTTATTTACATTGGATTTTATCTACATTCATTCTCAATTTTAATTAGTTTGCATTCATTAATTAAATCCAATTCACGTTCAATTCTATTTAAGATTCACTCAACTTTCAATTGAATTCCAATTACTTTAGCTTTCAATTTCATTAATACTTAATGAATTATATACAATCAACTAACAATCATATAACAATCAATTTATATTTATTTCAACCAAATTTCTTTGCTTATATTCATTCAATTTTGGTTTAACGCCTTTTCTTTCAATTGGTTTAATTAAATTGATTTTCATTCAATCTTTCAACTTCTAATAACTTTAGATTTTAATGAATTTACACTTTCATTCATTATTTCTTATCAACTTAATTTACATTTAATTGATTTAACATTCAATCCATTCATTCAATTCAATTACAAAGTTGAATTTTTATTTACATAACTTAAATTCCCACTTGTAAATAAATTCAGATTTCAATTCTAAAGTAATTTCCATTTAACTTTAGATTCACCCTTATTTACAACTCATATTCATATAGTTTCATTTCTTATATATATAAGTTTATTTCACAATTGTAAATCACTTTAATTATAATTCAATACTCTTATAATTCACTTGCTTATACAATTATTCTTTTATTTAGATTATTCAAACAACTAAACAATCAACTTATATATACTTTAAATAATTCTGAAAATTATTTCTTCATATACAAAATATACTTAAGGTAAAATTATTTCATTTACCCATTTTAAAAATCAATATTGTGTCGAATTGTTCTATCCAAGTGTTTAGAAACTCCTTCGGCATAGTCTTGCGGACCACGCTGACGAAAGTTCATATGCCACTCAATAAACCAATCATCACAATATAAAACAATTTTTATATTCATTAACAAATATGCTCTCATAGCTATCATTACACTCAAACTCATTCTAGAGTACTACTAACTCTATCTCTAATGAGTAACACCCAACAGAACCATGGTTGTCGCTTAACCATAAGCTCTGATACCACATTGTCAAGACACGATTCTTCGTCTTCCGAAAATTCGACATCGATACTCACTTTATCGACTGCCGAGCAATCGAACGACGGAAAACCGAACACTGAGGGTTTTAAGAAAAGAAAAAGAAAGAAGATAATAGAGGGAAGAGAAAAATAGAAAGAACAGAAATAAAGAAAATGGAACAGAGAATAGAAAATAGGAAAAAAACATAGAACAAATAGAACGGAACAGAACACAACTGAACAACATCAGAATCTCACAATTCGCAGCGGAACAACATATAATAATAAATGAATAATCTTTAAACAAAGAACTATATCAGTTATTACATTTTATTACATTTCATTTCATCATATCATCAGAGTATACAACAACAACAACAAACAGTGCAGCGGAAAAAGAAATACTATATAATTAGTAATACGCCATGCCATCCAGCTTGCCTCCAGCCTCTCCTGAATATCCAGAATATCCTGATAAACCTTAACTCTTGACTGCCCGTGTGGAAATTGGTGGGCACCCAGAGTTTAGGAAGGAAAACAATAAACTCCGAGTCAGTCATGTGACTGGTGTGAGAACTCAAAACAGTTTATTTATCTTTAAAATCAAAATAGATGAATATTTTTAAATTCAATTCGCAATGCTTTTAAAAATGAGACTACCATAAGGCCTCCCGCACACACACACAATGCAAACGCAGAATCGGAGGAGATTTCTCCTTATGATAGTCAAAGATGCTTGATACGCATTTAAAAGAACATTTAATATTATTACTAGTGCATAGTGTAGGAAAAATTTATTTCGAAAGTAGAATATAAATCTTAGCCAGCATAGACATTTCGAACTATGCCTACTATAGCTAATTATGTTCAATAGCAGGTTACCGCCACATTCCATAGCAGGTTATACAACTAAAACCGTACAAGTCTCGTATTGTTTCTTTGGATTTCCAACGAATGATCAGGCCAAGGAACTTCCCATTGCCACATGAGAATGCCTCTGGATGGACATCCCCGAGAACCAAACCGGATCTCTACCAACACAAGGTCGGGTTACCCCTAACTGAGTAACAACTGACCGAATATGCCATCCCCCGGTCCTTTGGGACCTTTTCACCAAGCGCTCGTAATCAATTCACACAATCATAACAAAGTGTTTTCAACATGAGTAAGTATCTGGGCTCCATACCATGATACCACCCTTTTCCAGAAGGAAATGCACATACCCTAAAGGGCGCTACCCCTCATAACCTTGCCGCATCTTTCCTGTTTTGACCATTCACGGGGTGTGAGGCTCGACGAAGTCACGTCCACAAAAACATACTTTATACAAAAGCCATGCTTTGGGTCAACAAATGATCATAGAAATGATCACAAAGATAGACGATCAAATAAATGATCCTATCACAAATAATCAACACAATGATCATTTACAGCAACACTCAGCATATCACATTACCAAATTGGGAATATATCGCTGATAACTTCAACTATATAACCTCTGAGCTCGTACGTCTCAGAGAAGGGTGTTTAGCTAAAAGAATAAATTCTCCGCCACCAACAGAAATATATTTGAAAGAAATCGGCTTTATATCTCAACTTGTAATGTCAGACATACAATCCATACAAGTCTGCTCCGGGCTCGAACAAAACCGAAGGCACTTACAAAGAAGTCCTTGCAATCCGGATATTCACAATCCTGATCGGATTCACCATCACATATGGAGAACTATATAGCGGAGCAACTCGGTGCAGAGTCAATCGACAGGTCATCCTATCGCTCTCGCAAATACCGGGTCTTCAACACCGATCTTCAATTCTATCATAAGGACGTATCACATATTCGGAATGGGTTATACGACCCCATGGTCCTTTCCCGGTTAACCCGAATAGTGAGCGCTTATTCAAAAATAAGTGTGGCATTCAAATTCAAACAAATCACATCAATTACCCATTCAAAGGGAAATATTGATAGTCGGTTATTGAACTATCAATGGATATGCACACATCACCAGTTTCCAAATAATTTTCCAAATTATTTATTTTCCAAAATATCTTTACAAGATATATATTATTTTACACTTCAAAAATAAATCAATATTTATTTTTAAACAAATTCCCCTTTCCTTTATAAATTCCTTAGTGAATTTATAATCCAAAATATCTATGAATATTCGATTTCAATTATTCATTTCAATATTTCTTTTCAATTTATCTTCAAAAAGATAAATTCTCAAAATATTCACTTTATATTGGAAAAACATTTCCATACTTATTTATTCATAAGTAATTCACAAATTTTATTTATTTTCAACACTTGGAAAATATTCAATATACTTAAATCGAGATTAAGTATATATTTCATTCTTTAAGGAAATCATTCTCATAAACATATTTATTTGGGCCAAAACGAATGTTGCGTAAAACATCGTTACGACAACCCAAAATCACTAGTATAGGGATTCGAATTTTAAGATAGATATATAAATCCCAATACTATACAAAACATTTCCTTTCGGAAATCATTTACTATAACAACAGTGTTATAGTCCATCGTCTCCTTCTATTTCTCGAAAACGTCTATTTCAACAATAAATGTTGAAATCTATGGTTTCGAATCTCAACACATTTTAAAACATTGTTCGATCGTTTTAATTCTATTTAAAACATCCAAATCCAAAACAATTTCTTTAACGTGTTATTCACTATTCAAAAACGTGAATATACTTCATTAACAATTTCATCCTTTTATTCATTTTAATTCAAAGGATTATTCACTATTCAAAAATGTGAATATAACTCCATTTATAGGTTTCAACAAATTTTCTTGTCAAAATAAGTCATTTGCGAATTTATAAAACACCGTTTATAAATTCCATTTCTATTTATTTATAAAAACTTCCTTTTTATAAATTCTTTTATTAACCTATTCCAGTTTATAACTCAATTATAAAATAAAAGTTCATATTATAAGTCAAATGCTTATAAAACGATTATTTTACAAAATCGTTCTTTTAAAGACTTTCCAAATCATAAATCTTATAACTTATAAGATTCATTTATTTAACCAAATCTATTCTTCAAATAACTTCACAAATTTATAAATCTTACTATTTATAAATTTCATTTATAACTTCACCATTTTTAATTTTATAAATTCCATTCATTTACAAAATTCATTTTCACTTCATTCAAACACTTATAAAAACTCGTTTTATAATGTCAATATTTCAATTTATAAATATCCATTTATAAATCTCTTAATATAAGTCAATTTATATTATTCTTTAAAACGTCTTTAATCTCCTTTATTATTTCACCATTTTGATTCATAAAATAATTAAATTTTATAAATCCTATATTTTAAACTTTTCACAATAAATTCTAAAATCCCGATTAAATTATTTTATAAAATCATTAGCATCATATTCTCAAAAATCAGTTTTTAACTATTTTTCTCAAAAATCATAATTTTTATAACATTAAAAATTATGACGTTTATTTATTTAAAATAGATCAAATTCCAAACATAAAGTATATTTTCAAAAATCACTTTATAAATCATTTTAAAATTCCAAAACTTGGTCCAATGATGCTACATATCAAAAAGTCAATCACGACAACAACAATATCATATATCAATATGATAATCCATCAAATATCAAAATATCTGAAATCTAATAAATACTATTAAGGAATCCAGTTGGATCCCTCCAACCTGTTTTTCCTGCATCCACAAACATTAGCACAATACCAATTTCGCTCCAGTACGAAATTATCGCGGTATATGGGATTTAAATATTATCCGCTTAATAAACGGCGCAATAGGGTCTCATCCGCTAAACAAAAAATGCGGGAAATCAATAACTCCAATATATACATATGCCAATATATATATATTGCTATTATATATAATACCAATTTCACTGTTTATGAAATATTCGCGGTATATGTTTTTAATAAATAACATCCGCTTACTAACGGCGCATAATGTCTATTTTAACAATTAATAGATAACAATCATCATTCGAACATGCATTCAAATATTTTAAATCTAACTATTTAAAATAAAATCGAAACTGATCCGATTGAGTGAGAAGTTCTCACCTTGATTTTATTTCCGTTTTAGCGATCTATTTCGAATAAAATTAAACGGACGTTTAATTTTACCCAAAATTCTCACTTACTCCAAACGACTCCAATCCAACTCCATCGCGTAGTGCTCGTCCATACGATTCCAACGCAACTGGTTTTGCATTTTTTCGACCTCGTATGAAAAAGTTATGAATATTTGAACATTACACAAATTTATATTCATAATTTACAACTTTTATTTAATTTTTATTAACATACACAAACATTAGCCGTTGATCTCACCCCCTTCTCATCTGGGCCGCATATACCTTCTCCCTCCTTTCACGCATAAGCTCCAGTAAATAGCCGAACAACAAACCCATTACTTAAATACTAGGGTTTGATTTTGCTAACACCACACACGATGAAAACTCGATCAACAACTTGCAATACGAAGCTCCAAACCTGAGCTACCTTCGGCCCTAAGCTAGTGAAGCTCGGCCTGCTCTAAACTCCTTGAAATGCGTGAGAAATCTGCAGGTTTCGGCCCCAATTGCTCCCTCCACGTCGCTCCAAACACGATCATCACCGTATGGATCTCTAGCTCTCGCCTTGCTCTACAATGTTGCTGTTGAACACTTCGCGTGAATGTCAACGGATTGTGAGTGATTGAGGGAAGAAAGAGGAGAAATACTGGCCTTAGAAATAGGATAGTGGCGGCTAGGGTTTTAGGAATTAGGTTTTTTTTTTTAAATTATGAAGGGTAGGGGGTATATTTATAGGAAAAATTCGGACACTATTCATCCGGGAATTCCGAACTCCGATTTACGCACCGTAACCAGCGTTTCTAGGGTTTACCCCGCGTTCCGGACACAATGGAACTGGTTTCGAAAGATAATTCGGACATCTGTGCGAGTTATGGCTACAAACGTTCAATTTAAATTAAACCGATTTAAATCGATTTCTAGGCGTTTTAATTTGTACCGGACAAACGGTAAATCCAATCGACATGAAATTTGAAACCTTACAATAATATCACATTACGGATCCGATGAAACTGGTTTCGTCGAAATCCGAGACTTTTTGAAAAATGGCTATTTTAACTCGCCAAATTAATATTAAAAACAATTCGATGCGTTTCGAGCTGCCACGCTCAAACGATAGCTCCGATTGACACGAAAATTGAAATCCGCTAATAACTAACTATTACGGATCCAATGAAACTGGTTTCGTTCAATTCTGAGACTGTTCAAAAATTGGCTATTTTCACTAGTCGATTTAAATATTAAAATATTCAATTTTCGCAAATTAACTTTTAATTCGATTTTAAAAGTTTTAAAATATCATTCTAACTCCAATATGATAAAATAAAATTTTACAAATCATTTTCAATCATATTTAACCCTATTTTCAATTATTTCCATAATTTAACATATTGAATTATTGATTTAATTATCCAATTAAATCCAATAATTCAAAATAAAAATTTATTTGACTTATAAATTCACTTATTATTATTTAAAATAAATTAAATATCCAAATTTTAATTACTAAAAATCCTGGGTCGTTACAACCTGTCTACCCTTTACCGGATTGTACCGAATATGATCGCCCCTTGTAATGGGATTCGAAGCATACAAATGAGATAAAATATCGACTCTAGATAGGGATGATCATACTCTGCTTGGGAGCGACCCACTTTGCCTTGCTACATCTCCCATGTCTTAGTCATTCTCGGTTAATGAGGCTTGAGGCTACGTTTTACCTTTCATACTGCACTTCCTACTTGGAATTCTAACAATAACCTCCAGGCAACAATGCAATTCCAGCATTCATCCATACAAGTTCGTTCTGGGCAGAACGAAATGCTTGAGAGCTCTGTCTTCAATTTCATTATCTTTAAGATGTCTTCACTTCGAAATGCTTTAGTTGGATTGAAGTGGTTTTTAGATAACCTATCTAATCCCGGTCACTTCGAAACAACACTCGATAGTTTTCGATAGTTTCCTTATCGTGAGTCCTTGGAGAATGAAACAAGATATTTACGCACAGTGCAACATCATCGGAGATGACTATGCCATATAACTCAAGTGATTCTCCAAGATTTTCCAAAGTTACGTTTTTAGTCTATATTTGATAGTCGGTTATTTAACTATCCGCAAACACACATCCAAATCAGGGATTTAAGTCCATAGGGCCAACATTAGTTAAACCCGTAAGTAACCACTAGCCTATTTAATTAATCTTGTCATTAATTAAATAACTTTATAATAATTTTATATGAATACCTTTGCAAAAATATACCTACAAATCACTATATTTTTAATATTTAGAAAAATATATCTATATGCTTATTTTAAAGCCATAAGTATATTCACAAAACTGAGAAAGATTTCCTTCTATACAATTCAAAAATCATTTATAAACTCCATTATAAGTTTCAAAAACCATTTGTTAACTATTTTATAAATCTCAAGAAACCATTTATAAACATTTCTAAACCATTTCTCAAATCATTTATAACTCTTTATAAATCCATAAAAATAATTATAATACTCCTCTTATAAATCTATAAACCATTTCTAAAATTCGTTTATAAATATTTAAATATTTATAAACTCCATTTCCTTGTAAACAAATATTTAAATATTTTATAAACTTCTATTTATGAATCTCGAAACATTTGTAAATGAATAAAAAACATTTACTTTAAACCCTCTTATATAATGATAATTATTAACAATAAACATTATAAACAAATAATAATTGCTAACTTCAAAACATCATAAAAATAAATTTAATTATTTCAAAACATTGTTAAACAAACAATAATAATTAATCTTTATCATGACTATAAATAATAATAGTTAAATTCTAAAATATTATTGATAATCATTATTATTAATTACATACCATATTAATTATTTGAATAATTAACTTTTCAAAATAGTAAAATATTGATAAATATCTTTAAAATAACATTAAATATAAACAAATAACTTAAAAATTAATTATAAATAAGTAACTTTAAAACCATATTAAATACAAATAAATGACTTTTTTAAAACAATGTTATATACAACAAATAATATTTTAAACAATTTTAAATATAAATAAACAACTTAGAAAAGGATAGATAAATAGGTTGGAATAAAATAGAAATTAAGTCCTTTAAAAAAAAAATTCTACCACCCAATTTCAAGTTTAAAAAGCTTTTCCTGTGTCGAAAACCCATTTCCAACTCAAATGGAAATTTATAATATTTTTAGAATATTTATTTGAGACCAATATCTAACAAATGCTTTACCAATATCAATATTGATTTCCTATCACGACATGGATTTTAGTTGCTCATATAATAATGTCATAACCAATAGGGTTAACAAACATGTTTGATATTCCATAATCATTCAATAAAAATGTTATTGAAAACATTTCAACAAATGGCAAGGAATCCTGTTGGATTCCTCCAACCTATTGTCACCTACATCACAACTCGTGTGTGCGTGTGTGTATGTGTGTGTGTATATTAACACACACACACACACACACACACACACACACACATATATATATATATGTAATAAAATGAACAGTGGTGAGGAATCCTGTTGGATCCCTCCAACCTTTTCCCTTGCATCATAAACAGCTTATAATTATATGGTATGGGTCATCCACTATTAGACGGGTATACATAAAGAGTCATCCGCTCCAAGGGCGGAAGTAAATCCAAACCAACCGATAAAACAGTAAATCATCCAAACATTTAATCAATGGTATTTATTAACTATGAAATATTATTGGTTAGCCAAAAGGTGTGTTTAACTGACTGAAATTTCTGTTGTTGCCGAGGCATTCTGGTTTGAAACTAAAATCGAACGACGTCCGATTTTGGCCCAAATTTCAACAGTCTTCGAATCTGACTAAACCAATTCCATCATGAAGCTTACATCATCATAAGCTCAATGAAAATTTTGTGCCTCGATTAGACCTCGTATGAGAGAGTTATTGATTAAATAAGATTTCATCTTAAACAATATTACTATATTCACTAATTGCCTAATTAACCAAACCCCTCTCCCCTAATCCTTCTTCTCCCTTCTTAATCCTTTCACTGGTACTTGTACACCATCAAAGTGCATGGTCGTGCACTCTACACCCCTCCCCAATCGATGATCCTCCGAATCGACCTTGCCATCAAACTTCCTTCTGCTTCCTCTTCCCCCCAAATGTCACATCATCAGCTTCGCAAGCCCCCACCAAAATGCGACCCACCCTCTCTCATTCGCATACTATAGCGACATGAATCGTCAGAGGCACCCAAACATTACCAAACTCCGGTCATAGATACTGAACGATGATGTGACAACCGATTACCCTAAATCCATGACACATGCAAACAAAAGCATGTCGAAATGAAGCTCTTCTCAACTCAGCATTTCTAAAGTTGTTTTATGAACTTTAGTTTTATATTTTACTTGACTAAATTTTTTCGAAGTAGGAAAAATTCTTAGCAGAGGGAAATAAAAGAGAATAGAGGGAAAAGTTGCGTTTAAAATAGTTAAGGGGTACGGTTCGAACATGGATAGATATGGTGTTTGATGATAGGATATGGGTTGAAGTTATGGGTATAAAATAGCATATATATATATATATATATATATATATATATATATATATAATTTTAATTAGAAATATATAGCTTCAAAAGTCCAAAAAACTTGAACTCCAAACGAGGTGTGCCATCTGGCTTTCTATATGTATACCCATATTCCGAACATAATGGTACTATTGCCGAGGCTTAATTTGATCATACACAGAAGATAGTTTTTCAAACCAGTTATTATATAAAGTTTCAAAATTAATTTATAAGCATTTCAAACTTGTACGACCACGTGATATGTCTGATCGCCATGAAACTTACAATAATTCACCATTACGGACTCAATGAAACCAATTTCGTCGAAATCCGAGATAGTGCCTCGGAAGGCTATTTTCACAGGTCAATTAAAATGAGTTATTATTAAAAGTAGTTTAATCACAACTAATTCAAATTCAAAAGTTTACTATCTGCATTCTTATGTAAATAGAGTTTAAATCAACTTTCAAATTCATTTTTATTCACATTTGAAATAGGATTTAATTATTTAAACAATTTCAAATATTCAAATAACCATTATATTTGGAATTCAAGTTATTTAACTTATAAAATTAACTATTCAATATTCAAAATCAAATAAATATCCTAAATTCAAACGACTAAAATTCTGGGTCGTTACATTCTTCCCCCTTAAAACAATTTCGTCTCCGAAATCAGCAAGTAAGAAAATACCCCAAACCCATTAACTTTTCAAAACCAATTTGTTGAAATAGACTTCCAACTTCTTTGAAGCCTTTAACTTCTGAAAATCAATTTTTCAAATTTTGTTACCACCTTTTCCTAAGTCTTAAATTTTATTCATAGATTTAACTAATACCACTCTAGGTTGTAACATAAAAATCAAATTTTTGATACCAAACATTTCTCAAAAATTTTCTAAGGCCCTAAATTTGCAAAAAATTTCACAGCGTCTCCTTTACGCAACTCGATCAGAAAAACCACAAAATGCCACTATGGGCCCAAACCAACAAAAGAAAAAACAGCTAAGTGTATCAAACCAAACAATAATATAAACATATACCAATCCGTAAGGCAACCAAATGAGTAGCCATGTATAGGTATTGCGCGGAACTTTTATGTCCACTATTTCGTAGACTAAACATTTGTATATGTACATATGTACTCTTTCGAAATGTAACATATGTATAATGTGTTATATACTCTATGACTTTGTATTCTGTATATCTTATGTTTTTCTGAGCAATTATTATAGCCACTGTACTATAATTTTAAGCCTAGATTGTATATGTTGATCCTCTTTGGAAAAAACCATCACCAATTCGATGTGTCAATACTCTCTTAAAGCAATATTCATGGATGGTCGCTCCTTGCCAGCCTTATTCTCTGCACTAACAGACGAAATTACTTAGTAATATCCTCTGTTAGTGTGGGTCTAAAGGTGGGGAGTTACAACTTGGTATTATGGTGAGGTTCAAAACAATATGTGATACTAGAAAGAAGAATCCTGGCCCATGCAAGATTTAGAGACCCATCCTTTTGAGAGTTTGTCTAGAAACTTAGACTTGTTCCCTAATATAGATAGGAATATTAAGGGTGACTTGGAATAGTCATTGGGATATATGTAACGACCCGTAATTTTCGACAATTAAAAATAGTAAATTTAATAAGATTTTTGTAATTAAATGTTGGAAGAAATTAAAATTTAAGATTTACAACTGGAATAATACTAAAATGAAATGAGACAATGTTAATTAAAGCTAATTATTAACAATTTGAATGGAATTCCAACTAATTGAAATAGTGTAAGGTTATACTTGGTTATAAAGTGAACATAGGAAAAAGAATGTAAATATTGAGTTCATTAATGAAATAATATATTGTTAATGGAAATTGAATAAAATTAGTGTTATGAAAGAAATGGTAATATTTGTTTGTAAATAATAAACTTTTAATTGTAATTAAAGGCTAATGGTGACAATTATTATATATATTACCTATTTATTTGGTCTATTAAATTTAATTGGAAATAAATGACAATTAATTCCCTTAATTAGTGTAGTTAATGAAGGTTTAATTGATAATGGTAAAAAGGTTGATTCTATAAAATGTAACCAATATAAAAAATTTATCATAGTATGACATTTTGATTTGAATAAAAGGATGGAAATCAGTTTACTCAAATTTATTGGAATTGGAAATTTTAATAAGTGAATTAATTACAATTAATGAAATAAAATGTTACGTAAATGAAAGGTAGGATGAAATGGTAAAATATTGTGTAATGGAAGATATAACAATGTTGACTATGTATGTAAGGTAATAATTGATTTAATAAGAGAATGAAACCAAGGTAAATAAATTAATTGAAACTTTAATTATAATTAATGTCTGAAATTGACCAAAATTCAGTAAAATGGAAATATAGTAGTTAATACAAATAAAGGATGGAAACTGGAGTATATTAACGTAATGAAATGTAAAACAAATGTTAACTATGTTATTAGATCATAAGTTTGGACCAAAAATAAAATTCTAAAACAACAAACTACAATGAAGTAATGTAGTGGAAGGTTCTAACACGTATTAGAATATATATTTTAATAATAAAAATTAGAATAATTAATGTCAGTTCTAATGATGAGTTAAATGAATATTGATTGATGGATAAAAACATTTATTTAGTATGTAATTTAATGCTTGTAGGATATTTTAATTTTATAAACGTGTTTGCATGACTATAAATAAGGATTACAATGTTCACGTATTATTTAATTGATATCATCAATTAGGGTCTGTTTTGAAGCGGAAGATTAAAATTAATTGGAAATAAATTTATTGAAATCTTTCAATTGAAAAAGGAAAAAGAAACAAAGTGCAATTAATAAATTTAATGTAAGATTGTTTTCATTTGGAATGTACATTATTTGGAAATATAAGAATGGATTTAATATTGTATAAGTTGATCATTTTAGAATACAATTACATTTATGAATTGCAAGTAACGAATAAGCATTTTAAGGAAAATAATAGAATGTTTGAGGAAAATAAATTGAACGTTTCCATTCTGAATATAAATATAATGTTGTAAAAAGAGAAAATTGAATTTTTAAAATAACATTTTACGGTAGTTAAATAGTAGGCATAGGTTGCACGGAAGTGATTTTATTACTAACCTTGAAATTTAAAATAAATTAAATATTTAAGTTCATAATTACATGTCGAGAAAAATGTTGTTTTTAAATTTGAATTTTTAAATCATGATTCACATTTTTTATATAGCGACGGTCCTCGTTATGCAAATTGGTGTGTTCAAATTTAGTTATGTTGTGGTAATTAAATCTTTAATGAATGTCAAATTTTGTATGTTTGGGGTTAACAAAATTAGTTGAGTGAACAAATATTTTAAAATTTGAATTCCAAAAGTTTGTTTATAGAGTAGAGTTGGTCCATTCATTTCCTTTGTAATTAATAATTGTCACACTTTTTTTCATTGTTTCCTCATTTGTTCCATTGCTTACTTCCATTTACATTGTCTAAAACCTTTTCATTTCATGAACGTTGCCTACTTTTCTTATTTTTAATTCTTTCCTTCACCTTTTTTAATACCTACCATTTTTTTAGGGTTGTTCATATTTTTACTTTATTTCAATTCCTACTTTGTTTATATTTAGCTTTATTAACTTTTCACTAGTTTCAATCTTCATTCTTGTAGCTTCATTTTATTTTTTTTAAATCTCATCTTCTGTAGCTTCATTTTTTGTCTCTCTTCACCTTCCTCCTTCCTTTTTTCATGTTCTTCAAATCTCCTTTTTCTCCTTTTTTCCAAAGCTTTTTTTCTCTTTTCTTCTTCTTATTCTTCAAATCTTCTTTTTCTTTTACAAAGCTTCCTTTTCTATTTTTCAATTCTTCTTCTTCTTTAATTTTTTTTCCTTTTTCAAACCTTCTCTTCTTTCCATATCTTTTTCTTCAAATATAGATCTATATAATCTTCTCTCCAAAACTTTCTATAAAAAAAGATTAAGATAGCGAGGAAACAAAACAAAATGAGAAAGTAGTTGCAGATCCAAATCTGGCTAGAAAAGGGAAAGCAAAAAAGGTGAGTGATTCAACCCACTCACGCAGTATTAAAAATTCCATTGTAAGTTAAATAAAGTATATGATGTGATATATAATTTTTTATTTGCTTTTGTTGATTTAAGTTGACTTTTGAATTGATATTGAATCTGAATTGACATTTAATTTTATATTGGAATTTAACTGATAGTTAAACCCCGATATTGATAATTATTATATGTTGAAATATATTGGTTGATTTGGATGTTGTTTGAAATGGATGCTTATTGATTGATATGTCTGATGCATGGTTTTTTATTTATTTTAATATGTCCCTCTTGTCACCTTCTATATTATTGACATTATTTAAGTGGTCCTTTGAATCATTTTACAATTGGATAATCAAGACATTAAAATTATGGGTTGAAATGGTATATACCGATATAATTTCTTGAATTTGGATTGTTTATTGAAAATGAATTATTTAAAAATTTTAAGTTTTCAATTTAGACTTTGGATTTATTTTAAATAAAGTGGTTAAAATTGTTATTTCAAATTATTTGAAATCTCGTAAATTACTGCACTCACATTATATGCTTGATAGGAGATGAAAAATCCCATAACATCTTTGAAGCCATTGCACTCATATTTTTATTTGAGATTGGTTTGACTTACATAAGAATTTTTAGTTCTGACTCGAGTGTATTGTTTTTCATTATGCTCGGATCAGTCTAAGCTTTTTCGGTGTATTGAAGATCATTTTATTTTCTGAAGGACGAAGACGAAGATTCAGTATACTATTGTTATTTATTATTATTATTACACTGCTTATTGTGTTCTGCTGCATTATTTTTTTATTTTCCGATATATGTATAACTCTTATTTGAATTGTAAAAGTATAATCAAATGTCATTTATAAAACAGCTTCATGAACTATTTATTTGATTATTATATTTTTTCATTCCACTGCGGGATTCTGTGTTTTGTTTTTCCTTATTTTTTATTATTTTCCTATTTACTCCATTAGCAATCTTCCCTTTTGAATGGTTTGAATCCGACATGTGTAGTTTATTGTCGATTTAAATAATCCAAAAGGTGGGTCGTTACAGTTGGCATCAAAACTTTGGTTTAGACATACATTAGCCTGTTGGGGTTAACTCATTAGAGATAGGGTAGTAATACCCTAGAATGAGTTGTCCGACTGTGTATATATACGAGAGCGCGTATTTGTTAGTGCTATAAAAATGTTCTATATAAGTTTTGAAATGGAATTATTTTTCCTAATATTATATGTTATATTTAAAGGAATAATTTTCTATAATATAGTTATTTGTAATGCGTTTGTTTTATGAAATGGTAATATCTATTTATTATCATTGTTGACCGGTTGTATTTAATCAAATTATAAGTATTGGCTAATTATTATTGATTGAACTAATAGACTAAAACTAGTTCAACAATGATATATTAAAGAGAATAAAATGAATAACTTGGATTTTTTTTGTGGAATTGAAATGTTTTGTTATGAAACTTATGGTTAGTTGATTGGTAGTTTCAACTATTGAAATAAAAAGGAATATTGGATATTTGGATAGTCAAACTTCTGAATTAATATATGAGTTGAAACTTGATAATTGTGTTGAATTATGTAGTTGAATTTGATAACCTTAATTTGAAAGCCAGTGAAACAAGGTTTAATTTGTTATTGTTGAGTAGAATTATTGTATAAATTATTGGCATGTAATGTAATAATATATAAGTGTGACTTTAATCCTTAATGTGTTTAAATTGAAATTGTGATTAAGGAAATGTTCTAAATAATATTAAATTGAAAAAAAATATGTTTATAAAGTTAATCAACATTTATGAAATGGGTCATAAATAAATTGAAAGGTAAAGGTGAAACCAAATGGGATAAGCAAATAGGAATTAAAAGTCAAATGATTTAAATAAAGCCATGACTTGTAAATTGTTTGAAATAAACGGATATGCAATAAATGGTTACAAATAAAGTTGTGATAACTTTAAACTCGAACTATGACTTATAAAAAGGAATTAAGCTTTTATAAATTGGTTATAAACTTAAGAAAATTCCTTATGAAATGACTTGCAAATAAATGTAGTATTAAATGAGAAATATTACATGTGAAATGAATGTAATTTAAACTAAAGAGAAATATAAGCAATATTATGAGAATGAATATATTAATGTTTTATATTAAATGGAGAAATTCTATGAAACAAATATTAAAGTATGAAGTGATATTTGTGTTAATCAATGAGATTAAAAAAGTAAAATTGATTGAAATGTAATAGCGATGAATCAAATTGGAATGAATACGTAAGTTGTGCATATATTATTTTATTCGCATAATTAATTTGATCCGGAATTGAGAACATAAGTTCGAGGTGAATTACACCATTTCGTGTTAGGATTTTTCATTCGATTCTTGATGGCGAATATTTGATATGGATTTTTAGTTTGATTCTAGAATTCTCTATCATAGTATATGGCCATGCAAGAAGAATGATGGTTTCTAGTCAAGAAACCATATCAAAGTCCGCATTAGGGAAGTTGTATGGACAAAACTAGTTCGAAAGCGAATTTGTGTGATCGAGTGAGCGATTGAATGTGATTTTGTGAAATGATGACATATGGACATCTTATGTTCTAATATTATTGAAATGCTTTAACTCTGAAATTGAAAGTTGTTGGGTTAGATATCTTTGTAATTTAAATTAGAATTTTCTTCTATGCAAAACTATTTTACAAACTATCTTATTTAAAAAAAACTATCCTACAAACTGTTTTATTTACGAACTATTTTACAAGCTATTTTATTTACAAACTATTTTACATAACCATTTTGTATACAAACTATTTCACAAAACGATTTTATATACAAGACCATTCTAAATTCAAAACTTTTTATAAAGCAAAGATGTTCAATCCCATATGGCTTTTCATACAGCGAAGTTAATTCCGAAAATTTTCGATTCTTGTATAAGATGGACTTTATATAAGTACAAGTGATTTTGAAACTATTGATTTTGGAAGGTATTCGATCTGAAAAGATAAATCTTATATATAATGGAATTTATATAAGAATGATTTGATAGATTTGAGATTATTGATTTTGGAAAGTACTTTATCTGAAAATGAAATCTTATATATAATGGAATTTATATAAGTGCGATATCTGAAGCTATGATTTTGAAAGGGTACTGTATATGGTATGTTATATTTTGAAGTAAGAGGTATGCAGAAGTACCCTCCATAAAGAAGTATAGTATGATATGCTTTGACCCAGATGGATTTGGGGAATCTAGGAATGGATTCGACCGATAAACCCTAACGGACAAGGATGAATTCAGAAATGGATTCGAACTGATATGGTTGTCGGGACTTAAACTCATGAGTTCCTTGATTTTTTTCAAGGTAGATGGTTCTTTAGTTTAGCCAATAGAGGCGCTTTTGATCCTGGGATTTGTTGTTTATGGATCTTCTAGGAAGGAAGTGCATCCATTTCGTAAATCATTGAATCGGCAGCATGCCACTACAGCAGGGGTTGATGCTCCCTTGTTTACGAACTGGCTATGATATTTTTCTGTAATCCAGAATATATAAGAATCTTTTGGAAAGTTTTGTGTCCTTTGCGTAAATACTGGATCAGCAGTTGGCCACCGCTATCGTATTATCATCATTTGGCATTGGATTTTGAGTGGTACTTCTCATACCTATTTTTTAAGTATTTTTCACTGGGTGTTGAAACAGGTCTACTAAGTACTTGGAGAATTCTAACCTTGCGCCTGATCAACGCATGCCCAGAGCCTGCAAGAACGAGGGTAAACCTGTTAAGACATCGAGTTATAAAAGTATTTAGATAAAGTACTATATAAAGGATATTTTGATCATTTTTGTCAATTCTAAATACTTTAAAATGTTTAAAATATTATTTATTCATGTACAACATGGTTTAATAGTAATCATTAGTGTTGTAAATATTTGAGAAGTTATTTATTAAATAAAACATATTGAAAGTAAATGATTATTGATATATTAATAATGTTTGAATAGTATCTTGAGATAAACTAATAAATTTATAAATCATGGATTAAAGGTTTTCAATAGCTTCTTTGTAAACATAAGCAATGATGTAAACAATTATTTTCAAATAGTTTACATATATTTATAAGATGTTATTTAAATATTTAAATAGTATTTATACATGAAGCAAGGAACTTTACAAATGATTTTTTTTAAAAGTATTAAAGTATTAAAGATTTGCAAATGAAGCTTTCAAATGAATATTTCAAGTAAAATTTATATAAGTTTCTTTGAATGTATAATTTAAAGTTATTATATAAGTGGAAAAAAATTGATTTGCGAAGTTTATTTATGGTAATATACTTGACAAATAAATGTGAATCTCTAATTTGGAAGTATAATTTGGAATATTTACTTGATTTCAAAGTATTAATAGTAAATTTATTGATTTATTTACTATTTGAATTTTTGTATTAAACCATAATAAAAAAATTTCCATGATTTGAATATTTATTTTTTAAAACAAGTGTGTAAAATTAAATATGAAGGTATGAAATTTTATACTTTGATTTAGAAATTTAATATAAGATTTGAGTATACTATTAGTTTCAGTTTAATAATCTTGAGTTTATACTTATTTTAAGATAATGAGTCTCATAAATCTTCGGATTGAAGGAACTTTATTTTAAAAGCTTATTATAATGTTTTGATATAAATTTCTAACATTGTTTTAGACTTTTGAAAAACCTTTACATAATGCTATGAGGATGTTTTGAATATATCTTATATTTTTACTAAGTGAATAAGGTTAAATGTTTTAATTGAATTTTAGAGATATTGAAATATTTCTTTTCTCTTCAAGGGCGAATACCAAAAACTTAAATTTTTATTCAATAACTGAATTATGTTATAAACTTAAGTAAGGCAGTCGAATTTTAAGTTATATTTTTTTGAAATGATTCATTAATGACTTAAATACGTAATGGAAAACAAATTATGTAAGTGATTGATCTTTATATAAATAAATGAATGGAAAAGTAAATAATGAGAAGGAAAAAAACCTAGTAGAATAAACTAAAGTAAATTTAAATTAGAATTTCAATTATTGTAATGGAATAAAATTTAACTATTTAATAATTGGAACTTCTAAAGTTGAAAGTAAGCAATTAAATGCTAAGCCATAAATGAAATATACAAAGAATTTGAAAATTGAAATTTGTAAATAAAAAGGATACAAAAATAAAAAATGATAACTATTGAACTTTTATTTACTAAAATAAAATAAGATAAACTTGTGTAATTTTCAATTACATTCTTAGAAACACACACACACACACACACATATATATATACATATCTTACCAAAATATTAAAGTTGTAATGTTAAGTAATGATATGTAAGGGAATATTATAAAAGAAAACTTAAATAATGAAAGTGTTCAATGAAATTTACTTTTATAAATAAGAAATTTGATATGAAATAATTATAAACCTGAGTTATAATTCTAGTGCTACTTAATAAAATGAAATAGAAAGTGAATATTGTAAGCAAAGAATTATAAACACAAGTTAATGGTTGAAGCTATTGATAATTAAAGTAAATAATTAAATGAATAATACATTAAATTTAATGATTGTAACTTTAGAAATGATTGATTACTTTGATCCCTTGTGAAGATTGTATGCTTGTTTGTAAAGATTGTTGTTATATTGTATTGATTTATTTTGATTTTATGTGATGATGGTATGCTTTTGGTTGAAAGTGATTATTGTTATGTTATGTTTGATTGTTTGTTATTAATATAAAACAACATAACCATTTCACTTCCATAATTATTAACCTCTTTGGATTATATAAGTGGAATACAGGTTATGGAAGTGTTAGCATTAAAATTAGTCACTAACACCCAAAGAAAAATTTGTGTAGAGAGATTAATGAAGATAGAAAACTAAATTAGAGGTATGTACGCAAAGTAAACTGCAAAACTAGAACACCGGATTTATAGTGGTCGGTGTAACTGCCTACGTCCACTTTGAGTTTAATCTTTATTTCTTTCTCAAATTATTGAATACAGATACAATCCATACACCAACAACTTGAATACAAGTTCTAACAGAAAAGTAATGAGTTTTGAAAATGGCAGAGTCTCCCTGGAGTTCACAAAAAGGTCCCCTTTTCATTGCGCCCATACGCCTCTATTTATAGGCAAAGTTAGGCCGGACTTCCTTCACTGGCCCAGGGATAAAGTACTTTGGCCCATAATAGGTGACTTCTGTGCATCGAGCCACGTATGCCGAACGAGACATGATGAACGTCACTCTGCCAGGCAATGCTTGCCGAGCGAGGTATGCCGAAAGAAGTTGCCTAACAAAGTAGCCGAACGAGGTAAGCCGAGTGAGGTATGCTGAGCGATATAGTCCGAACGACGACACCCTCCTCAAGGCTAAGTGTTGATCCTCCCTTCAAAGCCGAACGGCATCCAGGCTGAACCACATGTCTAGCCTGAACGGTAACCAGGCCAAGCCACATGTCTAGGATAAACGGCAACCAGGTCGAACCACATGTCTAGGCCGAATGGAAACCAGGCCGGGCCATATGTGTAGGCCGAATGGCAACCAGGCCAAACTACATGTCTAGACCGAACCACATATCTATGCCGAACGGAGATTATATGCCGAAAGATGTACTTGCTTGACGATCCTATTAATTAAAGTCAATCTCTCATTGGATCATGTTTCACTTATAGCCAACCAAGAAACTCGATAGTTAGCCTCTTGTAACCAGGCCAAACAACTGGGTAATATTTGCCCCCCCCAAAGTGTGTCGTGTGAGGCAACACGACACGCTTTGAGCCAGTAACCAATTCCTACTGTCAAAAGTGGAATGTGTTCAATGAAGGTCAAAACGCGACAGTCCTCCCTAGTATCTTATACAGTTCCGAGTCTATTCTCTCCTCTCCTTTTCTTTATACATAAACAAGGGCCGTTCGACATATAAATACCGAACCACTCGTTCGGCAAGTTCACAGTCGCTTGGCACAATTTCTTACCGACCCACTGAGATATCTTGACCAGGCCACTGGTTGATGCATGTTCACCTCCCCTTCTTCATATATAAAAGCCAACACTTCACTTCTTCTTCTCTTTACTTTCACTTCGGCTCTATAGGACCTCACAACTTACCTTGCTCCAAACTTCAGTTATCTCTTCGATCTTCCTCTCTCATCTTAAGCCCAGTATGTTTGCTCCACAACTTCCCCCGATAACGAATCTAAACGAAATTCAATCCTAAATCCAACAGCTCCCTAAGCTTCGATTCGTTCTCTTAGGTACGAATTCTTCATCCAAGTGACTTTTCTGAATTAGGGGTTTTGCATGAAGCTTGAGTTCGCAAGCATTTCTCAACAGGAATTATTGTAGACGAGGGAGGTTAGATTGGGCATAGGCTCTTGTTAAGCCACCGAGTGAGGGAGAGTGGTTGCTAGGTTTGTGAGATTGGGATAGATGTGTGATTGAAGCTGCTCGGTAATCAGGGAGCGAGAGGGAAGAGAGGACGAGCAGGTCGGTATTAGCATTTTGAGTGGACGTCTGTCGTTAGGTCATCCCCTTGTGGGAGTAATGCTAAGGAGGTAGAGGAATGGGATGTTATTTGGTCTAGGGAGAGAGAGTGTTGAGGCGATTTGAGGAAGTGAGATGGAGGTGAGTGAGTGGGTTGGTGTCTCTGGTCCAACGCGTCGTTCAGTTGTTAGAGAGATAGGAAGTGAGTGGGTCGGTCAGCATGGATGGTTTCAGAAGTTAGGATTAGCGGCTCAGTTTCTTTAGGTGTTGAGAGTGCATCGGTGAGGAGAGTGAGTGGGTCGACGTCTCTGTTCTAGAGGGTCGTTCGGTCGCATGCTTTGAGAGACGCTCGACATCGAGCCTTGAAGTAGGCAATGACAGTCAAAATCATTCTAACTTGAACACAACACATGTCAAGTTCACTTATCTCCCACGCCCGAGTTCAAATCGATAAAAATAAATTATAGCCTTCAACATATAGTGTTAATGTCCGAGTTCAAGATCAAAACCGTCATAGGGCAAGCTCTCGGAAACGGTCGACGATGACGGTCTTCAAAGATGACAGTTCAATGCTTAACTTTACTTTATAAGCTTTATGACTTTTAATTCTTTTACACTTATACTCGAACGATTACACTAGTCCACACACCACATGGGGGGAGCACTTTTGTCGTTATGTCTAATATTGATTGTCTTTTTGGTATAGTTTAAACAAGCTTTTATCCAAATTTGACGCTTATTGAAGATGTCTAGAAATTCGAGCTCTGTCACAGTCTCAGATAAACCTGAGCCAAGTTCTCAGCAGGAAGTAGTGGGAACTTCGAACCCATCGAAAACTCCTGCATAGAATATCCGGAGTCCAACGGCTGTGACTATTGACTTGGCTCCTGATGCCATAGATGGAGCAATCATCTTAGACAATCCGGCTGATTCTCAAGATTCGAGAATCAATGAAAACGCTCTTCGCCGACTATGCTCAATCCATGGAATTCCTTTTGATGATGTACTGGTTCCATCGGGACAAGATCGTCCTTACCTGCCCCCTACAGGATATATTGCCTACAAAAAATTCATATGCTGGGTCGGTAGCATGCCACAATTCAACTCCTTCCTCCGTGATGTGTTATAGTATATTGAGATCTCGCCCGAGCACAGTTACATCCCAATAGTCATGCGTTTATATATGGCATGTGTATTCTCTTCATGAGCATTCTATTCAGGCTCCACACCTTCGGTGACATCTGTTATATTTATCATTTCAAGAGACGATCTGATAGCCCATCTTTCATATTCCTTAAACCATTAACAAGTGCCAAATTCTGACGGGGGCGTGGAGCAAATTCGCCCAATATGAGCAGGAATGGTTTTGCGTGTGTTGTCTCACTGGCTTTGCGAGGAGATGGCTAGAAGGGAGTAAGTTTCTTTTCTGGTTCTACATTTGTATGCATAGAACATACATCCTTTCTAAACCTTTTCTCAACTTTTACAGGTATCAGCACATGTCCCAAAGGCTTCGGGTACTCTAAGGCCGTCGAAGCTATTCGAGTTGTTCCCGTAGGAGACCGGGACATCAGATTCATCATTTCCAATGAATCTCTCTCAAAATTTGGGTTGTTGGCGGAAGGTCACCGAATAAATCTCCCTCACAGCACCACTACAATCGTACCTTCCTTCGACAAAGGCAAAAAGCAAGCTGGGCCTTCAATGCCTTCGACACGTGGTGCCCCCGACACACCCGAGGAGGGCGAGATCAGAGAAACTGGGGTATCAGAAGCACCGAGTGAGAATGTAAGTCCTGCTCCGGAACCGGTGGTTGAATCACATGGCACCGATGAACCGCCTCCTCCTTCAAAGGCAAAAGGAAAGTGGCCTACAAACTGAGGAAAAAGACAATGGGCGGAACCTCAAAGGTCACAATTACTCCGATGTAGAAAGAGCCATCTCCACAACATTTAGAGAGTTCATTGAAAGGCCTATCTGACCTCACTATTCCCGATGACTTGTTTAATTATAGCTTCAACGATCCACAAGCCCTAAAACTCCATTCGCCCGTAAGAGGCGATGAAGGCGTTCAAGCCCACAATCAAGGAGAAAAAACTCTGATAAGTAAAGCTAATGAAACTGGTCCGTCGAGGGGAAACCCTAGGACACACACACTTAAATTTACACCTCACCTTGCACTTAAAAATCAGCCATCATGTTATTCTTCCTAATTAATGCTCATTTAATTTTATGCAGGTGATATGGGACGCTCTCATGGATTCGACCGCCTTCGTGGGTCCTCTATTTTCCATCATTCTAGCTAGGATTCAAGGTCCGGCAAAGTCGAGATAGAGACGACGACTGTGATAGGAACTATCGCCCTCGAAATTCATCATCTTGAAGGAAAATTTACAGTCGCTCCTCATACCCCCATAATCCTCCCTCTCAACCAGAGCAAAGTAGGGAGGAATCCGCTCATACGGGGTCCCAGTCTGAGACTCACCGCGACCATCGCTCCGGTTCATCTAGTACCAGGTAATCATGGTAACCTCACAAAAAATCTATAGTCTCTAGACAAACTTCTTCCGCTCTTGCACATGATCCGTCAATAGCGAAAAAGTTAACCGAGCTTAAGGCCACATTGCCAAAAATATGTTTCGATGGTCTGAAGTTTCTTCCAGAGATTCATCCTATTCCATGGCATGTTAACAAAGTGCCATTGCTTGAAACAATGATGTCTACGTCCAACACGATGCATTTTTTCATTTGGTAGAAAAAGTTTCAGAAGTTTCTATCGAATGCCAGCATGAAATTGATCGTCTGGAACTTAAAGCCACCCATGAAAAAGACATTATTAGAGCCCAGGATGAAGAGCTTTCCTCATACAAGTCTCAGCTTGAAAATGCTCAGAAAAATGCTAAAGACATAGCTGAGGTAGTTAATCATTTGGAGGCCGCACATAAGAAAGAGACCGATGAAGCAGTTCAACACTGCGACGCTTCAGCTTTAGAGAAAGACTCCATTCACAAGGAGAGAGATGCGTTCGCTCAACGAGTCAAAGATTTGGAAGAGCTACTTTTCAAGAGAAGGAAGAAAAGACTGCTTCTCAGGAGGAGTCGCAATGATATTGCGACGAGATTGTTGCTACACAACTCCTGAAGACAAAGCTCGATGAAGAACTCTCCAAGGCCGAGACGCTGAAGGATAAAGCCCGTGAGGAGGGAAAAAGAATAGTGCTCATGGAGATTGATTCTCGCCTTGAGGGGGCTGCTAAGGCCAGTAGGGAGGAGATTAAGTGCATGTTTGATCCGTTCATAGCCAAGTACAATGCTTGAGTTCTCATGCATCGCGACCTAACATTTCTTGGCGAGCGCTACCTCAAACCTTTGGCCGAAGCATGGGACACTTTACTAAAAATCAAAAAGGTTGAGTCGAGAACTGAAAAGGTCGATGAAGAAGCTTTAGTGAAGGAATTTCTTTAGGGAATGAGCCTTCGGACTTGTCTGCAGTGAAGGCTATTTATAGCAGAGATTCCTCCTCGTTAAAAGGAAAGAATGACATTGTTGGTCCATCCAGAACCGAGTCTCCAGTTCCTCTCCCTATTCAACCGACTGGTCGTCCATCACTTGACCCCTTCGAGCAGCATACTGGCTATGACCCATAGGATCTTGGCCTTGATATTCATGTTCTATCTCCCATTTCAAAGGGTGAAACTCCCCGGAAAATTGAGAGTCGTCCAGAAACCGATACATAACTTTTCTTCTCAAAGTTCGAAGGGTCGTCGTTTCAGCGAGTAGTTAATATATTCTAACATTTGTCTCTTATGATTTTGTGCAGGTTGTTCTTATCCGAAGCCAACTCTAAGCAGCGATGTCGCCACGGAGAAGGAGATAAAATGGGAGAGGCAATTCAAAGGGGAGAGACTCCCGGACCAGACACTCAAGTGATCGAGGCGCTTAACGAAGACAAATTTGAAAATTCATCGCCCGTCGAAGAAGACGATGAGGTTGAAATAACGGGCGCCTCCGGACACACTTCAAAATTGAGCATGGAGGAGCAACTTATGGAAGAGAAGAAGAAGAATGTGAAAATCAAGGTCGAGCCCTAAGTAGTGGAACGAGATGATCCTTTGAACGGACCTTTGAAAGTCATTCTCCCTAGTGGGTCAGGCCACTGGAAGTTCCTCTTCCTTCCTTGGACACCACTTCCCTAGCAAGCAAGCCATCCAAGAGAAAACACATGAGGGAGGAGTCGTTTGAGAAATCAAGGAAGGAGAAGAAGTCAAAGAAGTAGCTGTCATGCCTCGTTCAACGAGAATGAGCTTGGATTATGTAATTATTTCTGTTTATTTCCATAGTCGATGTAAATAGACTTTTGACTCTGAGTTTAGGAGAAATTGTAGGAACTTTGTTTTGGGATTAGTGAATAAAACTTCGTTCCTTTGTCTTTGATGACTTTCGCTTTTCAGCTTATTATCTAACTTGTAGTTGAAACCCAAATCTAGTGAGCTACATAAGTCCCATTTCACTTCCATATAACTTGTAAATTCTTGAAATCATTGATACTTGATTCCACGCTTTGGGTACTTAGAATACTTTTAGTCCGCACTCTGGGAACTTAGAGATTTCGAAGTCGTTTATACTCTAGTCTGCATTCTGGGGACTTAGAGATTTCAAAGTTGCTTATATTCTATTCCACATTCTGGAGACTCAGAGTACTCCGGTCCGCACTCCGGGAAATTGGAGATTTTTAATCATTTATGCTCTAGTCTGCACTTTGGGGACTCAGAGTACTCCAGTCTGCACTCTGAGGACTTGGAGATTTTTGAGTCGTTTATACTCTAGTCCGCACTCTGGAAACTCAGAGTAATCCAGTCTGCACTCTGGGGACTTGGAGATTTTTGTGTCGTTTATACTTTAGTTACTCTGGTCCGTACTCTAGGGACTTGTAGATCTTTAGTCGTTTATACTCTAGTCTGCACTATGGGGACTCAGAGTACCCAAGTCCGCACTCTGAAGACTTGAAGATATTTGGGTCGTTTATACTCTAGTTCGCACTCTGGTGACTTAGAGTACTCCAGTCGGCACTCTGAGGACTCTGATATTTTTGAGTCATTTATACTCTAGTCCGCACTCTGGGGACTCAGAGTACTCCGGTCCACATTTTGGACACTTGGAGATTTTTAGTCGTTTATACTTTAGTCCGCACTTTGGGGACTTAGATATTTTTGAGTCGTTTATGCTCTAGTCCGCACTCTGGGGACTCAGAGTACTCCGGTCCGCACTAGGGGGACGTAGAGATTTTTAGTCGTTTATACTCTAGTCCGCACTCTAGGGACTCAGAGTACTCCGGTCCGCACTCTGGGACTTGGAGATTTTTAGTCGTTTATACTCTAGTCTGCACTCTGGAAACTCTGAGTACTCCAATCCGCACTCTGGGGACTTGGAGATTTTTGGGTCATTTATACTCTAATCCGCACTTTAGGGACTCAGAGTACTCCGGTACGCACTTTGGGGACTTGGAGATTTTTAAGTTCTTGTGCATGTTCATACACCAGACAGAATAATGTAACTTTAATTTTTTTCCATAGAATTATAACATATGGAAACATCAATAGTTCATGGAAAAGATGGCTTCAAGCCTTTATTAAAGAAAACGAACTGAATTTCTTATTACATGCCGAAAAACTAAGAATCAATGAAATAAAAATGCACTGGAAATAATTACAACTAAAATGTGAAAGAAATAGACTAAGTATAATAATGTCGCAGATGCTCACTATTCCGTGCTCGAGGGAGTATCCATGCCATCAACGGTCGATAGCTTGAAAGTTCCATCTCCAAGCCTCCGTTTAATGACGTATGGACCTTCCCATGTGGAAACTCGCTTCAAAACGAGATCGCCTACATCAAAGATTCTCGATCGAACTTTTTCATTATAATATCGAGAGACTTGGTGCCTATATGCGGCTCTCCTTAAATCAACTTCTTCACATTTTTCGTCAACAATGTCCATTGATTCCAGCATGAGATCCTGATTCGTCTTATGGTCATAATGAGTTACCCGATGTGAAGGAACTTCAAGTTCCATGGGTATAATAGCTTCCGTGGCATATGCCAATATGAATGAAGTGTAGCCAATCGCGGACTTGTGGATGGTTCTGTAAGCCCAAAGTGTTGTTGGAATCTCATCCTCTTGCCTTTAGAATTTTCCAGACATTTTTTCAATATGGATTTGATTATTTTATTCATGGCTTCTACTTGTCCATTGGCTTTTGGACGAGTAACTACTGCAAACCTTTTCTCAATGCCATACTTTTGACAAAATTCTTTAAACTCCTAAATTTCAAACTGAGTTCCTTTGCCCGTAATGATAGTTCATGGGACTAACCATTTGTGTGATGGACTGAAACTATTGCGTATTTTGCACCACCTTTAGATATAGGTAAGGAATCGATTATATCGACTCCCTATATTGCAAACGGCCAGGGACTAACCATTTGTGTGAGTTCCATTGGCGGAGCTCTTGGGATTTTCGCATACTTTTGACATTTTTCACATCTCCTTACATGGTCCGCAACATCCCGATTTACAATTGGCCAATAGTATCCATAGCGGAGGATCTTTTTTGCTAGTGTTTTCCCCACTATATGGTCACCACATTCTCCTTCATGAACTTCCTTTGGGACTCGCTTTATCTCATCGTAGGCAATGAACCGAAGTAAGGGGACCGAGAATCCCTTACGATACATTATTCTGTCCTGCATTACATATCGCGAAGCTTTGCAAATGACTTGTCGTCGTTCATTCTTTTTCCTGGGCAAACCCACGTGTAGCAGGAATTACTTGAAAGGGGTTATCCATGACTCCTTCTCAATTTTTGTTTCTAACACGAAATCTACCTCCATCTCATCTATACTCGGAGCATGTAAGAATTCTACGGGAACCAATCCCATTTGTTGTGCATCACCGGTACTTGCGAACTTTGCCAATGGATCGACTTCTTTGTTTTGTTCACGCAGGACATGCAAAATATCATCATATTCAAGTTCTGCCAATAGTTCATGAACTTGGGCAAGGTACGGAGAAAGCCTCTGCCCCTTTGCTTGATAATCTCCCCGCACTTGGTACACCACCAATTGTGAGTCGCAAAAGATTTCAACCGATTTCACTTCAAGTTCCCTAATAAGTTTCAAGCCAACAATCAATGCTTCATATTCGGCTTCATTATTTGTAGCTGGAAAATTGAGCTTCAAAGCATAACAAATTGATCAGTTTTCATGAGTCACAAGAATTACACCAACCCCAGAACATCGATCGTTGGATGCCCCATCGGTGTACAGTTTCCATCGAATAGAGGGAATAACATCATCACTGTTTGGTTCATATGATACAGTAAATTCAACGATGAAGTCCGCCAGCGCTTGCCCTTGTATGGCTCTCCGTGGCAGGTAGGTGATATTGAACTGACTCAACTCAATATTCCACTTTAACAGCCTTCCAGAAGTTTCTAGTCATTGGAGTGCCTGTCGCAAAGGTTGATCGCTATAAACACTGATCGAGTGTGCCTGAAAGTATGAATGAAGCTTGTGTGATGCAATCACCAAGCAGTAGGATAACTTCTTAATTTTAGGATAATTTCTTTCTGCCCCCGTTAAAAGTTTGTTGACATAGTACACCGGCTTTTAAACTAGTTCCTCCTCGCGAACCAAAGTCGTACTGATAGCATGTTGGGATACGGCCTAGTATACAAACAACACTTCATGGTATACTGGCTTCCACAGCATCAGCGGACTTTCCAAATGCCTTATCAGGGCTTGAAATGCATCCTTACATTTGGGCATCCATTTGAAATTTCTCTTTCCTTTTTTATTACATCGAAGAAGGGAATATACTTATCTGTCGCTTTGGATATGAATCGACTCAACACGAGCACTTTTCCGTTCAGGATTTGTACTTGCTTTGTAGTTCTGGACACTTATATGTCTCGAATAGCATGAATCTTTTCTGGGTTAGCTTCAACTCGCCATGCATTAACAATGAAACCCGAAAACTTCCCTGACGCAATGCCAAAGGAACACTTTAGAGGATTGATTTCATTCCGTAATATCTGAGTATATCAAACATTTCCACCAAGTCTCGAATGTGGTCATATGACTGTCGTGACTTCATGAACATGTCATCCACATAGACTTCTATTGTTCTACCAATCTGGTCTTTAAACATCTGATTCACTAGGCGCTGATAAATTGCTCCCGTATTTTCCAATCTGAAAGGTATCACTACATAGCAATACTGCCCAATGTCTGTGACAAAATTAGTGCACTCTTGGTCTGGAATGTGCATCAAGAATTTGATTATATCCCGAGTATGCATTCCATAACTGACAAGAACTCGTGTCCTGCAGCTGAATTGATCAGCTGGTCAATTTTGGATAAAGGGAAACTATCCTTAGGGCATCCTTTGTTTAGATCTGAGTAATCTACGTAGGTTCTCCATTTCCTATTTGCTTTTCTCACTAGTACAGGGTTAGACGCCCATTCAGGGTAGAGGGCATCGTGGGCGAACCCATTGGTTTTGAGTTTGTCCACCTCTCTCTGAGAGCAGCGGACCTCTCCAGGTCCATGCTCTCCTTTTTTGTTTTACTAGTACGTACCTTGGATCTACGTTCAACATATGACTCGTAATGGCGGGAGAAATCCCGCACATATCGAAATGCGTCCAAGTGAAAACATCCAGATTCGCTCGGAGGAAATCAGTGAGATCCTCGGTCATCGAGGGATGAGTTACGATCCAATCTTAAGTACTCACGATGGGTCATCTCGGCTTATTGGAATGTCAATTTCAGTTCAGCTGGTGCTGCTTTTGCCTCCCTGGGTTCCTCATCATCATCTCTCGGATCTGTCTCTATAGATCCGATCATGTTGCCCGAGCTAGGGCTCGAACATTACTTGTCAATTTTTAATGACTCGGGTGCGGACAGAGATGTGCACAACCTTTCCTTTCTCTCTTCGCCGGGCGTCTCTCAGCTCAGCCACCTGACACGCATGACCAGTCACCTAATCGCCATGCACAACATCAACTCCTTTGTCTATCGAAAATTTCAAGGTCAAACACCATAGGACCAAAGCTGCCCTAAACTTTGCTCGGGCTGGTCGACCCAGAAACACATTGTACGGAGAATCAACATCCAAAATGATGAAAGGTAGGATCCGCACCCTCCTACGTTCACCTTGTCTAAGCTCAACTGGCAATTCAACAAAACCCACTGCATCAGTAGCTGCACCATTAAAGCTATGGATACGGGATTTAGATGGTTTTAGATCCTTTGTCTCCATCTTCATTTGGGCATATGCTTTTTTGAAGATGATGTTAACAGAACTTCCAAAATCAATCAAAATTCTTTTCACAAATTGTAACAACGCGTAAATTTGGATAATTAAAATTGGTTAAATTTATAACATTTTGTAATTAAATGTAGAAAGAAATGAAAATCCTATAATTTATATTGGAGCGAATGTAAGAAATTAAATGTTGCAATGGTAAATAAAAATAATTCTTGACAATTGGAATGAAATCCCAATAAAAAAATTATGGAAAACAGTATAATTTGTTAATTTAATATGATTGTGTAATTAATACTAAAAGAAATAAAATTGGAAATGGTATTAATGAAATAATAACTAAAATGAATTGCAACTGTATAAATGTAAGTTAATTGTTAATAACTTGGACGTAATTACAATAAGTGAAATAATGTAAAGGTTATAACTTGGTTATAAAATTTATATACGAAAGTGGATGTAAATATGAATTAATTAATGAGATAATAGATAGTTAATGGTAATTGATTAAAATCAACTTTATGTAAGAATTGCAACATTTGTCTGTGAATAGTGAATTCATATGTGTAATTAAAAGTTATGATAACAATGGTTATAAGTTACCTGTTTAATTGGTCTATTAAATTTGAATGGGGGAATCAATTAGAATTGAATGAACTTTAATGTTACATTAGCAAGTTTAAGACAATAGCAGAGACTGTGAATGTAACAAAATGAATAAGAAATGCTAATTTTATTCATAAAGTAATAGTTGATGTAATAAAATAATGGAACCAAGATGAAATGATTAATTTGATTTAAAATCTTAATTTGTATGTGTGCATTAATTTATCATGGAATATAAAAGGTAAATTAATAATTTAAAATGTTGACATCACCTTTAAGATGGCAAGTTTATAATTGATTCATAATAAGGAAAATAAGGAAAATTTCAAATGAATGGTAAGAATGAAAATGTAAGCTAATAAATAAGCAATTCAATGCAAACCCAATTGATTGAAACAACTATTTGGGTTATGATTGATTGTAAATGAGGATATTTGGTAATAAATTATTATAGGAAAAATAAATGTAAATATTTAATTAATCAATGAGTTAATAATGAATAAATAGTGATTGAATAAATTAAATGTTCTGTATGTAATTATTTGGAAATGATAACTTATATAAATATGATTAAGGGTTAGTGGCAACAATCATTATAAAGTAATCATTTATTTAGTCTATTAAATTAAAACGGGTAATCAATTGCAATAAATCTGAATTAAATGTTACGTTAATGTAATTTAGGGTAATAAGTGGGATTAACGTAAATTTTATTCATAATATGATAATTAGTTGAATTAAAAGAATAGAAGGCAAAATTTATTAATTTATTGGAATTTAAAGTTAAATAATTAGAATAAGTGCAAATGAGTGGAGATAAATATTAAAATGATTACATTATTTGAAATTAAGATGGAATGTGAGGATATTAATATAATAGTTTTGAATCCAATGTTAAATCCTTTTATTTGACAATAATAAATAGAATAATTATTAATTTATTTAACTAAATGGAACTATTGGAAGTTATATTTATAATTTTCGAATAAAATGAAATTGAAACTTAACGCTGAAATTGAAAGGATGAATCAACGTTAAATTAACATCTAAATTTGGTAAATCACTGTAATTGTATAAGAGATCAAAAATGATAGGATTGGTTAAGTATGGAATTGAAATTTGAAAAGTGATTTAATTTATTAATTATTAAATTATTTAATTAATGGAAAAATAGCCATTTTGGCCACTGACTCGGATTTCGATGAAACAAGTTTAATCCGATCCGTAACGATGAATTATTGTAGGATTTCAAGTTTCGTAGCGATTGGACTTGTCGTTTGATCGTACGGACTCGAAACGCCTTGAAATCAATGAAATTGAAATCAATTGAAATCAATTTGAAATAAATTGATTTTGGCATAACTTCTTCATACGATGAAATTTGGACTCGAAACCTTTTCCATTGCGTTTAAAATATTTTAAAACATCTATTTTTTTATACGGGTTGACCCAATTTCGTTCCGGAGTCAGAACGGGCTTTTCGGGCCATTTATCGTTCAGCGCATTTATAAATCGGGTCCATCTATTCTATTTCAACCCTACCGATATATACCCTATTATAAACCCTAACCTACCTCTATTTCTCATTTGTCTATGCGTACAATCCCTCTATCTCTCCTCCTCAATGGCAGACAAACAAATACTAGATCCAAATACAAATCCAAAGAAAAATTTCAAACTCCACAAACAACATTAAATTATATATCGTCGGAAAGCTCTCGAAGAACGCAAGTCAGATCTGCAGTTCGTTTTTCGATCTGGATCTCTATTCATCTAGAAATTGAAGGACTATTTTCGGCCATCCATTGCGTCAAAATCAACTGCAGCTGATCGACGAATCGAAGGTGCAGTAATGTAGAGAGAGCCGAGGGGGTCGCATCCATGTGGGTTTTGTGATGGGTTAACGGCTAGATCGCCTCAATAAATTCAATTAGGGTTTCCAGTGGTGACTGGCATCTTGGGGCTTGTGCGTGGCGATCTGCGGGGGCCGTGACCCTTGGAGGTGGTCGGCACGGTGTAGAAGTGGCGATGGCCGTAGATGGAGGGCGCGGTTGATCGAACGAAGGCATGTGGGCATGCGTGTTTCTTTTCGTGTGTGCGTTGATACTGGGGCTAAGGTTTCGGTTTGAAAACCTGGGGAAGAGATGAAGACGCATTGACGTGGCATAGTTTAGGAAGGTAAATTTTGTTTTGTTTTAATTTAATTTTGTCTTCAAATGATTTAACTCGAATGACTTTCACCTACGGACTCAGATTCACGCGCGGTTTTCTCCGATAGGATCGTATTAAAATGCCGAACACTTTGGCGTTGGTTTGGACGAATTTGGAGACTGTGCAAATTTTGGGTTTAAATTGGATTTAAATTCAATTTAAGTTCAAAAGGTGAGTGTTTTAACCCGCTCACAACTTATAAAATTTCTTATGTGTGTTAAATTAATTTCTGATGTGATTAGAAATTTATTTATTGCTGTTTGGTATATTTTTATCATCATTCCAATTAAATTTGCTTTATTGAATTAAAGTATTATTCAATTTATTATTGCATATAAACTGCCAGTTAAATTAATTTATTATTGAATATAACTGCCAGTTAATTACCAGTTAAATATTATCAGTTATATATTGATATTGATTGATTGTTTTGGATGATGATTGTGATGGAAGTATGATTTTATGATGGCTGAATGGATGTTTATTTATATTATCATAATCT
Organism: Allium cepa; assembly: GCA_030765085.1. Taxonomy (NCBI): domain Eukaryota; kingdom Viridiplantae; phylum Streptophyta; class Magnoliopsida; order Asparagales; family Amaryllidaceae; genus Allium; species Allium cepa. The sequence continues at coordinate 401,358,849 of CM060932.1, forward strand.
GCAAGTTCTTTATTGCTTTGTCATTATTGATTCGGGATTGCGGTTTGAAATGATATATAACCGTATTTTTATTTTGAATTACGGATTGAAATGATAAATATCCATATCACTTAACCATAGGGTAGAAAATTTTATACAGGCACCATGGTCTATATATAAAAATATTTTGAAATGATTTTTCTATGGTTTTGTAAAGGAATATATGGTTTTATGAGATAGTGATTTGGATATTTTATAAGTGTTACTTTATATATAGTTAAATTCTGGGTTTTAAGCAATGTATAAAATGATTTGAAGTATAAAAGAAGTTAATAATTAAATTTGATTTTATCAAGATAAAATATGATTAAGCATTTATTTGAATTAAATTTCTGGAGTTTATGATGACTTATATGAGAATAGGGTTGGAAGATGAATATGGAATTTATTTGGGATTTAATAAAATTTAGAATTTTAAAAAGGGTATGATTTTTTGTAACTTGATTTTTGTTTAGAGTATTTAAATGAATATCAAGTTGATTTAAATAAATATATCAAGTTAAATAAATTGAAAGGATATCCAGTTGTTGAAGTTAAGAGTTTTCTTAAATTATATCGGATTTATTAAGTAAACATTTCAAATTAAATAATAGAAATTAAATTTGGTATATATGGAATTATCAAAGAATTAGTTTTGAAATGGTGGAATATTTAAAGCTTTGAATTATTTGGAAATTGAAACGGTTTAATTGGAGGTTCAAATCGGTATTTGGAATTTATTTATGAAATTTTAAAAGCTATTTTATTATATTAAGTAATTTAATATTTAAACCAGTTAGGTATTCGAAGTTATATTTCAAAGTTATGGGGTTCAAGGTATATAGATTTGAAAGTACTATGATTTTGGAAAAAGGATATATTTTGAATAAAAATAATATCATATTGATTTGGGTTTTTAAAACAGAAATGATAGCGGATTTATATGGTTTTGAAAGGGATATTACATTCTATTTTGAAGTATAATTATTTTAAAATGACCGCAGTGTTATAATAACGTTTGGTTGTTAAAGAGACCGAGATCAGAAGTTTTCATACTCTCTGCCAACTCCGAAAACCACTTTAACAACCGTGTACGCGGTGGAGATTCCAGAATGAAGTAGGATGGTGGCGACGTTCTATTAAGGTATATACGTGGACCCGACTCCCGTGAATTGACATAAGGTGGCTAAAACAGGAGCGACTCTCGGGCCAAGGAGGTAGCCCCTCTTATCGGACACATTACTTCAATATTATACTCTGACTTTTGGATTGATTCGGTGGCCACTTTTGTTTTTTTTTATTTGGGGGTGTGGCTCGAGGTGGGCGGTAGCTGCACGCTATGCGTTACCACCAGTCCGGATAGCAATTGGCATATCTACCTTGGCATTGCCTAGTTGTTTCGTGTCACCTACCATAGCGCGCCTTGTACGGGTTTGGTTTTCTCCCGTAGCCCGTGTGGTATCCTCTGGTGGCTTCCCGATCAGGAGGGACTATGATATTGGATGGAATACTGGGACTATTGTTGTGTTTAAGGGGGAGATTAGGTAACTCCTTAATGCTATTTAAAAGTAAGTTTATTTTACTATAGACATTATTATAATAGCGAAATATTACTACATAGTAAATAGTTTAACGGATCCTTAGGAGTTGCGAATCCCGAGCATCTCTTAAGTTACTGCACTCACATTAGACACTGGATAGGAGATGTCAACTCCCATAAACATCTCCGACGACATTCCACTCATATTATTTTCCATTGATTTAACTTACATAAGATCTTTTAGTTCTGACTCGAGTGTTATGTCGTTTCGATTCGCTCAGGTCAGCCTGAGCATTCCACGATTTGAAGACTTTATTTCTGAAGGACGAAGACGAAGATTTCATTACTATTATTTATTATATTATTCCACTGCATCACATTTGTTTCGCTGCATTAATTATTATTCTATCGTATGTGTACTCTGATATGTATTGTATAAATATAATCAAATGTTTTGTAAAACAGGTTCATGAACTGTATATTTGATTATTATATTTTATCGTTCCGCTGCAAGATTCTATTTTGTTTTTTTCTTTGCTTTTCTTATTTACCCCATAACAATCCGCCCTTCTGTATGGTTTAAATCTAACGTGTGTGGTTTATCGTCGATTTAAAGTGTGCGGAAAGGCGGGACGTTACACAAATGCTGGCCCGATCATTGCGGAGATGACCATCGGGTCAACGGTAGAAGCCTCCACCTGATCAGCATCTTTGCTCCTGAACACTATATCGTCCGTCACTGTTCGCTGCTGTTTAGCCGGGGACCCATCCTCCGTATTTGAGAAACATTCAAAATCTGCATGCTTTAAGGAATTCGCATACCTCTCCATTTCTTGCCAATTCTTATCTACAGGGTGACGCCCAATGACTATTGTGTTTATGACAAGTCTACCTACAGTCCGGGCAGGTTCCTCTGGATGGCGTGGAGCATGCCCGCGACCGGGGTCCGATGTTCCTTATCTGCCTTGCTACAGATTCTTGACAAACTCCTGTAACTTTTGCTATCAAATCATCTTTTCTATATCATCATGGAGGTGCCTACACTCCTCGGTGTTGTGCTCATAAGTCTCATGGAAGCGGCAATACTTCTCGATATGCTTCAATTCCTCATTGGACTCTTTTGGGTGTGGCTTTTGATACTTAAAACTATTGCAAGTCGATAGGTAGATATTTTCCAGAGATGCATTCAGAGGTGTGTATTCGTTGTAAGTTGGAATCCTTGGTTTCCACTTTCCTGCTTCCCTTTTCTTTCCAGGATTTCCTCCTCCGGACCCTTTAGATTGCTCTGGCTTGTTTTGGACATTGACCTGAACCTTCCCCGAGTTATCTCCCGATTGTTTTACAGCAATTTTGCTTTTTACATTCTCCTCGCCAGGTGCAGGTGCATTGTCCTGGCTTCCTCTCTTCTTATGAATTGATGCGCCTTTGAATAAAAATGCTCTAGTGTAGTCGGAGGCTTTCCTCCCAGCCAATCGCCAAACTCCAGATCCGGATCCACTCCTCGCATCACAGCCATCAGAATGGTATGGTCATTTGGGTTGCTAACCTTAGTAGTCGCAACTTAAAATATCTGTAAGTACTCCTTTAACGACTTCCGTGGAGCCTGGATCACACTGGACAAGGACATCACGTCCTTGGGACGAGTGGCACGAATCCTGAATTGTTCCACAAATTTCGTCGCTAATTCATCAAAGTTGGAGATAGACCGCGGAGGAAGTCGGGTGAACCACATGGTAGCGGTTCTAGATAAAGTTTTTGAGAAGCATCTATACTTAGTTGCATCATTTGCTCTAGTTGAATCCATCATCCATTCATATCTCATCACATGCTGTCGGATATCAGTCTTCCTTCGTTGGCCGAAATAGTTGGCATGTTAAACTTCCTAGGGTACTCGGCCTGTAGAATAGTATATGTGAATGGAGTATGACTCCTAGATATCCCCAATCATCGTTAGTCAAGCCTTGATTTTATCTCATCGGCTATCTGACCATAGCCAATATGTCTGGGGTTTGTATGGAAGATTGCAGGTTGGAATCAGTCCTACGAGACCATTCTGGTTGGTGTCTCCTCTGTTGGTGATCCACCAAACGTGTATTTTGGGGAACAGCTTCATTAAGACCTTGGTGAGCCGGCCATCCAGCTTCCACTCGTGCTCCAGATCCTAAGTTTCCTGCTCCAGCTTGTGTGTGATTTCCTTGGCGTAAGTGACGGGCCATGGCTCCAGGTAGGAAGCTTGGATCATCCCTAGTTGATCGATCAACAACACCTGCTTGCGTTGTTTCGGTCCTATGACGCCTACGCCTGGAAGGCTCATCGGACGAAGCAAAGCTGTCGGACGAGAAGCAGGAAGCATGACTTCCTCCAGCATTCTGATGCTGTTGTTGAGTAAGCTGAGTCATGAGGTTGGAGTTAGCTTGAATCTGTTCGTTAAGCTGTCTTCTGCTTTCCATGAGTTCTCTCATCAAATTATTGAACTCTATTCTAGTGACAACTTCCATTTGGTTTTGGGTGGTGGTTCCTGTGCCTAGATTAGCTTGTTGATGCTGGGTCCTATTTGTTGATTGTTAGCAGTCTCGTGTACGTCCGCGTTGTAGGAGGCTGATCTAGTATGAGGTCTTCCCATTGTAGAGTTGTTGGTAGGAACTCTGAGTAGAATCAACGGACTTCCTATGAACGACTTGAATATCCTTCGGGGGATTTCTTCAATCCAGTAGCTACAAAGTAGATCCTAATAACCTAAGAATGCTGCTCTCAGTGAAAGCACCAAAATGTGAGCACCAAAATTGGTCACTAACATCCAAAGAAAATTTTTTGTAGAGAGATTAATGAAGATAGAAAATTAAAATAGAGGTACGTATGCAAAGTTATGTGCAAAACTAGAGCACCGGATTTATAGTGTTTCGGCGTAACTGCCTATGTCTACTTCGAGTTTAATCTTTATTACTTTCTAAAATAAATGAATATAGATACAATTCGTACACCAACAACTTGAATACAAGTTCTAACAGAAAAGTAATAAGTTTTGAAAATGGCAGAGTCTCCTTGGAGTTCACGAAAAAGGTCCATTTTCATTACACCCTTGCCCCTCTATTTATAGGCGAAGGTAGGCCGGACTTCCGTCACTAGCCCAGGGACAAAGTACTTCGGCACATAGTACCTGACTTCTCCGCACCAAGCCACGTATGCCAAACGTCACTCTACCAGGCGATGCTTGTCGAGCGAGGTATGCAGAAAGAAGTTGCCTAACGAAGTTGCCGAACGGGGTATGCCGAGTGAGGTATGCCGAGCGGCATATTTCGAACGACGACACCCTCCTCAAGGCTGAGTGTTGATCCTCCCTTCAAAGCCGAACAACATCCAGGACGAACCACATGTCTAGACCGAACGACAACCAGGCCGAGGCACATGTCTAGGCCGAACGGTAACTAGGCCGAACAACATGTCTGGGCCAAACGTCAACCAGGCTGAGCCACATGTCTAGGTCGAACGGCAACCAGGCCGAACCACATGTCTAGGCCAAACCACATATCTAGGTCGAACAGAGGTTATATGCAAAAAGATGTACTTGCTTGACGAGCCTCTTAATTCAAGTCAATCTCTCACTGGATCATGTTTCACTTATAGCCAACCAAGAAACTCGATAGTTAGACTCTCGTAACCGAGCCAAACAACCAGGTAACAGGAAGCAATTGCTGCTAATTTTGGTTTCATAAAATAAACGTTATTTGCCCGACAAATAGGTACGTTCTCGAATTATGGTTTTCTGGTGATATTATATTGTTTCCCCCGCTATTGGGATATATTATTTTGAAAATATATGATATATTTTGTTATTTTGATATTATGATTTCTCCCGAGCCTCTCCATACAAAGGAGACTCAGCCAAAAAGTTTCATGAATTTTGGACTTTGAAATTTTTTGTGAAATGTTTTCCAAACTTTTGTTAATTTGAATATAAAAAGATTTAATTGTTTATAAATTAATATATTTTATTTAAATTATTTTTTATGTAAATAATTTTTTACAAATTTCATATTTGAGTAAAATATATTGATTACTTAATTCCTTCTTTTCCTTTTTTCTTTACGGGACGAAAAGTTTTGAGTAGGGGAGAGTGTAACGACCCGTAATTTTCCACAATTAAAAATTGTAAATTTAATAAGATTTTTGTAATTAAATTTTGGAAAAAACTAATTTAAGATTTATAACTGGAAGCATACTAAAATGAAAAGCAACAATGTTAATTAAAGCTAATTATTAACAATTTGAATGGAATTCCAATTAATTGACATAGTGTGCGGTTATACTTGGTTATAAAGTGAACATAGGAAAAAGAATGTAAATATTAAATTCTTTAATGATATAATATATTATTAATGGAAATTGAATAAAATTAATGTTATGAAAGAAATGGTAATATTTTTTGTAAGTAATAAACTTATAAATGTAATTAAAGGCTAATGGTGACAATTATTGTATATATTACCTATTTATTTGGTTTATTAAATTCAATTGGAAATAAATGAAAATTAATCCCTTAATTATTGCAGGTAATGTAGGGCTAATTGATAATGGTAAAAAGAATGATTCTATACAATGTAAACAATGTAAATTTTTATCATAGTATGACCTTTTGATTTGAATAAAAGGATGGAAATCAGTTTACTGAAATTTATTGGAATTGGAAATTTTAATAAGTGAATTTATTACAATCAATGAAATAAAAGGTTACATAAATGAAAGGTAAGATAAAATGGTAAAATATTGATGTAATGGAAGATATAACAATGTTGACTATGGATGTAAGTTATAATTGATTTAATAAGAGAATGAAACCAAGGTAAATTAATTAATTGAGACTTTAATTATAATTAATGTGTGAAATTGACAAAAATTCAATAAAATGGAAATATAGTATTTAATACAAATAAAGGATGGAAATTGGAGTATATCAACGTAATGAAATGTAAAACAAATGTTAACTATGTTATTAGATCATAAGTTTGGACCATAAATAAAATTCTAAAACAAAAAACTATATTGAAGCAATGAAGTAGAAGGTTCTAACGCATATTAGAATATAATTTAATAACGGGATTTGGAATAATAAATGTCAGTTTTAATGATGAGTTAAATAAATATTGATTGATAGAGAAAAACATTTATTTAGTATGTAATTTAATGCTGGTTGGATACTGTAATTTTATAAACGTGTTTGCATGACTATAAATAAGGATTATAATGTTCACGTATTTATTTAATTGATTTCATCAATTAGGGTCTGTTTTGAAGTGGAAGATTGAAATTAACTGGAAATAAATTTATTGAAATATTTCAATTAAAAAAGGAAAAAGAAACAAAGTGCAATTAAAAAATTTAATGTAAGATTATTTTCATTTGGAATGTACATTGTTTGCAAATATAAGAATGGATTTAATATTGTATAAGTTGACCATTTTAGAATATAAGAATGTTTATATTTATGAATTGCAAGTAACGAATAAGCATTTTAGGAAAATAAAAGAATGTTTGAGGAAAATAAAGTGAATTTTTCTATTCTGAATATAAATATAACGTTGTAAAAATAGAAAATTGAATTTTTAAAACAACATTTTAGGATAGTTAAATAGCAGGCATAGGTTGCACGAAAGTAATTTCATTACTAACCTTGAAATTTAAAATAAATTAAATATTTGAGTTCATAATTAGGTGTCGAGAAAAATGTTTTTTTTAATTTGAATTTTTAAATCATGGTTCATATTGCGGCGGTCCCCGTTATGTAAATTGGTGTGTTCAAATTTAGTTATGTTGTGGTAATTAAATCTTTAATGAATGTCAAATTTTTTATGTTGGGATTAACAAAATTAATTGAGTGAACAAATGTTTTGAAATTTGAATTCCAAAAATTTATTATAGAGTAGAGTTGGTCCATTCATTCCCTTTCAAATTAATAGTTGTCACACTTTTTTCCATTGTTTCCTTATTTGTTCCATTACTCATTCCCATTTACATTGTCTAAAGCCTTTTCATTTCACGAACGTTATCTACTTTTCATATTTGTAATTCTTTTCTTCACCTCTTTTAATACCTACCATTTTTTAGGGTTGTTCATATTTTTACTTTATTTATATTTAGCCATATTATCTTTTTACTAGTTTCAATCTTCATTCTTGTAGCTTCATTTCATTTTTTCAAATCTCATCTTCTGTAGCTTCATTTTTTGTCTCTCTTCATCTTCCTCCTTCCTTTTTTTTCATATTCTTCTTCAAATCTCCTTTCTCTCCTTTTTTTCCAAAGCTTTCTTTTCTCTTTTCTGCTTCTTATTCTTCAAATCTTCTTCTTCTTTTTCAAAGCTTCCTTTTCTTTTTTTCAATTCTTCTTCTTCTTTAATTTTTTTTCTTTTTCAAACCTTCTCTTCTTTCCATGTCTTTTTCTTTAAATCCAGAACTATATAATATTCTCTCCAAAACTTTCTATAAAAAAATATTAAGATAGCGAGGAAAAAAACAAAATGAGAAAGTAGTTGCAGATCCAAATCTGGCTAGAAAATGGAAAGAAAAAAGGTGAGTGATTCAACCCACTCACGCAATACTAAAAATTCCATTGCAAGTTAAATAAAATATATGTGTGATATATAATTTTTAATTTGCTATTTGTTGATTTAAGTTGACATTTGAATTGATATTGAATTTGAATTGACATTTAATTTTATATTGAAATTTAATTGATAGTTAAACCCCAATATTGATAACTTAATATGTTGAGATATATTGGTTGATTTAGATGTTGTTTGAAATGGATGCTTATTGATTGATATGTTGGATGTATGGTTGTTTATTTATTTTAATATGTCCCTGTTATCACCTTCTATATTATTGACATCATTTAAGTGGTCCTCTGAATCATTTTAGAATTAGATAATTAAGACATTTAAATTATGGGTTGAAATGATATATACCCATACAATTTCTTGAATTTGGATTATTTATTGAAACTGAATTATTTAAAAAGTTTAAGTTTTTAATTTAAACTTCGGATTTATTTTAAATAAAGTGGTTAAATTTGTTATTTCGAATTATTTGAAATCTTGTAAATTACTGCACTCGCACTGTACACTTGATAGGAGATGAAAAATACCATAACATCTCTGAAGCCAATGCACTCATATTTTTATTTGAGATTGATTTGACTTACATAGGAAATTTTTAGTTCTGACTCGAGTGTATTGTTTTTCATTATGCTAGTGTCAGTCTGAGCTTTTTCAGTATATTGAAGACCATTTTATTTTCTGAAGGACGAAGACGAAGATTCAGTATATTATTGCTATTTATTATTATTATTCCACTGCTTATTGTGTTCCGCTGCATTATTTTTTTATTTTTTGATGTATGTATTACTCTGATTTGAATTGTAAAAGTATAATCAAATGTCATTTGTAGAACAGCTTCATGAACAGTTTATTTGATTATTATATTTTGCCATTCCGCTGCGAGATTCTGTGTTTTGTTTTCCCTTCTTTTCTATTATTTTCTTATTTATAAAGGTTTGAATCAGACATGTGTAGTTTAATGTCGATTTTAAATCGTCCAAAAGGTAGGTCGTTACGCTATAACAGTGGGGTATCCTATTACAGTATAAAATTTGTTAATATGGTTGTGTAGGTAAGGCCTTAAATGAATTAGTATATTTCGATCCCCCTTAGTGATCAGAGTGCATAGTGGAAGTTGATGGATTCCTTTCCACTATGCACACTGTTGAGTTTGTTTTACGTATGTTTCTTTGATTGATTAGATACATGATTGCATAGGAATTTTGGTGACAGTTGTAATTTTAAAATCTGGGTATGAATCATCATTTAAGCTTTATAACCTACTTGTAATTATAAATATATCAAATGAAAATGAAGCTAAAATATTGATATTAGATTACCAATTAAATAGTGTAAATAAATTATTTATTGTTATAAACATCAAGATAAATTGTGAAATATTTGATTAAAGTAATCATCCAATTGGGAAATATTATTCTTAGATTTTATATATAGGGTATCGATCATGGTTAATATAAGCAAGTCAATCTTTGTAAAGTCTAGAGCATAAAATATGTAAGTATTTTATATTTAAAATAATTTCTAAAATATCTATGTGTATATGTTAAATTTCCCATTGAGTGCTTAAATATTCCGGTCGAGACGTCTTGCCAACGCCATCGATAGGAATCCTTAGACACATGAACGAGACCAATTGGACATAATATTTTGGGTAATCAAGTTATGTTTGAGAAACTATATTTTGAAAACAAGACAAATAAGAGGAAATAAACTTTTAAGCTAACATTACTTAAAGTGGAAATGCTATTTTCAAAAAGCATACATAAGTATGCATGCACAAAAAAAATTAATATATATATGTATGTATGTACGTAGGTACGTACGTATGTATGTATGTATTTAGCATGGAAGACAAAAATAACAACTTCATGAAAACAGTTTTGTGAATACCTTTAGAATTATCTAGGGAAAGAATAATATCGATAAGGATAAACTATATGTGCTAATGTTTTGATAACAAAGGCAGTTACAAAGTATCACTAATAGTTGAGGAGGATAGTGAGGCGATGTTGATTCCACAATCAACACCGCAGCCAATGGACAAGGCAAATCATTATAAATGGACAGCAAGGAAACACTATTGTATTTTTTAGAAGATGCAAAAAAGTTTGGAATTTACCTAAAAGATACATACTAAAATAAACTTGTTATAATACTTCGGATAAGCTGTACATAATCTATCATAATCCAAGTAAATATGTAAGCTTAAATCCTTATAAGTGTAAACCAAAGAAAGTTGAGTTAAAGCATGATTTCTTTATTTGATTAATTTGAGACCATGAGATTTGGCCAAACTATTTTGTGAATAAAGAATATCATACAGGATTATGGATATGTATATATAACTTCATCTTAGGAGATTGGTACGAAATAATTCTTGAATTCTGGAAAGAAAATTTTAATTGTAGAAGAGTAACGGTTAAACAATATCAAGTTTGTTGTGCTTTTCCCTATTTGTTTATAAAATAATAAATTATGGTGATTGCTTCGTGAAAAAGAATATATATAAAATAATATATATACACACACACAGAGATCTTTCCTTACTTTATTTCTTGATCAAAAAACTAAAGAAAATTTTAGTATCATAAATGATATATATATATATACACACACATACATTCAACATCTGAAATGTAAAAGTGTTTATAATTATAAAAGATATTTATAGAGTATAAGGTGTAAAGTGATACTACAAACCAATATTAGTGCATTTTGGAAATTAAGAAAATAGTGGAGCATATGTAACTTTGAAGATTGGTAATTTAAGGAATTTTTGATATTATCAAAGTTGATTTATTAATGTTAATTTGGGAAGCAGATACATTATGTGAATTGTTAAATATTGGATTAAATAATATCCATGGTTTCAAATTTATTGGTAAGAAGGGAATTTATTTATAATAAGATAATTATATTTTAAAAAGCATTTTAAGAACATCGTAGAATTAGAAGTTGTAATAAATGAATCATGAATGAAACAAGATTGAGGCAATTTAATAGGATTTTTATTAATCATGTTATTTAATGTTTGTTATATTTTAGCCTCTCAAAGATGAATTCTACTTGAATTAAAAAGACATAAAATATAGTATGGAGGATTCAAAGTATATTTAGAAACAAGACTAAAAATATTTAAGTCCTACCAAATAAGAGTTATTGGAAATAAAAAGAAACTCCTTTGAAACTCTAGTAAAAGAAAAGATCTAATTGAATTAGAAGATAAATTTTTTTTAAGTATTGGCTATATGTTTTGTAAGGTATAAAGGAAGGGTATTTGACTAATATAAAATTAATTTTTGGTTTTTAAGGGATTTTAATTATGGACGGCATTTTAAGAAAAGTATTGGAAAATGTTTCATGTTTTAGAGTATAGTATTAATTTTAGGAATAATTAAAGGAAGATTTCTTTTATATGGCTAAAGTACAAACGAAGTGTACTGTAAAGGAACTATCTTAAAAATTAAGCTTTTCAAGTCCAAAAGGTTTTATAAGTAATTTTAATAAAGTATAATGGCATTTTTAAGTAAGAAGTGGAGGATTCTAATTAAGTCCAAAGTGTCGTTTATGAATAATGAATATAGACATTATATATATAACACCAGAAATATAAATTCTTTAAGTTTGTATTTGAGTAACTTTCATTTAAACGATAGTCTCAATATATGAATTTCAACTCTAGGATTTATTATGGAAGGAATTAAAAAGTTCTTCCATAATTAGATCTTGTGTAATTCTTGTTATATGGAAGTTAATTCCTTAAAGAAAAATGATTTAGTAAGTTGAATTATATTATGCAATCATAAAATTTTAACTAGGAGGAACCCTTGATTTGATTCACAAACTTTTTCTAAAAGTTTAATTAAATTGAGTATCTTGAAACATAATAAATATTAAGCATATCAAATTGAGAACAAAGTGTCTTTAACAGAAAAGGACTGGGAGACAAAATCTACAGTTAAGTTAATCAATAAGTGTATAATTAAGAATAAAACCCCTTTTAGGTAGGAAATAACTATACTATATGCAGATATTAATTTGGGAAATCATTTCTAAAGAAAGATCTATCTAATGAAGTAATGCAAATTAAGGAAATACTTTGAATAATTTTGGGAAGAAGTTAGCTTTGGTATAAATAAGGGATTCTAGAGTACTTTAAGGACTAAGAGACTCTTTGGGTTTATAATTGATACTTGACTAACAAAAGCTAAAACTTAAAAAATTTGATTTCATAAGGTAGTCTAGAGGTTTTAATACTTCAAATAAGTTGAAATAATAATCTAAAGTGAGATTTAAGATAAGAGCTAACTAGGAAAATTATTGGTGTAAAATGATTAAGGAAGTTTTATAAGTTCAAACCAATAACTTGAGATTACCCTATTGGATTATAATTGAGAATGTATTTTATATGGAAAAAAAATTAATTAATAAGAGAACTTTTGATGTTAAGATTGTGAACAATTTTATATTATAATTGTTCTAGTAATGGCTATTGAAGTTCAATGTATATTTTGCATAATAAGTTAATACTTATAGCAATATCTTTGTATGATAGTCTTCTCTCTACGGAGTATTGCGGGGACGCAGTTGTCTTAAGGGGGAGTCCATTACAACTCGGGTTTGGGATGAATCGAAATAAGATTTAATATAATTTAAATGCTAATAATTATTTAAATCGGGATTTTTTGGATTTTATTTTAATTCTCTTTCTCAATTAAAATGGAATCTTTAGATTTAATTGTGTCGAGAGGAACAAATAAATATAAGATCGTTTAAAATATCAAAACTGAATTATTATCATTAATAATTCGAATTATAAGTACGGTAATAAATTTTGAAATAAAATAAATAAAAGAATAAATTTATGGAAACCATTTATATATTTTTAAATTATTTAAATTCTTGCCTAAAGCTTAGAAAATAGAATTGATTGGAGTAAATGGAGACATAAGTAAAACTAATGATTTATGACCATTTGTTGTAACTAATTAGAAGTAGATAAGGGTAAACTCTTAGTCTAGAATTCGATTTAGAACAAATATTAACTACTTAATGTAACTTATTATGGAAAATAGACTTGCTGTTGAATATGCAAGTATATGTTTTTTGTTTGATGATAATAAACATATATATATATATATATATATTCATTTAAATGTATTTTTTAATGTACTATTTTATTTTTCACATAATTAAATAAATATTTGCTGAATAAAATAAATAACACAGAATTTAAATTCAAACAGATATTTCATTCAGATAAATATTTTATTATAATTGTGAATAATACAAATTTGAGCTCTTACTACACACACACACACACACACATACACACACAATACATCACAATTTTTTTTGACCATACATTTGCACCTTGCTACATTTCACTCATTCACTTGTATTTATCTTCGACTTTCTCCAGCCTGAATCCAGCATCTGAGTTATTTGCAAATACACACTGACGTAGTAAAATTGAAAAAAGAAATAATTTTTGCAGCGTAAAATAAAATGATTTTTGAAAATATTATTTTCCTCGGTTATTTGGGTTGTTCGTCATCATATTCATTTTTGAACTCATCGTACACAAACAGCTTGTGGTATGCACAGTGTATCACTGTGCATGCCACAAGGCCATGCACACCGATATACACTTGACAAAACTGCAGGGACAGGTGAGCACAAGGTCAAACCCGAGCCAAAGCTAGGTTCAACTCAAGTGCAATACAAATAAAGTCATGATATGAGCATAAGGTCAAACCCGAGCCAAAGCTAGGTTCAACTCAAGTGCAATAACAAACCAATGGATCAAGACACATAAAACAAGTCTCGATCAAAATTTTAACTGGTCGGAGAAACCACAATGCAACATGAAAACCAAACTTATATGCATACATACAACTTGACAGTTTAGGTTCAACTCGACGCACAAGAAACAATGAAGCAAAAACCAGACTTCAATGATGATATACAAATGACATCATTTAAGTTCACAATAAAACAGTGCAATCAACCAAAGTGCAGTCAGCAAATTCGAATACCATAATCGAAGCCAGTAAAAATTGGAACAAAATCAGGTAAAATCAAAACAGTGCAAACCTCACCAACATCAATTATAAATCAAACGGCAAAGGCATTTTACTAAAGTACAGACCAAATTCAAGTGCCTAAAGACCACCACTGACCACATACAAGTCAAAGAAACAAGCTAGTTGTTCATTCTGCTCATAAGTTTAAGACGCTGTGCAAAAGCTATGAACAACACATACATAAACAAGTACAATGTACTGGACGTGAAGCTCAACTGAATGCATGAACATGAATGCAACCATCAGTGCAGCTCAAAGACAGTTTCAAAAGGATCATTACAATGAGTATATCAAAAGCATACATATATACATATGCAAATACACATGTAAACATATATATATATATATATATATATGTATATATGTATGTATGTATGTATGTATGTATGTATGTATGTATGTATGTGTATATATATATATATGTATATATATGCAGTGCACAGCAACTAGCACATGTATATACATGGTGCAAACTCAAGAAAATATGAAATGCAACAAAGTGAACAAGTGACTGTGATTAAGAAGTGTTGTTAGTCCGTGAGATGATGGTTTTGACGACAACAACCTTAGAATAGATTATAAAATATAAATACTAACATTATAAGCTTAGATATATATGTATATGCAGGATTTAACCATGCAGGTACTAAGAATGAAGACTGTACAGTATAGAGATTCAGGATATCAAGATAAAATATCAAGATAGAAGACTCATGAGTATCGATACTATCAAGAGTTCAAGATTTCAAGGATAAGTATTTTTTATTATTATTAGGAATTTTTGTTAAAACTCATAAAAAAGCACTGACATCTTAAAATCCAATTTATTCGTGGAATGGAATCCACTTCGAGCCCGTTAAAGGGATGGAACCCTAAGTAGGATGGAACCTATGAAAAATCTAGTGGAACATCGTTTTGTATCCGCTAACTTTTATTCAAAATGATTTTTCAAAATTATATCCTGTTGTCAAAATGTTTTCAAAACTTTCCTTTAAAAGATTCAAAACCCTCGATCCTGATTTTAAATAATTTTAGCCTCAAAACATCTTTATTTTCAAAGTCAAATTAATCCTGATTTTAAACTATCTTTTTAAAAAATATATTTAACTTTTAAATATTTATAATTAGATTTAAATATAAAATTATAGCTAAAAAATATATATATTATTCTTTATATTTACTTATGAATTTTAGCTATAGTCAAGTATATTTATAAAGTTTAAAATAGTTTTTATGTAAGATAAAGGTTATTTTCAAAGAAAATCAAAAACACCAAAAAATCCTTTAGGATGTCGACATGCCTAGCATGACCATGTCGACATGGTGACAGTTTGATTCAAAAATTCAAATTTCAAAAGAAGTGTCTATTCGCGATAACTCTTCATGAATGGTCATGGCTGTTGTTCTTCTATAAATAGGGGTCAGTTTCAACGAATTTTCAATCACTTTTTTCTGGTTTTCACTCCTCTTCTTCTTCCTCATTTCTTAGTGCATATTCTTATCATTACTCTACCGGAATCAACATCGAATCATACTCGATTACTTCTAGTTTGATTCTCTATCACTATCTCTACAAGATTCTCAGTGCTATTTAGAGTTATAGACTTCTTTGTAATCTATTAAGCGAGAAAAGGTGTGATTGTAGCCTTGAAAATCAATCAAAAGGGAAAAGGTGTGTTTGTAGCCTTGGTAAATCAATTGGGTAAACTTGTGGCCCGGAAATCAAGTAACTCTACCCAGAGGATCGAAATTCTAGAGGGTGTACCTCGTAGCCCTGAAACTGAGGGTGTAATTGTACAATTGCTTTTGAAAGGAAATCCGTACTTGTATTGTGGGACTGGATGTAGGGTAACTCCGAACCAATATATAATCCGGTGTGTTCTTTCCTTTACTGCTTTTATTTTATTTCTGCATCTGTGATTGTTTCTGTGATCATATATGTGTCTGTATATTGCATACTTTTGTGTCTAAACTAACATAAATTAAAAAGATTTAATAATTCTTTATTAACACTATTCACCCCCTCTAGTGTTAATCTTAGCCTTAAGATCCGTAATCCGCATTTCTCACAATTGGTATCGGAGCAAGGTTTCCAAAGTTTCATAAACTGATTTTTGAAAATTTTTTAAAATGGCTATATTCGTTAATACTAATTTAGAAGTATTCAAATCATCATTGTTTCATAAGTCTGCGTATAATCAATATTCAAATTCAAGTTATCTACCAAAATTGTTTGATGTGCAGGAATCATGCTTTATGCGTGTTGAGGAATCAATCCACAACGGACAAATTGTGCGGATCAGAAAGAACAAATGGATACTTAATAGTGGATGTTCTAGACACGTGACTAGCAATCCAGATATACTGAATGATATAATATACAAAGACGTAGGATTGGTTAACTTTGGAGACAATTCAAAAGGATATGTGATTGGCATCGGCAAAGTCGGTAATTCTGAAACTTCTACTATTACTAAGGTTTTGCTAGTTAAGAATCTGAAACATAATCTGCTAAGTACAAGTCAACTATGTGGTAAAGGTTATAAAATTAAATTTGAAAAAGATAAATGTCACATTGAAGATAATAATTCAACCATTATATTTGAGGGAGTCAGGAAAAAGAATATATATTCTTAGTATGAAAGTTTCAAATGATAACCTATGTCTGTTGGCAAATACAAGTGACCCTTGGATTTGGCACAAGAGATTTGGGCATTTGAGTTTCAAACTCCTATCTAGATTGTCAAAATATGATCTAGTAAGTGGTCTCCCTAAAACGAATTTTAAAGTAGATAGTTTATGTGATGCTTGTCACTTAGGAAAACTTAGAAAAAATTCTTTTAAGTTAAAAGATATGATTTCAACTTCAAAACCTCTTGAATTACTTCATCTTGATTTATTTGGTCCATCTCAAATCTTATCAATAAATCATAGTAGATATGTCTTTGTAATTGTAGATGATTATTCGAGATTTACATGGACGATATTTTTGAAACATAAAAGTGATACTTTTGAATGTTTTAAGACATTCTCAAAAAGAATTCAAAATCAATTTTCTCTAAAAAATTATAACTGTTCGAAGTGATCACAGTGGTGAATTTGAAAATGAAAGGTTTGAGGAATTCTGCATTAAAAGGGAATAACTCACAATTTTTCATTTTCGAGAACTCCACAACAAAATGGAGTAGTAGAACGTAAAAATAGGACGATTCAAGAGTGTGCGAGAACTATGCTTATAGATAGTAATTTACCAAAGAATTTTTGGGCAGAAGCAGTTGCTACCGCCTGTTATATTTTGAATAGAACTTTAATTAGACCTCTAACTGATAAGACATCTTATGAACTTCTTTATTCAAAGAAACCTAAGGTATCTTATTTCAGAATTTTTGGAAGTAAATGCTTTATTTCAAATACAAAAGATAATTTAGATAAATTTGATCCTAAATCCGACAAAGGTATCTTTATTGGATATTCTAATAGAAGTAAAGCGTACATGGTGTTTAATTTAAAAAGTAATACCATTGAAGAAACAATGCATGCTTCATTTGATGAAAATTTCAAAATTTTTGAAGATACAAATGACGAAGAGGATTTAATCACTCAAAATCAAGAACCCACCGAAACTAATAACGAAATTGATCATCCTAATAAAAGGACAAAACTTTTAAAAGATCACCCTATGGAAAATATACTAGGAGATATGCAATCTATTGTTAAAACTAGAAATCAACTAAGTCAAATGAGTAATGTAGCTTTTATATCAACTATTGAACCCAAAAACCAATAGAAGCATCAACTGATGATTCATGGATTTTGGCTATGCAAGAAGAATTAAATCAATTTACTAGAAATGACGTTTGGGAACTTGTTCCTCGACCAGAAAATAAAACTATAATTGGAACTAAATGGGTTTATAAAAATAAAATGAATGAACAAGGAGAGGTAGTTAGAAATAAAGCTCGTTTAGTCGCTCAAGGTTATTGTCAAGAAGAAGGAATAGATTTTGACGAAACCTTTGCTCCCGTAGCAAGATTAGAAGCCATTAGGATTCTACTTGCTTTCGCAAATCATAATAATTTCAAATTATTTCAAATGGATGTTAAAAGCGCCTTTTTAAATGGATTTGTAAAAGAAGAAGTATGTGTCGAACAACCACCACTTTTTGAAAATGATAAATTGCCAAATCATGTTTACAAACTTAAAAAAGCACTATATGGTCTAAAACAAGCTCCTAGAGCCTGGTATGATAGACTAAGATCTTATTTATTGCGATCTAATTTTGAAATTGGTAAAGTAGATAATGCTCTTTTTATTAAAAGAAATAAAAATGATATTCAACTAGTACAAGTTTACGTAGATGATATCATTTTTGGTTCAACTAATTTTGAAATGAATAAAGAATTTTCTGAAATAATGAAAAAAGAATTTGAGATGAGTCATATGGGTGAATAAAATTTCTTTTTAGGATTACAAATAAAACAATTAGATAATGGTATCTTTATTAGTCAAGAAAAATATGCTAAAGACCTAATTAGTAAATTTGGTTTGACCACTGCGAGTGGAAAACCCACTCCCATGGCAACCAATGAGTACCTTAGTAAAGAAGATCTCTCGAAAGATGTAGATCAAAAATTATATAGAGGAATGATTGGCTCATTACTCTATATTACTGCTAGTAGACCTGATATCATGCATAGTGTCTGTCTCTGTGCCAGATATCAATCCCAACCTAAAGAGACTCACTTAAAAGCCATGAAACGAATCATAAGATATGTTAAACACACATCTGATTATGGTTTATTCTACCCTAAAAATGATTCTTTTGACTTAATATCTTACTGTGATGCTGACTATGCTGGTTGTAAATCAGACCGAAAAAGTACAAGTGGGACTTGTCACTTTTTGGGGCATTCTCTGATTTCAAGGCTTAGTAAAAAGCAAAACGCAGTTTCTTTATCAACAACTGAAGCAGAGTATATTTCTGCTGCTTTGGCTTGTTCTCAAGTAATATATATGCAACGAACCTTAAAAGATTTTGGTTTAAATTTCTCAAAATCTCCAATTTATTGTGACAATACGAGTGCGATAAATTTATCCAAAAATACTACTCAACATGCTCGAACTAAACATATTGATATCAGACATCATTTTCTCAGAGATAATATAAGCAAGGAAGTAGTTACTCTCGATTATATCAATTCTAAAAATCAAATTGCTAATATCTTAACAAAACCTTTAAATGAATCAATATTTACTAAATTAAGAAGAGAATTAGGAATTTGTTCTATAACTGAAATATAAAATATAAATAACAAGTATAATTAACAATTGGTATCAAAATAAATCAAAGAGTTAAATTTTAAAAAGACCATGTCGACATCCCCTAGGTATACATGTCGACATATAACGTTTTTGATTTTTTTTAAAACTTTCCCACCAAAATTCAAAAATTTAGTTATATATTCTTCTCAATTTCGACTTTTCATTCATTCTCTCTTCTGAAATAAATAAAATCATGGCTTCATCCTCAAAATCAAACATAAAATCAACTTTCTCATTTCCCTCTCCTACTTCTGATCCATTCCAATGCACTACTCTTGCTCGTGTAACGAAAATAGAGGAGTATATGATTGATGTACTTCAGATGTTAACTGAAATTCAAGTAACTCAACTTCGTATGGCAAAGGAACAGGAAAGGCAAGGCAAGATTCTTAGGAATTTGCAAAAATTCCTAATGAACAACCAGGCCAACCCTATCTTGATCGATGAAGACTCTTCACTCAATCAAGAACAAGAGGCCAGCGATGAAGAAGAAGTAGAAGAACCCATGGAATAAGGACACGAGGAGGATGATGGCCAAGTAGTGTGTGTTGGAGAAGTGTGTTTCGACAAAAATGGGAATCTTGTCGAACAACGTGAAAATTTCTGTTTCCACTATCCAAACTGTTCGATTCATAGATCTCCTATGTTCAGAAACACACATTAGTTTCTACTCTTTCCTTCC
This sequence comes from Allium cepa, assembly GCA_030765085.1. NCBI lineage: Eukaryota > Viridiplantae > Streptophyta > Magnoliopsida > Asparagales > Amaryllidaceae > Allium > Allium cepa. The sequence goes on from CM060932.1 coordinate 401,379,107, forward strand.
GTTGTTGTTTGTGTTTTATGTTTTCCAAACGCAGATATAAATACAACCATATACGTAATAAATAACTCGTGTTCTTATATGTGTTTTTATTATAAGTATTATTTTGAATTCTTAGTTAGGATAGTTAATAGTTTAGGACTATGTTTTAGTATTAGACTTAAGTGTTGATTATTTATGATAACACCATCATTATAATCATATGTCATAGAGTAATAGTTTTAGGGGGAATTATATAGTTTGGAGTTACTAGTATAGGTAATGTTTTTGTTGATGACAAAGGGGGAGAAATATAAAATAGGATAGTTAGGTATAGATTAAGGGGGAGTTGTTAGTTTTAGGGGGAGTAATTAGGATAGAAATAATATTTTGTAAACAAAGGTTGTCATCATCAAAAAGGGGGAGATTGTTAGTCCGTGAGATGATGGTTTTGATGACAACAACCTTAGAATAGATTATAAAATATAAATACTAACATTATAAGTTTAGATATATATGTATATGCAGGATTTAACCATGCAGGTACTAAGAATGAAGACTGTACAGTATAGAGATTCAGGATATCAAGATAAAATATCAAGATAGAAGACTCAAGAGTATCGAGACTATCAAGAGTTCAAGATTTCAAGGATAAGTATTTTTTATTATTATTAGGAATTTTTGTTAAAACTCATAAAAAAGCACTGGCATCTTAGAATCCAATTTATTCGTAGAATGGAATCCACTTCGAGCCCGTTAAAGGGATGGAACCCTAAGTAGGATGGAACCTACGAAAAATCTAGTGGAACATTGTTTTGTATCCGCTAACTTTTATTCAAAATGATTTTTCAAAATTATATCCTGTTTTCAAAATGTTTTCAAAACTTTCCTTTTAAAAGATTCAAAACCCTCGATCCTGATTTTAAATAATTTTAGCCTCAAAAACATCTTTATTTTCAAAGTCAAATTACTCCTGATTTTAAACTATCTTTTTAAATAATATATTTAACTTTTAAATATTTATACTTAGATTTAAATATAAAATTATAGTTAAAATCTATATATATTATTCTTTATATTTACTTATGAATTTTAACTATAGTCAAGTATATTTATAAAGTTTAAAATAGTTTTTATATAAGATAAAGGTTATTTTCAAAGAAAATAAAAAAAACCAAAAAATCCTTTGGGATGTCGACATGCCTAGCATGACCATGTCGACATGGTGACAGTTTGATTAAAAAATTCAAATTTCAAAAGAAGTGTCTATTCGCCATAACTCTTCGTGAATGGTCATGGCTGTTGTTCTTCTATAAATAAGGGTCAGTTTCAATGAATTTTCAATCACTTTTTTGTGTTTTTCACTCCTCTTCTTCTTCCTCATTTCTTAATACATATTCTTATCATTACTCTGCCGAAATCAACATTGAATCATACTCGATTACTTCTAGTTTGATTCTCTATCACTATCTCTACAAGATTCTCAGTGCTATTCAGAGTTATAGACTTCTTTGTAATCTATTAAGCGAGAAAAGGTGTGATTGTAGCCTTGGAAATCAATTAAAAGGGAAAAGGTGTGATTGTAGCCTTGGTAAATCAATTGGGTAAACTTGTGGTCCGGAAATCAAGTTTCTCTACCCAGAGGATCGAAATTATGGAGGGTGTACCTCGTACCCTTGAAACCGAAGGTGTAATTGTACAATTGATTTTGAAAGGAAATTCGTACTTGTGTTGCGGAACTGGATGTAGGGTAACTCTGAACCAGTAGAAAATCCGGTGTGTTCTTTCCTTTACTGCTTTTATTTTATTTCTCCATCTGTGATTGTTTCTGTGATCATATCTGTATCTGTATATTGCATACTTTTGTGTCTAAATTAACATAAATGAAAAAGATTTAGTAATTCTTTATTAACACTATTCACCCCCCTCTAGTGTTAATCCTAACCTTAAGATCCGTAATCCGCATTTCTCACAAGTGTAACTCGAAGACCAATTCGAGCTAGTATATCAGGTCCATACACAAAAAGATACAAATGTACAAAACCAAGTGCAAGCTCAACTGATACAAGTGTGGTGCGATAAACAAGTTAGAGAATAACACGGTGAACAAACAACGTCGCAGGAGATTTCAAAATTACCAAAGTCGAGGCCAAATTCAATCTAAATTTATCAAGTCAATTTTCATCTCAAAGTCCAGCAAATCATGAAAGTTGGAAAATTCAAATAACAAATAAAAAGAGTCCAGATTATCATTTCAGAAGTGGCCGATGTCAATTTGTAGTTACAAAAATTATAACAGTACAAGTGAACGTAACAGTAGTTTCAAATCAAGCCAGAGCCGTCGTGATCAAGGCTAAAATCGAACAAGTTCAAATTTTAACAAAATCAAAGTTGCCGATGTCAACAAAGAAAAGAATGGAACCAACTTCCATGTCAAAATCGAAGCCGTGTTAAACAAGCAACGAAATTATGCGATTGAAGAAGTTAGAAAACATCACAAGCATTGATGCAAAATCAACGGCCGAGCCAAAAATTATTAGACGAATTCAAATAACATATTCGGATGAAAATAAAGGGAATCGAACCCTATTTAACCCGTGGACATCATCGGCATATAGAGGTATTCGAGTTCAACAAAAATAATAGAGTCAAGTTTCAATTTAAGTTCAAAATCAACAACTCGGATGAATGTCGAGCACAATCGAAATCGAAAAGGAATTTCACTTACCAATTTTTCAACCAAGTAAAGGCGCTTGACAATTTGAAGCAGGCGAGAAATCAATCAAAGAAAAATTGAAGCATCATTCAATCAGTAACTGAAAGCAGCGGCTTCAAAGAATATCACGAACCCTAATTTTGAAAGAAAGAGGAACAACAAAGCAACCATTTTTCACAGACAATACGGGCCACAGAAATAATAAAAGAAAAAGGGAAAGATCGGAGTGACAAACATAAAAAGAAAAAGGGCTTCCTTTTATTCTATTTTGAGCCGGCATATTTGATTTCTTTTGGGCTTTAAAATTTTAAAATTAGGGTTTTATTGTTTTAAAGTTTTCCTAATTTGTATTTCTTTTTAAAATATTTGTAATTTTCTAGTCGTGTGACCAGGGGATGAAATACGATGGCGTAGTTCGAGAATTTGCAACTCAGTGGCTGAGTTGTGGCAGGGTTTTGAGCGTAGAGTTAGGTTAGTCGATAGCGGGTGTCGTGAATTTACGTGTGTAAGCTTCTTACTATTTAATTTCTAGTAGAAACCTTGGGAACAGCACACAGGCAGGGATTTTCCTAAGCTAGGTAAATCTGTGTTGTTATATATCTATTTTTACTATTCTGCTATTATCTGTGCTGCTACTATTCTGCTATTATCTATGTTGCAATTATTTTATATACTTCCACATTAATTTTTTATAATTATTAGTATTACACTATTCACCCCTCCGCTAGGATGAAATCGATCCTACAATTGCAGTTACTTATGGTAAGCAAAGTTTTAATGACCATAAATTACCATTTCATTGTGAATAAAAGTGTAGAAAGCTTGGGGAAATTAACTTGTAAATTGTACTTAATGAAAATGGATTGTTTGCCCCAAAAACCACTTTGAGAAAGATATTAACGTTCCTTAAGAATGAAATGTACATTCATTTTTTTTCGAAATCTTTCTTTAGTAACTAAAAATCAAGCTCCTTCTTCCTCCTCTTATCAAACCCTAGAAACCAACCCCCTAAATCCCATTCAATTTTGAGATAAATTACTGAAATTAAAGGAAAATAAACTCGATAGCTAAAAGGAATAGGCATTAATCTACCTTCTACAAGCTACAAACTAAGAGATTTTGGTGAGTAAAACTCACCCCTTGTACTAACAGTTGTGGAAGGCTGAAATGGGTAAATGCATGAATTGATCTCTATTGTTGGACTATTTCTATGGATTCTCTGTAAATAAGTTGCTATAAATTTATTAGTTTAGCCAAAATGAATGTTTTGATTGTTATAGTGAAGTATTGTTGGATACATTTGTGTCTCTGAGTCTATATTGCAATTACAAGTTCCAAGAGTGTCCTGAAGTCGCATTGGAATAATTAGAGATTGTCGGTGGGGAAGGTAAGGAACCTGGATCTCATGCTCCAGGTCCTTACTGGTCGATCGGTGGAACACAACCGATCAACCGGTCATCACCTAGAGTGTGAGCTCGAGATGCCTTCTTTCCCTTCCCGATCTATTGCATTACCCAAGTTTAGCTTTGCTTTGTTCGAATGGGTTTTGGCTTTTATCTAGTTTATGATTTTACGAGTTCTATTCTCTAAATTAATGATTCATTTCGATTTAAATATTTTGAATTTCATGTAGTTATATCAGTATATCTATTATATATATATATATGTGTGTGTGTATGTATATATGTATATGGTTTAAACGTAATTAAGTTTCAAATAAAGAGGTTTATTCTAATATACTATTTTAAAGTTGTGTAACGATCCTAATTTTAATTAACATTATTTAGGACATTTAATTAGATAAATTAAATGAAATAATGTAAATGGTTAAGGGAATTGATATTTGTCTAATTAGAGGGTAGTCATGTCTAATTAACTAATGAACAAAAGGGAATTGACATAAAATAAGGAAGGGTAATATATAAGGGTAAAATAGGAATATGTTATATTTTTATAATCTAAACCCTCATGCCAATTTCATTTTCCACATTCATCAACAAAAATTAAACTTAGGCAAGGTCGGCAACCATTGTAAGAAGATAAAGAGGAAGATAAGCAAGAATGAAAAGCAAGAAGCTTAATCAAATTCATTCAAGAGAAAATCTCAAACTCCTAAACAACAAGCTAACTTGCTTAGAGATAGTGCCCAGATCATTACACCTTTCGTGTGGGTCGGAACTTACCCGACAAGAAATTTCTCTACCTTAGGACCATTATAGTTACGGCCGCCGTTCATCGGGGCTCCGGTCGACGGCTCCCTATCATCAGGTCACCAACTTCCTTGACCTTCCAACACTGGGCATTAAGATTCCAAGTTTTAAATCAACGAACAAAATTTTAATTAAATACATTTATAATGATAAAACAAATCAAGAAGGAATTGAAAATACAAATCAAAAGGTAATGAACTTTATTTCGACTATAAAAAAATCGTTTTATAATATTTTTTACAATACTAATTTTAATATTAGCAATAAAAATTCTAATAATAGATTACATCTCGTATTTCTTAACTTCGGTTATAGATCAGATCCGAATATGATTTGCAAAATATTATGTCATGTATAAAATGTTAAATGGATATATATATATGCATGTTGATGAATTTGGTTGTTTCATATAGATTTTATGATAAGTTTTAATTTAAAAAAATATCAAATGACATCCAAATGCCTTGCATTTTTTATACGAGACCAGAAATAATATTTTAGAGGCCGGTTATAAGTGTCATAATTTCTGAATTAATATGGATTTAATATGAATTTTCTAGTGAAGAAAATGGTTAAATTAGGTTTAAATTAATTTCAACGATTATATATTAGCTTTGGGTCAGAAATTTAAAAATGTCAAAAAACATATTAAAAGTTCTCTATGTGAATTTTTGAAGAATTTTCCTAAGTGTTTTATTAAATATATAAAATTATTTAAGGTATAGGACTTATAAATGATTTATATGTTTGAAAAGGAGAAGGGGCAATTTGTAAATGTTTATAAATTGTTAATTACTAAATTCGGCAGCAATTTCATAAAAGATTTTGTAAAAGAATTGGTAGCCGATCATATGTTGATAAATAAGGCAAGTTGATTGGAAAGAAATTGCTTTAAAAAGGTAAAAATTGGTTTTATAAAGGTTTTATGCTTCCCCACTTATAGCAGCCACCTTTCGACCTCATACTACCGCCTTCAACCAAGTCGAAACCAGTGCACATGGTATTAGCTTCAGTACGTAGTGAATTGGAGTCAGGTGAAAGGTATGGAGTCGAAACAAGCTTTTGAAGGGGTTGAAGTAGCTTTTGTAAACTTTAAAAAAAATTGGTTACAAATGAAGCTTTCGAAGGGGACATCTTTCGACTTAGTCACTTATTTTAAAAAAAAGGGCTTTCGAAAGAGGTTGCTGCCTTTGTTTAGAAAAGAAGCTTTCGAAGGGGTTGAAACCTCTGTTGTCGCATTCAACCTTTCGAAGCAATGCTTTCGAAAGGGATTTTCAGCTTTAAACTTAGAAGTGGCTTCTCTATGCTTTCGAAGTGGTTGGTTTCGACACCATCTACTTTCTTTTACTTAGGATTGATGCTTTCGAAAGAGATGCTTTCAACCTAGTTCTTTTAAGACCCTTGTTCTATTGAAAGATAAACCTAAAGGTTCCAAAAGAATGTTTTAAATGATTTTGAAACTATGTTCCACAAGCTTTTACTTGAACCAAATGTTTTCGAAAGGTTTGTTCAAATAAAGGATTTTACTGCTTTAAAAAGGTATACAATAAAGGTTTCGAAGTGGAGGTTCCCCAATAGTTTCGAATGGTATATTTGAGTATTTAAGTGGGAGGTTTTTAATGCTTTCGAATGGCATGTTTAAGGAGTTTCAAAAGAGGATGCCTAAGGTTTATAAAGCTTTCGAAGGGATACCTTCGATGATTTCAAAAGGTTATTTTAAAGGTTTCAAAAGGTATGTTTTGGCCTTTCGGTCTAGAGTTGCAAGATATAGAATTAATATATTTTGAAAGAGCTACTTTCAATAGACTCGAAAGGTATTGTTTAAAGATTTTAAGCATGGGTTTTGAATGGTTTACCTTGGTTGTATAGCCTAAAAGCTTTTAAGTTTAAAAGGGTTTTAACTTATTTTTGGAGGGATAGACCATCGCATTATAATTCATCAACATTGTTTTGAGTAAAGTATATATAACATGGAAAAGATTTATGTGTAAAGCAAATGATATGTTTTCAAAGTGTGATTTAAAGGCATTAAATCAATTTGAGAAAATGTTTTCGAGTAAAATTTGAAGGGTAGTTAACCCTAAGTAAATGACTGATATACTGAAATACCAGATGAGACTGGTATATGGTCATGCCCTATATTTTAGCTATTAGCCCCTAGCTAAATTAGTCCAAAATTCCAGTGTGTAGGGCTTTGTCACAGGTAAGACTGAAATGAGGTTACACATAGAAAGGAATATACAGAGGAGTGATAGGTTATTGGTGAGCCCGCAAAACCATTAGGTTCAGTTGACACTAGAAGAAGATAGTAATGGGTAGTCAGCCCAGAATTGTGTCTAACAGATGTTAGATAATTGATTGTGTCTAGTGGCCCGAGTCAGCCAATGGTTAATATTTAGCCAAACAAAACTATATTTTGGGATAGATAGTCCATTGATTACCTGATTTATATGCTTATATGAAATTATTATTCTTGCTCTAATCAGTTTTATTGCATGATATTGATTTGTAAAAAGATATGTTATAAAGGGATATTAGTGAAGGGAAACCCAATCCGCTAAGCAGCATGGTCTCACTTAATATTAGAAAACCAAGATGTGATAGGATTATTCACACCAAGTTTTATATCTAACTCGAATTTTATGTTTTTCCCCTTAAACTCTCGCGTTCTCAAAATTAATTTGAGTAGATTAAGAGTTAAGGGTTTTTAGGTTTTAGTAGATGGACGGAAAAAGCTTTCGAAGATGAGCAGTAGGCAGAGTTGGCTATTTGGTGGTTTTAATTTTATTTCCACCATGATTTATTAAGATAGTATGTCTATTGAGTACTCTGATCATCTAAGGGAGCATTTTCATATATCGCTCTTGACGTATTTTATAATAATTATATTTGATCAAAACCTAGGATGACGCTTGGGATTATGTAAGTGAATATGAAACATGGTTTTGAAATGTAATCAGTAGAATTGTTTTTTTGCAATCTGCGATTTTTTTTTCATATTCATGTGCTTCTGATATTATGGATACCATTAATATTACCATATTTTTCACTTGAATTTAATACTATAGCTTACTGCGGCATCTGTAGCGCTTAGCTTCAGGCCTCAAGAGAGAGGATGTTACAACTTGTCTTCACACTATCTAATGTTTGACTTTCAATTGTAGATTGTATATATATATTATTGTAGAATACTCTATTATTTATTTATCAGCATTACATTTTTAAACAAATGTTTTGGAAAAAAGATTTCTACAAATTAATTTTCAATATAAAATTATTATTTCATTCGGATGTGGAATTTCATTAAACGATTGGTAAAACAAATGATATGGAATGTTTACATTTACCTTGACGGTTAATTACTAAACTTTCTCCATGGAATATTGTTTGAAATTATCATTCTATTACTTTTGAAGTGGAGTTTACTAACTCATAGTAAATTTTTAAGTAAACTCGTATTGTAGGGACGCATGGTCGTTACTTGAATGATTACTACATGGGAGTATAATATGGTTATTTAGTGAGTTTACTATCTGTTAGTAAAAATTCAAGTCTCGCTTGGCATAAGATGCTTTGGTAAAATTCATTGGGTTAACAACTGAAAGTAAGTGACACTTTTAGGGATGGAGTAGAATTTGCGGTCATCTTTGGGGATGGAGTTTCCTTCGTGCATGTCTTATGTGGGTGGCGCAACGTTTGGGTTCGTCTTTGTGGTCTATGAGGGGCAATACCTCATTTGTGTTCGGCGTAGCCTACGTGCTTGTCTTTGTATTCGGCATAGTCTTTGTGCTCGTCTTTGTATTTGGCATAACCTCAGGTATGTCTTTGTGGTCTGAGAGGGGACTATACCTCTATCCGAGAAGGGACATCCATCCACCAGGGGACTATACCTCATATTTATGTTCGGTGGGTATCGGCTTGTTTTTGGGATTGTCACCATGTTTATATTTATTGATTTGATGATGAGATTTGAGATTTGATTTGGGATTTCATCATAATTCTATTTGCCTATGAAGGGCTATATCTGATTTTCCTAATTTGGTGAAATTTGACTAGATGTTGATGCCATTTTCTTCTTTATGGCTATTTTAAGATTTTAGGATCATTCCCTTAAGTGTTACCATTAAGGAATCTGAAATTGTACTAGATAGAGACTTGTACATGTTACTCACTCATTCTATTTGTATATGTCATGTTTATGTCACCTTATTGACTTAGATTAGTACAAGAATGAGCCGTTTATTATTTTAAATAATACATGGGTAAGACCGAGTTATTTCAGGTTTTCCTGGTGACCTTTAGAGATGATTAGTTTGCAGCCTGTCCTTCCTGATCTTGTTCTCTTACTTGATTTATCGCTTAGCCTAGTCTGCGGTTTATGTACTCTATGTATAAGTTTATCGAGCTTAAGACTCTTTTTGTATGTACATCATTTTTAGTAGCCATATATATGTATTGACTGGAACTTTCATGTCCTCTATTCTATAGACCAAACTTTTGTATATGTAATAATGTACTTTTTCAAAATGTAACATACGTATATTCTACTATGTTCTTTGTGACTTGCATTTTATATATCTTAGGTTGTTTTGAGCAATTATTATAGCCATCTTAACATTGTTTTAAGCCTAGGTTGTATACGTCGAATCCTCTTCGAAAAAACCATCACTCGATTTGACTTGTCAATACTCGCTTGAAACGATATTCACGAATGGTCACTCTTAACCAACCTTAATCTCTATAATAACAGACGATATTACTCCTTGTAAGTACGAGTTTAGAAGTGGGCATCACATCAGTGCTCTAATATACATTCATTTATATTATATGAAAGGATATCATACCAACGACCCATACTTTGGTAGAATTGGTTTTCGATTTAGCAAAAATTTAGGCCCATTGGGGTATGGGTTATCCCAATTAAAATATGTATTTAATACACAACACCCTATCATTTGAGCACATAACATATTTGTTAACATATCCCTTATATAAGCAAGGAATTATGTGTTAGAATAAATGTTAAGGTTATGACAGCTGTAGTAGAAAAATAAACTTTTCATGTTTATTGTGGTTTACTCCCATAAAGATGAGCTAGCGGAAGTTTTCTATACTAGCTAGAAGTGGTAAGTAAATATGGAATTAAGGGTGAACGTAGAAGATTAGTACTAAGACATCCATATAATAAGAATAAGATGTTAATAAAGCGTAAGGGGAACATGAAAATGGACTTTACAAACTTAAGGCAAATTCCCTTAGTTAAAGTGGTAACCCTATTTTCACATTAGTAATAGTTGCAAGAACTCATATTTACTTAAAGGTATGGCTAGATAATTTCCATATTAAAGTTGAGCACTGTATCTGAAAATAAACTTAAGTAACCATCTATAAAAAGAAAATAGAGCTTTATACACTTAAAACAACATTAGAAATAAGTGGGCTTAGGTGATTATATTGCTATTCTTTACTCCAATATAAGTGATAAACCAATAAAAAATTTCTAAAAGCTAGAAACGGTAAATGTTTGAAAAAAAGTTGGTTTACGATTTTATATAAAATAATCAGATAAACTTTATGGAATTTGTTAAAAAGAAAATTGAATGAAGGATTTTGAAGTTTTAAAAACTTACTAGTTTTGTAGTATTGGTAAAATCAAAGGTTTTGATTTAAAAGTATAAAATGCAAATTTTGTGACTATTAATTAAAATTTAAATGGAAATAAATAGGTTGGAGTTAGATAAATAGGATTAAATAGCCAAATAGGATAGAATTGACTGTGGAATTTGAAAGTATTGGAATGGTTGGGACCGAGATAAAATGTAACATGGGAACTTAGTAACTTTTTCATGCAACGGATGAATTGGAAGGCCAAAGTGCTAGGTCGAACTTACTATTCTAATGAAAGGTGAGCACCACCTTGTGTTTCTCCACCTAAGAATGGTGTATAAGGAAGGTTTATGATTTGAATAAACCTATTCCAAATAAGGAAAGAGAAAGTCAAGATGTTTTAGTTGTATCAAAGAATATTGCGAATGAAAGAAGTTTTTAGTTGAAGTGTAAAAGGGTTAAGTAATGTCAAATTCAATCCATATTAAGAGTGTTGTGTAACAAATAGGCATTTCTTTGATTGTATTAAGCAATCCTAAAATAAAATGGTAGATATATGCTTGGTACTAGAACAACAAGATATTGGTTGGTACCATATAGATGAGAATAGGATACCTGTAAGCTATGAGCATTATAGGTATTTTGTTGCCCCCTAAAGGTTATGGGAAGACCAGGTGGACAAGAATGGGAAAGTGTCTATTTTATACATATTATTGGATTTATATTATAGTAGTTGTATTCCATGGATGCCTAGATGTGAATCTTCGAATCGTAGGGTAATATTGCACATACATGTTTATGGAAAATAATGGGTAGTAGTAGTTTCTGAAACTTATAGGTTATGTAATAGCACCAGTTTGGTAGACTCAAATCACTTAAGCAAGTAAAAATGCAAAATTAGTCATTACGCTAAATTGTTGGATAATTGATACGGATTAGTAGACATAACTGAAAGTTATAAATTGGAGTGGGATTTAATTAGTATTTTAATTCATTGGGATGAAGTGTGTAACAATATAAATTTTTATAAATTGTTTAGTTTTAATATAAAGTGTGTCGTTTGAAATAACAAGAAACATACCCAAAAGAAAGAAATGTACAAAATAGGAATAGTCACCATATTTTGTACTGTCTATTTCGATAATAGACAGAAGAGATAATTCCTTGTAATTTCAAACATAATACAAATCCTCTTTTAGATAATATATGGGATGTTACTGCATTCACATTCCTTTTAGGAAAACTGTAGTTCCATTGCATTAAAATGCAGATATCCATAAGTATACATCAAAGTAATGGTCATCGCTTCTATTTGATTAAAATGACAAGGCGCTATTCCATATTAATCAGTCTTAACCAAAAGATAGTAAAATATTAGAACGGAGTGATAAGAGGTTACGTTTAATAAAAAGGCTTCATTCATGGAATGACATTAAAGAAAAGAAGAAGAAGTTTCTAGAAGTTCAAATTTCAAAATGTATCTTGTATAAAGTAATAGCTAAGATTTCGCAAAGGATGTATACTTCAAGGATGTGGGTTGTGCATTGAAGATTTTATGGAGCTATAATAAGTGAGAGCATACTTATACTCAAATGATTTAGCATGTTGCAAGCCGACATCATTTGAGTTAGTAAGAAGGATTGTGAAAGGTTACCGATGCACATATAATGGAATTGGAAATTAATGCCATGATGAAATTTGGTAAGGGTAGTCGGGATTCAATTCATAAAAGGGCAAGGACTACACCAGATAGGCATAAAGCAAGTACTGCCAATAGATACATGGAGTAGTCTATAAAGCTAAGTCCATGTACATTGTATGGAGTGAATCCGCAATAGAAAGCAAACAAGTAGAAAATCCCTAAGGCAAGATAAAATACGGCCAAATTGTTAGGAAATCGTCATTAGGTACTTATGGAAAGGTCTATGCCATGTAGCTGCCGTGGTCAAGCTGTGTCAGTTAGGAAAATTAATCTGGTTAGGAAAGTATAGGTTATCTTTGTCTTTAGGTCTAGTTTAGGTAAAGACCAGATGGTAGGAATTGTCCAACATGTCAATAGGACATGTTATGGATGATGCATGTTATGGATGTATTGTTTGGATTGTATTCGATTACACGTCTAGGACAGTATATCCTCTAGGTAGTACACACATTTCCATTATCTCTTATTTATTTTCTAGCTTGTTAGGTCCGATACATATGGATGTTTGATTATTGTTGTACTAGTGGATGTTATACATATGGATGTTGCATATGGGTTGTATGGTTATGTATACATATAGTTTGCAAGTACATTTATTTAGGATATTGCATACATTTGGATGCATGGCATGAGGATTTGCATCATAGGAGGTCAACTGAATCAGTAGACCGTCTAATCTTTTGCATTAGTATAGGTTCATATGCATTTCACGCTGCATATATATGTACACATTGCATTAGAAAATTTCAAAATAATGATTGCTCGTGGATGATTGATGAGTAGATGGATATAGCTATTGGTTTCTTCATGCATAAGCTACATTTTTCCGTCCTTTGAGATTTCAGGGACAAAATCTTTTTAAGGGGGGAGAATGTAACACTTTAGAAATTTAATAGAAATTTAAACGAAAATTTAATAAGAGAAGTAAATTTAATTAAAACAAGGACTAAAAAGATAATTTTCATAAACATCTGAATTTGACTATGAAACTTGAACGATTGCATTTGTAGCGATTTTCTAGGTGATTTTCAAATGTAACATTTGAAATTGGAGCTAGTATAGAAAAATTACGAACGTCGGAATGTATTGGAATGAAAAAAAACACACGTCGACCTCGGGATTGCCACGATCGACCAATATAGGTCGACCATGGGCCTTCTAGTGTCAACCATGGCACATGAATAAACAGAAACCTAGAGCTTTATGAGGACGGCTTCGATGGTTCCTTCCTGGCCATGTTTTGATGAGCGTGTGTGATATTAGAAAAATATTCTCCAGTCCAAATGATTGCCCAAAATTAATTGCAAACCCCTATAAATTCTAGTCTAACTTAACCCTAAATTAATATAACAATTTACTGTAATGAAATTCTGCTCAATTCTAACCTCTCCTTTATTCCTAGAATTTTTCAAAAATCAAAATAAAATCAACCTAGAAGAACACAAACAATTGGATCTAGACAGAGCAAGTGAAGCTAGAATTCGTAGGGGAGATTCTCAAGCAAAGTAAATAGGAAGAGCTTAGGCTTGAGGTGGGTGGAAACAACTTTGATAAGATTATTATTATAGTTAGATTTAGACTATTTATTTGATTTAGCTTGTTAGAAACCCAAATTGAATATGTTAAAACCAAAGTTAAATCTGCAATCTCAGAATAGAAATCATAGTAAATAAACTTGAAATTGATATATAATACCTTTTATGGTTAAACTTACCCTAAATCAATAACCCCAAATTGAATTGCAAATTAAAATACGAACCGGTCCTATAGTAATTAGAGTTTAATAACTGCTAACATCATATGATTAAAAGACGAATGAAATCAAAAATTTAAAATCATAGGGAAGCCTTAATTTTACTTTGCGATCAATTGACCTTGGAACCCTAGCAGTCGACCAAAGGGGAACGGTGGTCGATCGTTCGAAATGTAAATTACAGATGTTGAACCGTAGTGTAAGGCTTAAGTTAAAGAACAAAAATTATATAATTAGGAAAATTATATAAATGGAAAACTATTTGTAGAGCCTATTCTGGGGCTAAGTGCATGCTAGAGAGAATAGGAAAGTTAGCTCCCTACTAATGGACATAGGTCATCGCTATTTGGGTAATAGTAAACAACCCAATAGAGAGTCAAGAGTTAACTATAGCGATGTATTTTGCATTCACGGAGTTGAGTAGTGTGATGTATTGCGCATACGCTCAAGGGGTGTTCCGTAGTAGATACGTAGCACTGATGGAGACGCCCGTTGAGTGAGCCCAGTGCTAATGGAAGTTCTTGCAGGATGGATTCTGACACAACGTGGTACAGGTGGATGTTGAAGCCTCACGATAACAACCTATGTAGTAGACAAGATAACAACCTCTGTAGTAGAAAAGAAGCTGGTACTCACGGGAGCCCTTATATGCACTAATTTGATGTGACATAGTACCAATATTGTAAAAGTCGCTAAGCGAGTGCTAGGCAGTAAGCATGGATTAGGGATTAATTGCCTAGGCGGGATTATTGGAGGATTAACCGGAGCTAGGAATTTTTGATAAACTCATGCATTTAGGTAAAACTATAGTGTTTTGTTTAGTATTAACTAATCCACATTGAGATATCGTGGATTTGGATGGGTTTGGAAGCAACCATGGTGACCAAATCGCTTGAAACAGTCATTTTGATGCTTATAAGAGGCATCAAGCATAAATTAGTGCATAGATGGTGCTCGTAAAGCATTTTATCTGCTTAGATATTGAAGTAAGTCTCATCTAGGTGGAAAAGGCCAAAACTTAGGTGGTAAGCCTAGCCTAGTGCCTGGGCGGGAGCCTAAAAGGATTTTTACATCATAGATTGGTACACTGGATGCCGACGCAGTACGATAGGAGGCATTTTGCCACTACGATCAAGAAATGAACATAGTTGCATATAATGAGTCACAAGCAAGTTCGCATTTTAGGGTTCCCCACTCCAGGCAGAGTGATGATATAGGTATTTATGGGAGAGCAGTTCTCATAATCACCTACGAGCGCTATTTTTGTATTGGATAGTTCTAGAAGTGTTGGCCAACCATTAGTGTGAGGTTCTATTTGTAATTCGACCCTTTGTGTTAGATAAGAACCTTTAGGCATTGGATCTTAGGAGTTTACAGACTCTTGTAGCACACCCTGTATCACATAGTGTAATGTTAAAGTTAACTACATATAATCATCCTATATTAAACTTGTACTCATTCACCGGACCTTTGTCTAACCCACCCCTTCTTTTCTTTTCCACCACTATAGGATGAAAGGTTAGTAGTTGGCTAGGCATATATGTGGAGAAAGGACTTCACATTGGAATTCCCATATCATTTATTATTCATTCTGTACTTGCCGATTATAATAAATATTTAT
This sequence comes from Allium cepa, assembly GCA_030765085.1. Classification (NCBI taxonomy): domain Eukaryota; kingdom Viridiplantae; phylum Streptophyta; class Magnoliopsida; order Asparagales; family Amaryllidaceae; genus Allium; species Allium cepa. Next base: position 401,394,692 of record CM060932.1, read on the forward strand.
CAAACTTTTAATGTACATTTTGAAACAATGTGTGTGTGTGTCTGTGTGTGTGTGTGTATTAGAGACTGTTTTTCTTAAATGTTTAATTTATGTTCTTATATTTCAATTACATCAGCTATGAGATCTGAAATTGTAGAATATCTTAGAACTTACCCTTATAATTATACTCTATAGTGTTCTAAAATCCTAACAGCTTGTATTTCTCATCATGATGCAAGCTCGAAAGTCGAATTGAGCTTTGGATCGGTGTATCAAAAGGTGCGGATTGTTACTTTTTTTTTAACTTGGGCCTTAATCTGAGGTTTAACATTTGCAATTTTCATTTTGAATGGTTGACCACCGTTTCCCTTAGGTCAACTGCTACCGGTCGACGGCTAAGATCCCAAGGTCGACAGTTGCGCAGTAAAATTAGGATTTCCTACGATTATCATTATTGATCTTGTTCATCACTTAATCATATGTTGTTTGCAGTTATTAAACCCTATTTACTAGATGACCAGTTTGTATTTCAATTTGCAATTCAATTTGGGGTTGATTAATTTAGGGTTTGTAAGTTTAACTATAAAAGGGGTTATATATCAATTTCAGTGTTAACCTAAAAAATGGATCAATACCCTAGAGTGAGTGTGAAAGCACCAGCCTTATTTATCAAGCCGAATAAAACAGAAAAAGAAATGGTATATCATAGAAAAAAGTATAGGAACAAGAAGATTTTTATAGTGGTTTGGTTGTTAATAAAGCCTATGTCTGCTTTATAATTTTCTATTAACTAACTATTGTTACAAGTGGAACCAGATTACAATATGATTGAATCTTCTAAGTTAGATCAAGTCACAAGTGCAAGAATTCACTAGAGAATCATAATGAATACTCAGGTGACTGTTACGTAGGAGGAGAAGAGCGAAGAATAGTTTATGCAAAGTTTCAATAGTAAGTCCAGAAGATCTTCTTCATGTTGCAATTAGGATTGTATATAGAGGGATTGGAGATCTATTGGGCTAGGCCCCCTTTGCTAGAATCCTACATTTGACGATACGATGATGCTCCAAAAATTTCATTGCGGTCTAACTTAATGTTATGGATGGTTTCCTTTGGATTGCATTCCTTGCCTCATATAGATGTTTTCCATGTAATTTGGTAAATAGTTGCCTTGTTTTGATGGTGATTCATATATAGGTTGCATTGAAATATGACCAGAATCAGATGAATGCTTACTTCTCCAAATAGTTTGCTTGGAATACCATGGAACTTGGCAGACAACCTTAGAAATGATATTCGATCATGATGTAAGAAGTTTGACGGGTCCACGAGCAAGCCTTATGGATCGCTAGCGATCCATCACCTTAACTTATTTTGGTAACTTTCCTCGTGGGCCTTTTTCTTCTTTTCTTCTGGTCCTTTTGGTTGATTCTTGATATGTTTCAACTTGTCATGGATGTTCTAACTTCCTTTGAATTCTATTGGGTTAAAAATCCTGTTAACATTTGCTCCCCAGAGTATGCCTTCATTGGAAACAAAGTATGCCCTGGAAGTAACTGCTTTTGAATTCCCATTTCATGAAGTTTAATTGAATGTGTTGAGGCTATCATGCGAATTTGGCTTTAGCTATTCAGTTGTCTGTTGAGTTCCAATGCTAATCATCATTGCTCATGATGATGAATCAATTTCAATTCCACAACTTTCCAAGTGCTTGCAAAAAACACTTAGTTCGTATTTGGTGAGTTTGGAGAAAATTGACTGCAACTTGATGGACTGCTGGCGAACCATAGCTATGGATCGCTAGCTAGCCAAGGACTTAGTAGAATTTTTTTCATGCAATCTCCTACTTAACTTCTTTCGAGCCGACCTTCCATAATTCTACATTTTTGTTTGCGAACCAAACCGTTTTCCTTGCGACCCGATCCAAATTCCTCCAAACCCTAAACTCGCTCCCATCGTCGTCGTCTCGATCTCCATCCAAAGCTACTTGCTACCGACACCACTTGACTTCGCCGCCATCTCAAGCCAACCCTTAGTGCCTGAAACATCACCTACCTAGATCGCCGTCGACCTTGCCCCCCGTGGATTGTCAAAAACCTGAGATTGATTGTATTCGCTTTCTGATGATGTGGATTTTGGCATTTATTTAGCGTTTGGTTATGAAGTTGTGTTGGTGATGGATGCAATGGAGAATTTGAGTAATTATGGCTTTTCGGAAGAAGATGGTAAATCGAATCTTGAATTCTTCACTGAATAAAACCCAAGTTTTGCCCCCGTGCTTAACATGCTTTGCTATCTTCATCCACAGAGTCAGAATTATCTTGCGTCGAGTTACATCATTAATCTGACACTACGCTTGTGGATTGATTTTAGTTTTTCTAGGAAGTGATAATAGCTTAGGGTAGCGTCTCGTATGCAGCTCATGCTGTTACCATTTCCAGAGAATTGAAATCAACTTATGCTGAGAATTTTCTATTCCACCTATCAATCTATAGTTGCCCACTTTGGATTGGTCCTGCTATTGCATAATCGATGTACTGAATAGGAAGAGCTTTCCATGTCGCTTCAAATAGTACATTTGTTATCGATCGATGATCGATAACAAGTAAGTGTAGGAGGAATAACTTTAATGAATGGTACGAAAAGCTTTTTCCTTTCAGTGTTGTGAGTGATCTATCTACACAGGATAGAGATTTCATACTGTTTAGGAACTAAGTTCATTTTATGTAGATAACACACTACACTTGCCACGGTCAATGCTTGAAATCCGATTAGTTGGCATAAATTAATATTTATTTAAGATTCAAGTGTTAAGCATAGGGGGCTTCTAGTTATAAATAGAATTACCTGACCGCTTTAGATATAAGTTCTGTCTAGAATGAAGCACCCATCATCCCATTGTAAATCCAATGAAGGAAGTCCGACACTCTTGGAAGGTGAATCGACATCTTTTATGCCTTTACAAATGGTTTCAGCAACGCCTATTTCTTTGGCACCACCAGATGAATATGATCAATTGGTTCCAATTGGTTCGGTTGTAGATCGAACTCCTCCAAACTTTATAATTTTACTCAACTCTGCGTAGAGAGCTTCCACCATATTTTTCTAAAGTCCTGCACGACATTTGTTTACAGCATGGCATTCCGGATGATGAAGTATGCCTTCCATTAAAAAAAGAGTATGCGCATATGCCACATTCAGAATACACCGCCTGCTATCCGTGCATGTGGTTGAATGGAGTAGTTTCCCTCTTCAATCCTTTCTTGAGAGAGACTCTTCTGGACTTGTAAATTGCTCCATTTTAGATTCACCCCAATGGGTATGCGATTTTGAATTGTCCTCATGTTTTGTTTATGCGGACATTCAATCGTGCCTCAAGCTTTGATGAGCTAAGATACTTCCTCTCATTCAAGAAAAGAGACGAATGTCCATCTCTTGAGATAATCGATATTTAAAGAAATCAAAAAATTGAATTGATGCTTCAAAGTAATTTGTCCCAGTTCAAGCCCTAATATTTTTTTGTTACATGTCATGAGGGATTTAATCGCCTTTAGACGATAGGGGATAAGAGTTCGCTTCTACTCGTTGAGATTGAATACGATGATGTGGAATTTTTAATAGACTAAATACTTCTTGTAGTTATTCCAAGGCCAAACTAACATACATCGCTTGATCCCATCTTCCATACTCTGAAGGCTAAAGATGCTAAAGACAGATCAGTAAGTCTTTGCTAATGGATGAGAATTTGCTTTCATATGGATTATTACATCCTAGGAGATCTGCGATTACCCTTGCAGTCCCATTTCCTTCCTATTCTAGCATTCGAACGTGCTTTGCTTCTTCATCGCACAGATCCGAAGTGGGTGATCTACCAGAAGGAGAAGGTCCATCTGTTGGATTAACTAAAGGAATACATGAAAGAAAAGGCATTGCGAAGGAAGCCAGTTGCCCGATTTGGATGCCTCGATCCCTGAGGCGAAGAAAAGGGAATTCAAGCAGCATAACGGCAATGTTGCGGTGATCACTGGAACTGAGGAGGGTGAAATTGAGTGCAGTAGTACTTATGATTACTCCTCTAATGATGAAGAATTTGATGCAAGTTCCAATAAAGGAGACTTTGAATCATGTGACGAAACTCCGGGAGTAAGTCCTATTCTCCTGGATTTGCCTCCCTAAGAGATTATTGCTAAAGATGCTCCCCCAATAGCTGAACGATTTCATGGTTCTTCGCCTAAGGAAACCGATATTAAGTTTTGGACTTGAGCAATGTTTATGTAGATATCGACGAAATCATGGGAGATGATTTCGAGTCAAAGGATTGCCTTCTAACACTGGTCATGTTGTGTCTAGAATTGGCCTAACTCCCACTGTAGTCGCTTCTCGATTCGATTTGTGAAGTCCTTCTAGGCCACCAATGACACATTACACATTTCACTAAGGTCATGTACATTTAAATATGCTTTATTTGAGTTCGTATTTTATCACTAAAATTCTTCAATTATTTATATCAGTTACTATAGGAGGTCATGGACTTTATGAGGACCTTAAACAATTTACTGACGTGCAATGCTGGTGAAGATAGACTTTAAGCCACCATCTTCCCCGAGTAACTAAGGAAGAGTGGAAAAGAAGGGAAGATTGGGAAGTCTAAGTTCATCGTCAAGACGACAGGGATCGAGGCAGAGTTTACAAAAGTGGTTATGAGAAGAGAAAATCTCTCCCTGACTAGGAAGATCCATCTAAGAAATTAAAGATAGATCGTAGTTCTCATCCTTCCGAGCTCTTTGTTGGAATTGAAGCTCTTTTACTGTTCAAGTCTCTCCATCAACCTAGACTCCATCAACTCACGTAGTGCCTGCTTCTAGTTCTTCATGCCCTCATAGGAGGCCAGCTTATATTCTCCCGTTTGGCCCTCCTGAGCTTGAAGCCATGCTCCCTGGGTGGTTTTTGAAGGGAGTTAAATTTGATCGTGGCCTGCACCCGATCCTTAAAGATTCTTATATGCTCTATCTTCAGGCGATTCAAGGAGATTTGGATCAAACTGAAGGATGGGAGAAGTTATGTAAGAAATTGGAGGACATAACCCATAACTACTACTCCTTCCCATTGAGTCGAAAAAAGATGATTATAATAGGGTGTTAATAGAGCGTAATGCCATAATCGAGCAATTGACAAAGGAGAGGGAGGCTGCACTTCGAGAGAGTAAGAGCAACGCTAGTTTGCTGAAGGAACTGAAAGAGGCCCACACAAAAATCAAAATCATGTTCCGAGATGAAATAAAGAAGGCTCATGTCGATTCGATTAAGCTGAAAAAGGAGCTTGAAATTCGAGATGAGATCATTAAAGCTCAAAAGAGAACTATTGCTAGTTATGACGAAGTCGTCGAAGCTCATAAAAAGACAATTTATAATTATGAGGGAATGGTGGTATCCCGTGACAAGACCATTTTTGACCATGCTTAGATGATTGCTTTGCTTTAGGAAAAAGTTGCATAGCGTAATGCTGAAAAGATCCAAGTTGAAGTTGAGAAGGCCGCCATGTCGGTGGACTAGTTGAAGATGCAGGATACTTTCAAAAGGAAGATGGAGAAGATGGATGGCACCATCTTGAATTTCTACGTTAACTTCTTGTTGCATCAGTATAGCCTTAGCTATCTAGGCTTCATATTCCCGCATACTCTTGTTATGGTTTGGGAAGAAGTTCTGGCCCGTGTTCGAGAAAACAATAATGTATATACCAAGCAAGAGTTGGAGGATGCCAATCTCAACGAAGAGTCAAAGAAGGCTTTAGTAGAAGGCAGGGAGATTATTCGGATTGAGAGGGGGTAGGATACCACTGATGGTACTACAACTACAACTGCTAAAGAGCTATCAGAGTCTTTCATTTTTGGGTCTGGCGAATTGTCAAAGTAGCCTCGTGATCAGTCAGGAACTATTTCGAGTTCAGCTGGTCCGGCTTTGTTGTCTACCCTTTCAGCAGCTGTTTCGGAAGCCTTGGATGGTCCTAGAACATCACAAAAGATCGTGAAGACTTCCAAAGAAGGAGATGGTGCATAGTACGAGATTGAAATTCTCGGTCACACTTCTGATGCAGGTAACCTTCTTGTTTCTCCTGAGTTTGAGAATTTTCAACTCATGCGACAAGAATAAAATGAATTGAATGCTTTTATTTATTATCTTAAAGGTCCATCTTCTTTGCCTATTGAATAGGAGATGGTGGCCATTAAGAGGGAAAAGATTGAGGAGAGAAAGTCTTCAAGAAGCTCTTGCAAGTCCTGGAAATGCAAGTCCAAGGGAAAGTCTTTCGAGGGGTTCAGAGAATAAGTAGACCTGGGCATAGAGTCGATAATTGATATTTTAGGCAGCGATATAACTCCTGGCAGGGATTCTAAGAAGAAGAAGAAAACTTCCAACAAAAGGTGGAAAGGGAAGTGGTAGAAAGAAACAATGACATGTTCGAGTGACAGTGGAGTTAGATACTGGAGCATTCTGATTTGTTTGACATGTATTTTGTATGAGTGCAGAGTCTGCACTTATTATTTTTATCGTTGTAGCATTTGTACTTTTCTTTTTGTTGGCCGGTATTGTTTTGGTATAGCACCTACATTTTGACTTTGTTTAGAAAATGTTACAAGGAACGAACTAATGTTTCAACTATCATCTCTTCTGTGTTCTTCTTATTTATCACGTACTTAGCTTTTATATAGTACTTATGTTTTCACATGGCACAATTTCATGTTTTGCGATTTCTATAGTTCACATTGTCCTGCCATATATGATGCCTTTATTTTCGTGATTTCACACATGACATATGCATTTTTTAACTTTATAACTAGATCCATTATGATCGCCAAAATTATTTGTTTGGAGAAATAGGCCTTTGGAGTAGCTTTCCTTTCAACTAAGTGTTGGTATGTGTGTGCTTCATACTTTATAGGGTTGTTTTCTCCAAACACTTGACAAATGACCGGTTGATCCGTGCATTTCCTCGGATGTCTATAGCCGAATATACTTTGTGGTTCCTACCTTCAGGAACTTGCGACTCGAGCGTCTTGATTCTAGAGATTCTGTCAATCAACGATCATAATTTTTATTGATATCTAGTTGTGGATTCTTATTAGTCCTGAATAGACAAGTTTCCCGGTGTTGTTAGGACAATGCTGGTACTTACAAGAACTTAATGGCTTGCTAATGGTGCCGAAGCGACATCAAGTAGTGCTAGCATGGAGTGCATGGATTTTAATACTGCACGGCTTACGAAATGCTTGGCTTTTAAGAATGTGCTTGGCTAATGAATTGGACGGCTTTTAAGAGTGCACAGATTATGAAATGTGCGGCTTGCATGGCTTACGGAATGTGCAGCTTAAGTAATTATATTTTCTTGGGCATGGTTCTATAACCCAAGAAGTGGTGCACGGTTTAAGGGATCGATACGACCCATCGATCCAAAATGGTTTCGAACTTCTTGACGTTGCAAATCTTTAGGTAACATGAAGAGTTCATGCTTCGAAAGCGTGCTTTCACGGCTCAAGAAGTAATGCGTGGCTTATGGCAGTATGCATCTTAAGTAATTATATTTTTTTGGAAGTGATTCGACAACCTAAGAAGCAATGCGCGACTTATGAAATGTGTGGCTTTGATTTGGGCCTTCTTGGTGTTGCCGGAGCAACACCGATCTTAGAAGGCAGGGATCGAGTTCCGTCGATCCAACAGTCTGAGTCAATTTGCTTCTGCCAACTCGACTGGTAGATGCGGCATACCTGAGCTTGATTCCACTATCTCAAGCAGTGATTGGATGGTTTTGAGTCGATTTGACCCCATCGACTCAGCAGGTTACCTTTTTGAACACTGTTTTATGGGTTCAGAAAGCAAAGCAATTTTATTAACAAAATTTAGGCCTGCCTATTTACAATGCCTTCGGTATTCCGAGATGGCTTATTTTTAGGAAATAGGAAATACATAAGATAGTCTTAGATAAAGTAACAATGCAGCGATTCGTTGTTTCAAGCTCGAGGAATTTGGGTTCCATCAATGGTTGTTAACTTGAGTGTGCCATCCCCTAGCTTCTAGTCGATCACACAAGGCCCTTCCCAGTCTGGTCCGAACGTTCTTGGTACCAGGTAGATTAGTTTGAGGACAAGTTCTCCCACTTCGAAAGTATAGTTCTGCGGACTATGGAATTGAAATATCATGCGACCCTTTTCTGATGAGTGGCAGCCCTTAACCCAGCTTCTTCCCTCTTCTCATAGACTATATCGAGTGATTCAAGTAGAAGCTACTCATTTCTCCTATGATTGAAGTTTTGCCTTCATGAGAGGGGACTTGTAGCTCGATGGGGATCATTGCTTTTGAACCACATGCCAGGGTGAATGGGGAGTGGCCGGTTCTAGATTTTTGCATTGTCCTGTAAGCCCATATCATGAATGGAAGTTCATCAACCTTATTTTCTTTAGCTTTAGTCGGCCATTTTTTGATGGTGGATTTGATTATCTTGTTCATTGCTTTCATTTTGCCCATCTTCCTAACGACGTGCAACAGTGGAAAAGTTTTTCTTTATTCGAAAGAAGTTGCAAAAGTCTTTGAACTCGGCGCTTTTAAATTGAGTCTCTTTATCCATGATGATTTTTTGTGGCACTCCAAACTTGCAAATAATGTTTCGGTGACAAAATTAATAACTTTCTTCATGGTAATATGGCTAGTGGTTCTGGTTTGGCCCATTTGGTGAAATAGTCAACGGCAATGATAGCATATTTGGCTCCTCCATTGGCCATTAGTAATCACCAATCAGGTCGATTCCCAAGATAGCGAATAACTATGGGTTAACCATCTATGTTAGCTCTGTCAAAGGAGTTCTTTTGATCTTGCTGAATCTTTTGCATTGGTCGCACCATCTAACATAATCTGCTACATCGTGGTTTATTGTTGGTAAAAATTACCCATATCAATGAACTTTCTTTGCGAGGGTTTGCCACTTAGTGTGATCTCTGTAGTCGCTTTTATGAATTTCCCTGAGGATTCCTCGGGCTTTGTCGTTGGACACACACCTGAGCAAAAAAATAGAGAATCCTATTCGGTAGCGCATCCTATCCTTTATTCCAAACTGTGGTGCCTTCCAAAGGAGCTTTTTCTACTGATTCTTATCTACGGGTATGATCCTCTAAGCAGTTAGTCTTTGATCGGTGTCATCCACATTTCTAGTCTTCACTTATCTCAAAGATCCAGTTGATATCCATCTCGCTTATGCTTAGAGCAGTTATCATTTCAACAAGGAGCAGTCCCAATGACCGAGCTTCTCTAGAACTGGCCAATTTGGCTAGATAATTTGCCTTTGTGTTTGTTCCTACGGAATATGAGTTATGATGTAATGTTCAATGTCATTTAGCAGTTCTTGCACTTTAGATAGATACAGGGTGAGATTCTCACCCCGAGCTTGGTATTTGCCTTTTACCAGGTAGACGACTATCTAAGAGTCACTATAGATGTGCATGGACTTATCTCGAGTTCCTTCACAAATTTCACCCCAGCTATCAATGCTTCATATTCTGATTTTTTATTTGTCGTAGGGAATTCCAAGCAAAAGGCATGGCAAATGAATCGTCCTTCGGGAGTTTCAAGCACTACTCCTTCCCTCGAGAAGAAGTTGTTAGATGCACCATCAACGAACAACTTCCAACATGTCTCTACTTTCGGAGTAATTTCTTCTTCATTATGTCATACCATAAACTCGACAACGAAGTCTGCCAATGCCTGCCCATTAATCGCCCTTTGAGGATGGCATGTGATTTCTACCAACTTAATTCGATGTTCTATTTGATAAGCCGTACAGAGGTCTTGGGGTGGTATAACACTTGCTTCAAGGGTTGATCCGTCAGTAATTTAATCAGGTGTGCCTGGAAGTACGACCGTAACTTTATGGATGTGATCGAGGCAATATGCTAGTTTTTCCAATTTTGGATAGTTCTTCTCGGCTCAAGTGAACCATTTACTAATGTAATATACGGGTCGCTGGATCTTAGCTTCTTTTTATACAAGCGTGGCACTTAATACATAGGGCAAGACTTCTAAGTAGATGTACTAGTCTTCTTCATCTACGGGCTTGGATAGGATTGGTAGGGTTTCCATATGTCATAACTGCTCTTCGAATGCAATTTGACAAGCTTGATTCCATTTGAAGTTATTCTTTCCCTTTTTTAGGGTGTCAAAGAATGATATACATTTATTGATTGCTTTTGGGATGAACTAACTTGGCGCTGCAACTTTCCATTCAAGCTTTGTAACTCTTTCATGTTCCTCGGGGACTTGACTTCTCGTAAAGCAGTAATTTGTTTTGGATTTGCGTCGATGCCTCTAATGCTTACTATGAATCCCACGAACTTTTCCAAGGCTACCCCGAAGTGACATTTAAGTGGATTGAGGTTCATTCCATATTTGCAGAGTATTGCAAACAATTTGGTAAGGTTTTCCAAGTGATTTGTAGCTATGCATGATTTAACCAATATATCGTCTACATAAACATCCATAGTCTTCTCGATTTGATATTTAAACATGGCATTCATTAGTCGTTGGTAGGTTTCCCTAGCATTCTATAATTCGAACGACATCACTTTATGGGAGTATAATCCCAGATCAGTAATGAAACTGATATTTTCTTGGTCAGTTTCATGCATCATGATCTGGTTGTATCCCCAGTAAGTATCCATAAATGATAATAGTTCATGTCCAACTGTCCCATCCACAAGTTGGTCGATTCTAGGAAGAGGAAAGATGTCTTTTGGAAAAGCTTTATTTAGATCCAAGTAGTCGATACAAGTTCACCATTTTTCATTGACCTTATTGATTAGGACCGTGTCATTGATAAACCATTCGCCATCAGCTTATCCATCGTTCGGATCCTAGGATGTGTCTCTTCTGCTTCACTGGTGCATGCCTAGGATCAATATTAAGTGCATCGCATGCAATATCTAGCGAAACCCCGCACATATCGGAGTGTGTCCAAGTGAATACTTCTAGGTTGGCGCAATGAAATTTGATGATTTCCAGTCGTGTCTTGTTTCCAAGATACGATCCAATTTTCAGGACCCAAGTTGGGTCATCCATATCGACTAGGACAGACACCGTCAATTCTGGCTATGTTGCGCATTCCCCTCTTGAAATCTTCTTTATAGTGTCTAAAACCTTATCGAAACGAATATAGTCCCCAAGCCAGGGGCGGCTATGTAGTTGTTATTCATAGGTTTACGTATGTGGAGAGTTCTCCACATATTCTTCCCCTGTTCTTTTCTTCTAAACTCACGTAGTTCTACAATATAACATTCTCTAGTGGTACTTTGATCTCCTTTGATCATTCCAACTCCATTCTCTATTGGAAATTTCATGGTTAGACACCACTGAGCTAAAGAAATCCAGAAATTTGCCAAACCGGGCCGACCCATGAAAGCATTATAGGTGGATATTTCATCTACAATCACAAAAATTTGGATGAGGATGACTCTTCGGTCACCTTCTCCGAGTTCTACGGGTAAATCGATTATTTCGATGAGTTACTTGGGTTTCACTGATGAATCCGTAGATCTTTGTTCGGCAAGCAGATACATCTCTCATACTAATTTTCATCTAGTAAAACAAGTGTTTGAAAAGGATATTCATAAAACTAGCACTATCCACCAATACACGCCGCACCATGGCTGGTCCGATCCTTACTATCACGACCATAGGGTCGAGGGTCAGAGGTTTACTCCTTCAGTGTCTCAATTCTAGAACACCACATCATCGTTCAAGGTTGTCTGTTGCTTGTACGAGTTTCATATTCGATCGGGAAGCACAAATCTTTCAGTGTGTGTCTTAGTGAGCTTGCATATTGCTCCATTTCTCCCCAACTCTTACGCACGGGATGAGGTCCTCTAGATATTATTACGATAATGAGTCTCGGGTCGGTCCATCTAGATTCCTCTTTGTTTGTTCTAATTTGGTTTCCCCGATCTCTAGGAGCTTGGGATGCTATAGGTTGGTCAAGATTTTATGGTTTCCTCACATACTGTTGAAGCTTGTTTTCTCGAATCAGCTCTTTAATCGGGTTTTTTCAAGTGACGGCACTCATTCTTGTCGTGACCATATATTTCATGGAAGCGGCAATAGTTTTCAAAAAGTTTTTGTTATTTAGTTGCTGTCTTTTTAGGTGGCTTCTTGTTCTCCTCCATCCCTTGTGTTGCAAGGTAGATGTTCTCTAGAGTATCATTGGGTGGATGTAGTTTTTGGGACTCAAGCCTTTAAGTCACTTGTTACTTCCATTTTGATTTTTTATTTTTTTATTCCATCTTTCCCTATGTTTCCTATAGCGGTCACGGAGGCACTTGCGTCTTGGTTCATCACCATACCATTCTGCCTGATGTGGGTTGGTTTTAGGTTAGCAAGTTTACCTTCTTGCTCCTATACTTCTTCAAATCTCAAGTATTGGCCCACCTTCCGATTAAAGTCCTTCCTGGTGGAAGGGTACTTTATTTTGATCCATTTTCCAAATTTAGTGTCGAGATGGATGGCACGGACCAAAGCCATAAAGACCATATCCTCATTTGGGTTACTTACTTCAGTGACTGTGAAGGATTTCAAAGATTCATTTCATCCCTAAAATAGGCCCGATAAAGAATCATGTCTTTCGGTTGTGTCATGTGAACCTTAAACTGATTAAGGAACCTTATTGCAAATTCATCGAAAGTGGAGATGGACTTAGGTGGGAGCCTGATGCCCTCCAGAAAGATTAGAAAGCATCTACATCAAACAGCGTTTGAAGCATTCGCTCCATCCATGTACCAACTATACTTACGCAAGTGAGGTTTTATGCCACTAGTTCCATCATAGGAGGGAATAGTTGGCATAGTGAACTTTTTGGCATATCGTTCATTCAGAATGTCATCAGTGAAGGGAGTCCACTTTGGAGCAGATCCCCATTCATCATCTTGCATATTCTTATTTTTTTCCATTATGTGCTTGATCATGTCCATGATATATGCCTCAGATGTTTGGTAATCCGTGGGTTGGCTGTCAGTGACTATATCAAGTGTTTGATTATGCAAATGGTCTTGGTAAGTGGGCTGAAGCCTAGACTCTTTTATCTTAGGAAGAGCCACTCCTTTGGAGTTCCAATAGCTTGTAGTTGGTCGTATAGGGGCAGTTTGGACATCTTTTTCGGTATTGAGTGCATTAATGTTTTCTTTCCAAATCATCATCAAGTTGTTCACTATCTTTGAAGTCAGAAAGATCCACTACTGTATCTTCCCATGGGATTTTCATCCCCAGATTCAAGTTCATGGCAAGCTGCTTTGTAGTTGGTGGGGTGCTTGCATTTCCTTCTATGGTGATTCCTACAGCTCCACCCACTAATCCTCTTTACTGTTGCTTTCAGTTTCTCCTGTTTAGGCAAGAAATGGAAGAGTTTTCCTGCTCTATGGCAGCTGCTGGTTGCAAGACCAGGAGGGCATTTAATTTTTCCATGAGTGCTTTTTGGTTGCTTTCCATTTTTTGATTGATTTCATCGACCATCTTGTTCAACTCGCTTCTAGTGACAACTTCATGCTAGTTGGATGATCCCGGCACCTAATTTCCCGTATTGGCACCAGAATTTGCTCTGACTAATGGATTGTTGGTGCCGTTGACTTTAACTAGTTGAGGATTGGTTTCCTCCCCAGCTATTGTAGCTTCTATGGATCTTTCGAAAGATGTTCTCTTTCTTTCTGTTGTCATTAATTCTCAATAGCACATCTTATAAACAAAGATTGAGGATTATAGATTATAGATTTTAATTTAGGATTTAACACGTTCAATTTGGGTTTCTAACATTCTAAATCAATTTAAATAGCCTAAATCTAACTATAATAATCATCTTATCAAAGTGTTCTCACTCACCTCAAGCCTAAGCTCTTCATATTAGTCTTGCCCAATAATCACCCCTTTATTCGTTAGATCCACTTGCTCCGCCTTAGTTCCAACATTTGTGTTCTTCTATGTTTCTTTTATTTGATGTTCAAGAAATTTATAGAGTGAGGGAAGAGAAAAAAAGTTTGACATAGTTTTGTTACTGCATAGAGTTATGTGAGAATTAAGACTTGATTTGGCAAGTATTTATAAGGGCTGGGTTTAGTTTAGGGATTAGATCTAGGTAAGAGAATATCTACTATAATCACACTCGCTCATCAACTTGCATGTAAAGCAATCTATCTAAACCATTAGAGCACGTCATAGCATTCTAAAAAACACGATTTTGCCTCAGCCATGGTAAGTTTGTGAAGATTTTATTTTTACTTTCTCATTCTATTTTTAGTTCTTCCAATGCCCGTAATTTTTACGCATTAACTCCAGTTACAAAGTATCATATATGAAAATCATCTAGGAAATTGGTACAAATGTAATGGTGTAACTTTCGTAGCCAAATTCGAATGTTTGTAAAAATTATCTTTTTAGTCCTTATATTAACTTAATTTTCTTATTAAATTTTTTGTTAAATTTTTGGGGTGTTACATTTTCCCTCTTAAAAGGATTTCATCTCCGAAATCTCAAAGGATAGAAAAATGTAACTCGTACATACATCAACCAATATCTACAGCCATTTACTCCTTCATCATTCATGAGCAATCATTGTCCTTATAAAATTTTCTAATGCAATATGTGTGTGTGTATATATATATATATATATATATATATATGTATATGTATATGTATATGTATATATGCCATATGAAATGCATGTGAACATATTCTAATGTAAAAGAGTAGGTGGTTAACTGATCCAGCCCACCTTCTATCATGCAAATGTTCATGCCATGCATCCAGATGTATGACAAATCCTAAGTAAATATACTTTCAATCTATGTGTAAAGTTATAAAACTATATGCAACATTCATATGCAGAACATCCAAGTGTTAACTGGGTTTTTAACCTAATAGAATTCAAAGGGAACTAGGACATCTATAACAAGTCAAAGTATCTCAAGGATTGACCAAGAAGACCAAAAGGAAAAGATGAGAAAGAACAAAAAAGAAAAATGCCAAAACAAGCTAAAGCGATGGACCGCTAGCGATCTATCACCTATGGATCGCTAGCGATCCATAAATCATTCTCTTGGATCCTCCAATCCTCATACACCATGATCTAATATGTTCTATAGAGACGCTTGTCAAGTTTCATAGCATGTCATACAATCTATCTCGAAGTGAAGACTTGCCTAATTCAAGTTGTTTTACCAAAAGCAGCTAACTTAAAATGGACCTATAGAACTCATGCGAAGTCGTATTGACTTGAAATTTTGGGAGTACATTTAGAAGACGTTTAAGAAGGCTAAAAAGATAATGAGATCATTTGTAGTTGATTTGATGGATCGCTAGCGACCTAACTAGATGGATCGCTAACAACCCATCTAGATTGGGTCCTACCATCTCGAATTTTTCTGGTTGATCCCAGAAACTCTCTAGAATGTTACTGCAAAGTTTCGTTCGATTTCGTTAAGATTTGAGAGAGTTATGGACGATTCTTTTGGACCAAATGACCCATGAAGACGTATGGTTAGACTAACTCCAAACGACTTAATATTTGGACAAGGCACTTAAATAGAAGATAAAAAGACAACTAAACAAAGATTGCTTAAAAATATTGTAACAACCCTGAATTTTGAACAATTTAAAATTGAAAATATTTAATTAATTTTAAATATTCGAATGATGATTGACTTGAATTTCAAATTTTCAGGATAAATTGGCGATTAAATTTTAGAATTTAATCTATTTAAAGTTGAATAAAATTTGAATTTGACTTTGGAGTTGAATTGAATATTGAATTTGTATTTTAAATTCAAACTAATGACTTAGAAAAATAATTTGGATACAAGAATTATTATTTATTTAAATTAATAAAGGATGGTTAGTATTAATAACATTTTTCTTTAACTTAAATAAAATGGAATAAATTTTATCAATACAAAATACAAGTATAAAATCTAATTGTAAAACACGTTAATATAAATTTATGTTTGATAGTTGAACTGCAAAACGTTTATATGTTTATTAAAGAAAATAATTATGCAAAACAAATTGAATTTAAATTGAAAAGAAAAAAATAAAAAAAAATAAACATAAAATAAAAAGAGTATACTGCCTTACTCTTATCAGCCGAAAACGTGCCTTGATCCACGCCTTTGTTTCAGCCATAACCCACGACCAAAATCACGTCTCCCCTCTTTTATATTTGAAATCCATTCTTCTTCAAATCATCAAAGAAAAAAAAAACATACGAAACAAAAAAATGGCGGCCTCTCTCTGAAACTCGTTCGTTCCTCTTTCCACAAGCTAGGGCTTCACGAATTTATGGCTGCTCGATTCCTCTTTTCCAAGCTAGGGCATTTCTAAATCGAAGGCCTCGACTTCAGTAGCTCGCGGCTCCTACTTGCGATGCGTTAAACAAAGGTGAGTGATTCCCTCACTCACATCTAGTTCAACTTAGTATTTTAATTTGCGTTTGATTTGGTTTCATCATTGGTAGTTTCTGACCTAATTTTGACTTGGTTCGATTTCGTGTTTTTCTTGATTTTGATTTTTCTGGAAATTTTGGTTCCATGGATTTTGAGGACGTTGATGATTTTGGGTTGTCGACTTTGGCCATTCTTCGGCCATGCGACTTTGTTAAAACTTGTACCTTGGTTTTCATTTGCTTTGTTGGCTTCGGCCTTCCTTTCTCTGATGAACTGCGATTAGGTTGGTTTCGTGGCCACCACGATGTCGATTTATTTTGCTAGAAATAAACTCTAATCTACTTAATTCAACACTTGATTATAACATGCATTTGTTCTCTCAACTGAATTATCCGGATTCCAGAAGTACTTCAATTTATTTTGTTAGAAATAAATTTTAAACTTTGATTTAGTGTTCAACAGACATAAAAGTTTGGGTTGAATGTGATAAATGTTAGATATGTGATTGCAAAATATGTTTGCATGACTGTAAATTTGCTTGTGTATATATATATGGAAATACAGGAATACACCCCTGTATATTGCCTCTGATCATTGTGTACAGGTTTCTAAACCTGTTAGAAAGAAAAAGCAAAAAAAAAAGGTGAGTAACATTTCATTAAAACAATTTAAAGAATAAATCTATGGTACCTATAGCTGTGAAATGTGTGTATCTATACATGTAATCCTCTGAGTAAGTTTAATTTATGAGTACAACCTGATGTTCACTTTGTCCTCTGTCTTAGTTTTGAAACATCGGATTTTTAATTCGAAACTTTATGCACTGGTTTAGTTAATACATGCTCTAAAGAAATTGTAAGTCCTGGCAGATTCTTATTTGAACCCATGCACGCGCCTGCTATGTTGTGCATGAATTTTGGACAGATTTGGTTGTTTTACATTTTTGTTTTGTTGTATGCAAAACTGGTAGTAAACTAAACTAAGGTCCAAGTTATTGCATGTTAGATGTTTGTAGTATGCACAACTTGTATTATATGAAAATGTTGCACTGTTGTCGACACTGGTTGCATACCTTATTGCATTCACTCCAAGCAAGTTGATTCTCTTGACCATATGCATCTGTAGTTGTTTCCCCTTTTGCACTTCATTGTGGTTACTGATTTGTCGTATGTATTCTGCCGAGTTCAATTGCCACCACGGTTCCGAAACAAAATTTTCCAATGTTGATTTTAATTTGAAACTGTTCTTCAAATTCTCTCTTGCTTTTGGCTTGAAGTCTTAATAGTATTTTGGTTTTTGCATATTTAATATGCAGACATTTGAGCATTTTTATTTTGTTGCTTTACTGCAACTGTGGATTGCATACTTGATATGCAGTAACCTGTAGCACTTGACTTCGGCTGTTTCTTTGATAGTGAACTTGTTCACTGTTTCCATTTGCTCGAATTGGATGAGCTTGGTTTGTTGGTTCTTGATTATTTCAAGTTGATTTTAGAGATCTTACAGTGAGTTGAATCCAGTCTCAAAGACTTGGGTTTGACCCTGTAGTCGAATGTAAACTTTCATAGTGCATTCATATGTACATCACTTACTGTTGTTGCATGTGTTTGTTTCTCGACCTAGTGCAGTGTAATCTTCATGTTTTTGGAGCTCGCACTGTTATTTACACACTTGCATACTACTGCAGCTTTGTTCTCTGGTTCTGGCTCCTGTAGTCTTGACTTTGAGTATTTATGTGTACGAGCACTTGTATCTGGCACATGTGTTATGTGCATTTCAGTTGTACTTCTTTTATTGCCTGGTCCTTTTTGTCACTGCCCTTGGGGTTCAGACCTGTAGCACACATGTGCCATTCCTTGGTGCAGTTGCATATATTTTGTTATTGTTATTTCATAGTTGCTGCCTTGACCTGTTGCACTGCCTGTATGTAAAAGCCAATGTATATGTGATTTCATGTATATGTGATTTCATGTATATGTGATTTTGTGATTTTATGAAGTGAGTTTCATTATAGCATTATCTTTGAAACAATTGTTGTTTCACTGTTTATTTACCAATGCATGTCCACTGATTAGACACAGATCATATTTGCCATGAGATCTTGTTTCACTTGGTGTTCTAGGTGCATACGTGAGTCACGTGTACACCTCTCTGTTGCATAGTTCATCTACTTGTCGTATACTTTATGGTTCATACTACACTGTGACTCGAGACAGTGTTTGTTGCGTTGTGATCTTGTGGTGGCTGCGTTATTGTTGTAGTTGCCCTTGTGTCCAAGTAATGGCAGCAGTTTCATTTTTATGAAAATTTTGCACTTGTTGAAATGTGCAGTAATAAGTTGTTTGGAACTTGTTTTCTTGAGTTTTACTTGAGTATATGCAAACAATTGCATTTCGACCCTGCCATGTTGCACGGGTTTTGGTGTTGCAGCCGCGTTGAATCACTGACTTGACCTTTTGCATTTGGTTGAAGTTGATTTGGGCCTATTTAATCGCAGTCTACATTTTTGATAGTAGATTTGCACTTAAATTTCTAGCCCGTTATACTTAGTTTTATTGCAGTTGCGTTGAGTCACGATAGCACTAACTTGACCTCTGCAGCTTTGATTTCTGTTAGTTTTTACTGTTGTGATGATTTCTATTTCATTACGGTAGTGGCGAGGCAGTGCACGCAAGCGTGAACTGCAGCCACGCAGAGTTAACATTTTAAAAATATGGCGAGGCCGTATACGCGTGTGTGTACTGCAGCCCTACCAAATCTAATGTTTTAATTGATGTTTTCTTTTTGATGAAAATTGTTTTATGTTGACAATTCAATATATTTTGAACCGATTTTGATGATTTTGTTGTTAAATGCCATTTAGGCAGATTTTGATTGTTTTCTAAATTATCTTCATCAATAATCCCTTCATCTATCTTTGTTGATAATTTGAATCTACTGATTTATGGTTTAACACTGTTAAGTGCTATATTTACCGTTATCCGATTTCTTGTTAAAGGATCGGATAGGTAAATTTATATTTGACTGTCGTCTAATTGTGATTATTATTGCCTCTATGCATTAATAACTGAGTTTGAATTAGACTGACCTGTGTATTATTTTCTTTCGAACGTAATACTCGGGTCAGACCGAGTAATTTTACAGCTTGAAGATTTTCAGGCCGTGAAGTTAGAGAGAGTTGGGGAAATTGCTTCACTTTAGCTTTTCGAAGAATTTTTGTACTTAAAAGAAATATTCCGCTGTATAAAAATTTAATACATTGTATAAACTCTGATATATGTAAGAAAATTCATTTAATGTGAAATATTATGATTATTCTGTGATTCTGTGGCTGTTTCTGTTTAAACTCTATAAACTGAATAACAATCCATCATTTTGAACGTCTCAAGTTGGTTTAATAACCGACTGGAGGCGGTCAGAGCGGCGGGTCGTTACAAATATGCTAAGTGGATGGATAGCTAGTAATCCATCCTCTATGGATAGCTAGCGATCCATCATCATAGGTCGGATCACCCTCAAATTTTCCAAGCTCCTTCGTAGCACTAAGTAAAGGGTTCTGGTAGAAAAAATATGCTAAGTTTATGGATAGCTAGCGATCCATCGCCTGTGGATAGCTAGCGATCCATAGGAATGACTCAGATTGATTTGAGATTTTCGGTGATGAATTGGCATAACAATTGGACTCTTCTACACTTGGACTTTTGGCCCAACACTTACTTAATTCCTCTATAAATACTCACTTACCAACAACTAGAGATGGATCTTGTCTTGAGAGAGAGCCGCTATTACTCTACTGGAAATCCTTCTCTTCTTCAACTTTCTTCTCCCTCACAACGTTCATCAAGGGGTTTTCTATGATTCTCTAATCAAACCTTGTACTTATGAAATATTCTAACTCATTGTAACTTATATCTAAGGACTAACAAGTTGATATCTAGAGAGATTCAACTATTATAATCATAATAAAGATTTATTAAAGTGAACCTAGGCCAGAGTCAGCAAAACCACTATAAAATTTCTGTATCTTTTCTTACTTCTGATTTTATTTGTTGTTTGTCTGAGATTTGTGCTGTCGATTATCTGCACTGGTGCTTTCGCACTTGATCTAGAATGTTGATCCATTTTTTGGGATTAACATTTTGGTACTTTTACTAAGAAAAAAGTTATATCTTGAAACTTGAAGTTTGAATCTGTGATTGGGGAAAAATGAAGAGGCCTAATACTAAATCGAAAACTTGAGCAAGTCAACCATAGCCGGAGGCAGTCAGGAAGTATCCTCAAGTTTTCACCAATCCAACTATGTAGCTAGAGAAGAAACGGAAAGGCTGATGAAGTAGATGCAAGATGGAATTTTGGCTAGGCAATAAAAGATGATGGATGGATTTTTCCAAAGGATGGGACAACAAGGAGCTACAAGAATTCATATACCTAGGAAACAGTATAGGTGGTGCTAGAGTTAGACTAGAATGAGATAGAACATTGCCTCCACTTCCATAGAAACCGATACTTGAGGGTAACATGGGAGTCAACATGGAAATCAACACCGATGATGGGATCAATATTGGAGCTGGCACCAAAAGGGCTAACAATGGAGTGACTGTTAAAACTTCAAGAACTGGTGGTACAGGAGCTAATCCAAACACAAGAGTGCAATCGGTAGAGGAGTATGTTCCAGGGCTACCCTAGAGGAGCGAAGGACAGAATAAGATTAGAAGAGTAGGGCAGAACACTAGTGTGGAACTAGTGGAGTATGCGTCAGATTTCCCTTGCCAAGGCGGGGGAAGAACATCGATTTGGGATGAAGACCTTCATTGGATGGTGAAAATTGAATTGTTGAATTAGTAAGAAGGTTGGTTAGAGGAGGACCTACAGATCAGGGTTTGGAAGAAGTAAACAGAAACCTGTTTGCTACTAATATCCAAAATATAAGAAATCCTCACGGTTTCAAGCTTCATGCGTTGGAAATGTATTTTCAAATGACCGATCCAATGATTCATCTAATGAGATATAGCTGACGTATGCAAGTGTTGGTTGCTTTTGAAGAAGTAATGGGGGCGGTGCTTTCCATTATACTTAATGGGTGTGGTGGCGATGTGGTTTAGACAGCTGGAGAATGGGACCATTAGCATGTGGACCAAGTTAGTGGCCAAATTTTTAAGACAATTCCAAGTTCACATCTCACAACTGAAGAATGTGATGACATTGGAAAATGTGAAACAAAGGCCTAGGGAGACCTTGAGAAGTTATTTAACAACAATGGCGACTATGGTTGACAGGCCGAACCCATCAATGATTTTGTTGGCGGTAGTGTTTGGCGTCGCAAGTAAGACCGACTTTAGGGCTGCACTTAAGAGGGATCCACAAATGGATCTTGCTGAATTTTACTATAAAGCTGAAAGATATGTGTGGCAAGAGGATGCTGACACTGAAGATGTCAAAATTTTTGTTATGGATGGTAAGGGGTCCTCTGGAGCAGGACTTGGAAAAGGCACATGGAAAAAAGAAGTTGATGTTGATTCTAGGGGATTGAAACGACAAAGGAGGTATCCCAAATTCTCCTCCTACTCTGAACTGACTAAAACCTTGGAAACAATATACCTAGACACTAAGTGCCAAATTCCCTATTGAAAGCCTCCGAGAAGAGAACCCATTGATCGAGAGAAAGAATCTAGAAAGTTTTTAATCTTTCATGAGCTAGGCGAACATGAAACGAATGAGTGCCAACGCCTTCGTAATTTGATAGAAGAATTGGTTTGGAACAACTAGCTGCCGCAGTACGTGAGGAATAAAGCCGCGATAGCACAGCCGGAGCAGTTACCACCCACAGCAGATGCTTTAAGGAAAGCCTAGGGATCTGGGCCAAGATGGATAATCCCATACTAGGATGGATGGGAAGTTAGATCCGGTTGCTACTCTTCGCTTTGGTTTCTTTTTTGTACTTTTTTCTATATATTAGCGGTAAAAAAAATAATAACCTCAGAACACATAGACGTGTGCTAAACCTAGATTGGCGCATAATCGTGCTCTGAGTTGGATATTTGGGATGATTGCTTAGGATAATAATCTCAGGCCGCTTGAACATGCACAAAACCTAGATTAGTCCGGTGCCACATTCAGAGTCAGATGTCTGGGATAAACATTCAGGTTTTCTGCTTATTTAATTTTTGCTTGTTCGCTTTGGTTTGAAATTTGAATTTTTTTAAATCCATATTTAACGTGATGGCCGAATTTGAACGCCATAAAGTCCCAACTGGAGAGATGGGATCAGAGTGCAAGGTGCAAGTCCCCTTGCCAAAGAATGAATGGATGGACTTGTACGACATTGAACACATAGAGTCCGGATCAGAGAGACGGGACCACAGTGCAAGAAATAAGTCCCCTTACCGGAGAGTGAGCGGATGGTCTTATTTAATCCCCCTTAACTTAATAAGCAAATGACCCGAAGAGATCATCCCCTTAAACTGAAACAATAAATGACCCAGAGAGATCATCCCCTTAACTTCAAAAATTAAACAATCCGAAGAGATCGCACATTAAATGATTAGAAGAGACTGTGCATTAAACTTAAATGGTCCGGAGAGATCGAACCCTAAAACAGATTTGATTTTGCAATAAGGATTTGAGTTCCTTATAAACATAATAAAATGGATAAATCCTGGATGAACATAGGACGACTTTGATATATGATGTATAATGTGATTTTGATATATGATGTGATATGACGTAATGTGATTTTGATATATGATATTATAACTATGAAATAAATCTGAGTGGTAATGATGTAAATCTCGCATGAACACGAGAGGATTAGATATGTGTAATGAGACATGTGATGTAATAACTCCAAATGAAACCGAAATGATTGTTATGTATGGGTTGCAGTTAGGTAGATTTTAGAGTCTTAGGCTATAGCAGGTTTGGAACGACTTGTAATTGACAAAAGAATCCAAAGGAACTGGATGGTTTGCCAAGGCTAAAGCCGCTAGAAAGCTCAACAATCAAAGACTCATTATTGGAACTTGTTCTGTAGCAAAGCATATTTTCATTCAAAAGGCGTACTTTGGGGGCAAGTGTTAACTGGGTTTCTAACCCAATATTCAAAGGGAATTAGAACATCTACATCAAGTCAAGATATCTCAAGGATCGATCAAGAAGACCGGTAGGAAAAGAAGAGAAAGACCGAAAAAGAAAAAGGCCAAAACAAGCTAAGACAATGGATCGTTGGAGATCCATCACCTCTGGAATCCCTAGAAATCCATAAAGCTTGCTCGTGGACCCTCCAGTCCTCTTGCATCATGATCTAATACGTTCCCTAAAGACGTTTGTCAAGTTTCATAGCATGCCAGATAATCTAGCTTGAGAAGCGAAGGCACACTAGATTGAAGCTGTTAGACCCAAAGCAGCTAAATTTAAATGGACCTACAAAACTCATACAAAGTCAGATTGACTTGAAATTTTGGGAAAATCTTTAGAAGACATAGAAGAAGGCTCATAAAATATGATATCATTTGGAGTTGATTTGATGGATCCCTTGGGACCTAACTAGATGGATCACCATCTACCCATCTAGAGTGGACCCCAACACCTCAAATTTTATGATAGGTCTTTGATACCTTTTGGAGTGTTCCTACAAAGTTTAATTCGATTTTGTTGAGATTTAAGCGAGTTATGGATAATTCTTTTGGACTAGATGACCCATGAAGATTGGCAATCAAAGTAACTCCAAATGATTTTATATTTGGACAAGGCACTTAAATAGAGGATAGGAAGAAAACCAAACAAAGATCACTCAAAATATGCTAAGTGGATAGATAGCTAGCGATCCACCCCCCACGGATAGTTAACGATCCATCAAGATAGGTCGGATTTCCCTCAAACTTTCTATGATATCCCAGAATTTCAAGGAATTTAAAAGGCGATAATCTCTTAATTAAATTGTTTAAAATTGATAAAATTGTTATTTTCAAGTATAAATAACCAATTAATTAATAATGTGAAGTTTTAAATCATGATTATAGATTGATTTTAAATAAGAATAATTATTTAGTTTGTGTTATTGTATAAATAAATTTTAAATAGACTTATTATTTCAAATTTAATAAGTATTATTTAAATGTGTGTATATATGTGTGTTTAAGTTATTTTTAAATAGAATAATTATTTACAATTAATAATGTGTTTATTCAAAATTGATATCTATATTTATTTGAATTGATTTTAAATTGGATTTTAAATTGAATTTGAATTTGAATCTGATTTAAAATTTGAATTTAAAAGAATATGTATATCTTAAAATAAAAATAATAAAATAGTTTGGATTTAAATTACATGAATGAGTTTTTATTTAAAAATAAGATTTGTTTTATATTATTCTCTTTAAAGAAATTTATTTATAGAAATTTGGAAAAGTAATTATTTAATAGGAATAAATAAAAAAGCTTTTAAATTAGCATTTAAAAATGAGTTTAATATATTATATATGATTTTATTTGAAATCAAATTGGTTTTTATTTTATTTTCTTTTAAAAGTTTTATTTATTTAAAATTAGAAAAGCATTTATAAATTAAGAAACATATTACTTAATTAGAGAAATTAATATGAAAAGCTTTTAAAATCCTTTTAAAAATAAATATAAGTTATTACAAGTGTAATTAAATTAAGAAGATAGTAACAAGTGTTAGCATATTAACAATGGTAATGACAAGTGTCCTCTTTTTATTTTCTTTTTCTTTTATTTTTATAAAATCCTAATTTAAACTTATATAAGCATATATCTTCATTTACATTTCCTTTTTCTATCTTCATTTTTGAAAACCAGAAATGTAACTTGAATCAATGTCCACAAACCTGGAACTTTCTCATACTAAATTCAAAAGTTCCTCAAAACCAAAATCAGTAGATTTTTTTCAAAATCTGTTATCATCCTTCTCTGAAACAAATCAAGACCATGTAATCCTTTTTCATCAAACCTGTAAATTTTCTTCAAACTTGTAATTCATTCTCAAGCAGTGTTCAAAAGTTTGCGACCATCTCAAGCCAAAAATCTGTAATTTATCTCCTCTAAAACAAATACAAACTAGAGAATCATCAAACATGTAAAACTCTTTTTCAAAAAGCCTGGGCCAGTAACCAATTTATATCAAAGCCTGTAGTTCTGTTCAATTGCAATCTGGGTACAACAAATAATCAAAGTTCAAGCATGCAATCAGTAATCAAAGTTTGAATCACCTCAATCAACTAAGCATTTCAGTTAAAGAAATCAAGCAACGTTAATATACAGTTTTCAAATTTTCAAAAGCTTCAGTTCAATCCAGTTTCAAAAACTTCTGCTTTTCAAAAGGTGAGTAAACTTTTAAACTAAAACTTAGTAACAGATTTGTGTTGCTTATGAATTACTGTGATTGATGATTGATCTACATGAATGCATATATGTGAGCTTCTGTATGTTTATAATGTGTGCTTATCTGTTGATTTTAAAAGCGTCCCTGTTCTTATTTTAAGCCTCTGCTTTTAAATCTATAAACATGAATCACTTTAGATTTGATGCACTGAAATATAGTTGAAGTAAACTTGTGATGTAAGTTTTAAAATGTGCTTGCATGATGATTTTAATATTTTGAAACATATTTATATATATGAAGATGTTGTGTATTGGTTGTGCATGTCAAAAAATTAGACAAACGAAACTTCTCGGGCTTACAGGCATCAGACATATTTATAAATCATTTTCCATTTCTATGATTTATTTTAGAAAATAGTTCCTAAACAAGAGATGTGAATTTAAACAAGATTTAAATTTTAAAAATAGTTTAAAGTTAATCAAAGCAAAGTCTCTCTGGGAAATTTGGAATTGTAGATAAAATTTCGAATATGTTAAATTTCAAACATCATGGTTTGTTGTTTCTGGATTCTAATTCGAATACAATTCAAAAGTTAAGATTTTTAAAACAAAAAATGTATTTAATATTAAATTGAATGTTAATTTTGGATCTTGTCGATTTCTGATGATCACAAGGTCTGGGGTGGTCGAGAATATTGTTGGAGGTGGAATAGGTAATGGAGGTTCAGGCAAAAATGTCAGGTGAGGTTCTAGTTCACTGTGGCGACGGCGGCGTGGCGATCTAGGTTCTAAACCTAGTTTTGGGTCAAGCTGGAATTTGGGTCTGTACTTCTCCTCTGATGGATTGAGTGTTACGAAATTTAGGGATATGGTTGCATGGGGTGTCGGTAGGGTGAGGCCATAATCTTTCGACCTCTGGTGATCGGAATGGGTTGGTCGAAGGGGTTTTGCTGGAGGTTATTTGGTTCCGTCTCCACTGGACTATCTCGATTTTGGATCGAAGCTTGTTTTTGGAATTTGATGATCGGAGCGAGTTACTGCAATGTAGGGTGACGAGTAGAAAGGTTCATCGGTGATCGGAGGTGACTCCGGTGGTGGTGCATGTGCACAGGTGATGTTGTAGCAGGATGTTTGGGTTGTGGTTTTTGGGTTGAATTTGCTCGGAGGGGAGATCGGGAATATTGGGTAGAGATTCGGGTAGAAACTCGAGTCGTTTTGTGGGTTTAAGCCTACATTTTTAAATTTAAAATTTGTTAACAATATTAGTTGTTACAGGTTTTAAATTTAAATTTAAAACTAAAAAAACTAAATTTAAAATGAAAAAAAGGAACTCAGGTTGGACCTGAGTGGATTTCAGGTATTACCTAATGCAAGGGTTGAATAGCTATTAAAAGGTTTTAAAATTTAAGTTTTGATTAAAATTTTAATTTAATATAAATCTTCTTATGTAAATTTACTTTATATATAAATAATTATTTTCTTAAACAATTTGTTAAGAGGTTTTGACATATGTTTAACTTAAATTTTTTTTAAGCAAAGTTTTAAGTTGATTTAAAATTTAAGTTAGAAATAAAATTTTAAAAGGTATTTTTAAAAGCAAGTTTTAAATTCAAATTTGAAACTAGTTTTAAAAAAAACTATTACTTGATAATATTTTAAGTATCTAAAGGAAGCTTTGTTAACCCTAATTTGTCAAGTTAAATAATTGTTTATTTTAAAACTTAATTATTGAATTAATTAAGTGAAATTAATTATTAAGATAAAATGTTTAATGATAATTAAGTCATTAATTAAGATAATGTTTTATCTTAAGATAATTAAGGTTTAAGGGGTTGAAATTAATTAAATTAATTAAGGAAATTAGATATGATTAATTAATTTGACTAATAATGCTTAAGAATGGATTAAGGAATTAATTAAGAATAATTAATTTATTTAATTAATTTATTTAATTAATTTATTTAAAATTAATAATTAAGGATTATTAATTAATTAATTAGATGTTATTAATTTATAATTAAGAATTATTAATTATATAATTAGAGATTATTAATTTATGATTAAAGATTAATTAATTAAGTAATTAAGGTTAATTAATTGGTAATTAAAAAGGTACTTAATGTGCAATTAAGTTTTATTAATTAATAATTAGGCTTTATTAATTAATAATTAAGAAATTATTAATTAATAATTAATAATTAAGAAATTATTAATTAATAATTAAAGTTAATTAAGGATTAATTAACTATTATTTAGGGTTAATTAATTGTAATTAAGAATTGATTAACTGATTAATTAAGGATTAATTAATCTGTTAAGTTTTATTAATTGATAATTAAGGTTTATTACTTAATAATTAAAGATTAATTAATCTGTAATTAAAGATTAATTAATCCGTAATTAAAGGTTAATTTATTTAAAAGGGGTAATTAAGGGATGAATTACCCAATTGTAATTAATCAAATAAGTGTGATTAATTTGAGTTAATCAAATGAGTTGATTAATTATAGATAATATTGATGATTAATTCAGTAAGATTACTTAATGAAATTGATAGTGTAATTACTTAGGATAAGTAATTAATGTATAATTACAAGATGTAATTAATTAAAAGAATTACTTGATGGTAAGTAATTAAAGGATAATTACTTAGTAGAAGTAATTAAGGATTAATTACTTGGTGTAATTAATCAAAGGATTAAATAATTAATTAAGGAGTTAATTAATTAAGGTAAGTAATTACAGGGTGATAATTATTGTTTATGATTAATTAAAGTTGATTAGTGGAAGTAATTAATTTAGGATCATTAATTAATGTAATTAATGAGAGTGATTAAGGATTGATTAATTAAGATTAATTATTAAATTATAAGTGATTATAAGGTGATTAATTAATTGTAATTAATTAAGGATTAATGTAATTAATTATAATTAATGAAGTAATTAAGGTTAATTACTTAATGGTTTGAAGATAATTAATTTGTATAATTAATTAAGAGTTAATTACCTAATCAAGGGTGATTAATTAAAGTATGGTTAATTAATTGGTTTGTAATTAATTAATGGTTAAGTAAGCAAGATTTATGTGATAAAGTAATTAATTTAATTTATTTTAAATTAATTAAAGATGAAGTAATTAATTTAATTCATTTTAAATTAATTAAAGAATGGTGATTAATAAATCATTGCTTATTGATACTGACTGATATTGGATGCATTGCATGGTTTGAGATCTCAAATTTGAGATAAGTGATGCTGTGTGATATGGATGCTTTGGTTGAAGTATGATGATAATGAGGATTATCTGTTTGTGATGATAATATGGATTATCTGTTGTGATGATAATGTAGATTATCTATTGTGATATTATGAATTATCTATCTGTGTGTATATAGCTAATAGAATTGAATTGTTTTAAACTTTAAAACAACTTGGACCTAAAAGATGGCGTTTTGGATTTCGGTGAGATCGGGATCGGGTTTCCAAATTTGGACGTCCGAAAACCACATCGATCCAAATTAACGATAGGTCGTGAATCTCAAGTGAAGATGAAGACTCAGAGTGCAAGGGTTATCATCGTTAACTCTAAGGGTGGTTCCAAAATGAGTGTAACGAGATAATGCCTTCGGTTTCGTTCGAACCCGGAACGAACTTACATGGATTGAATGCTTTCAGAACATCGTCAGGTGGACCATGAGCATTCCAAGAGATGTGTTCTATAAAGGTAATTGTAGCCTCAAGCCTCATCAACCAGAAATGGATAAAACAGGGGAGGCGTGACAAGGCTAAGTGGGTCATGTCCAAGTAGGATGAGATTTACCCCTGTCTAGAGTCCCTTTTTATTCGGCTGTGTGGGCGGTTACTAGCTAGAACCACCGGGGTTATCTTGTTTGGAACTATTCAGTAAGGAATGGTTCCGGCTTTGTGTTGCAGGGGATTGGAAGTAATCCTCGGTACGGTGATCTAGGCCCCATACTGACGGACGGTACCCCAGTAGCCCTGCCATTGTATGGAATCCAAACTCCAATAAGCGCCGTATGTTTTAGATGTGCCCAACTCTGTTGGAACGTGAAATGTAAGCATTCCAGTTATTTCTGTATTTTACTTGAAAACGCTAGACCCTATTATAATATCACTTGATTTCCTATCAAATGTTTTGGTTAGCGTAAGGTGAAAACTTACCCATGTTTATGTGGTGGGAGTCTTACGTGATACCTTTGTTTACAAAAAGCTTTTTAAAGTTAAGCAACTTTAACTATTTACTCACACCAGACCCATGTCTAACCCTGAGTTTATTCTGTTTTTCTTAAACTCTTGGGTACTCAAATTTTTTACGAGTAGCCAAGGGATTCAGGTTAGATTTGATGAACTCTAGAGGAGATATGGAGCAGGAGGCTTCAGCGTTTGTAGATATATAGTGGTTCCACTATGTTGATCTTTGTATTGTTATCTGTGTTGTATCTTGAGATTGTATAACTAGACAGGTGTTTATAACTGTCTAGTATGTATTGTATAAGCTGTGTAACTATGATGTATTTGATACTATGTATTATATTATGTGATTAATATAATTTATTCATTCCGCTGTTGAGATTCTGATGTTGTTCTTTCTTTCTTCTCTATCTTTTCTTTTCTCTATTCGTTTCTTTCTTTATAATGATGCATCTTTCTGTGGAGAGAAAGTCGGGTCGTTACATTTGGTATCAGAGCGTAGGTTGAGCGAATACCTAGGCTCTGGAGTGGTGACTTCCTTGAGAGAGCGTATTTGTAATTTTTATATATAGCTATATATATATATATATATATTCATTCTACCTGATTTGTTGGATTACCTGTTCAGGTGTTTTTCCAATATAAGTTATAAGGGTAGATTGGGTAGTGGTGTGTGTAACACGACTACCAATGGTTGGAGTTTGGATGTTTGAGGTTGGAAGAGTATTTGTCAAGGCTGTAGATCTAATACCGTCTCAAGTGAGCTTTGCTATGGTGTAAGGATTTCATTGATCTCTGAAGGAAACCTTTCAAAGGTTCGGAGTTCATTTTTGAAGTGCAAGTTTGATCGCGCTCGTGTGAGTGGATTTCTGAGAATTCGGATCTATCGTTTAGGCAGAAGCAAGTGATAGTGTCTTGGAAACCTTAGGAAGCATTAGTTGCATGATGAGACGCAGTAACTATGGATGTCTCTGAAGATATTTTCTTTTGGAGCGAGTTTAGGGAAGTGTGTCCACTTCGGTGTTGTAGCTGAGTTCAGCAGGATGTTTGTGTTTGGTTTGAGGTCTGAGTTTCTCGAGGAGCTTTGGAGTTGGATGTCTTTGGCATCTGTGTCAGCGGTGCAGCTCGAAAGTGTTTTGTGTTCCAGTAGAAATCTTTTGGCTTAGCAGTTTCCTAGAGGTGGAAATCAGAAGCAGCGAAGTGGACCAGTTTCTTCGATGGATTAGTTGGTCGAGGATAAGCTGTTCTATTTGTGAAAGGAGAATAGTATCTTGGGAATCAGGCTGGGTTGATCGCAAAAGTGACTTGCAATAGTTTGAGTGATTATCTTGGATAATCTTTTTCTTGGGTTTGAGACACCTCTAGAGGATGTAGGAGTTATGGAGTTGTCAGAGATTTTTTCGGATGTCTTCTGGAAATTTAGAGGTTTGTCCGCATTTGGAGTTTGAGTTCCGCGTCGAATTGTTTCATGGAGTTACGGTAATTCAGCTAGGTAGAAGGATGACTCCTAGAACGAAGATTTGATGAAATAGTTTGGAATTTCTTGGTGCTTCTGTGTTTTCTCTTTTTGGATCTCTAGAACCTTATTTCCGAGGTATGTTGTCTAGCCTGTGCTCGTGTTCATCGAACGACATTCTCATCTGCTCCAGATCAGAGTTGTGCAGTGGAAGCAAGGTGGCAGCTGTTCTAGAGTGGAAGCAACTGAAAGTTGCAGTGTTTGGATTAGAGAGATTCGACAGGTTTGTGAGTGCTTCTATTTTGTCTTTTCCCGATAGGAGAAGTAAGTGTAGCGTCCACTGATGCTTGTGGAGTAGAGTTTGTGTTCTTGATTTTAGGTAGATCTTGAGAGGATCATTTCGTTGAATTGTTTTTGATCCAGTTTGTTTCAAGAAGCATCAACAAAGGATCTGTAAGCAGTCCAGAATCATCAGAAGAGTTTTGTGGTTAAGAGACGGAAGAATTTGGAATTCGAAGATGGAGACTTCGTTGTTGTTGAGATTTTCTCTGGTTAAGGAAGCAAAAAGATTGGGTAAGACTGGGAAGATAGCTCCATAGTATATTAAATTCTTCTAAATTTTTGTAAGGACAAGTGCTTTGGTCTGCAGAGTTGAATTGCCAGTTTGGAATACTGGGGTTCAAGGTATTTCACGTATCTCTGAGGGAGTACGTGTTTGGTTCATCACTATTTTGGAACCAGCTGTTCGGGAGGATTTGGATGATGAGTTAGACTTGAGTATGGCCTGATATCTTATATAGATTATTGAACTAGGTGAGTAGGAGCTCAGTAGCTTAGTAGTATAGCTATTTTGGATTCAGTAGAGCGAGTATTCCAGTATATGTACTTGGGAAACTCGGAATAATTTTAGGAAGCTTATCCGGATCTGTGTCCGGATAGTTAATGTTGTTTGTTGGATTGAATTGTTTGTTTGGATGAGATTTTTTGTTTGGTTGTTTGTGTATGGCTAATATGTACGCTTGGATTGTTGAAATAAATAAAACTTTGGATTATCTTTTGTTTTAAATTTCGAGGACGAAATTCTTTTAAGGGCGAGGAATGTGATATCCCGGAATTTCAGGAAATTTAAAATGTGATAATCTCTTAATTAAATTGTTTAATATTGATAAAATTGTTATTTTCAAATATAAATAACCAATTAATTAATAATGTGATGTTTTAAATCATGATTATAGATTGATTTTAAATAAGAATAATTATTTAGTTTGTGTTATTGTATAAATAAATTTTAAATAGACTTATTATTTCAAATTTAATAAGTATTATTTAAATATGTATATATATGTGTGTTTAAGTTATTTTTAAATAGAATAATTATTTACAATTAATAATGTGTTTATTTAAAATTGATATCTATATTTATTTGAATTGATTTTAAATTGAATTAGAATTTGAATCTGGATTTAAAATTTGAATTTAAAAGAATAAGTATATCTTAAAATAAAAATAATAATATAGTTTGGATTTAAATTACATGAATGAGTTTTTATTTAAAAATAAGATTTGTTTTATATTATTCTCTTTAAAGAAATTTATTTATAGAAATTTGGAAAAGTATTTATTTAATAGGAATAAATACAAGAGCTTTTAAATTAGCATTTAAAAATGAGTTTAATATATTATATATGATTTTATTTGAAATCAAATTGATTTTTATTTTCTTTTAAAAGTTTTATTTATTTAAAATTAGAAAAGCATTTATAAATTAAGAAACATATTACTTAATTAGAGAAATTAATATAAAAAGATTTTAAATCCTTTTAAAAATAAATATAAATAAGTTATTACAAGTGTAATTAAATTAAGAAGATAGTAACAAGTGTTAGTATATTAACAATGGTAATGACAAGTTTCCTCTTTATATTTTCTTTTTCTTTTATTTTTATAAAATCCTAATTTAAGCTTATATAAGCATATATCTTCATTTACAATTCCTTTTTCTATCTCGTCTTTGAAAAACCAAAAATGTAACTTGAATTAATGTCCATAAACCTGAAACTTTCTCATACTAAATTCAAAAGTTCCTTAAAACCAAAATCAATAGATTTTTTTTTCAAAATCTGTTATCATCTTTCTCTGAAACAAATCAAGACCCTGTAATCCTTTTTCATCAAACCTGTAAATTTTCTTCAAACCTGTAATTCATTCTCAAGCAGTTTTCAAAAGTCTGCAACCATCTCAAGCCAAAAATCTGTAATTTATCTCCTCTAAAACAAATCAGAGAAATCATCAAACCTGTAAAACTCTTTTTCAAAAAGCCTAGGCCAGTAACCAATTTATATCAAAGCTTGTAGTTCTGTTTAATTGCAATCTGGATCAACAAATAATCAAAGTTCAAGCATGCAACCAGTAATCAAAGTTTGAATCACCTCAGTCAACTAAGCATTTCGGTTAAAGAAATCAAGCAACATCAACATACGGTTTTCAAATTTTCAAAAGCTTCAGTTCAATCCAGTTTCAAAAACTTCTGCTTTTCAAAAGGTGAGTAAACTTTTAAACTAAAACTTAGTAACAGATATGTGTTGCTTATGAATTACTGTGATTGACGATTGATCTGCATGAATGCATATATGAGAGCTTCTATGTGTTTATAATGTGTGCTTATCTGTTGATTTTAAAAGCATCCCTGTTCTTATTTTAAGCGTCTGCTTTTAAATCTATAAACACGAACCACTTTAGATTTGATGCATTGACATATAGTTGAAGTAAACTCTTGATGTAAGTTTTAAAATGTGCTTGCATGATGATTTTAATATTCTGAAACATATTTATATATATGAAGATGTTGTGTATTGGTTGTGCATGTCTGAAAATTAGACAAATGAAACTTCCCGGGCTTATAGGCATTAGACATGTTTATAAATCAATTTCCATTTCTATGATTTATTTAAGAAAATAGTTTCTAAACAAGAGATGTGTAAGGAACCGATTCTTAGACTTTCGAAAATCGATATTAATACGTCCACTGTACCAACTGCCGAACAATCGAATGCCGCAAAACCGAACCCTTAAGGTTTAAGAAGAAGAAAAAGACAGAAGAAGTAAGAAAGAAAGAAAAGCAACAGAAACAATATCAGAATCTCACAATCGCAGCGGAACAACATATAATAGATAAATGAATAATCTTTAAATCAAAAGAACTGTACATTTTATACATTACATCATTAGAGTCAATACACAACACAATAATGGACAGTTATATGAACCTGTCCTCACAACTGAATACACAGCGGAAAAGATAATATCATATACAAGTGATACGCTTCGCCATACAGCTTGCTCCGGATCTCCATAGCATCTCCTGAATTCCAGAATGACCTAATAACTGACTCTAGGCTGCCCGTGTAGAAAATGATGGGCACCCAGAGTTTAGGAAGGGAACAATAAACTCCAGGTCAGTCATGGGACTGGTGTGAGAACTTAAAACAGTTATATCTTTAAAAACAAACTAAGAAATATTTTAAAATAGATCCGTAATGCTTTTGGAAAATGAAACTAGCATAAGGCCTCCCGCCACACACACAATGCAAACGCAGAATTGGAGGAGATTTCTCCTTATGATAGTCAAACATGCTTGATACACAAATTTCTTTGATATTATTACTATAAGTGCAAAGTGTAGGAAAACATTTCGAAAGTATAATATAAATCTTAGCCAGCATAGGCATTTCGCACTATGCCTACTATAGTTACCATCTAAACAGTGGTGCCTACCATATGTAAATGGCAGGTTCTATAACTAAAACCGTACAAGGCGCATATTGGTGATTGGATTTCCAACAAATGGTCAGGCCAAGGAACTTCCCATTGCCACACAGATACGCCTCTGGAAGGACGCCCCGATAACCTAACCGGATCTCTGCCAACACAAGGCCGGGTTACCTCTAGCTAAGTAACTACTAACACGAGTATGCCATCCCTCGGTCGTAACCAACCTTTATCCCGGGATTCACCAACAACCACAAAGAAATAAGTTTGCAGCAACCACATAGGTTAAGTATCTGGGATCCATACCATAATACCACCTCTATCTAGAAGGAAATGAACATACCCTATGGGGGTGCTATCCCCAAATAACCTTGCTGCATTCTTCCTGTTTTGACCATTTCCGGGGTGTGAGGTCCGACGAAGTCTCGTCCGCAAACCTACGCTTTTCACAAAAGCCACGCTTTGATCAATAAATGATCAGCAGCACTCAGCATGCCACGTTACCAAATTGGGAATATATCACTAGTAACCATCAACTACATAACCTCTGAGCTCGTACGTCTCAGAGAAGGGTGTTAAGCTAGGAGAATAAATTCTCCGCCACCAACAGAATTGTATTTGATAGAAACCAAGTTTACATCTCAAATTGCAATGTCAGACACACAATCCATACAAGTCTGTTCTGGATTCGAACGGAACCGAAGGCACTTCCAAAGAATCCCTTGCAAATCCGAATATTCACTAATCATGTCCGGAATTCCCATCACAAAGGGTGATAAAATCTCTATATCGGGGATCAGCCGATGCAGAGACATTCGACAGTAATCCTTCCATTTTTGAAAGTATCCGGTCTTCAACACCGGT
The DNA here is from genome assembly GCA_030765085.1 of Allium cepa. Classification (NCBI taxonomy): domain Eukaryota; kingdom Viridiplantae; phylum Streptophyta; class Magnoliopsida; order Asparagales; family Amaryllidaceae; genus Allium; species Allium cepa. Next base: position 401,430,765 of record CM060932.1, read on the forward strand.
CTTCAAATGCTATCCATTACGACGTATCACTATTCGGAATGGGATTTATGACCCAAAGGTCCTCTCCCGGCTAAACCGAATAACGAGCGCTTATTTTAAAATAAGTGTAGCATTCAATTCAAGAAAATCACAACAAATACCCATTTAAAGGTAAATATCGATAGTCGGTTATTTAACTATCAAAGCAAACAAACAAATATTCAACACTATAACAATCACTAGGCCCTTTTATTAATCTTCCATAAATTAAATAACTTGCCAAATATTCACTTCAATTTATCTTTAAAAATATATATTCTCTAAACCCTTTCAATTTCTACATTGGAAAACATTTCCAAATACTTATTTAACAATAAGTAATTCACAAATCTATTTATTTTCAATACTTAGAAAATATTCAATATACTTAAAACACAGTTAAGTATATATTTTATTCTTTTAAGGAAAACGTTCTCTTTAAACACATTTATTTGGGTCAAAACGAATGTTGCGTAAAACATCGTTACGATAATCCAAAATCAATAGCATAGGGATTCAAAAATACGATAGACATATAAATCCCAATACTATACAAAAACATTTCCTTTCGAAAATCATTTACTATAACAACAGTGTTATAGTCCATATTTTCCTTATTTCTCGAAAAACGTCTATTTCAACAATGAATGTTGAAATCTATGGTTTCTATCCTTAACACATTTTAAAACAACTTCAAATCGTTTAATTCTATTTAAAAGATCGCTTTCTAAAACATTTCTTTAATATATTATTCGCCGTCCAAAATCGTGAATATAAATCATTTACCAAATTCAACACTTCTACATATTTAATTTAGAGGATTATCCACTGTCCAAAATCGTGGATATATCTCCTTTAATAAGCTTTCATATTTACTTATCAAATTCAATTGGTTTTGGATTTATAAAACAACCTTTATAAATTCATATATATATATATATATATATATATATATATATATATATATATATTTTATAAAAACTTCAACTTATAAGTTAATTACTTATAAATCTTTTATTTTACAAAATCTATTCATTTTATAACTTCATAATTTATAAATCTATAAATTTCATTCACTTATGAAAATCCATTTATACTTCATTTTAACACTTACAAAAACTCGATTTATAATTCCAATATTTTAATTTACAAATATCAATTTATAAATCTTTTATATAAACCGTTTATAATAATTCAAAAATCCCAATTTAAACCATTTTACAAATTAATCAACTACTTATTTCAAAAATTACATTTCGGTTATATTTCAAAAAAATCATAATTTTTATAACATAAAAATTATAACGTTTATTTATTTAAAATGAATCAATTCCAAAATTCAGTAAAATGTATACTTTCAAAAATCACTTGAAAATCTTTTTAAATTCGAAATCGTTACTTTAATATTTTTAAAACTCCAAAAATAGGCCCAATGCTGCAACAGCACCAATACATCAACCACGGCATTCAAACATCATATATCAATATGATAATAGAATATATCGCAAATATCTGTAAATAAATCAATACCGTTGAGGAATCCAGTTGGATCCCTCCAACCTGTTTCCAGGCATCCACAGATCTTAGCACAATACCAATCCCGTTTCAAGATGGAATATCGCGGTATATGGGTTTATATAAATATTATCCGCTATTATGCGGCGCAATAGGGTCTCATCTGCTATATAATGCGGGAAAATCAACTCCAAGTACATATATAATACCAATTCCACTTCAAGGTGGAATATCGTGGTATATGTGTTTAATATAATAACCTCCGCTTAATATGCGGCGTATAGGGTCTACTTCAATACAACAGATAGCAATTTATCATTCAATCACACAATCAAGCAATTTTAAATTTGACTATTTAAAATTTAAATCCAAACACAATTCGACTGAGTGAGAAGTTCTCACCTTGTTTCCAATAATAGTTTCAGCGTTTTATTTCGAATAAAATTAAACGTGCGTTTAATTTTACCCGAAATTCACACTAGCTCCAATCAATCCCAATCCAACTCCATTCGGTAGTGTTCGTCCATACGAACCCGACGCAACTCGTTTCGTGCGAAACGGACCTCGTATGAAAAGTTATAGCCTTCTAAACATTATACGAATTTAAATAAACTAATTACTATTTTCTTTTTAATTTTGAAACCTTATATCCATCTGGACCGTTCGTTTCATCAAAGCAAATCACGACCGCACTTTGTTTCTTCTCCAACTCCAGGTTCGAATGCAGCCGAACCTAATACGGCCGCCACTTTCATCAAATTTTCGTGATCACCTCGAGCATTGAATACACGATCAGCTCCATCATTTCGTGCGCCAATGCGTGAGCCACCATCGCCGACGAGCATGGCACACTCGGTCGAGCCAATGCCTCAAAAATCATGAAGGAATGCCAGCCATTCTAACTGAAACTGCTATCGATCAAATGCGAGAAATCCCATCTCGACCGTATGGATCGAAAGGTATCGTGAAGCTCTATCATTTGCTAGTTGAAAATTTTTGCTATAAGTGGATGGATTGCAATATATTAAAGGAAGATGAATGGAACGATTTCGGCCTTCGAAATAAAATGGCGGCTAGGGCTGAAATTTCTAGGGTTTCTAAAAAGAAGGAATAATGGAGGGCTTTTACAGAAAATTTTCCAAACACTATTCATGCGAGATTTTCCGAACTCCAAACGAAGCGTGTCGGTTGACGTTCCTAGGGTTTAACCCGCATTTCGGACACAATGGAATAGGTATCGAGAGCCAATTTGATCATATGTGCGAGTTACGAAAATAAACGATCAAATTTAAATTAAATCGGTTAAACTAATTTCTATGCGTTTTGGCTTGCCCCGGACAAACCGTAAATCCGATTGACACAAAATTTGAAATCTTACAATATTTTAACATTACGGATCCGATGAAACTAGTTTCATCGAAATCCGAGACTGTTTGAAAAATGACTATTTTTACTCGTCAATTAAATATTAAAATATTCAGTTTCCACAAATTAACTTTTAATTCAATTTTAAAAGTTCTATAACATCATTCTAACTCCAATATGATTTAATACAACTTTACAAATCAATTTTAATCACATTAAGCCCAATTTCCAATTATTTCTTTAATTTCAAATATTTCGATCTAATTATCCAATTAAATCTAGATATTCGAAATAAAATTTATTCGACTTACAAATTTTACTTGTAAATATTAAAAATCAATTAAATATGCGAATTTCAAACGACAGGAATCCTGGGTCGTTACAAACTTTACGGAAAATTTTGGCAGAGTCTCCTATGTAAGGAGGAGCTTTTGCAATATCACAATAGATATAAATATATATACATCGACCCACACGGTCGAAAAACAGAAAAACAGTTCATATTTCCTATTTTTATTGTGCGGGCGTACCTTTTTAGAATTTTTAAGCAAAGCAGTTATTTATTAGCATTTTAGCGTGACCAAATCCAGCCAACTACAGCCCCGGTACTTGTACTTACTCAATTTAAACATGTAAGTGACATATATAGGAAGTTCATTTACATTTCACCAATTTTCAATAGAAAACACATAGTTTTCATAAGCAATGCAATCAAAATAATTCCCATAAGCAATTTATAAGGTTTCGATACAAATTTTAATTGCTTACAACCAATTCACATTAGTTCACTTTCAATTTAAATTCAATTACATAGCTTTCCATTTATCAATTCAATTTCATTAATTTAATGAATTATATACAATCAACTAACAATCATATAACAACCAAATCATAACCAACAAAACCAAATTATTAAATTCACATTCAATTTGGTTTAACACTTTTAATTCCAATTGGTTGATATTAAATTGATTTTTCTTTCAATTATTCAAAAAAATTTAAACATCATTAGCTTCTAATGAATTCACACTTACATTCATGATTCCATGTCAATTCATTTACATTAGATCGATTAACATTCAATCCAATTATTAATTCAATTGCCAATTCATTTAACAAATAAGGTTGAATTTCATTTATATAACTCAAGTCCACATCCATTTAATTCACTTTATTATTTTACTTCGATACCAAAATTAACTTCATTCAACATTACCTAAGTTATATTCCATTTCAAACATTATTTGTTTAACTTAACTTAAATTTCCACTTATAAATCCCATTCAGATTCCAATTCTAAAGTAAATTCTATTTAAATTTTACCAAAGTCAAATTTCGTCACTTATTCAAATTCATATCTCATTTTGCTTAACGAAATTGTTTAACCATTTTATCATTTGGTTTCACTTACATTTTCACATTTTACAAGTTATACAACTTGTATACTTAAACTTCCAAATCATATTAAATAATCACATATCTAATCCAATTCTTTAACTTTACCAAAGCTAAATTTATTATCTCATATTATAAGTTTGAAACTCGTTTCACTTATATTCAACAATTTCAATTCATAGTTCAAATTCATATTTATTTACAACTCATATTTATAAATATATTCATATAGTTTCACTTCTTATATATAAGATTATTTAACAATTGTAAATCACATTAATTATAATTCCATACTTAATAATTCATTTGCTTATACAATTATTCTTTTAATTAACTTATATATATTCTTACATTTTCAACAACCAAACAATCAATTTATATACACTTTAATAATTCTGAAAAATTATTTCTTTATATATATAATATAATCAAGGTAAAATTAGATCATTTACCCTTTTTAAAATGATACTATGTCGGTTTATCTCGTTTAAGAGTTTAGAAACCCCTATCGATACGGTTGTACTTCCCGCACCGACCAGAATTCATAAACAGCTCAACAGATAAGCAAACACAATATAAAACATTTTTATATTCACTAACAAATACGCGCTCGTATCTATCATTACACTCACACTCATTCTAGAGTACTACTAACTCTATCTCTAATGAGTAACACCCAACAGAGCCAAGGTTGTCTCTTAACCAAATGCTCTGATACCAACTTGTAAGGAATCGAATCTTCAACATTCAAAAATCGACATTAATACGTCCACTGTAACAACTGCCGAACAATCAAATGCCGGAAAACCGAACCCTTATGGTTTAAGAAGAAGAAAAAGATAGAAGAAGTAAGAAAGAAAGAAAAGCAAAAGAAACAATATCAGAATCTCACAATCGCAGCGGAACAACATATAATAGATAAATGATTAATCTTTAAATCAAAAGAACTATACATTTTATACATTACATCATCAGAGCCAATATACAACACAACACAATAATGGGCAGTTATATGAACCTGTCCTCACAACTGAATACACAGCGGAAAAGATAATATCATATACAAGTGATACGCTTCACCATCCAGCTTGCTCCTGATCTCCACAGCATCGTCTGAATTCCAGAACGACCTAATAACCTGACTCTAGGCTGCCGTGTAGAAAATAATGGGCACCCAGAGTTTAGGAAGGGAACAATAAACTCCAGGTCAGTCATGGTATTGGTGTGAGAACTTAAAACAGTTATATCTTTAAAATAAACAAAGAAATATTTTAAAATAGATCCGTAATGCTTTTGGAAAATGAAACTACCATAAGGCCTCCCGCCACACACACAATGAAAACGCAGAATTGGAGGAGATTTCTCCTCATGATAGTCAAACATGCTTAATACGCAAATTTCTTTGATATTATTACTATAAGTGCAAAGTGTAGGAAAACATTTCGAAAGTATAATATAAATCTTAGCCATCATAGGCATTTCGCACTATGCCTACTATAGCTACCATCTAAACAGTGGTGCCCACTATAAGTAAATGGCAGGTTCTACAACAAAACCATACAAGGTGCGTATTGGTGATTGGATTTCCAACAAATGGTCAGGCCAAGGAACTTCCCATTGCCACATGGGTACGCCTCTGGAAGGACGCCCCAAGAACCTAACAGAATCTCTGCCAACACAAGGCTGGGTTACCTCTAGCTAGGTAACTACTGACACGAGTATGTCATCCCTCGGTCGTAACCAACCTTTATCCCGGGATTCACCAACAACCACAAAGAAATAAATTTACAGCAACCATATAGGTTAAGTATCTGCGCTCCATACCATAATACCACCTCTATCCAGAAGGAAATGAACATACCCAATGGGGGCGCTATCCCCAAATAACCTTGCTGCATTCTTCCTGTTTTGACCATTTCCGAGGTGTGAGGTCCGACGAAGTCTCGTCCGTAAAGCTAGGCTTTTCACAAAAGCCACGCTTTGATCAACAAATGATCAGCAGCACTCAGCATGCCACGTTATCAAATTAGGAATATATCACTAGTTACCATCAACTACACAACCTCTGAGCTCGTATGTCTCAGAGAAGGGTGTTAAGCTAAGAGAATAAACTCTCCGCTACCAATAGAAATATATTTGATAGAAACCAGCTTTACATCTCAAATTGCAGTGTCAGACACACAATCCATACAAGTCTGTTTTGGGTTCGAACGGAACCGAAGGCACTTCTAAAGAAGCCCTTGCAAATCTGGATATTCACTAATCACGTCCGGAATTCCCATCACAAAGGGTGATAAAATCTCTATATCGGGGATCAGCCGATGCAGAGACATTCGACGGTAATCCTTCCGTTTTCAAAAATATCCGGTCTTCAACACCGGTCTTCAAATGTTATCCATTACGATGTATCACTATTCGGAATGGGATTTATGACCCAAAGGTCCTCTCCCGACTAAACCGAATAACATCTCTTATTTTAAAATAAGTGTAGCATTCAATTCAAGCAAATCACAACAAATACTCATTTAAAGGTAAATATTGATTGTCGGTTATTTAACTATCAAAGCAAACAAACAAATATTTAGCACCATAACAATCACTAGGCCCTTTTATTAATCTTCCATAAATTAAATAACTTGCCAAATATTCACTTCAATTTATCTTTAAAAATATATATTCTCTAAACCATTTCAATTTCTACATTGGAAAACATTTCCAAATACTTATTTAACAATAAGTAATTCACAAATCTATTTATTTTCAATAGTTAGAAAATATTCAATATACTTAAAACATGGTTAAGTATATATTTTATTCTTTTAAGGAAAACGTTCTCTTTAAACACATTTATTTGGGTCAAAATGAATGTTACGTAAAACATCGTTACGACAACCCAAAATCAATGGCATAGGGATTCAAAAATACGATAGATATATAAATCCCAATACTATACAAAAACATTTCCTTTCGAAAATCATTTACTATAACAACAGTGTTATAGTCCATCTTTTCCTTATTTCTCGAAAAACGTCTATTTCAACAATGAACGTTGAAACTATGGTTTCGATCCTTAACACATTTTAAACAACTTCAAATCGTTTTAATTCTATTTAAAAGATCACTTCCTAAAACATTTCTTTAATATATTATTCACCGTGCAAAATCGTGAATATAAATTGTTTACCAAATTCAACACTTCTACATATTTAATTTAAAGGATTATCCACTGTCTAAAATCGTGGATATATCTCCTTTAATAAGCTTTCGTATTTACTTATCAAATTCAATTGGTTTTGGATTTATAAAACAACGTTTATAAATTCACACACACATATATATATATATATATATATATATATTATAAAAACTTCAACTTATAAAATCCCTTAATTAACAAATTCTATTTATATCTCATTAAATGCCAAATTCCAATTTATAAGTTAATTACTTATAAATCTTTTATTTTACAAAATCTATTCATTTTATAACTCCACAATTTATAAATCTATAAATTTCACTCACTTATGAAAATCCATTTATACTTCATTTAAAAACTAATTTTATAATTCCAATATTTTAATTTATAAATATCAATTTTATAAATCTTTTATATAAACCGTTTATAATAATTCAAAAATCCCAATTTAAACCATTTTACAAATTAATCAACTACTTATTTCAAAAAATCACATTTCGGTTATATTTCACGAAAATCATAATTTTTATAACATAAAATTTATAACGCTTATTTATTTAAAATGAATCAATTCCAAAATTCAATAAAATGTATACTTTCAAAAATCACTTGAAAATCCTTTTAAATTCGAAATCGTTACTTTAACATTTTTAAAACTCCAAAAATAGGCCCAATGCTGCAACAGCACCAATACATCAACCACGGCATCCAAACATCATATATCAATATGATAACAGAATATATCGCAAATATCTGTAAATAAATCAATACTGTTGAGGAATCCAGTTGGATCCCTCCAACCTGTTTCCCTGCATCCACAGATGTTAGCACAATACAATCCCGTTTCAAGATGGAATATCGCGGTACATGGGTTTACATAAATATTATCCGCTATTATGCGGCGCAATAGGGTCTCATCTGTTATATAATGCGGGAAAATCAACTCCAAGTACGTATATAATACCAATTTCACTTCAAGGTGGAATATCGCGGTATATGTATTTAATATAATAACCTCCGCTTAATATGCGGCGTATAGGGTCTATTTCAATACAACAGATAGCAATTTATCATTCAATCACACAATCAAGCAATTTTAAATTTAACTATTTAAAATTTAATTCGAAACACAATTCGATTGAGTAAGAAGTTCTCACCTTGTTTCCAATAACAGTTTCAGCATTTTATTTCGAATAAAATTAAACGTGCGTTTAATTTTATCCAAAATTCACACTAGCTCCAATCAATCCCAATCCAGCTCCATTGTGTAGTGTTCATCCATACGAACCCGACGCAACTCGTTTCGTGCGAAACGGACCTCGTATGAAAAAGTTACAGCCTTTTAAACATTATACGAATTTAAATAAATTAATTACTATTTTCTTTTTAATTTTAAAACCTTATATCCATCTGGGCCGTTCGTTTCATCAAAGCAAATCACGGCCGCACTTTGTTTCTTCTCCAACTCCAGGTTCGAACGCAACCGAACCCAATACGGCCGCCACTTTCATCAAATTTTGGTGATCACCTCGAGCATTGAATACACGATCCAGCTCTATCATTTCGTACGCCAACGTGTGAGCCACCATCGTCGACGAGTATGGCACGCTCGGTCGAGCCAACGCCTAGAAAATCGCGAAGGAATGCTAGCCATTCTAATTGAAACTGCCATCGATCAAATGCGAGAAATCCCATCTCGACCGTATGGATCGAAAGGTATCGTGAAGCTCTATCATTTGCTAGTTGAAGATTTTTGCTATAAGTGGATGGATTGCAAGAGATTAAAGGAAGATGAATGGAACAATTTCGGCCTTCGAAATAAAATGGCGGCTAGGGCTGAAATTTCTAGGGTTTCTGAAAAGAAGGAATAATGGAGGGCTTTTATAGAAAATTTTCCAAACTCTATTCATGCGAGATTTTCGGAACTCCAAACGAAGCGTGCCGGCTGACGTTCCTAGGGTTTAACCCGCGTTCCGGACATAATGGAATAGGTATCGAGAGCCAATTTGATCAAAGTGCGAGTTACGGAAATAAATGATCAAATTTAAATTAAATCAGTTAAACTAATTTCTATACGTTTTGGCTTGTCCCGGACAAACCGTAAATCCGATTGACACAAAATTTGAAATCTTACAATATTTTAACATTATGGATCCGATGAAACTAGTTTCGTCGAAATCCGAGACTGCTTGAGAAATGACTATTTTTACTCGTCAATTAAATATTAAAATATTCAATTTCCCCAAATTAACTTTTTATTCAATTTTAAAAGTTCATAACATCATTCTAACTCCAATATGACTTAATACAACTTTACAAATCAATTTTAATCACATTAAACCCAATTTCCAATTATTTCTTTGATTTCAAATATTAAATTATCGATCAAATTATCCAATTAAATCTAGATATTCGAAATAAAATTTATTCGACTTACAAATTTTACTCGTAAATATTAAAAATCAATTAAATATACGAATTTCAAATGACAGAAATCCTAGGTCGTTACAAGATGTGAATTTAAACAAGATTCAAATTTTAAAAATAGTTTAAAGTTAATCGAAGCAAAGTCTCTCTGGAAAATTTGGAATTATAGATAAAATTTTGAATATATTAAATTTCAAACATCATGGTTTGTTGTTTCAGGATTCTAATTTGAATACATTTCATAAGTTAAGATTTTTAAAACAAAAATCCAAATCTTTAATATTGAATTGAATGTTAATTTTGGAATTGTCTGGAATTTGATTCCTGGTCGATTTTTGATGATCACAAGGTCTGGGGTGGTCGGGAATATTGTTGGAGGTGGAATAGGTAATGGAGGTTCAAGCAAAAATGTCAGGTGAGGTTCCAGTTCACTGTGGCGACGGCGGCGTGGCGATCTAGGTTCTAAACCTAGTTTTGGGTCAAGCTGGAATTTGGGTCCGTGCTTCTCCTCTGATGGATCAAGTGTTACGAAATTTAGGGATATGGTAGCATGGGGTGTTGGCAGGGTGAGGCCAGAATCTTTCGACCTCTAGTGGTCAAAATGGGTTAGTCGAAGGGGTTTTGCTGGAGGTTATTTGGTTCTAGTCTCCACTGGACTATCTCGATTTTGGATCAAAGCTTGTTTTTGGAATTTGATGATCGGAGTGTGTTACTGCGATGTTGGGTGACGAGTAGGAAAGTTCATCGGTGATCGGAGGTGACTCCAGTGATAGCGCATGTGCACAGGTGATGCTGTAGCAGGATGTTTGGGTTGTGGTTTTTGGGTTGAATTTACTCGTAGGGGAGATCGGGAATATTGGGTAGAGACTCGGGTGGAAACTCGAGTCGTTTTGTGGGTTTAAGCCTACATTTTTAAATTTAAAATTTGTTAACAGTATTAGTTATTACAGGTTTTAAATTTAAATTTAAAACTAAAACAAAACTAAATTTAAAATGAAAAAAAGGAACTCAGGTTGGACCTGAGTAGATTTCAGGTATGACCTGATGCAAGAATTGAATAGTTTTTAAAAGGTTTTAAAATTTAAGTTTTGAAGTTTAAAACTTTAATTTAATTTAAATCTTCTTATGTAAATTTACTTTATATATAAATAATTTTTTCTTAAACAATTTGTTAAAAGGTTTTGACATATGTTTAACTTAAATTTTTTTTTAAGAAAAGTTTTAAGTTGATTTAAAAGTTAAGTTAGAAATAAATTTTTAAAAGGTATTTGTAAAAGCAAGTTTTAAATTAAGATTTGAAACTAGTTTTAAAAAAAACTATTACTTGATAATATTTTAAGTATCTAAAGGAAGCTGTGTTAACCTTAATTTATCAAGTTAAATAATTGTTTATTTTAAAACTTAATTATTGAATTAATTAAGTGAAATTAATTATTAAGATCAAATGTTTAATGATAATTAAGTCATTAATTAAGATAATGTTTTATCTTAAGATAATTAAGGTTTAAGGGGTTCAAATTAATTAAATTAATTAAGGAAATTAGATGTGATTAATTAATTTAATTAATAATGCTTAATAATTAATTAAGGAATTAATTAAGAATAATTAATTTATTTAATTTATTTATTTAAAATTAATAATTAAGGATTATTAATTAATTAATTAATTAGAGGTTAATTAATTTATAATTAAGAATTATTAACTATATAATTAGAGATTATTAATTTATGATTAAAGATTAATTAATTAAGTAATTAAGGTTAATTAATTGGTAATTAAAAAGTTACTTACTGTGTAATTAAGTTTTATTGGTTAATAATTAGGCTTTATTAATTAATAATTAAGAAATTATTAATTAATAATTGAAGTTAATTAAGGATTAATTAAATGTTATTTTGGGTTAATTAATTGTAATTAAGAATTGATTAACTGATTAATTAAGGATTAATTAATTTGTTATTAAGTTTTATTAATTGATAATTAAGGTTTATTAATTAATAATTAAGGATTAATTAATCTGTAATTAAAGATTAATTAATTTATTTAAAAGGGGTAATTAAGGGATGAATTACCCAGTTGCAATTAATCAAATAAGTGTGATTAATTTGAGTTAATCAAATGGGTTGATTAATTATAGATAATCTTGATCATTAATTCAGTAAGATTACTTAATGAAATTGATAGTGTAATTACTTAGGATAAGTAATTAATGTATAATTACAATATGTAATTAATTAAAGGAATTGCTTAATGGGAAGTAATTAAAGGATAATTACTTAGTAGAAGTAATTAAGGATTAATTACTTGGTGTAATTAATCAAAGGAATAAATAATTAATTAAGGAGTTAATTAATTATGGTAAGTAATTACAGGGTGATAATTACAGGGTGATAATTACTGTTTATGCTTAATTAAAGTTGATTAGTGGAAGTAATTAATTTAGGATCATTAATTAATGTAATTAATGAGAGTAATTAAGGATTGATTAATTAAGATTAATTAATAAATAATAAGCGATTATAAGGTGATTAATTTATTGTAATTAATTAAGAATTAATGTAATTAATTATAATTAATGAAGTAATTAAGGTTAATTACTTAATGGTTTGAAATTAATTAATTTGTATAATTAATTAAGAGTTAATTACTTAATCAAGGGTGTATAATTAAAGGATGACTAATTAATTGGTTTGTAATTAATGAATGGTTAAGTAAGCAAGATTTATGTGATAAAGTAATTAATTTAATTTATTTTAAATTAATTAAAGATGAAGTAATTAATTTAATTCATTTTAAATTAATTAGAGAATGGTGATTAATAAATCATTGCTTATTGATACTGATTGATATTGGATGCATTGCATGGTTTGAGATCTCAGATTTGAGATGACTGATGATGTGTGATATAGATGCTTTGGTTGAAGTATGATGATAATGAGGATTATCTGTTTGTGATGATAATATGGATTATCTGTTGTGATGATAATGTAGATTATCTATTGTGATATTGTGAATTATCTATCTTTGTGTATATAGCTAATAGAATTGAATTGTTTTAAACTTTAAAACAACTTGGACCGAAAAGATGGCGTTTGGGATTTCGATGTGACCGGGATCGGGTTTTTAAATTTGGATGTCCGAAAACCACATCGATCCAAATTAACGGTAGGTCGTGAATCTCAAGTGAAGATGAAGATTCAGAGTGCAAGGGTTATCATCGTTAACTTTGAGGGTGGTTCCAAAATGAGTGTAACGAGATAATGCCTTCGGTTTCGTTCGAACCCGGAACGAACTTGTATGGATTGAATGCTTTCAGAACATCGCCAGGTGGATGATGAGCATTCCAATAGATGTGTTCTCTAAAGGTAATCGTAGCCTCAAGCCTCATCAACCGGGAATGACTAAAACATGGGAGGTGCAGCAAGGCTAAGTGGGTCATGCCCAAGTAGGATGAGATTTACCCCTGTCTAGAGTCCCTTTTTATTCGGTTGTGTGGGCGGTTACTAGCTAGAACCGCCAGGGTTATCTTGTTCGAAACTGTTCAGTAAGGAATGTTTCCGGCTTTGTCTTGCAAGGGATTGGGAGTAATCCTTAGTACGGTGATCTAGGCCTTGTACTGTGATGGGCGATACCCCAGTAGCCATGTCATTATATGGAATCCAAACTCCAATAAGCGTCGTACGTTTAAGATGTGCCCAACTATGTTGGAACGTGAGATGTAAGCATTCCATCTATTTCTGTATTTTACTTGAAAACCCTAGACCCTATTATAATATCACTAGATTTCCTTTAAATGTTTTGGTTAGCGTAAGGTAAAAACTTACCCATGTTTATGTGTGGGGAGTCTTACGTGATACCTTTGTTTTCAAAAAGTTTTTTAAAGTTAAGCAACTTTAACCGTTTACTCACACCAGACCCATGTCTGACCCTGAGTTTATTCTGTTTTTCTTAAACTCTTGGGTACTCAAATTTTTACGAGTAGCCCAGGGATTCAGGTTAGCTTTGACGAATTCTGGAGGAGATATGGAGCAGGAGGCTTCAGCGTTTGTAGATATATAGTGGTTCCGTTGTGTCGACCTCTGTATTGTTATCTGTATTGTATCTTGAGATTGTATAACAAGACAGGTGTTTATAACTGTCTAGTATGTATTGTATAAGCTGTGTAAGTCTGATGTATATGATACTATGTATTATATTATGTGATTAATATAATTTATTCGTTCCACTGTTGAGATTCTGATGTTGTTCTTTCTTTCTTCTCTATCTTTCTTTTCTCTATCCCTTTCTTTCTTAATAATGATGCGTCTTTCTGTGGAGAGAAAGTCGGGTCGTTACACTTTCCAAGCTCCTTCGTAGCACTAAGTAAAAGCTTATGGTAGAAAAATATGCTAAGTTGATGGATAGCTAGCGGTCCATCCCCTATGGATAGCTAACGATCCATTGCCTATGGATAGATAGTGATCCATAGAAATGACTCAGGCTGTTTTGGGATTTTCGGTGATGACTTGGCATAACAATTGGAATCTTCTGCACTTGGACTTTTGGCCAAACACTCACTAATTTCCCCAATAAATACTCACCTACCTACAAATAGAGATGGATCTTGTCCGGAGAGAGAGAGCCACCATTACTCTACGGGAATTCCTTCACTTCTTCAACTTTCTTCTCCCTCACAACAGTCATCAAGAGGGTTCCTATGATTCTCCAGTCAACGTTTGTACTTATGACTTATTCTAACTTATTGTAACTTAGATCTAAGACTAACTAGTTGATATCCAGAGAGGTAAACTAGTATAATCATAATAAATAATGATTAAAGTGGGCATATGCCCGAGTCAGCCGAACCACTATAAAAAAATTGTATCTCTTTTCTTACTTCTGCTTTTTATATGTTGTTTATACGAGATTTGTGCTACTGATTATCTGCACTGGTGCTTTCACACTTGATCCAAGGTGTTGATCTATTTTTTGGGTTAACAATAGGATAACCCAAATAATACATTCATTAGAATCCATCATCTATAACATATCATGTTGATATGTTTGCAACCACTCCTATCATCTAACGGTCTCTACCTAAAGGGTATACCACCTAAGTCCTATATAAGAAATCTATACTTATAAGAATTAAATTGAAAACATATTAGCAAAGAGTTGTGGGTAGGTAGTGTGGATCTTTTCCTTGGGCTCTCAATTACCCTTTGCTCGGTTGTCAACCCATTGGACTTTAACAAGTCTGATCTCCTTGTCAAGGAGTCGCTTTGTACCATGCTCCAGAATACGAATGGGTCACAGCAAACAACCCTACAAATCTCGGTACCGTGACACATTAAAACATCATGTACCTTGGCTAACTTTTTTAGAAGCTCTACTCTATATGCCAATTTCCCTACTCTAGCCACTATCAGAAACAACCCTACGAATCTCGGTGCTAGCTTCCCTGTCTTACCAAATATCATAACATGCTTAAGGGGTGAAACCTTCACAAATCCCATGTCTCCCGCTGTGAATTCTAACTTCATACATGTTATATCAGCATAAGATTTATACCTATCCTGAGCGGTCTTCATTCTCCGTTGGATCAGACCCACCTTTTTCGATATCTCCCTTACCATGTCTGGCCTAAGAATAATCTATCTGTCATATCCCACCAATACAGCGGTGATCTACAAGGTCTACCATACAAGACCATGAATGGTGCTATCCCATGCTCGCCTAATAACTATTGTTGAGGTAAATCCACTAATGGTAAATGGCCCTCCAAGATCCTCCAATGTCTATGATACACATCCATATCGAATCCTCCAAAACCCAATTTACTCTCTCTGTCTATCCATCGGTCTGAGGATGATATCCAGTACTCAAATTCAACTCAGTCGCTAATGCTTCCTGTATACTCCTCCAAAACTCACTAGTGAAAAGTGGATCTTAGTATCTAACTATACTAGTAGGAACTCCATGTAACCTAACGACCTCTCTCACATAAATAGCCACCAACGATTCTGCCGTCCTCGTAGTCCTCATTATTATGAAATGAGTGCACTTAGTTTGCCGATTTACTATGATCCAAATGCTCTCATTTCGTCTTCTACTCCTCAGTAAACCATCTATAAAGTCGTAGAATTCCTCTCCTACTTCCACTGAGGAATATCTAATGGCTGCATCAATCCTCCTGGCTTCTCCTTTACCCTTGGGTATGTCATACATCTAGCTACATACTCCACCACTTGGTTCTTCACACTGGGCTAATAGAAAACTCTCTTCATGTCACCATACATCTTTTCACCATCGGGATGAGTATTCAACCTAGAACGGTGAGACTCAGGTAGTACCTAATTTACCAAATCAATGCTACGAGGAACACAAAGCCTACTATCCTTCCATAACCATCCTCTTGAGTCAAAGGCATAACACCTTAGATGACTCGAAGACTGTCTTATACCAATCCTCTTAATAATATCTACGAGCTCCTTATCCACCTTCTGCCTAGATCTAATACACTCCATCAAAGTAGGTTGAACATCTAAAGCTGCTAGTAATCCAGGGGTAATATGTGATGACGTTCAGAAATCAAAGATAGAAATATACCTCAAATGTCTCCACTCCAAGAACAAGGGACTCAACACTGCATGTTGTTGACTCAAATCATCTGCCCTACATTAACCTTACTCGAGGTATAAGAGATATCAAAGTCATATGATGCCAAGAACTCCATCCACCTTTGATATGTTAAATTCAAGTCCTTTTGGGAGAAAAATACTTTAAGGACTTGTGATCCGTATGTATCTCAAACCACTCTCCAAAAAGCTAATGCCTCCATGACTTGAGCACAAAGACAATGGCTACCAACTCAAGATCATGGGTAGGGTAGTTTCTCTCGTAGGTCTTTAATTGTTGAGTCACATAACTCACTACTCTTCCTTCTTGCTTCAAGACCGCGCCTAACCCCGTACCATAGGTGTCGGTATAACTCTAAATATCTTCGTCCCATCTAGCAATACCAAAAATAGTGCACTAGTCAATGCCTCCTTCAACTTAATAAAAGTATCACTTGGCATCCCACGAGAAAACTAAATTTTTCTTGGTAAGACAGGTTAGTAGGGTAGAGATCTTCGTGAGGTCCTTAATGAACTTCTGATAGTAGCATGCCAAACCAAGGAAACTTCTCACATCCATAGAATTCTTTGAAACATGCTAATTCTAAACTGCTTCCACCTTACTAGGACCAACCGTCAATCCACCGTCTAAGAGTACGTGCCCCAAAAGCATGCTTCCTCTCTCCAAAAGTGGCCCTTCGAAAACTTTGCCTTAAGATTATATGCATGCATGGAATGTATTAAGAACCTCCTCTAAATGCAATGTGTGCTTCTCGTTGCTTTTCCAATATACAAGAATATCATCTACAAATACCATGACGAATTTGTTAAGAAACCCTCTAAACACTCGCCTCATCAGATCAACAAAGTAGACGAATGCATTGGTCAATCCGAAGAACATGACTAACCACTATACAATCTGTCAGGTGTGCAGAATGCCATCTTCTGAATACTGTCCTCGGCTACATTAACCGATGGAACCCATAGCCAAGTCCAGTTGTGAGAATACTCTAGCTCCAACCAACTGATCAAAGATCGTGTATGCAGGGCAATGGATAACGATTATTTTTGTCAATTTATTTTGACACAGAGTCTAAGAGAACAATCCATCTTGTGGTAAAGAGGACTGGTGCTCCCAACTTAGAAATGCTTCTCAAGATAAAACCCTTCTCCAATAACTCGTTAACTTGCTTGTTCAACTTGTGTCTTTTTGTTGTAGTTATATACCTTAGTAGAAAGGCGATTGGTCTAGCATTCTCAACAACATGGATTCTAAACTAGATCTCCCTCTAGGGGAGAAGACCGATAACCTCAACAAAAACATCTAGGAAACCTTTAACTACAGGCACTACATCAAACTTTTCAAGTGATAGGTGTCATGAATATGAGTAGCTCAACATAACCGATCCTCAGGGGTTGTAATAAACCTTCGTGCCACATTCACTACATATGCTCAATCTAATTACCTTCCTGTCACAGTCTAAAATATCCTTATACATAGTCATCCAATCCATGCCTAATATCAATCCATACTTAGAAAATCCAAATACAAAGGCATCACAATCAAACTCGACCACTAAAATAAGCAACTTCAAATTCCTACATAACATAGACTAATTGGTTGATCTTCCTATGGGTTTGACACAACTACAGGGTCTGTGACTATACAGGTGTGTAATTCATCAATAAGTGTACTAAAATGAAAGAATGTGAAGCCCAGTGTCAAATAAAGTGCGAATAGATAAACCAGAAAGAGTCAACACACCTTCGATCACCACTTTATTACCCTTGTTCACCACTGGTTATACACTCAAGCTAAGGACTGACTGCCTCTAGTGCATAAGCTAGAACCATTGAGTAGGAGCTCTCAGTGGCGCTGTGCAAACTCGCTTCACATGCACATACTAATCGTAGTTATAATACTTCACCATTAAGAAATACATCACGCATTCCTTAGTAAAGTGCCCTGGTTTGCCACACTTATTACACTTTATATCCTTCTACTAAATCTTCCCCTTCGGCCCAAATCCTCCCTTCTTCTTATTCTTCCAGTTCATTTTCTCTTTAACCTTTTGAGCTTCCTCTTTCACTTCCTTCTTCAAGAAGGTAGTGTGTAAAGCCATCTCCACTAAACCCTCATAAGTAGAACCCATTGGAATGTGATTCACAGCTAAATCAGAGGTTAGTTTAGTTCTTTAGTGAACTTAAGAGCCTTCTTGTACGGTTTGTTAATCAACTCCATGCCAAATCTAGCTACCTCATTCAACAAAATTACATATTCCCTAACTGTCATGTCCCTTTTCTTAAGATAGATAAAACTTCTTTAGCTAAATTCCTTCCTCCGACCTAGAAAGGAACTTCATCTCAAATTTCATATGGAACCCATCCCAAGGAATATCACATCCATCAATTTCAGACATAATGACCTCCCACTAGCTCAACGCCTCTCCCTACAACTATCAGGTAGCTAACTACCTCCTTACAAGATAAGTCAAACTGATCAGTCCAAATATCCTCTCCCAAGCATGGATCCATGACCTCGAATCCACGTAAGACTCCATCCTCATGTATCTCTTAACCCTAAGAGAACAAAAATCTTTGCACAAATTAGAAAATTTTAGAGAGGTTGGTGGGTAGGCGTGAACCTCACATGTCGCTCTATCCGTAGGCTCTCTAGTGGGGTTGAGGTCGGTATGTCCCCTAACTTAAAGATGCCCGTGATCTCAGCTACATCGCTGGAGCCTGAACCTACGAAAACAGTCATCTTCTATCTGTGAATGTTATGAATTTCATTAGAACTTCCACATATAGCATAATACGATTAAGAGATAAGAGATAACGTAGGCATGATTGGAAATTAGCATAGGCATGAATAAGAGAGATTTTTGGTATTTGAAAATTTTCAAAAAGTTATTTGAAAATAATCTTTTATTTACACTTATATATGTGTGTGTGCGCGCGCATGTGTGTGCATGTGCGTGCTTTTAAAAGTATATTTTTGAAAAATCCGAAGACTAATTTGAAAATCCTTTTCTAAAACCTTTTTTTCAAATTTCAAGTGCTTTCTTTCAGTATGGTCCTAATTCCTAAGAAACTTTGAATTTATGCTCTGATACGAACTATGACAGCCTGTACCTCCTGACATGCAATGATCCAAAGCTCAATGTAACAAACCCAATTCTAATTAACATTATTTAGGATATGTAAATCAGATAAATTAAATAAAATTATGTAAAAGGTTATGAAGATTGAGATTTTAAAATTATTAGGATTCGTGCATTAAAGAATGAGTTAATAAGAATGGTTTAAAATTTAATAAGAAGAAGGAGTATATGCTAAGGGTAAAATAGGAATAAATATAAGTTCCTAAACATAAACCCTTATTCCCTTATTTCCTCCCTCGTTTAATTCATTTACAAAAGAAATTAAAAGAGCAAGGCCAGCCATAGCAAGGTGATTCAAGGAAAGTAAAGTTAGGGAAACAAGATGATAGCTTAGGGGAATCAAATCAAAATACAAATCTCAATATTCTTTAAGAATAATAGTTATGCATCTCATGTTTAATTGCTATTTTCAATTTTGAGTATAAATCCGAATATGTTGAAGTTATTATACCATGTGTTAAATGACTGGATGAATATATGTTGTTTGATGAATTTATATGATTTATCATGAAACTTATTGATATGTTTAAGTTGGAAACCTATCATATGACATTCAAATGACTTGAAATTTGGATATGATATTAGAAATATTATTATATTAATGGGTTTTAAATTTCATAATTTTCTGATATTTTATGGATATTTTATGATTTCTTAAGGGAAGAAAATTGGTTATTTTGGGTTTTGTTTAAAACTAATTATTTAAAGATTTTGGGCTCAAAAATTGTAAATATTAAATAATATGATTAATTTGAATTTATGTAATTTTTGGGGATTTTTTCCATGATTTTAGGATTTTATATAAATTTATTAAGCAAGATAAACTTAATATTTATATTAAAATATTAACACATATTAATGGATTGCAAATATGTTCTGGTAACATAAATTCTAGCATATGGTAGATTCCAAAAAAGATTTTGGTAAAGGAATTATAACCCAACAGGATTTTGAAAAATACAAGGAATTGGTACAAAATTTTACTTTTAAAGACAAAATATCAATTTTCATGTTAATTACGATAGTGCCATGTCGAAGTCGTCATCGTCGCCTCCCATGTCTTCATGTTAATTTTCTTCACCGCCAACCAAAGGAGATACATATGATACTAACTTTAGTCGAAGGGAATGGATCGACATGGTTGAGGTAGGAAGCACGGCATCAAAGTCGATATCATGACTTCGACATTGGCATTTTTTCATGGTTTAAGTGCTGCATTTTTTATAAAAAGAGGTATGGCGCTTCATGTCTTCAATGTCGCCGACCCTATATTTTCAAAGAAACCTATAATGGCAATAATGATGCCGCTTGTTTTCAAGAATATTATCGACCCTACAAGGCAACTATGCCACATTTTATCTAATTTGACTTTATTTTTGTTATATGTTTTCGAAGACGGCTATGGTGCCGTCCCTATTGACTTCGTCTCTAATGAAGCCACTTGTTTCCCTTTAAGAAAATGATGCCGAGATTTATCTATGTCGATCCTATTCTTTTAAGATTCTACAGTATGCTATACGAAGTGGTTAACTTCAACTATACGTCCTTATGTTTATAAATCAAAGACTTTAGCATATTTTTATATTGAAGAAAGGCAATGATCTCAATGGTGATAATGATGGTGAGCTTTATCCATATATAAGGTTTTATTGTTTGGACTATGTTTTGAGGGGAGAAGACCCTCGTCAACTTTATCTTTGTCGTGTTATATTGATATAAAGGTTTTATATTGTTTTGGCTCTATAGCCTATGATTTAAAAGTGAGATAACTTCTAAGTGATTTTGAGATTCATCAACATAATTTATAAAACCATATATCATGGAATAAATATTTTAGGATAAAGTAAAGGGCTATAATTTCCGTATTTTAAAAGTATGATTTCAAGGGTTAAACCATTAGGTTTTGTTTTCAAGGAAATAGAAAGGGTAAGACAAAAAGTAGATTTACGCTTAGAAAGGAATAAACAAAGATAAGATAGGTTATAGGTTGGCTTGTAAAACCTTTAGGTTCATAGTGATCCTAGCAAGACTATGAGATTAACAGCCAGTCAGGTAAACACTAGGATAAGTGTATTTGGTCGGACCGTCAAGTTTTCTTCTAATGGTCAGCTAGGAAATTTAGTATATCTAATAGGCCTGAGTCAGGCATGTAGGTCATAGTTATCCTGTGAAAACTACATATTGGGATGGATAGTCCATTGATTTAAGGGAGAGTCATGATTACTTATGTAGCATGCATGCACATTATTGTTTATATTAGATATTATTAACCAGTTTGGTTGCAGCATTTTATTTACAAATTGAAAGTGCGGTGTGTATACAATTATATGTGCTAATATAGTATACACGGATCGTGTAATATGGATTACAATACAAATGCGGAAATAGATGATAATAGCATAGTAAATAAAAAAATAGAAAAATCACACCAGAGATTTTTATACTGGTTCGGAGCACCGTCCTACGTCCAGTCCCAGACTTCTATCTGGATTTTCACTATTAACTACCTCGCTTCACCCGGAGGAACAGGTTTACAACACCCGAACAACCGAACGGAATTTCACGCCTCTAATACACTGAGGACTTCAACACTTGCCTCTTACAACTCAGAGGACTTCAACAAAAGAACAAATACAATTGTTGTTGACAACTTGTGCTCTTGAAAAACACGGATTTGTCAATAGCAGTACACCCTTCCTATAATCTTATCCTCAAAGTATGCGATATTATGTTTTGAAAAGATTAAGGAAAGTATATTATTGAATCAAAGGATATGAAATAGTTTCAAAGATTCAATAAATAATTTAGAGCTTTTATAATGCAGAAATAAGATCAGAGATTAGATTAAAAGAATATGAAATCGTTATTGTTTAATCAACGAATTGGATGAGTTTATATAGATAAGAATGGTTGTAACTCTTTGCCATTAAGAGATATGATCTTTGGTGAAAGGTAAGAGATGCAACCTTTGGAGAAGAGAAGTGTCTTTTGGAAAACTTGCTTTCTGTTCAAAAACGGTCGACAGGTTAAAAAGTGACCAGTAGACAGGAATTTAAAATATATATACGTTATGTGCATGTGTGCACGTTCATTGTGCATTTTACACAGAAACGGTCGACCGTACGATTATTAACCGGTCGACCGGTTCCTGTTAATTTGTACAATGAATGTTCAATGCTTTTAAAACGTATATATATATCGATTATATTGAGGTGCATGATTATTTGAGGATAGATTTTAACAAGTTTATAACTATTACAATATCAAATAATCAACCTATAATCTATAGTAACATATGTAGCTCTAATGACCTTGTTTTGTCGATCGCCTTATTTGTCAGAAATCAAAATTTTCATAAAACTTGTGACTCAACATTCTCCCCCTTTTTGATTGATGACAATATATATCTGCAAATCTGAATCTCCCCCTGAGTACGTGATCTCTTTCTCTTATAAATGTATGCTCCTGCAAGCAATTGTTAGCCCTTTCTCCCCCTTTGTCATCGACAAAAAGGAGTAACAGATACTAGAATATGATATTCATAGAATGAATATGATATGCATAGAAAAATAAATTATTAACACATCAAAAGCATAACAGAGTTTACTACAGAACATAATGTCAATTGAAAATCATAAATAACGACACTATTTAGTACAAGTGTCGATGAATGTTTTTAAAGAGCTAAAACATAATAGAATCTAGGATGAAGCAGATCGTATCTCCCCTTCATCATCATCATCGTCATCGTCATCATCATCTTCTTCTTCCTCATCATTGTGCCCTCTAGATGATTCACCATGTCCATGACCACTCATTCCTGTAGACTCGTCAGATGATGTCCAGGTGAAAACTGGAGCAGCAGGACGTTTTCCTGGGTCTTGTGCTTGAACAGAGGTGGATGTGGAACAAGATATAGCATCCCATAGCATACCAAAGAATGACTTGACCTTATTGAAGCGCTTATCGATTTTAGAGTCCATGCGCTTGAGACGTGATTCAAGCAAAAATTGGTTACACGCGATTGTTTCAAGTGATTCTTTTGTTGATGACTTTGATTTTAAAAGTTTTACTTCATCGGAACGAGGACGAGATGAAGTTGCTCGTTGTTTCCTTGGTCCTCTTTGTTGCCATTCTTCGAAAGGCATAATCTCAAGATAAGGTGGAGGAAGCTTCATTCGCTTGATGGTGATGGAGTCAATGCATTTTGGTTTTGAGGTTGCAGAATCAGGAGGATTGACCCCACAAGCTAACAAAAGTCTCATGATATATTCATTGTAAAAGAAATGAGGCCGGGTTGAGTTATTTACCTTGAGAATTTCATCAAAAAGCATGTGAACCCAATTGATTTGGATTTCACCATAGATAGCATAGAGTGCCTTGAAGTTTTCTTTGTACACTGCATCATAATTTCCAAGTCTAGGAAAAAGAGAATGCATCAAGACCCGATGAAGTAACCTGGCTGTCGGGTGAAGTCCAATAGACTTAGTGCCATCACTATTGTCTTCTATAAACTGATGACTGGTACTATTTCGAGTGAAAACTTCGCAGAAGGTAGACGAAAACTCTTCGCCTCGATTTGGTATACCAAGTATAGAGGCAATTCTAGCATGAGTAAGAAAAATTTGCTTCCCACATACCATAGACCAGATGACGCCGTTTGGATTATCAGGTTGATATTCATCAAGATTCATGTTGGCGTAAAATAACTTGATCATCAAATGATTTATTTCCACACTATTTGCAGAAAAATCTATCAATGGAGTAATGTTGGCATTATTGGCTAACCTCCGAACTCCGTATGACGTGAAATCATCAAATTTGATGAAAGAGCCTGGATGAAACTTGTAATTTGTCATTTGATTCCATCTTGTTACAGCAATTGGAGTTTGAAGCCAATTTTTGACGGAGATGGTAAGAGATGAAGTTTCAGAGGTTGCTCCTTTCTTTGATTTCTTTTGAGGAGGAGCCATTGTTGGAGGATTTGTGATTTGGGAATTGAAAAATGGGAACTAGGGTTTGTGATTTGGGGCAAGAGAATAGTTTGAGTAAAGAGTGAATGAGGGTAGAGGGAAAAGTAACGTATATGTTTATATAAAAAACTGAAAATACGACAACCGGTCGACCTACAATTTTTGGCCGGTCGACCGTTTTCAACCAGAGAGCAAACGGTCGACCGGATATAACAGGGGCGGTCGACCGGTCTTGGTCTGTTGTGATATTTCAGTTTATATTTCAAGTTTTTATCATATATCAACCTATATATATTATATTTTATACGTAATACAAAATATAACCTTCATTACACAAGAGATAGATAAAGATATAAAAACTATATATATAAGTCTAATGAGAAATTTCGTCATTTGATTTATCGTTGTTTCCTTCAATACGTTTCGACCATGGACTCCATTGTTTCTGAGCTCCTTCATTCTTCTCATAGTTCCGATCCCATGAGTTAGGACTTTTGGATGTTGATGGCCTAGACGGCATTGGTTCATGCACGTCATGTTTGTTGGAACCGCAGAAAAATGTTGCCAACTTTTCTAAAACAGACAATCGGGCCGACGTCCGTTGTTGCTCGTGATAAAGTTGACTTTGCCCGTAATGGAGTTGTCTTTGAAGGTCTATCTGATGTTTCTGGTAGTGGTGTATCTCATCGATTTGAGCTTTGGTACGAGGAGAATAGAATAGTGTCCGCTTCACTCGTTTTGAATTTGGAGTTTTATCAGACATACAAGAGCATTGATGATGACAACTTGATTTTTGTTTTGGAGTTGTAGGAGAACAAAATTCCTCCGACTCAGAACTCGTAATCGAAATGTATGATTCTTGAGCACATTTATCACAAATGTGAGCCATAGTGTATGTTGTATAGAATATTATGGTTTGATAAAAAGACAAGATGAACAAAATATAAAATGTTTGCAAATTTATATATAAGTTTGTTATGTATAACCTATGGATGTGAGTTACTGATAAATTTTAACCAAGAAAATATAAGCAGAAAAAATTTTTGTAAGTCTAAAAACTGATTTTATAAGATAAGAAAGAAAAGAATGACCACAAAAAAATAAGTAAAGTGAATTTAACCATTAAATAAAGCAGTGGCTTATATTTATTGTAAAAAATATAGTTTATGTAATAGTTGTAGTTAAAGGATAACTAAAGAGAATAACTAACTAACAAGAAGATGTTCTTTTAGAAATTTCTTAGTCAAGATTTTTTCTTGAAATTAAACCAAGCTCTCTTCGTAATTTAATAAAAGTAGATTCGAGCAGAGGCTTAGTAAAAATGTCTACTAATTGATTGTCAGTATGAACATATTCAAGACATATATTTCCTTTGTCAATATTATCTCGAAGGAAATGATGACGGATATCAATGTGTTTGGTTCTGGAGTGATTTACTGGATTTTTAGAGAGATTTATAGCACTAGTGTTATCACAGTATATAATAGAATTTGATAAATGAATATCAAAATCTTGAAGTGTTTGTTGCATATATAGTACTTGAGTACAAGCAAGAGCTGCTGATACATATTCAGCTTCACATGTTGATAGTGAAACACAATTCTGTTTCTTACTAAACCAAGAGACAAGTGATTTTCCAATAAAATGGCATGTACCACTTGTACTTTTTCTATCCGTTCGTGAGCCACCGAAATCAGCATCACTATATGATACTAATTCAAATGGACATTCTTTTGGATAAAAAAGACCGAAATCCTTGGTATTATTAAGATAACGAATTATACGTTTTACTGCTCGTAGATGTGATTCCTTTGGATCGGCTTGAAAACGAGCACATAAACAAACACTCATTATTATATCTGGACGACTAGCTGTAAGATAAAGAAGAGAACCAATCATGCTTCGATACAATTTATGGTCAACATTCTTACCACTTTCATCTTTGTCAAGATGTGTAGTTGTACTCATAGGAGTTGGTTTACCAGATGTATTTTCTAATCCGAAGCATTTGATAAGGTTTTCACGGTATTTTTCTTGATTAATAAAAATGCCGTTTGAAAGTTGCTTTATTTGAAGTCCAAGAAAATAAGATAGTTCTCCCATATGAGACATTTCGAATTCTTTGGTCATAATATTTGCAAATTCTTTGCAAAGTTTATCGTTTGTTGAACCAAAGATGATATCGTCTACATATATCTGGATAACTAGAATATCTTTTCGAGAATGTTTAATAAACAAAGTTTGATCGACTTTGCCTATTTGAAATCCTGAGCTAATAAGATAGTTACGTAGTCGTTCATACCAAGCACGAGGTGCTTGTTTTAAACCATACAGAGCTTTCTTAAGTTTGAACACATGGTCAGGATATTTTTCATGTATGAACAGAGGAGGTTGTTCGACATAGACATTCTCTTTGATAAATCCATTGAGAAAAGCACTTTTGACATCCATCTGATAAAGTTTGAAATTATGGTGACAAGCAAAAGATAATAGGATTCTAATAGCTTCTAGTCGAGCAACTGGTGCAAAAGTTTCTTCATAATCGATACCTTCTTCCTGATTATATCCTTGTGCTACTAATCTTGCTTTATTTTTGGTGATATTTCCTTGTTCGTCAGCCTTATTTTTATAGACCCATTTAGTACCAATTACTGACTGATCAGTTGGTCTTGGAACAAGTTCCCAAACGTTATTGCGCTCAAACTGATTTAGTTCTTCCTGCATGGCAATGATCCAATAATCATCTGTAGCAGCTTCTTTTGGATTCTTAGGTTCAATATTTGAGAGAAAAGCGACATGACCCATTTGATTGAGTTGACTCCTTGTTCTGACATGTGATGTTATTTCACCGATTATATTTTGAGGCGGATGGTCTCTTAATATTCTTGGTGGTGATTGTAACTCACATATTTGAGGAATATTTTCAATAACTATTTCTGAGTCAGAATCAATATTTGTGATGATTTGATTGTCAGTGACAATTGATTCGTCATCATCTGATATAGTGTGAGGGTGCTGATAGATTTCATCAAAAGAGACATGAAGTGATTCTTCAATAGTTTTGGTTCGTTTATTAAATATCCGATAGGCCTTACTTCGTTCCGAATAACCGACAAATATTCCTTCATCGGCCTTTGGATCGAATTTGCCAAGCTGGTCTTTTGTATTTAAAATAAAGCACTTTGAACCAAAAACTTTGAAGTATGAGATTTTAGGCTTCCTTTTGTTAAATAATTCATAAGGAGTATTCTTGGTAAGAGGTCTTATGGATACACGATTTAAAACATAACAGGCAGTTGCCACAGCTTCTGCCCAAAAATGTTTTGGTAAGGTGGTTCCATTCAATAATGTTCTTGCACATTCTTGTAGAGTTCGGTTTTTCCGTTCTACAACTCCGTTCTGTTGTGGAGTTCTGGGAAACGAAAAATTATGATATATACCTTTCTTTGTACAAAATTGTTCAAATTCATTATTTTCAAACTCTCCGCCATGATCACTTCTTATATTTTTAACTTTAATCCCTTTTGATTTTTGAATTCTTTTGACGAAAGATTTGAAATGATCGAAAGTATCACTTTTATTTTTTAAGAAAATTGTCCATGTATAACGAGAGAAATCATCAACAATTACAAGCACATATTGATTGTGATTTATTGATTGAACTCTAGTAGGTCCAAATAAATCCATGTGTAGTAACTCAAGTGGTTGTAATGTTGATATGACTTTCTTGGATTTAAAAGATGATTTGGTCAATTTTCCTATTTGACATGCGTCACAAATGTTGTTAACTTTAAAACTCATTTTGGGTAGTCCTCTAACTAGATTGTTTTTGGCTAGCTTGTCAATAGTTCTGAAGTTTATATGACAGAAGCGTTTGTGCCATAGCCATGGATCATTGTCATTAGCCATAAGACACATATCTGAATTATGATTAATGTTCATATTCAAAATATATATATTTCTGTCTCTATAACCTTCGAAAACCAAATTATGATCTTTATCTAGAATACTACACTTATTATTTGAAAATGAAATAATAAAACCCTTGTCACATAACTGACTAATACTTAGCAAATTGTGTTTCAAATTTCTAACTAGCATGACATTAGTAATAAGAGGTAAGTTAGATGTACCGCAATTGCTCACATCGTCTTTGCCGATGATATAGCCTTTTGAATTGTCTCCAAAAGTGACGGAGCCACCATCTGAATATGTAATATTTGTTAATAAATTCTTGTCTCCTGTCATGTGCTTTGAGCAACCACTGTCCAATATCCACTTTCCTCTTTTCTTAAGTGGGACCTGCAAAAAATAGAATTAAGTCCATGGTACCCACTTTTTATAGGGTCCTAAGAGTTAGGTCTTAGGAGTCCAAACCCATTTGGGTCCGGTATCCCCTTTATATATATAATTGTTATTAAAATGCACAGTATTCATGAATTGCTGAATGTATTTGTTCCTAATCAAATTATTATTTGTTTTAGGAACCCATATTTTGATAGTCTTGACATTTTTCTTTTGAAATTTCACAACTGGTTTTGGTTTGGAATATAATAAACTAAGATTTTTCTTAGCTTCAGTTTTTTGTACTTTCTTTTTCCTTTTATTTTCAAGATGTTTCTTAGTTTCTTGTTTGTTATATCCTAATCCTTGTTTGTCTGAAATAGATTGTGAACTTTCAATGATTTTTGTCAAGTTTTCTCGACCTTTGTTAAAGTTAGAAACATTTTGAGTAATGTCATCAAACTTTGTTTGTAAGCTAGCTTTTTCTAGGTCTAGAATTTTGACTTTTGCTTTAAGCTCATGATTTTCAGTAGTGAGAGCATTATTTTTCTCTTTTTGAGTTTCTATTTCTTGACTCAAAAGGGATATTTGAGAATCAACATTAGATGATGATTCTTGAATATTTTCAAGTTCCTCTTCTAATATTTTCTTCTCATCTTTTAACATATCTCGTTCAAGCTCTGCTCTACTTAATTCTGTTTTGACTATTTTTAATTGACGTTTTATGTCTTTATATTTGACTATCAATTCAGCATTAATATCAAGTAATTCATCAAATGTAGGAATTTGTACCTCATCTTCTGTTGCCATAAAACAAACATTAGTTTGTTCACTCTCTGAATCACTTTCACTTTCTGATGAAGATGACTCTGAATCATCCCATGTTACTGAGAAAGCTCGTTTCTTAGATTTGTCCTTTTTATATTTGAATTTGTCATTTTCTGACTTCTTCTTTTGTTCTGGACAATCTTTCTGCATGTGTCCCTTTTTGTGGTAGTTGAAACATTCTATAGCATATGAAGATGGTTTATTTGATCCAGGTTTCCCTTTATTGTAACGACTGGCTTTTCGATATTTTAATCCTTTCGCAATGAATGCCAAATCTTCGTCTTCAGAATCTGATTCATTTTCATCTTTCTCAACATGAAATGCTACATTTTTCTTTTCTTCCTTCTGTTCTTTTCTAGCCTGCAAATTTGCTTCATAGGACATTAAATTTCCTATCAATTCATCTGGCTTCATGACGGAAAGGTCATTAGCTTCTTCGATTGCTAATACTTTTCCTTCCCATTCACTAGTCAGAGAATGTAGGACTGTTGAAACAACATCGAAATCAGAATACTTTTGTCCTAAGCCAATAAGTGCATGATGAATAGTTTGAAACCGTGAATACATGTCATTGATTGTCTCATTTGGTTTCATTTTGAAATTTTGAAATTGACTTTTCAGCATGGCTATTTTGGCTTGTTTAACTTTGTTAGTACCTTCATGAGTGATTTTTAGTGTTTGCCAAATTTGATATGCAGTAGTGCAGATACTAACATGGTTATATTCATTTTGGTCTAATGCACAGAACAACATATTTATTGCTCTTGCATTTACGGCTGCTGCCGTTTTCTCAGCTGCAGTCCATTCTGAATAATCAGTTGTTGGATTCACTATTTCTCTTTGAGTGGCATTCCAAGCATCATAGCTATTTGATTGCATAAAGAATGACATACGTGTTCCCAATAACTATAGTTAAGACCATTGAAAAATGGAGGTCTTTGTGTCAATTGACCCTCCGTGTAAGTGGTGTTTTGAGTGCTAGTATTTACGTTATTTGCCATATTACTATAATATATCAAATAACTGTGTTACGGTTATATGATGACCGTGCTCTGATACCAATTGAAAGTGCGGTGTGTATACAATTATATGTGCTAATATAGTATACACGGATCGTGTAATATGGATTACAATACAAATGCGGAAATAGATGATAATAGCATAGTAAATAAAAAAATAGAAAAATCACACCAGAGATTTTTATACTGGTTCGGAGCACCGTCCTACGTCCAGTCCCAGACTTCTATCTGGATTTTCACTATTAACTACCTCGCTTCACCCGGAGGAACAGGTTTACAACACCCGAACAACCGAACGGGATTTCACGCCTCTAATACACTGAGGACTTCAACACTTGCCTCTTACAACTCAGAGGACTTCAACAAAAGAACAAATACAATTGTTGTTGACAACTTGTGCTCTTGAAAAACACGGATTTGTCAATAGCAGTACACCCTTCCTATAATCTTATCCTCAAAGTATGCGATATTATGTTTTGAAAAGATTAAGGAAAGTATATTATTGAATCAAAGGATATGAAATAGTTTCAAAGATTCAATAAATAATTTAGAGCTTTTATAATGCAGAAATAAGATCAGAGATTAGATTAAAAGAATATGAAATCGTTATTGTTTAATCAACGAATTGGATGAGTTTATATAGATAAGAATGGTTGTAACTCTTTGCCATTAAGAGATATGATCTTTGGTGAAAGGTAAGAGATGCAACCTTTGGAAAGAGAAGTGTCTTTTGGAAAACTTGCTTTCTGTTCAAAAACGGTCGACAGGTTAAAAAGTGACCAGTAGACAGGAATTTAAAATATATATACGTTATGTGCATGTGTGCACGTTCATTGTGCATTTTACACAGAAACGGTCGACCGTACGATTATTAACCGGTCGACCGGTTCCTGTTAATTTGTACAATGAATGTTCAATGCTTTTAAAACGTATATATATCGATTATATTGAGGTGCATGATTATTTGAGGATAGATTTTAACAAGTTTATAACTATTACAATATCAAATAATCAACCTATAATCTATAGTAACATATGTAGCTCTAATGACCTTGTTTTGTCGATCGCCTTATTTGTCAGAAATCAAAACTTTCATAAAACTTGTGACTCAACACAAAAGATATATTTTAAAAGGGATATTAGTGAAGGGAAAACATGTCTGTTCAATGGCGTGGTTTCACTGAATATCTATAAAACTAAAACGGCATATTATTTTTCACTACAAGCTTTTTGCCTAACTAGAGGTTTATGTTTTCCCCTTAAACTCTCGAGTGCTCAGAATTTAATTTAAGTAGTTCGAGAGTAAGGGTTTACAGGTTAAGTAAGTTTTGACGAATTAAGCTTCCGGAGATGTTCAGAAGGCAAAATTAGCTATGTAGGAGTCTGTCTATATTATTAATATGGTGTGTTGAAGTTATTCTGTTGAAGTGTATGTAAGGCAGATCTTATTATTATCTATTAGTAACTCTGATTAACCGAGGGGGCATCATCATCATATGTCGCTCTTGGAGCATTTGTAGTAATTATATTTTATCCGAACCTAGTTAAATTTTGGGATTATGTAACGAATATGGAATATTATCTTTGAAATGAAATGTAAAAGTTTGTTTATGAAATTATGTTTAAAATATTTCATATTCTTGTAATTTTGATTATTGATATGATTAACATATCCGCATTTTGTCACTGGAGATCAATACTATAGGTAATTATAGCATTTTTAGTGCATACTTTCGAGCCTCAAATAGGGGATGTTACACTCAATGTGGCTTTTAGCCTTGTGTTGTGGCGAGAAATGCGAATTCTCGGGGTTAACCTTTAACATTCCAGGGACTAAGATAAACAGGTACAATCTAAGATATACTAAACTTTCAAAACTAATAGCGGAAGGAATAATACATATATAACATATAAAAAAATTATATAATTTTAATTAAATTTTATATAAATGGAAAATTCATTTTTGGGCTAAGTACACATGCTAGAGACAATAAGGAAGTCGGTTTCCTATCAATGGACATTAGGTCATCGAGATTTTGGGTAACGGTTAAATACTCAAATTGAGAGTCAAGTGTCGACTATGGAGATATATTTTACAAACATTCAAGGGGAGTTCCATAGTGGATGCACATCACTTATGAAGATGTCGGGTGAGTGAGCCCGGTGCTAACAGGGGAATCTAAAGGAAAGTCAGGCTTGGTGCAGCACGATAATAGACTATAGAGTAGAAAGGAGTCTGATACTAAGAGAGCCCATGTATGCACAGTTATGACATGTTGTGATAGGTGGATGCTGGTGCAATACTATAAGAGGCAGTTTGCAATACAATTGAGAGATAGGCATGAATGCATAGAATGAGTCGTACAACGAGTTTGTATTTTGTGATTCTCCCTCTCCAAGTGTAGTGATGATATAGGTATTTATGGTTGAGTAGTTCCCATAGTCGCCTACGGGTGGTTTTTCTTATTGGATAACTCTAGGAGTGTTACTCGGTCATTAGTGTGAGGTTCGACTTATAGTTCGACCATTTTTGTTAATTAAGAATCCTTAAGTATTGGACCTTAGGATTTCACTGATACTTGTAGCTCACCCTATGTCAGTTAGAATAGTTTTAAAGTTAACTGCACATAATATCACATATTAAACTTGTACTCATGGGTCAGACTTTTTGTCTGACCCATTCTTTTTCCATCTTTTTCCGCACCACATATGGACAGGGTAGCAGGTGATTGGCTCATTCTTGATGCTTGGAGAGTCATACTTATCTTTAAAGACTGCTTTTATCACATTTACTCTCTATGTATTATTCTATCATATAAGTACATTTTATTTCCTTGTATAAGACTTTGATAGATATTTTTCTATATACTCTACATTGGACCACATACTAATTTTTTAAAGACTGTGATTTGGATATTTTATAGGATGGATGTTTTTCTATGTTATATATGTTTTATTCATTCCGCCATGAGTTCTAAAAGTTAAGTAAATCTTAGATTATACATGTTTAACATAATCTTCGAAATGATAAAGGTTAACCCCGACGATTCGTATTTCTCGAAACAACACGAGGCCGAAAGCTACATTGAGCTTTGGATCGATGAAAGTCAGGAGGTATGAGTTGTCACTCTACTACTCAAGTGAAATGGAAGGAGCTTATGTAGTAGGGTATAATCAATATTTAGAGTATTCACTTCAGTTCCTTTCAGTACTTGAGCGATATATTTATCTATTACTAGTTACTTTGTAGATATGCTAAATTTGACACCTTTCATAGTAGATAAATTCTTCTATAAAGATAAACTTTGTATAAATAACCTTAGTGTTATGCTAAGGTAAAACGATGGAGCATACAGCCATTCGAACTTGATGCACGAGCATCCATAGCGAGTGGGGTCGATTGACGATGACTTGGATTCGATATTGAGGAAGAGTTTGGTGGTTGTCTTGTAATGGGCAAAGATTGACCATGCGACTTATACATTTTTCATTGAGCCATTCGCATTGGAATTTTTTATCCTTATGTTTGTAAAGCTTTGGTGATAGGAGTAATTCCATATGCCGAAAGGAATATTTTTTTAAAAGATTGATCCATTCATATACAAGTTCCTAATTATTAGTTTGAGCATAGAGTTTCTAGGTGATTTGCAATGGTTACGCAAGGGTTTTTTACTTGATTCTTAAAGATGAGCACTTAAGTCAGATTCTTGAGATGATTGAGATATTTTCGAAGTATGACTTCAGTCGTGCAAGGAACTTTCAGTGGTCCAACCAAGAAATGAATTGGAGTTTGCATGAGAGGAGTCAAGTGGCCGACCTTAGTTTAGCAAAGAAATTGTACATGCGAACAAAGGATTAGATCGGGTATCGTATATTATTTTAGATGATCTTTATTCATTGTAAAGTTATTTATAGTACAATATAGTTTGGAATGCTTGTGATAGCATAGGAATTAACTTCTCGACTAGTTTTATGGCGATTCAGATAATCTTCTAAGTGACAGTACGATACTTGCTTAAGCAAGCATCGTAGTACACTTAGTATATTATCCTTATCAAAACTATGCAGTTGAGATGAGTTTGAACTCAAGCACACCTAGGCATTTATAGATCGTCATGAAACGATAATTTAATTAGTTTAATTTTCAATTTTGGAAAATGAGTTATGTTAGGAAGGAAGGTGAAATTAAGATATTGGTTGCTAGGTTTATTTAAGAGTTTTAAGACTCGACGATCTAGATATCATATAAGTTTTCTTTCTCACAGTCGAAGGTGCAGTGGTCTTTCATGTATTGTATTCATGAAAGAAGTTGCACCATGTAAGTGTTTTGTCCATCTTGGATGACGAGCAGACTCGTTGGCGTTTCTAATTTGCACACGTTTTGACCATTATTGATCATCGTGTATGTCAGTATATCTCAACAGTTTATTTCATCACTTGCATGCTTTTTGTTGTTCATTGCTGCTTGTTATTGTTTCATTGTTGTTTTTCATTTTTTGTTATTATTTGATTGTTTTTTGCTATTGTGTGCTATTGTTTATTGCTGATTAATTTTCATTTTTGTTGATTTATCGTTGTTTCTTGTTTTTGTATGATTGGTGGTTTATATGCTATTTATTGTTGCTTGTTGATTATTTAACATTGCTTATTGTTGCTTGTTGTTGTTTAATTATTGTTTGTTATCAATTTGCATTACTAGTGTTGCATGCTTTTTATGTTTGGTGTTATGTTTGTAAATCATTGTTGTTTGTTACTACCTGTTGTGTGTTTGGTTGCTCGTATCTTAATTTAAATTCCCACTTAATGTATTTCAGAGAGAGATAATGATAATGATAACTATCTAGAGTAGATCATAACATCCAAGGCTATTATAAAGGTCATGATGGGATCCATACGAGTCTATTGGATTTTGATGTGACTCCGAATCAATAGTATATTTGGATACTCACTTATTAAGCTTGCTCTCCCATTGATAGTCGTGGTTGTGATAGTATTGGTTACTACACTAAAATTATGTGTGCTTGAATTTCGTGATTGTTGCATTAGAGAATCTAGTTATATGATTTATTATAGTAGTTCATTAGAGACGATTTCTATGTGTGATTTAGCATGCTTAAATTCAGATTAATTTTGCAGTTTTGTTTAATCCTCTTTGTTGAGTACATAAATAGGTACATGGAAGCTGTTATTAGCTGTTTGGATTCTTACTCTCTTTTGTTCACGCCAAAATGGCATGTGCTTGCTATAAAAGAGGTACGTAAGATTGGTAGTGTAAACTTGGGTATATATACTTGAGTGTCCTCAGAAATGAGATGCCTCGGATATGAAATGTGTATATATCTTTGTTGTTTTGGGATTTTTTTCGGACCTATCCACGCAAAGGAGGTGCTACCAAATTTTTCCAAAACATAAGGGGCTTTGAAAGCCTAAGGGTTGGAAGAGATTTTATTAGTTTAGGAATTTCGAGGAAGAAATCCTTAAGGGTAGAATGTAATAACTCATATATTTATCAATAATATATTAAAATAATTGATTTAAATACTGAATCATTTTTAAATTGAAGTTCTAAAATATTATATTTCACATACGGTTGAATCAGAACTCAAGACCACTTTCATTGAGTTCGTATAGCCGTTGCGAATTTAAAATGTGCATAAATATCGCTATATTTTGAAACACTATATTTTTACAATTTATATAATGTAAATGTATTTTATAAAAATATATACATAGTAAAGTTCGATAGGATCTTGACTAACGAGTTGCGTTTTTCTAGGATGAGAACTTTATTATGAGATGCACGGTTGAATAATTTTTGGAATTGGACGATCCGATGGCCAAAACGTCCTCAAAGTGCATGAAATTAACATCCCTAAATGCTCTCTCAAATAGAAATGAAATTTATACCATTAGGACTGGAAAGATGAAGTGATGTGCATCGAATAGTTTCTTAGCGATCCGATGTTAGTGAGATCGTATGAGCTTAAAACGTTTGGCGATTTATTTGAGAAATCACATATACATACATACATACATATATAAACGTACACCCCAACACTCTTTCTCTCTCTCACTTTTCATTTTTCCCTCTTTGCCTCTTCCAGTAAAACACGAAAACCATGCCTCCTCTTTAAAAATTAAAATCAAGAGCTTTGGTTAACGATAAATTATGTGGATAGATCCGTTGAGCTTGGATAAGAGAAGGATTCGCATCTACGTGAACATTGGGGGTTGTGACATATCTTGGTCGATCTCGACATTAGAAACGTCAAACTAAGGTTACCATTGTATGGAGATAGAGGCCGAGTTAGGAAAAACAGATATTGGGGTTGTGCTTCTCTTGAGAAGGCAAGTAGGTGGGAACATTTGAGGGAGGGGGTGCATTTGTGTTTAGGGGGATGCATCATGTGAGATCGAGGAAGGCGAGCAACAGGTCACATTCTTCCTCGAGGTGGTTGGCATCACTTTTTCAGGTGCGTTGTGGAGCTTGCATGTAGTGGATCACGCTGGCCAAAGTGGTCATCGTTTCATCGCATATAGGCCGTGTTATCGAGGAGAGAAGGTGTTGAAGGAAGTGGGTTTCTTGTGTCTATGCATGTGCATGTGCAGGAGTGTGCATAATTTGGGGAAGATGTATTTTTGTGTTAATGAGGGAATAAATTAAGCTAATTTATTATTTATTTATCTCATTCCATAATTAATTCATATCTCCTGCATACGAGGTTCAATCGAGATGCAGTCTTCGTTGTTGTACTCATACTGAGATTAGCTTGCCATGGTACAGGCTTGAACTGGATTCAGAAACTTGAGTATTTACGTTTAAATGAGCGAAATTATAAATTATATTTCAATACAAATCCCTATTATTGTATATATTGAAAATATTACCTAGTAGAGATAGAAAATAAATATATATGAAATGGTTTTCCTATTTGATTGGATTTATTTGAGTAGATATTCATGATAATTGATTAAGATGCTATATATTTATATTATGCTCCATTCGTATTGAATAGAGCTAGATAGTGATGATATTGATTTTTAGCATGATTATAAATTAAGTAAACTCAAAATTATTGTTATATGAGTGATAGAAGTATTATTATATATTTTATTACTAATCGAAAATAAGAATATGACTTTAAAAAATCGTTAAAAGGCTTAAAAATGATTTATAAGCTAGTTTTATCTTTTATAAAATAATAGAAAAGGGATTTGGCATTTATTGAAATGATTTAGTATATAAAGGTAAGATTTGATTATTAAACAATCGAATTGCTTATTTTAATGTATGTATGCATGTATGGAAATATCCATATTGGTATATCATTAAGTTATAAGCAATCTCATATGGCTATAGGGACTATCGGGTGTGCTAAGTTGGAGGAGATAATATTTGGATTGAGTGATCACCCCGGTGAAGCTCGAAATATGATTTGTGAAGAAAATTTGTAATTATGTGTGTATGTGCATAGAAATATCCATGAATGGGTGCATCGACACACATGCAGACATCACATGAGGATTGGGGCTCAATTGATTTCGTTTTGACGTATTAGAGAAGGTCGATTCGTTATATTCGCCCATAGAGCTCTACATGTGCAAAGAGTGGATTTTAGTATCAAAATCGATTTTCGAACACTTAAGAAACCATTTCTAAAACATCAACTAATGAACTCCGTCGTAGCGAAGAAAGACTACGGGAGATAAGCGACTCATCAGACAAAGCGATGGAGAAGAATGGGCTCGAAACGATGAGCAGTGGCCGACTTGGCTCGTTGGCTTTTATTTACTACCCAGGAATTTCTATCTTAGTTGACTGGTGTGTGCTACTAGTCTATCAAGGAGGTTTCCCAGCCGATCGAAGGTGTATTAATTTGAGCAATAAGCCTAGGTCAAGGGTAAAGCTTTAGGGATTTTTCTCCGTCTCATGCATGATTCTTCGTAAGGGTTTGCCCCAACTTTAGTAAGACTCTAGGATATTCGGGGAGGCAGAAACCAAGGCAAACCTCAAGGTCCAAATGCAATTCTTAAGTGATTCCTATGGGATTAAAAACGATTGGACATAGCATCGGTATAATGGTTTGTCACACAATCACATCCAATGAGCATGTATGATCGAACGAAGTAAATCCATACCTTCAGGCTTTAACTTGGTGTAGGCATAGTTTGATAAATTATATCAGTCTTATATTAGTAATCATGAGCAGTATTGGTCTTATATTAGTGATCATATATCATATTGGCCTTATATTGGTGGTCATGCACGTTATTGGTCTTTTAGTAGTGACATCTATATAGACCGATGACAATGAGATATCGGTCTTCATTTATGATAGGTATATTTGATTACTTGATGTTGTATTTCGATATATATATATATATATATATATGTATGTATGTATGTATTTATAGACATACACAGTATTTATATTTCTTTATGGTCCCAAAATAGCATATTATATAGGACGATCGTTGTTCTCTTTTATTAAGACATTACGCAAATTTGCTGAGAAATCCTTTACGTCCTAGAAGGGGATGATGACAATCATCTACTTTGGGTTCATAGAACATTTATGCTTACTTCAGAGGGTACGGTGTGATCCATAAAGGTTTTAGGTGTTTAGAGTACATTTAAAATCACCAATACTTGCTTCAGAGGGTATGGTGGCTCCATTTACTATTGGGACTAGGTTTCAAGTATATAGAGTAGGTTAGATATCACTTATGGTTACTTCAGAGTGTACAGTGAGACCTACAATAAACTATGTATCTTCAACTCCAGAAAGGATACATTGGATTATAATTAATGTTCATAGTTGTATTCACCCATCGGCAATGATGGATACTGATTTTTATTCCTTAGTCATCTACCATTGTTATGTTGTGTATGTTATTAGTTGGATGTTGTTCTTGTTGCTGCATTTACTATCATTGTGTACTTCATGATAGACTTATATTATGATCACCCTACTTTTGGGTAGTGGGTTACCTTTATCGTACCATGGTGTTATGCTTCAATCGCATTATATTAGTTGTGTTGACTCATTGATTACATAAGAAGAGCGGGTTATTGTATGATTTTCGATCTTTTAGATAGGTTTACTTTAATTGTTTATGGACAGTTCAGATTAACTCTGAGCTACGATTGTGGAGAGGATGGATCGTGCCTTCAAAGTTCCTGTTTATTGTATATAGTTTTAATATACATTATTATGAGAAAATTCCTCTCACACCGAGCTTTATGTCTAACTCACATTTGTCTTTGTATGCTTATGTCATGAAAACTCTTTGGTAGTTGTTTGAGTAGTTTGGGAGTCAAGTTCTTTAGGGGATACGCTTTTAGGGCAGTTGGAACATTATGTAGAGACAATGGCGATAATTCATATATATGCTTGATATAGCAGTAGTACATGATAGATATGTATTAACATATGAGACTTGATCTATTCTGACTTCACATATTGGTATTCATTTATCATTTATTTTTGCTAGTGCGGTCTCTCATATGTATCTTGTTGTCCTATTCTGCTTATGTATATTTAATATGTTGTATATTATCATTCCACTTTGAGACTCTATCGATATGTCTCAATATAATGTTTGTTTTAAATTATATTTCCCGTCAATCTGTTTTACAAGGTAATAAGGAAGTTGGACATTGTCATTTAGATGCTGATTCCAGGGTATTGCGAGGGTTCAGTTATTACACTTTGGATTAGTAGGAGATAGAAATAGTTGAGCCTCCGAAAAGGAGATTACCTATCCTCCTTAGAGGCTTGGTATATTTCTGAGTCCCAAAGAGTGTGTTGCAATGGAATTTTACTAATATGAATCAAGATGATCGATATGTCAAGGTGTATATCTAGAGATTTTATGCTTTAGCTAAGTATGGCCAAGAGATGATTAATAAAGAGTTGAAAAAGAATAAGAAGTTCATTCAAAGCATGAAATAGGGATTAGATCGTAAGGTGATGGATTATTTAACATCTTCCTTTGAGTTTTTTTATGGACATGGCGCGAAGATATGATAGCATGTATCAAGAGCAGAGGAGGGTTGAAGGAAAGCTCAAGGTAGAGCAAAGAAAGAGGTTCTCCCCATAGCAGAAGGGTAAAAGGGGCAATACTAGAAATAGAAAGCTCGAGGGGAAGAAGGTCGAAAGGATATTTTGGAAGTTATTTGCAATAATTATAGTCAATATGGGCACTATTCATTAAAGTTCCTACAACTTGCTATAGTAGGCAAGGTCAAATGCTTTAACAATGACAGGCTTAGTTATAAAAAGAAGGATAATCCATAGTTTAAAGCAAGGGGATTTGCTGTAGAGGGGTCGAAGAGAGGACCATCTTATTGAGGAAAAAGGCAAGTGTGTTAATCTTGAAGATATGCCTATGGTTGTTTGGTATTTGAGCTAGAATACTATTTAATATCGGTGCTACTCATTCATTTATAGGGAAAGACTAGGTTGGTGGACTTAAGTTAAAGGTTACATATGTAATCATTTCTATTCATGTAATAAATTTGATAGGAGGATATGTAACTCTTGGATTTATATGTACTGACTTATAAATTTAGTTAGATAGGTATAATTTTTTGTGTGACCCTACGTATTCGACTTCATAGGCTTTAGAATATTTGAAGGATAGATTGGTTGGAGCATTAAGATACTAGAATATATTGTATCGAAAGGACTATAGCATGGAGTCATCCTAGGCAAAGCCAAGAGTACTTCTAGCTTTATAAAATCCAAAACCAAGGAGCAATAGTTTATTTTTTTCTTTAGCTTCAGAGGAAGAATGTATCGAAGAAGTACGAGTGGTTAGGGACTTCTCTAATGTGTTTGACCGTCTCAAGATTAGCTCCCTTAAAAGTTATTGAATTTTGTATTGAGTTAATATCAAGAGCTAAACCAT
This sequence comes from Allium cepa, assembly GCA_030765085.1. Lineage (NCBI taxonomy): Eukaryota > Viridiplantae > Streptophyta > Magnoliopsida > Asparagales > Amaryllidaceae > Allium > Allium cepa. The sequence goes on from CM060932.1 coordinate 401,472,460, forward strand.
TCAGCCGATCCCCTAATAGAATGACATCAAAGAAGATGGAGAAATTGAAGAAGCAACTAGTAGAGTTGGAAAGCAAGAGGTTTGTAAGGCCAACTAACCCTCTATACATTGCATTTAGGGTAATATATTACTCATAATAGACTTTATATTTGAATTGTGTTTTCGTTATTGTTTTCTCCATAAATGCATGGGTACTCTTTCAAGTAGGCTGAGTGTATGGGAATAGATTGTTTTCTTTTCAAAGACAAATGAAGAATTCCAAGGATGAATTTGGATGCTTAGTTGATAATTATAGTTGGTTTTTATTATGTTGCATAAGCGTTTATGTTTTCATCTACATATGTTAGGAGTGGCAGTAACATCTATGTTTTATTTTTACTTTACCGCTACATGGGCATGTTTTGGGAATTCAAAAATGCAAAGATGTTTATGTGTAATGGAAAATTATTTAACTACTCTGTTTACTTAAATTGTTTATTATATACTAAACTCATTATATTGCTGAAGTGACTGGAATACATTGGTGTTTCGTCTTTGGATTTTAGAATAGAAGGTGTTATAGTTGGCGTCAAAGCATAGGTTAGGGGATAGTTAGGTAAAACGAATCTAGAAGTAGTTAATACATAGTAGAAAGACAACATCCTGGGGAGAGAATCGCTATTATGTAACGTATTCTTATTTTTCTATATAAATGTATATGTACATATATCTATCCTCCTATTATTGTTTCACTCTTTTTCTTTCACTTTCTAATAAATATTTGCTTAACAGAAAAGCAAGATTAGAAATGACAAGTGGAAGGATTACGGTGGGAGGAGCTAATGCAAGAAGCTAAAATGAAAGTACTCAAATGGAAATGAAAGGGAAGTGCCTCGAGCAACCAAAAATGAAGTTGTTCCACTTATCAATGCTATAAGCATGTATGTAAATGCTTTGTTCTCGGAATTTATGGTGTAGATAATGAGGGAGAATAAGCCATAGGTTTTTGATCCAAGACTAGTAGCTGGAGAAGACTAAAGATGAATAAAGATCACCAAAACTTTAAAGGGAAGATGTTTATTGTAAGGAGCCGGCCGTTAAGGTGTTAAATTGGTAAAGGGTTTATGAGAGAATCTTCGAAGATCTAAGGTCGGACGATGCACAGAAGTAAAGGATATCTTCGAGGCAATTACATGAGGTAGCTTTGGAATGATAAGAGATAGCAATAACCAAGACCCTTGAAAAGGACAGGCAATTTGTTTAAGGAAAGGTTTGATGCTCTGTTTATTTTTGAGTCCCCAAAAAGTGTGTTGCTATAGGATTTCGCTAATATGAAAAAAGGAGATTGATCGATGGAGGAGTATATCCACATATTTAATGCTTTAGCTAAGAAAGGCCAAGATATGAGTAATGCACAATTGAAAAAGAAGGAGAAGTTCTTTCAATGCTGGAAGCAGGGGTTAGATCATAAGGTGATGGTGCATTTAACATCTCATTTTGAGTTTTTTGTGGACATGGAATAAAGATGGGATAGCATGTATCAAGAGCAGAGGAGGATTGAAGGGAAGTCCAAGACAAATTAAAGAAAGAGGTACCAAAAGGTTAAAAAGGGGCAACAACGGAAATAGAAAGTTTGAAAGGTAGAAGGCTTGAAGGAATTTTGGAAGTTATTTTCTATAATTATGGTCAGAAGAGGAACTATGCATCAAAATGTCCATAACCAACTAAAGTAGTCAAGGTCAAGTGCTTTAATTGTAACAAGCTTAGCTATAAGTACAAGGATGTTCCATAATTTAAAATAAGGGTATTTGCTTTAGAGGTGCTGAAGGGAGGACCATCTTGCCAAGGAGAAAGGCAGGAGTGTTATTCTTAAAGGTATAACCTGTACTTCAGCTAGAATACTATTTGATACCAGTGCTACTTATTCCTTTATAGTGAAAGACTAGGTTGATAGACTTGGGTTAAAGGTTACATATTTATTCACTTCCATTCATGTAATAAATCTTATAGGAGGATATGAAACTCTTGGATTTGGATGTACAACTTAAAAATTGAGCTAGCAGGTGTAAGTTTATGTGTATGAGCCTTACATGTTTGACTTTACTGGCATTAGAGTTAATGTGGGATGGATTGGTTGGACCGTTATGACATTAGAATATACTATGTCAAAAGGACTATAGCATTGAGTCATCCTGGCTGAAACATAAGAATACTTCTAGCTTTGGAAAACCCAAAACCAAAGAGAAAAATCATACTGTTTGCTTTAGCTTCAAAGGAAGAATGTACTTGAGAAGTACGAGTAGTCTTGGACTTCCCCGATGTGTTTGAACCAGTCTTAGGATAGCCACCCCTAAAAGCTATTTAGTTTCACATTGAGTTGATATTGAGAGCTGAACCATTCAACCGACCCCCGGTAGAATGTCGTCAAAGGAGATGGAGGAGTTGAAGAAGCAACTAGTTGAGTTGGAAAGTAAGAGATTTATAAGGCCAAATACCTCACTATATATCGCATTTAGGGTAATATATTACTTATAATAGCCTTTATATCCGACCCATGTTTCCATTATTATTTTTCCCATAAATGCACGAGTACTCTTTCAAGTAGGCTAAATTTAAGGGAATAGATAGGTTGCGTTAGATTCATGAATAAAGAATTTCAAGAATGAATATGGAGGCTTAGTTGATAATTATAGTTGTTTGATATTCTATTGTATAATTGTCCATATCAACATCTTCATGTGACGAAAATGATAGTATTGTCTATGTTCTATTTCTACTTTACCCCTGCAATGGCACTTTTAGGGGATTTAAAAATTTAAGTACATTTACGTACACTGGAAAATTATTTAACCGCTTTATTTCCTTAAATTGATGATTCTATACAAAATTCATTATGTCACCAACAGATGATTCCAAGGTGGTTACAACACATTAATGTTTCATCTTTGGGTTTTATAATGGGGGATGTTACAGTTGTCTTTAAAGCTTAGGTTAGAGGACAGTTAAGTAAAACGGAGCTAGATACATAGTAGAAAGCTAACACCTTGGGGAGGGTACACGATATGATATAACGTACTTATATTTTGCTACATAGATGTATATGTAGATATAACTATCCTTCTATTGTTGTTGCACTCTTTCTTTCTTTTTTATAATGAAGATTTTCTTAACAAAAAAGCAAGAATGGAAATGTGAAGTAGAAGCATTATGGTAGGAAGAGCTAATGCAAGAAGATAAACCAAAAGTACTCAAAAGGATGGAGGAAATAGATGGAAAGTGCCTTGAGTTGTGAAAAATGAAGTTGTTCCACCTCCCAATGCTAGGAGCATGTATGTAAAAGTTTTTTCCAAGGAATTTATGGTGCAGATAATGAGAGAATAAGACAAAGGTTGTTGACCCAAGACTCGTAGCTAGAGAAGATTTCTTAAAGATGAATAAAGAGTACCAAAACTTGGGAGGCAAAATGTTTGCTTGGAAGGAGCTAAACATCGAGGTGTTAAATTATTTAAGTGTTTGTGAGAGTATCTTCAAAGGTCTAAGTATGGATGATGCACAGAAGTGAAGGATGGCTTCAAGCAGTGCATGAGGTAGCTTTGGATTGGTGGGAGATAGTGACTACCGATACCTCTGAAGAGGAGAATACTTGGAATTAGTTCAAGGAAAGGTTCGAAGCTCAATTTATTTCCAAGTTCCAAAGAAGTATGTTGCTATAGGATTTCATTGATATGAAACAAAGAGATCGATCGATGGAAGCATATATTTGAAAGTTTAATGCTTTAACTATGTATATCCAAGAGATGATTAATTCATAGTTGAAAAATTAGAAGTTCATTCGGTGCTAGAAGCAGGGATAAGGTTATAGGTGATGGCACATTTAACGTCTCCCTTTGTATTTGTTGTAGACATGGCAAGAAGATATGATAGCATGTATTGAGTGCAGAGGAAGGTTAAAGGGAAGCCTAAGTTAGAGCTAAGAAGACGTTCTTCCAATACTAGAAGGGTAAAAGGGGACACGACAATAGAAATGGAACAACAGGGAGGAGGCCGGAAAGATATCTTAGAAGTTATTTGCTATAATTATGGTTAGAACGGGAATTATGCATCAAAATGTCCGCAAATAGCTAGGGTAATAAATGTCAAGTGCTTTAATTGTGATAATCTTGGCCAGAAAAAGAATGATTGTCTAGAATTAAAGGCAAGGTATTTACTTTGGGGGAGCTAAAGGAAGGACCACCTTGATGAGGAGAAAGGCAAGAGTGTTATACTTGAAGGTATCACTCTTATTTCTGGTATTTCAATGAGAATACTGCTTGATATCAGTGCTACACAATAATTGATAGCAAAAGATTTAATTAATAGACATAGATTAGAGATTACCAATTTAGTCACTTTCATTTGTGTAATAAATCCGATAAGAGGATATGCCACTCTCGGATTTGGATGTACTAACTTATAAATTGCGTTAGTTGGGTATAAGTTTTCATGCGACCCCTATACATTTGACTTCATAGGCTTTGGATTTATTTTAAGGACGGATTGGTTAGAGTGTTACAATACTAGAATATACTACATTTAAAGTACTATAGAATTTAGTTATCCTGGCCAAAGCATTAGAGTACATGTAGCTTCAAAAAAGGCAAAACCCAGGAACAAAGGTGTATTGTATGCATTAGCTTCGGAGGAAGAATGTATCGGAGAAGTTCAAGTGGTTAGTTACTCTCTTGATGTGTTCAAACAAGTCTGGGGATTGCCAACCCCAAGAGTTGTTGGGTTTCATATTGAGTTGATACCAGGAGTCGAACCATTCGGCCGACTCCCTAGTAGAATGCAATCAAAGAACATGTAGGAGTTAAAGCAACTATTAGAGTTGAAAAGCAAAAGATTCGGTAAGCCAAGTAACTCATGGGGGGAGCTTAGGCTTTGTTTGTCCAAAATTCTGATGGCTTGGTGAAACTATGTATTATCTAAAGGAAGCTGAATGAGAGGACTGTGAGGAATATATACCCCTTACTGAAGATTGATGATTCGTCTGTTCGGTTGGATGGAGCTAAGGTATTCCCCCAGCTAAATTTGGCTCCAAGATTTCCTCCACTAAGAGTTGATTAAGATAGTGTTCCTTTGATGGCTTTCAAAATGCGATATGGTTCATATGAGTGGTTAGTAATGCCATTTGGACTAACAAATGCACAAGCATTCTTGTGGTCTTGATGAATAGGATATTCCAAGACCAGTTTGACCAATATGTATTGGTGTTTGTATATGATATCTTGGTATACTCGGAGGATAAGAGAGACCATGAGATTCACTTAAGGCTTACGTTGGAGAGGTTGAGACGACATAAGCTAAAGGAAAATTTTCCCAAGTGTCATTTTTAGAGAAGGAAGGTTGAGTTTCTAGGCCATGTAGTTTCGGGAGAGGGATTGGGCGTAGACTCTTTGAAAGTTAACGTGGAAAATAGTTGGAAGAGACCCATGACTATTATGGAGGTTTGGAACTTCTTAGGATTGGTAGGTTACTACCAAAGATATATTAAGGACTTCTTTTGAATAACAGTGCCAATGACAAGACTTATTCTGAAGAATGAGTAGTATGTTTGGACTAAGGAATGTGAGGCATCATTTTGTTAGTTGAAGCTTCGGTGATGAATGCTCCTATTTTGGTTATACCCAAGGGAAATTGAGATATGATTATATATATTGATTCTTTGATTTTGGGATTAGGAGCGGTGTTGATGCAAAGAGACAATGTATTAACTTATGCATCTAGGCAGTTACGATCTCATGAAGTACGATATCCAACACTTGACTTAGAGTTAACAGTTGTTATTTTTGTATTGAAGAATTGGAGACATTACCTTTTAGGAGAAAGTTTTGAATTATTACTGACCACAAGTCTTTAAGACGCCTGTTCTCTTGGAAAGAGTTGAACATGAGACAACAAAGGTGGTTAGAGTTTTTTTTTACATCTTCTGATTTCGGGTAGAGTACATCCCAAGGAAAGGAAATAAAGTTGTCGATGCTTTGAGTTGGAAGCAACGGTGTTGTTTTTTGGCAAAGATTGAAGAGTCACTACACCAGAATCCTCATTTCGCAACGGCTTTAAGCCATTGCAAAATAATTTCGCAACGGCTATGATCCGTTGCGAAATGGGCAGTGGTAAAAATTTCGCAACGGCTCTCATCCGTTGCTAAATATACTTTTGCAACGGCTAAGGGCCGTTGCAGAATGTTATTTAGCAACGGCTCATAGCCGTTCCGGATTTTATTTCGCAACGGCTTTTATCCGTTGTTAAATGTAGATGTATAACTGATGTTTTAAATATTAACAACGGCTTTAATCCGTTGCTAATTACTATTTTTTTTTAAAAAATTCAAAATGTCTTCTCTGCACCGGTGACAGTCATTTCATTATCATAATTAATACAAAAAATTGCAAATTTAACACTATCACAAAAGAAAGATTATTAAACCAAATATTTTTCATACATTCGACACAAAAACCAAACATAATAAATGTTTGAATTATAATGTTCAACATCAACACATAACATACATAGTACAACAAGTATACATAACATACATAGTACAACAGCGGCACTATTACATAATACTACATCCATAGTACAATACATACGGTACATAACGTCTTCCTCCAATCGTCTAATGCTCCTGCCAGCATAAGTTTCATGCCTGCACAGAACAAGAAATTGATGTAACAAAATGTTAATAATAGAATGTTAATGACTAAAGGTTATTCATAAAAAAAATGAATCATATATAACAAAATTCTAAATTTTGGCACCAAAAGCATTTGACGTTGTTGATTCCATTCATTTTATGAGAAAAATGTTGATTATATTCATGAGAAGCGAAGAGATAAAATGATAATTTAGTCTAAGTGTTATTGTATTCATATATAATGAGTAGAGTGAGATAACATTGTATCTAAGGTGAGTTTATTATCACTTGCTTATCCTTACCCTATCAAACATATTTGAAGGTTTATGTTTTTCCCATGTTTTTATTTAGAGTGATGATATTTATTAATATACGGTGAAATAATGTCTAAATTAGTAATGAAAAACTTTAGAAGTTGGATAGAAATGAGTGTCACACCATAACAGCTTTGGCCCACAACATTACATAGTCAGATTTCACCTATAATAACTTTGAGGCACTGAATTATATAAGAGAAAAAGTAGATGTCTTCCATTAATCCTATACAAAACTCCTCTAGGACAAAGTCTACAGGGAAACCATCAACAGCCTGAATAACAATTAAATCAATGAATTTCTATAAAAATAAAGGAAAAAGTAAAGTAATGAAAGAAGAACACTCCAGTGATTTGGTTACATAAGTCAATGACTTTTAAGAGTGTGATGATCTTTATTCATCATCAGAGAATGAAAGCAAGCATGAGGTTTTTGGATGGAAGTCAATTAAATCGAGCTCCACTAGATACTTATCAAAACAAGATGGCAGTCGATGCATCACAAAAAGGGTTTATAGTAACTTTGAACCCTCCTTGGGTATGGATATTAACCTTAAGTCTCCGTTAATTTTAGTATCTAAAAAATCCCCCTTTTTGGAATAAACTCCAATGAACCAATTTTGATTTCCTCTGAAAATGATCCTTCAAAGAATAATAAAAAGTAAAATATAGCACATCTAATATAAAAAAGATTTAAAGTCCACTACCATTAGTTTCAAGGACTCTACCCACTCCCTCTATACAATGTTCCCCGCTGGTGAATGTTACTACAAAATTTTATAGGAAATTTTTTGTACATATCGTGCATTATACATTCATGTTCAAAAAATTCAGCATTATATAATGTTATCATTCTTTTAGATGTCAAGTTACATAGGAGGATCTTGCACAGTTCACAACTCACACCCCGTAAGTCTGACTCGTTAACCTGTGACACTTAGTTTGTTTGATGGCAAGGAGAATACGGTCAGTAGTAATACTAAAATTAACACGACCGGATCTGCTAGTTTTTATTTGCTTAACGATTAAACATTGTGAATTAATAACTGAAAGTAGTAGAGCTGATACTGGTTTGACACCAACATATCAATTAACCTATCCTCGCTTGCATTGATTCAAGCTATAGTACACCTAACAACATTAATCTCCTTACACTTTTGAGGACATTTATAACTGGAAAGAGCAGGAACGAACCGAATGATGTTCACCCAAATTATATAGTCGTTAAACTTTGAATACAGTTGTTTAGTTCAATAATTACTTTACTAAGTTTATTAGTTAAACCACTGGATTTTAAATCTAATGGTATAGATGCATTTGGCGAAACCCTTATCTACTAGTAATGGTATTGAATTTATTGGATAATAATAATGTATACCTGCTCCTGCGTCTAAAGATATCGAATTGAACTCTTTGGATGACTTGTACTACGGCGTGACTTGTATGACCACTGTGATGGACTTTGACTAAATATGTGAATTTTGTGAACAAATGAATGTAAGACAATAAAATGGTTCTCTAAAAGGAAAAGTATGAAAGAAAAGATAAACGCACTTTCATGTTTTTCTTGGAGAGATTTAAAGCGATCCTTCAAATAAGAGCCAACAGCAAATGCATTCTCTTGAAGTTTTTCTTTCTCGATTACTTTAAGTACAGCATGCCCTGTGGCGGTAGCAATAGGATTTCCACCAAAAGTATTGAAGTAACTTCTTCGAGTCAAAACCTGACCAACTTCTGTAGTAGTAATCACTGCTCCTAGGGGCGTTCCATTGCCAATACCCTAATATCAGTTAGTATTTATTCAAAATTAGAATGCTCAAGCCAATGATCACTGATAATAGTGGTAAAACGTCTGGTTGTGTAATGTTGAATAGAGACTAGATTTTTTTTAGCGGTTTAGACTTTAGATATAGAAGGGAAAATTAAAAGTATATAGTTGATCTTTTACAGCTTTGATTCTTCCAGCTTTAAAACCTACATCTTTATAAGTAACATCATTACTAACTAATATTTTAACAGAACGGTGGCATAACTCTAATATAAGGTTAGAAATATGAGAATGAATTTAAGTTCAAAATCACCTTTTCCATTGTCACAATATCAGGAGTCACACCATGCGCCTCGTAACCCCAATAATGCCAATGCGTGCAAATCCTGACTGTACTTCATCAGCTATGCATAAGCCACCAGCTTTCTTTATGCTTTTATACACTATAGGCAAGGAACCTAGAGAATGTGAAGTAACTTTCACTTTCTTCATCTATATGAAGTACACGTTCATTCAACGAGTAATATGCATATATAGAATCTCTTATCTATTTCATCGTCTCCTTTTTGTTTATATCGTTTAGCTTACATGGGTCTTTCTTAACTTATTAGCTTTCATTTCACCGAATGTTTGAAGAATTTCTTACTGCTCACATTCAAATATCCATATATATATATATATATATATATATATATATTATTCATTTAAGCAGTGTGCATTTGCAAATTTTGTGTATAAAAAATAGGAAGTATAAATGAGTGTGTTTTTCCAAAGTTTCTGCATTTAATACAGCACGCTTCCATTTTAAATACCCATAGTACAAAATTTAACCAATGCATGCCAACGTCTTGTAAGTTAGCTTTGCATGACCGTAAAGATGTGAAAGAGAATTCGAGGATGAAAAAGTTAAATTATACTTGTGATTTTTGTTCTTCATAACAAAATAATGCAATTCGTATGTATGCATTTTTGAGTTCAAGAGATATGAACTACTGTAATAACATGTGCTTCTGATATATTTGCACTTTTATATATAGATTAACAGTACAATTATACATCAAAACAGAGCAACGAATTTATGAGTAGGTGAATCGAAGATAATTGTGGGTGATTATGCTTAAAAATACAATGAGCAAAAAGGAATTAAACTATAAAAACATGGGTTATAAACTGATTTACAATAGTTTTTGTTATGAAACGGGTTCTTATGGGGAAGTATTATTAATGAAATTATTGCATTAAAAACTGATTTATGTATCCAAAAACAGTTTCCAAAATGATTTTGATAGAAATCTGTGAAATTATTGGAGATATCTTCTTTGTCCTTTATTTCAACTCCATCCACTATAATTTGTGAAATATTATTAGCCCTTTTCCCTCCATTAGCAATACGATGAAAATAAACTGTATTATAATCTCCTTCTTTCAGCCATTATACTATTGATCTCTGCCTCCACATAATTCCCTCTAGAGAGGTTAGTTTCTTTAGTTCAGTTTCCTTGAGAAGAAGTTCTTCCTTTTCCTATTCAATTAAATCTCTTAATTCTTCCAAGCAAGGAAGCTTCCAGATCTCCTCATTTAAAGTTATTTTCCTATCTTTTATATTACCAAAAAATTCTTTCTCCTACTTCTTAAGAATTTTTTTAAGACAACTCAATCTGCAAACTATTCTTTTAGCAGCACTTCTTTACAGTTCAATGAATTCCACTTATTAGAAATTAGGTCATCAAAGTTCTCCTCCTCAAGCCACATTTTCTCAAATCTGAACAATCTAGGAGTTTTAAAATCGTTATTTGTGTTTAAAATAATAGGACAATGGTCTGAGAATAAAGCATTGGAAGCAATTTGAATGGTTAATGGAAACTTATCATCCCAAAGATCATTAATAAAAAATCTATCCAATTTGGCCATTATAGGGGATTCTCTTTTATTCCTTCATGTAAATTTTCTGTGGTTAAGGGGAAGGTCAATTAACCTACAACAACCTATAAAATCACTTAAATAGTTCATGTCATGTACATCTCCTTCATTTCCTCTTCTTTCACCATGGAATTTAGTAACATTAAAGTCTCCACTTACAACCCATGGCCCATTTATTCCCCCTACAAGATCAATACAATAATCCAAAACTGTTTTCCTCTCAACTTTTGTCTGTGGTCTATAGATGTTAGTGATAAAAAGGCTACTTCCATCAGATTTATTTTTCAAAACTACATCCAGTGCATATCTATTCTTCTGCTCATTCGACACTTCAAATTTATCATTTTTCCATCCAACAAACAAACCTCCAGAACTCCCCTTAGATGCTACCCAATTGTAACAAGTAAAAATATTACCTCCCAGAGTGTTAAACTAGAAACTTTCAGGATTAGAAAATTTTGTTTCTTGGATCATGACCATATCAACATAATGTGACATTATAATATTTCTAATATTAGCACATTTTTTGGGGGTGCCAAGCCCTCTGACATTCCAGGAGACAATCTTCATGTGGTAGAATTAGAGCTCAGTAATTCAATGGATTTTAACAAATCTACATCAGTTTCACCATTGTTAATTACCAACACTTTTAGCTATTTTATAGAGTTTTTCTGAATATATAGAATTTAATATAGCCGGCATATGTATGCAAACATTAAAAGGATGAGAAACCTGAAACAATTTAAAAGTTTGAAGACCAGAATACAGTAAATAAATAAAAGATAAATCAACAAAATGACCATTTTGAAATTATGAGGAGTGTGGCAAAAGTAGGAGAATAGTTTATAACGAATTTAAAGTACGTGCATTAACATATGTTAAGTACCTTTTCCAAGTATTACCTAATGTAAAATGTTAGGTCCTATATGTATAATGTTAGGTTATATATAAATCTATCCACAACAACAGAAGAGGATGATTAGGATATACGTATAAAATTCAACCATAATATTTTCATATAGATATGCCTTCATAGCACTATTATAACGATTCAAAATATTAAAACTGAATCTTGAATCAATAATTTAATGAAACAAAGTAAAAGCACACCTGATGCAGATCTTGCTATGGGCGTACAATAAGTAGAGATGAGGAAGAGAAAGTTTAAGTGAAATCACTTTCATGTATACCACCGGATAATCAAGTTATTTCTCTATCCAGTATATAAATCTGTGTAAAATCAATTGTCAATCCATTTTACAATCAGTATCGGAATGAAACAAATTTGTATGTAGAACGAAATTAGATTCAGCGATGAAAATATAAAAGCAAAATCCTAAAAATTAGTTGCCTCCACAACTTCCTCTACTTCTCACAACAATCTCCATCCAATCACAGATACCACTAAAAAAAATTGAGAACAACTCTCGACCAAAATCAAACCCTTACCTCTACAGAACCACTAACGATCATTCCTCAGTCTCCGTCATGTGAAAACTGGTAAGAAGAAATAATTTCAAGTGTTGTCAATTCATTTTTGATTACTGTGATAACGATATCTTCAGATCTGACGAAACTATTAAAAAGAAGCTACCATACGAGATCTGACGAAACTGGTAAGAAGAAACTATTTTTATGGAATTACTATTTCTTCATATCTGACGAAATCTGGACCTGGATATCTGGAGTCGGCGAAAATTAAAGCAGCGAATTCGAGATGATCTGAAAATATTATCGCTTTTTTCTTCTTTTTTTTATCGAAGTGGATAATGAAAGTAACGGGCGTAGCTAGTTGGGAACGGGGATATGGAAGGTCGTACTACAAATTTAGTTCGGGCAAGGGCCGTTCCAAAATTTAGAACGGCTATGAGCCGTATTATAAAATTTTGCAACGGACTTTAACCGTTGCTTAATAGCAACGGCTTAGAGCCGTTGCAAATTATCCGCCTTCGGGAGTTGCGAAACGGCTGGTATGGTGTAGTGAGTGGATTGTTTTGGAAACATTAACTTCTTGCAATGTTCATCTTTAGTCAGATGTTAGCTCAAGTAGAATTTCCAAGACACTATCGTGCTTGGAAGTTCAACCAACTCTAATAGAAAGGATTGTTGAGAAGCAAATAGAAGATCCACTTTGCGTCGAAGGATTAAGTGCTTAAGATTTAGTTCCAAGGCTGAAGAGTTAAGAGGTTTTGGTGAAAGATATCGGCTTTCGAAAAAGGGAAGGTTTTATGTTTCGAATATAGGAAACCTTCGGAAGGAAGTTTTGAGAGATGCCGTCGTTCGAAGTTTTCTATTCAGGGGCACAATGTTGTACTGAGATATGAAGTTCAGCTACAATTGGGAAAGAATGAAGAGAAATGTTGGGGAATAAGTGTGTTTGCATCAAAAATTGGCACAAACACCCAATATAAGTTTTGAAGAAAAACAAATAAAGAGTATAAAATGAAAACAGAGAACAATAACTAAGACATAGAAGGTCGTAATATAGAATATTATCTAAGTTATCTACTAGTGTGGAATATAAATATAACAGTAAATAGTAAAGTAAATGACACCAGGGATTTTTATACTGGTTCAAACTTCCCGTTCTACGCCTACTCCCAGAGTCCTTCTGGAATTTAACTATCAACCCTCTTTTAACCCAGAGGAATAGGTATTACACCACTTTAGCAACGGAACAACACTTCAACCGAATAGTAAAAATTGCTTCTGACTGAGTTTGCTCTTGAGTAGCATTGACAATTCAACAACGTACACTCTTTCTATAATCTTTTCTTTTATGATATTTCATATAATTTGTGAAAATAGGAAGATTAATATATCACTAATGAAATTTTGCTTGAATGTACAAGTAATTAAAATAAGAGTTTGAATGCTAATGGCAGAATTGTTAGACAATACGAATAAGAGAATAAAATCAGAAAATTAAGTGATTAAAACAAATGATTTGAAGGCTACATATAGTTTTAAGTGTTGAACTTATTGTGAAAAGTAGCGATCAAATATTATGAAAATGACTCTTGAATCAAGGGCTGTTTATGTTCAATGAAGTGAAGTGACTTTCCAAAAAAATAGCTGTTATGCAATTTCAGTCGACCGAACAAAATAATTTAGGCATTTTAAAATTTTAAAATTCGAATCACAGAAGAATTAGTACAAAAATCTTCCTATTCAGTTGACTGAAATGGGTAGTTCAGTCGACTGAACATTCATATCAAATTGTGCATGTGGATAGATATTCAATCGATTGAACTAGGCATTTCACTTTACTGAATTTCATATTTTCTACTGTATTCGTGATTTTTCAGAAATACTTTTGTATAAACAAGTGTAATAAGAACTTTGATATATGAATTATGATTTGGAAGCTTTGAAATGCGTATATGCTTGCATATACCACTTTGGAGAGATTTTAATAAAATTAATTACAAGCCTAGACCTTAGACAAACCATAGACAATTTTGAAGCTTTTATCTGGAATCTAGTCTGCAATCTATTTGTTAAGTAAAATAGCATCTTCTCCTGCAAATATGGATAAATTCTTCTCCTGCAAATATGGTTAGTTCACATAATAGTTACTTATATAGTTGTCATGATCAAAATATCAAAAGTAGATTCTAACATTCTCCCTCTTTTTGATGATGACAACTATGTAAGCTTGAAAATTTATAAAAGCAATTCACTCCCCCTGAATGAATATTCCCCTTATCAAACAATTTATCCCCTTTTGTCATCGACAAAAAGGAACAAATAGGTAATATGAGAAATATAGCATATAAGCACAGTAATCAACATATAATGTAGGGAAAGAAAATACACTTAGTATTATAAATAGAAAAATAAACATGAGCATGTACATATGAGAGTCAAAGAACAGTATCACATAACAACATCAAAATACAACAAGCATATGTAAGAAAATGTCTTAAACGACATGATAAAAAGATCATGAGTGAAAACTAAAACTAGTAATCCTCACTATCATGGGCTTCTTCTTCCTTTTCATTTTCGGAGGTTGATCAAGTAAACGGTGAGGGATTTTCAACCACACCATTAGAGGTAGATCCGGTACACGGTACTTTTCCCAGACTTTGTTTGAAAAACCTTTTATTGAATTAAGCTTTTTATCTGTTTTGGTCACATTTTCTCGACGATAGCCAAACGTCATCCAAGCTTACTTTAATTGCGAGAGAGTGTAACGAGTGCCTGCTTTGGAGTAATGTCACCATGGAGCTCATGAATCTCATCGTCGTCTTCTTTTTCTTCCTGGCAGGGAGGTTGTAAGGATGAAGACGCGACATTTGTATCCCTAGGTTGAGGAATCCTTTGATCGTGATTTATGGCCCATTGTTGGAATTTTAGTATTTTTTGAGATTTCGAGCGTTTTGGAAGACTCATTAGACTTAGAGTCTTTGAGTTGAATTTGTCAATGGTCGTAAAATTGGCATCGGGTAAAGGAACTCTGAATTTTTGAAGAAAATGCATGATGTAGGTTCCATAGTGGATGGTTTTGTAGTTTCTTTTATGGTTAACAGTGAGAAACTTGTCCAAAACAATTTTTGCCCAATTTACTCTTTGGGATGAGTAAATAGCATAGAGGGCTTGGAGATCCCTCTTGCCGGCTTTCTAGTAGATACCGACACGAGGTTACAGTGATTGAATGAGTGCTCGGTAAAGAATACGTTCCCTTGGAAGTAAGGCACTGGATTTCAAGATCGTCAAATCATCCGATAGAAAACGATGATAAACTTCGTCTGGATTCTACATATCTACTTCTACATCATCAATATCCAACCCTTCAGATGGACATCACAATATGTGGCAAATTCGTTGAAGAGGAAGATAAATTTTCACTCCGCAAACTAAGGTCCAAATACAATCATCCTTATTACGTTGATCTTGTGGTCTAGATTCATGTTAGCAAAGAATAATTTAATCAATAGAGGATATATTTTTACATTAGTTGAGTCATACCCTATGAGATGGTCGATACCACTAGCTTCGACAAGCTCTCGGATAAAATAGCCATTGAAATAGGCAAACTTGACGAAAGTTCTTTCAAAAATTTGTGTGTTTTTCATTGGATTGAATCGAGTTACCGCTGTCTCATTGTGAAGCTAAGAACGGAGTTGGCTTTCGGTAGGACCAGCGGTAGATTCATGAGAACGTTTGGATCTGGGTGCATTGGTTTAATAGATCTGAAGAGAAAAAAAGTTGATTTTTGATGTGGGGCCAGGGTTTCTTTTGGAGTAAAAATGGTTTTGGTGAGTGGAATATGAAGAAGAGAGGTGTGTTAAGTAGGGTTAGGTTGAAAGGTTGTATTGGAAAGAGTGTATAGGTATTTTAAAAAACTGAAAATATACTGGGCAGTCAACTGAAATGGGGTGCTCAGCGACTGGTATGCAGGGTTCTTTAACCTGCAAGTTTGCAGTGTATTTTTTGGAAATTCAGTCGACTAAAAGTAGGGTCCCAGTCGATTGGATGCTAAGTCAAAATTCATATAGTTTGAAGATTCAGTCGACTGATTTGTTGATTCAGTCGACTGATGTGTAGAGTTTTGCTTCCCGCATATATATAGTTCATTTTTGAAGGGATTCAATCGACTAGTTGGAAAAATTTAGTCGACTGACTTTAGGTAAAAATATAAATGAATTTGAATATTCAATCGACTGAATGCCTTCTTCCAGCCGACTGAATCTGTTGTTTGTTCTGTGTTTAGCCTTTTTTCTTGTTTTTCCTTAATTTAGTTATACATTATACATATGTATGTGATTTTGAGTTTTAATCAAATGTTAATCGTAAATATATACTTATTATTTCAAAAACACAAAACTTAGTCAAATTATAATATTAAATTAAAAACCAAAAAATTTAGTTTTTCAAATTTTTTGAATCATCCGAGTGTGGTTCAACCTTGGTGGTTTCTTGTAATGGATGGATAGGAGACCATGCATTATTTTGAGCACCACGTTCCCAAGAGTTTGGAGACACTTGAGGACGTTGCGGAGATGGTTGATGCGTATATGCTTGGAAGATGATTAGTAGAATTTTAGAGAAAATTGTTCTAGGAAACTTAATCATTTTGCATTGACTTTTTACTCATAGTACAATTCACGTTTAAGTTCTAACGTTTCCCATTGATAATGATGGATGTCATCAATCTTTTCTTTGGTTGATGAAGAGCCAAAACCCAAGTTTCTTTTTGCTCTCTTTCCTTTTGGCATATACCCAATGTGATGATTCGGTTAAGGCGTAATCTTAACTGGAATATATAACTGAGTTGAATTGTTTGAGGAATCGGAGGTTGGGTGCTAAATACAACTGAGGATTGGTTTGAGCCTTCTTGTGATGATATTATAGTGTTCGTGTATTATTTGAAAAGTAATTTAAATAGGTTTTTAAATGAGTGAGGATTGCAATGAAAGTTGATTGGATATATATACTAAGATATATACTATGACTGGTTTTTTTGTTTGAGGTGAAAAACGTTTCGAAAATTTCAGCCAAGTAAAATGAGAGGTTAGAAACACTAAGAAATAATGGTCGTAAGTTAAATTAAAGTGATGTAAGGTCTGAATTCAAGAACCATATTAGAATATTGGAACATCATGCAACTTCCTCCCAAGAGACCAGAGTTCAAGTGCCATCAGCTCTAATTTTTTGTTCTTTATTTATTTATTTTATGCTTGAAAAATTTTATATGTTAACATTGAATTATAATTCATGTAACGACACAATTCCAACTTTACATCTTAATTTAATAAAAATATTTTCATTTAAGGGTTTAGTAAATATATTGGATATTTGATTTGCTGAGGGTAAAATAATCTAGTGACATATATCAGTTTTCTACATTATCGTGAAGAAAATGACGTCTAATATCAATGTGTTTAGTTCTAGAGTTATTTATAGGATTTTTCGATAAATTTATAGCAATTGTATTATCATAATAAATTGTTGATTTAGAAAGGTTTATTCCAAAATCTTGTAGTGTTTGCTACATGCATATTACTTGAGCACATGCCAAAGCACCAGAAATATATTCTGCTTCACGGGTCGAAAGTGAAACACAATTTTGTTTTTTTACTAAACCAAGGTAGTAAAGATCATCCAATGATATGACAAGTACCGCTTGTACTCTTTCGATCCGTTCGACATTCTCCAAAATCAGCATCACCGTATGATACTAACTTAAAAGGACATTCTTTTGGATAAAAGAGATCGTAGTCTTTAGTCTTGTTTAAGTATCGAAAAATTTGTTTCACTGTCCGCGAATGTGATCCTTCGGGATTTAGTTGAAATCGTGCACAAAAGCATACACTATCATTAAATCCGGTTAACTAGCAGTTAAATAAAGTAGTGATCCAATCATGCTACAATATAGTTTATGATCAACACTTTTCCCATTTTCATCTTTTTCAAGATGTACTGTAGTACTCATAGGTGTCAGTGCGGCAGAAGTGTTTTCCATGCCAAATTGTTTTATAAGATTATAACCATATTTTTCTTGATTAATAATAATTCCATTACTTAATTTTTTGATTTGCAGACCAAGAAAATATGGAAGTTCTCCTATGTGAGACATTTTAAATTCTCTTGTCATAATATCTGAAAATTCTTGACATAGTTTATCGTTAGTGGAACCAAAAATAATATCATCTACATAAATCTGTATTATTAAAATGTCATTTTTATCTTGTTTTATAAACAAAGTTTGATCTTTTTTTCCGATTTTAAAACCAGAATTGATTAAATAATTTTTAAGATGGTCATACCAAGCACGAGGTGCCTGTTTTATACCGTATAAAGCCTTTTTAATTTATAAACATGATCAGGATATTTTTCATGTGCAAATAAAGATGGTTTTTCTACATATACATTTTCTTTTATAAAACCATTTAAAATTGCATTTTTTACATCCATTTGATATAATTTAAAGTTATTAAAATACGTACAGCTTCTAAACGATCTACAGGAGCAAATGTTTCAACATAGTTTATTCCTTCTTCTTGATTATAACCCTAAGCAACTAGCCTAGCTTTATTTCAAACAATATTTCCATGCTCATCAGCTTTATTTTTATAAACCCATTTGGTACCGATAACTTCTTGATTACTTAGTTCAGGAACTAAATCCAAAATGTCATTACGTTCAAATTGATTTAATTCTTCTTGCATAGCTATAATCCAATAATCATCAGTTGAGGCTTCTTTAGTATTTTTGGTTCAATGTTTGAAAAAAAAGATACATGACAATTTGATTTACTTGATTTCGAGTTCTTACATTAGTATTTGCTTCTCCAATGATATTTCAACAAGACGATTTCTTAAAGTTTTGGTGGAGTTCGAATTTCATTATTATTTGGTAAATTATTGTTCACATTATTTTCAATATTTTCAAAATCATCATCCATGTCATTTAATTTAGTAATAATCACTTCATCTTCAATTTTATGATTAGTTTTGAAACTTTCACCAAACGACACATGAAGTGTTTCTTCAATTAGTTTAGTTCTTTTATTATAAATTTTATAGGCTTTGCTTCGTTTCGAATATCTAATGAATATTCCTTCATCAGATTTCAGATCGAATTTACCAAATTTGTCTTTTGTATTTAATAGAAAACATTTTGAACCAAAAACTTTAAAATATGATATGTTGGGTTTTCTTCCTTTAAAAAGATCATACGGTGTACGTTTTGTTAAAGGTCTCGAAGAGTCTATTTATGACATAACAAGCAGTTGCTACAGCTTCTGTCCAGAAGTTTTTTGGTAGAGTACTTCCATTTAATAAAGTCCTAGCACATTCTTGAAGTGTTCTATTTTTCCTTTCAACAACTCCATTTTATTGTGGAGTTCAAGGAAATGAAAAATTGTGAACAATTCCTTTCTTATTACAATATTTTTCAAAAGATTCTTTTTAAAATTCACCACCGCGATTGCTCCGAATATTTTTAATTTTTAAATTTTTAGTATTTTGAATTCTTTTAGCAAATATTTTAAAATTTTCAAAGGTATCACTTTAATTTTTCAGAAATATTGTACTAGTAAATCTAGAAAAAATCATCTACATTTACGAAAACATACTTATTATAGTTTATTGCTTTAAAATTTATATGACAAAATCTTTTATTCCATAACCAAAGATCGTTTTCTTTGGCTATTAGACACATATTTGTGTTATGATTGACATTTGTATTTAATACGTAAATATTTCATTCTCTATTTCCTTCAAATATAAGATTATTATTTTGATCAAATATGTTGCATTTATTTTCCGAAAAAGTTATATTAAAACTTTTTGTCACATAGTTGACTTATACTAAGAAAATTATGTTTTGTATATTTAACTAGTGAAATATTTGTAATAAGAGGTAAGTTAGATGTACTGTCATTGCTCACATCATCTTTGTCGATGACACAGCCTTTGGAATTGTCTCCAAATGTGAAAGATCCTCCATCTGAGTAGATAATGTTAGTGAACGTATCTTTGAATTTCCTATCATCTATTTTAAGAAACCACTGTCAAGTATCCACTTTCCTCTTTTCTTATTTAGTATCTGCAAAATATAGGAATGACGATGGTACCTACTTTTTATTAGGGTTCTAAGGGTTAGATCTTAGAAAACCAAACCCAAGAAGGTTTAGAATTCCCTTTATAAGTAAAATCTTTATTTTTATGAACTGAAATTACAAAAGATTTAGTATACTTATTTCTGATTGAATTATTATTAGTTTTTGGTACCTAAATCTTTATAGTATTTGTGTTGCAAACTTCTTTCTCTTAAGTGAAAACCTTTGGTTTTTGTTTTTTATTTTAAAAAATTCTCATGTAAATTGAAATTTTTATATGGTGATTTATTCTTCTTTGAACTAATCTTTGAAGAATTTGTATATCCTAAACCTTTCTTATTAAAAGTAGTTTGAGAATTACTAATAATCTTAGAAAAATTTTCTCTTCCTTTATTAAAATTATATACATTTTTAGTGATATTTTCTAACTCATTTTTGGGACTGGTATTGTTTAATTCAATAATTTTGAAATTTGATTTTAAATCATGATTTTCTGAAGCTAGTGTCATATTCTTTTCTTTTTGCACTTCTATTTCATTTTATAGCATAGTGAGTTGAGAAGAAACATTAGCAAAGATTCTTGTGTTTTAACAAGTTCTTTTTCTAAGATTTTCTTTTCATCTCTTTGCATATCAACTTCTATTTCATTTCTATTTAATTTTCTAGAGCATCTTTATACTTCCTTCTAACTTCTTTTAGTTTATCCAATAGCTCTGAGTTTATTTCTTTTAAATCATCAAAAGTAAAGTCGCTTACATCGTTAGTCAAAGCCATAAAGCAGACATTGGCTTGTTCAGAATCACTTTCAGTGTCACTGTTTGATGATGAAGATGATTCTGAATCATCCTATGTATAGAGAATGCTTACTTCTTTTTATACTTGTCCTTATTATTCTTGTACCTATCTTTCTTTCGGTTAGGACAATCTTTCTTCATGTGACCCTTCTTATGACATTCATAACACTCGAGAGTTGAAGCCGATGGTTTATTGCAATTGTCTCTCTTGTTGTTTTCGAATTTCTTGTTCTTTCTAAATTGTAAAAACTTTTTGATATTCCTTGCTATAAAAACCATGCCATCCTTATCTGAAACCGAATTTTCTTATTCATCTTGGAAAGAAGTATTCATTTTATCTTGGGCTTGATCTCGCTAGGCCTACAAATTTACTTCATAAGACATGAGATTTCCTATCAACTCTTCAGGTTTGATGGTAGAAATGTCATTAGCTTCTTTAATAGCTAAGACTTTTCATTCTTATTCATCCGCTAAATAGTTTAGGATTTTCGAGACAACATCAAAGTCTGAATATTTTTCTCCTAGTGCCAATGAAGAATAATATATGTCTTGGAATCTAGAATGCATTTCATTTATAGTTTCATCCGGTTTCATTCTGAAATTTTGGAATTGATTTTTGCGTTTAGAAATCTTACTTTGCTTAACTTTGTTAGTTCCTTCATGTGTGATTTTTAGAGTTCACCAAATTTCATAAGCAGTTGTACACATGCTAGATCTATTAAATTCATTCTTATCTAAGGCACAAAATAACATATTTATAGCTTTCGCATTTGATATAGCATCTATCTTTTGTATGTTTGACCACGGTTCATATGTTGTAGTAGGTATAGTGTTTTCATTTTGAGTAATACTCCAAGTATCATATCCATTTGCTTACATATAAATTATCATTCGTGTTGACAAATAATTGTAATTCAAACCATTAAATAGTGGTGGTCGTGCAGTGGATTGACATTCAATAAAACTTGTGTTGGTGTTATTTTCCATATTAACTGAATATCAAGTAACTATGTTATGGTTATATGATGACCATGCTCCGAAACCGAATGAAAGTGACTAAGGATCGTAATATAGAATATTATCTAAGTTATCTACTAGCACAGAATTTAAATATAACAGTAAATAGTAAAGTAAATGACACCAAGGATTTTTATACTAGTTCGAAATTCCAGTTCTATGTCTAGTCCCAGACTCCTTCTAGAATTTAACTATAACCCTCTCTTAACTCGAAGGAATAGGTACTACACTGCCTAAGCAACCGAACAAGACTTAACCCGCCTAAGTAGCGTAATAGGATTTCAACCACCTGAGCAACCGAACAGGACTTCTAATACAAACAGTGAAAATTGCTTCTGACTAAGTATGCTCTTGATTAGTACTGATAAGTCAATAACGTACACTCTTTATATAATCTTCTCCTTTGTGGTATTTCATGTAATTTGTGAAGATGGGAAGTTTAATAAATCATAAATGAAATTTTGCTTAAATGTACAAGTAATTAGAATGAGAGTTTGAATGCTAATGGCCGAATTATTAAACAATAAGAATAAGAGAATTGAATCAGAAAATTAGGTGATTAAAACAAATGATTTGAAGGCTATATATAGTGTTTAAGTGTTACAACTTATCATGAAAAGTAGCAATCAGAAGATACAGACAAAAATCTTGAATCAAGGGTTGTTTCTGTTTGATGAAGTGACGTGACTTTTCAGAAAAATAGCTGTAATGCGATTTCAGTCGGCTGAACAAAAGAAATCAGTCGGTTGAAATATTTAAAATTCGAATCAGAGAAGAATCAGTACAAAAGCATCTTATTCGGTCGACTGAAATGGGTAGTTCAGTCGACTGAACATTCATATCAAATTGTGCATGTGCATAGATATTCAGTCGACTGAACTAGGCATTTCAGTCGGCTGAATTTCATGTTCTATGCCATACTCATGATTTTTCAAAAATACTTTTATATGAACAAGTGTAATAAGAACTTTGATATATGAACTATGATTTGTAAGCTTTGAAATTGCGTGTGCATGTGCATGTACCACTTTGGAGAGATTTTAAAAAAAATTAACTACAAGACCTAGACCATAGACGTACCATAGACAAATTTGAAGCTTCTATCTAGAATCTAGTCTACAGTCTATTTATTGAGTAAAATAGTATCTTCTCCTGCAAATATGGATAATATCTTCTCATGCAAATATGGTTAGTTCACATAACATTTATTTATATAGTTGGCACAATCAAAACATCAAAAGTAGGTTCTAAAAAATTGAAGCAATAATACAAACACAACAGTTTATAGTGGTTCGACGTTGTGTGCCTACGTCCACTTTAAACAGATTGCTTTATTCATCACTTTTTAAACTAAATAATAGGGATCGGATGGAAACCCTTATTTACAATAGAGTACAAAGCAACTAGCAGCGTAAAAGTCCTGAAAATGAACAACCAAACCTGTATTTATAACAAAGATGGCTAAATATCTCCCTAAAAACCCGACAGATGGGCATTCAGTACCATATGGACCCACAAGAGAGATCGCATGGCCCTATTCCTAAAGAATAAGGATCGATACCAATCTCTATCTTAGAGGAATTTGGGGGTGCATTACCTGTTGTACTTTCGCATGTTGAAATAGGCTTAGCCTCTAACTTTCATGCCAACCAGATCAGTAGAACTCAAGTTATTTCTTTATCCTTGCTTGAATATGAATTGCTTGCCGATTTCAGGCGATCTCTATTGAGGGAAGAAGGCCGATCCCTCTAACTCCATCCTTTTGAGGTGTGATCCCTAGGGTAGGATCCCTGGGGTCCCTAAATCTTGCTCATAAAATTTCATATGCATTGGACTTGTGAATCTTGAGATATTAATTGTTTTATTTTGAACTACATTAACTTCCCGAAATGTATTGATCCCTATTTTAGAAGTTGATTTTGCAGATCCCTCCTACATGTTGAACCATATTCCATACTACGATCATTCTGCATTGCATATCTCTCAATTTCCTTCGATTATGGCTTCGTTTTACTATCTACACTTGACTTCTGGACCCCACAATCATCACCTTGGAATTACTGACCTTGATGATAGTCAAATCTAACTTGTTCAATCAGTTCAAATATAGTCGGGTCAAAATGTCGAATAACACTTGCCCCCCAAAGTATATCTTGGCTAAATATGACGCGCTTTAAATCGAAGTAGGTTAGAGTCATCGAAAAGAAATCCATCTAGTTTTCTAATAATTGTTGTTCTTCCATCGAATTATTTTCCTAAAACATTGAATCTCTCTTTGGTTGTCATGATGTTTGGTCGATTTCCAATAGCATAAATCCAGGATTATAATCCATCAACTAATGTCTGTGTCTGATTCCACGAGACTAAAAAGCTTTTGTTATTTGATCCACCATTGAACATGGAGGCTTCAGGTTTGTATTCAAATTCTATTGATTTCAAAAATTGAATTTTTAGAATATTCACGTTCACGTTTGGGTACATGTTCTTGTTATTGGCTCCCAGACGTGTTTATATGTTCACGGGTTGTCGCATATTTTCGTTGAGTTAGATAACTTTGTATATAAGTGCTTTGTATAATTCTCATGTCCACGTTTATATGTCCAAGTGCCCATAGCCGATCCCTTCTTTTGTCTATTTTCTTATAGAATAGGGATTGGATGGATCCCCAGTTCAAGGGATCAGTACCGATCCCTTAGCATATTGGAAACTCGGCTCAATTGGCTTCGTGGTACATTTAGAAGCATACAGATCCCTCAACCTTCGTATTATAGATAACATTATCCTTTTAATTTCTAACTTCGTTTCGTGTTCCCTTTCTTCCTTTTACCTACCCACGACGAACCCTCTCTTTAGTTCTCGAAGGCCAAACCCATCCCCTTCCATCAATCCAACCCCAAGCATTACCTTATTCCTTGAATTCACTACCTTCCTTCATTCCATCTTCAAGCTGACCTAAAATCGAGAATCTTTCACTAGGAACTCATAACTCTTTAACTTAGGTTGGTTTTATTGCTTTTTATCTTAGTTCTTATGACAAGGTAATGGGTTCTACTTTATTGGCGAATGGGTTAGAGTTTAACATAATGAAGAGAGGATGGTCGAAATCATTTGGGAAGACGAGGCAAATGATGGAGTGGGGATTAGCATAATTGTAAATAAGGAGGAAGAAAGGATGCGTAGAATATAAGGGTTGGTCAATAGTCTTGAGAGATAGCACAAAAGTATGGGAGAAGATGGATCGGTCATTTTCGGCTTGCATGAAAGGTTTGGTAGTACAATGAAGGGAAGGGGTCGGTTTTTTTGTTAGTGTTGAGGGATTTGTAGTTTCTGTTAGTTTGTTTCAGATGGAGTGATCGGTTGCCGCCATGGAAAGGGATCGACATGGATTGCTTAGAGAGAGGGATCAATTGTCTTGCTTTGGAATAGGGATCGACATATATAGGGATCGGCTATATAGGGATCTCTATTTATACTTGGATGATTATAGGCTTTGAATTAAACTTGAAATCTGATCCTTATTCACTTGTTTGAACAAACCAAAGCAATTCCATCCAAATAAACTTGAACATATGACGATGATGAATAAAAGGACTTGCATATACATTATTGAATTTGAAATTAAACAACCAAATTCCTGGGACTTTGAACATGAATTAAAACTTAACATATGGACTTTAATAACAAGTTTCACACTTCGACATGCCGATGATTGATCCTAAAGCTTACGCAACCAATCAATCTATTCGTCAGTTGAAACGGTCAATGATGACGGTCACTCTGGTCTGGATCCAAAGTCGCATCGTTTACTTTTCTTTTTTGAGATGCTTATCTCTGCACTACATGATACTGCACCAACTAGCATACACTTAGCACAGGGGGACAGGTAAACTTTTCTAATCTCGATTATCTACCGACTTTAGTTGATATGGACTCTAGACATTCAGAGCGTCTTGCTGCAATGTCTTTCGGACCAACTTCATAATACAGAAATCCCAGAGCTAAGTCAAGTTCCACAACTATATCTAGCAGACTTTTCCTTGATCGTCAAACTGAACAGCTGAAAATTTCCGACACGTCGACCGATCTTTTCACCGACGATCCATCCTTCAAGTAGAAGATAAAAGTTCTGCCTCCGATGCTATAGGCAAGGCCACTATTCGCAGACTATGTTCTAGACACGGGGTTCCATTTGAAGATGTTCTAGTTCCTTCAATGAACGATAGGGTTCATTCGCCCTCAGAGGGGTGTACAGCATGTAATATGTTCATGTGCTAGGCCGGGTGTATGTTGTCCTTCGATTCTTTTATCTATAAGATGCTAAAATATCTCGGAATAGCTTCCACTCAACTACACCCGAACAATTATGCCTTTCTCCGAAGCAACTTTCCTATTATTCATGAATGTTCTGTTCCGCCCACCATATCCTGAGGACATCATGTTTATTTACAACTTTAAACAACGGACATGAAACCTTTCTTACATTTTCCACAAGCCTTCGCTCAACTATCAAGTCTTTACGAGTGCTTGGAACAAACTCAACCTCTTTAAACATGAATGGTTCTACTGTCCACTGTCTACCTGGCTTCGTGAAGCGATGGTTGGAAGGATGTATGTATCATCTTTTCTTTATTCTCAAAATTTTTAGTCCAATTCATATCCTGAGTCGACTAATATTTTAAAAGTTTACAGGTGTCCATCCACGTCCAGAGGGCGATAGCTTCTCAAGGGCAATTTTTGCTATTCGTGCCACCCCGGTTGGAGACATGGACATTAGACTCCATGTAACCGATGAATGATTATATCTATTTAGGCTGTTGGAAGAAGGTCGTAACGTTGGGCTTCCAAGAAGCATTGCACTACCAAGAAATGCTGTAAAACAAGAAGGCAATACCAATAAACCTGTTGCACAGTCGAGGGGATACGGGATGACGTTGAAGAGGGTGAAATTAGGGGTTCCAAGATCAGCGAGCCTAGTGATGCTGATGTAGGCCCGAGAAATGCGCCCGTGGTCGAACCGTCACCAGGCGCAAAACCTCATATGACAGCAAGAAGAAAAAAATAGCTTGCATATAAACTCCGTAAGAGAAAAACTGCTAAAGAGCCTAAGTTTATTATCACTTCCATCGATGAAGAGTCATCCTTCCAAAATTTAGAAAGCTTGATGGAAGGATTTTCAAATCTTCAAATCCCTGATGATATTATGACTTCCCCAACATCAATATTAGGGGGCTCAATTCTACCACCATAAGTGGTGACAACATTCTTTCCACCAGCGAAGGGGAGAAAACTCCTATGAGCAAGGCTACAGCAACTGGTCTGTTGGGGGGACACTAGTACACTCACAACATGTGCACTTCACAACACGATTTTCATTTATCTTTTGTTCAACAATTATTTGTACACTTTTGTTTGATTTTTAGGTGTGATGTCTCAATTCTGAGCTTTTGATCGCTTGAGGGACTCCTCAATGTAGTATAGATCCAACTGCAATTCAAAATAGTGTAGGCGTAGAAAGAGATGATGACCAAGAAAGAAGTCGTCGCTCAACAAATCTTCATCTTCTAAACATAAGTCCCAGTCTCGGTCGTCTCATCAGGAGTTCAACCTAATCTTCCTATAAACAGTGGCGATCAGACTTCTTTTAATGGTCCTCAAGTTGCTGTACCGCCTAAGCAATATTTTGGTTCATCTAGCTCCAGACAATCCCATGACCGTAGGTCAAGCAAATTCCCAATCACCACTTCTGATCCATTTTTGCCGACTGTGGCTTCTAAGGCTTCCGTAGTGGAATAATTGGCTGAATGTAAGGTCAATTTCCCAAAGATTTGCTTCGATGGGCTTAAGTTCCTACCCTTCTTTCACACAATCCTAGGGAATGCTAAAGCAAGTTCTCTCACATGTGTCAAAGACGTTTTTTAGCAACATAAATCATTCCAACACTGAGCAGAAAAGATCTTCAAGGTGTCTATCGAAGGGGCATTAAATCGATCGTCTCAAGCTAGAGGCGATGCGTGATAAAGATATAATTAAACATCAAGACAATGGGATGTCCGTGTTGATGGTGAAGCTAACCGAGGTGGAAAAAAGTGCCAAAGAAAAATCTAAGGCGGTGAGTGTCTAAAAGCCACCCTTAAAAAGGAACTTGATGCTGCCCTCAATTGCAGCGGTGCGCATGCCTTGGAAAAGATACCTTGCCAAAAAAGAAGAATATTTGGCCCGCCACGTTGAAGATCTTGAAGAACTCCTTAAAAAGGAGAGGAAGAGAAAATTGAAGCTCAGGAGGAGTCGCAAAGATATTGTGAAGATACCATTGAAGCCCAAAATTTGAAAATTAAGCTTGACTAGCAACTTGCTCAAGTTGAAGTCCTCAAAGAAGAGGCAAGGGAAGCGGGATGCAATGAGATTAGAGAATAGATCGAGCCTGATTAGAAGATGTCATAGAAGCCGGTCGAAATGAAATTAAGGACAAGTTCGATCCCCTGATCATTGAATATAATGCTAAAGTCCTTATCCATCGCGATTTGAATTTTTTTGGAGAGGGCTACCGCGAGTCGCTCGCCAAGGCCTAGGAATACATTGCAAAATGAAAAAGAAAACCCTTGGTGATGATGATTTAGACGAAGAGAATTTGGTATGAGGGTTCCTTACGGGTATGAATCTTTAGACCTTGCTACTTCGAGACTTCGATACTTTGAGATTCTAGCTTCCTCCGGCAAAAGGAAAAATACTGTTGAGTCTTCGAAGTTTGATCCCAAAAGCCCCTCTTCTTTTCAAGCAACTGGATCATCAGTTTCTCTCTGTCCAGTATAGGATCTAAGCTACGATCCGAATAGACTCGGTTATCAATCTAACATGCTGACTCCAATTCTAGAAGGGAGCACTCTGGTGACAACTGAGAGTCAGTCGGAGGTAGGTATTTTGCTTTATTCTCCACTTTTTGACAGATTTCATTCTCCATACCCAATAGTCATGAGTTATCCTTGTTTCCACGAATCTACAGGTCTTTTGGGTCCTATCCAAACTCCAAAAAGAGTTGCCGCCATGGAGCAACAATCGACATCTGCCGAGATTCCGACGACCATCGACACTTAAGTTATCGGAGAACTTAATGATGACAAAGCTGAAGACCAGTCGTTGCTTGATGAGTCAGATAATGTTATGATTACTAATGCCACTGAACATACCTATGAGCTTAGCTTAAAAGAACGCATAGAGAGAAAGGAGTTGTTAAAGAAAAAAGCTAAGGCTAAACTCGTCGATGCAGACATTGATGATGACCAAAATCTTGTTCCATTACAAGTCATCCCACTTAGTGGCTCAGTTCCCCAAGAACTCCCTCCAAATTCTGAAAGTTCTCCTGCCAAGGGTGGCAAGGATCATGGAAAAGGACAGAGGAAGTTTGGGTGGTAGCGGCACTCCTAAGAAATACAGAAAGGAGAAAGGGCAGAAGAAATAGTCGCCATTCCATCTTAGTTTGTACATAGTTTGCATAGTTGTTTTTCTCTTTTGTTGGCCATGATTGTGCGGTTTCCATTTTTGAATAAACTTGTATCATAATTTTTGAAGTTTATTATATAAATAATAGTTCTTTGATTTTTGCCAAAATCTTATCTGAATTTTATATTTAAGTACTCGAGCTATTACTTTCCATTCAAGATACTTGTAATTC
This sequence comes from Allium cepa, assembly GCA_030765085.1. Lineage (NCBI taxonomy): Eukaryota > Viridiplantae > Streptophyta > Magnoliopsida > Asparagales > Amaryllidaceae > Allium > Allium cepa. The sequence goes on from CM060932.1 coordinate 401,502,168, forward strand.
GTTGCTCTTTGATGTGGATGATAATCGATTAATTCTATCCCAAGGCCTCCATGTGGTCGCGGTCATGGTCTTGATTCGTACCAAACACGGGGATCAAGCCTTAAAGTTATGCTATCGAGTTCAGCAATTCAAATAATTATACCCTGCCCCCAATCTTGGGTTAGCAGAGTTAGATGTTGGATGGTCGAATTCCGTCCTTAGCAAGTTCATACTCCTATCGGTTTCAAGCCAGAATTTATGGAATAGTGAGTGGTCTAACTACACTCATCTTTTTTTTATACTCATATCCGCACATTGGAGACAAGAGTTAGTTAACGGGTGGTCAAGTCGCTCTCGACTTATGTTTATACTCCAATTCACACTCTAGAGGCTTAGAGTAATTTCAAAAACTAGTCAGATTGTACTTTCCTTAATTAATTAATTAGCCCCAAGTCCGGCGTTTAACTTAGAGAGCAATCGGTCGTGTCATGGTTGCTTTTGATTCATATTCGTCCCATCATTTGATAGGATCAAGTCATTAGATGGTCGAATCTCATCCATTCCTCGTAAAGCATTCCATCCATCAGGTTGTGAGTGTGAATCATCAAATGAATGGATGGATCACTCATTTCATTTAGTTCATTCGTGAACTTATATAATCGGCTAGTTCCAGGACCTTGCTCGGACATATCAATACTAGTTAGCTCGGTATTGTAACTAATACGTAGTGCTACAGCAAACATAAACATGAAGGAAATTCAAAATTTTATTTGCCAAATGGAAAGAAATGACATAATTTTTCTTATTACATATCTTTGAAAATTAATTGTTAAAGAAAATCCTAAAATTAAATACAACTGAATGAAAAGGAAACAAACTAAGTGCAATAGCATCGTAAATACTCGCTATTCGATGCCCTTGGGGTGTGATGCCATCAATAGTCGCTAGCTTGTAATTCCCTCTCCAAGCCTCTGTTCAATGACATATGGTCCTTCCCAAGTAAGATTCTTAAGTGACAGGTCAAGAAAAACCCATTTAAAAACAAGATCGTCGATTTTAAAGCTCCTAGGTCGGACTTTAGTGTTGTAGTAGCGGGCAGCTCGATGTCAGCGTGTAGCTACCGTCAAATCAGCTTCTTCGCACTTCTCATCTACAAAGTATAGAGATTCCAAGAGTAGATCTTTATTCATTCTTGGATCGTAGTAGGTCACTCAATGAGAATGAACTTTGAGCTCATCAGGAATAATGGTTTTGGATCCATAAGCAAGGGCGAAAGGAGTATGGTCAGTCGTGGACTTGAGAGTGGTCCTATAAGCAAATAATGCTGTCAGGAGCTCATCCACCCACTTGCCTCTAGCTTTTTCCAAATGCTTCTTCAAGATGAACTTTATGATTTTGTTCATAGCTACAACTTATCCATTGGCTTGAGGCTGAGCGACTGCTGCAAATTTCTTTTCAATATGATGCCTACATCAGAAGTCTTTGAATTCAGCACTGTCGAATTGAGTCCCATTAACTGTTCGTGGGAGACCAAAACGACAGATGATGTTCTGAACGATGAAGTTGATTACTTTCTTTGTTGTGATCATGGGTAATGGTTCTGCTTCGGTCCATTTGATAAAATAATCAACAACAACGATGACATACTTTGCACTACCTTTAGAGATTGGTAAGGAACCGATAATATTTATTCCCCGTATGGAAAATGGCCATGGACTGATCATATGAGTTATTTTCGATGGTGAAGCTCTCCTAACTTTTGCATACCTCTGGTGCTTGTCTCATCGCCTTATATTATCACTGGCATCTCGATTAATAGACAACCAATAATACCCATAACATAGTATTTTCTTTGCTAGGGTTTGGCTCTTAGTGTGATCGCCACATTTCCCTTTATGAACTTCCTTCAGGACCCATTTTATTTCATCATGACCGATGCATTAAAGTAGGGGGATGGAAAACCTTTTCTATACATAATTCCTTCCTGTATGATATAATGTGAAGCTTTATGAAGGGCTTGTCATTTTTCATTCATTCGTTCAGGAAGAACACCCTGTAGCAAATAGCCTTTAATCGGAGTCATCCATGACTCCTTCTCAAGCTCAGTCTCTAATATCTAGTTGATTTCCAATAGGTTTATGCTTAGGGGATTTAATACTTCGACTGGAACCAAGCCCATTTGTTGTTCATCCCTAGTGCTACCAAACTTTGCCAATGAATCGGCCTCTTTATTTTAATCCCGAGGAATGTGCGTAATATCATAGTACAAAAGTCAGTAAATAGCTTTTGGAGTTGGGTAACGTATGGAGCAAGTCACTGTCCTTTAGCTTGGCAATCTCCATGACTTGGTATACTACCAATTGTGAGTCACAAAAGATTTCCAGAGATTTTATCCCCAGTTCTTTAGCGAGTTTAAGTCCAGCAATCAGAGCTTCATACTCAACTTCATTGTTTGTTGCAGGAAAATCAAGCTTTAAAGCATAGTAAATTGACCGATCTATGGGAGTTGCAAGCACAATTCCAACTCCCGAACAATGGTCATTGGATGCTCCATCCATATATAACTCCCACCGTATAGTAAGGGTCTTTGGAAAATCATCTTATGTGGTAAATTCAGCTATAAAATCCACCAACGCCTAATCCTAGATAACCCTTCAAGGAAGATAAGTGATAGTGAATAGACTCAGTTCGATGTTCCACTTGAGTAACCTTCCAGATGCCTCGTTTCTCTGTAGGTAATGGCTGGACGGTGTAAACATTGATAGAATGTGCTCGAAAGTCGGGGTGAAGCTTTCATAAAGCAATCAACAATCAGTATGCTAGTTTCTTTACCTTCGGATAGTTTTTTTTCACACCTGTTAAATGCTTGATAACATAATAGACTGGTTTGTGGATCCGATTCTCTTTGCAAAGCAATGCGGCACTTATAGCGTGTACCGAAACGGCTAAGTAAATATAAAGTCTTCATGATCTACCAGCTTTAACAAGATGGAAGGTCTCTCTAAGTGATCCAGTAAAGCTTATAATGCATCTTTACAATTCTATGTCCATTCAGAGTTCCTTTTTCCTCTTCTAATTAAGTTCAAAGAAAGGAATGCATCTATCGGTAGCTCAGGAAATAAATTGGCTTAGGGCGACAACATTCCCATTTAGGCTCTGTACTTGTTTGATAGCCTTTGGTGCTTGGATATTGTGAATAGCCTAGATCTTCTCAGGATTAGATTCGCTTCCTTGGGCATTGACGATGAAACCAAAGAACTTTTCCGATGCAATACCAAAAGAACACTTCAGAGGTTTAATCGTAGAGGATATCGAATATTTCTTCCAAGTCTCTAATGTTGTCGCTAGACCATCATGACTTCACGAGCATATCATCCACATATACCTCTATCCTCTTTCCGATCCGATCTTCAAACATTCTATTGACCAGGTGTTGATAGGTCTCTACTACATTCTTTAGTCCAAATGACATTACTCCATAACAATATAACCAACATCGGTAATGAAATTGGTGTGCTTATGATCTACAATATGCATCGGGATCCGATTTTATCCTAAGTACACATCCATAAATGATAGCAACTCATGTCCTGCGATTGAGTTTACCAGCTGGTCGATCCTTAAAAGGGGAAAGCTGTCTTTTGTACAAGCCTGATTTAAGTTTGAGTAATCAACGCATGTATGCCATTTCAAATTCGCCTTTCTCACAAGTACATGATTAAATACCCATTTAGGATAGAGGGCATCGTGAATAAATCCATCATCTTTGAGCCTATCCCTCTCCTCTTTTAGGTGGCAGATCTCTTTGGATCCATGCCATGCCTTTTTTGTTTCAACGGGACATGCCTCAGGTCAATATTTAATGCATGGAATGCAATGGTAGGCAAGATCTCACACATGTCAAAGTGAGTCCAAGCGAACACGTCGAGGTTCACTCGGAGAAATCCAACAAGTTATTTCATCATCGAGGGGCTGAGCTGTGATCCGATCTTTATGACCCGTGACGGGTCGTCGTGGCTGACTATGATGTCAATCGTTAGCTCAGCTAGTGCAGCGTTAGTCTCTTTGGGCTCCTGCTTATCATCTTTCGGATCTATGTCTTTATAGAATCGACGGTGGCACCTGAGCCAAGGCTCAGATGTTGGTTGTCAATCTTTAGTGGCTTGGATATGGACAAACTTGTCCATACCCTTACCTCTTTTCTTTCGATGAACATCTCTCAACTCAACTACATAACAGGAACATCCGGTCACCTAATCACCATGAACAACTCCAACATCATTATTTGTCGGGAACTTCAAAGTCAAATATCAAAGGGGTCAAGAGCTGCCAAAAACTCAACTAGGATTGGTAGGCCTAGAAAAGCGATGTATGGAGAGTCAACATCCAGAGCAACAAATGGCAAAATCCACACTCTCTTACAGTCACCTTCTCCCAACTCCATGGGTAATTCAACATAATCAACAACTTCAGTTGCAGCACCGTTAAAGCCAAAAATGCAGGCTTTAGAGGTTTCAAGTCCTTGGCTTCCATCCTCATCTGATCATAAGATTTTTTTCAAAAATGATGTTTATAGAACTTCAAAAATCAACTGATATCCTTCTCACTAAAGTAGGGTCGATCATGGCCGAAATGACCATCGGGTCGATCGTTGGAGCCTTTACCTATTTCTAAATACAATATCATCTTTCATTGTATATTACTGCTTTGTTGGAGACCATCTTCTATACTCGAACAACATTCAAAATTCACAAGCTTGATCGCGCTAGCATAGCGCTTCATCTCATACCAACACTTATCTGCTGGATGTAGTCCTCTGACTATTGTATTGATCACTAATCTTCCACCAGTTTGTGCAGACTCCTCAGCCCTGTGTGATGCTTGTCCTTGGTTGGGGTCGGATGTCCCTTGCCCGCCATCCTGTAGGGTTTTACAAACTGCTGTAACTTTTTTTCTCAAATCAGTTTTTCGATAATATATTAGAGATGTCTGCATTCATTTGTGTTATGACCATAACACTCACGAAATAAACAATATTTACGGGTTTGTTTCTGCTTCTACGTGGATTCTTTCGGAGGAGGCTTCCTATACTATATGGTATTGCAGGTGGACAAATAGACATTCACTAGAGATTTATTCAGTGGCATGTATGTATCGTACATCGAAATTCAAGGCTGTCCTATTCCAGAAGCCCTCTTTTATTCTCGACTCCTATCTTCGCCTTTCTTTTGCTGATACAGTTTATTCTGGACATTCACCTGAACTTTTCCAGAACTACCACCAGAATGCTTTACTACAATGTTACTCTGTTCTCCCTGTCCACTTGGTCCCACAAAATTCTTCTTCCTAAAAGATCCGGCTTTCTCTTCCCTTAAATATTGAGCTGCCTTTGCATAGAAGAATTGCAATGTTGCAGGTGGCTTTCTGGGTAACCAATTGTCAAAATCAAATTTTGGATCAATCCCTCTCATTACACCCATCAATATTGCTCGGTCATTTGGATTACTGATTTCTATGACAACTGTATAGAATCTCTCTAAATAATCTTTCAATGATTACCCCGGAGCTTGGATCACGCTGGATAGGGACATTACATCTTTGGAGTATGTTGCGTACATACGGAATTGCTGCACAAACATTGTTGTCGAATTACCAAATCTAGAGATCGACCGCGAGGGTAATCTCGCAAACCACATCATTGCTATTCCAAAGAGAGTGGCAGGAAAACATCTACACTCGATCGCATCATCTACTCAAGTGGAATCCATTAGCCATTCATATCTCAAGATGTGCTGCCTAGGGTCGGTTTTTCCCTCGTAGGCAGGCATCGATGGAATGTTGAACCTCCTTGGATACTCTATATGTATGACATTATCAATGAAGGGGGTACGACTTCTCAAGATTCCCTGGTCGTCATTGGTCAAGCCTTGGCTGTCTCACTAACTGCATAACCATAGCTGACAAGTCCAGTGTTTGGATAGTTGGTGCCAAGCGGTGGCCGTGTTCCACCTCACATGAATGGTCTGGTCGATGTCTACGGGCAGTTTCACGCCTTATTGGTTCAACATCCTCTTAATATAGATCATGTTAATTCACTTCATCGTTATTCCGAGGAAGCAATTGGTAAACATTCAACTAAACTCCATTATCCAATTCAGTCGCAGTAGCTCCTACTTGGAGCCCATCATGGAATGGTAAATTCCCTCCTTTGAAGGAGGGATCGGTACTGATCCCAATAGAGGGATCGACATCGACCGGTCTTGGTAGACAGGTTGGTTTGCCTGCTAATGCCTTGAGGTTTCTACGCGATACCCTTCAATTCTACGATGCTTGTGTTTATGATATTTTTTCGATGAATTAGAACTCTCCAATGCAAAGTAAGGGGTTGGTTCCCTTCTAGCTCTCCCTTGCTACTGCTGGTTGAATTGGTTCATTAAATCAATATTGGCTTGAATCTACCGATTCAATTATCGACAACTGTCTACTAGATCTCTCATCTGATTCTAAAATTCAGCTCTTATAATGGAATTAGTCGGATTCTGGACATCAACTGGATTGGCATTCACATCCATTGGTTGACTATTTGGGCCTCCTTGCTGGATGCTAGCATTCTCATTTCCTTTTGCGTTTTGAGAATTTGATCTGGTGTTCCTAACCATTGTTGATAGATCTTCTTAAACTTTTGCAAATCTGAATAGAACAAGCAAGCTTCTTAAAGGTAACTATGGATCTCCTTCGGGGGATTTGTGCAATCCAGTAGCAACAAAGGGATCCTAATAAGATGATAATCAAGTTTTTCAGCGTAAGCACCAAAAATTGGCACAAACACCCAATGGATGTTTTGAAGGGAAATAAATGGAGAATACAAAATGAAAAAAGATAATAATAACCAAGAAATAGTAGTAAATTGGAGCAATAACACGAACATAATGATTTATAGTGGTTCGACATTGCATGCCTACATCCACTTTGAATAGATTGCTTTATTAATCACTTTGTAAACTGAGTGCAATAGGGGTCAGATGGAAATCCTTAGTTAGAATACAAGGCAACTAGTAGCATAAAAAATGAACAACCAATCCTGTATTTATAGACAAATATGGTCAAATATCTCACTGGAAACTCGGCAGAAGGACCTTCAGAACCATATGGACCCACAAGAGGGATCGCAAAGCCCAATTTTCAAAGAATAAGGATCGGTACGGATCCCTATCTTGGATGAATTTGGGGATGCGATCTCTATGGTGGCTTCCGCATATTGAAATATGCTTAGCCTTCAAGTTTCATGCCAATTGGATTAGTAGAACTCGAGTTATATTTTGATCCTTGCTTGAATATGAATTGCTTACTGCCGACCCTATTGAGGGAAGAAGGCCAATCCCTCTAACTCCATCCTTTTGAGGTGCGATCCCTATGTTAGGCTTCCTAGGGTCCCCACATCTCGCTCATAAAATTTCATATGCATTGGACCTATGGACCTTGAGATACTAATGGTTTTCTATTGAAATGCATTAACTTCCGAAACATACCGATCCCTATTTTAAAAGTTGATTTTTTCTGATCCCTCCTATCTGTTAAACCATATTTCATACTTCGAACATTCTACATTGCATATCTCTCGATTTTGTTCAATCACGACTTCATATTACCACCTGTACTTGACTTTTAGACCCTACAATCGTCACCTGGAATTATTGGCCTTGATGATAGTCGAACCTAACTTATCCAGTCGGTTCGAATATAGCCGAGTCAAAATGTTGGATAATAGTGTGAAAAGGATTTTTACATTTCGACAAGTTATGGTTTAACATCAGAAGCCAAGTGGACTTTTCCAACATTTAGAAATTCTGATATGGAAAAGAGAGATTGTTTCTATGGATTTTATAGGTGGCTTGCTGAGATCAAAAGTTGGGAACGAGAGTATATGGGTTGTAGTAGATTAATTGACAAAGAGTGCCCATTTTATTCTAATTAGACCCACAAGGACATCAGAAAAATTAACCAAGATTTATGTAAAGACTATAGTAAGGCTACATAAAGTTCAAAGTACTATAGTTAGTGAATGAGACCTATTGTTTAATAATGAGTTTCGATGGAGCCTACAGAGAGCTTTGGGTTCAAATTTTCATATGAGTATGGCTTACTATTCTCGTACAAATGGAAAGACTGAGAAGTCAACAGAGTGCTAAAGGATTTTATGCTAGCATGTGTACTAGAATTTTGTGGATCTTGGGAAGATCACCTACACTAATTGGAGTTTTCATACAATGATACTTAACAATCCAGTATTAGAGTGGCACCTTTTGAGATGGTTTATTGAAGACCTTATAAGTCACTCGTATATTGGTGCAAGAGATAGGCTCGAGTTGATACTGGATCTTGTAAGAGAAGCTTAAGAAAACGTTGAATTGGTTTAACAAAGAATGAAGGTGCTAAATCGAGGCAGAAGAGATATGCTGATGGGAGCGAAAAGACTTAGTGTTTGGCGTACGAGGTAACTCGTTTGTTAAATTTTGACCAATGAGAGGCACTCAAGGTTCAAAAAGGCTAAAAAGTTAGCATGGAGATATGTAGGCCAATTTCTAATAATTGAAAGGATTGGTAGAGTCGCCTTTAGATTGAGTTATTGAGTACTTTTGCTACGATCTATAATGTGTTTTATGTATCACATTTAAGAAAGTGTGTTCGAGATCCCGAGGCAGTAGTAAGTCAGAAAGCTATGTATGACTTTGTTGTGGAACCAAACATGACATATGTGAGGAAACCCAATCGAATAGTGGACCGAGATGCGAAGGACCTTTGGAATAAGGTTGTGAAGCCTTTGCAAATCCAATGGAGTGATAACTAAGATGATTGTTCTTAGGAAATAGAAGATAGACTAAGGAGGACTTATCCGGAGTTGTTTGCTTAGACTTGGCACATATGTTTACTATGTTTTGTTGAAGAACATGTAAATTTATATATAATGCTATTATGCTTCATTATGTTATGTATTAGTAGATACACTGGTACATTTTGTTTTAGATATAAGGGCATGGAACTTATGTGTTTATGCTAAAGTAGACATGGGAAAAAAGAAATTCACTACCATACTTTATTTGAATTTTTAGGACGAAATTCCTATAAGAGGGAAACATGTAACACCCCATAAGTTAATAAATAAATAATTAATGGATTAATCATTGGAGTGATGATTTAAGCAATTTAGTTACGGAAGTAAATGCGAAAATAAGCAAAGTAAACATTTAACGGACGTTTATTTACTTGTAGATAATTAAATCCAAATGAGAAAATAATCTAGTATGATTAGTAATTAGGTATACATTTACTTATTTTATTGAAAGCAAATTTAAGAAGATAAATTAAATGGAAGAGAGTTACAGCGGTCAACAGACCAACTTATTATGCAATATTTTATGTTTTCATAAAACAAAAACATAACTTAACATTTTTAATGGTGGGGCCTAAGAAGAAAAGAAGAAGATAAAAAGCTAAGGAAAATGTAAAGTTATTAAAGATGAAGTAAACAAAGATAGTTAGGTGAGTGAAAACAACCATGATTTATATGATGGGTTTATACGTGTTTACTGATTAAATTGACATGAAGATTCAATATGTTGATTCAAATATGTTTTTATAGATGGGTTCTGATTTTGGGAATTTGCCCATGAATAAATAATTAGTCATGGGATTCTAAAGGAACTGTTCTTTGTAGAAAAGGCTTAAAATGCCAAGTTTAGAAAATTTATGTAAGAAAAATATGTTTGCAAATTTCCTAAGATATTCTATAATTATTATAATTGATATTTTAAATTAAAACACATTTAGGCAGAAGGAAAATATGAGTGCTGAAAGGAAAGTATAAGAGGCTGATGGGTGATTTACAGGGAATAAGTATATAATAAATGGTCAAGAGACGAGATCCATAATAAGTGCTTAAAAGTTAGAAAAGTATTGTACTAATTGGAAAAGGACGAAGTCAGAATGAATGCGATGATGACAGTTGTAGAGGTGGCAACAGATGCTCTCAATTGTTAAGCTTTTGACATGTACCAGAGAGCATAAATCGAGGGTAGAGCATATGAACCGAAAGTAGAATGAACCAGTAAATACTAAGTATAAGTCTAGGTATAATAAATCGAAGGTGTTAGCAGAGGGCGATGGAGGAAACATAGACATCGGAGGTGATTTCTACGACCTAGCAAGGAGACTCTTCATGATGACAAAACAAAACTATATTTAACCAGGCTTCCCTAATATAAAATCAAGAGTAATGATTGCCAAGGCCCATTAACTTTTGGTGGAAAGTTAATACTGAAATCCACTAACTTTTGTAGGGGAGAATCAACACAAAGGCTTAAGGCAGCCAAGACAAGCACTTAGAACATTATGTAACTTACTATATTATGAAGATGGTTTCGGGATTTAGATGATGGAATATAGTTTTGGAACTTAAAGAAACTTAATAACTAAAGTTAAAGCCTAATGAATGAACAATTAGGTAGAGTATTTAGAAGTTGGTGTAAGTCCTGAAGTGACAACTAAAATAAAAGCATAAGTGTAACGCATGTATGCGGCTGAGACACGAAAACATTGGTATAAGGCTTGGAGTGGCAACCGAAACCGAAAACGTTGGTGTAAGGCATAAAGTGGAACCGAAACTGGAATCTTTGGTCCAAGGCATGAACTGACAATTAAAACATGAAAGTGTTGTTCTAAGGCTTGAAACATGAAAGCATTGGCGTAAGGTCTGAAGTGGAAACCGAGATGCAAAAACGTCTATGTAAGGCTTGGAGTGGCAATCAATGAAAACTTTGGTGTGAGGTTTGGAGTGGCAACCGATGTCGAAAACCTTAGTGTAAGGCCTTGAGTGGCAAGTGAGATACGAAAGTAGGGAACAAGGCCTTAGTGGCAGCCAAGTGTATAATTAAAATACTTAAAGAAAAGAAGAAGGCACAAGGCCTAAATGGTGGCTGAAGGCACTGTAATATTTGGTTTGAAAAAATTAGAGAGTGAGGCCTAAGTGGCAAACTAAGAAAATAGACTATAAGACCTAGTCATGGTATAGTTACATGTGTATGACACACTTGGTTACGAATTGTAATATGTATTTATGATTCATGTTGATAAATAGATGTTGCATAATAGTCAGTGAAAAATTCAGTCTGTGCTTTAACGGCATGGTTTCACCATATATTTCATTTAGGTAATATATACTCTTACCAAACTTTATATCCGACCCATTTTTTTATTATTGTTTTCTCCAAAAACTCACGGATACTCTTTTTAATAGGCTTAATTTATGGAAATAGACATGTTGCTTTTAGAAGATGAATGGATAATTTCAAGAACGAAGCAGGAGGCTTAATTGATAAATATAGTTGTTTTGTATTTGTTTTTGTAAGTGTTCATGTCGGCATCTTCATATGTCATGCATGACATTATTATCTATTTCTATTTATATTTTACCCCTACATAGACATGTTTTGGGAATTTAAAAATGTAAAGGCATTCATGTGTAATGGGAAATTATTTTACTACTCTATTTACTTAAATTATCGATTATATACTAAACTTGTTTTGTCGACGAAAGGTAATTTCAAGGCGACTCCAACACATTGGGTTTCACCTTTGGGTTTTGAAATGGAGGACGTTACAAACCTTGCTTTAGTTTTAAATTAATTTAATTTTAAGTTAAAATATAATTAGTTTTATTTTATTTATTAAATATTCACATTCATAATATGAATATCAACATATGATATAACCAAACTAATCTACGAGATACACGAGATTAATAATATAGGATATTTGTGATTATCTGGATTTATGATCGCATTATATAATATAATCATAAATATGTACAAACAATATATGTTAATATATGTGTGCTTATTTATAGACATATGCTAATACACACACACTGTTGGCCTTAAAATAAAAAATAATTTATTTTGTTATATAATACTTTCAACATTACTTTTTTTATTTTTAGCATGTGGGCTTGCGGGCTATGTAAACTATATGTTAACCCATCTTTGGACAAGGTTGTAGACAGGCAGATTTAACTCAAACGACTGTTTGGTTATCGAGGCCGAAATATGATGATATTGGTTCAGATGATTAATAGACGATCAATCATGAATGATAAATATAATTATGAAGTCGGGATTCAGCATAATCGATGGAGAAAATGCGTGGGATACTTGAAACATGGGTTTCGACAAAAGTCGAGTTGCTGTGGGTTGTTTGGAGTTTGCTTCGAGTCGCACTTCGATTTGCTTAGATTTTTCATAGTAGTCTCTTCGAGTCAGAGAGGGCCTTGCTTCGGGTCACTTAGGTCGGCATGTTTTCATGAGCTCCGCAGCTTACTCCGGGTCGGCATCCATCAGGCTTAAGGCGGCAAGATCACATCTTCGGGTCGACATAAAATTCCTGGGGTTGGCACCTTCTTGGATCGGCATGTTTAGGTGACTTCGGACCGGCACATTCACAAACTCGAGTCGACATATGGAACTGGGATCAGCATGTTGAGGCATTTCGAGGGATCGGCATGTTGCTACTTGCTCCGGGTCGACTGTGGCTTCTCTTCGGGTCAGCATCAAGGACTCGGGTCGGCATATAGGAAGTGGAATCAAGTCGACAACATCTCGCTTCGGGTCATAGCACGAGTTACTTTGGGTCACAGGCGGGGATGCTTTGGGTCAAAGATCTGGCTTCTTCGACTCGGCAATAGATCTTTAGGTCGGCATAGGAACTTGAGTTTTGGGGTCAGCATGTATTTACTTCGAATCAGGGACGAACTTACTTCGGATCAATGTTGGATCTACTTTGGGTTACTACTCGGGTTTCTTGGGGTCAGCATGTTATATACTCCATGAAAGCAATGGTCGACTATGAACTCGACTATAGTATTGGTGGGTCTATATCACCGAGGAAGCCCGGTAACTCGGATTTTGTCTATAAATACAGCGGGCAAAGCTTCAGAAAAAGGATCTTCATTATATTTCCTGTTATCTTCTTCACTAAGGCTACTCTGCCATTATTGTTTTAAAAACTCGGGATTGTAGCCGTAATGTATTCTGATATCAATAAAAAGAAAATTTATGGAGCGGACGTAGGCCAAGTCGGCCGAACCACTATAAATTATGTGTTATTACTGCTTTCCTTTTAATTTTTACCGCTCTTCATAAATATACTCTCTTCATACACTCTATTTGTCATATGTGATTGTTAGTTGGTGCTTTCATCAATGAATGGGTGTTAGTGACCAATTTTGACGCTAACACTATATAAGTTCAAATAAATGTGTTTTCATAAATAAACTTAAAATTCAGATATTTAAACTCATTTGAATTTGTTTCATTTCAATCAAAAGAAAAAAATTCTTACATATATAGATTACATGTAACGTAATATATGTGTGAGTGTGTCGTGCGTGCTCGCACGCATATGAGCGCACGCATGCGTGCACGTGTGTATATTTGTCTTGCGTGCGTGCGTGCGTGCGTGCGTGCGTGCGTGCGCGTGTGTGGGGGAAGGGGAGAGGCGTGTGCATTTATTTCAAAACTTACGATTTAAAATTCAAATTGTAACCTTATTACTAAAAATAAAACTATATATATAATGATTATTTTAAAGCCCTAAGAAATATTTTATATAAATGCAAACCCGAAAAATGAATGACGCATGTGCATGAATGTGAGCACGTGCATGAATGTGCATGCGCACCCGGACGTGCGCGCGCGCACATACAGATATATATAATTTAAAAATATATATACACACGCACTCGTATATTATTATATTGTATATACATATTAAGTTTCTTATTTGATGGCCGAATAGAAAATTTGTCTTTTCTAATATGTGTGTGTATGTATATGTATATGTATATATATATGTGTGATATTCTAACAGCTAATATTAAAGAATTTACGTACTTTATTGAAGTATAGTATCGGCAGCGGTTCAGTTGCTTATAAATAATTTAGGCAAAATTAAATTTCTAATCTTTATTTTGCTACACTCTAAGTAACGATATTTTATGCATGTTTTCTTTACTTCATCACTATTTTATAAAATATTTAGAGTTGTGTTAATCGTCAACAACCCATTAATATTTATAGATAATTATGCAATGCCACTTTAAAGCCATTAGTTCAATCCGGTAACATTTAGCAATTAATTGATTTGCTCTGACCAAGTATCTCGATTTTAACCTAACTGCCAGTTATGATGATACTAAACTTTTATAACGATAGAGACGAATCCCCTCTTGAGTAATATTTCATTTTAAGCGGTTCAACGTGTAACCAACAATAGTTGTTACATGATCATGATGTCACGTGAGTGATCATAATCAAAGTACAGTTTAGGTACTTACGGCCAACACTCTTCTCAAGTCTGAAGACCGCTGCACATTATCACGTGAGATATCTATTTTAAATTAGTTGTTTTAATCTATAGAAGGCTCTTGGTGAGTCAATTTGTGATTATATAACCATAAGTATGCAATCCCATGGTGTCCCCAATGGTCATGAGTAACTTACCGTTCATTGTATGACTGAATAGATGTATTAATTTCTTTTCTCGATATATCTTGACTAAGGAAAATTTAAGGATAAGTGTTTACATTTTCGTATCAAAATTCATGGTTACAAACACATTGAACTGAAATCGATTAAATATTTTTCCTAATTATTTTCTACATATATATTAAATGTATTCAGATCATTACTTATATCACAACATAACAACACATACAATAGAAAACAAAATCAAAACTTTTTTTTTGATAAAATTCTTATACAGTAGTTAGGTTATCTAATAAATTACATAATTTCTCCTTCGTCACACCCTTAACTCTACCACTGGTAAAATACTAATGAGAAGAGAACCCATTCCCCAGGCATCATAATCTCACTATGGATTGATATTACTATATTTCGATTGTTGTATTATTCACACCAAGCTTATGTATGACCTATAATTTATTTATTTTCCTTATTAGACTCTTGGTAATGATTTGAGTAGAATTATGGATCAAGTTATTAGACTTGAAGACGAATAAGCTTTTCAAAAATGTTGCAGGAGATGCAGTATATGTGTTATCTACTATACATTATTCTATTATGTTGATTATGACTCATTATATCAACAATGGGTTTTATAATCATCCAACAACTATTACTTTGATCTAGTGAGTGACATCTTCATATATCGATCACGTTGATCTATTTATGTATTGATATTGTAAATTATCATTACTATGGGATTTTGTTAGAAATATGTATAAAGTGATAATGTTGTAAAAGATTTGTTTTTATGAAATGTAAATTTAGTTGCTATGTTTATATTGTTTATTGAAGAAAAAAATTGATCTCATTTTTTTCATTTGAAAATATACCGATGATGATTGCAGCATTATTTGTGTTCATTTTAGGATTTCAAAATGGGGTACCTTACAAAAACAAATGCAACATACATCATCAATTTGTAGATCAAGTATAGGAAGAGAGCATGTCACTTTCCAATCTTGATTTTTGTATCTAAAATTAATGTATGGGCAACAACGCTTATTTAGTGAGGACCAAACAAAATAGAATGACGCAATAGCTTTACAACATAAGTCCCTGGGTTCACCAACGTTGATCTTCACGCTAGTTATCCTACCCAATGTCTCTCAATATAACATAACCCACCCCCACCTAGTGTCAACACCATAATCTTCTCAAAAATAGTTATAAGCACAAATTACGCCTTATAAACCATTATCATTAACTCAAATCTATTATCCATGTCCATGTTATCCTTCTTCGGATCCAAGACTAATCCAACGGGAAGCATTATGTAAAGAGCCAGTTTTTCAGTCGTTTGAATTTAGAATATTTAATTGAATTTAAATATCTAAAAATGAATATTATTAGTTTAATCAGTTAATTAATTGAATTTGGAATCTAATGTGAATAAAAATAATTTCTAATGTTGTTTTAAATCTTATTTGAATTAGAATAGAGTTGGTAAACTTTTAAAATTGTATTTAAATTTAATAAACAGATATTGAAATTTTAATATTTAATTAACATGTAAAAATAGTCATTTTTGACACTATCTCGGATTACCATGAAGCCAGTTTCATTGGATCCATAATAGTGAGTTATTATAGGAATTCAAATTTCGTGTCAATTGGACTTACAGTTTTGTCGTGCGAGGCTGAAACGCTTAGAAATTTATTTAAGTAAATTTAATTAAAATAATTGAATTCGAAAACCTATCTTCCAAATACGATGGAATTGGCATCCAATATATATTTCATTGTGTTCAGAATAGAGGTAAAACATTATCAACGATGGGCGGCATGCTTCCTTTGGAGTTCGGAAACTTTTAGGATGAATAGTGTTTTTAATTGGCTATATAAGGACCTCTACTCCTCAAAACCAAAACCCTAGCCCTCAAATTCACAGCCGCCACCCTCAAAATGAACGGTCTGAAGCTTCAATCGTCTTTCTCAATTTTTGATCAATCCAGCCGCTTTCGCTAAAACTTCCTAAATGAATATTGTAAAGCACCTCAAGGTCTATAAATCCAACGGGTATGAACGAATTTGGAGCAGAGGATTGGCGGCACTTCAAGAATGAAGGCATGACATTCCACCCGCATTTTCTTGGCCTAGGGATAACTGGAGTTGGAGGCTCTTTGGCCGTTGGTGAGGCGTGGGGAGGGTTATTAGTGGGTGGTCTTCGATCATCTCTAGGGTGACGATGGAAGCAGGGGAGTTGGTCAAAGGCGAGGAGATGGGTTTCATTCGTGTGTGTCTGGACATGAATGAGAAGAGAGGGAGAAGATGGAAGGGGACGACCTAGATTTTTTACGGGATTTAAATAAAAAAGGATTTGTAAATTATTTTATAATAAATCGTGTAACTTTATACACGTCATATCTTCTTCATACGAGTTCCATTTCACACAAAAGGAATTGTGTTGGGTTCATATTGAGGAGCACTAAATTTTAGAGCTTGTTTGGATGGATTTGGAGCTAATGAAATTTTGGTTAAAATTAAATGCTTGTTTGATTTTAATCGAAATAAATCGCTACAACGACGACTGCAACCAAAGTGAGTAAAAGTCATACTCTCTGGCCCGCTTATAATTTTATATAAGTGGAAAATATTTCATTTATGATGATTGATGATTGTTTGGATGATGTATGATATATTATATATGTATATTAGTTGGTTGGATATATTCTCACATATTTTAGCGGATGATACCCTATACGTTCTCGTGTATGACCGGATGACCCTTTGTACGCACATTGTGTCACCCCACCTCTATATCCACGCTAGCCAAGGACACTACGGTGCAATGCCGTCAACTAGCGTGGAGAATAAGGCTGTTGAGGAGCGACCATCCGTGTAATTGCTTTGTGCAAGCACCGATATGTCAGATAGTACAACATGCATATGGCTTCAGGAGGAAATCCGACATACCGAACACAAAGCTACTACACAGTGGCTATATATAATCTTCGGAAACAAGTATAGAAATAAACATAACATAAATCAGTCACAGACATCCATATCAAAAAGGCGGAGAATGATATGAATATAACACATGAAAGTGTACATCAGAGTAGTGGTCAAACAAGATCCACACTATCACAAAGAATAGCTACAAGTGCTAGACAAAAGAATATGAATACATCAATGAGTCTATATCTCAAATGTATACAACAAAAACTACTAATCTAAGTAGTTAGCCAAAAGTCAGCGTGATAATTCCAAATGTGAAGTCAAGCAGAAGCAACTGTAACATCTCGGTCTGATCCGAGTATTATTTAATAAGAAAATAATAAACGGATCAGTGTAGCTATAAATATCAGATGAAATGATATAGAATAAGAGATATGGTATAAACGTATAATAACCATAATGACATACGGTGATAAGTATGTAAATGAAAATCAACAAGATATTAATCAATATCACAAGAATCTTCTCAAAGATCAAAAGGGATGTCATACCCTATATTTTTATTCACAAAAAGTTAATGACATATAAATTCACCAATGCACAAAAACTGATAAAACTTATCAATGAAAATCACGAAAATTGGTGAAACACAAATTCTAGAAATCATCACAAGAAATCCAGAAATCACAAAAGGGGGGAGGCCTATCACAAAACGGGAGTATGAAAACTCACCAACACGTGTATCACAAAACGGAACGCTATTCCATGATAGCTAACCATTAATTTTGAGCCGAGGCTCCACAAGAACGGCCCGAAGACCATGGGTCGCTAACCCACAAATGTGAGTCGAAACTACACAAAAACGGGGTTTAGTCTCCCTCGTAGACAAAGAGACATCGCACATTTGCTAGTCAAAATCACAAAAATGATCATCAACGATCATCAAGAAGTGTCAATTACAGTGAGCTAGTAAATATATAAGCTTAGCTTCATGTCCCATAACCACTAGCTTAACTTAAATATTTACGAACAAATTGTAGATCTCCACTAGAAAATTGTCACAAAAGTTTCAATCGAACAAGTCCAAGAATTAACCGACGAAGTAAACGTAAGCGTTTCATACCACTTGTTTTACTAAGACGTTTAATTAGATTTCTCGTACGAGTGAGGTAAAGGTTTGTATATACTAGTAGATTGGAAAACGGTTTAAGAAACAAGCTTTGTAATAAAATAGTGTTGAAATCGTTTTGATGAAAGAGTTTTGATATTTACTACTAGTATTGAAACCTTTGTATTTTTAAAGTGACAAATCACAAAAATGATTGTAGAAACAATAAGTCACAAAAATTCACATTCGAAGACGTGAATAAAGTCCAAAGAATTCGATTCCAAATCCATCAAAGTGGAATTACCCCTACGACTTAACAAAATTCAACACAAGAAATCAACGGCTCAACATATGCGACTCCACGGCATACGACCTAAGAGATAAGCGACATAGCATGCGCTAACTGATGCAAGCCGAGCGACCTAAGGAGCTAACGGCTTAAGGAGTAGCACACGACCTAAGTAGTGTGACCTAAGGTGCAAGCGACCTAACAGGGGCGAGCGACCTAACATGGCCGACCTAAGCATGGTGCGACTTAATCAGGGGCGAGCGACCTAACACATGGTCGAGCTAAGCAATGGAACGACCTAACTGGGCGAGCGACCTAACACATGGCCGAGCTAAGCAATGGAACAACTTAACAGGGGCGAGCGACCTAAGGGTAAACAGGCCGAGCGACTTAAGGGCGAACGACCTGAGGATAAAAAGGCCGAGCGACTCAAGGCCTAACGACCTAAGTGGTTGCGACCTAAGGTGGAACGAGCTATTGCCGAGCGACCTAAGGTGGAACGAGCTATATGCAGGCCGAGAGACATATGTGTGCAGGCCGAGCGACCTAAGCCCTAGAAATGCAAAAACTCACTCAATTTGCAACCGATCGAGCACGGACGCTAGGGGATTACGCCTATAGGCTACCCGGTCGTATCGGCTCCTCGATGCATCACCAAAAACGTGTACAAACTTCAAAGTTAGAATTTTTAAAGATTTGAACCCAAAACACTAAAAATTGGGATTTTCACTAATTCAATCCAAACCATAAGCAAATGCACATGAATAAGTGTTAGGAATTCATACCCAACAATCAATGATAGTTATAGACTAAGATGTGAGATAAAAATCTCACCTTTTTACAAAAATCAATGAAGATGAAGCTTGAAAGCAATGAGAGAATCAACCACACTTCAATCTCAACACAAGAAGCTTGAATCAATGGCTTCTCTTTGAATTTGGAGTTAGATGTTGGATTTGCAAGTGAACTAAGGCTTGGAGTTTTAATTTCCCATTCCTCTCCCCATTTTTGATGAAGCTTTAGTGTCGGAAAATGAAAGTAAAGTAATAAAGAGAAGAGGGGAGGGGTTGGGCAGATATGACCAGAATTGGTCAAGTGGGCTGAACCCAAACCCAAAGCCCTATAGAAAAAAGTAGTAAAAATCAACTTACTCCAAACATATCGAAGCTTATACTCAAAAAGATCGCAAACGGCGTTTTGACTCAATGGAAGTGGTTTCGAGTCCTAATTCGACTGTATGCAAAAGGTAACTTTTCGAACTATAATCCGACTAACGATAAAATATTTAAATACTCAATCACAAAATATGCAGGTTGTTACAGACTCCCTTCCTTAAAGAAATTGCGTCCCCGCAATATTTAAGAAGAAAATATATAGTAACAACCATGAAAGCATATTCAACACAAAAGAAATTTTAAATAAGAAGTTCGCCCTAAAGTGCATAGGAAAGTAAGTCCGGATGTGTTCGCTCGATGAACTCTCTAGATTCCCAAGAGCAATCCTTAGGATTTGATGACCATTGAACTTTCACAAGCGGAACGTCTTTATTTCAAAGGCGTTTAACCTCCGATGCAATAATTCGAATAGGATGTTGCTCATAAGTTAAATTAGGCGAAACTTCAATTTCTTCTACGACACCGGGCTCAAGAATAGAATCGGAATCTCGAAGGCACTTCCGTAATTGAGAAACCTGAAACACGTCATGAATAGAAGCCGGTAATAAAAGACGATAAGCCACGGAACCAATGCGTTCGGTGATGGAAAATGGACCAATATATCGAGGTGCTAACTTTTCCGATCGACTGAAACGCACAACACCTTTCATAGGGGAAACACGAATAAACACAGAATCTCTCACAGAAAATTCTAACTTCCTTCTTCGGTTATCGGCATAGAAATTTTGTCTGCTCTGGACTTCTTTCATCCTATGACGAATAAGGTCAATCTTCTCTATGGAATCACGAATAAAATCTGGACCTAAAACTAGCTTCTCACCGGCCTCAAGCCAACAAGAAGGAGATCGGCATGGCCTTCCATAGAGTGCCTCGAAAGGTGCCATACCAATACTTGATTGGAAGCTATTATTATAGGAAAATTCAACGAGAGAAATATGATCCTCCCAACTTCCACCAAAATCAAGAACACATGCACGAAGAAGATCTTCAAGAGTTTGATTCACGCGTTCGGTTTGTCCATCGGACTAGGGGTGATAAGCGGTGCTAAAATTAAGCTTCGTTCCCAAATCTTTTTGAAGACTCTTCCAAAATCCACTAGTAAACAATGGATCACGATCACTAACAATAGAAGTAGGAACTCCATGCAATTTAACAATCTCTTTGACAAAGAGTTTGGCCAAAAGAGGCACGGTTCGATTGGAACGAACGGGAATAAAATGGGCAGATTTAGTAAGTCTATCGACTATCACTCATAAGCTATCATGACCCGAACGAGAACGGGGAAGGCCATCTATAAAATCAATGGAAATTTGGTCCCACTTCCAAATTGGAATTTCTAAAGGTTGCAATAACCCACCGAGCCTTTGATGTTCGGCCTTGACAAGTTGGCAAGTCATGCAACACTTAACAAAGTTAGCAATACCAGATTTCATTCCCTCCCAATAATAAAGTCGCTTCATATCCGCGTACATTCTACTACTACCGTGATGAATGGTAAATTTAGAATGATGAGAATCTTCTAAAATATCTTTACGAAGATCACTAATATTTGGCACGATAAGTCTACCAAATTTTCGAATGCCGCCACGAGAATCAATATCAAAGTCTTTCAAACCTTCGATATCAATTTTATCCCTCAATCTTTGGCTAAGAAGGGCCAATTCGGGATCTAGCTTTTGAGCTTCAAGAATGCGTTCTAAAAGAGAAGGATGAGCCTGAAGGCTACATAAAACAAGAGATGAACATAAATCGGAATCACGATCTCGAATCTCACAAGTGGATAAAACCTCGAGATCATTCCATTCGGATATCATCATGGAAACAACCGCTTGTTGCTTGCGACTAAGTGCATCGGCAACACGATTTCCCTTTCCGGGAGTATAAAGGATATCAAGATCATAAGGTGCAAGGAACTCGAGCCAACATTGTTGACGCAAATTAAGTTCCTTTTGAGAAAATAAATACTTCAAAGACTTATGATCGGTGTAGAGAATAAATTTTTCTCCCAAAAGATAATGACGCCAAATACGAAGGGCAAAAATGATAGCCGTGAGTTCTAAATCATGAGCGGCGTATCTAGTCTCTGCTGGCTTCAATTGCCTAGAAGCATAAGCAATAACACGTTCTCTTTGCATAAGAACGACACCCAATCCAACATGACTAGCATCGGTATAAACAATAAAATCTTGATTCCCTTCAGGAATAACAAGAATAGGAGCATCAGAAAGGAGTTCTTTTAATTTCTGAAAAGAAGCTTCACATTTGTCCGACCAAATGTATTTAACACCTTTCTTAGTTAAGCTAGTAAGAGGCACGACGATTTTAGAAAAGTCTTTGATAAAACGACGGTAATAACCCGCCAATCCAAGAAAACTACGGATTTCCGTTACACACTCCGGTCTCTTCCAATTTTGAATCGCTTCAATCTTTGAAGGATCCACTGATATTCCGAATTTGGAAATAATATGACCGAAAAACTTCACACGAGATTGCCAAAGGTGGCATTTAGAAAATTTTGCTTTTAATTGATTACTCCTAAGAGTTTCCAACATAATCCGAAGATGCATTTCATGCTCCTCCTCGGTTTTTGAATACACAAGAATATCATCAATAAAGATGAGAACAAATCGTTCGAGGAAATCTTTGAAAACTCGATTCATGAGGTCAACGAAATAAGCCGGAGCATTCGTTAAACCAAATGGCATAACAAGCCATTCATAAGATCCATAACGAGTACGGAACGATGTCAAAGGAATGCTATCCTCTGCAATATGAAGCTGATGAAAACCGGTAGCCAAGTCCAATTGTGAAAAGACTTTAGCACCACTAAGTTGATCAAATAGATCATCAATCCGAGGTAAAGGGTATTTGTTTTTGATAGTAAGATCATTAAGCTTTCGGTAGTCAACGCAAAGCCTAAGTGCACCATCGGATTTCTTCACAAAAATTACCGAAGCTCCTCAAGGCGAGGAACTAGAGCGAATAAATTGCTTCGTCTTCAATTTGGATAACTGTTTGTGCATCACCTCATTTTCCTTATTGGACATGCGATAAGGAGGACGAGTGATAGGTTGAGCTCCAGGGATGAGATTAATTCTGAACTCAATTGCTCGCTTAGGTGGTAGACCTAGAACAGGCTCAAATATGTCGGAAAATTCACGAACAACGTGAATAAGAGAAATAATATCCTCCTCATCATCATTATCGTCGTCATGAGGATTTAAAGAATATAAAGATGCAACCATGCAGGAATCTGAATCTTTAAGAATATTAGAAATCTGCTTAACAGATTGAGGATGTCGAAGATGAATAGTCTGCTCAGGACATAGGATATGAGCTTCATAACGGTTAAGCTAATCCATTCCCAAAATCATTCCAAAGCCTAAGTAGCGCATGACATGCAAATTAGCTCGGAAAGAAAAAGCACACAAAATAATCTCGACATCTTTACAAAGCAAACTAATTGTTGCGGATCCACCAACCGGATTCGCAATTCTCAAAGAAGTCATTAAACACAAAACATCCAAAGAAAAAGTATCAACAAATTCTTTCGAAATAAAAGAGTGGGACGCACCCGTATCAAAAAGAACTCGAATAGGGTGATCACGAAATAGAATAATGCCATCAAGGATAGAATGACAAATACCTTGACTACGAGATGTGTTGCCAGGGGCTTGAGCGACATTAAGCTTTCCCTCTTTCTGGTTTTGAAGTTTGGGGCATGCATTCATATAATGGTCCAGGCTTTTACAATAGCGACAAGCACGAGGCTTTGAACACTTGTTCGCATAATGGTCCGTAGAACCACAGTTGTAACATTGCCCGCTACTAGAGGAAGAAGTCTTTGTTGCAGGAGTTTCTTGTTTCCCCTTTTTATTGGGATAAGGGTTTTTGGACTTATTAGGCCTTTTCTTTTTGTTGTTGAAGTTTGGTTTGGCACCCACAACTTCAGCATCACTCTCCCTATCCGCCTCTTCAAGACGAAGAGCGATGTCAATGAGTTGATCAAAAGAAACTTCTAGTTTTAGAAGTAATGGCTTCTTGAGATTTTTGTTTAAGCCATAGACAAATCTTTGGTTCTTTTTCAATGGGGTGTTTATGTATTCGACCTCGTATTTAGAAAGTGACTCGAAGGATGCGACATAATCTGCCACAGAAGATTCACCTTGAACAAGGTCAATGAAACGTCGAGTCAAAGTCACCTTCTCAGCTTCTGGCATAAATTTTAATTCGAATCATTCCCGGAATTTCTCCCAAGTAAGATCCGCTTTAACTATTTCAAAAATAAGAAGCTCATACCAATCTAATGCTCTTTCTTGGAGCATACTAGAGGCCACCTGAACACGGTGAAGATCAATAAGATCCATGCGAGAAAAGATCTGATCGCACGTTCTCAGCCAAGCCTAGACTTCAATAATGGTTTCATAACCTTTGAATGGTTTCCCACCCAAGTTGGTATAATCGTTGCACAAGCGTGCAAATCCAGACTTAGGGTGAGTAGGTTCCGGAATAGAACCAGCTGCCTGAGCATTCTTTACTAGATCAAGAAGCTGCTGTGCAGACATAAATACTCCATATTGGGGAGTAGCTCTAGATTGACCGGCACTGGAACGGCCAGGTCTAACCATTTATCTTCCTCTTTAAAGAAAGAAAGAAGAAGGAAAAGGTTATTCACAAAATGAATATCAAGCAAACTTGATAGATAAAACAAGGAATCATAAAGAAAATAGGATGAATTGGTACGAAGACTCGAATTAAATCCTAAGGCACGACTCCTAAGAAGGACTTAGGACGATGATCCTTGCTAGCTTATTCTACATTGTTCCGAAGTTTGGCTCTGATACCAAGCTGTGACGCCCCACCTCTATACCCACGCTAGCCAAGGACACTACCGTGTAATGCCGTCAACTAGCGCGGAGAATAAGGCTGTTGAGGAGCGACCATCCGTGTAATTGCTTTGTGCGAGCACCGATATGTCAGATAGTACAACATGCATATGGTTTCAGGAGGAAATCTGACATACCGATACAAACTCAAAGCTTGTAACGGCCCTGAATTTTGAACAATTTAAAAAAAGAAAATATTTAATTTATTTTAAATATTTAAATAATGTTTGACTTGAATTTCAAATTTTCAGGATAAATTGGCGATTAAATTTTTGAATTTAATCTATTTAAAGTTAAATAAAATTTGAATTTGACTTTGGAGTTTGAAATTGAATATTGAATTGGTATTTGATATTTGAACCACAAAACGTTTATATGTTTATTTAAGAAAATAATTATACAAAACAATTGAATTTAAAATAAGAAAACAAAAAAAAAGGAAAAAAAATAAATAAATATAAAATAAGCATACATTACCTTACCCATGTCAGCCAAATTCACGCCTTAACTCACGCTTGCAACCATGCCTTCCATCACGCATTTCCTCTGTAAAACCACGACCCCTCCCCCATCATTTCATTTCATACGATAGAAAAAAAAAAGAAACAGAAAATAATGGCGGCCACGAATCTTCGCTCGTCCTCCTCTTCGTCGTTCAATAATTAGGGCTTCTTTCGGCTTCAATCTTGCTCGACTCTCCTCTTCTCTCGCGACCGCTTCGAAGCAAGGTGAGTACTTTGGTACTCACATCTAATTCAACGTTTTAATGATTGCTTGCTTGTTAAATTTCGCGACTTTGGATTGCTCGATTTATTGATCCTCACAATTTTGAAAGCTTGTTGACTTCGGTCCTTTGATTTGTTAAAATTAGTTGCTGTGATGAATTTTTCTAGGTTCATAGTTCGAATTTCTAGAAATTTAAACTTTGTGATTTTGTCCTTGCTTTGACTTCGGTCTTGATAAACTGGCCGCCACGGCTCGTCTCAGTTGACTGTGGCCTTCGTAGATGAACATACTACTTCCATTTGATTTCGTTTTAATTTAACATTGCTTCGATTTGTGTTTTGCTGACCACCACAATGTCGACTTATGACTTGTTCAACTAGTAAATGCTTTTACTGTTATGTTATTTACTCCATCCACTTTTTGGAGCATTTCTTCCATGATTTATTGCCTTGATCTTCTGGCCCTTGTGAGCTTCGTCTCTAGCCATCTTCTCTGTTGTACTTGTAGCTGCATTATATGGTACATTGCCGTTGCACTGAAAGTTTGCATTTTGTTTGCTTTGACACAAATGCTTCACTTGACCATTTGTATACATATATCTTATGTTTCTCTGTTGCACTTTGATCATGGTAGTCTGCACTGCTTCATGTTGTATGTAACGACCCGTATTTTTACGTGTCGATAAATCGTAGAATTTACAGGTTGTTAGTGTTGTTTGTGTTGCTTCTAGCTTGAGTCGTTTAGAAGTTAACCCGGGTACAAGTGATGAGTCGTGACCGACTCATAGGGGACCGACTCAAGGAGGGGTAGCGGTTTAAAGTGTTGGCCGAGATAAGGATGGACCGACTCAAGAAGTTAGGCGACTCATAGGATGACCGACTCATAGAGGGCCGAGATAAGAAGTGTGGCCGAGTCAACGAGTTACGACTCATAGGGTTTGCCGAGTTAAGGAGTTAACGGGTTAAGGGTGTAGCGACTTAAGGGGTTTAGGCTTAGGTCGTGGGTAATGAGTCGGCAGGGTTTTGAGTCGTAGGGCCTGATGAGTCGTGAGTCGGCATCATAGTTGAGTCGTGAGTGTGTATTGTTGAGTCGTCGTACGACTTAGGACTTGGGGAAAACGCGGCAGTGTCTTAGGTCGGAGGCTTTTAGGTCGTGACCGACTTATGTTGAGTCGGCACTGGTCTTGAGTCGTGAGTCGGTAGGTGTTGAGTCGGTTTGGGTTTGAGTCGTATGACCTTGTGCCTTGGTGTATTGAGTCGTTGGCTTGAGTCGGAAGGCTGTGCAGTTGAGTCGGCTGGGGTAGGTCGTCATGGCAATGAGTCGTGAACGACTCATGGTAAGTAGGCAGTGTTATGTTGAGTCGGTAAGGGCTGATAAGTCGGCAACGACTCATGATGAGTCGTGGACGACTCATAGGGACGACGACTCATGGTTGATCCAGCCTATAAATAGAGGGGTTTGGCTCACTTTTTGGCACCGGTTTTTGAAGCGACGAAGTGCTGCCATTTTGAAGACTCGACTACAACATTTCTTCACCTTCTTTTCTCTATTCCAATCTAGTTCTAACATCCATCCAAGATCGAAGATTTAGATTGAAGATTCAAGTGCCAAAGTTGAAGATCTTCATCCGTTTGAGCTAGATTTCATCGATTGAGACGAGATATTGCCGGATCAAGCCTTGATCTTCGCTGTCCAGATCTGAAGTGTTTAGTTTTTGAGGTGTTTTGGTGATTTGGTGAGTGGTAGTTATCTCTCACGCGGATCCAAAGGAGTATATTGGATTGGTGGCATGTTTGGGTGTTAAAGTTAGAGATTTCATGCATTTTTCTTAAATCGAAGTCTAGATTCATGGTTTTTGAAGATGTTTACTTATGCAAGTTTGTTTAATAAGCATTAGAGACAAAACCCATGTTTTATAATTGATAGATCTATGCTAAAAACCATGATTTCACATATGTTGGACTTTTGCTCGTTTATTTACGAAATTCCCATTATAGTTGATATTGCTTAAATTGCTTAATAGATCTTGTTTGAATGATTGATTATTTGAATGTATGATTGATTTGATTGTTTCCAAGTTAGCTAGTAGTTGATTTGGAACAAGATGATGAAAGAGGATTCAAAAGCTATGGAAGAAGGCTCTTGAATGGTGAAAGCTGCTTAAGGCATATGTAGCGGATGTTGAAGCTCATATGTATAGATTGGATGATGTTGAGATGGGACTTTGCCATGATTTGATGAGGCAAACCATGTTGTTGAGTTGAGACTTTGCTTTGATGCGATGAAGCGAAGTATGATGTGAGTCTTGGCTTAATCCAAGCAGGGATCATTCCAAGCATGTTGATAACTTGAAGAGTAGTTCAAGTTGGTTGATAATGGATTGTTCAAGAGGTAGCTTGAGCTTGTATGAGGATAGTCGTCAAGAAGGATGGCTAGGAGGCTTGGATCTCGTCGTTGTTGAAGGTTCTAGCATGCTCAAAAGCAAGAGTACATGGGGCGCCCATAACGACTACAGGTAGGTAGTCGGGACACCCAAAAGACTACAGGTAGGTAGTTGAGTACTCTGGGCAAAGTAGATAAGTCCTAGGCACAAGGCAGTGTGCGGAGTTATGGTTAGAACCGGGGTTACCATTAGCCCTTGACAGATGGTCATTCAACTAACGGTGAAATCGAGGCAAGGATAACAGTGATAGCCAGAGTCATGGATGTTTGGTTGTATTATCATTCGGCTTCAAGAGCGGTGTTTTCTGGGTGCTTATCTGATCTTGGTTTAGGCCTTGGGGGTTTGTATTTGGAAAACATCGTCCTTGACTCGAGTGGTATTCGCTTTACCTTAATTGTCTATGTTGTTATGCTTGCTTCTCCTTAGTGTATGTCTGGGGCTATCACTGTAGAAAGAGGTGGAGTGGGATGGTTTGGTTCCTATTCCTTTTATCCTTTATGCTCTTTTGGTATGCTTGATAGTTGATTTACTGCTCACTAAGACTTTGTCTGACTCAAGGTTTTATGTCTCCTCTTATTACCTTGGGCTGTTCATCCATGTTGGGATGGGCAGACTAGGTAGCAGGTGACAGGTGCTGTGCTAGGAGTTCTACGATGAAGATGACGAAGACGAGCAGGAGGCGTTGCATATTAGTTTTCTTACTATATGTACTGGGTATCCGCTGCTGTATTTGGTTGAGTGATTTGTAGTGAGGCTTTCATGTATGGATTTGAGTAGATGATTGTATAAAACTACTGTGATGCTTATATGATGATGTTCTGTTCTATGGAGCTTCACTATATTATATTTCTCTATTGTATTTTATCCATGCGCTGTGAGTTGTACGATAGAGATTCTTTTGTTTTGTTTTACCCTGACTATCGTCCATGGCTGCCTGGCACGCCTTTCAGCGCATTATTTCCTTGTTTTGGTGCGGGAGTCATGGGCGGTCGTCACATTTGGTATCAGAGCTTTGGTTAATCGATTTTAGCCAACGCTCGCTGATGTAACTACGTAAGAGAGACGTAATTGTAATTTGATGGATGATTACTATATATAATATAGTAGTTTAGAAGGGTTTGAACTCCTTATGCAGTTGTTTCTTAAGGTGTTCTAATCATTCTTATTTACAGATATTAAGGATGAGTCGAAGTGAGAGACAAGCTGCGAGGGGTAGCCGTGATGCTAGGGAAGCTGTTGATTATGCTCCTATGTTTGAGGCCATGATGACTTCAATCATGAGGAGAATACCAGCTTCAGGATCATCTGTGGATGTGGGAGTTCAAGTCCAAGCTCCGAGACCGGTGGATTTTGCCAAGCTTTGCAAGGATTATACTGCTCTTGGAGGGAAAGTTTTCTTGGGGACGGAGTCGACTATTGAGGTGCAGAGATGGATTGATGCTTGCAAAAGAATCTTTGGTGACTTAGGGATTGAGGATGCAACTAAGAGGAAGCTTGCATCGAGACAGCTTCAGGGAAGAGCTGCTGATTGGTGGAATTCTATCACCATCGATACTCCAGAAGAAGAGATTACTTGGGAGCAATTCCAAGTTAGATTTGAAGCTAAGTTCATCTCTACTTCCCAGAAATCTGTCTTGTTTAAGAGGTTTGTGGAGCTCAAGCAAGGGGGAAGGCCTGTTCTTGAGTACATTTCTGAGTTTGAAGCTTTGTCTAAGTATGCCAGATCGTATATTGATTCTCCCTACCAGAAGAATGAAAAGTTTGTGACTGGTCTGGATGCTTATCTTGGGAGGCAGTTAGTGGATCATCTGGACGATCCATTTGAGAAGCTTGTGGAAAAAGCTCTTAGGCATGAGAGTTTGTTTCCTAGGGAAAGTTCTGTTATTGCTGTAGCTAGGGAAGGATCTAAACCACAGCAGAGTGGCAATAAGAAGAGGAAACAACAGCAACAGAGGGGTAGGGATGGCCAGAAGAAGCCGAAGAGTGAAGTGACTTGCTATAACTGCCAGCAGAAGGGCCATCTTTACAAAGATTGTAAGAATCCCAAAGTGCCGGGAAAGTGTTACAACTGTGATAAGCTGGGACATATCAAGAAGGATTGTCCAGAACCGAGGAAAGATAGGCAGGTTGTGCAAGCCTATGCTTTGGGGGCTGTTCCATCGTCTTCGAAAGCTCCTACTGCTGAAGAGAAGGGGAAGAGTGTGGTTGTTCAAGGTACTCTTTCTATTTGTGGTGTTCCAGTTAGAGTGTTGTTTGATACTGGAGCGTCGCATTCTTTTGTTTGTGATGATTTGGTAAGCCGGTTAGGTATGAAACCGGATATTGTTGATAGGCCATTGGTTGTGACTAATCCGGTAGGGGGTTCGTCATGTTTGTGTATGTTATGTCGTGGTCTAGTTGTGTCGAGTCATGATTGCTCGTTTGTTTGTGATTGCTTTGTTCTGAACTTTGCGGGGTTCGGAATTATTTTGGGTATGGACTGGCTTAGGAAGTATGCGGCTAGGATTGATTGTGAGAGGCTTGAGGTGACAGTCGGGAATGTGGAAGGGCGAAAGGTTGTGATACGATGTAAGCATGAAGAAGGCGTCTTCATGAGCTTCATGTATTCGCTAGTTGTTCCACGGGATGGACTGTCATCGGTGCCTATTGTGAATGAGTTTGAGGATGTCTTTGACGAAGTCAAAGGGTTGCCGCCGCATAGGGAGATCGAGTTTCGTATCGATCTAGTTGAGGGAGCCAGACCTGTTGTGATGCCTCTTAGGCGGATGGCACCGAGGGAGCAGCAAGAGCTGAAGGTGCAAGTTGATGACCTTTTGCGGAAAGGATTCATTCGGAGAAGTGTGTCCGAATGGGGTGCGCCCGTTGTGTTCGCAACCAAAACGGATGGATCGTTGAGGTTGTGTGTTGATTATCGTGAGCTGAATAAGGTGACTAAGAAGAACAAGTATCCATTGCCGAGAATAGATGACTTGTTTGATCAGCTTCACGAGGCTAAGGTGTTTTCTCAGATGGATTTGGCAACGGGATTTCACCAGTTGAGAGTGGCGAAGGATAGTGTGCCGAAGACTGCTTTCAGGACACCATCCGGGTTTTATGAGTGGCTGGTAATGCCGTTTGGATTGACTAACGCGCCAGCATATTTTGTGGATCTTATGAATAGAGTGTTCAGAGATCAGTTGAATAAGTTCGTGCTTGTGTTCGTGGATGATATTTTGGTTTATTCCAGAACTGAGGAAGAGCACAAGACGCACTTGAGGATTGTTTTAGGAATCTTACGGAAACATCAGCTGAAGGCTAAGTTTTCGAAGTGTCACTTCTGGAAGAATGAAGTGAGGTTCTTAGGTCATGTTATTTCTGGAAATGGAATAGCGGTTGATCCCGCTAAGGTGGCAGCGATCCAGGATTGGGTTAGGCCTAAGAATGCATCTGATGTGAGAAGTTTTCTTGGATTAGCAGGATATTATCGTCGGTTTATCAAAGACTTTTCCAAGATAGCTGCACCGTTGACAGGATTGACGAAGAAGAACCAAGTGTTCAGATGGGATGATAAGTGTGAGCAAGCTTTCGTAATCCTGAAAGAGCGACTGACGAGCGCTCCTGTTTTGACTATTCCAAGTGGGAATGATGAGATGGTGGTTTACACCGATGCATGTGGCACTGGACTAGGAGCGGTGCTAATGCAGAAGCATAAAGTTGTTGCGTATGCTAGTCGACAACTAAAGCCGCATGAAAGGAATTATCCGACTCATGATTTGGAGTTAGCGGCGATTGTGTTTGCTTTGAAGATGTGGAGACACTATCTATTGGGAGTTAGATTCGAGCTGTTTACAGATCATAAGTCGTTGAAGTATCTGTTTTCCCAAAAGGATTTGAATCTTCGACAGCAAAGGTGGCTAGAGTTCTTAGCATCGTATGATTTTGGTATAGCCTATACTCCAGGGAAAGGTAACGCAGTGGCTGATGCGTTAAGTCGAAGACATGCAGGATTGGGAGCCATGTTTTCGGAATGGAAGAGTCTTGAGTATTTGGCTGGATTTGATTTCAGGCCTAGATGTGAATTGGAACCTGAGATGTTGGCAAACTTATCGATAAGGCCTACTCTTGTGGAAAGAATTGGCGAGAGGCAAAGGAGAGATGATAAGCTTATCAAGATTATCCGTGATTTGGAATCCGGATTGGATCCGGAGAAGGATAAGGGATTCGAGGTCGATCGAGAGGGTTGGCTTCGAAAGCAAGGGCGACTAGTTGTTCCCGATGTAGATGGATTGAGAGATGAAGTTCTGAGGGAGAGTCATCACTCGAAGTTGACAATTCATCCAGGTGGAAATAAGATGTATCGGGATATGAAGAGAACCTACTACTGGGAAGGTATGAAGAAGGATGTTGGAAATTTTATTTCCAAGTGTATGAATTGCCAGTTGGTGAAAGCTGAGCAGAAGAAGCCCAGTGGATTGCTTCAGCCATTAGAGGTTCCTACATGGAAGTGGGAGCAAGTGTCGATGGACTTTATCGATGGTCTACCTAGGACAAGAGCAGGGAATGAAGGGATTTGGGTCATAGTAGATCGTTTGACCAAGAGTGCAAGGTTCATTCCTGTTCGATCGACTAGGACTGCATCGAAGTTGGCTGAATTATATGTGAAGTGGATAGTTCGTTTCCATGGTGTTCCGAAGAGTATAGTAAGCGATCGAGATCCGTTGTTCACTAGTGGATTTTGGAAGAGCTTCCAGGAAGTTTTGGGAACCGAGTTGTGTTTGAGTACAGCTTATCACCCTCAAACAGATGGTCAGACTGAGAGAGTCAACCGAGTTTTGGAAGATCTTCTTAGAGCATGTGTTTTGGACTTCGGAGGGTCATGGGAAGATCACCTTCATTTGGTGGAGTTTGCTTATAACAACAGTTATCAGTCGAGTATTGGTATGGCACCATATGAGGCATTGTATGGAAGACCGTGTAACTCCCCGACATGTTGGTTGGAAACTGGAGAAAAGCTGATACTTGGGCCAGAGATGATTCGACAGACTTCAGATTGTATAGAGATCATTCGGCAACGAATGAAGGCAGCCCAAGATCGTCAGAAAAGTTATGCCGATAATCGTCGTAAGGATTTGGAATTCGACGTAGGTGATATGGTTTTTGTGAAGATTTCTCCTCTGAAGAGTGTCATTAGATTCGGGAAGAAAGGAAAGTTAACTCCGAGATTTGTTGGACCATTCCCGATTATCGAGCGTATTGGAAAGCTCGCTTATAGATTGGAGTTACCGGAAAAGATGGCGGGTGTGCACAGTGTTTTTCATGTATCTTATCTACGGAAGTATATGCACGACCCAACTACGGTGGTTTCTGCTGATAGCTGTGAAGACTTGGAGGTTGATCCAGTTGTTTCGAGACCTCGTAAGCCGCTTCGTATTGTTGAAACCGATACGAAACAGCTTAGGAGGAAGACGATTACGTTGCTCAAGGTACAATGGAGTGATGATGTTAACGACTGTACGTGGGAGAAGGAAGAGAGGATGAAGGCAGCTCATCCCGAACTCTTCGAGGTATGGCCCTAAAGTGTCGTGACATCTCATGAATTTGTAGCTTGTTCTAAGTCTTAGAATTCTGCATGCTAGGTTAGAATTGGTTGCATGGATTGTTGATTGCCATGGATGATAGGCATGCGGAATAATTTTGATTGCTGTTGTTTGCTTGGAATTTCGGGGGCGAAATTCCTAAGGGGGAGAGAATGTAACGACCCGTATTTTTACGTGTCGATAAATCGTAGAATTTACAGGTTGTTAGTGTTGTTTGTGTTGCTTCTAGCTTGAGTCGTTTAGAAGTTAACCCGGGTACAAGTGATGAGTCGTGACCGACTCATAGGGGACCGACTCAAGGAGGGGTAGCGGTTTAAAGTGTTGGCCGAGATAAGGATGGACCGACTCAAGAAGTTAGGCGACTCATAGGATGACCGACTCATAGAGGGCCGAGATAAGAAGTGTGGCCGAGTCAACGAGTTACGACTCATAGGGTTTGCCGAGTTAAGGAGTTAACGGGTTAAGGGTGTAGCGACTTAAGGGGTTTAGGCTTAGGTCGTGGGTAATGAGTCGGCAGGGTTTTGAGTCGTAGGGCCTGATGAGTCGTGAGTCGGCATCATAGTTGAGTCGTGAGTGTGTATTGTTGAGTCGTCGTACGACTTAGGACTTGGGGAAAACGCGGCAGTGTCTTAGGTCGGAGGCTTTTAGGTCGTGACCGACTTATGTTGAGTCGGCACTGGTCTTGAGTCGTGAGTCGGTAGGTGTTGAGTCGGTTTGGGTTTGAGTCGTATGACCTTGTGCCTTGGTGTATTGAGTCGTTGGCTTGAGTCGGAAGGCTGTGCAGTTGAGTCGGCTGGGGTAGGTCGTCATGGCAATGAGTCGTGAACGACTCATGGTAAGTAGGCAGTGTTATGTTGAGTCGGTAAGGGCTGATAAGTCGGCAACGACTCATGATGAGTCGTGGACGACTCATAGGGACGACGACTCATGGTTGATCCAGCCTATAAATAGAGGGGTTTGGCTCACTTTTTGGCACCGGTTTTTGAAGCGACGAAGTGCTGCCATTTTGAAGACTCGACTACAACATTTCTTCACCTTCTTTTCTCTATTCCAATCTAGTTCTAACATCCATCCAAGATCGAAGATTTAGATTGAAGATTCAAGTGCCAAAGTTGAAGATCTTCATCCGTTTGAGCTAGATTTCATCGATTGAGACGAGATATTGCCGGATCAAGCCTTGATCTTCGCTGTCCAGATCTGAAGTGTTTAGTTTTTGAGGTGTTTTGGTGATTTGGTGAGTGGTAGTTATCTCTCACGCGGATCCAAAGGAGTATATTGGATTGGTGGCATGTTTGGGTGTTAAAGTTAGAGATTTCATGCATTTTTCTTAAATCGAAGTCTAGATTCATGGTTTTTGAAGATGTTTACTTATGCAAGTTTGTTTAATAAGCATTAGAGACAAAACCCATGTTTTATAATTGATAGATCTATGCTAAAAACCATGATTTCACATATGTTGGACTTTTGCTCGTTTATTTACGAAATTCCCATTATAGTTGATATTGCTTAAATTGCTTAATAGATCTTGTTTGAATGATTGATTATTTGAATGTATGATTGATTTGATTGTTTCCAAGTTAGCTAGTAGTTGATTTGGAACAAGATGATGAAAGAGGATTCAAAAGCTATGGAAGAAGGCTCTTGAATGGTGAAAGCTGCTTAAGGCATATGTAGCGGATGTTGAAGCTCATATGTATAGATTGGATGATGTTGAGATGGGACTTTGCCATGATTTGATGAGGCAAACCATGTTGTTGAGTTGAGACTTTGCTTTGATGCGATGAAGCGAAGTATGATGTGAGTCTTGGCTTAATCCAAGCAGGGATCATTCCAAGCATGTTGATAACTTGAAGAGTAGTTCAAGTTGGTTGATAATGGATTGTTCAAGAGGTAGCTTGAGCTTGTATGAGGATAGTCGTCAAGAAGGATGGCTAGGAGGCTTGGATCTCGTCGTTGTTGAAGGTTCTAGCATGCTCAAAAGCAAGAGTACATGGGGCGCCCATAACGACTACAGGTAGGTAGTCGGGACACCCAAAAGACTACAGGTAGGTAGTTGAGTACTCTGGGCAAAGTAGATAAGTCCTAGGCACAAGGCAGTGTGCGGAGTTATGGTTAGAACCGGGGTTACCATTAGCCCTTGACAGATGGTCATTCAACTAACGGTGAAATCGAGGCAAGGATAACAGTGATAGCCAGAGTCATGGATGTTTGGTTGTATTATCATTCGGCTTCAAGAGCGGTGTTTTCTGGGTGCTTATCTGATCTTGGTTTAGGCCTTGGGGGTTTGTATTTGGAAAACATCGTCCTTGACTCGAGTGGTATTCGCTTTACCTTAATTGTCTATGTTGTTATGCTTGCTTCTCCTTAGTGTATGTCTGGGGCTATCACTGTAGAAAGAGGTGGAGTGGGATGGTTTGGTTCCTATTCCTTTTATCCTTTATGCTCTTTTGGTATGCTTGATAGTTGATTTACTGCTCACTAAGACTTTGTCTGACTCAAGGTTTTATGTCTCCTCTTATTACCTTGGGCTGTTCATCCATGTTGGGATGGGCAGACTAGGTAGCAGGTGACAGGTGCTGTGCTAGGAGTTCTACGATGAAGATGACGAAGACGAGCAGGAGGCGTTGCATATTAGTTTTCTTACTATATGTACTGGGTATCCGCTGCTGTATTTGGTTGAGTGATTTGTAGTGAGGCTTTCATGTATGGATTTGAGTAGATGATTGTATAAAACTACTGTGATGCTTATATGATGATGTTCTGTTCTATGGAGCTTCACTATATTATATTTCTCTATTGTATTTTATCCATGCGCTGTGAGTTGTACGATAGAGATTCTTTTGTTTTGTTTTACCCTGACTATCGTCCATGGCTGCCTGGCACGCCTTTCAGCGCATTATTTCCTTGTTTTGGTGCGGGAGTCATGGGCGGTCGTCACATTGTATTCATCCCCTGTTTGCTCTATACTTTCGGGGCTAATCATATGTATACATACATTCATGTATGTATATAGTTGTATGACCATTGACTGCACTCTGTAATCTTGAGTTGCATTTCATCCTTCACGTGAGCATTGCATTTGTGTGTTTGTATGATTTGTCTGCATCTTTTTCATACTGCTGTGATGCAGTTTCCTTCACTGTTGTATCTTTGGAGTTTGATACTGTTGCATTTGGTATTGCTTCGACCACTGTCTTGCATCCACTCCAAGTTTGTATTGTTTTGGTCTGGCATCTGTATTTAGTCTGGATTCTTTTGGAGTCCAGTTCCATTCTGGTTCATGTTGAGCACTGTTACACTGTCATTCTGGCTTGTCTGCATTGCACTTATATTCTTGTATAGCCTGGTCTTGAGCTCCAATCTATGCCCATGTGCAGTTTTGTGGTTTGTATGTTTATACTTGCATTTGTATTGCTGTTGCATGACTTCATGTAGCCTTCATTTTTGCCCTTTTGACTTCATGTAGCATTTTCGGTTATCAAGTGGCATTTAGTCTTGATGTTGTACATCACTGTATTTATGATTTTGAGTCATTGATTTTGAAATAAGTACTATAACTGACATGTTGCACTATTTAGATGTCTTGACCTCATGCTGCTTTGACCTGTTGCACTATAACTACACATGTGAATAAGTACATCACTGTATTTTTGACTTGGTTGAGCTTGTCACTGTGTTGCACTTGCTTGACCTAGTTTGGAAGTTGCACTTGGCATTCATGTGCTTACTGTCCCATACTTATGATCAGTTTTATGGCAGTTCCTTTTTGGTTGCATTTTTTGGATTTTATTGACTTGGGCTCGAATATTTGATGTGCCCTTGTATCCAAGTGGAGGCTGCATTCTTGTTGCAGTTTTCCCCTTGAAATGTTTGTGTTGGTCTGGAATTGAAGTCTTGATAGCATTGTTTGCTTTACAGTTGCCCTTGCATACTTGTGGTGACTGAAATTTTATTTGTATTTCATAGAGTCAAATTCTTATGTGCTTTGATGCTATTTTTGATTTGTTGAAGTTTTGCATCTGAGTTTTCTTTTGATGCGATCTCGTGATCTTGTGGTGGCTGCATTCTTGTTGCAGTTTGCCCCTGATCGCTGCATTTGCGTTGAGTCATGATAGTTGTGACTTGACCTTTGCGTTTTGTGATTAATGATAACATGTATATGCATACATGTTGCCAGTTGCCTTTGATTGGTACTGATGTTTTGTGGCCTAAATATTGTGTGTTGTGGTGCTACATTTTGGTGCCCTCACCTCATTCTGCTGTTTTCTGTAATCTGTACCCCTGCCTTTGCGCATTGGGTCATTCGAGCCTTCGTGCTTTGTGTACTTGTGGTGACTGCATTCTTGTTGCAGTTTGCCCTTGTATTTATTAGTGACTGCAGTTTCGTTTTTTTTATGCAGTCTTGCTCTTGTCGATTTGCGTTGCATTGTTGCAATGGGATTTAGTTTTCCCTAAATTTATTTGAGTTGAACCCGACTTCTTCATGGGTTTTGACCTTATGTTTGTCTATGAGCTTTCATAGAGCTTTTGTGTATTTCCACACTGTATTGGCGAGGCAGTGCACGCGTGCGTGCACTACAGCCAATCGACATTGATGTTTTGAATGATATTTCAATTGTTTGAATTGATTTGATTTAAAATGACAATTTTGTTGTTAATTGCCGTTTAGGCAATTTTGTTGTTATCTAAATTTTCTTCATCAGTAATCCTTCTATCTATCTGTGTTGAAAATTTAAGTCTGCTGACTTATTGTTGTAACACTTTTAAGTGTTATATTCACCGTTATCCGATTTTCTTTGTTAAAAGGATCGGATAGGTGAATTTATCTTTGACTGTCGTCTAATTTTCAATTGATTATTATTGCCTCTATGCACTAATAACTGGGTTTGAATTAGACTGATCCGTGTATTATTTTCTTTTAAATGTAATACTCGGGTCAGACCGAGTATTTTTACAGCTTGAAGATTTTCAGGCAGCGAAGTTAGAGAGAGAGGGGGATTACCGCATCACTAAAGTTTTTTTCTGGAAAAATTTTCTTGTACTTAAGAATCAAAGATATATTCCGCTGTATAAAAATTTAATGCATTGTACAAACTCTGATATATGTAAGAAAAATTATTTATGAGAAATATATGATTATTCTGTGATTCTGTGGCTGATTCTGTTTAAACTCTATAAACTGAATAACAATCCGTCATTTTGAACGTTTCGAGTTGGTTTAATTACCGACTGGGGGCGGTCAGGGCGGCGGGTCGTTACAAAAGTGGTATCAGAGCTTTGGTTTACACAAAGCTCAGTTTATGATGTTTAATATGAATAGTTACTAGGATCACTTTAAAGAAAATGTTTTTCAAATTTAAAGAAGTATGAAATTGTTTTCTTTGAAATATAAAAGGTATTTTGAAAATTCAAATTTTTTTCGGAGATTCCCCTCTCTAAATTTAGGATTGCGATAGTTTCTCATTCGAAACCCATTATCGAATTATTGAGACTTATGGTAAATAAAATATAAGTGAAGTGAATAAATGAATTGGTTTAAATCAAATATTTTGAATATCTACGAAATAATAATTGTGAAATAAAATGATATTTCAATTTAGTTATAGCCAAGAGGATAATTAAACTATAACTTGGGAATTTGATTCTGAATTCTTTTGAAAAATTGATTTCAAATGTTTTGAAGAATGATTTAGTAAATAAATGGATTATAAGTACTTAACTTATAAATGGACTTTTGGTATATAATTGAGTTATATAAATTGAATTGAATTAATAAAGAAGATTTATAAATCGAAGTTTATAAATAGAAATGGAATTTGTAAAGATTATTTATAAATTCGAAACCAATTGAATTTGATAAATGAAACATAGAAGTTATTAAAGGAGATATATTCATGATTTTGGACAGCGAATTATCCTTTATATTAGATATTGTGATAGTAAATGTTGGTTGGGAATTTTATCCACGATTTTGGACAGTGGATAATCTTTTAAATAAAAGTGTAGAAACACTGAATTGAATAGATAAGTATATTCACGATTTTGGACAGTGAATATATTATTAACTAAAACGGATATGTTTTAGGGAAGTGATATTATGAAATGTGGTTAATGTGGAAATATAAATTTAATGGAACTAAGTTGATGAATGACTTACTAAAGAACTAGTTGATTATTTTTGAAATAGAAAGCAAATGCGAAGTTTAAATAAAATTTAAATTTCAAATTTGAAGTTGTCAACATGATAATTCATTATAGGTTTAATAAATTCAGTGATGAATTTGAATTTAAACGTGCGAAAAATTAAATTAAGTGAAAAACTTAATATTGAAAAGTTTGAAATTGGTTTAAAACTAATATTATGAAAAGTATGAGGAATTCAAACTATGAATTAAGTTGAAATTGAAATTGAAAAAGTTAATAGTTTTAAAGATGTTTTAAAATGCATTAAGTATCGAATACATAGATTTCAACATTCAATTGTTGAAATAGACGTTTTCGAGAGAAAAATAAGGAAATGGTGGACTATAACATTGTTGTTATAGTAAATGATTTCCTTAAAGAATGGAATATATACTTAATTTTGATTCAAGTATATTGAATATTTTCCAAGAGTTGAAAATAAATGAACTTGTGAATTACTTATTATTAAATAAGTATGGAAATGTTTTCCAATATGAAATAATAGGTTTGAAATTTTATCTTTTAAAGATAAATTGAAAAATGAATATTTGAAATTTGTTTCAAATGGCTAAGTGTGAAAATTATATATCTTGTAAAGATATTTTTGAGAAATATGAACAATCAGTTCAACTTGAATATTTTCCAAAAAAGATTGAATCTTGAGTTAAATTGAGTTTAACTTTGACATCAAAAATAATATAAGTTGAGCTTTGAATTTTGGATAGTCGATTGGGATTGTATGTCTAACGTTGTGAATTGACGACATATCAATTGATCTCTATTAAATATATATCTGTGGTGGCGGAGAATTTATTCTTTTAGCTTAACATCCTTCTCTGAGACGTACGAGCTTAGAGGTTATATATCGATAGACATCAATTATGTGTTGAGAATTGACGATGTAACGTGAAATCCAAATCGAATGTGAAGTCGATAATAAATTGGATTATGAATGTGAATTAGGTTTGAGATAACCTTAAATTTTCAAATCGATTTAGAGGAAAATTTTAAGTGAAATGGAAAATTTTGGAATCCTCTATTTGTTATGAATGTGAATTGAGTTTTCGTAACTTATATATGTGAATATAATAAATCGAAAACCATCAGTTTGGAAAGTCATTATTATGAAAAGTCCTGTGTAGGTTTACATAGGTATGATATGTACGAAATGTGAAATGAAGTACTATATGTATATGACATATGTTTTCTAAAAACTGAGGATATGGAAATGTACCTTCCATTTATTATTTGTGAAGGTGATTGGAACTCGGTGGAGTGTCCATTGGAAATCGTAGCTACGTAGAATTTCCATTAGTGGAATGTCCATTGGGACTGACTGGGATCCCCCACGATGGATCATCGTGTTTGGGATTAGGTGAATTGATGCTGGCGTAATTCATGGGGCGTGATGCCTACAGTTACAAGCGATTCCACTAGGATAGTGGCGCAACCGCCGTGTAAACTGCGATCTAGAAACCGAAGCGTAATTCGAGGGGCGAGATGCCTACGGCCACGAGCGATTCTACTGGGATAGTAGCGTAACCGCCGTGTGGACCGCGATCTAAGGCGACAACCATGGCGAAATTCAAGAGAGATGAGAAATCTAAGGTTACGAGCGATTCTACTGGGATAGTAGCGTAACCGCCGGGTAAACTGTGATCCATGGGGGAACGTGCTTTCCATATCCATTTTTAAAAGAATTTTTAAAAAGTATTTTCACTGGGAGTTGAAGCAAGTATATTTAGTACTTGGAGATTTTTAGTCTTGCGCCTGGCCAGCGTATGCCTAAAGTCTTTAAGAACGAAGATGGACTTGTTAAACTTCGAGTTAGCAAGTATTTTCAAACTTTGAATAGAAAATCAATAATCTGAAATTAGAATTATATAATTCTAACTTAATGAATTAAGGAAGAAGATTTTTAAAATATCTTGAAAGCACACAACTTTGGAAATGATGTAATATGCAAATATTTAGCATGAAAGATTTCAAGTTTAAAAATCTGAGTTTTGTAAGTCAAAAATTTGGTAAAAAGACTTTTGTGTCTTGATTATTGGAATCGATGAACAAAACTAGCGAGATAAAATAAATGGAATGAATCCTATATTTATTTGCAAGTTTGAAACTTGGTAAAATTGTGTAGGGTATAAATATCAGTGAGATTTTAGCAATCGTTTTTCCTAACTTATAATTTCGGGACGAAATTCTTTTAAGTAGGGGAGATTGTAACGGCCCTGAATTTTGAACAATTTAAAAAAAGAAAATATTTAATTTATTTTAAATATTTAAATGATGTTTGACTTGAATTTCAAATTTTCAGGATAAATTGGCGATTAAATTTTTGAATTTAATCTATTTAAAGTTAAATAAAATTTGAATTTGACTTTGGAGTTTGAAATTGAATATTGAATTGGTATTTGATATTTGAACCGCAAAACGTTTATATGTTTATTTAAGAAAATAATTATACAAAACAATTGAATTTAAAATAAGAAAACAAAAAAAAAGGAAAAAAAAATAAATAAATATAAAATAAGCATACATTACCTTACCCCTGTCAGCCAAATTCACGCCTTAACTCACGCTTGCAACCATGCCTTCCATCACGCATTTCCTCTGTAAAACCACGACCCCTCCTACATCATTTCATTTCATACGATAGAAAAAAAAAAGAAACAGAAAATAATGGCGGCCACGAATCTTCGCTCGTCCTCCTCTTCATCGTTCAATAATTAGGGCTTCTTTCGGCTTCAATCTTGCTCGACTCTCCTCTTCTCTCGCGACCGCTTCGAAGCAAGGTGAGTACTTTGGTACTCACATCTAATTCAACGTTTTAATGATTGCTTGCTTGTTAAATTTCGCGACTTTGGATTGCTCGATTTATTGATCCTCACAATTTTG
Organism: Allium cepa; assembly: GCA_030765085.1. NCBI lineage: Eukaryota > Viridiplantae > Streptophyta > Magnoliopsida > Asparagales > Amaryllidaceae > Allium > Allium cepa. Next base: position 401,544,904 of record CM060932.1, read on the forward strand.
AAAGCTTGTTGACTTCGGTCCTTTGATTTGTTAAAATTAGTTGCTGTGATGAATTTTTCTAGGTTCATAGTTCGAATTTCTGGAAATTTAAACTTTGTGATTTTGTCCTTGCTTTGACTTCGGTCTTGATAAACTGGCCGCCACGGCTCGTCTCAGTTGACTGTGGCCTTCGTAGATGAACATACTACTGCCATTTGATTTCGTTTTAATTTAACATTGCTTCGATTTGTGTTTTGCTGACCACCACAATGTCGACTTATGACTTGTTCAACTAGTAAATGCTTTTACTGTTATGTTATTTACTCCATCCACTTTTTGGAGCATTTCTTCCATGATTTATTGCCTTGATCTTCTGGCCCTTGTGAGCTTCGTCTCTGGCCATCTTCTCTGTTGTACTTGTAGCTGCATTATATGGTACATTGCCGTTGCACTGAAAGTTTGCATTTTGTTTGCTTTGACACAAATGCTTCACTTGACCATTTGTATACATATATCTTATGTTTCTCTGTTGCACTTTGATCATGGTAGTCTGCACTGCTTCATGTTGTATTCATCACCTGTTTGCTCTGTACTTTCGGGGCTAATCATCTGTATACATACATTCATGTATGTATATAGTTGTATGACCATTGACTGCACTCTGTAATCTTGAGTTGCATTTCATCCTTCACGTGAGCATTGCATTTGTGTGTTTGTATGATTTGTCTGCATCTTTTTCATACTGTTGTGATGCAGTTTCCTTCACTGTTGTATCTTTGGAGTTTGATACTGTTGCATTTGGTATTGCTTCGACCACTGTCTTGCATCCACTCCAAGTTTGTATTGTTTTGGTCTGGCATCTGTATTTAGTCTGGATTCTTTTGGAGTCCAGTTCCATTCTGGTTCATGTTGAGCACTGTTACACTGTCATTCTGGCTTGTCTGCATTGCACTTATATTCTTGTATAGCCTGGTCTTGAGCTCCAATCTATGCCCATGTGCAGTTTTGTGGTTTGTATGTTTATACTTGCATTTGTATTGCTGTTGCATGACTTCATGTAGCCTTCATTTTTGCCCTTTTGACTTCATGTAGCATTTTCGGTTATCAAGTGGCATTTAGTCTTGATGTTGTACATCACTGTATTTATGATTTTGAGTCATTGATTTTGAAATAAGTACTATAACTGACATGTTGCACTATTTAGATGTCTTGACCTCATGCTGTTTTGACCTGTTGCACTATAACTACACATGTGAATAAGTACATCACTGTATTTTTGACTTGGTTGAGCTTGTCACTGTGTTGCACTTGCTTGACCTAGTTTGGAAGTTGCACTTGGCATTCATGTGCTTACTGTCCCATACTTATGATCAGTTTTATGGCAGTTCCTTTTTGGTTGTATTTTTTGGATTTTATTGACTTGGGCTCGAATATTTGTTGTGCCCTTGTATCCAAGTGGAGGCTGTTTTCTTGTTGCAGTTTTCCCCTTGAAATGTTTGTGTCGGTCTGGACTTGAAGTCTTGATAGCATTGTTTGCTTTACAGTTGCCCTTGCATACTTGTGGTGACTGAAATTTTATTTGTATTTCACAGAATCAAATTCTTATGTGCTTTGATGCTATTTTTGATTTGTTGAAGTTTTGCATTTGAGTTTTCTTTTGATGCAGTCTCGTGATCTTGTGGTGGCTGCATTCTTGTTGCAGTTTGCCCCTGATCGCTGCATTTGCGTTGAGTCATGATAGTTGTGACTTGACCTTTGCGTTTTGTGATTAATGATAACATGTATATGCATACATGTTGTCAGTTGCCTTTGATTGGTACTGATGTTTTGTGGCCTAAATATTATGTGTTGTGGTGCTACATTTTGGTGCCCTCACCTCATTCTGCTGTTTTCTGTAATCTGTACCCCTGCCTTTGCGCATTGGGTCATTCGAGCCTTCGTGCTTTGTGTACTTGTGGTGACTGCATTCTTGTTGCAGTTTTCCCTTGTATTTATTAGTGACTGCAGTTTCGTTTTTTTTTATGCAGTCTTGCTCTTGTCGATTTGCGTTGCATTGTTGCAATGGGATTTAGTTTTCCCTAAATTCATTTGAGTTGAACCCGACTTCTTCATGGGTTTTGACCTTATGTTTGTCTATGAGCTTTCATAGAGCTTTTGTGTATTTCCACACTGTATTGGCGAGGCAGTGCACGCGTGCGTGCACTACAGCCAATCGACATTGATGTTTTGAATGATATTTCAATTGTTTGAATTGATTTGATTTAAAATGACAATTTTGATGTTAATTGCCGTTTAGGCAATTTTGTTGTTATCTAAATTTTCTTCATCAGTAATCCTTCTATCTATCTGTGTTGAAAATTTAAATCTGCTGACTTATTGTTGTAACACTTTTAAGTGTTATATTCACCGTTATCCGATTTTCTTTGTTAAAAGGATCGGATAGGTGAATTTATCTTTGACTGTCGTCTAAGTGTCAATTGATTATTATTGCCTCTATGCACTAATAACTGAGTTTGAATTAGACTGATCCGTGTATTATTTTCTTTTGAATGTAATACTCGGGTCAGACCGAGTATTTTTACAGCTTGAAGATTTTCAGGCAGCGAAGTTAGAGAGAGAGGGGGATTACCGCATCAAGAAAGTTTTTTTCTGGAAAATTTTTCTTGTACTTAAGAATCAAAGATATATTCCGCTGTATAAAATTTAATGCATTGTACAAACTCTGATATATGTAAGAAAAATTATTTATGAGAAATATATGATTATTCTGTGATTCTGTGGCTGATTCTGTTTAAACTCTATAAACTGAATAACAATCCGTCATTTTGAACGTTTCGAGTTGGTTTAATTACCGACTGGGGGCGGTCAGGGCGGCGGGTCGTTACAAAGCTACTACACAGTAGTTATATATAATCTTCGGAAACAAGTATAGAAATAAACATAACATAAATCAGTCACAGACATCCATATCACAAACGCGGAGAAAGATATGAATATAACACATGAAAGTATACATCAGAGTGGTGGTCAAACAAGTCGACACTATCACAAAAGAATAGCTACAAGTGCTAGACAAAAGAATATGAATACATCAATGAGTCTATATCTCAAATGTATACAACAAAAACTACTAATCTAAGTAGTTTGCCAAAAGTCAGGGTGATAATTCCAAATGTGAAGTCAACCAGAAGCACCTGTAACATCTCGGTCTGATCCGAGTATTATTTAATAAGAAAATAATAAACGGATCAGTCCAGCTATAAATATCAGATGAAATGATATAGAATAAGAGATATGGTATAAACGTATAATAACCATAATGACATACGGTGATAAGTATGTAAATGAAAATCAACAAGAGATTAATCAATATCACAAGAATCTTCTCAAAGATCAAAAGGATGTCATACCCTATATTTTTATTCACAAAAAGTTAATGACACATAAATTCACCAATGCACAAAAACTGATAAAACTTATCAATGAAAATCACGAAAATTGGTGAAACACATTCTAGAAATCATCACAAGAAATCCAGAAATCACAAAAGGGGGGAGGCCTATCACAAAACGGGAGTATGAAAACTCACCAACATGTGTATCACAAAACGGAACGCTATTCCATGGTAGCTAACCATTAATTTTGAGCCGAGGCTCCACAAGAACGGCTCGAAGACCATAGGGCGCTAACCCACAAATGTGAGTCGAAACTACACAAAAACGGGGTTTAGTCTCCCTCGTAGACAAAAAGACATCGCACATTTGCTAGTCTAAATCACAAAAATGATCATCAACGATCATCAAGAAGTGTCAATTACATTGAGCTAGTAAATATATAAGCTTAGATTCATGCCCCATAACCACTAGCTTAACTTAAATATTTACGAACAAATTGTAGATCTCCACTAGAAAATTGTCACAAGAGTTTCAATAGAACAAGTCCAAGAATTAACCGGCAAAGTAAACGTAAGCGTTTCATACCACTTGTTTTACTAAGCCGTTTAATTAGATTTCTCGTACGAGTGAGGTAAATGTTCGTATATACTAGTAGATTGAAAAACGGTTTAAGAAACAAGCTTTGTAATAAAATAATGTTGAAATCGTTTTGATGAAAGAGTTTTGATATTTACTACTAGTATTGAAACCTTTATATTTTTAAAGTGACAAATCACAAAAATGATTGTAGAAACAATAAGTCACAAAAATTCACATTCGAAGACGTGAATAAAGTCCAAAGAATTCGATTCCAAATCCATCAAAGTGGAATTACCCCTGCGACTTAACAAAATTCAACACAAGAAATCAGCGGCTCAACACATGCGACTCCACGGCATACGACCTAAGAGATAAGCGACATAGCATGCGGCCTAACTGATGCAAGCCGAGCGACCTAAGGAGCTAACGGCTTAAGGAGTAGCACACGACCTAAGTAGTGCGACCTAAGGTGCAAGCGACCTAACAAGGGCGAGCGACCTAACATGGCCGACCTAAGCATGGTGCGACTTAATCAGGGGCGAGCGACCTAACACATGGTCGAGCTAAGCAATGGAACGACCTAACTGGGCGAGCGACCTAACACATGGCCGAGCTAAGCAATGGAACAACTTAACAGGGGCGAGCGACCTAAGGGTAAACAGGCCGAGCGACTTAAGGGCGAACGACCTGAGGATAAAAAGGCCGAGCGACTCAAGGGCTAACGACCTAAGTGGTTGCGACCTAAGGTGGAACGAGCTATTGCCGAGCAACCTAAGGTGGAACGAGCTATATGCAGGCCGAGAGATATATGCGTGCAGGCCGAGCGACCTAAGCCCCAGAAATGCAAAAACTCACTCAATTTGCAACCGATCGAGCACGGACGCTAGGGGATTACGCCTATAGGCTACCCGGTCGTATCGGCTCCTCGATGCATCACCAAAAACGTGTTCAAACTTCAAAGTTAGGATTTTTAAAGGTTTGAACCCAAAATACTAAAAATTGGGATTTTCACCAATTCAATCCAAACCATAAGCAAATGCACATGAATAAGTGTTAGGAATTCATACCCAACAATCAATGATAGTTATAGACTAAGATGTGAGATAAAAATCTCATCTTTTCACAAAAATCAATGAAGATGAAGCTTGAAAGCAAAGAGAGAATCAACCACACTTCAATCTCAACACAAGAAGCTTGAATCAATGGCTTCTCTTTGAATTTGGAGTTAGATGTTGGATTTACAAGTGAACTAGGGCTTGGAGTTTTAGTTTCTCATTCCTCTCTCCATTTTTGATGAAGCTTTAGTGTTAGGAAATGAAAGTGAAGTAATAAAGAGAAGAGGGAAGGGGTTGGGCTGATATAACCAGAATTGGGCAAGTGGGCTGAACCCAAACCCAAAGCCCTATAGAAAAAAGTAGTAAAAATCAACTTACTCCAAACATATCGAAGCTTATACTCAAAAAGATCGCAAATGGCGTTTTGAACTCAATGGAAGTGGTCTCAAGTCCTAATTCGACCGTATGCAAAAAGTAACTTTTCGGACTATAATCCGACTAACGATAAAATATTTAAATACTCAATCGTAAAATATGCGGGTTGTTACACACGTCTACCTCGAAGTAGACATTGTACATATTCTTATATGCATATTTGTTGCAGGTTATAGGTTGGAGGGATCCAACAGGATTCCTCACTATTGTTGATTTTATTTACAGATATTGAAATATATGTTATATCATGCGATTTTGGTTGTGTTGGATGCCATGATTGTTATTATCCATGTGAATCGCCTTATTTGTGTTGTTGTAGAATTGTGCCATATTTTGGAATTTCAAAATAATAAAATGATGTTTTTTTTAAAAAAATGAATTTCAAAGTTATTTTGGAATTATATACGTTTTAATAATTTGAATCGATCTAAAAGAGAAAAGATTTTATTTAAATAAATAAAGGTATGATTTTCGATGTTATTAAATTATAGTTTTGTGAAATCCTTTGAATAAAGACTACGAATGGTTTATAAAAGTATATTTTATAAATAGCATAATAGCTTTTAAACAATGTTTTATAAATATATATATATACATAAATGGATTTGAAATTGAAATGTGATGAATAGTTTTATAATTAGATTTGAAACCAATATTTTATATTTGATTTGAAGTTAATATTTTATGAATGGATTTATATAATTAAATTAGAATTTTTTTTTGAGAAAAGAGTTATGATTGGATTTTCATAGCAAATGAAATTTAGAAAACGATGAATTTATAAAATAGAATTTTATAAATATATAAGTGTTATACAAAATAGAAGTTTTATAAAAATAAAAGCAAGATTATAACATTGTTTTATAAAGGTGAAATCAATTTATTTTGATAAGTTAAATATGGATTTTTATAAGAGGAATTATATTCACGTTTTAAAATGAATAATCCTTTAAATGAATGTTTTGGAAGTGATATTGAAAATGAAGTGTAAATGGTTTTTGAAAGGTGATTTAAAATATGTTAAGTATCGAAAACATAAATTTAAACATTTGTTGTTGAAATAGACGTGTTCGTTAAAAGTAAGGAAGGCATGGACTATAAAACTATTTTTATAGTATATGATTTTCGAAAGGAAATATTAAATATAGTTAGTTGAATCCCTATACTAGTATTTTTGGGTTGTCGTAACGATGTTTTATGCAGCATTCTTTTCGACCCAAATAATATATGTTTAGAAGAATGTTTTCCTTAAAGATTTGTATATATACTTAATAATTGAATTAAGTGTGAAATATTTTCTACGTGTTGAAAATAAAATGATTTGTGACTTCACTTATTATTAAAATAAGTATATGAAAATGTTTTTCAAATATCCAATAAGTGAAATGTTTTGAATATCATCTTTATAAAGATATTTTGAAGTGAATAATTGAAAAGTGATTTGATTTATAAACAATTAATAAAATCAGGCCCGGTGACTACCGTTACTTTGATAGTTAAATAACCGACTATCAAATTTGATCATTTTAGTTTCTTAACTTGATGTAGAAACTAATTAGTCATGCACTTAGTACGTAACTGACTATGTAGGCTTGATTATCGTTTGTGTTGAGAATGTTAATTCATGTAGTGCGGAGTTATTACTCCTATCTACCGAGCTTCCTTCTTGGCCGAAGGACAGCAAGTTGAAAATTGGAAACGTGATAAGTCTACGAGACTTGGTTTCTGTTTGAGGTTGAGAAATGCTTTTGCGTTGTTGGTGCGAAGAGACCGAGATCAGATTTATCTGAAAACCACTTCGGACCAACATATATGCGACGATTGTGCAGGTTGGGCGATGATACTGATACTTAGGATTTTCATAGTGAAGGACTGCTTGTAGATCATTTGGGGTTAAAATCCCAATATACATATAGTAGAAGTAGTCTCTTCATTATGAAATATCCATTGCAAGGGCTATCGCTACTAATCCTATAGGATAGGGTAGGAGAGTACCTTCGATTTGTCATGTTCCTTGATAACTTATATGGATGAGTGTTTGAGATTGCATTTCTAAGATTACATACATTGGTTTTTACAAACGTACATTATGTGGTGGCGGAGAATGCAACTTCTCTTAGCTTACACTCTCCTTGAGACATACGAGCTCAAGGGTTGTATTTTTGTGGAAGGTAATTAGTAGTCAACGGAAATGGCAATGTGACATTCAAAGATGATGATGATGTGATATGTGAAAGGTAATCGATACCTCTTTTGGCCTCACTCCTTGGGAAATGACTGAAACAGGGATAGAAGCAGCAAGACTAAGTGGGTCGCTCCTAGTAAGAGATGTCACCAATCTTCTAGATATATCTTTACACACTATGACATCGTGTATCTGATTATTGTTGTTGTATGCTTGTGGCCATGAATTTAGGTCGACAATGACCAAAGTGATGATATATTCAATACTATCCAGCGAGAGGTAGGCCGGTCTTGTGTTGGTTTAGGCGGGCAGTATCTGCTTTCTAGGTGCATCCCTTTAGAGGTGTACTGTTCGGAATGGTAGTCCCTTCACCTAGTCATTTGTATGGAAATTCAAACTCTAATATATTCCTGCCATTTCCTATTGTAGAAAGGCTAGTATTACAAGGTAAATGCTGGAATTTAATAATGTAACAATTTCAGCTATGATTAATATTATTTGTGTAATATGCACTATTATAATATAAGAGAATTTGATATGAAATGCTTTAGTTATCGTAAGGTAAAAACCTTATCGGTATTTGTTTGCGACGCGGTCTTATGAGATACCTTTTGTTTTGATAAAGAAAATTTTTGGTAATCTTAAAACTTTAAAATTCAGTTGACATGTGTTTTTCTCACGCTGGTTTACCAGACTGATCCGTGCGTTCTTCCCTTTCAATGTTCGGGTCAAACCGAGTATATTTACAGGTTCAGATTTGATGCTTTTAGAGCTTCAGCAGGCGAGCTGGAGATCTTCATGTCGTATACACGTATCTGTTTATTTTTCCACTACTTTGCATTGTTGTTGTTGTAAATTATCAGCATTTGTGGGGACAGGTTATTATAACTGTCCAAGCCAACGATTACTTATTGTGTACTCTGATATTGGTTTATGTATATTACAGTTTATCTTTGTAAAGATTATTGATCTATATTATATGTTATTCCGCTGCGATGTTAAATTCTGTATTGTTTTGGTTCTGCTTCTCTCTCTTCATCTTCTCTTCTCTTCTTATTTCTTCTCTTTCTTCTTCTTCTCTTCTCTTCTTATTTCTTCTTTCTTTCTTCTCACCCTCTCTTTTCTTTCTCATGATCATCTACAATCGGTGCGCTCTTGGTCGGATACGCGTGGTTTGGTGTCGGATTCAAAGGGTACCGGTTGCGGGTAGTCACCCTTTTCAACTACCCTCAAGGATACAAACTTTTTACAACAATTCATATTGTCAGAAAAAAGCTCTAATACCATGTTAGAAAAATTGAATTAAACAGACATAAAATTAATAAGGAGGAGGAAAGAGAAGAAAACAAATATAATTTAGAGACTACATCTTTACTGGTTTGATTTTGTATTTTAATGAATTAATACATTATACACACACACATTTATTTAATTATTTATTTATTTATTTTGCTTGTATGATAAGTTTACATAAAAAAGGAAAATATCAAATAATAGGTAAATAATAAAGTAGCCAATCTTTTGTAATATTTCTAATACCCCCCTCAAATTTAAAATGTGTAGCATCAAAAGTTTGCCAAAATAGGAAAAGAGCATAGAAGAACAATAATATGCAATGCCACCCAAACCATCCAAATATGCAAACCAAATATTGAATGTTGCTGGAAAGCAACCTCAAATATTAAATTAGATTGGTAGGCAACCGTGTAAAAGTACGGCAACAATGAATCAGAAAATCGAAATCCAAGAATAGAGAATAAGAATACGGAAATTTGTTGGGGATTAGAAATGGAATTCCAATCAGAAATCTTAAGTTGAAATCCACAAAAGGAAAATGGGAACAAGAAAATTCTTATGGGATTGGAAGCGCAATTCTAGCCGTGATTCATTGTCATTTTGGCCAGAAGTGGGAATCAATTAGAAGAACTTTATAACCAAACAGAATTCTTCTTCCGTCGTGAATCATTTCATGTTGGTGGCGAACAAATGTAGATCAACATAACCGAACAAACTTCTTCAAAAACTAATCAAACTACAAATTGTTCACAAAATAAAGCAATGAATCCACATGTGAAACGCTTTCGCACATATAGCATACCATGAACCAAACACATAGGTATTAATACCGAGTGACGTGAGGTAAGTGTAGCGGTTAAATGCACACAAATCATACATGTTTTAATACCATGTTAGAAATAAAGTTCTAATGCCATGTTAGAATAATTGAATAAAACAAAAGTAAAATAAATAAGAAGAAGAGAGCAGAAGGCAACAAATATAATTTAAAGACTACATCTTTGTTGTATTGATTTTGTTTTTTAATGAAACGTTAACATACAACATATATTTATGGTCATAAAAGAGAAAAGTATCAAATAATAGGAAAGCAATAAAGTAGGTGATCTTTGTAATATTATGTAACACATGAAACATCTCAAAAGTTGGTTAATTAAGCAAGGTATGTGTGGCTCGTACAACAAGATGATGGCTTATTTAAAAAGTTGAAGCACACGCTAGTGAGAACAAATTAGTTTAATATTTTCGTTATTTGTAATGCTATAGAAATAACTGTATAAAGAAATGTTGGTTATTTGTTGCACTTTCTGGTTGATGGATTTTGTAATGTAAACTTCTGTTTGATATATTGCTCTTTTGTATGAAAACTTCAACATACACGTATTGAATTGGCCTCTTTTTTCCCCTTTTTTTGTTGTTATTTCAATAAATATAATATTATTTGTTAGTTTTCTGTCATAGATATTGTGTAATATTATAATTTGAATAGCAGTTACGGTTTAGGTCATTTTTCGGAGTTTATTGGAACTATAAAAATAACATACATTATTGCCATCATTATTTGCGGCAAATGCCAATCACCATATATGTTCAACTGTCTTGTGGCACTTAAAAGAGACATAAACATGCCTATACTCAGTGTTTTAAAAACCCGACCTGACCACGGTCAGACCGTGAAAAACCGCAAACCTTGGACTATGACGGTCGGGAATTGAATCAGGCCTCCTCCGTGTGCTGACCGTCGGCTAAACCTTAGATCCGTGGTTAAACCGTGTTTTGGCAAGCCTTTTTACTCTTCGACCGTGACCTATTTCCTTTTCCCACGATTTTCTACAAATTCCCAGAACCCTAATCCCTAAATTGCCTCAGCCACCGATGCTATTCTCTGTCTGTCAGCGATGCATGTCAGTGCGCTGGAGCCAGAGTGTATGTTGCAGGTTGATCCGTCAAAGATTACGAGAGGAGAAAGGGTAACTGGGTTTGTTTGGGAGAATTAAAACCCAAATTTTGCGAATGCCAAGATGAACAATAAGTGCAAGATAAGAAGCTGCTAATTTTGAAGAATAAAACAAGAAAAATAATGGCTTTTGAGTCTGTCTCGAGAAAAGAGATTTGTCGGAGATTATATTTATAAGAATTATTTAGCTTATCTTGAAACTAGGCCTATAGCATCAAATAAAGGTACTATAGTATTTTTTGAATATGATTTAGAATATATTCACCAGAATATATTGTTTCTCACCTATTATTTGGTATAATATTTATATAGGGAAGCAAAGATATGTATTAGATTAGATATGTATTATTAAGGTATAGAGCTCCTAATGTAAAGCAATGGTAAAATTATAGAGCTGTTAGTATATCATTAAGGTATAAATATATATATATATATATATATATATATATGTATTATAGGAAACAATTTTAAGTTTAACATGATTGTAATATAGATGCACGGTTCCGAACGGTTCAACCGGTCAGACCATCAAAACCTTGGACCTTGAGTGGTCGCGGTTCGACTCACGGTCCGGTTTTTAAAACACTGCCTGTACTACCTTACATTGTATCTATTTTGACAATATTGGAGGGCTTTTACTAGTTGCCACCATCGTTTTAATTTTAGCAGTGGAGCTGGAAAATCTATTGCATACAAACATGAGTCGTCCATTCAAACCCAGAAAGATAGTTTACAAAAAGTATATTATTGACTCTTAAATCATGTATGGAACATAGATGCAGGAAGACATCTTCACTAAGGCACAGACAAGTAACTTCTACATGTAAAGTTTACGTTTTACATTCATCACAGATCAATATCTGCAAATGATTTTACGGTCTTAAAACCATGGTTCTCTGGAAGAGGAGCATTTCCTTGTCGAACCGATATCACCACTTCAAGACCTAACATGAAAATCAAATCAGTTATAAATCAAATCCATAAAATAAAAGGTAATGCTAGCATACATAAAGATATAAACTGTAGATAGGCGACTTCGTATTTTTGCTGCTGCTGAACCTAGGCAGCTTTGCTATAGTGTGTGTAGTCACAAAGATATACACGCATTCGAACTATAAATTCTGAAATTATTACGATTTAGATATCACTATTGCGTTAGTTGTAGAACTAACTTTATAACACATGCCTTGAGTTCAGAGATATTTGGAATGCATTCATGGCATTTCAAATAAACAAAAGAAAAAGAAGCTCACCTGCAGCTTCTGCAGCAATAGCTTCTTGATAGACATCTGTTACAAATAAAATTTGAGATGGCTCATCCACTCCCACTGATTGAGTAATCTCCAGATAGCTGCGTGATTCTCTTTTGTTCCTACAAATGAGAAATTTATTTTTAACACATAATTATGGAAATGTCAAATCTACAATTTCCAATATTTTATATATTGAAACTTAATTTTACCAATCATAAATATTAGATCCACTTTGCACAAAATGACATACTGAGATGGAGAAAATTTCATTCATGACAGCAATCTATACAGTAAACTTACCCAACAGTGGTGTCGAAAAAACCACACAAGTACTTTCTCAAATCTCCATGTTCCGTATTTCCAAAAATAAGTCTCTGTGCCTCTCTACTACCACTAGAATATATGTAGACCTGGAAAAAAAATAAACATATTTGTTAAAAGTTGGAACACTATACATGAGAAATTATCAATTAAAGTTGCCATGAATTACATGTACTTGAAAGATTGAACAAATCAATACAACACTGTTTATGAAATCCAATTTTATCTATCCACTATTCTTCAAAAAGACCACTCCCACACCTTGCAAAAAAAGGGGCTTTTGTCCAAGATATTTCTTATTATACCAGAAAATTGTGGTAGCTGATATAGTTTTAGCGTTACGAGTGTTCAGGATTCTGATTAACGCTTTTAGCATATTAGAATTTGCATATATAGAAACTTTCAAACATGCAAAGAATACATCGAGAAGGGAGAAACTAAAAGGATAGTAGACAGCATGCTCTAATACTTGTGTTCAATATAAGACCTTGATTCCATTAGCATGCCATTTCTTAAGAGCTTCAGGAACATCCTCAAAAACAACCCCTTTTAATTCATTATTGTCGTACCCAGTTCTCCATATATGCCCCTGCATATATATATATATATATATATATATATATATATATATATATATAAAAGAATTTTTGGAGCTATTCATCGTTCATAAGCAAAATACACGTATAGAAGTACCATTCTTGTGAATTCCTATATACCAGCTTTGGTTACCTGTAATTGTTTGAGAGCGGTTATTTTTCTGTCAGCTTTAATCATTGCTTCCACATTAGATACCAAGGCATCTATCACAATATCTTTACCAGCATCATCAGGTGGAACGGGTACAGAGCCAAAAACACCTTGCCTCAAGTCATCTTCAATCTAGGTATGAGTTTCAAACAGCAGGACAAAAAATTAAATGTAAGGTAACAAATAATTTAACCTCGACACTTGAAGGTAACAAAGGACATGGAAGAAAATCGAGGTTTTTCTATGTTCCAAATATTAGCTATGCCTACACATAAACATATCAACACCTAAATGACCGCTAACATTTTTTTCTTCTGGTTTTCAAAAATTGGTAATCGATGTTTGGGGGTTTTAAACTTAAAATATCCAGATCTACACTCCAGAGTCCTACCCCTGACTAGTTGTCGTGGGCTAAATGGCTGCTCACATACTTTAATATGCAGATGTTATCCTTCAAAAAGCATAACCCACAGGACACAAGCATTTAGTTATGCCATTCAATAGAACACACAAAACAAATGGAAAGCCATATGGACATACCTGGGCACGTAATAGCTTGATATCTTCCTTGGTTTCCTTGCTATCATATGTGGCTACTAAATGTTTTCTCACATTAGCACGTGCATAAGGGAACAGAACTTCAGTAACAAATGATATTGGGGTTGTTGTTCCTTCTATGTCAAGAAGGACACATTGCTGAAAAATAATCATTTGGAGGTTACAACTTGATGTACGTTACATTACATGTGCAAGTGCAACATCAAGATAACCGAGTGACTACAGGTTAATGGAAGAAGCGTTTTATCTCTCACAATTCACATTTATTTATAGGGTTAAGCTGTAATTCAACAGACGTTATTTTAAATAAATGGTTTAGTTTAACAAATTCATTCAAGATAGTTCAAGTACTTGGAAATGGAACTAAAAACCACGCAAAAGCATGATTGCAACAAAATGGAGTTGAAGAATGATATCCTGGGTGGACAAACATCAATTGAAAATTAAAGATTGATGGAGTGACTCACGCTTGGGGGTTCAATACTATGAATGCCATTAAGAGATCCAGCAGCAATAGTACCATTTGTATGTTCCTCTCTTCCATCATGTACTTTGGCATGGTTAATAGGACCATGGCTAGGGCTAGTCCAGTCAATTCCCAGCTGGTAAAGCTTGATTGCAGCATCAAAAAGATAATGATAGCACTCGGCCTGGAAATATTTCAATGGAAACTACTTGTCAAAAAGAAGTCTAGTGGAAACAAGAATATCCATGCATTTATCTCAAAAAGAAAAGAAATTTGCATTTAATATCTTTGTATAATGACGCTAAACCATAAAAAGAGTCAAGCAAGGAGTTGATTGTGAAATTAGATTCATACTTATGTGCAGTAACAAGAACAGTTGAATGGTTCTATCTCCCACATAGAGTAGTTAAATGTTTAAAAGTATTAAATACGGACGTGTGGAAACTAAGACTCCAAAATGGGAATTTGCAACTGTCAACTGCTTTAACTAATATAAAAAAAAATTCTCTAGAACTAGCCAAAATCACAGGTAATTCATATAGCATAAGAGTCACTACAAGAAAGAAAAAAAAAATCTCGACTTCTACGGATCTTTCCAACATAATCACCAAAAGGATGTCATAACCCAAACTAGACATAGGATAAAGCTATATTACAACAAATGAAAAGGCTTGAACAGTAATTGCAGCACAAAGAGAAGAAACTGAATACAAGCGTATAATAGATTATTTACAAATGAACAAAAAGTACCTGGGTCTTTGCATGGATCCACGAATCTCCCCATATGTAAATACCATGATTACGTACAAGCACAGCGGTTGTTTTTGGATAGGCAGCAATCTGCATGAAGTGCACGAGTATTATCAACAATTATGACAGTTTCAATTTCATCGAATGAGAAATCAGAGAACAGTATATTATTAATAGTATTAGCAGAAAAACATGCAGGTAAATCGATTTCTAGTGAAGTATCTTACCGCTTCACTAAGGGAGTCCGTGAGCTCACCCTCATGAGCAGTATTCTCAATTATAGGAACCACAAGTTCATCATGATAACCATGCCCTTGAATTCCTTTAATCATCTCCATGTGAGTTATCTGCAACAAAAGACAACAATTTTTCTTATAAGAACATCAGTAGAGCAAGCATTGAAAATATCAATATGCTCGTGCCCCCACACACAAATATATATTTTAACACAAATTGAGATGATAGAAACAAGTTTGACAGATTTTCATCTCATTTCATCAACTTTTATCACCGCAATTTTTTCCCACTTTTCCACCATATATTTTGTTTCCTTGACTAAAATGACCTTTTCAATTCTCCTGCCTGTACTTCAATCCTACATGCTCAATCACCTTTCCATGGCAAACCTTTTTTCAATCACCTGTTTAGCAGCCTTACCATATCTTGAGCAACGCTACTGCAAATGTTATAAAATTTTGTGGATATGTTGACATCATGCTTAAATCATCTCTACAACATTTGCACTCATTTCAGTACATCTAGCATAACTAAATTGATGTATAAAATTAACGCTTAAGATAAATGTTATAACGTTTAATACTGACTTATAATTTTGAGAAGGTTACAAGTGTGAAAATGATCTTATTTTTGGTAAGGATGATATTTATAGTATAGAATAAACATCTACAAGTTTCATTGCATTTAAAAATAGTGTATCTCAAGATACAATTGCTAAAACGGTGTTCCAAAAGAGGGGTGACAGTGAATCTTCCACACACATGCCCGTGCGCACACACATAAGCTAATTACAAACAGATAATGGCAGCTTAGTGCCGGTTTTTTTAAAACGGTCTCTTGTCAATTAATCAACTTGAAACCATCAAACCTGATACTGTTTAAAAAAACAAAAAAAATCAACGAATTACGTTTTATTGCAACATGATAACAGAAAAAATAACAAAGAAAAGCATAGTTACTCGAAACTCCTTGGATAAAGGGTGGATCATTGTGACAATGCATGATTCCATCCCATGACTGTGAATGACTGCTCCAGCATTGCGCATCTCATATGCCTGCAAAACATAGTATAGATGCAAAGTTTTAATGCAACAATATGTATATTTAGGTATCGTTTGTTTGAAATGTTGAAGGCTGATTGCTGAATACTTAAAATATTGTTTGTTTGCATTTTGATTAGAAATTTGTTTTGTAAACATAAAGGACTACTTTGACAATATTACCGCTCGAAGTTAAAATTAATTATTCTTCGGTGCAACTGCTATACGTTTAATCATCTTATCTTATGTTTTACATTTTATACACAAACCCAAAAAACAACAAATGCCCACGAGTTTATGTATTGCCAAATTTACAAAACACGTCGAAAATAAAAAAATTGATGACATAAATATATTTTATAAAAATTTGGTGAAGAAAATATTTCATTATAATAAAATTAAAGCTTGTATAGCCTCTGGATTACCAATTAATGTTTTCAGCATTGTTAATATATGTTCAATGTGTTGAAATAAGTTATTATAAAAATGTTATAAAATTTGGCAAACTTTCATAATTATTTAATATTTTGATTTTTCGCATATGTATTGCAGATTTTATTTAAGTTTTCATTTATTTAAGATAAATTAATATTGTTTGGCTTTCCAAAATTATTTATTTATAATTTTTTTGCACCTGCATTACAAATTTCAATTTATTTACATTTTCATTTCCATTCTTATTAACCAATTTATAAATTATCATATTTTAACTTCAAATTGTATGTAAACGTCGCAGTAGATTGCCGTCAAATTTTTTTCATCACTAGTTCTTAGTATATTCGTGTCTAGTGATTGGAAACTACGGTGTAAAATAAAAATCAAAACAAAATGAAAAAAAATCACCTCAACACAGAAGAAGATAGAACCAAAAAAAATTGATGTTATGTTTGAACTTTTCAAATTGTTTGATATAATTAAAAAAACATTATGAAACAATTACATGTTATGTTGCATATGGATACAACAAGAAAATGCGGTGTAATAAATGATGAACATTTACAATAAGTACTAAAATTTTGTTTATTCAATATGCCAAATACAAGAACTCAATGAAAACACTTATTTGAAAACACTTCGGGTGTGAAGTGCAGCGTTTTATCATAAAACATGACAAAGATTAATGATTAACATCTACCATCATGAATATTATTTAGTCTCAAATCCTCTACATGTACTTGAAACCCCCAAAGCATTTCATCTTTCAATCAGGAAAACACTTTTTTTTTTACCTTCATGAATAGCGAAGCGCAATCTGTACACTTAGGCGTCTTATTCGGGTATGGCTTCTTCGATGGAGCTGACAACACCGCCCCATTTCCAGACATTACATACATATCTTCTGGCATCATCCTCTCCTTTTGCACTCCTAAAGAAATATGGTTCAAAATCAGTACACATTCTAGCTCCCTGAAACGGATAAGCTTATATTTTGGATTCCTAATTCATCTCTATAACTAGTTTGAAAGCATAGAAGATAAATAAAATCAGGTTTACCGGAAGGAGACATGACGATAAGTTGATTAGGTCTGGGAACGGAATCGTCGTGTACTTTAATGGTGATGCTACCTCCAGTACCGGAAACCCAACCCTGGCTGTAAAAGTGGCGGCAGAGTTCAGAGACGAGGGAGCGGGTCGATTTTACCAGATCGCCCTCCAAGTAAGCTTGCGATGAAAGAAGAGAGGTGGCAGCGGCCGTCATGGATAGTGCTACTGTTGTCTTATCAATTATCAAGTATTTTGTTAGTTTTATGCTAAATTATTTGTGGGGAGAATGAAATGAGTGAGCGATGTGGTGAGGGAATTTTATAGAGAAAACTAGGAAAGGGCAAGGAAGCTTGATAATTGCCGCTTTGTTTTTATACGATTATCTTCTCCCCTTTACCTTTTCTTAAATAGTTCCTCTATATTTTTTATTTTGGTGAGCGCACAGAAGGTTGAGGAAGTAGAGTGCCGTTTGCAGGCATGTTAACGCATCCGAAGCTCTAACGGTTTCTCTAGCGCGGACGGTGGGGGAAGAAACATTGGCGTTTGATCTGACACGTACCAAACAGTTAACATCACCTGCCATTGACTTTCTTTTTCTCCTCCCTATCATTCCTTCAAATACTCGGCTGAAATATTCCGTTCTGACTCTGCGCTCGCAGCACAATTCGTTCAACTTCTCTGCTCAAAAGCTCCGCTTCAGATTCCTCGTTTTCTTCTTTTGCAAACGCAACCTAAATAAAGAGATTGACGACGTTGTTTATAAATTAAATATAAAGAGCAATTTGATAATTAACCATGAAGTCCGTCGAAAATTCTGTCTCATGACATATGTTTTGACAAAATGAAATTCGGGTGAACCAGCATTCTCGAATAAAGAACTAATCATGTTTTACATTAACCTTGTTTTTATACTAAATACAAATAGTTGTTTACTAAATTCTCCTTTTATATACTCAATTTAAATTTATCGTTCACGATCAAAAACTCTTTCACACCAAAACACGCATTCTCAAATACCTCCTTCAATGTCGTGCTCCAATGCTCAGGTGGTTCCGCAAAGAACATACCATTAATTGAAGTCGAATGCTTAAGTGAGCTGGCACATTTTGAATTTTGAATTATAAAGTCAGTTGCTAGATTTAAACTGTAAATACTTATATTGTAGAAATCATTTTGGATAATTGTTCGAAAAACATAAACCAGTCATTTATCTGTTAATTTAAATTAAGTTTTAAAATACCATATTTACAGTAAATTTGATTAACAGTTCGTTTCCATTAATTCTGTCAAAATTTCTAATATGAGTTGTTAACACATGAAAATCAGCTTTACAAAGTAATATTTTTAAGAGACAAATTTTAAGTGCCTTTCATAGTTAAATTTTAAATGGTTTCGAAAAACAATATGATTATTAACAAACTCCAGCTTTGAATTGGGAATCAATTTTTCAATTTCTTAAAATCGATATACGATGAATACCAAAAAAAATTCCCCTCTCATGACAAATCAAAAATAATTCTATAACGACCCTCGTAATGCAACTTTTTCGGCGGACTTCAACCTTCTTTTTTTTGTTCATCTTTCAATAAAGTGTTATCAAATTTGCTTCGGAAAAGGGTAAAACGATAAAACGTTTTATTCGGTTTCATTTATCATGTCCATCTCATAACAATTCTACTTTTGGGTGGTATCCCCCTAAAATGATATTTTCTTATCCAAAAAATGGAGTCTCTAACAATTCCCTAAGTTTCCAGCTAATTCGTTTATGCTCGATGAACTTATTAATTATATTATAATCATCTTTTGAGAACAACAGCGGTACTCATTAGGAGAAAAACATTCATATTATTATTATTATTATTATTATTATTATTATTATTATTATTATCGCTGCTACTACATTCTAATGATCACAAATTACTCCAGTAACATGTGTAATGAACCGCCTCCCGTAACACCCAAAATCTGTGCATACGAGCAACCAGATTCCCTTAATAGCACTACGGATGATGTTCCTTTAAAAGTAAGATATATGAACAATAATAAAAATCACAGTTCATATCTATCACAACTAACTAGTTCTCGCAGGGGTAAGAATATAATATCAGCATATACTTGTAAATGACTAAATACATACCATATAGAGAGACAATGGATCCAACATCATAATACAAATAGTCAGTGATACATCGAATTCCATAAGAATATGTGCCAACACACTTTATAAGTTAACATGTCAATACACCAAAAACTACGTAGATATAATCATAATAGTAATATAACTATGGCTCTATAAATCGCCTTCAACAAGCAGAAATCCTCGTATATTCAACTACTCAAACAATAGATAATAAGGAAACAACAAAGAGATGGCCAGACATAAAGTCTAATGAAAATAAAATATCACTAATCTGCATGTTTACCAATATGCTAATGCATTATGAATAATACCAAGTGGTACTACTCGGGGTAATGGAACCATACCTCAATCCACATCTTTACCTACATCCAACAAGTCAGCACGTTTCTACTATCATGCCACACGATAAAATTATCATATACAAAACATTACTACATGTATCATAAACCAAATGCCACACACTAGGCTAAAGAACTACAGATCTTCTGGTAAGGCCAAAACCCGACAAATGTGGTCACTGGTATAAGACTAAAACTACCATGTCCTGACATGTATAATCACTAATGTAAGACCAAACTATGTATGGCCATTAATATAAAATTAGTACTATTTATAATCACCAATATAAGACCAATACCTATTGATAATAAATATCCAACCCTAATGTCAAAAACAATAGGTACAGACTCACTCTGTATACATAAAATGTAACATCCCCTATTTGGAGGCCCGAGGCTAAGCGCTACGGATGCTGCAGTCTTCCATAGTATTAACTCCCGATGACCAAATATGGGCATTGCTAATGGTATTCAATATCAGCATCACATGAATATGAAACAAAATCAATGATTAAAAAAAACTTTTCAATTACATTTCCAAAACATGTTCTGTATTCAGATTACATAATCTCATCGCTTTCTCAGAATTCAGATAAAATAATTATTATAAAAATACGCTAAAAGCGGCATGTGAAGATGTCTCATTGGTTGATCAGAGTCACTATATTGTCATACTGACATAATATACAGTGAAACATAACAACAAAAATAAACTACAACTCCTAAATAGCTATCCGTCAGCCACCTGCTCGTCTCCGAAAGCTTTATTCACCAACCTACTAAAACTTGTAAACCTTAATCCCTCGGCCTACTCAAATTAATTTTGAGCAGCCGAAAGTTTAAGGGAAAAACAAAAACTTCGAGTCAAACATAAAGCCTAGTGTGAATAATACTATATATCTCGGATATTAAGTGAGACCACGCCGCTTAGCGGAATGGGTTTCCCCTCACTAACATCCTTTTAAAACATATCTTTGGCAAATCATAAAACTACAACCAAAATTGGTTAAAAAATGTAAAGCATTATTATGTAAACATACATAAACCTCAGGTAACAAATGGACTATCTATCCAAACAATATAGTTTTGTTTGGGTGACTACTAACATTTGGCTGGCTCAGGCCTACCAGACAATATAATAAAAATGGCCTAACTTCTGTTAGACAAGTCTTTTGGACGGTCAGTTCATAACTTACTCTCTTCCAGGATCCACTGATCATAATGTTTTTGCGGGCTCACCAATAACCTACACTGCACAAATATATTCCTTTTAGTGTATACCATAATTTTTGTCTTACCTGTGACAAAGCCCCACACATTGAAACTTTGGAAAAAATTAGCTGGGGCTAGTAGTTAATGTATAGGGTGTGACCCTATACCAGTCTCATTTGGTATTCTAATATCTGAGTCATTTTACTTAGGGAAATCTTTCTAAATTTTTCCTTGAAAACCTTTTCTCAATTTGATTTAAAACTTTTAAACCAAACTCAAACAAGGAAAATATAAATACTCTATATTTTACTCAAAATCACCTTGCCATGTACTTTACTCAAATCTTTGTTGATGAAAATATTTCATTCTTTGAAAGTACCCATTTTGATCCCATTGAAAGTATCCTTTTCGTAACCAATTAAACCTTTTCTTTCTTCTTGGCCGAAAGGCCAAACCTTCCTTTCGAAAACCATTAACATAAACCTTGGAAAACCATTGAAAAAACTTTCCCTTCAAAAGCTATAAAACCGTAGATGTCCTCCTTTAAAACCTTTAAACGTTGCCTTTCGAAAACATTGGAAAACCTTTCCTTCAAACCATTCGAAACAGATGGAAAACCTTTCCTTTTAAACCTTTCAAAACCATTAGGAACCACCTCTTCAAAACCTTCATTCAAAATCTTTCAAAAACATTGGGAAACCTCCCCTTCGAAACCTTTCGAAAGCATCTAAACTAAACCTTTCAAAAGCATTTGGATTCAATTTAAAACATGTGGAAGCACCTTTCAAAACCTTTCAAAACCATACATTAAGGGTCATACACAACATGGTCGAAAGCAACTCTTTCGAAAGCTAAAACAAAGCAATGAAGTGATGGTGTTGAAACCATCCTTCCGAAAGTATCAGAGAAGCGGTAAGATTTTATAAAACAAAAACAATCCTTTCGAAGGCATTGCTTCAAAAGGTAAGAAGCGGCAACAAAAAGGCTTCGACCTAGTTGAAAGAAATTGTTTAAAAACAAAGGCGCAACCATTTCGAAACCATTCTTTTAAAACCATTTTTGACCTAGCCGAAAGCCAACCAAGCCGAAAGCTATTTAGTCGAAAGCAAACGGGCGTATTTTCAATTTAAAATAAAATGGCACTTCGACCCTTTCTGTAACGACTTGCATTTTTTAACTATTTTTATTTGTTAAATTTAATATAATATGGAATAAAAATAGTTAAAAATAAAATATAATGATTTATTATTATAGTTATTGAATATGAACTTCGATAAAAATTTTGAAATAAACAATATAGGAAATTTAGGAATTACTTATATTGAAATAAAATTACAATCAATAATTAGGATTGGATCATAAGTGTTGAATTATTTAAATGGAAATAATTATTGATAAACTAAATTCATTTGGAAATTTATGATTGTTGAATTATTTATTAATATGGTGATTTGATTGATAATTAAATCGTTTGAATTTAATCATTGGAAATTATTCAAATAATTGAATCTTGTATTAAGTATGACTGAAAATGGTATTGGAAATTGATTTAAATTTTATTTAAATACGAATGAAGATGGTTAACATTTAAAATTCGATTTAAATGCGAATAATTAAAATTTGGAAATTTATATTTTAATTAACGAGTAAAAATAGCCATTTTGGCAATTGTCTTGGATTTTGATAACCGGTTTCATCGAATCCGTAATAGTGAATTGTTGTAGGATTTCAAGTTTCGTAGTGATCAGACTTGTCATTTGGCTGTGCGAGCTTGAAATGCGTAGAAATCAATTTAAGAAATTCAATAAAATAAGTTGACTTTGAAAAACTATCTTTCACATATGATCGAATTAGGCATCGGGACTAGTTTTATTGCATTCAGAATGGGCGTAAAACAATATAAACGCTAGGTGGCATGCCTCCATTGGAATTCGGACAATTTTGGATCTAACTATATAAATACGACAAGCAAAACGGGAAATATTATTATTTTATTTTGAAACCCTAGTTCAATTCCATGGCAGCCGTTTTCATTATTTTAACGGTTGAAATTGCTGGATCTTCTTTCCTTAATTCCTCTCAATCCATTCATCGAATTCGAAAACTTCCAACATGAAAGTTGTAGATCTCGACGAGTTCTCCAAATCCATATAGCTGATCTATGCTTTTACACCACAAAATCGCTAGAATCTGAGGTGGAAGCTCACGCGTTCTTATGGGTTTTTGGGACAAACGGCGGTGGCTGGGGACAAGGTGCAGGAGGAGCAGGCCAAGGCGCTTTGTACGGTGGTCGTTGATCATTGTCAGGACGTCAGAGATGGCGTAGGGCTGGAAGTTGACGTGCTTGTTGATGGGTTTTCTCATGTGCGGCCTATTGAGGGAGAAGAGTACGTGTCTTATAATTATTTGTTAATTAATTTTTTTAAATTAATGAATCTCAAATATTCTACCGACCATATCTTTTGCATACGAGCTCGGATTGACATGCGATTTTCTCCATTGCGTTCGTATCTAAATTCCAAACATTATGGAGTTTGTTTGGCTGTATTCTAAGACTTTTCAAATTTGAACTTTATTTGGATTTTAAATCGTCGCTAAATCAAAGGTGAGTGTTTATATGCTCACAACTGATTGAAATAATTTTTATGTAGTTAAATTTATATCGTGAAGTGATTGAAATTTATTGATTGTTGTTTGATAAGTTTAATTGACATTTAAATTGACATCTAATTAATTGATAAAATTTGAATTGATAGTTAAATTGAATTAGACTTTAGTTGCCCGTATAATACCCTATATCGATAATTATGAAACTATTGTGAATTTTATTGACTGTTTGGATGATTGGTTGTAATGGATGCTATTGGTTGATATTTAGATGTTTATTCATTTTGATATATCATGTTATCATCCTGTATATTATTTACATTATATAAAACTGTAAATTGAATTATTTCGAATAAATTAAGAATTAGGTTGAAATGATATATACCTATGGAATTTATTTTGGACTGAAATGATATATATCCATCTCTAGAATTAAATTGAAATAATTGATTCACTTTGCCATAAGGATAGAGAATTATATACAGACACCGAATTGGTTAAATTAAATGATTTTAAAATTTTGATTTGAAATTAAGAAACTAAAATTGAATTTATGAAAATCGGATTATTTTCGAATTGAAACTCGAAATGTTGACATTTAAAATTTGAAATAGAAATTGTTTAATTAATCGCAGTCGAGATTTTTAAGTTATAATCGAAATATGATGTGGATTTCAGAAATTGATTTGTTTTAAAAAAAGGACTTTAATTCGAACTTTAGATATTGCTAAGCAAAAGTGATATATAATGATATTTCAAAATTTAGCTCGAAATTTAATAATATTTGAAGGTTTGGATTTTTTAAATTGGATATTGAAGGAAAATTTGATTTAAATGTTTTGAATCGATATTTTGGAAATCGAACTCGGAATTGATATAAATCAAAATAGTTTAAATTTGAGAATTGAATCGAAATTAATTTGGAATTGGAATTGAAATTAATTTGGAATTGGAACTGAAATTTTGGCAAGGCCAGCCGGTTTTATAGTCGACCGTCCACTTTTTATTACGAAGGTAATAAAAACTTAAAATACATGAGTAAGGTAGAAACACCTTAACTACTAACAATAATACAGCACAGGAGTATGACAGGCATGTCACAGCTACTAAAAATAGATAACAAGACTAGATCTCCTCCAAAGAGGAAGATACACCAACGCCCACATCCACCCGGGAAGAAACCCCGTTCCCAAGAAGTCCCAAAAAGGGGCGAAATAGGACAGCAAGTGAAGGATCATAAATCACGGCATTAGAAGAGTAAATAAAGGATCGATCCCAGGTAGTATCAGCGAGCATAACATAATTTCTCTCAGCAAACGAACCATCCAAGTCAAGGACCAAGGAATCACCAGATGGGGTATAATAAAGGCATCGAAAATCCAAAAGATCGGCAGAAACATATCTAAAATAGGAATCATCCACAGGGTTGAACTGCATATCAGAACATCGATCAACCCAACAATGTTCAGACTCATCCCAAACAACATGAGGCGGAGAAAGATCTGGCACAGAAATTATCGCAGAACCATCACTAGGGATAATGGGTGCCGAAGGGGAAGCAGGCCGAGCAATAGAAGGCGGCAGGCCAGGGTCAGAAAAAGGCACAGCAGGAGGAGGAGAAAACTGAGAGACTTTGGGAACCCATTTCCTGAGCAGAGGCCGAGGCAGTGGGATCTTAGGAGCATCAGCAGATATAACAAAATGCGAGCAGGCGGTAGATAAGTGACCTAAGGAGTGACAGGTGGAACAAATGTCAAGGACCCAACCGTAACGAACACGGACATCCACCACGTGGCTAACAGCTAGCTGGACAGGAATTGTGGATGGAAGAGGCTTATGGGGAGTAATCTCAATCAGTGCCTTAGCATATACCAGCTTTTCACGCGCAACTGTATTTGCGTCAAAGCATTTCAATTTACCAACATTGCAAGCAAGCCAATTCAAACCAAGTAGCGGTTGTAGAGTAGAAGGAATTTGTGAGAAATAAACCCAAACAGGGATAGAAAATACTTGCTCACGAGCACTAGCTACCGTAGGAGACCAGGGAGTAATAATAAATGGTTTTCCATCAAAAAAGGAAGGCTCAGCCTCAAGAACACGACTACGTTCCTCAGAGGAGCAGAACAACAGGTAGTACATGGAGTCAACCAGCTTAACACGGAGGTCACCGCGAAGCCTCCAGGCCCTACGACAAACAACAGTCACATCATGGAGGCGATGGTTAGGGTCCAAAAAGAACCCAACCACATAATCTGACCGAAAGTCCATTCCAGCTTGCATAACATTCGGAGAAGGGATCATCACTCCATCAACCTCAACAATATCAAACTCAGCTGGTTCATAAGCACCCGCATTACGGGGCAGGGAAGTAAAAAGAGAAGACCAAGTTTTGTGACCAGATGGGCAAGGAGCAGCTACCTTAACACCAACAGAGGCCGCAGGCCTTGGAGCAACAGGGGAAGAGGCCACATGAAAATTATCACCAGAACATAAAACGTTGGAGACAGGGGCAATTTTGTCAGCAGCATTATGTCGAACAGATGATGCGCATTGTGCACTACCGTAATAATCAACAGCAGAAGCAACCGTGCCAACGTCAATACCAACTCCAAAAGCACTGAACTCAGCAGCAACATCATTCAAAGGCGAAAGACCACAAGACGCAACACCATTTAAAGTTTTCACCAACTCAGGATTCGAGCCTTGGAACCCAACAGAAGCAGGGAACGGATTCTTATTTGTAGGCAAAGGGGGGAAATCAGTTACAGAGAGCATAGGAGACACTGGAATCAAGGACACAGAAGAAAGAACCTTAAATATCCTGCCAGATCTCGTAGTAGAAGGCGATTGGGAAGGAGCGACGGGTATGGAGGGTAGAAGAGGTGGGCTAGGCATCGAAAAGCGGCAGGAGAATGAGGATGATGGAAAACGGCATTGATTTAGAGATTTGGTACATTTCTAAACTAATAAATGATAAAAAAAATGTTTTTTGTTTCTCCAATAATAAATAAACAACAATAAGTTTGTTCATTGGAACTGAAATTGAAATTAATTAGGAATTGGAATTGAAATTAATTTGGAATCAAAGTAAAAATTCGACTTGAGATCTGAATTGAATCGATTAAAGCGAAATAGAAATTGGAATGGATTTGAATTGGGAAGTTTGGAATTGAATCAGTTTGACTTTGAAACTATTTTCAAATGAATTATTTTAGTATGAACGGTTTAACATCCATATTCTTTAAATATTCAAATTATTTGATTTTCCAAATTATTTTACTATATAAACCATTTTTATTACTCAAACTATTTTCTATTAAACTATTTTAACTATTTAACTATTTTAAAACTATTTAAACTATTTCTAAAATTCGAACTGGTCAAAAGGGTGAAATGTGTATATTTAAATCTTGGATTTAAATGCGAATTGGGTTAAAGTGTGTTATAACCAAAATTGTAATTCAATTAAATTTTTGAAGTGAAATTGATATGTTAAACTGAATTGACATTTTGAAGTAAAATATGATTTTTGAAGCGAATATGATGATTTCGAAATAGATTTGATTTTGAAGCGAATATAATGATTTCAAAATGGATTTGATTTTGAAACAAATATGATATTTTGATATCAAGTACGAATTGTTTTCGAAATATAAAAGTACCAACCGGTGTGTAAAACGATGTTTGGTTGTTAAAGAGACCGGGACCTCTTATTGGCACACTCTCTGTCAATATTGGAACTACTTCGACAACCGTGTACACGGTGGATGATACCCAGAATGTATTGGTTGAATCGGCGAACATTTACTGGAATGAAGTAAGAGAATGATGATGGATAGTCTTGACGCTTGTGTCATAATTAAAATGACTAAAACAGGAGCCTATGTCTGGCCTACGAGGTTAGCTACCTCTAGCAATGTTGATTACTCATATTACTATCGTGATTTTGTACTCGATGGGTGCACTTTTTTTTGTTCGGATTGATTTTTGCGGTCATCCATGGATGGGTTAAGACCAGCTAGAAAGGGTAAACTGGTAGAATCCTACCTTGGGCATTACCTCACAAGCCTTGTCATATTTATCCTTATACGAGCCCATTACGACTTTGGTTTAGTACTGTACTACATAGGACTCACTGGCTACCGATGTCACTGGTTGTGTTACAGGACCTACATAGACTACATGCTATAAAAATGTGTTAAGGGAGATAATGTAAAGATTTAACGCTAATTTGATATTTATTTTACTGATAGACATTATCTATTATAGCATATACTATTATATATAAATAGTTTAACGGATCCTTAGGAGATGGAAAATCTCGTAACATCTCTTAAGTTATTACAAGCACGTTATACACTGGATAGGAGATGTAAAATCTTGTAAACATCTCCGACACTGTTACACTCATCTTTATTGATATTGATTTGACTTACATAAGAGTATTTTATTCTCGACTCGAGTGTTTTGTCTTTTCATTACGCTCGGGCCAGTCCTAAGTTTTCAGCATATTGAAGATTATTCTTTGGAGGAGGAAAATGAAGATTTAATATATTGCTATTATTACTACCCCCGCATCATGGTATTCTGTTGTATTGATTATTTTTCCCTTATGTATATATATAACTTTGATAAATGTGTATAGATCATAATTAAATGTTTAGTAAATAGCTTCATGAATTGTTTATTTGAGTATTATATTTTATCGCTCTGCTGTGAGATTCTATATTTGTTTTCTTCTTTTTTTCTTATTTTTCTTAATTTTTTCCTATGATTATCTATGTTTCGGATTGTTTAAGTTGGACATATGTGGATTATTCTTGATTTAAACCTTCCGAAATGTGGGTCGTCACACCTTGGGAACCCCTAGTTTCAACCTCATACCTTCCGCCTTATATCCAATTCACTACGTACCAATATATTTATACCAGGTCCATTGGTTTTGATGTTGGAGGCAGAGGAACCATGTCGAAAGCCATCTAAGTCAGAGGCAGGTGCCGAATAGTAACAAACAGGAAAAAGCACGTAGATTTGACTTTTTAAACCATTTCTTTATAACTAAAATGTCATATTTGTCGAATCGTAATTAGTTGCCAATTCTCTTTTCTAAAAGTACTGCCAATTTTCAGAAATAACAATTTGAATTATTTACAAAATGCCCCTTCTCCTTTTATAAATATATAAAACATTTAAGTCACATATCTTAAATAATTTCATATATCCATCAAAACACTTTAGAAAATTCCACAAAAATTCCATAAAATCATTTCTAATATGTTTTCTAACATATATAAATTTCAGACCCAAACTATATATATAATTTAATCACAAATTATTATTATTTTTAAACCCAATAATCATTTTCTTCACTAGAAAAATTATACAAAATTCACATAAATTCAAAAATTATGAAAATCGAAATCCATCTCTAAAATATCATTTTCGATCTATATCTAAAATTGCAAGGCATTTGGATGCCATTAAATGCGGTTTTCACATCAAAACATATCATAAAATCTATATGAATAAGCATAAATCATCACCGAGTATATATAAACATTTAATCATTCAAAACTGTGCACAAACCATTGAAAATAAGTTTGGATTTTCCTTAAAATCAATTTTTTTTAGGAAAATGAGATATAGTAATAATTCACCTTAGCTTTGTGATTTAAGATGTGATATTTGTTCTTGATTTAAATAGCTTAAGCTTCTTCCTCTTAAAAACTTGTTTTGCTTATCTTTTCTACCTAATGGTTGTCGGCCTTAGAATATTTTTTGCTTGAGTGAAATGAAAATGAATGTGTGGAATTATTTCCTAAGTGTTTAGGGTATAAGAATGCTCTCTTTCCTGTTTTACCCCTCCTCTATTTGCCTTAGCCTTTTATTTCCTTATTTCATTATTAACATGGCACGGCTACCCCTTAATTAATCACAAATCTCAATCCATTAATCAACTTACATTATTTTATTTTATTTAGCTAATTAAATTTCCTAAACAATGTTATTAAAAATATGTAGTGTTACAGACTTCCCTCCTTAAAGAATATTGTCCTCGTAATTAGGGTAAGGTACACATCAAAACAATCAAAGGTAAAAATATACCATCATACAAATCAAGATAAGCGTCTTTAATCATGCTCTTAGTCTCCCAAGTATAGTCTCTATCATCGTCACTCTGCTGGACCTTCAATAATCTGGCTGTCTTGTTCCTCAACTTCTTTTCATCTCTCACGATTATCCGGGCAGGCTTCCTAACTATAGTCAAGTCGGATTCCACTACTAAATCCTCTAACACACTCGGTGCTATAGCAGTGTCTGGATCCCTAACACACTTTGTCAGATGAGATAAATGAAAAACATCGTGGATTCCTGCCAAACTACTTGGTAACTCTACTCTGTACGCAAGTTTTCCGATCCTTTCTAAAATTGGAGACGGTCCTAGGAATCTTTGTGCTAACTTCCCTATCTCCCCGAACCAGGTAACACCTTTAATCGGCGATACCTTGACAAAAACATGATCTCCAACAGAGAACTCTATATCTTTACATCTTTTATTTGCATAACTCTTCTACCTAGATTGAGCTTCCTTCATTCTAGCCCGAATTAACTCAATCTTTTATGCAGCTTCTTTGACCAAATCTGGACCAAGAACCAACCTATCCCCAATCTCCAACCAACATACGAGAGATTTGCATGGTCTTCCATACAAAGCTTCAAACGATGCC
Source organism: Allium cepa (assembly GCA_030765085.1). Classification (NCBI taxonomy): domain Eukaryota; kingdom Viridiplantae; phylum Streptophyta; class Magnoliopsida; order Asparagales; family Amaryllidaceae; genus Allium; species Allium cepa. The sequence goes on from CM060932.1 coordinate 401,575,667, forward strand.
ATCCTTGTACTATTCTGATAACTATTGTTATATGGAAACTCGACTAGATTGTCTTCCCATGGTCCCCTGAAGTCTAATACACAAGCTCTTAACAAGTCTTCTAAGATCATGTTAACTCTTTCCGTTTGCCCATATGTCTGCGGATGGTAAGCGATACTCATCTTGAACTTGGTTCCTAAGCTCTCCTATAGAATCTTCCAGAACTTGCTAGTGAATAAAGAATCTCTATCGCTCACTATATTACTAGGTATTCCGTGCAGTCTAACCACATTCTTCATAAATAACTTAGCCAATACAGGTGTCGTCCTATTTGACTTAACGGGAATGAAATGAGCACTCTTGGTCAATCTATCCACTATGACCCATATATTTTCATTTCCTCTATTTGATCTCGGTAACCCGTCTATGAACTCCTTAGAAGTAGAATCCCACTTCCATACTGGAATATCCAATGGCTGAAGCAACTCAGTTGGCTTTTGATGTTCGGCTTTCACCTGTTGATAGTTCATACACTATTTCACCCATAAGCATATATCCCTCTTCATTCCTTCCAAGAAGAAACTTCTATTCATATCTTGATACATCTTACTTCCTCCTGGATGAATAGTGAACTTCGAACGATGGCATTCCTCTAAAACTTCCTTCATTTTGTATCCACCAGTGGAACACGTAATCTACCCTTCTTTTTCAACCATCCACTTTGGTCAAGACTGAAATCTTTCAAGTTATTGCTCTCTGTTCCATCCCTTAACTTCCTCACCTTTCAGCTAAAATTGGATCCTCCTCCTGCTTAGAACCAATCTTCTTTATCAATACCGGTCGGACTTCTAAACAAGATAACATAGAAGATTCTCCACTAGACGCAGCCTTGGATCTCCACTGTACTCTGCAAGTCGACAACGCTTCCAAGTCTTTCCATTCTGCTATCATAACACTGCACTCTGATGCTTCCTGCTAAGCACATCTGCAACCTTGTTGCATTTTCCCGGTGGCCAAAGTCATAAGCAACAATAAACTCTAACCACCTCTATTATCTCATGTTCAGCTCTTTCTGAGAGAACAAATACTTCAACGACTTATGATCCGTATAAAGCTCAAACCTCTCTCCTAAAAGGCAATGTTTCCACGCCGTCAAAGAAAATATCTATAGCTAATTCTGAATCATGCATCGGATATCTAACCTCGTGTGGTCTAAGCTGTCTAGAAGCATAGGCAATCACTTTACCTATCTACATTAGCATAGCTCCTCATCTGGTACCACACGCATTTGTATAAACTACCAAATCCTGATTCCCCTCCGAAACAACTAATACATGTGCATGGGACAATAAGTGTTTCAAGCTCTGGAATGCTTCCTCACACGTATCGATCCAAACAAACTTCACATCCTTTCGCGTTAACTTGGTCATCGGTGCTGCTATCCACGAAAAATCCTGTATGAACCTCCGATAATAACCAGCAAATCCAAAAATACTTCTTATCTCAGTTACCATTTCTGGTCTCTTACAACTATTCACTGCCTCGATCTTAGTTGGATCTACGGCCAATCCTCTTTCTCAAATTACATGACTAAAAAACTTCACCTCCTTCTTTCAAAAATGACACTTCGAAAACTTTGCCTTCAGCCGATGCTCTCTCAAAGTCTTATGAACCACTCTAAGATGAACTTCATGCCCCTTCTCATCCTTAGAGTATATCAAAATATCATCTATGAACACCAACACGAATCTATCCAAGTGCTCTCTGAAAATTCGGTTCATCAAGTCCACAAAGAAAGCTGGTGCATTAGTTAGTCCGAACAGCATAACTAACCATTCATACAATCCATATCTGGTCCTAAACGTCGTCAAAGGTATACTCTCCTTTGCTACTCTAAGTTGATGGAAACCTGTAGCCAAATCCAATTGAGAAAATATCTTAGCACCACTCAACTGATCAAACAAATTGTCAATCCTTGACAAAGGATATCAATTCTTTATCGTCATCTCATTCAACTTTCGATAATCGATACACGGCCTTAATGATCCGTCTGGCTTCTTAGCAAACACTGTGGCTACTCTCCAAGGTGAACTGATTGGTCTAGTAAAACTCCTTCCTTTTAAATCTACCAACTACACCTTCAACTCTCTTATCCCTATAGGTGTCATCCTGCTTGGCGGCCTACTCACCGGTTCTGCTCCAGGCACCAAAATCTCTTTGAAACTCAATGGCATGTTTTGGTGGAAATCCTACTACAGGCTCAAAAACATATGTGAATTCTCTAATCATGAAGACTCAACTCAACTCTTCTTCTAACTCCACAACACCCAATAAATCATTCATCTCAGAATTAGGAATTTCTATGGTATATACAATCTGATCACTACAATCAGGGTGTCTAAGCGATGTTTTCCTATCATGGCAAAATATCCTAGCATCGTACTTACTTAACCAATCCATACCCAAAATAATTATGAATCCTATGAAATCAAACACATGAAAATTGCAAATAAAAGTATGACCTAACAAGTCAAACTCTAGGTGGTTACATCGCATCCCAAGTGTCGTATACCTTCCTATCAAATTTGCAACCCTTAAGGAAGTAACTAGATATGAGGGTTCTAGGTTAAGTTTATCTACTAAACAATGAGATATAAAAGAATGTGATGCCCCAGTATCAAAAAACGCTAATACACATACCATGGATCTAGTGTACCTCCCAATACAGATTTCCCTTTTTCCTGAGCCGTTGGCCTCGAAGTAGCTAGTTCCAATGCATATACCTTTCCCCTCCTCTCCTTTGTTGGTTCCTTGCATTGGTTCTTATAGTGGCCAATCTGATCGCAATTAAAGAACCTAATATTCTTCTTCCCGATCGCTTCCTTAGCCTTTTCTATGCGACACTTGTTAGCAAAGTTCCCCTTCTTATCGCACTTAAAGCAAACCACCTAAGACTTTCCCTTCTTCATGACTCCACCTATGGGCTCCCTTCTTAGGAAAGAACTTCCTTTTCAGATCCTGCCCTGCCTAGACCTCTTTTACCTTACTCTTCTCCAGAGAAACAAACATCTCCTCATGTATCAACGCTATCTCCACTACGACATCACAAGGATCCATGATATTAGGTAACTTAGCCCTTTCTAACTCAGGCTTCAACTCCCCGATGAACTTATCATTCCTCTTCATCACAATATCCACCATGGCATATCCATACCTAGCCAACTCCTCAAACCTTCTAGCATACTCCAACACAGTCATATCCCCCTGTTCCAGTTAAACAAACTTTCTAATCAAGTTTAGACTTAGCCATAACTGACATGAATCTTTCCTCGAACCTCATCCTGAACTCAGCCTATGTCATGTTCTCTTCATCCACTGCAGCATTCACATTATTCCACTAGAACAAAGATGCTCCTGAAGCTATCTTGATGTTAATCTCCTTTTCTGCTCATCCTTGAGCCCAAGTCTGCAAAAATCCTCTCATAATGTAGCAACCAATTCTCCACCTCAATAGCATGCATCTTTAGTTCTGATTAATGGCTTTCCTCCCAGTCTAGCATAATCCCTACTCAAAGTATCATAATTATGGACTACTGGAGCTTCCTGAACTCCTCCTCCAACTACCCCAGCAGCAACTCCCACCTGCATCATATTCATGAAAAACTGATACATGACTTCTATGTCCACTTGTAGGGTCCCAGCACAAGTATTCCCAACTTGTGCTTGACCTTGGTTCCTTCTTGAATTAGGTCTGGAATTTCCATCTGTAGTAGTGCTTCCCCCAAGATTAACTCTCATTGCATCCATATCTGTATTCAAACCTTGTGAGGTACAGAAAAATAACTAATAGAGATAAGAGACTAGAGATAAAGCGCATACTTATATATAAAAATACAAGTATGTTAATATAGCATAATCCCATACCCCAATCTTATTTCTAATTCCAAAGGATTATGTTTTCAGAAACTATTTTTTTGGTTAAAGTATTTCATAAATCGTGCTCTAATACCAAGCTATAACATCCCCTATCTGAAGGCTCAAAGCTAAGCTCTATGGATGCTACAGTCATCCACGGTATTAACTCACGATGACCAAATACGGGCATTATTAGTGGTATTCAATACCAACATCACATGAATATGAAAATAAATCGCAGATAATATTTTTTCAATTACATTTCCAAAACATGTTCCATATTCAAATTACATAATCCCATCGCTTTCCCAGGATTCAAATAAGATAATTATTACAGAAATACGCTAAGAGCAGCATATGAAGATGCCCCTTCATTGACCAGAGTCACTATATTGCCATATTGACATAATATACAGTGGAACATAACAACCAAAATAAACTACAACTCCTAAATAGGTATCCGTCAACCACCTGCTCGTCTTTGGAAGCTTTATTCACCAACCTACTAAAACCTGTAAACCTTAATTCCTCGGCATACTCAAATCAATTTTGAGCACCCGAGAGTTTAACGGGAAACTATAAACTTCGAGTCAGACATAAAGCCTAGTGTGAATAATACTATATATCTCGGATATACGATATCAAGTGAGACCATGCCGCTTAGCAAAATGAGTTTTCCCTCAACAACATCCTTTTAAAACATATCTTTCGCAAAATAATAAACTTGAAACCAAAACTGGTTAAAAACTACAAAGCATTATTATATAAACATAAATAAACCTCAACTAACAAATGGACTATCTATCTGAACACTATAGTTTTGTTTCGCTAACTACTAACCTTTAACTGACTTGGGCCTACCAAACAATCTAATAAAAATGGCCTAACTTCTGTTTGATAAGTCTTCTGGATGGTCTGCCCCTGACTTACTCTCTTCCAGGGTCCACTGACCCTAATGGTTTTGCAGGGTCACCAATAACCTACACCGTGCAAATATATTCCTTTCTGTGTGTACCATAATTTTAGTCTTACGTGTGACAAATCCCTACACACTGGAATTTTAGACAAAATTAGCTGGGGCTAGTAGCTAATGTAAATGGCGCGACCCTACACCAGTCTCATTTGGTATTCTAATATCTGAGTCATTTTACTTAGGGAGTTCTTCCCAAAATTTTCCTTGGAAACCTTTTTTCAAATTGATCAAAAACCTTTAAACCAAACTCAAACAAGGAAAATATAAATATTCTATGCTATACTCAAAATCACCTTGCCATTTACTTTACTCAAATCTTTGTTGATGAAAACATTTGAATCTTTGAAAGTACCCCTTTTGATCCCATTGAAAGTATCCATTTCGTAACCAATTAAACCACTTTCTTTCTTCTTGGCCGAAAGGCCAAACCTTCCTTTCAAAACCATTAACGTAAACCTTTGGAAATCATTGAAAAATCTTTCCCTTCGAAAGCTATAAAACCTTAGACATCCTCCTTTAAAACCTTTAAATGTTGCCTTTCATAAACATCGGAAAATCTTTCCTTCAAACCATTCGAAATAGATGGAAATTCCTTTTAAACCTTTTGAAACCATTGGGAACCACCCCTTCGAAACCTTCATTCAAAATCTTACGAAAACATTAGGGAACGTCCCCTTTGAAACCTTTCTTTCAAACCTTTTTAAAGCATCAAAACCAAACCTTAAGCATTTGAGTTTAATTTAAACATGTGGAAACACCTTTCGAAACCTTTCAAAACCATACCTTTCAAAACCTTTAGTTTAATCTTAAAAAATCCCTAAGGTTCATAAACAACAGGGTCGAAAGCAACTCTTTAGAAAGCTAAAAAAATGCAATGAAGTGATGGTGTCGAAACCATCCTTTCGAAAGCAATGGAGAAGCGGTAGGGTTTTATCAAACAAAACAACCCTTTCGAAGGCATTGCTTCGAAAGGTAAGAAGCGGCAGCAAAAGGGCTTCGACTTAGTCAAAAGAAATTGTTTAGAAAAAAGGTGCAACCATTTCGAAACCATTCTTTTAAAACCATTTTTTACCTAGCCTAAATCCAACCAAGCTGAAAGCAATTCAATCGAAAGCAAACATGCGCATTTTCAATTTAAAATAAAATGGTGCTTCGACCCCTTTGGAACCCCTGGTTTTGACCTCATACCTTCCGCCTTACATCCAATTCACTATGTACCAATATATTGATACCATTTGCATTGGTTTTGATGTTGGGGGTGGAGGAACCAAGTCGAAAGCCATCTAAGTCGGAGGCAGGGTGTCGAATAGTAAAGAAACACGAAAAAACACATAGATTTGACTTTTTAAACCATTTCTTTGTACCTAACCTGTCATATTTGTGGAATTGTGATTGGTTGTCAATTCTATTTTTAAAAGTAATACCAATTTTCAGAAATAACAATTTTAATTATTTACAAAATGCCCCTTCTGCTTTTATAAACATATAAAATATTTAAGTCTCATACCTTAAATAATTTTATATATTCATCAAAACACTTTGGAAAATTCTAAAAAAATTTGAGAAAATCATTTCTAATATGTTTACTAACATATATAAATTTTAGACCCAAATTATATATATAATTTAACTGTAAATTTTATTTTTTAATCCAATAATCATTTTCTTCATAGAAAAAGTATATAAAATCCACATAAATTTAGAAAATTATGAAAATTGAAACCCATCTCTAAAATATCATTTCTGATCTATATCTAAAATCGCAAGGAATTTGGATGTCATTAAATAGGGTTTTCACATCAAAACATGTCATAAAATCTATGAAATAAGCATAATTCAACAACAAGTATATATAAACATTTAATCATTCAAACATGGCACAAACCATTGCAAATAAGTTCGAATTTTCCTTAAGACATAAAACATTTAGGAAAATGAGATATAGTCATAATTCACCTTAGCTTTGTGATTTAGGATGTGAGATTTGTTCTTGATTTAAATAGCTTAAGCTTCTTCCTCATGAAAACTTGTTTTGCTTCTCTTTTATTCCTAATGGCGGCCGACCTTAGAATATTTTTTGCTTGAGTGAAATGAAATGAACATGTGAAATTATTTCCTAAGGGTTTAGGGTATAAAAATGCTCTCTTTCCTATTTTAGCCCTCCTCTATTTGCCTTAGCCTTTTATTTTCTTATTTCATTGTTAACATGGCATGGCTACCCCTTAATTGATCACAAATCTCAATCCGTTAATCAACTTACATTATTTTATTTTATTTAGCTAATTAAATTTCCTAAATAATGTTATTAAAAATATAGGGTGTTACATAAAATCATATGATATCATATATCATAATACCATAGTCGTCTTGTGTCAAAATCATCGGACGACTCTGTAAAAGTTACCATACCAAATCAAAACGCGTTTTCAATGTCATGCGTGACCTTCATTTCAATCAACATCTTTGATATACTATGACGACCCGCCTTTCATTCCATAGAAAGAAGCATCATCAATAAGAAAGAAAGAGGTAGAAATAGAATAGAAAGAAGAAAGAACTCAATAATATCATAATCTCGCAGCGGAATCGGAACAAGATATAATGTATCAAATAGATATTACAAGGTCATTTACATCAGAGTACACAGATTACAACAACATTTCACATTAGACGGATATAAGGTTCTGTCTAATCCATTACATTCCAATACAACAGACAAAGACACTACACAGAGGAAACCGATAGATATAGCTACATCTGGACTCCTGCTCCATGCTTTTCTATATTCGTCAAAGCTAATCTGAATCCCTTGGCTACTCGTAAAAATTCGAGTACCCAAGATTTTAAGAAAAATAGAATAAACTCCGGGTCAGGCATGGGTCTGGTGTGAGTAAACGGTTTAAAGTTGCTTAACTTTGAAAAACCTTTGAAAACAAAAGGTATCACGTAAGACTTCCCACACATAAACATGGGTAAGTTTTTACCTTACGCTAACCAAAACATTTGATAGGAAATCCAGTGATATTATAATAGGGTATAGAGTTTTCGAGTAAAATACATAAATAGTTGGAATGCTTACATCTCATGTTCCAACATAGTTGGGCACAATCAAAACGTACGGCTCTTATTGGAGATTGGATTCCATACAATAGTAGAGCAATTGGGTACCGCTCGTTACAGTACGTAGCCCGGATCAACATACCGAGGATCCACCCTAAATCCCCTGCAACACAAAGCCGGAACCACCCCTTACTGGATAGTCTCGAACAAGACAACTCCGCAGTTGGCTGCAGATCCAACTGCCCACACAGTCGAATAAAAAGAGACATCAAGACAGGGGTAAATCTCGTCCTACTTGACCGCGACTCACTTAGACTTGCTGCACCTCCCCTATTTTAGCCATTCCCGATTGATGAGGCTTGAGGCTGCGATTACCTTTATGGAACACATCTATCTTAGAATGCTCATCGTCCACCTGATGATGTTCTGAAAGCATTCAATCCATACAACTTCGTTCCGGGTTCGAACGAAACCGAAGGCAATATCTCGTTACACTCATTTTGGAATCACCCTCAGAGTTAACGACGATAACCCTTTCACTCTGAATCTTCATCTTCACTTGAGATTCACGGCCTAACTCTTAATTTGGATCGATGTGGTTTTTAGATATCCAAATCTGGAAACCCGATCCCGGTCTCATCGAAATTCAAAACGTCATCTTTTAGGTTCAAGTTGTTTTAGAGTTTAAAACAATTCATTTCAATGCAATTCAATACTTGAATTCACACAGCATTTAACATAGATAAATATCACACATTAATCACTGATATATCCAATATAATATCACAGAATATCATAACATATAATCCAATAGATATCATCCAATAGATATTATCCTATATATGTCATCCAATAGATATCATCCAATATATATCATCCAATTCAGATATTCTACACAAACAATCATCCATAAACAGGAATTACTAATCCATGTTATAATTAATTTAATCACCTTAAATTAAATTAATTACTTTAGAATTAATCTCCTATTCCTGCTCAAACAATAATTAATTTATCGCAAACTTTTAATTAATTACTCACTCCTTGATTACCGTTTCAATCTATTAATTAATCTCTATCACAGATTAATTATCCTTTAATTATCAATTAATAACCCTTAATTATTAATTAATCTCCTTTAATACAAAGTAATCAACCCTTAATTACTTTTATAATCAATTAATTAACCTTTAATTAACTGATTAATTAATTATTAACTATTAATTAATAACCTTAATTATTAATCAATATCTCTTAATTACAAATTAATTAATCCATAATTAATGTTTAAATTAATAAATTAATCAATCAATCATTAGTTAACTAATTAATTATCTCTTAATTATTAATTAATAAACTTAATTATTAATTAACAACCATAATTAAAAATAAATTAATCCATAATTACAAATTAATCAATCCTTAATTACCATTTGATTAATCCTTAATTACCATTCGATTAATCCTTAATTACCTTTAGTTAATCCTTAATTACCTTTGATTAATCATCCTTTAAGTATTAATTAATAAAGCCTAATTATGAATTAATAAAACTTAATTACACATTAAGTACTTCTTAATTATTAATTAAGTAAACTCTAATTACTTACTTAATAACTCTCTAATTACTAAATTAATCAAATCTTGATTACTTGATCAATTAATTCTTAATTACTTAATTACTCAATTAATTAATCTCTGGTCATAAATTAACAATCTTAAATTAACAACCCTTAATTACAATTAATTAACCTTAAATTAATTAATTAATTACCCTTAATTAATTATTAATTAAACCAATTAATTACTCTTAATAATTACTTAATTAATCCTTTATAATTAATTAACCAAATTAATTAATTATACTCAGTTTCCTAATTATCTTAATTAATCTCAAGACATTAGATCCTTAATTATTTTAAAATTAAAACATTATCTTATTAATATCTTTATTAACGTTAACACTTTAAAACATTTTAACATTATAATTAACTAAACTTAATTAAATCCTTTAATTAAGATTTGAAATAAGATAACCATTTAACTTAATAACTTAAAGTTAACAAAACTTAACTTCCTTAAATAACTTAAATATTATCAAGTATAGGTTTTGAAAACTAATTCAATATGTATTTCAAAACTTACTTTTCTAAAAATCTTGAACTTTCATTTTAAGTTAATGTTTTAAAATTACTTTAAATTTCACAAAATTTCAAATCAATCAAATTTTCAAAACTTCTTAATTAATATTCAAAACAATTATAAAGAGTAAGTTTAACTAAGAATGTTTTAAACTAGATTTAAATTTAAATTTCAAAACAATTTGATTTTAAAACATTTTTAAATCTGCTTATCATCTTTGCTTCGGGTCAAACCCGAAGACAACTCGAGTCTGCCCCCGAGTAAATTCCCTTCCTTCCAATTTTCCAAAAACTTAGAATTATTTTAAGTTTGAAACCTGAAGCTTTAAACACCTAAATTAACTCGAGTTCAAACTCGAGACTTCTTCCCAAATACTCGAGTGATGCATCGAGTAAAACTCAACACTAAAACATCAGATGACACACCCCCTGTGCACCTGCACAACCACCAGCGACGACAATGACCAGTGTCGTACCCTCCGACACCACGACCATCTACCATACACAAATTCCCGATCATTCAAACTCATACACAAGCCTCAAATAAAAATCGAGCTAGGCAGTTGAAAAATGAAGCCACAACCTCAATAGAAATGCCTCGATCACCTTCCTCCGACCACCAGAGCTGCCATAACTCCAGCCACATCTTTGCCAGTCTTCCATGAACCCATCCCCAAAGTTCCATTACACTCGATGCACCAGAGAGAGAAGTGATCAAATCTTTCAGTTCGACCAATTCTAGGGTTATGAACTAGATCACCTCACCACCGACGCCTCGGCGATCTTCACTGCCTCCAACCATTTTTCTTAGCCTCGCCATACATCCTTCTTCCTCCAGACAAAAACCCAACCCTCCAGCGACCGCCGTTCACCAGAGAAACCCAAAAACCCAATTTCCAGTCACCATTGAAATGCGCTCTCAAAAACCATTTAAAAATTTTGATTTTTTTTTAAAATTCCTTATTTTCAACATGGATTCAAGTTATAAACCTGAATCAGAAATCCATGATGATGGATTTCATCATACTTCTAAATTTCCTTCTGTTCTATCTTGTTTCCAGATGTATTTCCAACTTATTTTACTTGAAAGAAATTTTATACTGTAACTTAGGAATAAACAAACATAAATTGTTTGAATCTCTAATCCTAATAAAGACCAGGTGAATAAGTTTGGATTTTTGATCAAAATTTTAATTTACAGAACCAAGAACAGAGGTAATTCAATATAACAGACATGTACACTTACAAACATTCATATCATAGAGATAATTGATAAATATACACAACCAAGCATTATTCATCTTAAGCTTCACAGGCAAACAGAAGTATATTTACTTAGATTTTAATTAAATTTGTTTACTCACCAAATTTAAAAGAGGCAGAGACCTTAATGCTAGAAGTTGCAAATTGGAAGACTTGGAATTTCTGAGGCTTTTAAAACTGAAAATCTTTTATTACCGCAAATTGAAGCTAATGCTGTTGAGAAAATTTCCCGACCTTGTACTTTCAGGTTGCATGCTTGCTGCAGACTTGCTAACAAATTTGAATGTTTACAGGCTTGACCTTTTGCTGAAAATTGCTTTGCGGATCTCAGATTTGAAATGGTTGTAAGCTTCAGATTTGAAAATGGTTCAGGCTTTTTATTGTCGAGCAGAGGTGGATTTTGGTTTTGAGGAGGATTACATGTTTGCATTTGAAGATTCTTGCTTACAGGCATGAAAAAAACGATTTCGGGCTAACACTTTTAGGTCTTTTGATTTAAGCATTTCTGATTTTTGGGAAGAGTTTCTGGTTTGTAGATAGATGAATATGGCTTTGAATTATTTTCTTCTTAGAAATAAAGATGGAAAAGAAATAAAAGAGAAGGGAGGAGAGTTTATAAATGCGAATTAGGCTTTTATTTTAGAATTAAAGAAAATAAAAATAAATTTGACACTTGTTTACAATTGTCAACACTTGTCATTACTCTTTATTAATAAACTTACATGTGTATTTAATATGCTTTAAAGAGTTACATTTGTAATTTTTTTATTTATATTTATTTTTAAAAGATATTTAAAGCTTTTATATTCATTTCTTAATTAATAAATAGATTTCTAAATTAATAAATCCTTTTGTAAATTAATAAATGCTTTCTAAATTTATATATAAATGAATCTTTAAAAGAAATAAAGTATAAACCAATTATAATTTAAATAAAATTATATATAGTATATTAAACTCATTTTAAAATGTTAATATAAATCTTTTGTATTTATTTTCCAATTTAATAAACACTTTCTAAATTTTATAAATAATATTCTTCAAGGAAAAACAAATCTTATTTTTAACAAAATCTTATTCAAATATTTTATATCCAAAATATTTTTAAGATATAAATATTCATTTAAATTTGAATTTAGATTTAAATCTATATTCAAATTCAATTTGAAGTCGAATTTAATATCAATTCAAATGTACATTAATTTTAAACAAACATAAATTAAATTTGAAAATAATTATTCCATTTTAAAATCTATTTAAAACTATATTTAAAATCATCACATTATTAATTATTTTGGCTATTTATATTTGAAACTAACAATTTTATTCATTTAAAATAATTTAATAAGTAGATTATCACATTTTAAATTCCTCGAAATTCCGGGATATCACATTTCTCCCCCCTTAAAAGAATTTCGTCCCCGAAATTTAATACAGAGATAATCCAAAAACTTTTATTTCATTTTAATCATCAAAGCATCCATATCAACCATATACTATCAACCAAACAACAATTTCATTCATACAGATAGTTTATACGAACAAACAATTTATTCGAACAAACATCACTAGCTATCCGGACATAGATCCGGATAAGTCTTCCTAAAACTATCCAGAGTTTCCCAAGACAAACTCTGAAATCCTAGCTCCACAGAACCTTAACAAGCTAAACTACTATGATCCAAAGCTTCCTCTTATTCCGATCCAAAAATCTGAACCAAATATCAGACCGCACTAAAAACCGGCTCAACTACCAGATCCTACTGAATTGCAGATCCCAAATAAAATGGATCATTCACGTATTTCCTTAGATGAGATACGTGAAAAACAACATGAATTTCGGCCAACCAAACTAGCAATTCAATCCTGCAAACCACAACACTAAAGCTCTCGAGCACTCGGATCAGACCAATACATCTTGGAGCAAATTTCCCGTCTTTCCAAATCTGATAACTCCTTTAAAATTGGGAAACTTTGACAAAGACTAAATTCTCCAATCTCAAAATCTAATTGCCTTTGTCTCTTGTCCACAAATCCTTTTGACGATCCTGCACTGCTCTCAAACTTTTCTAGATAGGCTCCATCCTTGTAGATGCCTCACGGATCAAAATTGGACCAAGCACCAGACGATCTCTCGACTCTACCCAATAGAATCGGAATCTACCATATCACTATACAAAACTCTATAAGGTGCCATCTAGATACTAGCCTGATAGCTGAACGAGAATTCCATGCAATACAGATGGTCCTCCCAAAAATCCATCAAAATCCAGAACACAACTCTCAACACAACCTCAAAAATTCTATTCATCCCTTCCGTCTGACCTTCGATCTAGGAATGATAAGCTGAACCCAAACTCAAACTCGAACCCAAAGCTAATCACAATCCTCCCAAAATCTGCTGGAGAATCTAGGATCACGATCGCTAACAATGCTAACAAAAACACCAAGCATTCGGACAAACCTCTTCAAGAAAACACATCCAAAAATGCTATAATACGGGTTGCCTTGACCGAAATAAAATGGGCGCTATTAGTTAACCATTCTATAATTACCCATATTCCATCTCCCTTTTTAGTCCTTGGCAAACCGTCGATGAAATCCAAGTAATCACTTCCCACTTCCACTTCGGAACTTCAAAAGCTGCAACAAACTTGCGGTCTTCTACTGATCACCTTCACTTGCTGACAGATCACACTTCCATTGACGAAAGCAGCTACATCCTTCTTCAAGCTTGGCCACCGGAAGATTCTCTAACAGAACTCCTTACCTTAAATCCTTGGAACATAAATTCTACCAATGATCTCAATGTTCCTTGACCATAAATCCATCCATAACAGGCATACACAACATCTGTGTAGATCTCAAACTTACTTCTGCCATAAGAAATAGCTAGAACAGGCACACTGGTCAGCCTTGTCTTCAAATCTAAGAAAGCCTCTTCACACTCAGGTCCACTTAACTTTTGCTCCTTCTCGAGTCAACTTGAAGAAATCTTAGAATAGACCTGATAAACTTCCTGTAGAACTCCTATCAAACTTAGTAAACTGCAATTGCTTCTCTCCTGAATAGTAGCTACCCTGGCTGGATCTACAGAAATATCCTTACTAGAAACAAAATGCCTCCTCAAAGAAATCTTGGATCTGCTACACCAACTCTATCTCTTGATGAAGACAAACCTTCCACTACCTCGGAAACATCTGGACAATCTTCAATCACCTTGATGGACTCTACGACTCCTGGAGATGCTTCACTTGTAAGCAACAGATGCACAAAAGAATTTCGGAATCATCGCAAGTCATTTTTGCGATTCCTTCCAACTCAGTCTCCAAGAAACAATCCTATACTACCCATACAATCCAAATCCAGAATAAGATCAAACCCTTCGAAATCCAATTCCGATAGGTCACAATAAAAATATGGGGAAAATAAGAAAGCCTCTACAGATCTTATCCAACTCAGTTTTCCCACTTATAGGATAGGACGGTCAGCCAAACAAAGAGAAAGAGATGAAACTCCTCTAGAAATCATGTTGGAAATCCGAACAGATACCCAACTAATTTATATAAGTATATAATTATATAAATAAAATTACAAATACGCGCTCTCAAGATAGACACTACCCTAGAGCCTAGGTATTATCTCGACCTACGCTCCGATACCACATGTGACGACCTGTCTTTCATTCCACAGAAAGACGCATCATCAATAAGAAAGAAAGAGATAGAAATAGAATAGAAAGAAGAAAGAACTCAACAGTATCAAAATCTCACAGCGGAATCGGAACAAAATATAATATATCAAATAGATATTATATAGTCATTTACATCAGAGTACACAGATTACAACAACATTTCACATTAGACAGTTATAAGGTTCTGTCTAATCCATTACATTCCAATACAACAGACATAGACACTACACAGAGGAAACAAATAGATATAGCTACGTCTGGACTTCTGCTCCATGCTTTTCAAAATTCGTCAAAGCTAACCTGAATCCCTTGGCTACTCGTAAAACTTTAAGTACCCAAGAGTTTAAGAAAAATAGAATAAACTCCGGGTCAGACATGGGTCTGCTTTGAATAAACGGTTTAAAGTTGCTTAACTTTGAAAAACCTTTGAAAACAAAAGGTATCACGTAAGACTTCCCACACATAAACACTGGTAAATTTTAACCTTACGCTAACCAAAACATTTGATAGGAAATCCAGTGATATTGTAATAGGGTCTAGAGTTTTCGAGTAAAATACAGAAATAGCTGGAATGCTTACATCTCACATTCCAACATAGTTGGGGATAATCAAAACGTACGGCTCTTATTGGATATTGGATTCCATACAATGGCAGGCTACTGGGGTACCGCCCGTCATAGTACATGGGCTAGATTAATGTATCGAGGATCCACCCTAAATCCCCTGCAACGCAAGGCTGGAACCGTCCCTTACTGGATAGTCCCAAACAAGACAACCCCGTAGTTGGCTGCAGATCCAACTGCCCACACAGCCGAATAAAAAGGGACATCTAGACAGGGGTAAATTTCGTCCCACTTGAGCTCGACTCACTTAACCTTGTCGCACCTCCCCTGTTTTAGCCATTGCCGGTTGATGAGGCTTGAGGCTGCGATTACCTTTATCGAACACATCTATCTTAGAATGCTCATCGTCCACCTGACGATGTTCTGAAAGCATTCAATCCATACAAGTTCGTTCCGGGTTCGAACGATATCGAAGGCATTATCTCGTTGCACTCATTTTCGAATCAACCTCGGAGTTAACGACGATAACCCTTGCACTCTAAATCTTCATCTTCACTTGAGATTCATGACCTAACGCTTAATTTGGATCGCTGTGGTTTTCGGATATCCAAATCTGGAAACCCGATCCCGGTCTCATCGAAATCCAAAATGCCATCTTTTAGGTCCAAGTTGTTTTAGAGTTTAAAACAATTCATTTCAATTCAATTCAATACTTGAATTCACACAGCATTTAACATAGATAAATATCACACATTTATCACTGATATATCCAATATAATATCACAGAATATCACAACATATCATCCAATAGATATATCTAATAGATATCATCCAATAGATATCATCCAACAGATTTCATCCTATAGATATCATCCAATATATATCATCCAATATATATCATCCAATAGGTATCATCCCATTCAGATATTCTACACAAACAATCATCCATAAATAGGAATTATTAATCCATGCTATAATTAATTTAATCACCTTAAATTAAATTAATTACTTAAGAATTAATCTCCTAATTCTGCTCAAACAATCATTAATTAATTACAAACTTTCAATTAATTAATCACTCCTTGATTACCCTTTCAATCCATTAATTAAACTCTACACAGATTTATCCTTTAATTATCAATTAATAACCCTTAATTATTAATTAATCTCCTTCAATACAAAGTAATCAACCCTTAATTACTTTTATAATCAATTAATTAACCTTTAATTAACTGATTAATTATTTATTAACTATTAATTAATAACCTTAATTATTAATCAATATCTCTTAATTAAAAATTAATTAATCCATAATTAATGTTTAAATTAATAAATTAATCAATCAATCATTAATTAACTAATTAATTATTTCTTAATTATTAATTAATAAACTTAATTATTAATTAACAACCTTAATTACAAATTAATTAATCTATAATTACAATATCAATCCTTAATTACCATTTGATTAATCCTTAATTACCATTTGATTAATCCTTAATTACCTTTGATTAATCCTTAATCACCTTTGATTAATCCTTAATTACCTTTGATTAATCATCCTTTAAGTATTAATGTAACGACTCGAAATTTTTGTTCCCGAAAATTCCAGATAGTTATGAAAAAAAAAGAGATAGAAGAAGAAGAAGGAAAAAAGATCAGAAAACACCAACATCTCACATTCGCAGCAGATAAAATATAATAATAAATAATAATAGTTTACAGAACGATACTATATCTGTCAATTGCATTTTAATACATCAGAGTTACACAAATATTCAACACTGGACATATACAAATCAGCATGTCTCAGATTTACAATATTATAATACAGCGGAAATACTCTACACGTTCCTGTCATCCAGCTCACCTCCTGAGCTCCAGAACGTCCTTACCTGAAAATCTGTAATACTCGGTCTGACCCGAGCATTACACCAAAGTAACACCCGGGTCAGGCTGGAAACCAGCGTGAGTAAACCCAAATAGCATGGAATACAAAGTATACAACTCAAATAAAACCCGGGCAACTTATATCAAATCACAAAGCCACATTTTATTATAGACAACACTTATTCCACATATAAGTTTCTAAATACCAAAGATTTAGATTTTAAAATAGTCCAATTCCTCCAATTCACTTACTCTAGCATATAGATTTACATATCAATCTATAACATTCGAAGTGGTTTCGCGTATTTACCCAATACTCGACCTTGGTCTCTTCGAACCTCGTATCATCCTATCCCAAGTTATCCAAATGAGATACACAACATTTCATATCGGAGTTATCAACTCCTTCAAATCATCCAATACCATTCAATCATTCAGAAGCAAAGCTTAATCACATACAAATCAAATCAATTGATTCTAATTGAATTTCAAATCTCAATCACTTAGATTCCTTCATTAATTAATTCCAACACAATTAATTAATCAACCCTTTCCTATCCATTCATCTTAATTAATCACCCTGGATTAATTATCTTTCAACTACATTCAAGTGATTATTTTTAATTAATTTCACGATGTTAATTATTCTTAACACAAAATCAATACCGTAATTTTAATTATTTCATAATTTAATTAACTATATCAATTACATTAATCCTTAATTTCTTATATTACCTAAATTTCTCATAGTCACATATTATGGATTTATTAACCTTAATTAATCAAATCTTTAATTACATCATTAATTATATAAATTATTGATTTCCAATTATATTTCAGTTTACCTTAATCTAAATTAATTATATTAATTAAACTACAATATTAATCATTTCTTCATTAAATAAATTAATTCTCCTCAATTAATTATCTTAATTTATCTCTCCATTAATTACACAAAGTAATTATATTTTATTAATTGCATTAAGTGATTGTTTATTAAACCACCCAATGATCCTTCTAATTAATTTAAACTAAAATTAATTAACCCAAATCATTAATTAATTTAATTAATTAATTATTCATTTAAATTATCCTACCTATTTAATGAGTCACCAATTCGTTAAACCTTTATTGATTTTAAACTGAACCATTTTCTTATTTACGGTTTAAGTTTAAAACCATTTTAAACCCAAATGCTTCGAGCCAAACAACTATCAACTCGAGAACCAACCAAAACCAAAGTCACCAGATCTTCAGCACACATTCAATCAACTCAATCAATCAACCAATATTTAAATTTAACCATTTAAATCTAAATAGAAATCCAACAGAGTAAGATTGACTCACCTTTTACTTTGCTGTTTGCAATCCATTCCAAATCCGGTCTCGATTTGTTTCCATCAGATTTAAACCTTAACCCTTTAGCTTCCGCATGCTACTATCCAACTGCCATCGAAGACTCCAGCACTTAAATTGGATCTCTGAGCTTCGAGACAGAAAAGCCTCGCCTTTAAATCTTGCTCTCCACTGTTAGGAATAACTGGCCACCACCCAAGCTAGGCTCTTCGTCTACCTCTGCATCATTAACCGTCGACAACCAAAAGCACGCACCTCTACCATCGTCATCGTCGACACTCCTCATCTCATCGCGATACCCTTCACGCCACCTGCTCCAGTCGCAATTCCAACGATCACGACTTCTGCCGCTGCTACCAAAAATGCATGCACTCACGACCCCAAATCGCATCATCCTCCCCTCGCTCGGAAATCACACGCAACCCTAGTCGCCTGCCAACCTTTGCTCATCGATGTCATCATGCCCAATATTGTCCGCTTCGAGCGTGATTTTGATTATTATTTCTTACTATCGATTTTGTGATTAGGGCATAAGCTGGTTCAATAAGCTTTCGGTACAAGATAGGCCGAGTTTGACCCTTTAATTTAATCTATTATTTTTATTATTTTTATTATTATAATCAGAATATATTGGTTGCATAACGCACAATCCCAAATCCTAATTGATGCATGCCGTTAAGCATTCCTAAAGTTATACTGCTATTCCGAACGAAATGGAACAAGTTTCGGAAGATATTTTAATTGTATGTCTAAGTTAGCTTTATAAATCGATTTAAAATATTAAATTATCGATTTTAATTTCAACGCGTTTCTCACCCGTACGAGCAAACGGTAAATCCAAACGCTACGAAAATTGAAATGCGATAATAACTAACTATTACGGATCCAATGGAATTGGTTTCGTCGAATTCCGAGACTGTGCCTCGAAAGGCTATTTTTAAATTCAATTTAAACGATATATTATTAAAATTGAACACATCACCTTTAAATTAAGTTTCAACCATCCTATTATCTTCAGTATCATCATTATAAATTTTATAAGCCTTCAAATTATTTTAAACGGGCTTAGAAATTTTAGATTCAACAATTTACCCAATTTCAATTATTAAATTCAATATTTAAACTATACAATTCAATGATTTAATTATCAAGTAAATATTGATTTCCGGAATTTAAGTTAAAATTAACTTTTTTAAATATTTACAATCCATTAAATATTCCAGTTTAAATTGTTAAAATTCCGGGTCGTCACATTCCTCCCCCCTTAAAAGAATTTCGTCCTCGAAATTACTAATTAGGAAGAATGGACCAATACCCGTTTACCATTCCCCAAAACCAACAGTTTTATCAACATCCTAGCAACTATCTTTTATTAAAATCCCACTATCACATCAACCAACTTCCCAAAACCTTCTATAGTTTCCGACAAAACTTATTTGCTCAATCATTTAAATTTTAATTTAAAACCAAATTTTGAACTATCAATTTTTTCTCAAAATTTTCTAACTCTCTAAATTTCCGAATTTTTTTGCCAGTATCTCCTTTGCGCGGCTAGCTCGGTACAACTACAAAAGGCCTCTACGGGCTCCCAAATTCCAAAAGAAAACGAAAGCCAAGTGGCTATAATCAAAAACCCAATCAAATTTCATATGGAAATTAAAATACATACCTTTTAGTCAAGCAATTCAAATTTATCTTCTGAACTCACAAACCATTTCCTTACCCTTTTTACTACCTGCATATCTTACCTAGCAATAATATCCAATCGTAACATTTCAAATCAATTTGTGCATTTCCTTACATAGGTTTCATATCTATTTCAAAGTAGGTTTTCCATTCCCATATGATTTCGATTTGTCTTCAATTATGAATATTAGATTTTATCTTTCATTTATAACCGATTCATATTAGTTTTATTTACTAATTTACTTTAATTTTCAATTTGAAATCGTTTTGTCGTTAACAAAATTTTCCGCTAAAATTTTCAAAAATTTTCTAACTCCCAATTTTTTTTGAAAATTTTGGCAGAGTCTCCTTTGTACGGAGGAGCTTTTGCAATTTGACAAGAGATATAAATATGTATACATCGACCCACACGGTCGGAAAAAGCAAAAACAGTTCATATTTCCTATTTTTATTGTGTATGCGTACCTTATCTAGCATTCTAAGCATGCGGCTTATTTATTTTAGCAATTAGTGCATCCAAATCCAGCCAAACGGCCTTCAGGTACCTGTACTTACTCAATTTAAATATGTAAGTGCCATATATAGAAAATCTATTAGCATTATACTTATATTCAATAGCTAAACACAAGCATTTCAAAAAGCAACAAACACCGAACGCTTACCATAAGCGATTTATATAACTTTAAAGATAATTCAATTGCTTTCAACCAATTTATAAGCCATTTCATTCAATTTTAATGGTTTGCAACTCAATTTATTACATCCAATTGATTTTTAATCCAAACAAGCTCATATTCAATCCAATTGATTCAAAATCAATTCTTTTTTAAACTTCTCTCAACCCATATAATTCTAATTACCTTCGTTTACAACAACGACAACTGTTTTTATGCAAATTCGAGGATACTCGCTTAATAGAGGATTTATTTCAGTTTATAACTACTTTAGATCAATTTTCTCCTCATTCTATATTTAATTCCATTTTATTTCCCATTTATTCACCAACCATACATTGCCTTTCATTCATTTCCGCATTGGTTTCATTTTAAAACTATCTCATTGAGCTTGACAATATACAATGCTTATAAATTAATAACCATTTCCAAATTAATTTAACCCAGACTTTTATAATATTTTACTTTTTCTCAAAGCCAAACTTCTATTTATTTTAAACTTAAGTTAATTTACTTTCTTCAAATTATTTCAACTTCATAACTTAAGCTCACATCATTTGCAAATAAATTTTCTTTTCACCTTAACTTGATTTTATTTCAAACAAATCTCAATTCAATCTACAAATCGGTTTGATTAATTATTATAAATTAAAGTCCAAATTCAATTCATTCACTACTCAATTAACTAATTACAAGGTCATTTTCAATTTATTTCAACCTACCTGGGTTTTGTTTGCAATTCAAACCATGTCTAATATAATTGAATTTCATTTCATTCGACAACACTTCCCTTATTCTAATTTACTTGTAAATTTCGTTAAATATTATTCATATCACACTAATTTTATTTGTTATTCAAACCATCACTACTTCGATTCCACTCTATTTTATTTTTATTTTTACAACATCTCTTCTAATTTATTTCATTATCAAATACAAGTCAAATTCTGTTTACAATTTGAATTCATTTCCAAATTCCATTATTAACTTACAATCCATTTTATTTATCCGAGTTAAACTTTATTAATATACTCTATCGAATAATTATTTAACCAATTAGCTTATTTCCTACTTCTAAATCAATATTCAATTTTAATTACAAAATCACTTCATTAAAATTTCAGTTTGGATTTTCTTTTATTTCCCAAAAATTCCAACACCTTTATTTAAAAATTTTAGAAATGCTTTTAAATTCACACCATACTAATAAAATAGCTCTTTATAAAAAAATACTTCTTATAACTCGATTTCTCAACCAGTCCATCCTTGTTCCCATAGAAATTCGGTCATATGTTGATCAGGCATAAGACTGAAAATCTAAAAGTGCTTGGCAGACCCGTTTTCAACATCCAGTGAAAATACTTTTGAAAATAATTTTGTTGAAAATATTGAAAGCATTTTGAAATAGAGGAAATATCTTTGGTGATAATGCTCTGGAAATCATTACTCCATCCATGGTCGCAGTTACATTCCAGGGTTACGTTGCCATCGCAGCAAAAGTCTATGTAACTGCAGGCTCTCTGCGGCCTCTCGATTACGTCATGGAACCCACGACAGATCGCAGTTACATTCCAGGGTTACGTTGCCATCGCAGCATGATGCATTTCATAGTAGTCTTCCGCTAAGAAAGCAGACCATCTCTTTCTGCAGATGAATACAAAAGTCCATGTAACTGCAAGCTCTCTACGGCCTCTGAATTTCGCTGTCGAAATGAAACTTCTCCACTCCTACATAGGTCGCAGTCTACCAATATAAAATCAAACGTAGACTGTTGGCTCTCAGCAACACACATGACTTCCGCTATGGTATATACTACTCATAATCCTCAGGAACTAGTTTTGTCCGGACTCCTCATAGGATCAACTTTAGAACCCCCTTGGGGTCCAAGGCAGCACCACCCGGTGGCACTCCTGAGAAGTTCATTTCAAGGGAGCGCCTTTTTCCCCAGAGCCATCATCAAAACACTTTAGACTATACACGTATAGTATCTTTCAAATCATACACCTAGTATGATCTCATACAAAGCTTCTTTACACAAAATCGATTATCCCAAAATCGATAGTTCTCAAACTAGGCTTTTCAAATTTTAATATTGATTTTACCCAAAAATCAAAAGCCTTTCCAAATCCAAAGATTCCCAAGATCCTCATAAGATCCTTTATATATATTTAGATATATATAATTTTTTTTTAAAAAACTTTGGATCCTTTCAAACTTGTATAAAACTCCTTTTATACTTTAAACACCTTCAAAATCCTTTTCTTCTGGCAATAGATTTAACAAGGGGAGATTTATCTTATATAACAAAGATATATAACTTTGTTTATTCAAAATCAAACATTCAAATTTGATTACTCCTTCCAATGTCAATTTCATTCAAATCTGTACGATATTCACTTATTGTCCGTACGCTATACCAATCTGATCGCTCACTCGATCACACAATTTCACTTCCGAACTAGTATTGTCCACCCGACTTCCTAGTGCGGACACAGATCTGGTTTCTTGATTAGAAACCGTCATTCTCCTTGCATAGCCATAACTATGATAGAGAATATCCAGAACCAATCAACCATCCATATCCAGGTTCGCCGTCGAAAATCGAGCGAAAAGTCCCAACTCGGATCGATAAACTATCTCGAAATTATGTGCTCGAATCTGAATCAAATCACTATGCGAATAAAATAATATACGTACATCCTACGTATTTAATCTTATTAGTTTTTTTAGCCAAATCAATTTCTCTTCCTATTCACATTTCCTTTAATTTCCATTCACTTATTTACAATTGCTTCAATTCCATTGAATTATCACTTCAATTCTTGTCTCGGTTGGGTATTTAATTAATAACAGTTTGAACTCCGACCAGTTTGTATTTAGAAAATAGCTTGAAAATTTTAAAAATAGATAAGTAGTTGAAAAAATATTTATTAGTTTGCAAAATAGCTATAAAATAGGTAGCTAATTGTAAAATAGTTGAGAAATAGCTAAATAGTTTCAGAAATTTTAGATAATTGCAAAATAATTGTAAAATAGTAATTAATTTGTGAAATAGTTGAAAAACAGTCATTAGTTTATAAAACAGTTGAAAAATTGTTAAATGGTTCCAAAAATAATGGTAAAACAAATATAAAATAAGTTAGCTTTAAAAAGAAAGATTGTATATATTCAATAGCTTGGAAGAATAAATTTATATTTAAAACAATTTATATTGAAAATAGTCTAGAGTCAAACTGTTCACTTCCCCAACAATTCAATTTAAATTTCCACTTCCATTTAAATTGACCCAATTCCAATTTGAATAACTCCAATTAAATTGGACTTGATTTATTCCCAATTCAAGTTAAATTAATTCTCAATTTCTTTCCAACTTCAAATCAAATTCCATTTGATTCTTACTTATTCAACTTTATTTACAGTTCCAAATTATTCAACTAAATTTGGACTATTATCAATTGAACGCACTCCCAATTCAAATCATTTCAATTCCTGCTTGAATTTAATCCCAGTTTCCATTCATATTTTAAACCTTCAGATTAATAACATTTCCACTTAAGATTAAAACTTGCTTCACTTTGGGTTTCACATCACATTGCAAGAAAAATTCAAAACTCAACCTTAGAGTAAATTTCGTATTTATTTTCTTTACACACCAGGCTACTTTTAAATTTTTAAACCACCCTTGGTTTTAATTTCAAAACAAATCCTCTAAAAATCTTCCAAACATTTCTTGTTTAAATAAGACTGTATTCAAAATAGTCTGAATTATATTATTTGTTATTTTCTTTAACTCTTTGAAACAATTTATTGTTTCTAAACTTAGGTTTTTAAACTTCAAAATTTTAAAATTTACTTTAATTTAAAAGTTATACTCATCTTATAAATTTACTTCATTTGGCTTACTTAATAACAAATATATCATTTTTAAACACAATAACTATTTATGATAATACCCAAGGTAATCATATCTAGATACCAATTCCTTTTTATAAAATTCTTACTTCTATAAATTCAAGATTGAATTTCAAATTGAATCCATTTCAAACTTACCTTTATTTAAAGCTTTTAAACAATTTAATTTTTGAATTCAAATTTTAGAATTTCATTTAAATCAATTTAATTCTAATTTGATTGTATTTCTGTTACCACTTAATTCAATTCTAACTCAAGATTTCAGTTACGTTGTATTTTATATTACTTCTTAATTTAATTCCAATAATTTAGCAATCAATCACCCAATAATTTATTAGTAGGGAATATTGCTTTATATATCAATATATTTTTTTATATATAAAATCATTTAAAACCTTTATATAAGAAAATAACAAGTACGCTCTTATATATATATATATATAAATATATACACACACTCAACTCATTTTAAAGTACTTTTGGACTATATTTAATGAGTAATCCCCACCAGAGCCAAGGTTCTCGCTTAACCTTTCAGCTCTGATACCAAATTGTAACGACCCGAAATTTTTGTTCCCGAAAATTCCAGATAGTTATGAAAAAAAAAAGAGATAGAAGAAGAAGGAAAAAAGATCAGAAAACACCAACATCTCACATTCGCAGCGGATAAAATATAATAATAAATAATAATAGTTTACAGAAGGATACTATATCTGTCAATTGCATTTAAATACATCAGAGTTACACAAATATTCAACACTGGACATATACAAATCAGCATGTCTCAGATTTACAATATTATAATACAGCGAAAATACTCTACACGTTCTTGTCATCCAGCTCGCCTCCTGAGCTCCAGAACGTCCTTACCTGAAAATCTGTAATACTCGGTCTGACCCGAGCATTACACCAAAGTAACACCTGGGTCAGGCTTGAAACCAGCGTGAGTAAACCCAAATAACATGGAATATAAAGTATACAACTCAAATAAAACCCGGGCAACTTATATCAATTCACAAAGCCACATTTTATTATAGACAACACTTATTCCACATATAAGTTTCTAAATACCAAAGATTTAGATTTTAAAATAGTCCAATTCCTCCAATTCACTTACTCCAGCATATAGATTTACATATCAATCTATAACATTCGAAGTGGTTTCGCGTATTTACCCAATACCCGACCCCGGTCTCTTCGAACCTCATATCATCCTATCCCAAGTTATCCAAATGAGATACACAACATTTCATATCGGAGTTATCAACTCCTTCAAATCATCCAATACCATTCAATCATTCAGAAGCAAAGCTTAATCACATACAAATCAAATCAATTGATTCTAATTGAATTTCAAACCTCAATCACTTAGTTTCCTTCATTAATTAATTCCAACACAATTAATTAATCAACCCTTTCCTATCCATTCATCTTAATTAATCACCTTGGATTAATTATATTTCAATTACATTCAGGTAATTAATTTTAATTAATTTCACGATATTAATTATTCTTAACTCAAAATCAATACCATAATTTTAATTATTTCATAATTTAATTAACTATATCAATTACATTAATCCTTAATTTCTTATATTACTTAATTTCTCATAGTCACATATTATGGATTTATTAACCTTAATTAATCAAATCTTTAATTACATCATTAATTATATAAATTATTAATTTCCAATTATATTTCAATTTACCTTAATCTAAATTAATTATATTAATTAAACTACAATATTAATCATTTCTTCGTTAAATAAATTAATTCCCCTCAATTAATTATCTTAATTTATCTCTCGATTAATTACACAAAGTAATTATATTTTATTAATTGCATTAAGTAATTATTTATTAAACCACCCAATGATCCTTCTAATTAATTTAAACTAAAATTAATTAACCCAAATCATTAATTAATTTAATTAATTAATTATTCATTTAAACTATCCTACCTATTTAATGAGTCACCAATTCATTAAACCTTTATTGATTTTAAACTGAACCATTTTCTTATTTACGATTTAAGTTTAAAACCATTTTAAACCCAAATGCTTCGAGCCAAACAACAATCAACTCGAGAACCAACCAAAACCAAAGTCACCAGATCTTCAACACACATTCAATCAACTCAATCAATCAACCAATTTTTAAATTTAACCATTTAAATCTAAATAGAAATCCAACAGAGTGAGATTTACTTCAGATTTAAACCTTAACCCTTTAGCTTCCGCATGCTACTATCCAACTGCCATCGAAGACTCCAACACTTAAATTGGATCTCTGAGCTTCGAGACAGCAAAGCCTCGCCTTTAAATCTTGCTCTCCATTGTTAGGAATAACTGGCCACCACCCAAGATAGGCTCTTCGTCTACTTCTGCATCATTAACCATCGACAACCAAAAGCACGCACCTCTACCATCGTCATCGTCGACACTCCTCGTCTCATCGCGATACCCTTCACGCCACCTGCTCCAGTCGCAATGCCAACGATCACGACTTCTGCCGCTGCTACCAAAAATGCATGTCCTCACGACCCCAAATCGCATCATGCTCCCCTCGCTTGGAAATCGCACGCAACCCTGGTCGCCTGCCAACCTTTGCTCATCGATGTCATCATGCCCAATATTGTCCGCTTCGAGCGTGATTTTGATTATTATTTCTTGCGATCGATTTTGTGATTAGGGCATAAGCTGGTTCAATAAGCTTTCGGTACAAGATATGCCGAGTTTGACTCTTTAATTTAATATATTATTATTTTTATGTTTATTATTATAATCAGAATATATTGGTTGCATAACGCACAATCCCAAATCCTAATTGATGCATGCCGTTAAGCATTTCTAAAGTTATACTACTATTTCGAACGAAATGGAACAAGTTTCAAAAGCTAATTTAATTGTATGTAGAAGTTAGCTTTATAAATCGATTTAAAATATTAAATTATCGATTTTAATTTCAACGTGTTTCTCACCCGTACGAGCAAACGGTAAATCCAAACGCTACGAAAATTGAAATCCGATAATAACTAACTATTACGGATCCAATGGAACTGGTTTTGTCAAATTCCGAGACTGTGTCTCGGAAGGCTATTTTTAAATTCAATTTAAACGATATATTATTAAAATTGAACACATCACCTTTAAATTAAGTTTCAACCATCCTATTATCTTCAGTATCATTATTATAAATTTTATAAGCCTTCAAATTATTTTAAACAGGCTAAGAAATTTCAGATTCAAGAGTTTACCCAATTTCAATTATTAAATTCAATATTTAAACTATACAATTCAATGATTTAATTATCAAGTAAATATTTATTTTCGAAATTCAAGTTAAAATTAACTTTTTTAAATATTTACAATCCATTAAATATTCCAATTTAAATTGTTAAAATTCCGGGCCGTCACAATTAATTAATAAAGCTTAATTATTAATTAATAAAACTTAATTACACATTAAGTACTTCTTAATTATTAATTAAGTAAACTCTAATTACTTAACTAACAACTCTCTAATTACTAAATTAATCAAATCTTGATTACTTGATTAATTAATTCTTAATTACTTAATTACTCAATTAATTAATCTTTGATCATTAATTAACAATCTTTTATTAATAATCCTTAATTACAATTAATTAACCTTAAATTAATTAATTAATAACCTTAATTAATTATTAATTAAACCAATTAATTACTCTTAATTAATTACTTAATTAATCCTTTATAATTAATTAACCAAATTAATTAATTATACTAAATTTCCTAATTATCTTAATTAATCTCAAGACTTAGATCCTTAATTATTTTAAAATTAAAACATTATCTTATTAATATCTTTGTTAAAATTAACACTTTAAAACATTTCAACATTATAATTAACTAAACTTAATTAAATCCTTTAATTTAGATTTGAAATAAGATAACCATTTAACTTGATAATTTAAAGTTAACAAAACTTAACTTCCTTAAATAACTTAAATATTATCAAGTAGAGGTTTTGAAAACTAATTCAATTTGTATTTTAAAACTTACTTTTCTAAAAATCTTAAACTTTCAATTTTAAATTAATGTTTTAAAATTATTTTAAATTTCACAAAATTTAAATCAATCAAATTTTCAAATTTTCTTGATTAATATTCAAAACAATTATAAAGATTAAGTTTAACTAAGAATGTTTTAAACTAGATTTAAATTTAAATTTCAAAACAATTAGATTTTAAAACATTTTCAAATCTGCTTATCATCTTTTCTTCGGGTCAAACTCGAAGACAACTCGAGTCTGCCCCCGAGTAAATTCCCTTCCTTCCAATTTTTCCAAAAACTTAGAATTATTTTAAGTTTGAAAACCTGAAGCTTTAAACACCTAAATTAACTCGAGTTCAAACTTGAGACTTCTTCCCAAATACTCGAGCGATGCATCGAGTAAAACTCAACACCAAAACATTAGATGACACACCCCCTTTGCACTTGCACAACCACCTGCGATGACGATGACCAGCGCCGTACCCTCCGACACCACGAGCATCTTCCATACACAAATTCCGGATCATTCAAACTCATACACAAGCCTCAAATAAAAATCAAGCTAGGCAGTTAAAAACTGAAACCCACAACCTCAACAGAAATGGCTCGATCACCTTCCTCCGACCACCAGAGCTGCCGTAACTCCAGCCACATCTTTGCCAGTCTGCCACGAACCCATCCCCAAAGTTCCATTACACTCAATGCACCAGAGAGAGGGAAGTGATCAAATCTTTCGGTTCGACCAATTCTAGGGTTATGAACTAGATTACCTCACCGCTGATGCCTCGGCGATCTTCACTGCCTCCAACCATTTTTCTTAGCCTCGCCATACATCATTCTTCCTCCAGACAAAAACCCGACCCTCCAGCCACTGCCGTTCACCAGAGAAACCCAAAAACCCAATTTCCAGTCACCACTGAAATGCACTCTCAAAACCCATTTAAAAATTTTGATTTTTGTTTTAAAATTCCTTATTTTCAATGTGGATTCAAGTTCTAAACCTGAATCAGAAATCCATGATGGTGGATTTCATCATATTTTTAAATTTCCTTCTGTTTTATCTTGTTTCCAGATGTATTTCCAACTTATTTTACTTGAAACAAATTTTAAACTGTAACTTAGGAATAAACAAACATATATTGTTTGAATCTCTAATCCTAATAAAGACTAGGTGAATAAGTTTGGATTTTTGATCAAAATTTTAATTTACAGAACCAAGAACAGAGGTAATTCAATATAACAGACATGTACACTTACAAACATTCATGTCATAGAGATAATTCATAAATATACACAACCAAGCATTATTCATCTTAAACTTCACAGGCAAACAGAAGTATATTTACTTAGATTTTAATTAAATTTGTTTACTCACCAAAGTTTAAAGAGGCAGAGACTTAAATGTAGAAGTTGCAAACTGGAAGACTTGGAATTTCTGAGGCTTTTAAAACTAAAAATCTTTTGATTACTGCAAATTGAAGCTAATGCTATTGAGAAAATTTCCTGACCTTGTACTTTCAGGTTGCATGCTTGCTACAGACTTGCTAACAGATTTGAATGTTTACAGGCTTGACCTTTTGCTGAAAATTGCTTTGTATATCTCAGATTTGAAATGGTTGTAAGCTTCAGGTTTGAAAATGGTTCAGGCTTTTTATTGTTGAACAGAGGTGGATTTTGGTTTTGAGGAGGATTATAGGTTTGCAATTGAAGATTCTTGCTTACAGGCTTGAAAAAGACGATTTCAGGCTAACACTTTTAGGTCTTTTGATTCAAGCATTTCTTATTTTTGGGAAGAGTTTCTGGTTTGTAGATAGATGAATATGGCTTTGAATTTTTTCTTTTTAGAAATGAAGATGGAAATGAAATAAAAGAGAAGGGTGGAGAGTTCATAAATGTGAATTAGGCTTTTATTTTAGAATTAAAGAAAATAAAATAAATTTGACACTTGTTTACAATTGTCAACACTTGTCATTACTCTTTATTAATAAACTTACGTGTGCATTTA
The DNA here is from genome assembly GCA_030765085.1 of Allium cepa. Lineage (NCBI taxonomy): Eukaryota > Viridiplantae > Streptophyta > Magnoliopsida > Asparagales > Amaryllidaceae > Allium > Allium cepa. The sequence continues at coordinate 401,606,812 of CM060932.1, forward strand.
ATATGGTTTAAAGAGTTATTTAAAGAGTTACACTTGTAATTATTTTATTTATATTTATTTTTAAAAGATATTTAAAGCTTTTATATTCATTTCTTAATTAATAAATACATTTCTGAATTAATAAATCCTTTTGTAAATTAATAAATGCTTTCTAAATTTATATATAAATGAATCTTTAAAAGAAATAAAGTATAAACCAATTATAATTTAAATAAAATTATATATAGTAAATTAACCTCATTTTAAAATGTTAATATAAACCTTTTGTGTTTATTTTACAATTTAATAAACACTCTCTAAATTTTATAAATAATATTCTTCAAGGAAAAACAAATCTTATTTTTAATAAAAACTTATTCATATATTTTATATCCAAAATATTTTTAAGATATAAGTATTCATTTAAATTCAAATTTAAATCTATATTCAAATTCAAATTCAATTTGAAATCAAATTTAATATCAATTCAAATATACATTAATTTTAAACAAACATAAATTAAATTTGAAAATAATTATTCCATGATTAATTGACCTACCAAATATGATTAGTTGATCAATTGGAAATAACTATATCTAAAATCATCACATTATTAATTATTTTGGTTATTTATATTTGAAAATAACAATTTTATTCATTTAAAATAATTTAATAAGTAGATTATCACATTTTTAATTCCTCGAAATTCCGAGATATCACATATGCCCTTCTTGTCTTTCTCAAGAACTAAAGTCTTGGAATACATGTTGGAGTGGGTCTCGTATGGGCCCTAGAATCAAAGTCCACCATATCGTACCAAAACCTTATTATTATTGTCCTTCGAAAATAATGAACAATGGTCCGTCCAAACTGCATTTCAATTTGACCTTATATGCGAAAGATATCACATCCCCAAGTTCATCGAATTGCTTAGGAGAAACCTCCAGTAGCAGCTCATTGATCAACTAATCATATTTGGTAGGTCAATTAATCATGTTTGGTCTGTCGACTGATCGACTGTTGTGAAAACTGGCTATTGCTAAACAATCGACTGATCAACTCCAACCAATTAACTCCCCTTCTCATCAATCGATTGGTAGGGTATGACCAGTAGACTATTTTAGGACTAAAATGGAATATTATTTTATGTTCTAAACCGCACCTTTCACACCTAATCAGCTGGCTGATGGTCACCCTACCAGTCAACTGATCGCCTATAGGGGTGCGAGACTGAACTTGGATGAGGTAAATTTTCATAAGGAATTTTATCCCATCATTAAACTCCACTCAACTATCGTCTCGGCTTCCTTTTCCCCAACATCGAGTCTTACCACTTAATGACCTTCCATCACCCACCATGCCTCGCAGTCGCATTCACCTCTTCGACGATCCATCATGAAAATAACAATATACGGTAATTCGGTGAATCATTCTGGAACTCAAACGCTTTACAAACTATTTAACAACTTAATAAACCTCTGAACTCCATCATTCAATGAAAATATCAACTACCATTCAAAATATCCTATCATTTCTATCAACCATTCAATCAACAGTTAACTACACATTCATATGAAACAACGTTCAATTCCTAACACATCAAGTCAAAGAAATTATACTTTAAATCATTCATTCAAAAAGATTCTCATCTCTAATACCCCGAATTAAGTTCAGTATTCAAGCATGAACCAACATTAGCATCAAAACATGATTTTTAAATGTATATAATGATCATAAAGTATAGAGAATAGATCTCACTCACCAATTCTTTAAGAAATCCAATCTCAATGAAACCTAATCTTAGAGCCTTCCTTTGATTTTTGAAATCCATCCTTAATCTTCTCCAAAAATTTAAACTTAATGGTATAGAATTTTAGAGAATTATCTAACTAGAATTTAGATAATATATTTGAGATCTTTGGTTGAGATTTGCAAGCATTACAATTAATGAATTAAAGAAAATATTAGTTCCTTTTAGAAAAAAGTGAAGTGGAAGAGAGAACGAAGAGATGAAGAGGAATGTAACGACCCGTATTTGTACGTGTTGATAAATCGTAGAATTATTAGGTCGTTAGTATTGTTTATGTCATCCATAGCCTAAGTCGTGTAAAAGATGGTTCATAAGGAAGTTAACTCGGTTGCATAGGGTCCTTAGATCGGCTCTTGGTTAGGTCGTAGATGGTTTTAAGTCGTGAACGACTTAGGGGATTACGACCTAGCAGTTTAGATGTGATAGCTTGAGTCGTGTAGGAGATAAGTCGGTTGTACGACTTAGTGGTGTTGAGCGACTTAAGGTGTTGGCCGAGTTAAGGTGTAGCGAGTTAGAGAGGGTAGCGACTTAGTGGAGTAAGCGACTTAAGGGCTGGAACGAGTTAACGAGTCAAGGGGTAAATCGTTAACGAGTTAGTGAGTTACTGGGGTTTTAAGTCGTAAACGACTTATAGGAACTGGCCGACTTAAGGGTTAGCGGTCTAAGGATTGGGACGACCTACAGTAGCTAGCGACTCAGGAGTTAACGACTTAAGGTAGGAAGGTCATTCGTGCGACTTAGTATAGTTAGGTCGTGAACGACCTAAGGCTTAAGTCGTTATGGTATAAGTCGTAGGGGACCTAGGCTTAGTGTTAAGTCGCGTGCACGTGTTAGGTCGTGTATGCTATATGTCGTATACGAGTTAAGGATAGGTCGCGAGTGTGCTAAGTCGTGGGTCGTGTGACCCTGTGTAGCATTAGGTCGCATAGGTATTAAGTCGCATCTGGATAGGCCGTTGAGTCGCACCTGTGTTGAGTCGCGCGTGAGGCTCCGTGTTTGTTAGGTCGTAAGGCTGGTTGAGTCGGCTTTGTAGTTGGGTCGTTAGGTCGTTAGAAGGCCTATGTCGCTATGCCGCATGCAGTTAAGTCGTGAGTCGGCAAGGTTAGGTCGTGGACGACTCATGGGTTAGGTCGTGGGCGACTTAGGGGGGACGACTCAAGGGAATTTCAGCCTATAAATAGAGGGGTTTGGCTCACTTTTTGGCACCGGATTTTGAAGCGACGAAGTGCTGCCATTTTGAGAGCTCGACTACAACACTTCTTCACTTCTTTTCTCCACTCTAATCTAGTGATTCCATCCATCCAAGATCGAAGATCAAGATCAAAGATTCAAGAGCCAAAGTTGAAGATCTTCATCCAACAAAGAGAGATTTCATCGTTTGAAGCGAGATTTTGCCAGATCAAGCTTGTTTCCTTGCTGTCCAGATCTGGAGTTGATTGTTTTTAAGGTGTTTAGGTGATTCGGTGAGTGGTAGTTATCTCTCACATGGACCCAAGGGAGTATATTGGATTGGTGGCTTGTTTATGTGTTAAAGATAGTGATTTCTTGCATTTTCCTTAAGTCTGCAAGTAGATCTATCTCCTATGAAGTTTTGATATCTATTTTACTACATGTTAACTTATTCAAGTTCATTCATCAAGTTATAGAGACATTTTCCTATGATTCATACTTGTTAGATTTGGACATCTTAATTACCAAATTGCCATTATTGTTGTAATTGCTTATTAGATCTTGTTGAATGTTTGATTGCTTGGATTAATGATTGATTTATGATTGATTTGATTGTTTCAAATTAGCTAGTAGTTGATTTGAACAAGTTGATTGAAGATGATTCAAAAGCTAAGTGGAAAGGCTCTTGAATGGTGAAAGCAGCTTGTGGCATATGAAGCGGATGTGGAAGCTCATATGGATAGATTTGATGATGATGGACTTTGCCATGATGCGATGAGGCAAACCATGATGTGAGATGGGACTTTGCTACGATGAGTTGAAGCAAAGCATGATGTGTGAAAGCCTTGGTTTAATCCAGACGGGATCATCCCAAGCATGTTGATAACTCGGTGATGCGGTCCGGGTTGGTTGATAAGGTGGGCTCGAGAGGCGCTTGGGTCAGTGTGAGAATAGTCGTCGAGAAGGATGACTAGGAGGCTTGGATCTTATCGTTATTGAAGGTTCTAGCATGCTCAAAGCAAGAGTACGTTGGAACGGGTCACGATGACGTTCCAGACACGGGTCATGATGACGTGTCAGTACTCTGGGCAGATACGATAGTCCTAGGCACGGGTCATGATGACGTGCGGAGTTATGTCTAGAACCGGGGTTGCCATTAGCCCTTGACGGACGGCTGAAAGAAGGTGCCGGTCATTCAATTAACGGTGATATCGAGGCAACGTTAACAGTGATAGCCAGAGTCATGGATGTTTGATTGTACCATCATTCGGTCTCAAGAGCGGTGTTTTCTGGGTACTTATCTGATCTTGGTTTAGGCCTTGGGGGTTTGTACTTGGAAAACATCGACCTCTACTCGAGTGATAATTACTTTACTTAAATTGTCTGCTTTGCTATGCTTGTTTATGCTTAGTGGGTCTGGGGGCTATCACTGTAGAATGAGGTGGAGTGGGATGGTTGAGTTCCTATTCCTTTTGTCCTTTATGCTCTTTTGGTAAGTTTAATACTTAATTTACTGCTCACTAAGACTGTTGTCTGACTCAAGGTTTTATGTTCAACTCTTATTACCTTGGGCTGTTCATCCATGTTGGGATGGGCAGACTAGGTAGCAGGTGACAGGTGCTGTTCTTGGTTATCAACGATGCAGATGACGAAGACGAGCTGGAGGCTAGCATATTAGTTTTCTTACTATATGTACTGGATGTTCCGCTGCTTGTATATGTTTTGAGTGTTATGTAGTGAGGCTTGATGTATTGATTGTTCTGATGCTTGTATCAAACCTTTATGAAGTCTATATGATGATATTATGTTATGAGCTTCACTATATACATATATTTCTCTATTGTATTTTGTCCAAGCGCTGTGAGTTGTACGATAGAGTTTCTGTTTTATCTTACCCTGACTATCGTCCATGGTTGCCCGGCACACCTTTCAGCGCACCATTCCCTTGTTTTGTGCGGGAGTCATGGGCGGTCGTCACATTTGGTATCAGAGCTTTGGTTAATCGATTTTAGCCAACGCTCGCTGACGTAACTACGTATGAGAGACGTAATTGTAATTTTGATGGATGATTACTATATATGATATAGTAGTTTAGAAGAATTTGAACTCCTTATGTAGTTGTTTCTCAAGGTGTTCTAAATCATTCCTTTTTGTAGATATTAAGGATGAGTCGAAGTGAGAGACATGCTGCTAGGGAAAACCGTGCTGTTGGGGGAGCTACTGACTATGCTGCAATGTTCGAAGCTATGATGACTTCGATCATGAGAAGGATACCAACTTCAGGACCGTCAGTAGATGTTGGAGTTCAAGTTCAAGCTCCAAGACCAGTGGATTTTGCTAAGTTGTGTAAGGACTATACTGCTCTTGGAGGAAAGGTTTTCTTGGGAACAGAATCAACCATAGAAGTTCAGAGATGGATTGATGCTTGTAGAAGGATTTTTGGTGACTTGGGAATCGAGGATGCAACTAAGAGGAAGCTTGCATCAAGACAGCTTCAGGGAAGAGCTGTTGATTGGTGGGGTTCTATCACTATTGATACTCCAGAAGAAGAGATTACTTGGGAGCAATTCCAAGCTAGATTTGAAGCTAAGTTCATCTCTACGGCTCAGAAATCTGTTCTGTTTAAGAAGTTTGTGGAGCTCAAGCAAGGTGGGAGACCAGTTCTTGAGTATGTTTCTGAGTTTGAAGCTTTGTCCAAGTATGCTCGGTCGTATATTGAATCTCCCTATCAGAAGAATGAGAAGTTTGTGACAGGCTTGGACAGTTATCTTGGGAGACAGTTGGTGGATCATTTGGACGATCCGTTTGAGAAGCTTGTGGAGAAAGCTCTCATGCACGAGAGTTTGTTTCCTAAGGAAGGGTCTGTTGTTGCTGTGACCAAGGAAGAGTCCAAACCACAGCAGGGTGGAAACAAGAAGAGGAAGCAGCAGCATCAGAAGGGTAAGGATGGCCAGAAGAAGCCAAAGGGTGAAGTGACCTGCTACAATTGTCGGCAGAAGGGCCATTTCTCTAGGGATTGCAAGAATCCAAAGGTGCAGTTGAAGTGCCACAACTGTGATAAGCTGGGACATATCATGAAGGACTGTCCAGAACCGAGGAAAGATAAGCAGATTGTGCAAGCTTATGCTTTGGGAGCTGTTCCATCGTCTTCGAAAACTCCTACTGCGAAAGAGAAGGGGAAGAGTGTGGTGGTTCAAGGTACTCTTTCCATTTGTGATGTTCCAGTTAGGGTTTTGTTTGATACTGGGGCGTCGCATTCGTTTGTTTGTGATGATTTGGTAGGCCGGTTGGGTTTGGAACCGGAAATTGTTGATAGACCATTGGTTGTGACTAATCCAGTTGGGGGTTCGTCTTGTTTGTGTATGGTATGCCGTGGTCTAGTTGTATCGAGTCATGATTGCTCTTTTGTTTATGATTGTTTTGTTCTGAACTTTACAGGGTTCGGAATTATTTGGGTATGGACTGGCTTAGGAAGTATGCGGCAAAGGTTGATTGTGAGAAACCGGAGGTGACAGTCGGGAATGTGGAAGGGCGAAAGGTTGTGATACGATGTAAGCATGAAGAAGGCGTCTTCATGGGCTTCATGTATTCGCTGGTTGTTCCACGGGATGGACTGTCATTGATGCCGGTTGTGAATGGATTTGAGGACGTCTTTGACGAGGTCAAAGGGTTACCGCCGCATAGGGAGATCGAGTTTCGTATCGATCTAGTTGAGGGAGCCAGACCTGTTGTGATGCCTCTTAGACGGATGGCGCCTAGAGAACAACAAGAGCTGAAGGTGCAGGTTGATGACCTTTTTCGGAAAGGATTCATTCGGCGTAGTGTGTCCAAATGGGGTGCACCAGTTGTGTTCGCAACCAAAGCGGATGGATCGTTGAGGTTTTGTGTGGATTATCGTGAGCTGAATAAGGTGACTAAGAAGAACAAGTATCCATTGCCGAGAATAGATGACTTGTTTGATCAGCTTCATGAGGCTAAGGTGCTTTCTTAGATGGATTTGGCAACGGGATTTCACCATTTGAGAGTGGCTAAGGATAGTGTGCCGAAGACTGCTTTTAGGACACCATCCGGTTTTTATGAGTGGCTGGTAATGCCGTTTGGATTGACTAACGCACCAGCATATTTTGTGGATCTTATGAATAGAGTATTCAGAGATCAGTTGAACAAGTTTGTACTTGTGTTCGTGGATGATATTCTGATTTATTCCAGAAATGAGGAAGAGAACAAGACATACTTGCGTATTGTTTTGGAAATCTTGCGGAGACATCAGCTGAAGGCTAAGTTTTCGAAGTATCACTTCTGGAAGAGAGAGGTGAGGTTCTTAGGCCATGTTATTTCTGGAAATGGAATAGCGGTTGATCCCGCTAAGGTGGCAGCGATCCAGGATTGGGTTAGACCTAAGAATGCATCTGATGTGAGAAGTTTTCTTGGATTAGCTGGATATTATCGTTGATTTATCAAAGACTTTTCCAAGATAGCTGCACCATTGACAGGATTGACGAAAAAGAACCAAGTGTTCAGATGGGATGATAAGTGTGAGCAAGTTTTCGTAATCCTGAAAGAGCGACTGACAAGTGCTCCTGTTTTGACTATTCCAAGTGGGAATGATGAGATGGTGGTTTACACCGATGCATGCGGCACTGGACTTGGAGCAGTGCTAATGCAAAAGGATAAAGTTGTTGCGTATGCAAGTCGACAACTGAAGCCGCATGAAAGGAATTACCCGACTCATGATTTGGAGTTAGCGGCGATTGTTTTTGCTCTTAAGATGTGGAGACATTATCTGTTGGGAGTTCGATTCGAGTTGTTTACGGATCATAAGTCGTTGAAATATCTGTTCTCCTAAAAGGATTTGAATCTTCGGCAGCAACGATGGCTAGAGTTCTTAGCATCGTATGATTTTGGTATAGCCTATACTCCGGGAAAAGGTAACGCAATGGCAGATGCGTTAAGTCGAAGACATGCAGGATTGGGAGCCATGTTTTCGGAATGGAAGAATCTTGAGTATTTGGCTGGATTTGACTTCAGGCCTAGATGTGAATTGGAACCTGAGATGTTGGCAAACCTATCGATAAGACCTACTCTTGTGGAAAGGATTGGCGAGAGCCAAAAGCGAGACGATAAGTTTGTCAAGATTATCCGAGATTTGGAATCTGGATTGAACCCAGAAAAGGATAAGGGATACGAGGTCGATCGAGAGGGTTGGCTTCGGAAACAAGGACGACTAGTTGTTCCCGATATAGATGGATTGAGAGATGAAGTTCTTAGGGAAAGTCATCACTCGAAGCTGACAATTCATCCAGGTGGAAATAAGATGTATCGGGATATGAAGAGAACCTACTACTGGGAAGGTATGAAGAAGGATGTTGGAAATTTTATTTCCAAGTGTATGAACTGCCAGTTGATGAAAGCTGAGCAGAAGAAGCCCAATGAATTGCTTCAGCCATTAGAGGTTCCTACATGGAAGTGGAAGCAGGTATCGATGGATTTTATCGATGGTCTACCTAGAACCAGGGCAGGAAATGAAGGGATTTGGGTCATTGTAGATCGTTTGACTAAGAGTGCAAGATTCATTCCTGTTCGATCAACTAGGACTGCATCGAAGTTGGCTGAGCTTTATGTTAAGTGGATAGTTCGATTCCATGGTATTCCGAAGAATATAGTGAGCGATCGAGACCCATTGTTCACTAGTGGATTTTGGAAGAGCTTCCAGGAAGTTTTGGGAACCGAGTTGTGTTTGAGTACAGCTTATCACCCCCAAACAGATGGTCAGACTGAGAGAGTCAACCGAGTTTTGGAAGATCTCCTGAGGGCATGTGTTTTAGATTTCGGAGGATCATGGAAAGATCACCTTCATTTGGTGGAATTTGCGTATAATAACAGTTACCAGTCAAGTATTGGTATGGCACCGTATGAAGCATTGTATGGAAGACCGTGTAACTCTCCGACATGTTGGTTGGAAACCGGAGAAAAGCTGATGCTTGGGCCAGAAATGATTCGACAGACTACAAATTGTGTAGAGATCATTCGGCGACGAATGAAGGCAGCCCAAGATCGTCAGAAAAGTTATGTTGATAAGCGTCGTAAGGATTTGGAATTCGACGTAGGAGATATGGTTTTTGTGAAGATTTCTCCTCTGAAGAATGTTATTAGATTCGGGAAGAAAGGGAAATTGACTCCAAGATTTGTTGGACCATTCCCGATTACCGAGCGAATTGGAAAGCTCGCTTATAGATTGGAGTTACCGGAAAAGATGGCAGGTGTGCACAATGTTTTTCATGTATCTTATCTACGGAAGTATGTGCACGACTCGAATACGGTGGTTTCTGCTGATAGCTGTGAAGATTTGGAAGTTGATTCAATTGTTACGAGACCTCGTAAGCCGCTTCGTGTTATTGAAACCGACACGAAATAGCTTAGGAGGAAGACGATCACGTTGCTCAAGGTACAACGGAGTGATGATGTTGACGACTGTACATGGGAGGAGGAAGAGAGGATGAAGGCAGCTCATCCTGAACTCTTCGAGGTATGGCCCTAAGGTGTCGTGACATCTCACGAATTTGTAGCTTGTTCTAAGTCTTAGAATTCCGCATGCTAGGCTAGTAATTGGATGCATGGTTTGTTGATTGCTATGGATGGTAGGCATGCGGAATAACTTTGATTTCTCTTGTTTGTTTGGAATTTCGGGGGCGAAATTCCTAAGGGGGAGAGAATGTAACGACCCGTATTTGTACGTGTTGATAAATCGTAGAATTATTAGGTCGTTAGTATTGTTTATGTCATCCATAGCCTAAGTCGTGTAAAAGATGGTTCATAAGGAAGTTAACTCGGTTGCATAGGGTCCTTAGATCGGCTCTTGGTTAGGTCGTAGATGGTTTTAAGTCGTGAACGACTTAGGGGATTACGACCTAGCAGTTTAGATGTGATAGCTTGAGTCGTGTAGGAGATAAGTCGGTTGTACGACTTAGTGGTGTTGAGCGACTTAAGGTGTTGGCCGAGTTAAGGTGTAGCGAGTTAGAGAGGGTAGCGACTTAGTGGAGTAAGCGACTTAAGGGCTGGAACGAGTTAACGAGTTAAGGGGTAAATCGTTAACGAGTTAGTGAGTTACTGGGGTTTTAAGTCGTAAACGACTTATAGGAACTGGCCGACTTAAGGGTTAGCGGTCTAAGGATTGGGACGACCTACAGTAGCTAGCGACTCAGGAGTAAACGACTTAAGGTAGGAAGGTCATTCGTGCGACTTAGTATAGTTAGGTCGTGAACGACCTAAGGCTTAAGTCGTTATGGTATAAGTCATAGGGGACCTAGGCTTAGTGTTAAGTCGCGTGCACGTGTTAGGTCGTGTATGCTATAAGTCGTATACGAGTTAAGGATAGGTCGCGAGTGTGCTAAGTCGTAGGTCGTGTGACCCTGTGTAGCGTTAGGTCGCATAGGTATTAAGTCGCATCTGGATAAGCCGTTGAGTCGCACCTGTGTTGAGTCGCGCGTGAGGCTCCGTGTTTGTTAGGTCGTAAGGCTGGTTGAGTCGGCTTTGTAGTTGGGTCGTTAGGTCGTTAGAAGGCCTATGTCGCTATGCCGCATGCAGTTAAGTCGTGAGTCGGAAAGGTTAGGTCGTGGACGACTCATGGGTTAGGTCGTGGGCGACTTAGGGGGGACGACTCAGGGGAATTTCAGCCTATAAATAGAGGGGTTTGGCTCACTTTTTGGCACCGGATTTTGAAGCGACGAAGTGCTGCCATTTTGAGAGCTCGACTACAACACTTCTCCACTTCTTTTCTCCACTCTAATCTAGTGATTCCATCCATCCAAGATCGAAGATCAAGATCAAAGATTCAAGAGCCAAAGTTGAAGATCTTCATCCAACAAAGAGAGATTTCATCGTTTGAAGCGAGATTTTGCTGGATCAAGCTTGTTTCCTTGCTGTCCAGATCTGGAGTTGATTGTTTTTAAGGTGTTTAGGTGATTCAGTGAGTGGTAGTTATCTCTCACACGGACCCAAGGGAGTATATTGGGTTGGTGGCTTGTTTATGTGTTAAAGATAGTGATTTCTTGCATTTTCCTTAAGTCTGCATGTAGATCTATCTCCTATGAAGTTTTGATATCTATTTTACTACATGTTAACTTATGCAAGTTCATTCATCAAGTTATAGAGACATTTGCCTATGATTCATACTTGTTAAATTTGGACATCTTAATTACCAAATTGCCATTATTGTTGTAATTGCTTATTAGATCTTGTTGAATGTTTGATTGCTTGGATTAATGATTGATTTATGATTGATTTGATTGTTTCAAATTAGCTAGTAGTTGATTTGAACAAGTTGATCGAAGATGATTCAAAAGCTGAGTGGAAAGGCTCTTGAATGGTGAAAGCTGCTTGTGGCATATGAAGCGGATGTGGAAGCTCATATGGATAGATTTGATGATGATGGACTTTGCCATGATGCGATGAGGCAAACCACGATGTGAGATGGGACTTTGCTACGATGAGTTGAAGCAAAGCATGATGTGTGAAAGCCTTGGTTTAATCCAGACGGGATCATCCCAAGCATGTTGATAACTCGGTGATGCGGTCCGGGTTGGTTGATAATGGTGGGCTCGAGAGGCGCTTGGGCCAGTGTGAGAATAGTCGTCGAGGAGGATGACTAGGAGGCTTGGATCTTATCGTTATTGAAGGTTCTAGCATGCTCAAAGCAAGAGTACGTTGGAACGGGTCACGATGACGTTCCAAACACGGGTCATGATGACGTGTCAGTACTCTGGGCAGATGCGATAGTCCTAGGCACAGGTCATCATGACGTGCGGAGTTATGTCTAGAACCGGGGTTGCCATTAGCCCTTGACGGACGGCTGAAAGAAGGTGTCGGCCATTCAATTAACGGTGATATCGAGGCAACGTTAACAGTGATAGCCAGAGTCATGGATGTTTGATTGTACCATCATTCGGTCTCAAGAGCGGTGTTTTCTGGGTGCTTATCTGATCTTGGTTTAGGCCTTGGGGGTTTGTACTTGGAAAACATCGACCTCGACTCGAGTGATAATTACTTTACTTAAATTGTCTGCTTTGCTATGCTTGTTTATGCTTAGTGGGTCTGGGGGCTATCACTGTAGAATGAGGCGGAGTGGGATGGTTGAGTTCCTATTCCTTTTGTCCTTTATGCTCTTTTGGTATGTTTGATACTTAATTTACTGCTCACTAAGACTGTTGTCTGACTCAAGGTTTTATGTTCAACTCTTATTACCTTGGGCTGTTCATCCATGTTGGGATGGGCAAGACTAGGTAGCAGGTGACAGGTGCTGTTCTTGGTTATCAACGATGCAGATGACGAAGACGAGCTGGAGGCTAGCATATTAGTTTTCTTACTATATGTACTGGATGTTCCGCTGCTTGTATATGTTTTGAGTGTTATGTAGCGAGGCTTGATGTATTGATTGTTCTGATGCTTGTATCAAACCTTTATGAAGTCTATATGATGATATTCTGTTATGAGCTTCACTATACACATATATTTCTCTATTGTATTTTGTCCAAGCGCTGTGAGTTGTACGATAGAGTTTCTGTTTTATCTTACCCTGACTATCGTCCATGGTTGCCTGGTACACCTTTCAGCGCACCATTCCCTTGTTTTGTGCGGGAGTCATGGGCGGTCGTCACAAGGAAGTATGTTTATTTCAGAATTTTATAGTATAATTGTGGTCATATGACCATTTTCCCCTAACATTTCTATTCTTCTCATTTTGCACACTTTATTTTATTTTAACAAACTTAATATGTATTTCAGATATAAACGACATTACGAACTCAATGAAATAAGTCTGAAGTTCTAATCAATTCATTTAAAAAATTATTATTTTAAGTCTTCGGTTTGCTTAATATTTGATTAAGCAATTAATTTCTGAATGAAATTTGTAAGTTGTTACGTTCACCCTCCTTTAAACGTTTTATCTCGCAAAATCATTACGACGGAATAATGTATCGCATTGACACTCACATGCCCCTACCACACATGCTTAACATTAAAACAACCAAAACTAGCAAACTAACCATTGCAATACAAAGCTAATTCATACTAGCATACAATTCTAGTTATCCAAATAAAAAAAATACTTAAAGTTAATGGAGTAATACTGGTAAAAAGGTATAGACTGAAAGCACACATCTTCTTCTTCGGCTCGTTAGTACTATTCCCGGTATCTTCGCCACATTGGACTTGAACAAGATTAACAACATTGTTCTGAAGTATTTTGACACTGCTCTTTATGGTCTGAATAAGTCCTTTAGATTTAGAAACTTTTGATTTCATATCTTCTTCCCCCAGTTGACTTGGCTTAACCATCACACTTGTGTCATGCATACACTTTTGCAAGTGTGAAACATGAAATATATCGTGTACCGGACACCTTTTTAGGAAGATCAAACCGATATGTGAGCTTTTCGACCCGTTCGACAATAGAAAATGTCCAACGAACCTATGTGGAAACATTTCAGGATTACCAAATCTCACAACTTTCTTCGATGGTGACATTTTCACAAAGATCAAATCACCAACTTCAAATTCAAGGTCAATACGTCTCTTGATGGCATAAAACTTTTGCCTATCTTGAGATGCTTTTATTTGTCTACTATCGACTCAATTTTATTCAAAATATCAATGATCATCGTCGGTCCAAGTACCACCTTATCAATAGTCTCCCATCAATAAGTAAGCAGCTTATAGGGTTTTACATACAAAACTTCAAATAGTGTCATACTAATACTAGCTTAAGAGCTACTATTGTATTCAAATTCAATAAAGGTAAATGATTTCACAAGAACACCAAAATCAAGTATACAACCTCTCAACAAGTCTTCTGGTACAAGGTTTACTCTTTCGATTTGGCCACCAGTTTGAGGATAGTAGCCGTATTCAAGTTTATTTGTGTGCCCAATATTTGTTACAAGCTCTTTCGAAAATCACTCATGAAGAGTGTATCTCAATTACTCACAATACTAGAGGGTACACTATATAATCTCACTATCTCCAACATATAAAACATTGATAGAGTTGGAATGGTTCTTGAAACCTTCATGAGAATAAAATGAGCACTTTTAGTCAAACGGTCTGTAATACCAAAATGATCTCATTTTCTCTCTGAATCCATGACAAACCGTCAAATCCATGGAAATATGCTCATGCTTCCAATATAGGACTTCCAAAGGAAATAACACTCCAGGATTCTTTTGTTCTGCCTTGACTCATTGAGAAGTCATGCATTTTTCTATGAACTTTGAAACATGCCTTTCCGTATGCTTCCAATAATTGGTGCACTTCATATCATTATACATTTTGCTACCACCAGAATGAATAGTCATCCTAGAACGATAAATCTCTTGAAGCACCTCATTAATATAACTCTCCACTTCGTGAACACATAACCTTTCGTATCTACGAAGCCAACCCTTTGCATCAATAGAATACCACACTAGTAAAAAATATGCATGTTGCCTTGTCTCAATTGTTTCTGTTATATAAATAAGCAAAGCAAATATTACCAATTGTTTCAGTTCTTCCCTAACAACCGAAGTAATTGGTACGTGGAAAGTACAACAAATGCAATTTGCTTTAGTTGTCTTTTAGAACCAATGCAAATGCGTCAAAGCAATAGGTTTATTTTCTTCAGTTCCTTAAGAACCGAAGCAAAAGTAATTTATTTTTATTAGGTCTACAATTGTTTTTAGGCCCCGACCGCTTCGTTCCTTTTCGAACCTCACCCACTTCATTCCTTTTCTAATCTCCCCTGCTTCGTTCCCTTTTCCCTTTCCAAAAAAACTAAGCCATAAAATCTCAATCTCCATTTCTCATTTCCATTCAATCCTTCTTGCCGCCTTTTTAATTGACCTCGCGACGTCTGCTTTACCCTTGAGCATTGCCTCCACATCCACCTCCTTAATCGACCTCGTGTCCCTCCTTTAAACCAAAATTTTCCATCATCAACGACTCCATCACCGCATCCCCAACTTCTTTTCACCATCACAACCCTCCCTCCAACCATGTCAAAAGTTAACGATTTTTCTACCAAGACTCATCGAAATCTAGTTTAGAAACACAGACACCAGTAAGGTATGCATTTGATTATTTACATACCGTTGTAAATGTACATTACAAATGATCGATTTTGATTTTATTATATGTTTATCAATTGAGTTGGTAGTACATATTTCATATATCATTTATTTCCTTATCGTTGCCTTTGTGCTTCAACTATATTATGACCTACGTATTTTAATGTACCAACTTGATTGTTATGAAAAGTAGTTAGTTCTAATATATAGTAATTAAACTCTTCTATCAGTAATAATATTGAATGAGTATCGGCAAAATTGTTAGTAATATTATCTTATTTGGTATACACTTAATCACATAAAAAATGAGTATTCACTTTTTTGGTATGTCTCAGCTGAATTTCTATGAAAAATGAATAAAACTACACCTACTAGACGTTGTTATTTAATAACTATACTATATCATATGAATGCTGCTTGATATATCGCATGAACATGTGATATATCATATAGTATAAAAATATTAAAAACATGAGACATTACTGCTAGACATTACTGTTTAAACATGATACATTATATAGTATTAAAAAAATCAAATAATTGTACACAATTTATAACTCAAAAGTAGGTAAATATACTATATTATATATCACTTAAACATGGGACAAGTTGATTTATTTTTGTAAACTAATGTTGTCTTCTCATTCAGGCAAATATTACTAGAATAAGTCATATGAAATTCTATGATTGTATGCTATAGGACATATCACATACACATAAGAGAAGTTGATTCATTTTATAAACTGATGCTGTCTTCTCATTTAGGGAAATATTACTCAAACAAGTCATGTATATTTACCATAGGAGAAGATTCCAATTAAGTAACACCATGCATAATCATGGTTTAGGCAGATGGATAAATAAATTCATTTTATAAACATGGTAAAACTTTTGTAAGATCTGTTTGGTTTCATTCTATGTTTACAATTTGCAAGAATGTAAATTATAACATTTTTGTATTTTAGGATGGGCAGTCAATGCACTTTACTCAACCTCTTCTGTTTACGCAAATGCAAAGAAAGTTTTTTTTTGGAAAAAGGTACTTTATTAAAAACTATATAAAGCATATACTTCCTTGATATGCCTCGTTAAAACCTTACAACCCCCCTAACCTAAATGGGTGCCTTGTAAGGAAAAAGAGTACATATCAATTCCATATATTAACAATACATGTAACGACCCGTATTTGTACGTGTTGATAAATCGTAGAATTATTAGGTCGTTAGTATTGTTTATGTCATCCATAGCCTAAGTCGTGTAAAAGATGGTTCATAAGGAAGTTAACTCGGTTGCATAGGGTCCTTAGATCGGCTCTTGGTTAGGTCGTAGATGGTTTTAAGTCGTGAACGACTTAGGGGATTACGACCTAGCAGTTTAGATGTGATAGCTTGAGTCGTGTAGGAGATAAGTCGGTTGTACGACTTAGTGGTGTTGAGCGACTTAAGGTGTTGGCCGAGTTAAGGTGTAGCGAGTTAGAGAGGGTAGCGACTTAGTGGAGTAAGCGACTTAAGGGCTGGAACGAGTTAACGAGTTAAGGGGTAAATCATTAACGAGTTAGTGAGTTACTTGGGTTTTAAGTCGTAAACGACTTATAGGAACTGGCTGACTTAAGGGTTAGCAGTCTAAGGATTGGGACGACCTACAGTAGCTAGCGACTCAGGAGTTAACGACTTAAGGTAGGAAGGTCATTCGTGCGACTTAGTATAGTTAGGTCGTGAACGACCTAAGGCTTAAGTCGCTATGGTATAAGTCGTAGGGGACCTAGGCTTAGTGTTAAGTTGCGTGCACGTGTTAGGTCGTGTATGCTATAAGTCGTATACGAGTTAAGGATAGGTCGCGAGTGTGCTATGTCATAGGTCGTGTGACCCTGTGTAGCGTTAGGTCGCATAGGTATTAAGTCGCATCTGGATAGGCCGTTGAGTCGCACCTGTGTTGAGTCGCGCGTGAGGCTCCGTGTTTGTTAGGTCGTAAGGCTGGTTGAGTCAGCTTTGTAGTTGGGTCGTTAGGTCGTTAGAAGGCCTATGTCGCTATGCCGCATGCAGTTAAGTCGTGAGTCGGCAAGGTTAGGTCGTGGACGACTCATGGGTTAGGTCGTGGGCGACTTAGGGGGGACGACTCAGGGGAATTTCAGCCTATAAATAGAGGGGTTTGGCTCACTTTTGGCACCGGATTTTGAAGCGACGAAGTGCTGCCATTTTGAGAGCTCGACTACAACACTTCTTCACTTCTTTTCTCTACTCTAATCTAGTGATTCCATCCATCCAAGATCGAAGATCAAGATCGAAGATCAAGATCAAAGGTTCAGGAGCCAAAGTTGAAGATCTTCATCCAACAAAGAGAGATTTCATCGTTTGAAGCGAGATTTTGCCGAATCAAGCTTGTTTCCTTGCTGTCCAGATCTGGAGTTGATTGTTTTTAAGGTGTTTAGGTGATTCGGTGAGTGGTAGTTATCTCTCACACGGACCCAAGGGAGTATATTGGATTGGTGGCTTGTTTATGTGTTAAAGATAGTGATTTCTTGCATTTTCCTTAAGTCTGCATGTAGATCTATCTCCTATGAAGTTTTGATATCTATTTTACTACATGTTAACTTATGCAAGTTCATTCATCAAGTTATAGAGACATTTACCTATGATTCATACTTGTTAGATTTGGACATCTTAATTACCAAATTGCCATTATTGTTGTAATTGCTTATTAGATCTTGTTGAATGTTTGATTGCCTGGATTAATGATTGATTTATGATTGATTTGATTGTTTCAAATTAGCTAGTAGTTGATTTGAACAAGATGATCGAAGATGATTCAAAAGCTAAGTGGAAAGGCTCTTGAATGGTGAAAGCTGCTTGTGGCATATGAAGCGGATGTGGAAGCTCATATGGATAGATTTGATGATGATGGACTTTGCCATGATGCGATGAGGCAAACCATGATGTGAGATGGGACTTTGCTACGATGAGTTGAAGCAAAGCATGATGTGTGAAAGCCTTGGTTTAATCCAGACGGGATCATCCCAAGCATGTTGATAACTCGGTGATGCGGTCCGGGTTGGTTGATAATGGTGGGCTCGAGAGGCGCTTGGGCCAGTGTGAGAATAGTCATCGAGGAGGATGACTAGGAGGCTTGGATCTTATCGTTATTGAAGGTTCTAGCATGCTCAAAGCAAGAGTACGTTGGAACGGGTCACGATGACGTTCCAGACACGGGTCATGATGACGTGTCAGTATTCTGGGCAGATGCGATAGTCCTAGGCACGGGTCATGATGACGTGCGGAGTTATGTCTAGAACTGGGGTTGCCATTAGCCCTTGACGGACGGCTGAAAGAAGGTGCCGATCATTCAATTAACGGTGATATCGAGGCAACGTTAACAGTGATAGCCAGAGTCATGGATGTTTGATTGTACCATCATTCGGTCTCAAGAGCGGTGTTTTCTGGGTGCTTATCTGATCTTGGTTTAGGCCTTGGGGGTTTGTACTTGAAAAACATTGACCTCGACTCGAGTGATAATTACTTTACTTAAATTGTCTGCTTTGCTATGCTTGTTTATGCTTAGTGGGTCTGGGGGCTATCACTGTAGAATGAGGTGGAGTGGGATGGTTGAGTTCCTATTCCTTTTGTCCTTTATGCTCTTTTGGTATGTTTGATACTTAATTTACTGCTCACTAAGACTGTTGTCTGACTCAAGGTTTTATGTTCAACTCTTATTACCTTGGGCTGTTCATCCATGTTGGGATGGGCAGATTAGATAGCAGGTGACAGGTGTTGTTCTTGGTTATCAACGATGCAGATGACGAAGACGAGCTGGAGGCTAGCATATTAGTTTTCTTACTATATGTACTGGATGTTCCGCTGCTTGTATATGTTTTGAGTGTTATGTAGTGAGGCTTGATGTATTGATTGTTCTGATGCTTGTATCAAACCTTTATGAAGTCTATATGATGATATTCTGTTATGAGCTTCACTATATACATATATTTCTCTATTGTATTTTGTCCAAGCGCTGTGAGTTGTACGATAGAGTTTCTGTTTTATCTTACCCTGACTATCGTCCATGGTTGCCCGGCACACCTTTCAGCGCACCATTCCCTTGTTTTGTGCAGGAGTCATGGGCGGTCGTCACAATACAATAAGACAATATAAAGCTAAGCAGTCAAACAGATGGAGGAGTAAATACAAGTAGAACAGTCCCAAAACCATCTGTACGATCCGCTTGCTTCATTGATCTTGCATAATGCCTACCACCTAAAATACAAAAAATTAAACTCCAATATAAAAAAACGCCGGTCAACAAGCCTATCACATGTGAACATGCAAAAAGACAGTGGGGAGAGAGAAGCTGCTCGTTCCCAATTCTCTGATTCAATCTCTTTTCCTACCAAGGAGACGGAGGCGGATGATGAGCTTCTTCCGATAGCTTAAAGAGGTTTTATTCCTCTAATGCTAGTCCACACAAGTTCTAGAATCAGGGAGGTCGAAAGACCTCATGCAGATCTGTTACCATAAACAGATTTGACAAGATAAATTTTTCTTCCTCGTTTAATTTGTGGATCTGTATCCTCTGTTGCATAAGATGTTTGCTTTGAATAAGAATTTGTTTAATTTTCACTTCAACTGGTTCTTTAGTTCCATCAAAAATTCGTTTGTTACGTTCGCACCATATATTCCAGATGATATTTGTACATATTATGCTTGTAATACATGAGATAGTAGGTTGTAGTTTGTCCTGAGCTTTTTGGATTTCCACCAGAAGGGTACAGATCTCATAATTGTTTCCTTGATTAATGTTGAGTTTTGGGATGATGGCATCTATAATGTTTCTTGAGTAAGTACATTGGAAAAAGATGTGATCTCTGTTTTCGTTATAATTAGCGCATAAAACACACTTTTGGTCTATGTTAGGCGACCATTTGCTAATCTTGTCTTTTGTTCGCAATTTATCTCTGAAGGCCAAAAGAGTACAAGTTGACATTTTTGGTGCGCAACCTTTGTCCCAAATGAGTTTAGTCCAATCATACTCTTCATATTTATGTCTAAATACATTCCAGGCAGACTTTAGAGAGAAGTGGCCTTGTTTGCTAGGCAACCACCGCCAGAAATCATGTTGATTATGATTGTGAATGTGAATTTGGTTGATAGCAGTATGAGATTGAATGGGGATAGAGTTGAGGTTTTGTTTCCATTTATTATTATGTATGAGATCAGAAACTTTCTTGTGGCAACCCCTCAATGTATACATGTTGTTCCATCCATATTTGTCAATTAATGAGGATCCTTGAATCCATAGATCGAACCAAATGTCAGTTGTGTCTCCATTCACTATTTTCCTGTCAATATGTCCTTTGCACCATTTTCTGGCTCTTAGAATAGTTTTCCAAGTGTGAGAGGCATTATTGTTCATTCTGACAGTCCAAAAATTAATATTTTTACAGTATCTGTTATGTATCCATCTTGCCCACAAGGAATTACCATTGATATAATTCCACAGCAATTTAGTTGCTGAGGCTATAGCTATGTCTTCAATTCTCCTAATTCCCAACCCTCCTTCTCTTTTGGTTTTGCAAACTTCATTCCAGCTCATTTTATGTGATTTAGATTTTCATAAAAAATTTGCACATAATGAATTGATCTTATGAATGATTGTTGCAGGGAATTGTGCTACCTGAAGCCAAAACTGCAGCATGGGATGGATAATGGACTTGATAAGTTCAGCTCTTCCACTGATATTGAGGAATCTGGTTTGCCAATTATTAAATTTTTTGTTGATTTTGTCAATCAGCCATCCAAAGTCCCTTGTTTTCAATGCATTATTGGAAAGGGGGATCCCAAATAGATGATTGGCAAACTATCAATTTTGAAGTTGATAATTTCTGCAATTTCCTGTTTAGCCATGGCACCTTTACTAAAAAAAGCCTTGATTTTTCAGTATTTAATTCCAGTCCTGCAAATTCTTTCATATTTTGTAAAATTTTATGGATAGTATTTGCATTTTTGGTGGTAGCTTTTGCCAATATGAGGATATCATCAGCATAAAGGAGATGGGTAATTATTGGTTCTACTTGATAAATTGGGCTGATGTTCCCTTTAATGTATTCAATGTCCAGATTAAGTGTGAGATATTCCATGGCTATTGCAAATAGGTATAGCGACAGAGGATCACCTTGTCTGATTCCTCTCGAGCTAGTGATGAAACCATGTGGGGCACCATCTACTAAAATGGAAAAAGAGGGAGTGGAAATACACTTATATATAAGATAAGCAAAAGAGATAGGAAACCCCATCGATATCAGCAAATGATGGATAAATTCTCTATTGATCTTGTCATAGGCCTTGTGCAAATCAATTTTTAAACAAAGATTGTTCGAATTTTTCCTATTAAAACTCCTGACCATCTCGTAGGCTAGTAGAGAATTTTCTGAGATTAGTCTGTTTAGGATGAAAGCATTTTGGTTAAATGATATTAATTCATTCATGTATACTTTCATCCTGTTGCATAGAAGGTTAGAAAGAATTTTATATGTAATATTACATAATGAGATAGGTCGAAAATCAGTTATTTTTGAGGCATCTGGAATTTTTGGAATGAGGCAAATGAATGTGTGATTAATTTCTTTGATGATTTTGCCAGTATGAAGAATATCATTCATAGATTTCCAAATATCTATTTTAATTTTATCCCAATGTACTTTAAAGAATTTAGAATTGAGGCCATCTGGTCCGGGAGAACTATTGTCATTAATCTGAAAAACTGCTTCTTTGATTTCCTCCAATAAAAGAGGTTTGCATAATTGTTTCTTTGCATTGTCTGAAAGAATTTTCTTGCAAATAATTTTTGGAAATTGATTTTGGCTATGGGCCAAGTGAAAAAGATCTGAGAAATATAGAGAAGCTTCTTGAGCAATTTTCTCTGATGCTGAAACCCACATACCTTGTTGATTGATCATAAAATATGTTTTACGACATGATTTGTAATCTGCAATTTTATTGAAGAAGAATTCTGTTGGTCTGTCCCCCTTAGTGAGCCAACTGATTTTCATTTTCTGTTCATTTTCAATGGCCATTTTCCTCATCATATTGGGTAATCTATCACAATTATTGGAGTATAGTTGCAACAGGTTATTATCAGCAGGATTAGCCAGTATCTGTTTATAGATATTGTTAATATGTTCTTTCAAACTACTCATCTCTTTCTGCAGATTATTATGATTATATGACCACTTCTTCAGATTATGTTTCACCTTTTTTAATTTGCAAAGCAGGGAATACAGGGGACATCCAACGAAGTGGGATTCCAAAGCCTCATTGATTCTTGATGTATAATCAGGGTAGCAGTGCCAAGAATTATTATATTTAAAAGGTTTGATTTTCTTTTGAAAATTCTGGACATGTAGGATGATAGAAATCTGTGTATGGTCACTAATGGAATGATTACCGAAATGAATACCGAAGTTGTTAAATTTGTTTATCCAATTGTAATTAACAAAAACTCTATCAATCTTACTATGAATAGAGAATAAGTTACCTCCTCTCCATGTGTAGAAATTACTCGAGAATTCTGGTTCCATTAGTTTAGAAGTAGTGATACAGTCATAGAAACTGGGGTCCCCATTTGAAATTATATTGCCCTTGTTTATTCTCTCATTGCTATATAAAATTGTGTTGAAGTCACCAGCCACTAACCACGGCAGTTTAATTAGTTTGGATAATGTTATGATGTCTTCCCATAGATATTTTCGTCCATCTTCTTCATTGAAAGCATAGGTAACAGTGCACACCATACTTGTATTATATGCATTGTGAAGTATACAAGTAATGGATTGGTCAGTAGTATGGAGAACAATAGTGGTCCATATGTTAGAATCCCAAATAATCATGATTCTACTTCTTCGGTCCTCTGTAGCATTGTGTGACATTTTCCATTTTTTATCTATTTTGTGCATGAATTTTTCGATAGAATTAGTTGAAAGCTTGTTATCCAGAATACCAAAAAAGGAGTATTTATTCGTTGCCAATGAGTCTAAGCCTCTCAAGACCGATGACTTCTTACCGTGAGTTTTATGTTTGAACAGGTCAGGTTCTTCTACAAATCTAATTAGTGATGTTATGCTGACAGTATTCATTCACTATATCATGAACTCCTTTGCATTTTGAGTACTACTTTGCTAATGTGTCGTGAAATGAACTCCTTTGCATTTAAAGATTTCATCGCTAAATTCCAATAGTGAATATTAGTTTGAATATAATTACTAAGTACAAAATGCTTTGCAATGTTATATTGTTTGTGTATAATACTATTATACTATAATTTTGCATATTAATAGTATAACAGTATTAAAAACATGAAATATTACTGCTAGACAATCGTGTTCTTCCTACTAGACAATCACGTTGATATATGGCAGCTTTGGCTTATAGCATTTGTATCAAATGAAATTACATTATAAGTGCAATAACAATTACAGTTGATTTTAAAGAATTAGTTATTATGCAGAATCTGTTTTGTACGAACCATCAATATTACAATATCTTACATATTCAAATTAAGCTATATGAAGTGGATGAAAAGTTATGCAATATAGTACTGCAATATCATGTTGTTTTAAAGCTTTCTTGTGCTTCATCCATCCTAGTGACATGGTATAAGTTCTTATCATCAAGAAAGGGCGACAAGGAACAAATCCAGTTGTTTTATAGGGCCCACTGAGAATTGTTTAAGGTAAAAAACAAAATAAAAGCTTTCACCATAATTCAAATGCACTAGTGACAAAATAAAATGAGCAATAAAAAAAATGATATCATTTTTTCTTCTGCTTTTATAATTAGAAAAATTATTTAGAGAAGAAAAGGTATTTCAAAATTGAATGCACAATCATTCAAAAAATAATCAAAATCCAGTATTTTCTAGGATCAAGTAAATTTATTGAACTAGCTATTTTAATATATGGGGGAATATAGAAACTCACCGAAATTTTAAATTAAATTTATAACCTTTTTTTATTCAAGTTAGGAAAATAATTTTATAATGCTGTTTTGATTCATGTATATTATATGATATATTAAATATGAGACATACTATTTGAGTGATATCATATGATATATGGTGTACCGCTTAAACATGAGACATTACTGTTATATAGTATATAACCTGAGACATTACTGCTAGATAGATAGTCATTTTTGATGTACACTTATAATATGAGACGATACTATAGGGTATAAGTACACTATATGATATATCACCGAAACATGAGACATTACCGCTTGACAATAACGTTAGTATATATCATATGGATGTTGCTAGAACCCTCCAGGTACATTTTCCTATTTCAGTAACATTTGATATTTATCAACTGTTTGTATATAATGTTGAATAACAGATATCTGGTTTATAATAGTATGCATTATATATCAATTGTTAATGTTACTATTTAAAAAAAATTCATGTATATACACATTATGGATTGTTATCAGTATGATATTAGTACTAATGTGGTGTTGGTTAATAATGTTTCTTGTGCTTTCTGTTGTGTAGTTGTTAAAGATCGTGCAATTGGCCTTGCAGTAGCTTAATCAGCTGGAATGAAATGCATAATTACAAAGAATGGGCAAGCATCCAATTCTTTTAGAAGAATGATTACTTAATGTTATACATAATGCATTGTATAATGAATATAAATATGATAGCCTTGTTACTGTTTTTGCATTCCCATTGCTTCATGAAACATTTTCTCTCTCCTTATTTTCCTTAATTTTCTTGACTATCACCCTAAGCTAATAATTAGTGATCATTCTAATAGCACGTGCATATATAACGGTAATAATTTTAGTAATATTTATTCTTGACTTCAAACCACTATGATAACGAAAGTGAATATCATATCTGAAAGGTATCAATCATGTTAGGAAATTATTTGAGCTAATAATTTATATTGATAATATATTAATTTAGTCCTACATGTACACTGACTGACTATTAAGCTAAAGTCCTATTAGTTCAGTCCTATATGTACGCTGACTGATTGTTAAGTTTAAAGTCCTATTAGTTCAGTTCCATATTGATTATTTGAAGCCTGGTTTCATTATTGTAGGAGTAGTAAGCCTTATACTTGATTTTAAAGTTCTTGATTTGGGTGGTTTCTTTTTTGTCTTGCCAATGTGATAATACAGAGGGGATATTATAATAAGCAAAGGTCTGGAGAAAGTTGAACAAGAATTAACGGCTTCTGAAAATGATGGTGAGGTCTCAAACACTCTTCGAAAGATATATCCATCTGCATGCATAATAATGTAGCAATGTCAAAGGTGTTTGTACCAAGTAATGATTGTCGCTTTAAAAACTACACATTTTACTTGGACGTGATGTTCTCAAGGCTGTAATTTCACATGTTAATTTTGTAAATCACTTGGGTTAAATGCCATATATACACTACTAGAAAATACTGCAGCTTTCTACGCAAAATTTCCGACGTCTTTCCTACGCCAAAAGGCGGGGCGTAGGGTAGGCGAAGGAAACTGGTAGAAAGAGGTAAAGACGTAGAGAAGACGTAAGGAAATTTCCTACGCTTCTCCTACGCCAAATTCAACATGTAGAAAAAAAATCGTGGCGCAAGTAAGATGTAGAAAATCGTCTACAGTAAAATGATACCGTAAAAAAGGCGTAGATAATCTCCTACGCCATTTCCACACCTCCGTTAATTTTATACAATTACACGCTGGCGTAGGAAAGACCTAGGAAATTTCCCACGCCGTCCCTACACTTTTTTTTTTGTTACTCCCGGTATAATTCCCTCTCCTAAAATCAGTTTTTAAATAAAAAAACTTTTCGTGCAATCTGACGATGCTTGAACCCAAAAAAACTAGGGTTTCTAAAATCAACGCCTTCTAAATAATCATCGTTGCATACTCGGCTATTCCGTCATCGCTGCATACTCGGCTCATCCTTGCCTCCTACGCGATATTTTCTACTGCTGATTTGAAGTCCGCATCGTCGGCTCATCCTTGCCTCCTACGCGATATTTTCTACTGCTGATTTGAAGTCCGCTACAGTCTCTTTGTACTGCCACTGCTAATTAGGTATGCGAATTTCTTGTTTTGAGTTGTCTAATTTTCTAAAATTGAGTCGCCCTTTTACTGTTTTAGATTTCATGCGACTATGTCTAATTTCGCCCTCACAGTATTTATTGATTTCAGATTTTAATGTTTTGTTCGAATTTGTTTTCGATCTCTGCAGGTAATTGTTTACAGTCTTATCTTCTATCAGTAATTTGTTAAAGTGGAGTTTTAATGATCTGAGAAAAGTGTAATTTAACATAATTTGTGCGTGTGTTTTTGCATTTAAATCTCCTGTAGTTGTCGGTTTTGTCGAGAATTTTTATTGTTTACATTGTCTGGTTATGTGCTTTTTTTAGTTATCTTAGAAAACTTTTGCAGACTCACACAAACATATATTTACTCATGCAACTAATATTCACTCCCACGCTACACATGAACAAGCAACCCCAGCACACGTAAACCCGAAATAGCACATCAACGCACTCCAGCATACGCCAAACTCACTGATTTCACAACCCACGCACTACATTGAACCCACACAAACAAATAAAAATGTACTTCATTTATTTTAAAACCCAAGTTTACATGGCACATACTGGAGATGCATAATTGCAGCTACACTAGCTTAGATATGTATAGATATAACTCAGAATTTCTCAAACGGTTAAAAGCGAAATTATCTATAGAAATAACAAAGTTTTTCATATATGGGTTCATACTTCATACAAAAAAATAACAACAAAGCACATAAGAAAAATTGTGCAAGTTAGTAAACTGCTGCACTTTCTTAAAATATGGGGCGCCAAGAATATATTTTGCTATAAATGTCTAAACGTTTGTAAGTTGTGTTATTGTTTGCAACATACACGCTGAAAACACACATTATTTAAGTAGACATTTTTGTTATTATACCTTATCCTCGAAAGTTTCATATAGCTAGATTGATGTACCTGATATTGTTTTCTAATTTTAAGATGTTAATTATATAGCTAGACAGCAATAGAATAAAGTTGAAAGTATTGAAGGATGAAGCTGTACAATTTCATTTATTCTTCACGTTTGATTCTTTTTATTGTTAGATTGTTCTTTGCTTTTCTAGCTTGAATAATCTTGTAAGTAGAATTAAGTATGTTGTATACCTTCAATTGTGCAAACTGTTTGCCTTATTATTCCCTTTTGTTGTTATGTTTTTATGATTTCTTGTTCTGTTGGTTTTTAATCTTTTTCAAATGCATTAACAATGCATAATGATTCACATGTTATCAAATATATATAGTTTCTCATGTATTTCATAATAAATCAATGTTTGTTTCTGTGTTGCATATCCGTTAATGATCACACTAAGTTTAATACTGATGTCTTTTGCAGTGTAGTTAAAAGTTCTTTTGTGAGATGCAATTTATGTTTTTATTGTAGCCTTTTAGAAATTATAGTTCTTTTTTCTAGTTGTATACATTTGATCTTTATCTTGAATAGTTAAAGAATTTAAGAAACTGCTAGTGTTATGTGCAACTGTCTATCTAATTAACATTGATTTTACTTCTGCATTGTTGGGTTGTTGAACTCTGTCCGCCATTTCTGTAAATGTTCAACACCAAATTAAAATGGATTCTGAATTATCAACAGTAAGTAAAATATATTATCCTAGTAGATAAAATGGAAGATGTGAACCTACAAACTTCTGAACTTTTTGCAACCAACATGATGCCATGAAAGAATAATAATGAAAATAAAAGGACAGATTGCGAATATCTACTCCAGCATATAATTATTTTATTCTGATAACAATATCAATGTAAAACTTTTACACAATGAATCGAAAGATCTAGTTAAAAGCAATCAACAAGTAGATGAATCTAAGAATTCTACATAAAAAATTCAAGGAATGACTAAACACTAGTCACCAATCTCAGTTTTTTAAAATATATTGTAGATATAGCCAAAGATACGTGCCGGTTAGAAAATAAAATGAAAAAATAATCTCACGAAAAGAACGAATACATGTGATACTGTGTACCTTCTTTCAATTACTTCAACTTTGATAAACAATAAAGGTGGTTGTGAAAAATTGGATTTCATCTTTGATCAAGTGCCTCTTATATAATAGCCAATCTCAGATATCTGTACAATTATGGATATACTAAAAGTACAACAAATCTCTAGCTAAGAAATGATGAGTTGGAGATTTTCAGATTCATACATGAAATACATTAAGGCATTCATTCCTTAACAAATTCATATACAATTCTCTTCTCCTCAAACAAACATTTTGGAAACTAATTACTCTTTTAATTTAACATCATATATTATATATCAATGTTAATTTATTTACATGACAGGTTGACATGTCATTTAATAGTGTGAAAGGTGAAATATCTCATACTTAATTCTTTATCTAATTATAGTTCTTTTTATCATTCTGAGTTATCGAACAAATTGAAAGTTGGAAATCAAATGTTGCAATATTAGCAAGTATCTTGCAATATTTTTGATAAATTTTATATTTATTTTAACATCTTATCTTGTGTATTTTCTATTATCTTTTTTCTAATTTTCTTAATTAGACAAGTCTTCCAAAATTACTACTAATGACATATTATTAAATAGCGACTCAATCAACACAAATAGTACTTCATTGTTAACAGTTCTGATAAAATATAGACCACTTCAAACTTATTTACAAATATAGACCTTTTTTTTGTTTCTTGGACTTTAAATTTCCTAAAATTAAATATAATTTAATTTATTTGTAATTATGCAGTAAAAGATGGATTATATGAAAGTTCGAACTTGGATGTATGAGCCTGGATGGAAAAGAGGATCAATATCATTGCATTTTAGAAATGGCGTGGAAACATTTTTAAAAGTGGCATCTTGTAATAAAACAAAGATGATAGAAATTCGATGCCCGTGTAAGAAATGCCATAGCATGAAACTTCAAGATTACGAAACTATAACTTTTCACTTGCATAATTATGGTTTTATGCCAAATTATTACATGTGGAGATATCATGGTGAATCGGGGACAAAGCATGATTCGACAGTGGTAGTTGAAGATGCAACCGAAACCATCGATGCTAATTTTGATGACTATAGTATGGAAGATAGAATGACAGAAATGGTCCATGATGCTGCCGGTCCAAGTTTGTGGACTGATGAACCTGAAGCAGAAGAACTTGACTCGGAAGCTAAAAAGTTTTTTGATTTGTTAAAAGCATCGAAACGACCGCTTTATAAAGGTTGTACAATGACACACTTGTTGGCTACATCTAGGTTAATCAGTATAAAATCCGAATACAATGCGTCGAAAAACATGATGAATGCGATTTTAAGTCTGTGTAAAGAAATGCTTCCACCTGACAATGTGTTGGCATGTAATTGGTATTCATTAAAAAAGGAAGTATCTGCATTTGGTTTGCCGTATGAAAAAATTGACACATGCCCAAGTGGATGCATGATATATTGGAAGGAAGATCAAAACCTTACGAATTGTAAATTTTGCAATACAAAAAGATATAAGTCTACAAAAACCAATGGAAAAGGTGTACCTTTCACTCGTATGCATTATTTTCCGCTTACACCTAGATTACAAAGGTTATATGCATCTTGTGCTACCGCAAAACACATGCGATGGCACAATGAACGACAACGAGAGGAAGAGATTTTATGTCATCCTTCTGATGGCGAGGCGTGGAAACATTTTGATAAAGTTTATCCCGATTTTGCTAAAGAATCATGAAATGTCCGACTTGGTTTGTGTACGGATGGTTTCGCGCCTTTTGCGTCGTTCGGAAAACCTTATTCGACATGGCCAGTTATTGTAACACCTTATAATTTACCTCCGTGGATGTGTATGAAGAATTCATACATGTTTTTAACCGTGATTGTTCCTGGACCAAAGAATCCCAAAAACGGAATAGATGTATATTTGCAACCTTTAGTTAATGAGCTGAAAAAACTGTGGATAGATGGCGTTGTTACTTACGACGTGTCAAGGAAAAATAATTTCAGAATGTTTGCTTCTTTATTATTGACAATAAGTGATTTTCCAGCATATGGGATGCTTTCTAGCTGGAGTACTAGCGGCAAGTTCGCTTGTCCTATCTGTATGGATTCGACTAAATCCTTTCGATTAAAATATGGTGGCAAACAGTGTTGGTGGGATCGTCATCGTCGTTTTTTGCATCCAAACGACCGTTTTAGATTTGATAAGAAAAACTTCAGGGCAAATACAACTATTACTTTAGAGCCACCTGACATTCTGAGTAGTGAACAAGTGTACGAGATCGTGCAAGATTATCCTAAAATGCATGAGATAGGAAGAGAGCCAAAAATCCCTGGTAAAGGACAAATTCATAATTGGTGCAAACAAAGTATATTTTGGGAGCTACCATATTGGAAGAATCTGAAACTTCGGCACAATCTGGACGTAATGCATAATGAGAAAAATGTGTTTGAGAACTACTTTAACACAATTATGAATGTTAAGGGAAAAACAAAAGATGATTTGAAGTCAAGGAAGGATATTGCATTCTACTGTAATCGTCCTGAACTAAAAATTGATAGTGAACGTCCAAATTTCAAACGTTTAGCTTGTTATGAGTTGGAAAATATTCGTCGTAAAAAAGTATTGGAGTGGGTAGAAAATTTGAAGTTACCAGATGGAATTGCTTCTAATATGAAACGATGTGTTGACATGAAGGACCTTCAACTATCAGGAATGAAGAGTCACGATTGTCATGTATTTCTTGAGACTCTATTTCCGATAGTTTTTAAGGAGCTATTACCACAAAAGGTTTGGATGCCCATAACTGAGCTTAGCTTAATGTACAAAGATTTATGTTCGACTACTCTTATTAAAGCTCATTTGGAGAAACTAGAGAAGGATGTACCGAAGTTATTGTGTAAATTGGAAAAAATATTTCCTCCTGGAGTTTTTAATAGCATGGAACATCTACCTATACATCTACCAACTGAAGCTTTAATGCGAGGACCGGTACAATATGGATGGATGTACCCATTTGAGAGGTATATATATATACATAACTAAGGTGGACTTTTTCTTCTTCATATTTTCATCATATCATTATGAGAATGTTATATTTAATATTTCATGTATTCATATTAAGGTATCTTGGTCACCTTAAAAAAAAGGTGAAACAAAAAGCACGCGTTGAAGGTTCAATTTGCCAAGCATCCATTACTGAAGAAGCATCCACATTTTTCAATTACTATTTTGAAGACCATATCAAGATTTCTAGCAGTGGCCACCGTAATGAGGATGAAATGGATGATTCATCTGATATATCTCTATCCATATTTCAAAAACGGGGACGTCCATATGGTAAATGGAAAGATGGAGGCTTTCAGACAATTAAAGATTTTACTTTAGCTAAATCAACCGTGCTTCTCAATTGTGAAGAGCTATCAAATCTTATTTGGTATGTAACACAACTTCAATCAATTAAAATGATTTATGTTTTATATTATAATTTTTTCTTGGTAATTTTAATCGTCCAACAGTCAATTTGAAGAAGCAAATCCTGATGTTGAGCCCAGTAAAGGATTTGAGAAATGGTTTAAGAAACATGTGAGCATGATTTATTATATATTAATTGCGTTTTATATCATAAATCTTTATAATATTATAATGTATGTGAATTTATTTTAATAGGTTGATGATAATGGAATCACTGATGTTTGTTATGCAAAACTTGCATTTGGTCCTATGATGAAGTATAGAAAATGTCCAATTATGTACGTTAACGGCTATAAATTTCACACAACTGAATTTGGAGCAAATAAAACAACTTACAACAGTGGGGTATGTGTTAAAGGAGGCAACGAGGATGATGATCTAGAAGATTATTATGGCATGTTACATGAAATAATTGAACTTACTTACTCGATGGCACCAGATCTTAAAACCTTTTTGTTCAAATGTGAATGGTTCGACAATAGAAAAGATGTAGGAATACGTCGTGCACATAAAGATTATCCACTTATTGAAATAAATCACAAAAGACGATACCAAGGTTATGATCCATTTGTGTTAGCGATGCAAGCGACTCAAGTTTATTATGTACCATATCCTGCTATGAACAACAATAAAGCGGATTGGTAGGCTGTCGTTAAAACAAAGCCAAGATGGTCATTCAATTCGAACATGATCGTAAGCGAAGATCAACCATATCAGAATGATTTGGACCATAACGGACTACTGCAAATCACTGAAGACATTGACGACATCGGACCACTTCATAATGAAGTATTTGATGGAGTAGAGGTTGACGATGATGTCGAAGTTGATTATGATATTGAAGCTGCTGAAAATGATATTGAAGATGAAATTGTCGAAGTTGATGAATGTGAAGATGAATATGATAGTGTAACTAATGGAAGTTATGATGATAATGTTGATTGGTAGCATGCTTTCATTAATATACTTGTTTGATTTTTCCACTAGTATGAATTTTTACTTCAAATCAATCTTGTATGCTTAGTTATCTTTGGGTATTTAGTCTTCAGTTCATGTTGTTTTAATTGGTTTGTTGTATATTTAATTCTTCAAATATTATGTATTTCTCTATGTTATAGTAATTGAATTTAACAGGACATGTCTACTCGAGCTGATCGTCATCGTCGTTCCGTGAAACGACCCGCTCTACGTCTTTCTAGCAATAACACATCTGACACAATACAACCTAGTGCATCTCCTATCGGTCAAGATGGATCGGGATCACAGTCAGCAGAGCAGCATAATATCATGTCTCCCGTTGTACATCCTACTTCCCTTGAAGTTGATGCTACCAATCCATCGACTAATGCATCCGTGTCGGACTCCTCCTCCGTAACAAGGGTCGAAGTTTTCTGGCAAGCCAATGTTGGGTAAGAATTCTTGTAAAATAAGTAATCGATGTTGACTTTTGCAAAATAAGTAATTAATTGATGTTGACTTTTGTGACTCTGTTTAATTTACTTTGACTAATTTGAAATAAGCTAGGTGAGAACATAAATATATATTTATGCTTTATATTTATATGTTTCAGATATGAGTTCACTTCCAGGGCTACATCTTATGCTATTCGAGTAGGTTTGTTAGCACGGGTTAACGATTTTTGGCCCAATTTTAAAAGTATACCTGATGATGTCAAGAAAGTGATGTTTCAGGAGTTTCTGGTAAAATAATATTAGTGTATTTGTGTTACATCTATTTTTTTGGTCATTACATTTTCCACTACATGTACAGGAGTCATTTCAATGGACAGATGATGCTTCACCAGCAATTGTGAAGCAGATATGGAATAGAAAAGCAAGTTTGAAGTATCGGAACTGGATTCACAGTATGAAAGAGTCAAGCAAGAAGCATCCGAACCTACCCCAGGAGATATATGAGCAGTTTTTGGCATATTGGGAGCTTCCTGAAGTAAAAGCTCAGGCAGAAAAAGCTGGAACTCTAGGGCTCAAAACCAAAAGCGACATTGTGGTGGTTCGAGATCCTTTGTGGATTATCGAAACGATTTGGTTTGATCTCTAAAATCTTGTTTTAACGTTAATTTACACCAGCTTTCACATTTTTACTCTATTTTTATCTTTATTTTCTAGACCGATGAACTTAATAGGGAGCCAACTACTTGGAAAGTGTATTGTAGGACTCACAAGGTCACTTCGGACAGCGGATCTACCACTAGTGGATGGATTGATGAAGCATCGATGGAATTTGCAGTAAGTGATTCTTATATCTTGGTTTTAGTAACTGGTTAATAGTTAAATATGTGCAAGATTAGTTAAATTTTGTTAAAATATCTCTTCGACAGTTAAAATTTGGGAACATTTTTAGGTATTTTTATTTAATTGAGATTAAAGATGAATCTATGAAGCATAACACATATATGTTTAATGTTGAGAAGAGGACTTGGAGTGACGTGTTGTATATAAAGTGTAGTGACGGTAACTCTTTTTTGTGTTCTTTCTCATGTAGTAGAATAAATAAGGATACTTGGGAAGCTTATTTTTGGACTAATGTTTGCTTGCTGAAACAAGCCTTTTGACATTTTATTAGCTATTACTGGTATTTTGATTGCTAAAATAAATCTTTTGACATTTGAGCTTTTTGTAATGTAAGAAACATTAGTAACCTTTACATATATTCATTTTAGTTTGTATGTTGAGTAAAATTACTATTAAAAAGAAATCTTTATTGCATTTTATTTTATTTTTTTGTGTTATTTGGTTCAACTAAGTTTAGTTGAAATACCATTAAAATGTTTTTGTTGTATCAGCTCGTTCTGCATGTTTACTGATCATTCGAGAGTTTGATAGCCTATTTCATTACATGTTTTTTTCACCGGCCCCTTTAATTTGCAAGCACAATTCATTTTTTATCATTTTTTGTTGTTTGGTTTAAGTATGCATGCATTTCATTCTAACAAAAAATGAAACTGGGTTCATTTTATATCATAGTCTGTCTTATATATATCATACCTCGTCCAACACCATACGAGTTAATTCGGCCCAAATGAGTTAAACGGGTCGGACACGGGCTTTACAATTTTTTTAAGGCTGAGTGCAAACATATGAGTTATATCTAATATTTAATCAAGTTGGAACTTGTCCGCCCAAATAAATTTCGGTCTAAAATTGGTAAGGTTGTTGCCTGGTCTGCTGTTACTGTCTCTGTATAAGCAAAATTGAAGTTCACCACTTTTTGCCATGTGCATGTTGAAGTGGCGTGTTGTATATAAAGAATTGGAGCTATCATACTAATAATAATCTGTGTGACTATGTATGATCGGTTTGATATTCGACATGGTTGAAACTGAATTTTTGTGTTTCTGGGCATTTGGATCCAATGTATGTGAAATCCGTTGTGTCTGAGTGTAAAAGTCTGATCATCGTTGAATACAGAGTATCATGCTTCATATATATATATATATATATATATATATATATATATGATATAGGCGCTGTGTTTGACAGAGAGATTATATGTAGTGGTTGACTAGTGTGTTCCGGTTTGGTTTGGGTTAATGGCACTTGTATGTCGGGGTTTGATGGTTGTGGAGTTGTAGGAGAGTAGCTGTATAGGGAATGATACAGGCAGTAAATGGTTGTCGAGGAGGAAATGTAAATGTTAGAAGGTTATTTGTTTAGAAGGTAGGACAGTTTGGGTTAGGGAAATGGTAAGCAGTGGATGGTAATGTCAGTAGCAGTTGTATTAAATTTGCACTGATGTGCACTGGAGGAGGGGCAGATGGTTTGTGAAACAGCGGGTGGTTTGAAATGATGGATTATGTGATGGAAATGTTGTTAGAAATTAGAAAGGCTAAAGATAAACAAGGAGGGATGCAAGTGCCTTTTAGGTGCTCTGTGTAGTTGTTATGGCAGAAATGGGAGATGCATTGCAATTTGAGAAATGGAACCGTGGATGTTGGTGGATATGGTAGTGGTTGTACGGTATTGCTGGAGGTGGAAAAAGAGGTGTGTGAGTAAGGCACTGGTGGTGAAGCAGAAGTGTTGATTTGATATATGTTGATTTGGAACAATGGACGATGTTGCACTGCAGTGTTCAGATATGCAGTGATTATGGCAGAGGGAAGTGATAGGTTATACAGAGGTGGTTGAGGTAGAATTTCTAGTGGTTGTTGTTTGATGTGTTTGCAGTATTATGTTGTTCAGGAGTGATTGAATTGACGATGAAGATGTAGTGGTAGGGAAGTTATGAGTTAAGGGGAGTGATAGAGTAGGAGGAAACTGATGAGTTGGTCTGAAGGGAATGGAGGTGGTAGCACGGTTGAGTTGCAGAAATGACGGTGTGTATGGAGGCTTGCAATTGGATGAATAGTACAACAGTGCAGTGGGTATGGTTGTTGAAAGGGCTGTAGCGATCAAGGGACAAGTTGTTCAGAACTAGAATTGTTGAAGAAGAGATCAAGGGGCACCAATACTCATAGTGGTCAGGTGCAAATAAGGACATATTGACCATGATAAATCGGGTGTTTGCCAATATGGAATGGATACAGATTTTAGCAATACTTCAGTCAGTTAGCAATACTATTTCAAGTTTGTTGTCACTTTTCACTTGCCAAAACATGGAAAGCCCAAATCATTGAACTCTGAGCATTCTCATAGCAACCGAAACTTTAAAATAATATTTAATGTACTTTTGTTATATAAGCTAACTATTCAGCTTGCGTAATATGCCATGGGAATATGCCGTAGGTTTTGTCAGGATGTTTTGCTCAAATATGTATAATTTTTTTTACCTATTCTTTAATATCTTTACCACATGTTCAAATATGTATTTATGTTTTTGTTCTTGTATTTGAAAAATCACAAATACAGGCACAATATCAAGCTAGAATTGAAGAATTGAAAAGTCAAGGCACAGTAATTTCGTATGATGTCGAGGAAGAAGTATTCGACAAGCTTACCGTTGCTATAGCTAAAAGAAAGGACCGTAGGCCATATTATGGCAATATTCCTGGAGTAAGTATTTAAACTTTCAACAAAACATTATTTTAATTACTTTAAAATGCAGAAATTGATGCAATATTTGATAAAATGCAGAAATACAAAGACGCTACTTATAGCATTAATAAGGGAGAAGCACAGACTAGAACCAAACTAGAGGAAAAAGTGGAGCGTCAAGAAGGGGAGATTCAAATGCTGAAGATGCAGTATGAACAGCTCACCGAGATGCTTCGACAGCGATTTGATGAAGAGCCGAACGATCGTCACGAGGAATGAGGGTATTGAAAACTTTTTAATGATATCTGTATGATGTCATATATCATGAACATATTATCATATTATTTTAATATGTAGGAACTTGATTAATATTGTTTGACTTTGTAATATGGATGAGATATTTGTTTTTTGAATTAAAGATGAATGGTTTGACGTTAATCTTTTAGTTGGAATGTGTATATATATAAAATAAGTTGATTTTAGTTTCTATTTAATGTGGTGAAATGAAATAGAATAGTAATATATCAAAATTGCTTCAGAAATGACATAGGGAAGGTGTAGGTAAGGTGTAGGTAAATGAAATATTAATGCAGCAAAAAGTCGTATGCATGGCATAGGAAAAACATTAAAAACACAGGCGTAGGTAAACCGTGGATAAATGAATGACATAGAAAAGACGTAGGAAACGTAATATGTAAGAATGACGTAGGTAAAGCGTAGGAAAACTGGGCGTAGGGAAGACGTAGTTAAACAAATGACGTAGGAAAGACGTGAGCACTTAAAGAAGTAAAAATGTCGTAACAAAACCGTAGGTACAACATGGCGTGGGGAAGGCGTAAGAAAATTGTGGCGTAGGAAAGGCGTAGGAAAGAACCCAACGGATGGCGAAGGTAAAGCGTAGGTATTTTATTAGCTACGCAAGTTTTACCCACGCCAAAGTTGGCGTAGGGGTTACGTAGTTAATACATTTACCTACGCCCCGCCTACGCCATTTTGGCGTAGGTAAACCACAGTTTTCTTGTAGTGATATTATATGAAATAGGAAAATTTGAACATGTCTTAAGGTGATAATATCAACCTTGTTCTCGGGTTTTGCAAATTAATTAGGAAGACAATGCAACTACTGTGTATGATACTTAGTTAAGAGTTTTATTTCAAAATACATTAAAATGCTATTAGAATATTTCTTAAAATTTCACAATCAACCTTATGGGTTTCGATCGCTCCAATTTTACTTGAGCTGACATCAAATATGATTTTTTGAATATATATTCTAGAATAATTATGCTTTATTATAGATTTTGATTTATGTAATTTTACTTTGGCTAACTAAATGAGTTTCTTTAAGTAGGGCTGGGTTGTGTCAAAATAGGGTTGAGTTGAATAAAATATCAAACCCGACCCATATATAGCACGGGTTACAAATTATAACTCATATCCGATTCTAACTATGTTGGGTTAAGTTAGGTCTATATGGATCGGGTCAGGTCGAGTATGGGTTATGTGCACCCCTAGGTACTAAGATGGATGGAAAATAGTGCAACTTTGCACTTGTAAGGATCAAGTCTCCTTAAAAATTTGATGTGATGGGGATTTAAATTCTCAAATAAAAATAAAGCGTAACATGTTACTAAGTTACACAATTAGCAAAAACAAATTACCGATGCCATGCTCTGTATAAAAAAGGTTACATATTACCATTTGTATCATGTATATCGATATAAACTTCCCATAAAATTAAAGTAGTCAAACTCTGTAAGAAGATAAGTATTGGAGCTAGATCGTATCATTAGTAATGTTGGTAGTATATGAAGTTGTTTTAAGTCATTCCCTATGGTCAGGGTGAAATATTGTGAAGCGGCTCTAATCCCTATGGTCGAGGATGAAATATTTTACATGTTTTCATATTTAGAAAAATTAATGGTTAGTGTAATTTACAAATCCAAGTAGCATGATTCTCAAATAATTGAAGCAAAAACTAAATTGTTGTATCTTAAAATTTTATTCCATGCTTCAGTCCTCATTTATTTTATGAACATGCATTAAAATACCCAATTTGCATAGGAACATATTATTTTATCAAAAGAAGTGTCAATGCATCAACTATCACATCGACTTCGTGAAATGGAGTGTATCAACCCATACCTTAATAGACCTAAATATAAAAAAAAATCGAAACCCAAGTCTATTAAAACATATATTGTTGGATTTGATACCTGCAAATAAGCGCGAGCATTATTTGAGATTGATAGAAATCTAAACTCATAGCGGAAACAATAATAGGATAAAAATACTAACTATGATTACTACCTTGGAATTAATGGTATTCCTTAGATAGTAGATTGTCACATCAACATCGAGCATGAGAGAAAGAAAACTCTCCAACAATAAAGCAATCCAGCTCTAGTGACCTACTCCTCTAAATTTATATTGTGGGTTGTAATGAAGAGGGGATTAGGACAACATTCTGGTGATTGGAAAAATATAAACTGTCCATAACATAAACTTATACCGATTGGTTTCCATTTAATTTTTATATCCATTTAATTAGGTTAACAATTCTAAACTAACCTTGCATCGCACATGGTTACATACTTATCCCTTCATAAGGCATTTAATATTAATGAAGTCATATCAATAACCCAATACTTCTAACCCCATTAGCTACTTAATACTTCTAAATATGAACTAAGCTTCTATAATATTTTTAAAAGAGAAATAGGTAGACTCTATCATTTATGACCTTAATTGAGGTAGACCCCATCATTTTATACCATTTCCAATGTGGTTTCCTAACAATGTTGTCAATAGTCAGTGGATCCTAGCTACAAGAACTCTAGCCACTATGTAAGGCTTCAGACATTTAATGTCCAACTATTACCACATTTATTGCTGATAAAATTATAGTCATGTAATAAACGGTATACAAGCCACTTAATACCTTTTATTAGAAAATAGGCAGACTCTAGTCATTTGAGACCTTAACTAAGGCAGATACCATCATTTAAGACCTAACCCCAAGGCGTTCTCCTAAATGGTACTATTATTATTTTGGTTTTAGCAATGTAAGAGACTGTACCCAAGCCACTTAATACTTTTTAGCGAAAAATAAGTGGGCTCCATCATTTAAGACCTACTTCTAGAAGCGTGGTCCTTAATGGTACCATATAGCTGTCATTGCTTTGAAATCTCATTGGGCTACTTAATACTTCTTTAATAGGAAAGACGAGGACTCTACAGTTACTTAATACCTTAAAACTGAAGCAAACCCTTTTCAAGATAACCATTATCACCCTTTAATTATAAATATGGCATCATATTAGGTTACTTCTTTTGGTAGGAAGGCGGACCCTCCAGCCACTTAAGACCTCAACAGTGAAGCAAACCCTTCTTAAAGACATCCTTATTTATTTATTTGGAATCTCACTAGGTTACTTAATACTTCCAATTTAGGAGAGAGGCAGACCCTTCAGCCACTTAAGACCTCAAACCAGAATATCCATCACCGCTCCTCGTTCCAAATTTGGACCATTTAATACTTTCTGACTAAGAAAGTAAGCCCAATCTCTTACGTCGTCATCGGTCATTGGATTAGTGATATCTCACATCACTAGTAAGTAACGCGACCGCTGGTAGCCTCAAAGTGAAGGACGGTCTTTCGTCGAGTGACTCTACTGACCTCGCATCACTAACCTACTAAGTCCAATTAACCATCCTAAGTCTTTATTTATATTATCTTAGGTAGACATTGGACATAGTTTACTAATTCCCTTTTCATTTAAGGCAATAAGATTTACTTTAAATATTCGTCTACCCATAAATCTTCGTTTTATGCTCATAAATGTTAATTTGTCCACAAAATCCTAGCGGGTATTCCTTAAGACATTTATGTATAATTACTAATTTCAAATTAGTAATGTTTTATATCATTCCATTTTTATCAGTTCAACTTCTTTATTTATCGGTCCTATTAATCCATTTACCCTATTAGAATATTGAAACACCCATATTTATTAACATTCATTAGAGTTATAACCTTTTAAATTTTTTCTCATTAGTTAGTTATCATAAACGTGCATATTATCTGTAAGCATCATTATTAGCTTTTTGTTTAATTATTATAAGCGCGGTGATTACGTATAATACTTATTTTATCAAATATATTCTAGTTATATATCTTTACTAGAATATAATTTTCCATGTTAAATTGTTGGAAGTATACCTAAAAAGATTATCCGTTTTAATTTCCATAAATTTGACCATAACAGAAGAATTAACTTTAAAATATAAAGATTGCAC
The DNA here is from genome assembly GCA_030765085.1 of Allium cepa. Lineage (NCBI taxonomy): Eukaryota > Viridiplantae > Streptophyta > Magnoliopsida > Asparagales > Amaryllidaceae > Allium > Allium cepa. The sequence continues at coordinate 401,647,692 of CM060932.1, forward strand.
TATTTGAAATTACAAGGAATAATCATTTCTTTTTATTACTAAAATGGACAGTGTAAAATACAATGAATTCATATTTTACACATCTCTTTCTCTTTAAATTTATATCCATTCCTTGTTAGATCAAACACCATATCTTTCTAAAAGGGAGAGATCAAACTAATTTACAAATATCAAACGGATCTATTTTTCAATAATTCCAGATATAGAAAAGTTTATATTCTAACAAGATTAAGGTAATAATCTAAATTTATAACATTATTATACAACCTATTTTAGATTTGAAATAAATTTCATTTAAATCAATATTCTAAATTCATAATTTTGGGACCGATTTCCAAATCAGTTGTATACAATGCCAAATCAATTCATAAACAAGAATATGTTGGGGTATTTATTATATTCAGATCATATTCAATTTGTTGCGTAAAACTCATATACAATTATGCATAAAAAATCAAATAAATACCAACTGGATAAGTTTCATATTATAACAATTTATAAAAATTCCCACTCACCTTTTAAAGTGATCCAAATCTCCAGATCTAGAGTTGAATCCTTGATCGATCTTCATATCATTTTTATTCCATGAAATATGTATAAAAGGGTATATGCATACACTAGAATTATAGATCTAAGAAGAGATTTATGATCGGAGAGAAAATAGATATATATATATATATATATATATATATATATAAATTACCTCAAATATGCATATGGTCGATTTTCTTCTCTTCTTCTTTTTATTAGATTTCTACTCTTCTACTATTTGTATGAATATAGATATAAATATCTTATCTTTTATAATTTAAAAAGAAAGTAAAGAAGAAGAAATGGCAAAGCTTCACTACTGCCTCTATAAAAATATGAGAAGAGAAGAGAGGGTTAGGCCTGAATTTAAAGATGCTAGAATCAACCAGAACCGTTTGATCAAAATATATTAAATATTAGCCGTTGCGGCCTAGGTTTACTAAAGCTGCCAGGTCGCCATCGGTCTACTACCCTTAGGTGACCAGTTGACCGTTAGGGGTCGATCGTCTCCAATGATGGGTCGACCTATGGGCTCGATTAATTAATATAAAATCGTTAATTATGTTTTATTTAATTATCTTTTGGTTTGTATTCGATTTTCGTCCGTAACTTCTTCATTTGAACTCCGATCGCAAAACTCCGAATATGAAAGTTGCTCAGAATTTTGCCACGTATGCAATGATGCAAGTTGAAAGAGGCTAAGCGGTAGGATCGTGTAATATGGAATAATGAAATAGTCTAGATAGATGAAGTAGGTAAATGCAAGGTAACACCAGGATTTTATACTGGTTCGGACCTCTCGTCCTACGTCCAATCCCTAAGCTTCACTTAGGAATTTCACTAACTAATACTCTCACTTCACCCGGAGGAATAGGTTTACAACTTACCCGAACAACCGAACGGGATTTCTTGCCTCAACTACCGAAGAGGACTTCAACTCAATTACTAAAATACAATATTCGACTTGTTGTGTTCTTGTCAACACTAATGAGTCTAATGTAGTACAATATTCCTATAATCTTATCCTCGAGAGTATGCAATGTGTTTGTGAAGATTTAGGAAATGTGAATTGCTATGAATCAAAAGAATGTTATAAACAAAAACAGTGATTCAAGCAATAGATTGGTGATTGCTTTGAGAATATCTAGAGAATATGAACAAGAGAATAGTAAGACTAAAGCAAGAGAACTCGGTGAATTAAATGATGTTAGAATCATGTATATATACTTGTAGAAGAGATGCATATGTTGTCAAAGGTTGCAAACAAGAGATGCTTCCATTTCCATTAATGAATGGTTGCAACTCTTGGGAGGAAGAAGGTGTCTTTTCAGAGAAAATTCACAAGTTCAAATTCAGTCGACTGAGCAGGGAATTCAGTCAACTGAAAATATGAAGTAAAATTTTCGGGACCAAATTCAGTCGACTGTGCAGGAAATTCAGTCGACTGAAACTGTGCACAAATATGTTAAACTGCACAGATTCAGTCGACTGACTCAGATTATTCAGTCGACTGAATTCTGTTGTTAAACAAAAACAGCAGTAGCTCATTTGGTTAGAGTACATGCCTTCCAAACTAGTGACTCGGGTTCGAGCCCCGCTCCATGCATTTTTTTGAAAACTTGATTTTGATTAAAATATGCAAGCAAGTTTATTTGAATGTGAATGATGATTCTTGAGGAAAGATTTTAACAAAGCACTAAACTAGACTCTATATACATATTTGATGACCCTTGTTAAAATATATAACTATACAAACCATATATTGAGCCGATGAGTCTGGATGTTATCGTATTCGTAGATTCGTGAACTGTTGTGTATTGTCAGCAATCAAAACCTATGATCCAACATTCTACCCCTTTTTGATGATGACAACTTCATTTGCTACGAACGAATTTTTGACAAGCTTTGTTGATCTTATCTCCCTCACTGAATATATTCCTGTAATTGTGCTTTAGATTTCTCCCCCTGAATCTATGCTATATATTCCTGTAAATAATTAATCTTTTCTCCCCCTTAATCTGTGCTTGCTTCTCCCCCTGAATCTATGCTATATATTCATGTAAATAATTAATCTTTTCTCCCCCTTAATCTGTGTTGCATGGTTTATTCCTGCAAATAGTGTTACAGCAATATCTTTCTCCCCCTTTGTCATCGACAAAAAGGAGAGTTTATATGATGATATAAAATATATTTTACATAAGTGTTAACATAGAGCAATATAAAACAAAATAACTACTACTTATAATGTAAGGTATCAAGAAAAACATTTAAAGCATGCGATATCAAGGTTCTTATAATTTCCTAATTGTTAGGAAACCATACCCATTTGGGTGTGGTTGAACCTTTATAAATATAATTTTCATTATTAACTACCATATCAAAATAATCATCAATGTATTTTTTTCTATTTTTCCAATTAACAGGAACCCAAATACTTAGATAATTTTTATTCATATTTCCTGTTAATGATTTTGTACTTCTAAAGAAATTACCAACATTATAGGTCATAGTAGTATTTGAATTTCTATAAAAATTGGATTTAGGCTTTACTCGAAATTTAGTACTAGCACTATCATTTTTACTATACATGAAAGCATATCTAGTGCTATTTCTACGATCAGTTTTATCATATCCTAAACCACTTTTATCATTGTGAGCTTTGGAATTCTTAACATAACCTAATCCCTTCTTATTTGAAGCAGTTTGAGAATTTTCAATAATGCTGGATAAATTTTCTCTCCCTTTATTAAAATTGGAAATATTTTTAGTAATGTCATCAAGCTTAGTTTTGAGACTAGTGTTATCTATCTCAACAATTTTAATTTTTGTTTTTAACTCATGATTCTCAGAAGCTAGAGCATTATTCTTTTCTTTTTGAGCTTCTATTTCTTGACTTAATAGAGCGAGTTGAGAATTGTCAAAGAGTGAATCTTGAATTTTCTCAAGTTCTCTTTCTAATATTTTCTTCTCGTCTTTAAGCATATCTCTTTCGAATTGTGATTTCTTCTGATTTTCTAGAGCTTCCTTATATTTTCTTTTGAGACTTTTTAAAGTGTCTAGAAGTTCTGAATTTATTTCTATCATATCATCAAAAGTTAGATCACTAACCTCATTATCTTTTGCCATGAAGCATTTGTTTGTTTGCTCCTTTGATTTTTCTTTTTTGTTCTTCCTCTTCTTATTACCTTGACTAGATCTCTTTATAGCCATTTATTTTAGGATGTTGTTACGATCTCTAGAATACCAGGCTCCGATACCAATTGAAAGAGGCTAAGCGGTAGGATCGTGTAATATGGAATAATGAAATAGTCTAGATAGATAAAGTAGGTAAATGCAAGGTAACACCAGGATTTTATACTGGTTCGGACCTCTCGTCCTACGTCCAATCCCTAAGCTTCACTTAGGAATTTCACTAACTAATACTCTCACTTCACCCGGAGGAATAGGTTTACAACTTACCCGAACAACCGAACGGGATTTCTTGCCTCAACTACCGAAGAGGACTTCAACTCAATTACTAAAATACAATATTCGACTTGTTGTGTTCTTGTCAACACTAATGAGTCTAATGTAGTACAATATTCCTATAATCTTATCCTCGAGAGTATGCAATGTGTTTGTGAAGATTTAGGAAATGTGAATTGCTATGAATCAAAAGAATGTTATAAACAAAAACAGTGATTCAAGCAATAGATTGGTGATTGCTTTGAGAATATCTAGAGAATATGAACAAGAGAATAGTAAGACTAAAGCAAGAGAACTCGGTGAATTAAATGATGTTAGAATCATGTATATATACTTGTAGAAGAGATGCATATGTTGTCAAAGGTTGCAAACAAGAGATGCTTCCATTTCCATTAATGAATGGTTGCAACTCTTGGGAGGAAGAAGGTGTCTTTTCAGAGAAAATTCGCAAGTTCAAATTCAGTCGACTGAGTAGGGAATTCCATCAACTGAAAAATACGAAGTAAAATTTTCGGGACCAAATTCAGTCGACTGTGCAGGAAATTCAGTCGACTGAAATTGTGCACAAATATGTTAAACTGCACAGATTCAGTCGACTGACTCAGGTTATTCAGTCGACTGAATTCTATTGTTAAACAAAAATAGCAATAGCTCATTTGGTTAGAGTACATGCCTTCCAAACTAGTGACCCGGGTTTGAGCCCCGCTTCATGCATTTTTTTGAAAACTTGATTTTGATTAAAATATGCAAGCAAGTTTATTTGAACGTGAATGATGATTCTTGAGGAAAGATTTTAACAAAACACTAAACTAGACTCTATATACATATTTGACGACTCTTGTTAAAATATATAACTATACAAACCATATATTGAGCCGATGAGTCTGGATGTTATCGTAATCGTAGATTTGTGAACTGTTGTGTATTGTCAGCAATCAAAACCTATGATCCAACACAAGTTTCCTGGTCAAATTCCATCGTTTGCACAATTTCAATTTTTGCAGCCTAATTAATTAACTAATTAAATAACTAACACCAAATTATGGGATGTAACATTCTTTCATCCTTCAAAAAAATTTCATCTCTGAAATGTCACCAATGACTAAGTCATGGTTTGACTCCTAACTATCCTAAACTACATAACCAATGAGTGTACAACAAATTTTTCAAAAATGTGCATAACTGCGTAGTGTATTACTGTATCACCATAAAGAAAATAAGTATGTAGAATGATTCTAAATCAGATCCTCCTATATGAATGCATTTATTTTGAAGATATTTTTGAAAAACATGATACAAACAAGCTACATATACACTGACAGTTCTATATGCATGAAGCTTGAAAAATATTTTCAACCAAAACCCTCATACTCCTATAATTAGAAATATGAAGCAACCAATTTTGCATCCATTTCCTATCATTCAATAATCTAACGCATCGAAAATCTAAACTTTACTCCTATGTCGAAAAAGGGAATTTATGCCGAGAATTTAACATTCTTACCACACAGCAATCTTCTTATTCCCTTAGTACAGTGGAAATTTCTTCGCTGCCCTAGATTTACTTCAAATTTTCCACGCACAGAACACATAAGGGGACTTATTTTCAAGCTCTAAAACAGAATTAAGTCTAAAAATAAACTTCCACACATCGCCGACAAGGTACAGAAATAGAAATTCCAAGGCTAAAACAGCTTTTCTCTTGTTATTGCTTGCATTAATCGTATCGCCGACCCTAATGCACTGCTAAATCCACAAATTCTAATTCTATTTTTCTTCCTTACGTTTAACACGTGGCTTTCGAAATCAAAGTTTTCACAAAAAATATTTCTCACTTTTCAAATTTGTACGTCATTTAAAAAATTAAGTCCCAAAATATTTAGATACACATTTTCTCTTGAAATAAAATTTTGAACAAAAAATCCAAAAATAATTTAAGAGTAAAAAATAACTAAAGTATAAAACTTTTTCTTACTTTCTTTCTCTCTTTTTTTCAAAAGGGAACTTTTCAAATCAAGGGGAAATTTTTCAAAATATTTTTCTTCTTAAAAATTTTAATAAATTAAGCCATAATTTCAACGTAGCCGGAAGTCAGTTATGCGCCAAGCGCGTAAACTAAATTTCAAAATTCTACAACTAATCTTTATCCAAAAATTTGACATTTAATTTAAAAATGCCAACACATCTATTATTCAAAAAATTTAGCTTTTAAGGAACATGAGCAATGACACACGATATCAAAATAACTTTGTCATGTCCTTCGTTAAATTTTCCAACTATTCTCAATTTTCAGTCTTGCATTGCATTTACTATTAGTTAAGTGTCTTTATGAGATTAATATATTTATATTGTTTCTCTACTATGCATACATATATTGGAGCGGTTCGCATATTTAAAAACAATAACATAGAAAATGAATAGAAACTCATATTGTACGTGCCTTTTATAAGAGACAATTAATATCTTTACAACCCAAAAGAAAAGACCAAATGCTGGAAGGGAAAAGACAACAAAACCATATGTAACATCCTCCATTTGGAGGCTCAAAACTAGCTGCTAGAGATGCTACAATAATTTATAGTTATTATTTTTGACGATCAAATGCGGTAATGTCAGATACATTGATATACCAGAAACATATGGATATGAAAAAATTTAAACTAAATTTTAAAACAAATTTCTCATTCCATTTCAAATCGCATTTCATATTCATTACATGATCTCAATTCGTAAAACACATTCAAAGAAATATAATTATTACAAATTACACCAAGAACGACATATGATGATGCCCCCGTGGTTGATCAAAATCTAAATATAGGCACTAAATAACTTTTCCATTACATCCAATTACATAGCAGAATCAAATAGAAAGAACTCCTAATAGCTAGTTTGTCTCATGCACGTCCCCGCAAGCTTATTCGTCTAAAGGAGAACTTGAAGACCTTAACTCTTAAGCTACTCAAAATCCATTGACACGAAGAGTTTAAGGGGAAAACATAAACTTCAAGTCAGACAAAAAGTACGGTGTGAATAATAACCTACCATCTCGAACCATATAGATATCTAGTGAGATCACACCACTTAGCGGAACATGTTTTCCTCTCACCAGTATCTTAGCCAAATTTATAATAACCATATACTATACACCTGCATCCATAATGGATAAGACATAACATAATAAAATGTATCATGATGATATGCAAACATGCAATATGCACTGGATTGCCCATCCCCATTCACCCGACAATCTGTCTCAAATTATAGTTTTTAGGGTCACTGTTACCATATTAGTTTTCATGGGCTGACTAATAACCTGTTCCAAACTTACAGACTATCTATCCCATTTTATACTTTTCATGGGATCACTAAGAACCTATTAGTGTCTACCAGTCGAATCATCCAATCATAGTTTTCATGGGTCACTATGAACCTATTGGAGTCTCCAATAACATCTCTCATATTATTGTTTTCATGTGCTAACCATGAATCTATTGGGTCCTTCAATAACATCTCTCATGTCATAGTTTCTATGGACTAACTATGAACCTATTGATCTCTATCAACAATCTGTTCCGGAAATAGTTTTCATGGCATATCTAAGAACCTATTGGCCCCAGTCAATGACGTTTCCTAAGGCATAGTTTTCATGAGCTAACTAAGAACCTGTCTAAACCTATAATCTTTTGATCAGTCTTGGACATCCTATATTCTCGTCTGTCTGGCCACCTGAATGCAATTCTACTCACACAGTAGTAAATTCAATGTATATTAACTATTGGGTCAACTTAGCCTGTTATTATGCCCTTAACACCCCAAAAATGCAGTTATGGGTTATAACTGAAGTGATTATAATTACACAAGCATACATGATAACTGATCTAATAACACAACAATATAAACATCCATGGTTTAATTCCTTGTAATCATTTTCTATTGAAATATTTTTAATTCCCTTAACCCACTATCTTTAGCAAGGAAAGCTTCTTCTAAAATTTCAAAGTTAAATTCCATTTCAAAATTCTTTTACATTTCCATGTGCATACTTTAAAAATGAGATTTGGTTCTCTAATTTAAAAACTAAGGCTTTTGACTATATCCTTTGGATCATTGGACATCATGAGTTACCCTTCGTCACTTTCCCTTTCGACATCATGGAGCAAACAAGCCCTTTGTCTCCTTTCGTTTAACTAATGGGTTCGAAACAAGCGGCTACGCCCCTTTCACCACTTTACTCTAGTGGCATGACCTTTCGAAATTATTACTTAAGAAATGCGAAAGGCCCCTTTCACTACTTCTTTAAAACCGCATGGAAGGACTCTGTCGACACCATTGATTGGGTGCGGCACAACCCTCCACCTCTATAGTTAAACGAACATGCAGAAGGACCCTTTCGACACTATCAACTAGTGTGGAAGGTACGTTCTGTAATGTTTGGACTTACTCAAGTATAAAGGTGCTGAAGGTATGCTGTCGACATAATTGATTAGTGCAGCACACCCCTTCCATCCTCGTTTACTAACATACTTGTGAAGAATATAAGAGTGGAAGGAACGCCTCCAACACTATCTACTAGCGTGGAAGGTCCTTTCTGTGATAATTGTATTAATTAATGTGGCAGTGCACACTTGTTAAAGTGTATGTATGCCGATGGACCCCTTCGATACTATTGATTACTGCGGAAGGACCCTTCCGCCTTCATCCTAGACAAGGCTATATGTTAACTACAATGACACCCCTATCCACTTAGTGTTCAAAGAAAAGTAGCATTGTATGATTTTGAAGACATCGATGCTTTCGAAGGCATGTGGCGTTGCTGTAATTATCATAAAAACTGATTTTTAACTAAGTAAAGCAATTTCATTTTACCTAACTCCTTATGTTGTCAATTTTTTATGGGAAAAAAACCATTATAAAATTCTTTTCAGTATTTGCTGTAGCACGTAATCCCAATGCTCCAATATTTTATTAAAAATTATTAACTAATCCTTGTATTTAATTAATCATTAAGTACTAATCTTTCTAATTAAATCCACAACTCATACATATCTCTAGAGAAAAATATCAGAAATTCACATAAATTCCAAAATGATAATATCTTTATCATATAAAAAATTTAGCTTAAAAATAGTTAATTAATTCCTTAAATTAATTAAAACCTGAAATATCCATTTCTTTCACTCAAAACTTTAATTATCCATAGCTTGGAATATTATGAAATTTTAAACCCATCCCTAAAATAATATTTTACATAACTTATTCAAAAATCATGGCATTTGGAAATCATTTTGCACGATTTTAGCCTTAAAATCATACTATATTATTCCACAAAATCATTGTTTAAATTATAACATGGAATTTAAATCAAAACATATCATCATTCATCCAATCATACAGTTTTAAACTTCAAACCTGAATTAAAACATTCAAGATGGCTTATATGAGATGGTTTAGATCATTATTCACCTTGTTTGGATAAGGAATTTGAAATTTGTTCAACACTTTAATCTTCCTTGCTTGAATCTTTGCCTCTAATTGATTTTTGAACTCCTCTTATCATATGGTTATGGCCGTCCTTGTTTTTCTTTTATTTATATCTTTGTTTTGTAAGAATGTAAATGAGAATGAGAATGTGGTAGGGGTTTTTAGGGGTTATGGAGTTCGGCTATTCCCGTATTGCCCGTACCTTATTCTCATAAGTATTTGACTTATAAACCATTCTTATAGATTCATTTAGTTAAGACCCAACCCTAATTAGCTTTTAGATCTCAATTTCCTTATCATACTAGACTCCATATTATTTTATTTTATTTATCTAATTAAATCTTCTGAACAATGTTGATCAAAATTAGGGGTCTTACAGGATCACATTCTTAAAGAATTTCATCCTCAAAATTCAGAAAGGACTAAAAATTAAGCATAGCAATCATCTGTAACTTCTCCTAACTACCATACTTGCCTACCAGACTAGCAAACAGTTTATATATATATATATATATATATATATATATATATATATATAACAAATATAGAACATATGCTTATAATAGATCATGATAAGTATCCCTAATCCTGTCTTTGGTTTCCCAAGTATAGTCATTCTCATTGTCGCTCTATTGAACTTTCACCAACATGACTATCTTGTTTCTTAACCTCTTCTCATCTCTCGCCACAACCCAAACCGGTTGCCTATCAAAAGTCTGATCCAATTCTGCTATTATGTCATCCAATGTAGCCAAAGGGATAGTAGTCTCTGGATCAAGCACACACTTACGAAGATGAGACACATGAAACACATTATGGACACCTACCAAACTGCTTAGCAATTCTACTTTGTATGCGAGCTTTCCGATCCTCACTATAACTGGGAACAGTCCAACATATCTCTATGTAATTTTCCCTGACTTTTCGAATCATACCACACCCTTTATTGGTAGTACTATAATGGAAGCCCTATTTCCAACTGAGAACTCTAGATCCTTATGTCTCTTATTTACATAACTCTTTTGTCTAGACTGAGCTTCCTTCATCCTACCTCAGATCAACTCAATCTTCTTTGTTGCCTCTCTTACCAGATCTGGACCTAAGATTAATCCGTCTCCAGTTTTCAACTAACATGCTGGTGACTTGCATGGCCTTCCATACAAAGCTTCGAATGACACCATTCCTATAATAGTCTTATAACTGTTATTATAGGAAAACTCAACTAAGTATAGATGATCTTCCCATGATCCACCAAAATCTAGCACACAATCTCTCAACAAATCCTTGAGTACCTTGTTGACTCTCTCTGTCTGCCCATCTATCCAAGGGTGATAAGCAGTACTCATCTTGAGCTTGGTACCTAACACATCCTTTAGACTTTTCCAAAACTTGCTAGTAAACAAAGTATCTCTGTCACTGATTATACTGCAAGGAATCCCATGTAGTCTAACTATGTTCTTCATAAACAATTTAACCAATACAGGTGTCGTCCTAATTGATTTGACTGGAATGAAATGGGCACTCTTGGTCAACCTGTCCACTATGATCCATATAATTTCTTTTCCCCGGTTCAACCTTGGAAACCCGTCTATAAAATCCATGGATATCGAATCCCATTTTCAAACTGGTATCTCCAAAGGTTGAAGCAACCCGCTCGGCTTCTGATGTTCGGCCTTCACTTGTTGATAGTTCACACACTACTTTACCCACAAGCCAACATCCCTCTTCATACCTTCACAGTAGAAACTCCTCTTCATATCTTGATACATCTTGGTCCCCCAGGATGAATCGTAAACTTTGATCAATGACGTTGCCTGTGAACTTCTCTCCTTAGGTCCCCAACATTCGAAACACAAACCGTTCCTTCTTTCTTAAGCATCCCCTCTGGTCAGTACTAAAATCTTTTAAATCATTAATCTTCGATCCAACCTCAAGGCTCCTAATCTTCTCGGCCAACAATGGATCCTCTTTCTCCATAAAAGCAATTCTTTCAATCAGAACTGGTCAGACTTCCAAGCAGGATAACATGGAAGTGCTCTGTCTAGAACTAGCAGTCGATCTTAACTGCATATTATAAGTAGTTAAAGCCTCTAGGTCTTTCTACTCTGCTAACATAGCTAACACCACATTCTGATGTTCCCAGCTAAGAGTATCCGCTACTTTATTTCCTTTTCCAGGTGCATACTCTATACCAAAATCATAAGCTGCCAAAAACTCTAACCACCTCTACTGTCTCATATTCTACTCCTTCTGAGGGAATAAGTAATTTAAGGACTTATGATCTGTGTATAACTCAAATCTCTCCCCTAAGAGATAATGTCTCCATACTTTCAGTGCGAAGATCACCGCTGTCAACTCTAGATCATGAGTAGGATATCTCATTTCATGCAGTCTAAGCTGTCATGAAGCGTAGGCAATAACTTTACCTTTCCGCATCAATACTGCCGCTAATCTAGTTTCACATGCATTAGCATACACTACTAATCCTTGATTCATGTCTAGAAATACTAACACATGTGTATTGGTCTATAATGCTTTAACTTAAGGAATGCTTCCTTACATTTTCCAGACCAAGTAAACTTCACATCCATTCTGGTCAGCTTAGTCAAAGGCGTTGCAATCGTGAGAAATCTTTAATAAACCTCTGGTAGTAACCAACAAGCCCAAGAAAACTTCCAATCTCAGTTTCCATCTCTAGTCTCTTTCAGTTATTCTCAACTTCGATCTTATCCGAACCAACTGACAAACCCTTCTCTGAAACCAAGTGACCAAGAAACTTAACTTCTTTCTTCCAGAAATGACAATATGAAAACTTAGCATAAGCTTATGCTGTCTCAATCTATTTAGTACAATTCCAAGGTTAACCTAATGGTCTCTTTCATCCTTAGAATTTACCAAAATATCATCTGTGAAAACCAATATGAACTGATCCAAGTGCTGTCGGAAAACCTAGTTCATCAAGTCCATAATGAAAGCTGGCGCATTAGTTAACCCGAATGACATCAATAATCACCCATACAAACCATACCTAGTCCGAAATGCCATCAACGGAATACTATCCTATACCACTCTTAGCTGATGGAAACCTATCGCCAAATCCAATTGGAAAAATACTCTGCCTCGACTCAATTGATTAAATAAGTCATTAATTTTCGGCAAAGGATACCTATTCTCAATGGTCCTCTCATTCAACCTACGGTAGTCGATGCACATCCTTAACAACCCATGCAGTTTCTTCATGAACACTGCGGCCTCTCCCCAAGATGAACTACTTGGCCTGATAAAATTCTTTCCTCTAAGTCCACTAGCTGCATCCTTTAACTCCATCTCGGTGGGTGTCATCCTGCTAGGTAGTCTACTTACATGTTCTTCTCCTGGCACAAGATCTATCAGAAACTCAATGGCCCGCTTCGGTTGTAGTCTTATGACTGGCTCAAAAACAACTGCAAACTCTTTTGCTAGCAAAACCTGATTCAACTCTTTTTCTACTTCCATAGCATCCAAGAAAGAACAAGCACTCAGATCTGAATTTTCCACTGAGTATATAATTCGGTTATGATATTATGGTGTCTTGGCGATATTTCCCTATCTTGGTAAAATATCCTAGCTTCATATCTATCTAACCAATCCATACCCAAAACGACCTCGAAGCCTATGAAATCAAAAACATACAAACTGCATCAAACTTATGACCTAACAAATCAAATTATTGCTGGTCATATCTCATCCCTAATGTTGCACACCCTCCCATCGAATTTGCAATCCTTGAGAAAATAATAAGGTATGAGGGTTCTAAGAATAACTTATCTACCAAGCACTAAGATATAAATGAATGTGATGTACTGGTATCAAATAGTACCCTAACTAGTATATTATGAATCAAAAACCTATCTTCTATCACAGTCTTTGCCATCTCAGCAGCGGTTGGTCTAGAAGATGATGGTTCTAAAGTAAAAATCTTTCCCTTGTATGCTCTGAATGGTTCTGGACACTAATTCCTGTAGTGCCCCATCTAATCACGGTTGAAGCATTTCACTCCTTTCTTGTCAACAGCCTTCTTTGCTTTGCCTGCCTAGCACTCATAAGCAAAATATCCCTTCTTATCACACTTAAAGCAAACTACATCGGCCTTCCCTTTCTTGGCTGCTCCTTTTTTCTAAGCCCCTTTCTGTTTAAAGAACTTTCGCTTCTTTCCTTAGGGATCTTGAACTTCAATTGACTTTCCCTTACTAAACGTAGAGAGCATCCCTTCATTCTTGATGGTTGTCTTCTCTACGACATCGTTTAAGTCTCGGAGATATAGCATAGCTGTCCTAGTAATCTCAGGCTTCAACCCTCTAATAAACTTTTGATTTATTTTATGACGGTGTCAATAATAGCATATCTGTATCTGGATAATTCATCAAACTTTGTACTCAATCACGGACATCTCACCTTGCACTAAGTCCATGAACTTTCTTAGTAATACCGACTTGATAACTTCAGACAAGAACCTCTTTTCGAATCTCCTTCGAAACTTTGCTTACGTCAGCTCTTCCTCGGGAACTTCCATGGTTATACCATTCCACTAATAAAGCGCTGCTCCTTCTAACTTCCTAGAAGCAAGTCTCCTCTTATGCTCATCATATAATCCCATGTCAATGGAAATCCTTTCACTGTGCAATAACCAATTTTCTACTTCAACAACATCCTCTATTCCTAAAAAAGACTTCCCACCAAGACTGGTGTAATCCCTGCTCATCTTGGCATAGTTATTGCCAACTAGGGCAATAAGATTTGTTCCCCCAGCATCCATGGCATTTCCTCCAGCTATCCTGCAACTGCTCCAGCTTGCATCAGATTGATGGAGAACTAATACATCATCCCCGTATCCACTGGCAGGGTTCCAACATCTACAATGGCATTTATGTTTGGATTAGCATTTTCCTATCGACTTGGATTCCTCCTAGTTTTGAATCGAGCATTTCCATTAGTTGTGGTGCTTCCTCTACCTTACTCTTCCGTTTCCTACCTCCATATCTTCCTTTCTCATACACACACACACACACACGAGCCTTAGTAAAATACAGAAGAACGATCTAAGAGAAAAGGGGAATAAGTACTATATATATAACAAATGCAAGTACGTTACTATAGCGTTAACCTAAATGTCGGTCTCATTCTCTGATTCATTGAGTTATGTCTTAAAAATCTTTTAGGTTCAGATTTCTTTTAAATTTATATATAAACCTATGCTCTGATACCAACTTGTAACATCCTCCATTTGGAGGCCCAAAACTATCCGCTACTGATATTGCAATCATCTATAGTTACTATTTTTTGGCGACCGAATGCGGTAATGTTAGATACATTGATGTACCAGAAATACATGGATAAGAAAAATTTTAAAATAAATTTTAAAATAAATTTCTCATTCCATTTCAAATCGCATTTCAGATTCGTTGCATGATCCCAAATTCATAAACCACATTCAAAGAAATGTAATTATTTTAACTTATACCAAGAGCGACATATAATGAATCCTCCTGGTTGATTAGAGTCTAAATATAGGCACTAAATAACTTTGCCATTATATCTAATTACACAGCAGAATCAAATAGAAAGAACTTTTAATAGCTAGCTTTCCTCCTGCACATCCCCGGAAGCTTATTCATCTAAAGGAGAACTTGAAAACCTTAACTCTCAAACTACTCAAAATCAATTGAGCAACCAAGAGTTTAAGGGGAAAACATAAACTTCGAGTTAGATAAAAAGTCTAGTGTGAATACTAACCTACCATCTTGAACTATAGAGATATCTAGTGAGACCATGCCGCTTAACGTAACGGGTTTTCCCCTAATTAGTATCTTAAGCCAATTTATAATAACCATATACCATGCACCTGAATCCACAATGTTTAAGACATAACATAATAAAATGTATCATGATGATATGCAAACATGCAATATGTTTTGGATTTCCATCCCCATTCACCCGACTATCTTTCTCAAGTTATAGTTTCTAGCATCAATATTAACCTATTAGTTATCATGGGCTGACTAATAACCTGTTCCAAGCTTACAAACTATCTGTCCAGTTTCATAGTTTTCATGGAATCATTAGGAACCTATAGGTGACTACCAATAGCATCATCCAATCATAGTTTTCATTGGGTCATTTTGAACCTATTGGATTCTCTAATAACATATCTCATGTCATAGTTTTCATTGGCTAACTATGAACCTATTGGGTCCTCCAATACCATCTCCCATGTCATAGTTTTCATGGGCTGACTATGAACTTATTGATCTCTATCATCAACGTATTCCAGACATAGTTTCATGGGATCACTAAGAACCAATTGGCCCCTGCCAATAACATTTTCTATTATATAATTTCATGGGTTATCTAAGAACATATCTAAACCAATATTCTTTTGATCGGTCTTGGGCATCCTATATTCTGGTCTGTCTGACCTCCTGGATGCATTTCAACACACACACATGAGTTAATTCAATGTATATTCACGACTGGGTCAACTTAGCCTGTTATTCTTCCCTTAACACCCCAAATGCAATTATGGGTTATAAATGAAGTGAATATAACTACACAAGCATACATGATAACTGATCCAATAACACAATAGCATAAGCATCCATCGTTTAAATACTTGTAATCATTTTCTATTGAAATATGGTTAATGCCCTTAACCCACTAACTTTAGCAAGGAAAGCTTCCTCTAAAATTTCAAAGTTAAATGCCATTTCAAAACTCTTTTACATTGTTATGTGTTTACTTTAAAAATGAGATTTGGTTCTCTAATTTGAAAACTAAGGATTTCGACCATATCCTTTGGATCATTGTGGCATCATGAGTTATCCTTTGTCACTCTCCCTTTAGACATCATGGAGCAAACAAGCGCTCTATCTCCTTTCGTTTAACTAATGGGTTCGAAACAAGCGGCTACGCCCCTTTCACCACTCTACTCTAGCGGCATGACCTTTTGAAATTATTGCTTGAATTAAACTTCAAACCAAAATTAAAACATTCAAGATGACTTATATAAGATGGTTTAGATCACTATTCACCTTATTTGGATTATGAACTTGAAATTTGTTCGACACTTTAATCTTCCTAGCTTGAATCTTTGCCTCTATTTGATTTTTGAACTCCTCTTATCATAAAGTTATGGCCGGCCATGTTTTTCTTTTATTTTTGTTTTTGTTTTGTAAGAATGTAAACGAGAATGAGAATGTCGTAAGGGGTTTTAGTGGTTATGGGGTTCGACTATTCCCATATTGCCCTTCCCGTATTCTCATAGGTATTTAACTCGTAAACCATTCTTATAGATTCATTTAGTTAAGGCCCAAACCTAATTAGCTTTCACATCTCAATTTCCTTATCATATTAGACTCCACATTATTCTGTTTAATTTGTCTAATTAAATCTTTTGAATAATGTTGATCAAAATTAGGGTCGTTACACCTTAAACCTCAAAACAGTTCCTACAGAGTACGAGACGTCATGCTCCATGACTGGAGCTCGATTTATTGCTACGACCCTTGAGTAGTCCTAACATGGCGGCTATGCACTCAATCTTGTGCCACTAGCACTGTTGGTGTTGCCGACAACTTTAGAATTTCTATTTTCCTAAGGAAGGATCGAATGATGGTAGAAGGAACCTTCAACAAAATTTCCTCTCCATGGTGGTTCATCCATATTACCTAAAGACAAGAGTAGATATGTGAAAATATAGAATGTGACTCTATGGAGTGCTAATCTTTGATCAACAAATTGAATCAAAAGAGTGCGGGTTCAATTGACGGTGATGCCGCCAATACTAGCATAGGTGGTCTTCCACATCAAGGGATAAATCGTGTCATAACTTCCATCTTAGGGATGACGTTGTGTCGAATGATGCACATAATCAGATGAGAAATAAAACGTAGATTATCCATCTTTCAAACACCGACATTCTAGGAAAAGATCTACCGCAAAACCTTTGAGTTGGTCACTTCGAAATCATCAAACTCCGCATCCTTCGTGGATGCCTCCAAAATCTCAACGAGATCATCATTAGACAGCTCAATCATGACATCCTTCACCTCTGAATCAAACTATTGCCTCCATTAAAATTCTATGTTAACAGGACATCGAAAAGGCAAATGCAGCACGGTAACATTCCCGCTTAAAGGTCTTGAAGCAGAGGATCGGTGCAAATCCCACCGTGAGAATAGAACTTCTAGCCCGTCGATAGCGAAACCTTCTGCTCATTCTGGTCCAGCCAGGTGACCCCATGAGGTTTGAAGCCATAATGATTTGAGGGAAAACCGGAAGTGTGGAAAGGTGTCTTGGATTAAGAAGTGGTCGGATGGAGGAAATAGGATTTACATCTGGAGTAATGGTGAGGCAAGATCTAACGTGCAAAACCAGCACGAGGGGGAAATGCGATGTTGCTGCTCCTAGGAGAGGGAGAAAATGACATCGCCTAAAAGAGGAATAGAGGAGAGAGAGGTTGATACTTGGATGAGGAGGAGGATGGATATTGAGTTGGGCTTGTTGAGGAAGAAGAAACGAAAGAATGCAATTAGGGAAATTCAGACGCGACTTTTATAGTCCCGTTCCAGGTTCAAGTCATGCCAAAACTCGTTACCTTGGTAGAACACTATAGGTTTACCGCTAAGTGGTCAACCACTAGATGGATTTTGAGTGTTAATTGAACCTAGACCCAATTAGGGTCAAACTAAATTATAATAATCGTTTCACGCTATCTCCGTCAATTTTACATGATCCAAAAAATTCCTCTCCTCATCACGATAGTGTCAAGGCTACTACCTAGTCCCGAACCGTGCTCCACCAGTTTACAGTAGTCCCAACAAAACTGCTGCGACCAACAAAGATTCCAAAAACTGAGAATATTTCAGCTGCTATTTCCATGCCTACTATTTCCTGCCTACTTCACACAGAAATATTTCTTCCAGTAACTGGTGGGTAAAACAACACTTCAAACTACCTACCCCAACAAAATTAAATGTCATTCTTATTTTATCCGTACCTTAAAGAAAGAAAATATAAAAACCCTCGATTGTGTAAATCGAAAAATCACTGAGCTAAATAAATGCTCCTTTATACTTGTTTTTAAATAATAGAAACCATTTCATACCAAAACATCCCTTAAAAGTCAAAATTATATATATATATATATATATATATATATATATATATAAATTTCAGGGTTTTCGAAAACCGTTTTAAAACACAAATTTCTTAAATTAGAAAACTATTTTCTTGCCAAAAATCAATATCAAGCCTTTACTGATATATACATATAAATATTTATGGATTTAATGAATTAATCTTTTATAAACCAAATTTTTTAACACGACCGACCAAGTGGCATACGTATTTCTTTGAAAATCAAAATTTCATAACTTTTCCAAAATAAAATTTCCAAAATAAATCTTTGAGAAATGAAGTATCTTTGAAAACCCCATTTTTAAAAACTAAGGCATTTCCAAAATATGATTTATAAAAGTTCTCTCATTAGTTTTGTACTAAGGGGTTAACATTAATTATGAAAATAAAAATCCGATTTGCCATCAAAGAGGTGTTCAATGGACGCACTCTAGCAAAGTCTTGCTTTCGGACAATTGCGACATACAAAATCTAATTTTTATACTTTTGGAATAATTGTGTGTCTCCAATTGTAACTCAAAATATAAAATCATAAGGTATCTAGAATCTCAACTGTTAAGTTGAACTCCTTCCAGTCTCCAGGATTCAGCCATATGTCGTACTTATGCTCTTTATCAACAGCCCTTTACGCATCGCCAACACTCCATGGCGTACTTCGGAGTCGGCATGAATATCTTAGCTCTAAGATATTTCCAACTTATAGATGCTTTGTTCATTCCTTCAAAGTGGAACTACAACCTACTTCTATAGTCGGAACTCTTAAAATCTAAAGTAAAAATATAATATTACTAGATAAGAAAGTACGAATACGTTCTCTCAACTTATCATAATCCCTCCGATCTACTAACCTAGTGCTCTAATACCTATAACAACCCATACCTTAATGGGCCTAAATTTTGACAAAAAAATTGAAACCCAAGTCCTTCAAAGCACAGATCATTGGATTTGGTACTACAAATAAGCATGAGCATTATCAGAGATTGATAGAAATCCAAACTCACAACGGAAACAATAATAGGATAAGAGTAATGACTATGAATACTACCTTGGAATTAGTGGCATTCCTTGGATAGAAAATTGTCACATCAAAATGAGCATGAGAGAAAGAAGACTCTCCAACAACAAAGCACATCTATCTCCAGTGAACCATTCCTCTAAATCTATCCTATGGATTGTAATAAAGAGGGGGCCAGGATAACGTTTCGGTGACTGGAAAAATATACATTGTCCATAACATAAACTTATACTGATATGTTTCAATTTAATTGTTATGACCATTTAGGTTAGCAATTCTAATCTAACCTTGCATTGCACACATGGTTACATACATCTCTTCCCAAGGCATGAAATATTAATGAAGCCATATCAACTACCGAATACTTCTAAATCCATTAGGCATATAATACTTCTAAATATGAAGCGAGTACGATCTTAATTGAGGTAGACCCCATCATTTAAGACCTATTCTCGAGCTGGTGTCCTAACAATGTCGTCAATGATCAATGAATACTAACTACAATACCTCTAACCACTATTTAAGGCTTCTGGCATTTAATGTCCAACTATTATTGTATTTATCGCCAATAAAATCATAATGATGTAATAAACAATATCCAAGCCACTTTATACCTTTTATTAGAAAATAGGCAGACTTTAGTCATTTGAGACCTTAACTAAGACAGATACCATCATTTAAGACCTGTCCCTAAGGCATTCTCCTAAATGGTACTATTATTATTATTTTAGCTTTAGCAATGTAAGAGACCGTACCCAAGTCACTTAATACTTTCAAGTGAAAAATAGGTAGGCCCCATCATTTAAGACCTACTTCTGGAAGCGTGGTCCTTAATGGTACTATATAGCTGTCATTACTTGGAAATCTCATTGGGCTACTTAACACTTCTTTTATAGGAAAGATGAGGACCCTACAGTTACTTAAGACCTCAAAACTAAAGCGAACCCTTCCCGAATTAACCATGATCACTTTTTAGTTATAAATATGGCATCCCATTAGGTTACTTCTTTCGGTAGGGAGATGGACCCTTCATCCATTTAAGACCTCAACGTTGAAGCAAACCCTTTTTAGAGACATCCTTATTTATTTATTTATTTGGAATCTCATCAGGTTACTTAATACTTCCGTTTAGGAGAGAGGCAAACCCTTCAACCACTTAAGAACTCAGACCAGAAGCGAACCCCTATGAAGATATCCATCACCGCTCCTAGTTCTAAATTTGGACCATTTTATACTTTCGATTAAAAAATCAAGCCCAATCTCTTACGTCGTCATAGGTCATTGGATTAGTGATATCTCACATCACTAGCAAGTACAGACGACTGCTGGTAGCCTCAAAGTGAAGCACAGCCTTCGATCGAGTGACTCTATTGACCTCGCACCACTAACCCACTAAGTCCAATTAACTATCCTAAGTTTTATTTATATTATCTTAGATAGATACTCACTAATTCCTTTTTATTTAAGGCAATAAGATTTACCTTAAACATTTATCTATCCATAAATCTCCGTTTAATGCTCATAAATGTCAGTTTGTCCATAAAATCTTAACGGACATTCCCTAAGACATTCATGTATGATTACTAATTTCAAATAGCAACATTTTATATCTATTCCATTTTTATCAATTCAACTTCTTTATTTATCAGTCTCATTAATCTATTTACCCTATCAAATTATTACAACTCCCATATTTATTACCATTTATTGGAGTTACAATCTTTTAAATTCTTTTCTCATTATTTAATTATCCTAAACGTGAATATTACACGCACACATCGTTATTAGCTTTTTATTTAATTATTATAAGCACAATAATTACGTACAAATTTACTTTTAACAAATATATTCTAGTTATACATCTTCACTAGGATATACTTTTCCATGTTAAACTGTTGAAATCATATCTAAAAAAATTATCCATTATAATTTCCATGAATTAGTCTAAAACGGAAGATTTAACTTTAAAATATAAATATTGCACCATTTGAAATTAGAAGGAATATATAATCATTTATTTTTATTACTTAAATAGACTGTGTAGAATACAATAAATTCATACTGTACACATCTCTTTCTCCTTTGCATCAATTCCTTGTTAGATCAAACGTTGTATCTTTCTAAAAGGGAAAGAAATCAAACTAACTACAAATATTAAACGGATCTAATTCCAACAATTCCAAATATAGAAAAGTTTATATTCTAACAAGATTAGGGTAATAATTCAAATTTATAGCCGTATTGTACAACCTGTTTTAGATCTAAAATAAATTTCATTTAAATCAATATTCTGAATTCATACTTTTGGGACTGATTTCCAGGTTAGGTTGTATACAATGCTAAATCAATTCATAAACAAGAATATGTAAGCATCATTTATTATATTTAGATCGTATTTAATTCGTTGCCTACATCTCATCTATAATTATCCAATTAGGCATAAAAATCAAAGGATAGTTTTCATATTATAATAATTTATAAAAATTCACACCGACCTTTTAAAAGCGATCCAAATCTCCAGATCTAAAGTACAACCTTTGATTCATTGCTAAATCCTTTTAATCCAAGAGATATGTACAAAAGGATATATACATACATTAGAATTATAGGTCTCAGAAAAGATTTGGGATTGGAAGAGAAAATAGATGGTATATATATTACCTCAAATATGCATATGGGTGCACCACAAGAGAAACGGCTATTTCCAACGGCGAATGGCCGTTGGAGGCCGTTGGAAAGCCGTTGGAGGCCGTTGGAATTGTCGTTGGTATACACTTCAACAGTTTCCAACGGCCTCCAACGGCATCAACGTGGATATACCAACGGCTTCCAATGGCAAATTTGCCAACGTGGCAAAGCCTGTTGACCAACATGCCGTTGGAAATCGTTGGAATATGCCGTTGGACGCCGTTGGAAGCCGTTGAAGTTAAATGGCCAATTGGTCATTGGTAGCCGTTGGAAGCCGTTGCAAATCTGGGTATTTTTTATTATATATAAGCAGCGGTGCTTGCTTCCAGCCACACATAACCACAATTATATCAAAACAGCTCCATTTCGAGCATATACATATAACAACTATATCCAAACATATATATATATATATATATATATATATAACCAAATCTTACATATATTTCAACATAAACCAACAACCAAACAAAACAAAACATAACCATCATTAAAAAATCCAAACCAACATCAACAAATCCAAACCAACATCCACAACCAAACCATCAGAATGTATGAAATCCAAATAAACACAAACCATCACATCAAAATGTATCAAATTCTCACCAACTCCAAAATATACATGCCAATAACAAAACATACCTAAATCACTCAGCACCAGAACCACCAGATGAAGGAGGCTGTCCGTACTGTGCGATGAACTCCGCCATACGCCGGTTCAACTCCTCCATCCTCGCTTCATGCAGAAAATTGCGTTCCCGCATCTCAGCAAGCTCGGCTCGTAGCTGCGCAATCTCTTCTTTATCTTGAGCCCTTTGATATTCTTTCTGGGCTGTCTGAACCTGTAAACAAATTTAAATTATCAACTGCACTAAAAAATTAGTATTAAAATAATTGCAAATTAACTAACCGATTGGCTTCCATATCCGTAGCGTCTGCCGCGGGTCACTGGATCCATGACGGACTCAAAAATGGCGTCCTCCTCATCGGGGGTCAAGTGAGCTCGTCCCGTACTCTCAAGTAAGGCTGTCCGCGCTTCCTGAAACTTTTGTTGTCATGCAAAATATAATTGAATTTAGTTAGTTACGTTATTTCAATTAACTTGTAAGTTTTAGTTACTTATGTTATACTTACATAGGCAGCACGCGCTTTGTCATCGTGGTCCCAAGAGTAAGAAACTACGCCGGAATCATTGACCTGAGTCAATGCATGTGTATGGGTAAATCCCAATAACTAACAGCCCCCCCCTCCGCGTTGTCTCTCCTGAAATATGCACATATAAATATACATTATTTATAATTTAACAAATTAAAACTTAAAATAATTAACTATTTGTCTTATTTAATAATTATACCAAATCTTCCAGGTGATGCTGGAAAGACTTGGAACCACCGCGATGTGTAATGGGGTTCCTGCTCCTGTTTGTAGAATTCCTCTCGGACTGCCTCTGCAAATTTAAATTGAAAACAAAAATTGATTTGACAGTTTTAATTATTTATATATTATTTGCCTCAAACAATTTAAATTAAATATATGATAGAGATTTACCACAAAATCCTCGTTGCTCCACCAGGTGGCGATCTCATCAAAAACAGCTTCACTCATCCAATGAGGCCTTTTTCCCGATGTTTTGATGTTGTTAATCGTTTCGCGATAGTTTTTTGCAATTTTGCTGCTCCAATGGCGACGGACAACTGAAACATCAGAATCGGCCAAGTCCACTTCCCCCTGCACGTTTGAAAAAATATGAGTTATACAGTTGCTATAAATAGTGCAAACATGAATTGACATAATGTACATGACTACATAATGCAATAATTGCTATACCACACATACCAAAAAGTCCTGCCAGATAGCCTCCCGCACCCCCTCTGGTATCGCAGTCCACCTCGGCCAACACGAGGTCTTACGAGCCATATACGCCCATCGCGAGATCGTGAGTACTATGTTGGAAGGCTCCAACGAAAACCCACCGCTGTGTAAAAACAGAAAAAAACATTTAATATTCCGTTACTACTATATATATTTGATAAAAGATTGTATGAAATAAAATTCAATTTTGAAACTTTATACTTACCTGCCATCGGCTTTGGGTTTCAGCCATACCATAGGCCGAACACCCGGTTGTGAAGGACCAGCATCATCACCTCTCTGTGAGCTGGAAGATCCGGAGTGTGAACGTCTGCGTCCCGACATACCTATATGAAATCATAGTATAAAGAAAAGCAAGGGTAACATTGATTAATTTAATATGCAAATGGTGTCAGAATAATGAACATGGCATAACATACATTATGGCGTAACATAAAAGAGACTTTGTGATACATATCATATAAAATTACTTTGGAAATAGAAAAATGAAAAATAATTACCTTCTCAAAATATTGATTAGTGGTCAATCCTCATCGCTTTCGGATTCTGACTCTTCTTCGCACTCTATATTTTGTTCCTCTATACTCTCAAATGCTTTAATTAATGCATTTGATTCATCGTTTAGAGGTCCAAAATCTATTTGATCGTCGGTTAATATTATTCCTCTATTTTCCTCGATATTTGCTTGGTAAGCTTACTGTTCAGGAATATTTCGTCCATCAAATGTAAACCTTGGTTTGGTTTTAAAAACAGCCGACCAATCTATTTTATCTCTTCTTAAAGATGGGTAAGGAGCATAATAAACTTGAAGAGCTTGTTTGGCAAGTACAAAAGGGTCGTACTTATAATACCTCGAAGTATGTTTTATTTCTATAAGATTATATTTTGGATCCACGTTTATTCCAGAACCTGGAACGTTGTTGAACCAGTTGCATTTAAACAAAAATACTTCTTCCACGGATCGAGTGAAATATGTCAACTGCAAAATCTGGGTCAGCACGCCATAAAAGTCATTTATGTGATCATTTGGATCATCACTACCTTTGACAAATACACCAGTATTGTTAGTTGATTTTTCGGCACCGTATTCTTTGGTATTAAATTTATATCCGTTGACAAAGAATATTGGATATGTCTTGACTATCTTTTTAGTCCCATAGCTAAATGTTTCAATCCTTCATCTACAACACAATTTGTTGTATCAAAAACGTAGTTTGAAAACCAAGCAACAAATTCTTTATCGATATCGTCGTTTGGATGTTGTGATTCGTAAATACTGCAATTATAGAACAAATGTTGCATTATGATTAAAATACATGTGTGCATATATATTTGTGTATACATATGTGTAGACGTATGTGTATATATATTACCTAATAAATGGTGCAACTTCGGCACAGTTGAGAAGAATGTACGTGTGTGCTATTTGATAATCTCTATCATCCAACCATACTTCCACACATTTACCAGCAGGCCGACCAGTTTTTTTAAAAATAGATAAAGTCGCTTGACAATCATCTTCATCAATGCCTTCATCATTACGCGTAGCACTTTCAAATGATATGTTCACATGGTCGCTGAAATTGTGAGAGAGAAAAAACGAAGCTTCTTCTTCGATGTACGATTTGCAAATCGAACCTTCAACTCGAGCTTTCTGTCTCACTTTTTTCTTTAGATGATTTAAATACCTAGCAAAAATTATTTTAATTTAATTTTGTATACATTTAATTAAACCAGTATGTAATAAACTAAATAGTAATATACCTTTCAAATGGATACATCCATCCATATTGCACAGGCCCTCGAAGACGTGCTTCAAGTGGAAGATGAATTGGTAAATGCTCCATAATATTGAAAAAACCTGGAGGAAATATTTTTTCCAGTTTGCAAAGCAATATCGGGATTTCTTCCTCAAGTTTACGTAGACGATCAACTTTTAATGTAGTTGAACAAATCTCTTTATAAAACAGACTAAGTTCTGTTACAACAGTCCAAACTTTTACGGGCAACAGTTCTTTAAAAGCGACGGGTAACAAATTTTCCATCACAACATGACAATCATGACTTTTCATCCCGCCAAGTTTATTGTTCTTATAGTCAACACATCTACGAAGATTAGAAGATATGCCATCTGGGAATCGTAATCCTTCCACTCATTTTAAAAGTAATTTAACTTGATTATTGTCTAGCTCATAGCAAGCTTTTGGCTTTTTTGTGTCATTTGGTTTTATATGAAGCTCATGACGATTACATATTACTTCGATATCACGTCTTGATTTCAAATCATCTTTCGTCTTTCCTTTAACATTCAAAATTGTATTAAACAGATTATCAAACACGTTTTTCTCATTATGCATCACGCCAATATTATGACGAATCAAGAGATTTTTCCAATAAGGCAATTCCCAAAATATGCTCTGTTTGCACCAGTTATGTATCAATGATTTACCCTGAATTTCAATTTGTTCTCCGGTTTCATGTATCTTTGGATAATCCTTTACAAGTTCATAAATTTCTTCGCTTGACCAAACCGTAAGTGGTCTCAAAGTTTCATGTCTATTAGCTGTAAAGTTTTTTTATCTCTTCTAAAAGGATGATTAATATGAAGAAAACATCGATGAAAGTCAAACCACGAAACTTTCTTTCCATGAGGTAAAAAAAATTGCTCGTGTTTCTTCCATGCAATAAGGACAAGCTAGATGACCGGCCGTACTCCAACCTGAAAGCATTGCATATGCAGGAAAATCGCTGATTGTCCACAATAAAGAAGCATACATGCGAAAGTTCTTTTTTTGGAAAATATCACATGTCTCTACTCCCTCGTACCACAATTTTTTTAATTCATCAATCAATGGTTGTAAATAAACATCGTTTCCTTGTGTCGGATCATCGGGACCAGGGACGACAACTGTAAGAAACATATATGGAGTTTTCATACACATCCAAGGAGGTAAATTATAAGGTGTGACAATTATAGGCCAGGACGAATATTTCGAACCAAATTGAGAGAATGGGGAAAATCCATCTGTACATAAACCAAGTCTAACATTACGAATTTCGGACGCAAAATCGGGATATTTCTGGTCAAAATGCTTCCATGCTTCCCCATCAGCTGGATGTGTTAACGTACCTACTTCCTGTGTTCTCACACCGTACCATCTCATATGTTGCGCAGTTACAGAAGATGCATATAACCTTTGAAGTTTAGGAGTAATTGGTAAATAATGCATACGCTTATACGGGACTTCCTTTCCCTTTTTCTTTCTTGGTTTGTATCTTTCCTGATTACATATTTTACAATTTCTAAGGTTGATATCTTCCTTCAAAACAACATGCAACCCTTTAGACACGTATCTATTTTTTGATACGGTAAACTGAAAGCCGGCATCAGTTTTTTTACTTCGTAGTGATTTTTGCACATTAGATTATTATGAGGCATATGCTGTTTCACAGCTTGTACAACAGCCGTAAATCCAGATTCTGTGAGGTTGTATTTGGATTTCATCGCAATGTATTCTGCAGTTACTGATAACTGGGTTCCGCTTGTGTAGCCTTCCCAAAGGGGTTTTTTCGAGGCATCTAACAAATCATATTTTTTTTGGCCCCAATATTTGGTTCTTCTTCAGCATTACCATCGTCATCAGTTAATTGAGGAACAGGAAACATTGAACGTGCAGCATCTTCAACCATATGTTCTACAAGATTTGTCGTACCAATTTCATTACTCACCACCTCCTCATCTTGTACAGGATTAGATGCTAACTGTTCCCTATGACGATCCCAAATCAAATAGTTCGATACGAAACCGTACTGACGCAAATAAACTCTAACCATTTGTGGTATCAAATGCTTTAACAGTTTGCATTTACTACATGGACAACAGATTTCTTTGTAGTTTCTGTTATTACGTAAAGCAAAATCCATAAATACGCTAACACCATTACTAAAATGTTCACTTGTTGAGCCTTCAGTATCTCCCCTTCGTTTTTTGTACATCCAGCTCCGATCAGTAAAATAATTGTCCATTTACCCACGCATATAATTAAAAAGTACGGTATAATTTTGCGTTGACATTTTTTATTAAAACAATTTTATAAACATTCTTCTTGTTTTTGTTATATCTGTTAAAATAATACTTAAAGCTTATTTTGAAATGAACATTATATTCTATTTAAACAATTTTATTAGCGAATTTGATATTAATTGATCATTGACACTTTGTTAATGGGTCATCCTACCTTCCATTACAAATACAATAACGTAATTAAATCGCATAAATCATTTCAATTTAAACGATCCAACAAAATTTCGACAGCACTTCGCTTTAGCTCCCTGAACAGTACACAATTGCGTGTACACAGGGAACATGAAGGAAAGCGCTGTCGAAATTTTGCGAACCGTTTAAACTGAAATGATTTACGAGATTTAATTACGTTATTGTTTTTGTAACTTGTCCAATACAGGGACAAATCCAACAAATACTGTATACGATGAATATAGATGTCCGTTCTGTTAAAAACGAATATTCACACAACGATCATATACAATACTTATCAAACGGGGCCAAAAACACTCTAAGGGTTTAAATTTTAAATTAGCGATATAAAAGTTTAAATTTTATTTTCATAAAATTTAAACTTTTATATCAATAAACAAATTGTTGAATCAACGCATATATAATGATTTTTTCCTAAAGCAAAAAAAATCCAGTGTGTGCGCGCAACGTATAAAATAGACGAACAATGTTATACATATAATCGCATCACAAATCACATTCAGTCATGCACAAACTGTATCACGTATATATCGTATCATAACATGTCAAAAGTGAACAATTTATGTGTCAATATAATCACTTAATTTCTACGTACGTTTTTACGCAATTCAACCACCAATATAATAACAAGTGAGGTTCATGCTTAGGTTAGTGACAATTATTAAGTTTGAAACTAATTTAATAATAAACCTAATTTAACAAATCATAGTTAAACATGCAATAATTAGTTTAATAACAGTAATTAAGGTCCAATACACTACACTACACGAACAATAGCACAATACATACATTAAAATTACCAATTTAACCTAAAATAAAAAATTTAACAAAATTAGGGTTTTAGCAAATAATACCTGATTTTGGAGGTTGTGAAGCTTGCAAACGAAGATGGGGATGCTAGAACGTGTAGAAGGGGATAAAATGGGGTTGGAAATGTTTTAGGGGGGGAATGGGGGTTTTTGGAATAAATTTCGGGTGAAGATGGAATGGGGAAGAAGAAGATCGAGCTGCGGGTTACTCTCGGTTTTCCAACGGATTGCAACGGCCGCCAACGGCATATTTCCAACGGCTTCCAACGGCAAGTGTTCTTTGTTATTAAAAAATTCCGGGAAAAAGCTTGCCGTTGCTAGCCGTTGGAAGCCGTTGGTCAATGGCCGTTGGAGGCCGTTGCTCCCGCCCGTTGCTATAAACAGTAATTCTTGTAGTGGTGATTCTATTCTCTTCTCCTTTTTATTAGATTTATACTCTTTTCCAATTTGTATGAATATAGATACAAATATCTTATCTTTTATAAGTTAGAAAGAAAGTGGAGAAGAAGAAATGTAGAGCTTTGCTACTGTCCCCATAAAATTAATAAAAGAGAAGGGAGGATTATGCTTGAATTTATAGGCTTTAGAATCAGCCAGGACCGTTCGATCGCAATATATTGAATCTGGACCGTTGCGGCCTAGGTTTGCTAGAGCCGTCAAGTCGCCGCTAGTCGACCGCTAGGGGTTGACCGTCCCCAATGATTGGTCGGCCTATGGGCCTGGTTAAATAATATAAAAAACTTTAATTATTTCTTATTTAATTATTTTTGTTTCGAATTCATTTTTCATCCATTAGTTCTTCGTTTGGATTCTGATCGTAAAACTCCAAAGGTGAAATCTGCTTAAAATTTTGTCACGAACGCAATGATGCAATTTTTGTGGTCAAATTCCTTCATTTGCACAATTTCTATTTTCAGAGCCTAATTAATTTACTAGCTAACTAATTAAATAACTAGTGTCAAACCGCATAGTGTTACACAGAGCTTGTGTCAATGTTAACTCCTCCCGTGAGGTGACTAAAGTTTCCACTGTTGCTACACCAATCAAACCTAAATAGAGGTATCAGTGTATTATTTTGGCCGCAACTTTCTTTGTTATTTATAACTTGGAAAAACAAGTTTCTTGTAATTAACACTACCTCTAACAACAAATTGAATGTTTCTTAAGGATTAAACTGTAATCCAAATAATTACACCTTGTACTATTTTTGGTTGCAAAAGCTTCTTAATATGTCATCACAAATCACGTTTCAACCTTAACTCCATAAAATAGAAAACTAGAGAACCACATCATACCTCAGATGTATCTGTAAATAATAAAAGCCAAAGATCTAGCACAATACCTTATTTTTGGCTAAAGAAGTTCTTGTACCTTAATGCAAGCATGACTACTATAATTCTCCTATGAAAGTGGTATTGACCATTTTTGCTAAGACTATTCCTGTTGAGAATGTATCATTAGATTTTGGTGAACAAACAACGTGTTGTATTTTATGTGTGTTTCTTGATATTATCTGATATACAGTTTTCTCTATGTGTTGAAGTTTCTGATACATTGTTGCTATTTATTTACAGTTAAGGGTTGTTTTTAATCTCTCTGGTGAAGATCCCTACCTTTTTTAGCCACGTTTGGAAAGGTACAACTTTAAGCTTAGTACTCACATTCCACTACAGTGGTGATTAATGCTTCTTTTTTTTGGTGTGATGCTTACTGTCACCCCTGATACATTTCATTGATAATTAATGTTAGGACATTTTATCTTAACAAGTACTCAGATAATTGATTGGCTTTTAATAATAAATATACTATTGTTTAAACTTATTACATGTCCTGACTTTCAATTAAGGTGGAGCATGGCAGAGCACACACTAAAAGTGTGGAGGTCTTTACTATCCAAATTTTATGTTCATAAATTTTGCATATTATGATTATAAAAATAGTAATTACAAATGAATGATATATATACATAATACATATACATATATATATATATATATATATATATACATATATATATATATATATATATATATTAATAAGTTAAAATCTTCATTATTTTGGTATAAAAACGATACAATTTTTTAATTGTTCCATTAACAAACGTTAAATAATTTATATATTCAATACAACATAAGTATATCACACTATATGTAGTAACAATTTACATTCAAGCATGGGGAAAATATATTCCTAACACATAGTAAACAATAAATATACTTTTCGGCCCCAGTGCGTATTTATTAGCACTCTAATAAAAAGCACCACTCTGTCTTAGTTGCATGTTGAATTTAAGCATCAAACTGAACAAGTATAACGATAAAGTTGCAAGTTTCGCTAGGTTTCAGAGCCAGGAAGTCTTGATATGGAATTTAATTCACTTGGCAGTGCTATCAATTATCACATACAAATTCCACTTGTACATGCAATTTTTGCTTGTGTATACAAAATATGCATATGATAATTAGGATTCTAGATGGATTGAGCAAGTACAAGAACTCATTAATCCGATATCTTTAATAATTTAGAAAGATTTTAGTTCAAAAAAACTCTGGCTATAAATATCTCAAGTTGAGCTAAGTTTTTTCAATCTGTAAGATAAATATCTGCTTAATTGTAAAAATATTAGCCTATACTTGCAGGTATAAACTATATTAAATCGTGTATCTGAATGTTATTTCATTACAAGGAACGACTGCCAAGTCCCTAGAATTGAAAGATGACGGAAGAAAAGTTCCTCCCGAAAAAGTTATGAAAATTTGGTCTCTATTTTTAGTTTTTGACTAATTATGCTACTTTTACTCTGATTTCAATGCTGGACCGATTTTCTAGAAGGAGATAATTTGGTAAAAAATAACAAAACATGGACCTAATTTATATGGGTTTATTAGTAGGGACTTTTTGTGCATGGGTTTATGTAGTAAATATAACAACACAATTGGGATTTTGTTATATATAACCATAACAGTTCGTAAAAATATGACCGCGAATATTGCTTACATTTGTTGGGTTCATAAATAAATGTTTATATAACAGTACAAATATTAAATGATACAAGATTTGTGAAGTTTCCATGTCACACTTACTTTGATATTTGTGGTCTTCATCTTCATTGACTTGCCTTTGCTACTACAACAAGTGTTAATAGAACTTTCTGTACTTTTAATTATGATTTAAAGCATGTCATTTATGCAACTATGGCTTTCCCTTTGTACATATTTTTTAGAGCTTTTTCCAGTGCGTGCATGTTATCAGATTACTGCTTTGCCCACAGATGCAGTTAGGTTAGGCTTAGTTGCTGTTATGTCAAGCTTTGTAGTGAACATGTTGCAGTTTCATAATTTAACTGTATACTATTTGTGCTTCTTTTTAGTCTCTATAGTAAACATGAACTACGTTGATAAATAATATAATTATACTGTTTGTTTGACAAGATTCTTAGCAATAATGTATTTACGAATTCTTTAAATGCAGTTTGATACCGGTTTATATTTTAAAACCTGAAACGGTATCTTTTTTGGCTTCAGCTAACATTTGCTTCGGCTTTTTAGTAACCAAAGCAAAAGATATCACTTGCTTTAGTTCAACAAGCGAAGCAATAGACCTTGGTCTTTTGCATCATCTTCATTTGCTTCAATCGTTGAACCGAAGCAACAACGAGGGAACAACCGAAGAATATGACTTATTTTATAGTAGTGCCAGTTAATAAGGTTAGACTTCTCTCCTTTTCCAACCCGGTACAATATCTCCACAATGCTCACATCTAGTATTTGGCTAGAACCAATCCGATTGATAAGTGTCGGTCTAACTTCTAATGTTGCGCACAAACATGGCAACACATCATAGGAAAGTTGGAAATCAAACTCTGCAATAAACTCCAAACCCTTACATTCAATAAATATTGAACCCAATACAACATGTCTTCTACCTAATGCATCCACTACAATATTTCCCTTTTCGAGTAGTATAGGAAATTCCAAAGTAATACGATGCTAGAAATTACATCCATCACTGTTACCTAAGAATAAGATCTTTTTGGAGGAACAAGTAATTCAAATATTTGTGCCTGGTATTATAGGTATTTTGGTCATCTTGTCAAGCATTCCCCTACTCGTATGCATATGAATTTGGTCATCTTGTCAGAAGGTCTCTCTTCCAAAAGTTGTGAAACTTGTTTGGGTTCCCAAACACACGTCACCTCCTACCTATGTAGGTGCAGATCATGTTTTCCCCTTGTATGTTCCTCCAAATTCTTTCTCAAGATCGATCGCTGAACACTTAGATTGGAACTCTCCAGAGAAGACCAGGATCCATGATGTCATGCATTTCCACTATCCTCATTGCCAGTCACATACTTTAAGTTCGTTTCTGAACTGGAGGGTGAGCATAAATCTCTACATTTCTGGTGAATCACTTAATTTGACCGTGGACGGTAAATATAGAGAACATAACAGTGTGATTTTGAAGGACAAAACTTAGGATAGGCAATGCATACAAATATTACAAGGAATATAAGGCGTTTGATCCTAAAATTGCATTACTATTTAGAGAGTATGTTAATGTACTAGGGACCGATTTGTCTGAGGATGAGCATGAATCCTCCTTTATGCAGGAGGATTAATATATGCATTATTTGTGGACAAGACATTGTTGTCCTACTCTGGTGCTTAATTATTTATGTAGTTACTAACTTACGCCTGTATTTACGTTCAATAAGTGGGCAACCACTATAAAGCCAACATTATAGATGTTGTGGCGAATTGCCTAGCACCTTCAACCATTATATGGAGTAGTACAACCACTATAAATCCGGCTTACATGTGCAAATAATAATATTTTATTTTTCCCATCAAAATATTTATGATCAGAGAATAGGTCAAACTTCTCACCCAACAAATACTGCCTTCATGTCCTCAAAGCAAAGACAATCGGAACCAACTCCAAATCATGATTCAAATAATTATCCTTATGGTTTTAAGTTGTCTTCTCACATATGCAACTTCTTTTCCTTATTGCATAAGAACCGCACCGAGTCATCTACCACAAGCATCGGTGCATATGGCAAAAGATTTAGCCTCCTCTGTGATAACAAGAACCGAAGCGCTAGTCAATAATTGCTTTATCTTAATAAAAGAGCCTTCATAATGTGCATCCCATAAGAATACTTGGTTCTTCCCGGTTAGATGGGTCAAAGTTATAGCAACCTTTGCAAAGTCCTTAATGAACTTTTTGTAATATCTCGCCAACCCAAAGAAACTACAAAACATAGCCACACTACTCGGTACCTTCCAATCTTTCACCACAACAACCTTGCTTGGTGATGGAACCAAGGCGGTCAACAATGGATGAAATGGGTGAATTTTAAAAAAAAAATCCCTAACTGGATCTTAGTGGGCTTATGAAGTCTAATGATTGTACTAGATCCAATCTAATTAGTTTAAATAAAATCATATTGTATTTTATTTTCTTGACTTGATTAATTAATGTATATTGATTAATTTAACATTTATATGTTTTGAGTATATCAATACACACTCATGTGTGTGTATAATGTAATGTGCAATATGGAAAGGTGTACATGGCTAATGATGACATAAGTAAAAACTTTGATTTATATCCACTATGTAAACATTGGTCATTTATATACGTGTTAACTATCTCAAAACACTAGTTTATATATTTATAAAATATATAAATTTAGATTTTAAAATTATTTATATACGATTAAATATAAAATATCTAGTCAGACTTTTACTAAGTCAATAAATTTTAAATTCAAATTTTTTACTAAGAATATTTAATTATTTAAGCTTGCAAAACATTTTAAAATTCAAAACCATATCTTAAAATATTAGTTAACATATCACTAATTAAATTTAAATATGTATATTTATACAAAATAATTATTGTAGTAAAAGTAATATTTATATTCATTTATTTATATTTGTATATATTTATTTAGAATATAAAACACTGTTTTAATATGAAGTAACAATATATATATATATATATATATATATATATATATATATTATAAGATATACATTTCAGATAAACGCCCGTGCTCTCCAATGATGGCAAATCTTGGAGCATGGAATATACGTGGGGGTCATCACGTCATCAAACTTGACCAATGCAAAGAACTTATTGCTGCTCATAAGTTATCCATCTTAGCCTTGCTGGAGACTAAATTAAACCGTGAATTAACATTCAAGGCTGCAAAACATATTAAACCTGATTGGAGCTTTGTCCACAACCTGGATGATGCACCATATGGTAAGATCTTGATACTTTACAATCCCCTCCAAATCCAAATTCCGCCTATCCTCACCAACTCTCAGACGATACATTGCCATGCTCAATCTCTCTCTGACAATACAACCTATTATGTAACCTTTGTATATGCCTATAACTCTGCAGCGGCCAGAGCTACTTTGTTTGATGTTATTCCAGCTCTGCGGCAAACCACACATCCTTGGATAATAATGGGAGACTTCAACTGTTGTTATAAGCTCTTTGATAGAGCTGGTGGTAATCCATTTTCTCCGAATGAAATAAAACCACTTGCTAATACTCTTAAACAAGCAGAGTTAATTCCTGTTAGATCTGTAGGAATGCAATATACTTGGAACAATAAAAGAAGACATGGTAGTAGGACTTTCTCCAGGATCGACCATACATTTTCCAATCATGTTGCTCTTAACAAATGGCCTCTCCTCTTCAGCCATCTCCCCCCTCCACTTCTATCAGACCACTGTCCACAAATTACCCATCTTCGTGGAGCTGACAAGAGAGGAAATACAAATTTTAAAATTTTTAACTCTTGGACCAAAGAAACTGACTTTAAAACTACTGTCTTACATGCTTGGAGTAAAGAAAAGAATGGTAACCACTTATTTATTTTGCAGGAAAAAATAAAAGAAGTTAAAGATGTTCTGAAGCAGTGGTCGTTCAAGAGATTTGGCAAGGGAGACAAATTGAGCACTTCTATTGGTGAGAAACTTGCTGAGGTTCAAACGGAGATGATGTCCAACGTTACCAACACTAACCTGTCTGCAGCTGAGTACAACTTAACACAACAATACAGTGAAGCTTTATCTTCTGAAAGTGACATGATTAGACAAAAGTCCAGGATTAAATGGCATGAACAAGGTGATAGAAATAGTGCGTTCTTTCACGCTAGCCTAAGAAACAAACAGCGTAGAGAGAATATAACTACCATCAAAGACATGGATGACCAGCTTCACTCTTCAATCCCTGCTGTTCAGGAAGCTTTTGTACAATACTTCTCCTCCATATATGGCAATGCTAACAACTTCAAACCTAACATTGAAGATATACCACCTGACATACTTCCTAGAATTACTGATGAAGACTATAGCTTCCTATGCACTGAAGTATCCGATGAAGAAATTGAGAAAGCGATGTACTCGCTGAACAGTAACTCTTGCGGTGGCCCTGATGGATTGAATGCCAAATTCTATATTACTTGTTGGTCATTTGTCTCTACAGACGTCATCAATGCCATTAAGTTATTTTTAAAAAAATCAAAGCTTTTCAGGTCGTACAACTACACTAATATAGCTCTCATCCCCAAGTTACGTAATGCCCATCATGTCAATGAGTATCGTCCAATATCATGCTGCAATACCATATACAAATGCATCTCCAAAGTCATTGCTTCTAGACTAAAACTTGTTCTTCCTACTTTGATCTCCAGTAATCAAGCGGCGTTTCTACCTGGTAGGAACATACTTGACAACATTCTTCTCGCACATGAACTTCTTAAAGGTTACAATCGTAAAAACGGATCCCCAAAGGCTATGTTTAAACTTGATATCATGAAAGCTTTTGATACATTACAATGGGATAGTATTATACGTATTATGGGTTATATGAATTTCCCCCCTCACTTTCTTGCTTGGATATATGAATGTATCTCCACCCCAACTTATTCGGTCATTGTCAATGGCTTACCCGCTGGTTTCTTTCGCAGTAGGCAGGGCATAAGGCAGGGAGACCCTATTTCTGCTTATATCTTCATCATAGTGATGGAGCTCCTGACTAAATTGATCAACAAGCTTATTGATCAAGGCAAGTTCAAGTGCCATCAAAAATGCAGTCAACCGAGTATATCAACGCTTATGTTTGCAGACGACCTTGTTGTGTTTTGTTCGCCTGATAACACTACTGTAAATAATCTAATGAATACTCTAGCTCAGTTTTATGCTATGACTGGTTTGAAGGTCAATATCCAGAAATCTGAACTCATTTTGGATGGTGTCAGCGTTGAACAGGAGGAAGCAATTTGTCACGTCACTGGTCTGCATCCTAACCCAAATACAATTTCATACCTGGGACTACCACTGGCAACATCTAGAATAACTATAAACCATTTCCTTCCTTTATTTGAGAGGATTACTGCGAGACTTAATTGTTGGAACTAAGTCAGGCTGGTAGACTAACCTTAATTAAGTCTGTTATATTTTCCATGCAAGTTTATTGGGCAAGAACCTATGTGCTTCCCTTAAAGCTTATGAAAATGATTACTAGTGCATTCATGCAATTTCTATGGACAGGAAGAACTAATGGCAGATACATTGCCCCAGTTAAATTTAGCAGAGTCGAGCTACCTTTGAATAGGGGGGTCTGGGTATCATCAACTTAAAGAAATGGAACAAAGCGACGTTTGCTAAACACGTGGACACCTTCTTCAACAGTACTGACAGCATATGGGCTGAGTGGTCTCGACATAACGTTGTTAAGAGTAGAAACTTTTGGAAAATGAACAAACCGCAGAACCTAAGTTGGACTTGGCAGTGTCTATTCAAGATAAAGGAGGAAGTTCTTCCCCTCTGTCAAATGAGCATCAACAATGTGTATAGTGTAAGCTTCTGGGATGATCCTTGGCTTGTTTCGGGGATGATCCTTAGCAGGCACCTAACTTACAACGAGATAATGCAAACTGGTATTCACCACGCAGCTAAGGTAAGAGATGTTCTTATCAACATGCAAAGCTCTAATTCTTTTTCTTCCAACCAAAGAATAAAACGAATATGGAACTTGATCAGAAGCAATACTCCACTGCTATCTTCCAATGAAAGACTGGTTTGGGGTGTTAATAGGACCAAATTCAAAATTGGCTCTGTATATGAACATCTTATGAAGAACAAAGTGCGACCTAAGTGGAATTGGTCCAAGCGTACATGCCATAAGGATAGTAGTATGAGAGACAACCTTCTTCTCTGGAAAGTTCTACAGCGTGCAATACTAACTAAAGCTAAACTTGTGTGCTTGGGGTTGGATGTTAATATTCTATGTACTTTCTGCAAAGATCGGGTTGAAACTGCAGAACACTTGTTCTTTGAATGTTCTGACATAAAACATGTTTGGCAGCTTGTTAAGGCTAAGTTCTGTTGGGTTGAAGCTTCTCACGATAACTGGGATGAGTGGAATAATATACATGCGAGAACAGGGTTCATACGAAAAGAGAAGAGATTATTTCTTGCAATTTTGAAAAGCTTCATAGCTGCGATCTGGAAGGAACGTAACACCAGGGTGTTTGAGCCAAACAATGCTAAATTTGAAGCAGCTTTTAAGCTTTGGGTGATGCACGAGATCAAGATTTCACTGAGTATGCTCTCATTCTATATTGTTCCAGGAATATATCACTCTTTTTAAGGGTGCTTTCTTTTTTTATTTTATTTTTGTTCCTGTCTTTTCTCCTTATGTTTCCTGTTTTTTTGTAGCACTTTGTACTCCTCTGTTTTCTTTGAGCTTGCTCACTGTAGTCTGTGTTGTAATCTTCTTGGTGCTGCAATAAAATGGTCGGGGACCATCCAACCCCGTCGGCCTTGCCAAAAAAAAAAAGATATACATTTCAAAATAACATATATGTATAATATTATTTAGCCAGCAAAAATCAAATATTTTTTATTTGTATTTATATTTATTTTATTTACTTATTTATTTAAAGTACACAACACTATTTAATATGTATAAATAATATATGTACTACAAAATAAATATTTTAAATTATATGTATATGTAAAGCATTATTTGGCCAGTAAAAATACATATTTTTTAAAACAAAAACTAAGTCTATAAAGAATATATATAATATAATATTAAAAGTAAACACTGTATTAGATAATAAATAATATATATTTATATTAAATAAAATTAGTTTTTCGGCTAGAGAAGTTTTTAATTTTAATAGCCAAAAATAATTTAATTATATATATATATACATATATTGTAGTTTTAAGGTATGGTTTTTTAAAATTAGCAAATAATCATTTAAAATTAAAAATAAATATTTATAATATTCATAAAATTATAATATACATATATATATATATTTGAAAATAAACATGGAAAATTTTAAAACATTTACATATATTTTTAATTTTAAACTTTAATTAATAGTTTCATATAGATTAATTATTTAATATAATTTATTATATATTAATATTTATGGAGAGACAATATCACATACATAAAATCGTTATAACGATATGAACTACAAATAATGGATAATATTGTAACATCCCCTACTTGAAGGCCTAAAATTAACTGCTACGTATGTTGTAGTCATCCATAGTTATTAATCATCGGCGACCAAATGTGGTAATGTTAGATTCATTGATACAACGGAAACACATGGACATGAAATTAAACACAGATTTCAAAACAACTTTTCCATTACATTTCAAATCCACATTTAAAATTCATTACATAGTTTCAAATACGAGAATCCACGTTCAGAGAAAATATAATTATTACAACAGACGCCATGCCCCCTTGGACGATCAGAGTATATACTAGGCAAGTGAACAACTTTGCCATTACAACCCAAACAACACATCGGGATAAAAATAGAAAAGAACTCTAATTAGCTATCATAACTTCTGGACGTCTCCGGAAGCTTATTTGTCTAATGAGTACCTAAAAACCTCAACTCTCAAACTACTCAAAATCAATTGAGTACCCGAGAGTTTAAGGGGAAAAATTAACTTTGAGTCTGACATAAAGCCTAGTATGAATAATAATCCACTATCTCAAAACATTTAGATATCTAGTGAGACCACGTCGCTTGGCGGAACAGGTTTTCCCCTCACTACTATCTTATTCAAAACTTTATAAAATCATATACTAAGCTCCTGCATCCACGATGGTTAAAACATAGCAATTTCAAATGTTACGATAATATGAAAACAAGTGAATCAATTCTGCATTATCTATCCCTATTAATTTTTGACTATCTGTCTCATTTATAGTTTCCAGGATTACTATTAACCTATTAGTTTTCATAGGATGATTAATAACATGTTTAAAGTTTATGGACTCCTTGAATAGTTACATAATTTTCATGGGATCAATAAGAACCCATTGGCCCCTGCCAATAACTTCATCATTTCATGGGTTCTCTCTGAACCTATTGGTAACTCCAATAACTTCCCTCTTATCCTAGTTTTCGTAGGTTGACTAGAAACCTATTGACATCTGTCAATAACTTAACCCAGATGTAGTTTTCATAGGTTCACTACAAACCTATTTGTCTCTACCAATAACTCAATCTAATCATAGTTTTCATGGGTTTACTATGAACCTATTAGCCCTTGCCAGTAACTTTTCCTAAATATAGTTTTCATGGGCGCACTATGAACCTGTCTATTTGACAACTTCTTTAATCATTATTTAGGCATCCTATATTATGGTCTATTTGACTTCCTGGATGTAATTCTACTAATTCAAGAGTTTTTCATTTTATATTCACTACTAGGTCAACTTAGCTGATTATTCTACTCTTTCTCCCCAGATTACGGTTATGGGTCCAT
This sequence comes from Allium cepa, assembly GCA_030765085.1. Classification (NCBI taxonomy): domain Eukaryota; kingdom Viridiplantae; phylum Streptophyta; class Magnoliopsida; order Asparagales; family Amaryllidaceae; genus Allium; species Allium cepa. The sequence continues at coordinate 401,688,843 of CM060932.1, forward strand.
TTTAAAGTGAATATGTATATGAAGAAGCATTCAAATAACATAACAGTAGCAACACCTATGGTTTAATATTCTTGGAATCATTTTCATATAAAATATGGTTAATCCCTTTAACCTATTATTTTATCAAGGAAATCTTCTTCAAAAACTTCATACTTAAAACCACTTCAAAAATCCTTTATTTATGCCATGGTTTTCTTTAAAAAATAGAGATTGGGTTCTTTGTTTTGAAAACTAAGGCTTCTGAAACCATTGGATAGCCTCCTTCAAAAGTCATAAAATCCTCTTTTCAAAACACCTTAAACATACCTTTCGAAAACATTGGGTAACCCCCCTTTGAAACCTTCATTATAGTCCTTTTGAAAATATTAGGGTATCTCCCCTTCAAAACCATTTGAAAACACCTCTTTCGAAATCATTGAGTTTACCTTTAAAATATATCTTTTGGGTCAAAGTGAATATATGCGAAAGTAACCCTTTCGAAACCTTAATCTTCATAAAAAATGTTTGGGGAAATTTGATGGCTTCGGAACCATCCTTTCGAAAGCTCAAAACATATAGGTAAAACAATTAAAGGATAGCTTCGAAACCCTTTTGAAACCATTGCCTTTGAAACCCTGTTGAACTCTTTTAGAAGCATTAGGAAGCGGCTTGGTATAGATTTAAAACAAAGGCTTCCTCGAAAACATTGATGACTTCAATACCTTTGAAAGACATATGGATGGCAGAAGGGTTTTGACTAGGTCGAAACTAATCTTTTTGAAAGCATTGTTTTTAAACTAAGTAACTCGGTTAAAAGCTACTATTTAAATAAGAAGTAGCAACCCCTTTCAAAAGAAATACAAAAAGATCCCTTCGAAAGCATATATTTCGAATCCTTCGAAAACATGTAGTAAAACAGGCAAATGCCTTTCTAAAGAAAGTAAAGTAAAGGTTCTGACTAGGTCGAAAGCATTCATTTGAAAACAAGACAGGCGCATATTTTTTGAAAGTAAACAAAGGTTTTTTCTCCTTTGAAAGCATTGGTCTCGACACCATGCCTTCTGCCTTTTTTCAATCCATTACGTATCAATCATATTGATACCATGTGTATTTGTTTCAGCAATAGTTGGTTTTGACTTGGATGGTTTCGACTTGGTTGAGGCGGAAGCATAGGGTCGAAAAGTACTTCTAAAGGAGGTGGATAAAGGCTGTTTTAATGCCAATTAAAGCAATCAGTTTATAACTAACCGACCTATTTGTAAACTTTTAAGTGGTTGCCTCAATCTTTTAACTACCGCATAATTTCAGATCTAAATCAATGATTAATTTAACAAATAAGCCATTTCTTTATGCAAAACTAATAAAACAATTAAATCCTTCATCCTAAATAATTTTATTTCCATAGTAAATTACCTAAGGAAAATTCCCAAAAATCACAGAAATTCACTTTTAATATGTTATATAACATATAAAAATTTCAGACCCATATTCTTCATAAAATAACCGAAATTAATTTCTAACCCAATTTGTGTATACTTTTCTTTGAAAATTCATAATAAATTTTCCATAGCCTGAAAAATTATGAAAATTAAAAATCATCTCCAAAATCATGTTTTACATAACATATAATTTTCTCATGGCATATGAAAATCGTTATAATCGGTTTTATATAACCCATCTCCCAATATCAAACTTTGAATCAAACATGTCAAAACCCAAGCATATCATCAATCAAAAATAATCATAATAACGTATTTAATCATAAAATAGAAAAAAAAATGATCATAGAAACAAAATAGAGATGATATTGATTATTATTCACCCCGCTTATGATAAGGACTTTGAGATTTGATTGATATTAATCCCCTAGCTTTAATTCCTTAGCTTTAATTTGATTTCTTCCCTTTTTCTCCTAGCAATGGTCGACCTTTAGCTTCTTATGTTTTACGTTGTTTTTGATGAAATGAGAAAATGAACGTGAAAGGGGGTATAACCGTGAGTATAAGAGGCATACTATTTCCTAATATGCCTTGCATTAATTAATAACATTTAAACAATTTATAAGCCCATTTGTTAAGTTAAGCTCGGCCTTTATATTTTGAATTTCAAATCTCAATCCCTTTATCACTCTAATATTTACATTATTTAATTTATTATCTAATTAAATCTTGTGAATAATGTTATCAAAAATTAGGGGTGTTACAGGCTTCCATCTTTAAAGAATTTCATCCTCAAAATTCAGTAAGGACTAAATAATAAATATAGCAATCATATGTAACGACTCCTAACAACCATAATAGCTTACCTGATTAGCAAATATCTATATAAATATAATATAGACACACCCTCAAAGTAGATCAGGATAAGTATCTCTAATCCTGTCTTTTGTCTTCCAAGTACTGTCCTTCTCGTTGTCGCTCCACTGAACTTTCACCAACCTGACTGTCTTGTTCCTCAATCTTTTCTCATCTCTCACTACAGCTCGAACCGGTTGTCTAACAAAAGTCAAATTAGGCTCTATTGCCAAATCTTCCAACTCTGTCGGAGTAATAGTAGTCTCCGGATCATGCACATACTTGCAAAGATGAGATACATGAAATACGTTATGGACACCTGCCATACTTCTCGGCAACTCCACTCTATATGCGAGCTTTCCAATCCTCTCTATAATCTAGAATAGACTTATATGTCTCCGTGCAAGTTTCCTTAGCTTTCCAAATCATACCACACCTTTCATTGATGATACCTTAATGAAAACCCTATCTCCAACTGAGAATTCTAGGTCTTTACGCCTCTTGTCTGCGTAATTCTTCTATTTGGATTGAGCTTCCTTCATCCTTTCTCGGATCAACAAAATCTTCTATGTCGCTTCTCTAACCAGATCTGGACCTAAGACTAATTTGTCTCCAGTCTCCAACCAACATGTTGGTGATTTGCATGGCCTTCCATACAAAGCTTCAAAAGGTGCCATTCCTAAACTAGTCTGATAACTATTATTATAGGAAAACTCAACCAAATGCAGATGATCTTCCCAAGATCTACCAAAGTCTAATACACAAATTCTTAGTAAATCCTCGAGTACCTTATTGACTTTCTCTGTCTGCCCATCTGTATAAGGGTAATACACGGTACTCATCTTAAGCTTAGTGCCTGACACATTTTGTTGACTCTTCTAGAATTCACTAGTGAACAAAGCATCTCTATCGTTGACTATACTACTAGGAGCTCCGTGTAGTCTAACTATGTTCTTCATGAACAACTTAGCTAAAATAGGTGCCGTCCTGGTTGACTTAACTGGAATGAAATTGGCACTCTTGGTCAACCTGTCTACTATGGCCCACATACTTTCATTTCCCCTATTTGACCTTGGCAACTCGTCTATAAAATCCATGGATATCAAATCTCATTTTCAAACTGGAATCTCTAAAGGTTGAAGTAACCCACTCGGCTTCTGATGTTCGGCCTTCACTTATTGACAGTTTACACACCGTCTAACCCACAAGCCAACATCCAGCTTCATACCTTTCCAATAGAAGCTTCTCTTCATATCTTGATACATCTTGGTCCCTCCAGGATGAATTGTAAACTTGGATCGATGACATTCTCTAAGAACTCTCTTCTCAAGTCCTCTACATTCGAAACACACAATCATTCCTTCTTTCTCAACCATCGCTTTTGGTAAAGACTAAAATCCTTTAGATCATTGATCTCAATTTCAACCTCAAGCCTTCTAATCTTCTCGGCTAATACTGGATCCTCCCTTTTCTTAGAAGCAATCCTTTCGATCAACACTGGTCGAACTTCTAAACAGGACAACATGGCAGTGATCTAACTAAAACTAGCAGTCGATCTTAATTGCACACTAGACGTAGTTAAAGATTCTAAATCATTCCATTCTGCCAAAATAGCCAACACCACATTCTGTAGTCTTCTGCTAATAGAATTCATTACTTTATTTCCTTTTTCAGGAGTATAGACTATACCAAAATCATTAGCAGCCAAAACACTCCAACCACCTCTGTTGCCTCATTTTCAACTCCTTCTAATGAATTAGTATGTTAAGGACTTATGATCTGTGTATAGCTCAAATCTCTCCCCTATGAGATAATGTCTCCAAATCTTCAATGCAAAGATCACCGCAGCCAACTCCAAATCATGAGTAGAATATCTCACTCCATGCGTTCTAAGCTGTCGTAAAGCATAGGCAATAATTTTACCCTTCTACATCAACACAACTCCTAATCCAGTCGCACATGCATTGGCGTACACCACTAACCCTTGTTTCCATCTGGAACTAGTAATATTGGTGTATTACTCAACAAATGCTTTAACTTAAAGAATGCTTCCTTACATTTGTCATACCAGATAAACTTCACATCCTTCCTGGTCAACTTAGTCAAAGATACTGCTATCCGTGAGAAATCCTTGATAAATCTTCGGTAATAGCTAGCTAGTCCAAGAAAACTTCTTATCTCAGTCACCGTCTCTGGTGTCTTCCAATTATTAATAGCTTCGATCTTATCTGGATCGACTGATAAGCCCTTTTCTAAAACCATGTGACCAAAAAACTTAACCTCTTTCTTCCAAAAATGACACTAGAAAAACTTCGCCTTCAGCTGATGCTGCCTCAGCGTCTCAAGTACCACTCTAAGATAATCCTCATGTTCTCTTTCATCCTTAGAGTATAATCAAATATCATATATAAACACCAACACAAACTTATCTGAGTACTCCCAGAAAACTTGGTTCATCAAATCCACGAAGAAAACGGTTGCATTCGTTAACCCGAATGACATTACTAACCAATCGTACGAACCATACCTAGTTCGAAATGCTGCAATGGAATACTATCCTCTACCACTCTTAACTGATGGAAACCCATCACCAAATCCAACTAGGAAAACACTACGACTCCACACAACTGACCAAATGGATCATCTATTCTCGGCAAAGGATACTTATTCTTAATCGTTCTCTCGTTCAACTTACGATAGTCGATACACATCCTCAATGACCCATCTAATTTCTTCACAAACACTGTTAAAGCTTCCTAAGGGGAACTGTTTGGTCTAATAAAATTCCTTCCTTCTAGATCCACTAGCTGCACCTTCACTTCCTTCATCTCGGTCGGTGTCATCTTGCTAGGTGGTCTACTTATAGGTTTAGCTCTAGGCACAAGATCTATCTGAAACTCAATAGCTCATTTCAGTGGTAGACCTGTAACTAGCTCAAAGACATCCTCAAACTCTCTTGCTACTCGAACCTGACTTAAATCTTCTTCCATTCTCATTGCACTCAACAATACACAAACACTCCGATCAGAATTCTCCATTGAGAGTATGATTCGGTTATGACTATCAGGGTGTCTTAGTGATTCCGAAATCAATACATACTCAAAATGATTACGAAATCTACAAAATTGAAAACATACAGACTGCATGCAAACTTATGACCTAACAAGTCTAGTTCTAACTGGTCACATCTCCCTCGACTTTCATACCCTCCTATTCGATTCGCAACCCTTAAGGAAGTAACAAGATATGTGGGTTCTAAGCATAACTTATCAAACAAACACTGAGATATAAATGAATGTGATGCACTGGTATCAAATATTATCCTAACTGGTATACTCTGAATCAAAAGTGTACTTTCCCACATAGTCTTTCCTTTTTCTGCCGCATTAGGTCTAGCAGATGATGGTCCAACAACAAAAACCTTTCCATTGTCCACCCTGACTGGTTCTGGACACTGATTATTATAATGTCCAACTTGGTCACATTTGAAGCACTTTACATTCTTCTTATCTGAAGCCCTCTTCCCCTTGCCTGGCCGGCACTCATGAGCATAATGACCTTTCTTGTCATACTTAAAGGAAACTAAATTATCCTTTGCCTACCTTGCAACTTCTCCTTTTCGGGCTTCCTTCTTAAAGAACTTTCTCTTGTTTCCTTGAGAACCTTAGGTCTCCGCCGACTTTTCTCTAGCACAAATAGCAAGCATCTCCTCATGGCGGATTGCCATCTCCACAACTATATTACAAGGATAACAGATATGCGTCAGGGTCGCCCTGGCGATCTCGGGCCTCAATCCTCGAATGAACCTCTCATTTCTTTGATGACGTTGTCTATAGTAGCATACCCATCTTGGGACAACTCTTCAAACTTAGTAGCATACTCGATTACCGACATCACTCCCCGCACTAGATCCATAAAGTTTCTCATCAATGCCAACTTGGCAACTTCAGACAAAAACCTCTGCTCGAATCTCCTTTTAAACTCTGTCCAAGTTAACTCCTCCTCTGGAACTCCGGCAGTGACATTATCCCACCAATGAAGTGCTGCCCCCTTGCAACTGTCTAGAGGCTAACCTCCACTTCTGCTCATCACCCAAACCTAAGTCAGCAAAGATTCTCTCCTAATGCAACAACTAATTCTCAACTTCTATGGAATCCTCCGTTACCATAAACAGCTTCCCACCAAGACTAGTGTAGTCTCTGCTCAACTTAGCATAATTATTCCTAACTGGAGCCATTGGATTAGCTCCTCTTACATTTCCAGCAACTCCAACAGCAGCTCCTGCTTGCACCATATTGACGAAGAACTGATACATCGCCCCTATATATACCGGTGGATTTCCAGCACCCATATTGGCATTAGCATATCACTCATGTTTCTCTTAGTGGGTCGAACATTTCCGTTGGTTATGGTGCTTCCTGCACCGAGATATAATGGTCTATATACAACTTATGTATTTATTCTACTGGTTTCTTAATTACACCAATAGATAACTCGAGTGTATTTTATATTCAAATTTTAAATGCTTGAAAAAAAATTCTTTTTTAAAAATTCTTTTATAACAAAATACTTTATATCAAAAATACTTTTGGTTACTCGATGTTTTCACAAATTTATCCTTGTTCTTACAGAACCTAGTAATACGTTGATCAGGCTTAAGACTAGAAAACTCTAAGTACTTAGTAAACCCATTTCAACACCCAGTAAAAATACTTAGAAAACTTTAAAATAGATATGGAAAGTACAATCCAATCACAAAAATCAAACGAACGGGATCATCATGGAATGCAGTCCCTAAGATCTCTCTCTCTCGCTAAGTCAAGAGGACAGAGCGACGCAGCCTCAGGTGACTTTAAGCAGTCACTTCCCCACATCTTACACCATGACATCCAAAACAACCATAGATCGTAGATACATAATGGTTTTGCTAGGATCCCCCAGGTAACATCCGTACCTGTGAGCAATCACTGCTCTACGAATTATGCTATGCTAAACACTCGCATGGATCGCAGTCTACTTAATAGTAACATTGGTGGTTACGTCGCTATCACATATAGACTCAAGGCAATCATCTGCACCTCGAATTACGCCATATGGACCGCAGATACACGATGGTTTTGCCTGGTTCCGCCCGAAAACATCTGTTCCTCAGGGAAATCGCTCTACCCAGGAAGATTATGCCGAAAACGACCATAGATCGCATTTACACAATGGTTTCGTCTAGATCCCCTAGGAAACATCCGTAACCGTAAGCCTTCACAGCCCTGTGAATTTTGCTATGCAGCCGAGGTTGCAAGACCATAGGTTACGTTATGGATTTCGAAGGAACTCATGAGTTTATGTCCGAACGACCTAAATCAATCAATAGAATGTATCCACAATGCGGCCACAAAGTGGATAATCAAGCAGAAGGTACTTTCCATATGTTCAATTTCAAAATGTATATCATATTATACTTAGTAAATTTTCAAATCATCAATTTCGAATATATCATTCTTATATAATTCTGTTATATATAAGATCGTAGCTTTTCAAATCGAGTACCTTTCAAAATCAATAGTTTTCGAAATAACTTCATACTTATACAATTCATTTTATATAAGTTCGAAAACTTCCAAATCAATATTTTTATTTATTCAAAGGTTCTCGAAATCAGTCACTTTAAAATATCGGTTCACCTTCAAATTCATATATGATTATAACAATCATTTTTCAAATTGAATATTATTCAATATTAATATATATTTTAAAATCCCAATCATCATTTTTCAAAATTTACTTCAGTTTCATTTTTACATAAAGAAACTGTGACGACCTGCCAATCCATACCCTTTGAATCGATAATAATCCACGCATGTCTGACTCAAAAAACACAGACAAACGGGAAGTCAAGAGAAAGAAAAGAAGAGAGAAGAAAAAGAGAAGATAGAATCAAACAGAAAAATATAGAATCTCACATCGCAGCGGAAAAAATATAGTATCATATCAATGATCTTTACAAAATAGAAACTGTATATACATACATCAAACAGAGTTCAACAACCTATCATTAGTTATCAGCCTGGACAGTTATAATAACATGTCCTCACAATTTCTGATAACATACAACAACTAAGCAATGCAGCGGATAATAAATAATCAAAACAGATACGTGTATATGAAATAGAAGATCTCCAGCTCTCCTGCTGAAGCTTCAATAGCACCAATCTGAACCTGTAAATATTCTCGGTCTTACCCGAGCATTGAAAGGGAAGAACGCCGGGATCAGTCTGGTAAACCAGCATGAGAAATACACTCAACTGGATTTATTAAATTATCAAACTTTTCCTTTATCAAAACAAAAGTATCTCATAAGCCAAGTCCACACATAAATACGGACATGTTTTTACCTTACGATAACTAAAACATTTCTTTCATATCAAATTCTCTTATATTATACTAGTGTCTAGTATATACAAATAGTATTAATCATAGTCGAAATGGTTACCCATATAGCATTTCGAGGCTATTCATTATGCCTTTACAAACAAAATCGCAGCTCGTAGTAGGGTTTGGATTTCCATACAAATGACCGGGTGAAGGGACTACCTTACGAAGGGGTACACTCTAGATGGATGTACCGAGGCACAGAACATCTGCCCTCTACCAACACAAGACCGGCCCACCTCTAAACTAGATGGTACCGAATATGTCATCCTCCGGTCTTTACCGACCTTTACCGAGGACCCTCTAGCATACAAACCACAATAATCAGATACACGACGTCATAGCGTGTACAGATATATCTAGAACAGGATGATCATATCCTACTTAGGAATGACCCACTTAGCCTTGCTGCATATAACCTTGTTTCGTTCATTTTCGGTTGATAAGGCTAGAGGTAACGATTACCTTTCACAATCACATATCACATCACTTTGAATGCCACGCGACCATTTCCGTTGACTACTAATTTCCTTCTACAAAAATACAACCCTTAAGCTCATACGTCTCAAGGTGGGTGTTAAGCTAAGAGAAGTTTCCTTCTCCGCCACCACTGATGTACGTTTGTAAAAACTAATGTACATAATCTGTAGAAATGAAATGTTAGACAAACATCCATACAAGTTGTCCAGGAACAGGACAAACCAAAGGTACTTTTCTACCACATCCTGTCGGAAAATTCCTAGGATTAGTAGCGAATAGTCCTTGCATTGGATATTTCATAATGAAGAGACCACTGTCACTATATGTATATTGAGATTTTAACCCCAAACGATCAACAAGCAGGCCCCCATGATGAAAATTCGAAATATCAATATCATCATAAGCAACCTGAACAATCGTCACATGTACGTTGATATGAAGTGGTTTTTAGATAAATCTGATCTCGGTCTCTTCGCACCAACAATGCAAAAGCATTTCTCAACTTCACACAAAAACTAAGTCACATAGACTTATCACATCTCCAACTTTCAACGTACTATCATTCGGGCCAAGAAGGAAGCTCGATAGATTGGAGTAATACTCCGCACTACACGAATCAACATCCTCAACACAAAGGATAATCAAGCCTACACAGAAGGCTACGTGCTAAGTGTACGACTAAATAATTCCCACATCAAGTCGAGGAACTAAAATTTGGCCAAATTCGATAGTTGGTTCTCTAACTATCAAAACAAACAAACAAATATTCAGCACCATAACAATCACTGGGCCATTTTTAATTAATCTTTATTAATTAAATCATCTGCCAAATATTCACTTCAAATTATCTTTAAAAAGAAATATTTCAAACCATTTCATTATTTCAATATTGGAAAACATTTCCATATACTTATTTAATAATAAGTAATCCACAAATCCATTTATTTCCAACACTTAGAAATATTTCATATATTTAAATCATGATTAAGTATATATTTTATTCTTTAAGGAAAACATTCTCTTAAACACATTTGTTCGGGTCAAAACGAATGTTGCGTAAAACATCGTAACGACAACCCAAAATCATTAGTATAGGGATTCGAAAATTAGATAGATATATAAACCCCAATACTATACAAAAACATTTCCTTTCGAAAATCATTTACTATAACAATAGTGTTATTATCCATCATTTCCTTATTTTTGGAAAACGTCTACTTCCACAATGGATGTTGAAATCTATGCATTCGATAGTTAACACATTTTAATACATCTTTTAATCATTCTATTCCATTTAAATATCACTTTCCAAAACATTCATTAAAAGATTATTCACTGTCCAAAATCGTGAATATAAACCATTTACCCAGTTCAATATTTCTATACATTTATTAAAGTATAATCCACTGTCAAAAATCGTGGATTTAATGCCTAATCAAATTTATTACTATTGCACTTTTATTAAAGGTTCGTCCACTGTCCAAAATCGTGGATATAATTCCTTTAATAAACTATAATAATTAACTTATCAAATTCAATCGATTTCGAATTTATAAAACAATGTTTATAAATCACATTTATATTTTATAAAAACTTCAATTTATAAATCTCCTTTATTAACCAATTCCATTTGTCTCATTTATATGCCAAATCCAATTTATAAGTAAATTACTTATAATTCTCTTTATTTACAGATTCCTTCATTTTATAACTTCACAAATTATAAATTTATAAATCTTATTTACTTATAAGATCCATTTATAACTCCATTTTAACATTTATAAAAATTCATTTATAATTCCATTATTCAGATTTATAAAAATTCAGTTTTATAAATCTTATTTATAAATCGTTTATTATAAATTCAAAAATCTCAATTTATACTATTTCACAAAATATTTATCTTCACATTTCAAATATCACATTCTAAATATATTTCTCAAAAATCATAATTTTTATAACAATAAAAATTATAACTTTTATTTATTTAAAATGAATTCCCTCACTTAACAATTTAAAATCCAATAAAACATCTATTTCCAAAATCAATTTAAAAATCCTTTTTAAATTGAAATCATCACTTTAATATCTTTAAAATTACCAAAATATAGGCCCAATGCTGCAACGACACTAAATACGTGAATCATGGCATCCAAAACATAATCTATCATATGATAACAGTATATATCACAATATTTGTAAATAAATCAACAGTGATAAGGAATCCAGTTGGATCCCTCCAACCTGTCACCTGCAACAAATATACATATTAAAAATATATGTACAATGTCCGCTTCAAGGCAGACGCGCGTACAAAGGGTCATCCGCTCATACACGGGAACGTATATGGTCGTCTGCTCCACTAGGCAGGTATATATCCAAATAGCAATCAATATATCATATATCATCCAATCAATCACCAATCATCATAAATAATATTTATTCTCACTTATATGAAAATATCAATGAGTCAGAAAGAGTGAGTAATACTCACATTGCTTATAGTCGTCGCGATAGCGATTTATTCCGCTTAAAATTAAACAAGTGTTTAATTTCAACCAAAATTTTCACTAGCTCAAATAAATCCCAATCATTCTCCATAATGTAGTGCTTGTCAATACGTACCCAACGCAATTCGTTTCGTCAATTTTCGACCTCGATGCAGAAGTTACAGTATTTAGAAGTTTATAGAAATTAAAAGATAATTAATTTATAAATTTTTATTTATTTTTAAATCTAGAAATCATCACAGCCATTGATTTCCTTGCATCAGATTGTGGCCGCCGAAATCATCTTCTCTTATATCGTTCATACCCATGCAAAATTAACCCATAGTCGTCGCCACTTATCATGAATTATCGCGCCACTGTCGACGAGCTACGCAACGATTGAGCTCAACCACGCTGTAGCCCTTCGCGAGCTCTCCTTTCCAACGCCACCATGTTGAACTCGGCATCACCAACGCGTCGATTTTCGTATTCAAACGCGTAATGTTCATCATCAATTTGCTGATGAACCATTGCGTTATTTACGACCGTAGCCGTTGAAGTTACAAATCTCGTTGGCCTCTACAACATTCTAGTTGAATGTTTTTCGTATAGATGCATAGATTTGAAAATAATCGATGAAGATGATTGGCAAATTCTGGCCATCGAAATAAAAATGGCGGCCAGCTCTAATTGGTTTGGGGTTTGTGAAAAATAGTGAAAATATGGCCTTATATAGAAAATTCGACGACACTATTCATCCTGAAAATTTTCGAACTCGAAACGAAGCATGCCGCTTGGCATTTATATAATGTTTTACCCCTATTCCGAACACAATGGAATATATATCGGCAGCCAATTCTATCGTATTTGGAAGAAATTTTTCGAATCGACTATTTAAATTTAAAATTTACTTAAACGAATTTCCACGCGTTTTAGCTTGCCACGACTAAACCGTAAATCCGATTGACACCAAATTTGAAATATTACAATAATATAACATTACGGATCAAATAAAATTGGTTTCATCGAAATTCGAGACTGTATGAAAAATGACCATTTTTACACGTTAAATAAATATTAAAATATTCAATTTCTACAAATGAACTTTTTATTCAATTTCAAAAGTTCTCTAACATCATTCTAATTCAAATAAGATTTAATTCAGCTTTATAAATCATTTCCATTCACATTTAACTCAAATATCAATTATTTACAAAATTTCAAATATTAAATTAACAATTTAATTATCCAATTAAATCACTATATTCTTCAACTTATAAAATTAACTTGTGAATATTTAAAATCAAATAAATATATGAATTTCAAATGACTGAAATTCTGGGTCGTTATAGCAACTTCCTTTCTAAAATCACTTTGTAAGTACTAAGGTTTAAAATCACAATTTCTTTTCAAAGTCAAATACTTCATAAAATCCTTTATACATAACTGACCTTATAAATTTTTATTTTATTCTATTATTTTATTATAATAATATTATTATAAATTATTATTTTATTTATTATTATTATTATAAGAATTATTTTTTCCTTCATAAACATTTCTCAAAAAATTTCATTATAAAAACTTTTCAAAACAAGATTTCACATTTGTACATAATTAAAATTTTCTTTCAAAATCGTTTTGCAAATAAGTAAGAGTTTATAAATCAAAATTACTTTTAAAATAAATTTGTAAATAAATAAGTTTTTTATTATATCTCTTCATTATTCAGGAATATTTCGTAAAACAAAATTTCATTTAAACATTCCAAAACAAATTTCATACTTAAATAATACAAAATAGGCTTATACAATTTACTTATCAAAATATTTAACATTTTAGAACTTGTCTAACTCCTATTTACCTTTATTTTAAAATTTTCAAAGCTAAACTTTATATACTTTCCAATAATTCTTTGCTTTGAAAACTAATTCTCAATTTGGAAGTGTTCAATTATTCAGAATAGTAAAAAAAAACCAAATTCCAATTCAAAATTAGAAATCGACAATCAATCACCTCAACAAGTTGCACAATCAATCAATCAACTCTAATGCATGGGTTACAAGCATTTATAATATCATTCAATTCTAAGACTCGAGAATTGAACACCGTGTTCATTTCAAATAGATATATGCGTATATCTTTCGAATATCAAATCACACTTCAGGGATTTGACTCAAAATCAGACCTTTATTTTCTTTGAAATCATTTTGAATATCGTTTTGAAGACATTTCTTATTTGGAAAATAATTTCAAATTATACCATTATATTTTTAGAATCTTAAACAAATTTCAAAAACTCCCGAAATCCAACTCTCAAATTTCCAGTTTGAAGAACTTTTTGTTTATTTATTAACCATGTCTAGATAAACCATATTTCCTAGATCACTTTCAAATGTTATCCATTAATCTTTAAAATGATACATGGAGAAATTCAAATATGTATTCACTTCAAAATCCATGTTAAACATGCAGTTTCTTAATTGATCAAATATTTTTCAAAAACCCAAAATTTTCAACCATGCTCAAATGCTCAAATCAACAGTCGATAGTTGATGCCCATAAACTGGCCGAGTACGACTCATCAATCAGTAAGCGATAATATGCACATCGATATCAAACAATCAATCAACAAGAGATAACATCTAATTCACCATCAACGGTCAAGAATGATTTTATTGGTTTATAGGGTTCACTCTTTTATATTCTATATAAAATCGAAGTTAAAGTCATTTCATTTATTAATATCAAAATACTTTTATATCACAAACAAATACACTCACTCTTATAAGTATATGCACTCAGACTCATTCTAGGGTACTACTGTCCCTATCTCTAATGAGTAATCCCTACCAAAGCCAAGGTTCTCGCTCAACCTTCAGCTCTGATACCACATATGACTACCCGACTTTTTGGTCGATTCAAGTCGACATTTAACCTCATATGCCTGACTTGAATCATTCAAAAAGACGAATTATCAAGGGGTTTAAAGAAAAGGAGAAGGAAAAAAAACAATATATAGAATCTCACGGTGGAAGGATGAAATATAACAATAATATAATTACAAACTATATACCAATATACATTTGATTCCATTTCGATATCATCAGAGTTATACTTTTTAACTGAACATGTCTGTATAATGCAGCGGAATAATAATAGTAAGTACGGTATTCAAATCTACGTCTTCATCTTCAAGAATAATTGTCCTTGATAACTGAAAAACTAGGTCTGCCCTGAGCGTAATAAAAAACAAAACACTCGAGTCCGGATTATATATTCTTATGTAAATAAATTCAAATCAAACAGTATATGTATGGTAATTTAAGAGACTAAACAAGTTGCGTCGACATCGTACGGGCAATCAACTTCAAGTTAGAATTCAATTTTCACATTTCGATTTACGAATTCATATTAAACTTATTAGTAATATTGTCATTTTCAAAAATAATCTCTTCGATCAAATTCTCGACCCATTTCATTTAAAAGATAAAATATCTTTTATTTTCCAACATTTCATTTGTAAATACTTTCTTTCAATTAACCTTTCAAAATATATTCTTTTATGAAAATCCTATTTCAAAACAATCTTAATCAAGTAAAAAATATATATAATTAATTGTCATAATTAATTTAACCCATCATATTGTTAAACACCTTATAGTTAAAAGAATTACAAGATGTTAACTTAAAACCAATCTTTTGCCCAATTCGTGCTAAATAAAAGGGTAATTGCCCATAAACTGGTCGAGTACAATTCAAACAACCATGCAATCAATCGTCAACAAAAATAAATACGAACACATCATTATAATCAATAAATAAATGTATAGCGAAACAGGGATTTATTGTGTTGAATAAATGTTGCTAATGAGGTATAGTTATTTAATTATGTTAACCATAATTAAATTCAATGTCTTTTTATTTATCACTACTTTATTAAATGTGTCGATACTTTGTACTAGTGTGTTTTATTCGTCAATACGAATCTAACGTCGAAGACGGCGGGTTAAATGAACTCCGTATGGAGATTATAAACCTTTTTAAAGCTAACACATTTAATTAACTTACATCTAAATTACTTTATCTAAATTCTTGCCCAATACCTATGGGCCAAGGCATAATTCTTCACTTATCCCATACTGAAAAGTCCTCTTAAAACATTTTCTAAGTTGACATATTAATTTAACAAAATTAATAAGCTAATTAGATCAATTACCATAAAAATTCTCACCCAACTAAATCTTACCACGCTTGACCCAAAGATTTACGGCCCACCTTGAATAACCTAAGCACACTTCACAACATGCATCATCTTCATAATATTTACCTTTTCCACTTTCAAAACAAGCCTTCCACCTACGCTTTCTCTCATATCCATGCGCATAAATGTGTTTCCTTCTCTCCATTCAAGTTTGCCTACACATATTCTATTTTTTTTTATGCCTGCACCCCATTCCCAAAACCCCACTTCCCACTACCCGAGCCTGTATCATCTTCCCTCTCACAATACAAGAACAGACATGCATGCAAGATCTACTTACTACCGCAAACACATCCTCTTCTCCTCTTCCATGCTACAGACTTTTATTTTTATTCTTTTACCCCTTCATACATGCTTTCGCATGTACACCTATTCTCACCACGCATGCATCCAACGCAGAGCACGACATTTCCTACTTCCCATGCATGCACGAGACTTCCATCCACTCAAAAACACGCACATATATATCCAGCAAGTGCACGCACTCTTGTACACAAATTTATACTCATTTGTAGTGAGAAATGGAACCAAAACAAATGTGTGAATGAATTGTGGAAGTAAAAATATATATGTTGCTTTGTTCATTTGGCAGAGATGAAAATGAAACATGCTAAGGATATTTTTCTGTGCTCGTGCATGAATTAAGTGAAAACGTGAATGACAATGTCAAATCCAATTTTTAAGCATCCACTACATTTACTTGCGTAAAAATATAAACGTCATGAGTTATAACACTCACCTTCATGGATTAGAAAAGCAGGAACGGACACGGCAACATGGACACGTGCATGAACACTACTGAAATTTGCCGCTGCTATTTGACAGAGCAGCAGGTTGGAAACTAAGCCCAATGGCTGCTCACCTCTCTTCTCCTCTATGCAACGCACAACATTTCTTCTTCTTCTTTTTTTTTCTTTTTTTTTTTCACGTTGCCTTTTTTCTTTTTTTTTAATAAAACACGCGCATGCACTAAAACTAAGAGAGGAGGTGGTTCGGACAGGGAGCAGGGCCCTGGGCCTAAGGCGTAAGTCAGCTGAGGTGGAATGTGGGTCCGGGTGTGGCTTCGGCGAGGTAAGAGGTAGGGTGGAGGGTGGGTTTGGAATGCGGGTTGTGGGTATTGGGCTGAGATGGGCTAGTGAAGGTTGGAGTAGGGTGCGGAGGTGGGGTAACCAAGTGGTTGCGGTGCTTGGACAGGCGGCGGCGGGCGTTGGGTTCCGGTGCTCAGAGGGTGACAGAGGTATGCGGTTGGGAGGAGCTAAGGAGGGCGAGGGATGGGTTGCTGGAAGGATGGTAGGCCAATGCTAGTGGGGACAGGGTGGAGGTATGGGCTGGTTCAGACAGCGGTCATTGCGGTAGGGAAGCAGGTGGAGGGTGAGGGGAGGGATGAGATATAAAAGGAAGCCTTTTTTCACGTTGCCTTTTTTCGTTTTTTTTATAAAACACACGCATGCACTAAAACTGAAAGAGGAGGTGGTTCAGACAGGGAGCAGGGCTCTAGGCGCAGGTTTGCTGAGGTGGTGGACTGTGGGTCAGGGTATGGCTTCGGCGAGGTAAGATGGAGGGTTGAGGGTCAGATTTGGAATGCGGGTCGTGGGTTTTGGGTCGAGGTGGGTTGTGATGAAAATTGATGCATCCTGTTGTTGATGACTCGTTCATGGGTTTGCTTGATTCAAGGAGAAGTTAATGCAGTAGAGTTGCTATTTTCATGTAGTTGTTGTTGTTTTCTAGGAGAACGTGTTTGTTTTTATTATTAATAACGTACTTTGAGTTTGTGTATGTAATTCATTCTCCTCTTATTCAATAAAAATCTTGTCTGTTGAATAAAAATTACCCTTCTTAATTGCAAATTTGGTATCAGAGCTGCGTTCTTTATAAGTAGGGCGTTTTTGAGATTAAGTGCTGAAGCATATCTCAAGCAAAGTTGTAGTTGCACCGAAAATGGCCAATGGTATGAATGTTCTCAATGTCTCCCATTCTCAATCACTTATCCCGATTTTCAACGGGGATAATTACGAGTTTTGGACAATCAAAATGAAGACATTCTTTATTTCACAAGATCTTTGGGATCTCGTAGAGAATGGATATGCGGAAACTGCAGCAGATGTAAGGGAGCTTCGTAAGAAAGATGCGAAGGCCCTACTTGTTTTACAGCAAGCAGTTACAGAGACGATCTTTCCGCGGATTTCGAATGCTGTCAAATCGAAGGAGGCATGGACTATCTTGAAGGAGGAGTTCCATGGTAATAGCAAAGTAACAACAGTGAAGCTCCAAACTATTCGAAGGGAATTTGAGACGTTGCTGATGAGAGGTGATGAATCTATTCATGATTTCATTTCTAGAGTTATGCTGATTGTCAATCGTATGAAAACTTTTGGAGAAAATATTTTTGACCAAAAAGCTGTAGAAATTTTTTTGAGAAGTCTTCTATCAAAGTTTGATCATATAGCTGAGGAGTCTAAAAATTTGGCTACCTATTCTTTGAACGAACTTATGGGTTCCCTTTTATCCCATGAAGACAGGATGAATAGATCTATGGAGAAAAGTACGGAGAGCGCATTTCCATTAAAGGTGGAGGGTACAAGCAGAGAAGGTTTTTTCTAATAAAAGAACTGCAGCTCATGGGCGAGGTAGAGGTGGTTCTCGTGGTCGTGAACGTGGCCATGAACGATCTAGCTTCGATAAAAGCAACAAACAAGGAGGAACAAATAATCAATATGGATATAAAAGCATCCAAAGTGCACACGGTAGTCAAAGGTTTAAAGGAATACAATGTTACTCTTGTAAGAAATATGGACATGTTGAAGCATATTGTCCAGAGAAGCAACAACAACAGGCTCATTTTACAGAAGAAAAAGAAGGCGACAACTTGTTCCTTACTTGCCTCGCTGTCAATGAAAGTTCGTGTGATATATGGCTACTAGATAGCGGATGCAACAACCATATGACAGGGGAAAGAAGTATGTTCCGCGACATTGATGAATCCGTAAAGTTGCAGGTTCGACTTGGTGATAATAAAACAGTTGAGATTGAAGGAAAGGGAACGATTGTTTTAAAAATAAATCAGATACTGAAAGAACTATTTATGATGTTTACTATATTCCTAGTTTAGCACATAACTTGCTAAGTGTTGGTCAGCTAGTGCAGAGAGGTTTTTCATTTTTATTTGATGATGATGTGTGTGAGATCAAGACGAAAAATACTAACATGCCTCCTATTAGAATTCATATGACGGAGAAGCGAATGTTCCCGTTAAATATTTCCTGTTTAGATGATCAGTTTGCATTGGCTGTTCAGTCTAAAGATGATTCGAGACTTTGGCATCTACGATTTGGACATTTGCATTTCAATGGTCTGCAACTATTGAGTAGGAAGAGTATGGTTTCAGGTTTGCCTTCTATTGTTTGTCCTGAAGGCGTATTCGAAGGTTGTATTCATGGCAAGCAACACCGCTAATCCGATTGGAAAAGCTTGGAGAGCAAAAATGCCTCTTGAACTTGTCCATGCTGATATATGTGGTCCAACTAGGACTTTATCCATAAAAAAGAGTAGATATTTTATACTCTTCACTGAAGATTATACACGTATGAGTTGGGTTTATTTCCTAGCTTATAAATCTAAAGCTTATGAAAAGTTTTAGGAGTTCAAAGCTTTGGTAAAGAAAGAAAGTGGATGTGTTCTGAAAGTTCTCCGCACTGATAGAGGAGGAGAGTTCTTATCGGACGAGTTTACTAATTTTTGCAAGAAAAATGGCATCCAAAGGCAGCTAACAGTTAGAAAAACTCCGGAGCAAAATGGTGTTGCTAAAAGGAAGAATCGGACCGTTGTAGAGATGGCGAGAAGTATGCTACATGAGAAAAGGCTGCCTAATGAATTCTGGGCTGAAGTGGTCTCAACATCCGTGTTTCTTCTCAACTTATCTTCGATGAAGGCTGTTCGAAACATGACTCCATATGAAGCTTGTTGTAACCGAAAGCCCAATGTAAGTCATTTAAAAAATTTCGGTAGTATTGCATTTTCTTTGATTGACTCTGCTGATCGTTCCAAGCTTGATAAAAAGAGTGAAAAATGTATATTAGTTGGATATAGTAATGAAACTAAAGGTTATCGTTTATATAATCCTAAAACTAAAAAGCTTATCATTCGTCGAGATGTTTTTGTTGATGAGAACAGTTTTTGGAATTGGGAAGAAGAACATAATCTGGGAATACCAATGGTTGTAGACGATGTGGAAGCTGCACAAGCAGATGATATAATTCATCCATTTCCTATGTCTCCAAGGAGTGCTTCCGTACAAGAACAAAGCTCACAAAGCAATAATGATGTTAGGTCTACCTTAGACAGCAGTTCTTCTCGTCCGCAAAAGTTTAGATCATTACGAGATATTTATCAAACAGGATGCTTTGCTCTTATGGTTTCTGAACCTGTTAGTTATGAAGATGCAGTAGGCCAAGAGGTATGTGAGCACTCTATGCTGGAGGATAATGCAATTAAAAGAAATAAAACATGAGAACTGGTTGACTTACCTGAAGGAAAAGACGCAATTGATGTAAGGTGGATATATAAAGTGAAGTACGATGCAGATGGTACTGTGTAGAAGTGTAAAGCAAGGCTTGTTGCTAAAGGTTATGCTCAAAAGCAAGGTATTGACTTTTTAGATACATTTTCTCTTGTTGCAAGATTTGAAACCGTTAGAATTATTTTGGGTTTAGCAGCATAGAATAAATGGCATGTATTTCAGTTTGATGTGAAATCGGCTTTTCTTAATGGTTATTTGGAAGAGGATGTTTATGTTAAAAAACCACAAGGCTTTGTTATCGAAGGAAGCGAGGAGAAAGTTTACAAGCTAAACAAGGCGTTATATGGACTGAAACAATCCCCCAGAGCATGGTATAGTCGACTTGATTCATATCTTTGTAAAGAAGGATTTCGTCGCAGCGATAGTGAGCCAACCTTGTATGTTAAAGCGAAAGATGATGGTGATATTTTGATTGTATGTGTATATGTGGATGACATAATATACACAAGAACATCTAATGTTCTTATCAAGGAGTTTAAGAAAAGTATGATGTGTGAATTTGAGATGTCCGATTTGGGTGTGCTACATTATTTTCTCGGTCTTCAAGTTTTGCAAACAAAAGAGGGAATCTTCATCAATCAGGAGAAGTATGCATTGGAATTATTAAAGAAGTTTAATATGTTAACTTGCAAGACCTTTGTGACTCCTATGAATACAAGTGAGAAGTTAACAATGAACGATGGGACTGCAAAGGCGGATAAGACTTATTTTCGAAGATTAGTTGGTGGTTTATTGTATCTAACTCATTTGCGCCCGGATATAATGTTCCCTGTCAGCTTAGTTTCAAGATTTATGCATTGTCCCTCTGTCCATCACCTAGGAGCTGCAAAGAGGATTCTTCGATACATCCATGCTACAACTAACTATGGCATTTGGTATAAACATGTTCCTGATATGAAACTGTTTGGGTTTACTGATAGTGACTGGGCTGGTAGTGTTGATGATAGAAGAAGCATAAGTGGATTTATGTTTAGTTTTGGTTCGGGTGCTATAGCATGGAGTTCGAAGAAACAATCAACAGTTTCGCTATCATCTTCAGAAGCTGAATACATTGCAGCATCAGCAGCAGCTTGTCACGCTATTTGGATGCGACGGATTTTGGAAGACTTGCACAATAGTCAGGAAGCGGCAACAGAAATTTAGTGCGATAATATGTCTACAATTTCGATGGCGAAAAATCCCATTTTCATGGAAGAACAAAGCACATTGAACTACGACATCATTTTATTCGAGACATCATAGCTGCAGGTATGGTATCAATGAAGTACTGTTCAACAAATGATCAAGTAGCCGATGGATTTACAAGGGCTTTGTCATATTCAAAGTTTATGAAGTTCAGATCAAGTCTCAATGTTGGGAGTTTTTTCATCAAGGGAAAGTGATGAAAATTGACGCAGTCTGTTGTTGATGACTTGTTCATGGGGTTTGCTTGATTCAAGGAGAAGTTAATGTAGTAGAGTTCCTATTTTCATGCAGTAGTTGCTGTTTTCTAGGAGCACGTATTTGTTTTTATTATTAATAATGTACTTTGAGTTTGTGTATGTAATTCATTCTCCTGTTATTCAATAAAAAGCTTCTCTGTTGAATAAAAATTACCCTTCTTACTCATAGGTTGGTGGAGGTTAGAGCAGGGGGCGCAGGTGGGGTGATCGGGTGGTTACGGTGCTCGAACTGGCAGAGGCGGGCGCTGAGTTTCGGTGCTCGAAGGGTGGCAGGGGTATGCGGCTGGGACGAGCTAAGGCGGGTGAGCGAAGGGTTGCTGGAAGGATGGTAAGCTGATGCTGGTGGGGATAGGGCGGAGGTCTAGGCTGGGTCAGGCGACGGTCGTTGCGGGTAGGGAAGTGGGTGGAGGGCCAAGGTGAAGGAGGAATCTAGGTTTGGTGGCAGCAGCGGAGGGAGAGGGGAGGGATGAGATATTAAAGGAGGAGTTTAGAAAGGTTCGTGGATGTCAATGTATGAAAGTTTGTAAATATATTCACTTCAACAATTGCTAAAAGGGAAGAAATGAGGAGAAGCAGAGATGGATGGCACGTGCATATATATAAGGTAGATGCACTGCAGGAATTAAATGTAGCATTAATTAAATTAGTCTGCACACGCAATGCAGGATGGCTGAAAAGAAAAGAATGTAGGCTAAAAGAATGTAAGGGATGTTAGCAATTATGACTTCGGAGCACGGTCACAGACCACGATTTCAACCATGTAGCGTCTTGCCACAAAAGCCAATATACGAAAAAATATATACCATGGAGACCAACTCGAAGAGCAAATTCAATGATGTAATCAAATATATGCTACACCATTCGTAGCAAAATCTCATATGTCACTGCTGCTACAGCTTCGAAATTAAATGACAACAGCGATTCTAGGTAAACGAAGCTACAAAGGTAGGAATTGGACGGGACAAACTTTGATGTTTTAATCATAAATTTTTTAGATCATTCCGATGTAAAAATATTCATATTTCAAAATTTGATAATTCGTCCGAAAAAATTATGCTGACGGGGTTTCGGACGAATTTTGACACGAAACAAATTTTATTGGTTTTATTTAAATTGACGCATTTCAAATATCTAGTTTTCGTTGACAATTTTTTTAAAATAATTTTATATCGAAATCTTCGTTAAATTCATACTTAAAATGCTGAAAAATCCAGATCGTTACAAATAGACAACTCAACATCTTAAAAATTGGAATTTAATGAAGTATTTTGGTTTAGATTACCCAAAATAAAATGGCTTTAATTTGATTGTTACAGCAAAGATTTGAATTAAAATTGGAGATTTGGCTTTTGGTTTTGAAGGGGAGATGGGTTTCTTTCTTTGGTTTGCTAACTGTAAAAGTGAAAGTGTCCGTACAGGTTGAAAATGAGAAGAGTTGCTTCTCTTTTCTTTGTCCAGGTTTGATTTGTTAAGTGGGCTTGGACCTAAAGCCAATAAATTAACCAAAAGAAAAATCAATTTTATCACAAAATTCACAAATACTTTGTGTAATTAAATCAAACAACAAATTTCTCAAAGCTTCTTTACAATAAAAATTACACAAACATGCTTTCATATTTAATAAAACATTTTGCAACTAATAAAAAGATAATTTAAGTTATAAAATATTTCTATTATCAAAAACTCTTATTTTTAATAAATAACCAATTTACACAAATATTCATATAAATCACCATTTTCTTACATAATAAAATACAACAAACCATTTTGTACAAAGTTTTATATCCAAAACTTATTTCTTAAACAAAATTTCTCCTTTTTATTTATAATATACACATATTAAATCAAATATTCTTTTTAAAATCAATAAAAGAAACACTTGGCAATAATTACTAGAATTTTTGCATTTCACTAAAATAAAACCATATTTCACTCATTTTTATCTCAAACAACCAAAATAAAGTTTCCAAAACTTTATTCAACATTTTACATTTAAAATCCATTGTTTATTTAAAATAAACAATTTAAATCTCCAATTTATATTATTTCTCAGTATTAAATTATAACCACCGTTATAATTTAATATTACTGGTAATCATCAAAACCAAGGTTGTACAGACTCCCCCCTTATAAAAATTATGTCCTCGCAATTTCTAGAGAAGAGCTGTATTCAACACTATTTATTCATCAAGCAAAATAAAATAGATAGCTTGAGTTTAAAATTTCTCACTTCCAACACAGGATGATAGTAAACAAAGAAAAGATTGCTCAATAAACTCTATGGTTTGCCGAGTGTAATTACTAGGATTAGCGGACCATTGGATTATTTTGGAAAATACATCACGATTTCGAAGGCGTCTCACCTTCGAAACAAGGACATAGACAGGATGCACACAAAAGATCAATCGAGTGAGATTGATTTCACGGAAGCTTTTCGAATTGAGTCGGGAGTTAGCATAACTTTATCCTGGACTCCAATCAACAAGATAATTATCGACATGGCCTTCCGTATGTTACTTCGGAAAGAGCCACACCGACCTAAGATTGACAACAATGGAGGTAAAAAAATTCAACAAGAGGTGGTTTCTTCAAAGGCCACCAAACTCAAACGACCGCACAAATGCACGTCGTTAGACAATTGCACCAGGGCAAGATAAACACAAGGATATATATATATATATATATATATATTAATTTCAGTCAAAAATTCTTAAAGTTCAAAACTCATTATCTTCACAATCATATACTCAATTTTCAACACTTGAAAAGTTTTCAAAACTTCTTAATATATCAATGTATAAATGACTAAAAAATTCAAACTTGTATTCCCTCTTGTTTCAAAAAATTTAAATTTTCAAAAGAATTTTGTAAATCCATATCAACAATCCTTAAGATAAAAAAATTTAAAATCTTACCACTCTTTATTTTCAAACACCTAAAAACTTCAAAACAAGTTACATATTCATCATGTATAACATTATACTAAAATATCCAACGGACATTTTAATTTATAACCAAAGCATTATCTAACCTAAAATACATCATTTTAACAATAAAACATAACTATATTCAAACTCATAAATTACAATAATATAATGACATTGCCTTGCCATTGGTCTATAGTGAATGACTCTATCAATTGGCTATAGAGTTGACCAACTGATCAAAACTGCCTCGCCACTCATCCAACCATCATTATGGTTCAATGGCTGCATCATACATTCAAAATAAAATTTTAATTCTCAAACCATTTTAATTTATTTCCAAACTTAATCTCACTAAAACTCAATTTACCATGTCTATTGTCTCATCATAGCGTTTAGGAAATTTCTATCGATAACGTTGGTCAGGCATATCTACCAAAATTTCTAAAGCAGTTGATGGACAACCCAACACAAAATCATTTCCTATAAAAAGAAATACCTTTTATATAATACACAATATATTCTTTGTTTACCTCAATAAACAATCCAATTTCACATAAAAACATATCTTCAATTTGAATGCTTTGCAAATTCAAATTATTACACACTCTCAAAACAAAGAACACAAAGAGAACTCATCGAGATATTCCTAGAATACTAGATTCACCAGTTTGATGGAATAAATTGGAGTGATTATCAATCCGAACGGTATAACGAGCCACTCACAAGAGCCATACGAGTGCAGAATGCGGTAAGAGGAACGTTATCCTCCGCAACTCGTAGCTGATGAAAATTGGTGTAAGGTCAAGCTGAAGAAAGACCCTAGCACCACTTAATAGTTCAAATAAGAGATCGATAAGATATAAAGGTAAGGGTAAAATACCTTCTCGAATTAGATGATGTAACACTAATGACATATCATTACTTCGAGTGAAGTAATATCATAAAGTATATCAACAACTGAGTATCCTAAGAGGATATCTTAAAACAGGCAGGAACAACAAAATCAATTAGATCAAATTAATCGCCTCATTTTCTTAATGGACATCCTTATGGGAGGATAATCGAAAAGCTAAGAACTGGGAATGAGGTCAATACAATACTCGATTGTCTTATTGGGTGAAAAACCCGAAATAGACTCACAGAAATCAACAAAGTCATAACAACTGGAATTTCGAGATACATCATCATCATCTCGAAACTCAAGAGAAAATAAAGATACTTCGGAATCATCATCAACATTTCAAAGACAAGAAATAACAAATCAACCGAATTAGGGTACCTAAATATAGGATCCTTCCAGAACATAGGATTGGACTTAATAATAAGCAAGCCAATCTACCCCAAAATCATTCCAAACTCAAGATAAAAAATAGTGTGCAAATTCGCATGGAAAGAAAACTACAAGGAACAACCTCAAAATTCTCATACATCATGCCAAGTATTGCAGATCCCCTCCATAGGATTCGTAATCCTCAAAGAAGTAATAAGACAAGAACATCCAATAGCATCAACAAATTCCTCCGATATAGATGAGTGTCAAGCACCCGTATTAAAGAGGACTCAAATAGAACAATCACAATTAGGGTTTCACCTAGGGTGAGATATCATCAATTCAATTATGGAATACTACGGAATAAAAAGTATTCTTAGACATATTCCAAACTTATATCTACCACAAAGGACACGAAAAGGCTAAGGACACAATGATTAAAGGATTTGTAAGACTTTTACCAAACTTGGATGTATCGTAATATATGTTTCTATTCTGTATTTATCATATTTTTTCTGAACTCAACTCTGATACCAAGTTGTGATGCCCCACCCCGAGACCCACATTAACAAAGAGTACTACTAGGTAATATTGTCTATGAATGCAGAGAATAGGGCTGGAGCAACCATCTATAGCTTTTTTTAAAACATCTATTAAATACGTCTATTAATGCTCTAAAATTTCCTTTTCTTTCTTAAGTGGATCGACATATCCCAATGAATGCTTAATACAAAACTATAGTGGCTAACGGATCTATCAGAACAAAATACAACAACA
Organism: Allium cepa; assembly: GCA_030765085.1. Lineage (NCBI taxonomy): Eukaryota > Viridiplantae > Streptophyta > Magnoliopsida > Asparagales > Amaryllidaceae > Allium > Allium cepa. Next base: position 401,715,767 of record CM060932.1, read on the forward strand.
GAATGTACAACACATCACAGAACAGCAAATAAACAGATATATATACATATACGCTGAATGATACATCATAAGTGGTTTGACGACCATATATATTCAACCATTCAAAAAAATACATATCAGAGTCAAGCAAAAGGCTACAACTACATAAAAAGAGAACAAGCAGATAACCAGGCGGTAGCATCAAAGTAAAGTCCAATAACTAGAATCTGACCTGAAACAACTCGGTCTGACCCGAGTGTAAAATACACGGGTCAGTCTAGCTAAAACATCAAGTTAATAAGGATAAATGATAATATGAAGCATAAGGTAATAGGGGTGATAATTCTTCTCGAATGAGAAGAAATAATAAAATAAAACAAGACCATAACTCAAGTGAACTAATATCACTTAAGTATATAAAACATCAAAGGAGATAAACTCTACAATAATAATCAACTAAGAGTAATAAATGCCTTATATCATCGGCATAATCCCAAAAGTGACTAAAATGGTTTCTCTAAATCATAACTCCAAATCACAGATCTCGCCAATATGGCAAGCACAAATATGTTCTCAAAAGAAACTCAAAACTCAATTATGCCTCATCTTATCAGCACATATATAAATCTCGAAATGCCACAGGATAGCAATAAAAATCATAATATATATAGAACTCGACTAAGAGTTCGAAACTCTGAATGTAATCACCATATAATCAATACTATAGCACTCAGGCTAACTAAATAACTCAACAAAGGCTACTATGTTCAATATATATATATATATATATATATATGTATATATATATATATATATAACCAAAGTTCTAGAAATCATCACAATGAAATCTAGAAAACCTCAATAGAAGAAATATGACCCAACAGCCCAATAAAAGCCCAACAGCTATAAATGAATAATGGACCCAACGGCCCAAGTATAGCCCAATAGCTATATATAAAGAGAGGACTAACAGCCCATTTGTAGCTACAAATAAAGAAAGGACCGAATAGTCCAATGAAAGCCCAACAGCTATAAATGAAGAAAGGACACAACAGCCCCATCTATGGCTCAACAGGCTGTCAAGTACTATGTAAAAGAGACCCCCGGCCTCATTGAGGACCCAATAGTCCATATTTAGCCAACAACTATAAATATAAGTATATGTAAATGTAGCAATATCTCATTAATGTGTCACAAACTCTCCGATAGGAACCTAAAAAGTGTTAACGTGCATCCCATACCTCACGTTCTCAATTAACGGTTTACTAACCACTAGCCAATGCCACATTAGAAAACATCATCAAATCATGAAACTCATAACTTGCCTCATTTCATCGGTAAGTGTAAAAGACATCGTGATGGTTCTCCTTGACCAAACTCCAAAGATAGGAGATCTCAACCTCAAAGTTCGCCATAGAATGGCAATCACAAGTACTAACCCAAAGGTCTAGAACTTCAATAGCTTCGAACGAACAAGTCCGGTGCTTGAATGGAAAATCCCGTGCTCGATCAAAGAGAAACATTGAAAATTCTCAAAAATTAACATTCGAATTCAACTCAAAAACGATTCAATTTGAATCCCAAATTCACCAAAATCTTTGGCTAGCCTATTGATAGGTATAATGGCCTTAAAGATCATTCAAAAATATCACACAAACTAGCAATAGAAATGAGCAAAAGGAGCTAGAATTAACACGAGACAAGAGAAAAGTGCTTAGGCAAAAAGTGCTCCCCAGGTTGACCTACAGGTCGACCTAGGCGTCCACCCTTGAAGGACATAGGTCGACCTTAGGGTCGAAAAGGTTGACCTATGTGGTCTCTGGGTCGACCTGTATGTCGACCTAGGTGGTCTTGTGGTCGACCTTTGCAACCGAATTTCTACAGCCGTTTTTCATGCTACGAATTAATTTTCAAGCCCAGTTTCCACATAGCAAATGAAAAGAATACGCCATGAAATTTTTCAAGCATACACTGCAACATATGCACTATCAATAGGAAATATTCCGACAGCAATTTGAGGCCAAAATCAAAAGTTATTGACATGCAAAGTAGGAACCAGAACGGTTTATTTCATAGAGAAGAACCAAACACAGGAAACGATATACAGAACAAAATTTTTGCACAGATTTGGCTTTGCATTGCTTCATTTCAGCTAGAATATGTGAGTTTAGTACTCACCTTGCGATTTTTGGAAGCAAACATTGATTTACTGCTGAATGATGGAAGCTTGGGGCAAGAAATGGCTTCAACAACTTGAAAATGAAACTCACAGAGACATGCAAACACAGATTCACAATTATAGACAACTCAACATCATAAATGTTGGAATTTGGTAAAGTATTTTGGTTTAGAGATAGATTACCTGAAACAAAATGGCTTTAATTTGATTGTTACAGCAAAAGTTTGAATTAAAATTGGAGATTTGGCTTTTGGTTTTGAAGAGGAGTTGGGTTTCTTTCTTTGGTTTGCTTATTGTAAAACTGAAAGTGTTCATACAGGTTGAAAATGAGAAGAGATACTTCTCTATTCTTTGTCCGGTTTTGATTTGTTAAGTGGGCTTGGAACTGAAGCTAATAAATTAACCAAAAGAAAAATCAATTTTATCACAAAATTCACAAATACTCTATGTAATTAAATCAAACATCAAATTTCTCAAAGCTTCTTTATAATAAAAATTACACAAATATGCTTCCATGTTTAATAAAAAATTCTGCAACTAATAAAAAGATAATTTTAGTTATAAAAATATTTTTATTATCAAAAACTCTTATTTTTAAATAAATAACCAATTTACACAAATATTCAGATAAATCACCATTTTTAACTTCAAAAATCATACAAAAATTATTTTCTTGCATAATAAAATATTACAAACCATTTTGAACTCAGTTTTACATCTAAAACTTATTTTTTAACAAAATTTATCCTTTTTATTTATAATATACACATATTAAAGCAAAAATTTCTTTTTAAAATCAATAAAAGAAACACTTGGCAATAATTACTAAAATTATTACATTTCACTAAAATAAAACCATATTTCACTCATTTTTATCTCAAATAACCAGAATAAAGTTTCCAAAACTTTATTTCAACATTTTACATTTAAAATCCATTGTTTATTTAAAATAAACAATTTAAAATCTCCAATTTATATTATTTCTCAATATTAAATTATAACCACCGTTACAATTTCATATTATAGGTAATCACCAAAACCAGGGTTCTTACCCATAATGACAAACATATACATAGATAAAGTCTTTCCAAAATAGATTACAATTTACTCACCGTAAAGCTTTCCTAATCTTGTAATGATTTAGAACTTGAAAAGCTTCACAACTCCAAAAAGTAACCCAAAAATAGGTCTTGCTCTCGGCTTTTTCACCAATTTACTCTCGGAATTTCGAAAAGTAATCAACAGAAATTGTTTTGGAAATTCTTTACTCTATGATTTCAAAAAAATAATCATTCGATTTGGATCATTTTTGAGAAAGTTATGATCTAAAGAAGAGGTGGTATTTTCGGCCTTCAAAACTTAGGTCCGAAAATGAGTCTTAAAGACAAGCATTTTTGACATAGCCAGACTAAAAACTTGAGGAAGTAATCAACATAAATGTTATAGCCACTGGATTTATATATGGTTTAAAGAAAAGAATTCATGATTTGGACCAGAAAGCTTGAACTAATGGCCGAAGGAAGTAGGATGAAAATGGGGATGATTTTGAGTGGATTTTGAACAAGTTTTCTAAGGATTTCATTTTTTCTTTCTTTCTATTTTTCTTATTCTTATCTTAAGGATAAAATAAGAATCCATGAAAAACTTTAACAAGGAAGAAGAAGAAGAAAATGGAAGCATGGAGAAAAGAAAAGGAATATGTGGGTATATATGGGCAAAATGAATTAAATATTATAACTTAGCATAATTATATCTAGTCACATCACAAAATTTTATAATATATATATATATATATATATTTGTTTAGTCATATCATTTTCTTTTATATATATAATTATTATATTTAGTCGCATCACTTTATATATATAATATTATGTTTAGTCACATCACTTTCTTATATATATATATATAAGTTAAATTATTAATTAAAGTTAAGAAGTGGCAAAGGATAATGATGGTTAATGATTACAATAAGATATGATAATACATAATATATATATATATATATATATAACCTAAGATGTGACAATACTTATATATATATAAGTTTATTATTTTTAAAACTAAGTCTTGTCACATCACTTACTAATCCAAATTAACATATGACAATTTATTTCTAGGTGTATTATTATTTAGTTTATGAACTCTTATATATATGTGTATATGGTTCATAAAGACGAACAATATTCCCGACAACTTTCTAGTGTCGAAAGGTTGAAATTTTGGAAAACGTTCTTCGGTCACATTTTGTATTTTTCTATAAACTATTTATCTTGGTAAACAAATTTTGAAAATGAATTTATCATCATTATTAATTTATTAAAATGAGTTTATTTTCATTATAAAACCTACATATTGAATTTTTAAAATTAAATAAATACTCGCTAATCAAAGCAGTGAAATTCTGAGTTGTTACAACCAAAATTAATAATTGATTTAAAAATCTATTTTAATTATAAAATATATAAATAAAATATTAGAATAGTTTCGAAATTTTGTTGAAAAAATTATATTGAAATTTTCTTTCATTAATATTTTTTATTAATTTTATTAAATATTTAAAATTAAAAAACACTACCTTTTATCGTAAGTATTATAGTAGGCATTTATTTATTTTATATACTATATAAAAATATATATTTATTTTATATACTATATATATATCATTTAAGTATACTTATATATATACACTTATTACTATGTTATTTATAAGATATATACATATAAAATATAAGATTATATATTTAAGATAATTGATTTTGATTGTGAATTTTCAGTAAAATAAATAAACAAAATTTTAATATAATTTTAAATAATTTCAACCGTATACATATACATATTTATATAAATAAATGTTATGAAATTCCATATACTTTTACTCATTTATATATTTATAAATAATTTCAATCTAATATATATATATATATATATATATATATATACACATGCAATAATTTAAATACATAAATAAAGTATTTAAGCATACATTTGGATGATATATTTATATGCTAACTAAGCTAACATGTCTGTTGTGGTGTAAATCATAGCACTTATATATGGGCATATTATACCTTGCACGGATTACTATATGACCAATGCACTCACACATATACTCATGCGTATAATACATGTGTGTGTGTGTGTGTTATAATATTAATTAATTAATATAAATCTATATTATAGATATGAATAAAATAATAATTTTATTTGAAAGGAAATTTAGAAATATTCTAAATAAACTAGACTTCATATGCCTAACAAAGAGCCAAAATGAATTTTTTTAAATTCATTCATTACTTCCGCTGCGGAATGGCCCAATTCCGGCAATGGTATTAGAGCCTAATGGCCTATGCAATCTAAATTAGTCATGTTATGGTTAACTAATTAAATTTACAACCTAGATAGTAGGGTATCTAGAAGGCAGTGTCGAAGGAATGGGTATGGTAATCAAGTACTCTACCTGTAACATCCCTGTTTTTAAATCAAATTTTAATTGGTAATTAAATTAATTTTTTTGAACTAAATTATGAATATGTTGGTAAATTAATTTGGAAAATTTCCATAATAAATATAGATGTGTGTTTATTTATTTGAAAGAGATTTTTAAATAAAGGATTTGATTTGGAAATCTAAATATTTTATAAATAGACTATGAGTAGAATGAATTATATATTTATAAAAAGATATTAGTTTGTTTATTCATTTATAAATACAAATTGATTGTAAATTGAATTGAATTTGAATTTCAAAAATAAATATTTTGAAACAAAAATTGAATTTGAAGAATCTATAATATTAAATTAATTTGTTTCCTAATTCTAATATATATACATTATGATTTGGAAATGATATTTTTAATTTGATATAAATAATTTTCGAAAGGCTGTTTAAAGGTTAAAATATAATATATATATATTATTAGTGTATAATTATGTTTTAAAATCAATTTCCTTAAAAGTTATAAATATATATATAAAGAAATGCATTGATTTAAAGTAATAGAAAATGTATTACATAAACACATGTAAATATATTATATAATTCATACAAATATAAGTAATTTATAATAGCATAAAGGGTTTATAATTTGTAAATTAAATCAAGTAAGGGTTTAAACATAACTTTAATGATATTAACAAGTGTATAAAAATTAGAACATGCATTTACAAGTGTAGGCTTGATAGAAATTGTAATTAACAAGTGTCATGTTTTCTCTTATTTTTAAATAGTTAATAAAAATAAAATCAAGATTTTATATACATCATTACCCTCTCCTTTCTCATTTCTTTGATAATACCAAAATTAAAATATGGTAACAAAAAAAATGATTCAATCTAGAAAAGCACAAACTTGAAAACCAGAAACTAAATAAACATCTGATTCAACTTTCACTTCTTAAAATTTTTCAATTAAGTAAAGGTCAAACTCAAAAGAAGGCAATTAAATAAACAATTTTTAAACCAGAACCTGTTTTCAAGTTCAATCTGAAGCAAAACAAAGTTTCTGATCAAAACACAAACTAGAGAAACAAATTCAACCCGGAAGCAAAGCAATTCAAAGTCCTCAACCTGAATCAAAGCAACTCAAAAAGATCCAGATCATCTTAATCATTTCCAGCTTTTCAGTTTCAAATTGCCTTCCAATTACAAGATCAAAACCTGGTTCTCTGTTTAAAATCTTCAAGTGAGCAAATATATTAAACCTATTCAAAACTGATGCTTGTGATTTATACTTGAGGTGAAGTGATGAAATATGATTGTGTGAAATGTCCTGCATGAAAGTATACATGTGTTTTGGTATGTATATACATATGCAATTCACTGTGCATGTTTGTGTTAGGCGAGTATTGCCTCTGTTTTGTGTAACAGGCTAAAAATTTAATCTAAGTAATTTCAGATTTCCTCACTTAATCAAATTTAGGATATAATTATAAAAGGGAATATACTTGTACTAATGAAATACCATTTTAAAAAATAATTTCGAGTGAAATCATTAAGTGTTTCTCTGGTAACATTGAATTATACAGTAAGGACAATTATATCAGGAAATTCAAATAACGCAATTTTAAGTTTCACGTATATAATTCGGATTGTATTAAAAAATGATGATTTTTGATAGTCGAATTATAAATTTTAAGCTTGAAAATTGGGCGAAGTGAACGAAAAACACAAAAACGTCAATTTCTGATGATCAACGAGCAATTGAGCCACGGGCTTGATGTCAGAGGAGGTCTGGGTGATGAAGTTTATGGGAAAAATGTTCGCTATTTTTTTAAATGATCGTAGAAGATGATCGAAGTGGTTATAGGGTTTAAGGACCCAATTTGATTGATGTTTTTCATCGTGCTCGTGTAACGCCGATAGTGGATCGAAAGAGGTCGGTGTGGGTTGAATCGATGCATCAGGGTGTTGCAAAGCTTTGGACATGGTGGCGAGTTCACCAGTGGGGGGAGGCAATGGCCAGAGATGGTTTATCGATCGGATATTGTTCCAGTTAGGTACTTAACTACCTCGTTTTCGATAGAAGAAGTCAATTGAAGTTTTTGGGAGTCTGGGTCGTCGACGAGGTCGATGGCGACTTGTGGGTGGTTGCGGCAAAGATCAGTGGTGGTGAGGTCGACGTGCAAGGTGTACGGTGCATGTTTGTATCTGATGATTGTTTGAGAGGTTTGGGAACGATATGAAGAAGATTGAACTCGAGAAAATGGAAGATGGGTTCGAGTTTGACTTCGGGCATTCGTGTGAGTTTTAGCAATGTAACAGGTTTAAACTTTAAAACAAAACCAAGTAAAAGAAAAAAGAAGAAGAGGAAGTGAGTGGCTCGGGATTTAACTCAGGAAGATGATGTTTTTGCTCGATGCTTGGTTCGAGTAGTTTTTTAATTCTAGAGAAATCAGGTACAGGTTTAAAAACAAATTTGGTGCAAGGTTTAAAAACAAAGGAAACCAAGTTTTTAATTAAAAGTAAAGTATTTCTCAAGTTTTCTCAATCAAGTTTCAAAACTAAAATTTTAAATTCAAATGTGATTTGAAAGTAATTTGATTTGGTATTGAAAATAACCTTTTATTAGGTTTATTATTAATTGAATCTCTAAGTGATTTTCAAATGTAATTTAATGATGTAATTAATTTAAGGGATGATTACTTAATGAAATTAACGGTTAATTAATTAATTAATGTGATAAATTAATTAATGTGATTAATTAATGGATAATGATTTTAATTAATAATTAAAGGTTAATTACCTTAATGTAATCGAAGGTTGATTAATTAAAATAAGTAATTAAGGGGTAATTACATAATGAAATTAATTAAAATTAATTAAAGGTTAATTAATTAAAGGTTAGTTAATGAGTCAAATTGATTAATCAAGTGATTAAAGAATAATTAATTAAGGATAATTAATTTGAGTGATTAATTAATTAAGGTAATTAATTTGAGGATAATTAATTAATTAAAGATTAAGTAATGAAAGTAATTAATGATAATCACTTATTATAATTAATTAATGGTAATTATTTAAGGGTTAATTAATTTATATAATTAATTAAGGATAACTAATTTATGGGTAATTAAATAATTAGGGGTTAATTATTTAACGATTAAAGATTGATTCATTTATTAATTAAGGTTAATTAATTAATAATTTTAGGTTAATTAATTTATTATTTAAGGTTAATTAATAAATGATTAAAGGATAATGAATTAAATGGTTTGTAATTAATTAATATTTATTAAGCAGGATTAGTAGTTTATTCATAAGTAATTAATCTGATTTAAATTAATCAGATAATTGATTGATCTTACTTATGAATGTTTGGTTTGCATTGAATACCTTGAATTGTTTGATATCTCTGCTATGTAATGCTTTGTGATATGAATTGTTTTGATTGAGCTGTGACGAATGTAATTTATTTTATCTGTGATGAATTTATATTATTTCTCTGTAAATTAGTGAATGAAGATAAGCGTCATTGATTATACCGCTTATCAATATTGATATGTTTGAATCTGCAATGATTGATGATGTTGCACTATTGTGTAAAACCCTTGGACTATACTATACATACACAAATATGGATTTCACGGGAAATCGGTTAAGTCACAGACATTTGAATTTAATGAAATGGTTTTAAAGTTGAATTTTGAATCCAAATCTTTTTGGAAATGGAATTGGATTGAATATGAGAAGCTTTTGAAAGAAAATTTGAAATTGAAATTTAGTCTGAATAATATTTATATTTTAAGTTTTGAAATCGTTTTGGAAATTTGCTTTGAAAGGTTTATACAAGTTATATAACGAATATATATGGTTTTAAACCATCTTTAAAGTATTTTAAAAGGTATTATTCTAGGAATTTAAATTTTACTCTAGTTTATACTTTAAAGGGTATAACTTGTGCATATTTGATCAAATTTTTCCGAAATGAAAACCTTTGTTTTTCGAATAGTAATAGCTTTCATATAAAGAAAGGATTTTCTACTTATGTTGAAAGGATGTCAAGTTTGAATGAAAATAGTTTTAAAAGCTATGAATGAATCTTTGTTAGAGATTTGATTAGTAAATCAAATTTTAGAAGTGAATTTGTTTTTATAAGTTATGAATAAATCTTTCTTAAAGATTTAGTAAATCATGTTTTGAGTTAAAGTGAATTCTAAATATGGATCTTTTGTGAAAAAATTATGAATGAATCTTTGTGAAAGATTGTTGAACTTGGTTTTGAAATTGAAGAGAATCTTAAAGGCGTATCTTTTGAATAAAAGATTTGAAAGGGAAATAGTTTTGAAAACTATAAATGAATCTTTGTGAAAGATTGGTGAACTTTGTGAAGTGAATCTTTTTTTGTTTAAAGATTTGAAAATGGTAATGTGTTTAAACCATTTGAAGAAAAGTTTTTGGGCTTTAAATTGTGACTTAACTAAAATCCCAATATCCATATGATTTTTAAATTAAGCGCTCACTACTCGGTTTAGCTGGAAGAGGACTTTATGTCGTATAACCCTTTCCGAATAGTGGTACGACGATATGGATAGCATTTGAAGGCCGATGGTGAAGACCGGGTATTTTCGAGAACGAAAGGATTACCCGTCGAATATCTCCGCACCGAGTCGCGCCGATATAAAGATCTCCATATGTAATGGGGAGTCCGATCAAGATTGTGAATACCCGGGTTGCAGGGGCTTCTTTTGAAGTGCCTTCGATTCTGCTCGAACCCGGAACAGACTTGTATGGATGTGTGTCTGACGTTACACCTTGAGATGTAAAGCTGGTTTCTATCAAATACATTTCTGTTTAGTGGCGGAGAATTTATTCACTTAGCTGAACACCCTTCTCTGAGACGTACGGGCTCAGAGGTTACGTAGTCGACATTTGCTAGTGATACATTCCCAATTTGGTAATGTGGCATATGAAGTGTTGCTGATCATTTGTTGTTGTGTAAAGCGTATATTTGTGGATGTGACCTGTCGGACCTGACAATCTGGAATGATCGAAACATAAATTGTTGCAGCAAGGTTATTTGGGGGTAGCGCCCCCTGAGGGTATGTCATTTCCTTCTGGATAAAAGGTGATATCATGGTATGGAGCCCAGATATTTCACCTATGTGCTTGCTGCAAACTTATTGCTTTGTGGTTGTTGGTTGAGAGGAGCCTCGGATAAAGGTCGGTAACGACCGGGGGAGGGGGGGTGGCATACTCATGTCAGTAGTTACGTAGTTACAAAGGTAACTCGACCATATGTTGGCAGAGATCCGGTTAGGTTCTCGGGGGCGTCCCTCCAAGGGCGTTCCATTCGGTGTAGGAAGTTCCTTTTCCTGATCATTGTTGGAAATCCAATCATTCAATACGCGCCTTGTATGGTTTTAGTTATATAGCCTGTCATTTACTTATGGTGATCACCACTGTTTAGACGGTAGCTATAGTAGGCACAACATAATGGTTGTATGCTGGCTAAGATTAATATTATACTTTTGAAAGGTTTTCTACACTATGCACTAATAATAATATCAAAAGTTTTTTGCGTATCAAGCATGTTTGAGTGTCATAAGGAGAAATCTCCTCCAAGTGTGCGCTTGCATTATGTGTGTGGCGGGAGGCCTTATGGCAGTTTCTTTTTCCAAAAAGCATTGCGGATTTCAATCTTAAATTCTTTTGTTGTTTGTTTTTATTTAAAACTGTTTTTGTTTGCTCACACCAGTCCCATGACTAACCTGGCGTTTATTGTTCCCTTTCTAAACTCTAGGTGCCTACAATTTTCCATACGGACAGTCTAGAGTTAGATTTTCAGATAATCAGCAAGTAGATATAGATTCAGTAGCCTTCAGCTTTCTTGTTGGAAATCTTCTGAAGTCTTTGGTTTGGCGATCGCATTTGGATCGAATTTGCTTCATTCAGCATGATAGTTTTTTAGGTTTGAGCTTTTGGTTTGGAGACCTTGGGGCTTTGGCAATGGAGTCGCAATATGTTGGATTCTTGCTTTCTTACTTGGAAATTCTATTGAAGACATTCTTTCCACTGTAACTTGTGTCTCTGATAATATTGATAAATTCTTGTTGTATCATTGTTGTAATCAACTGTTGTATATCAATGATATGTTCATTTTTCTTCTGCTGTATTGTTATATTTAATGTGTTATAAGCTCCAGCGAATCAAATTTTAATGTTTGAATCTAAGGCATTCGAATACGAGTGAAGTATGGATGTTGATTTTCGAACGCGAAAATTCGGGTCGTCACATTTGGTATCAGAGCTAAAGGTTGAACTTTAGCTTTTGGAGTATAACACATTAGGTAACTCATTAGAGATAGGTTGAAGTATACCCTAGAATGAGTATATTCCTAAGGTATCCGTCCAAACGCCTCAGTAAATTTTCTTACTATCCATTGATAGTGAGTATGAGTGCAAGAAGAGGACAAGGTAAGGGACAGGGAAATACCACTACAAATGGTTAATACTCTGCAACAACAAGGAAACAACTTATCCATCAATCTCTTCTAATCATCATCCGAATCTTTGATTGCTTCATGGCAGCTCGAGAGAGAAGCTTTGGTGTGATGATGGCCCTACGAATCGTGTAGATAAGTCCTTTGTCGTATTTTCTTCATCGGTTTCCTATCAGCTTTCCATTTTAAAATTTAATGAATTTATCTATTTAAAATAAATAGATGAATAGAATATGAAGATTTGTATCGATAAAAGATTTCGGTCAAAACCAATTTGGAAATTTTGTTGTAATTTCTTGTGTGGATCCAAGTGTGAAGAGGGACAAACGGGTGTATACTTTGGGCTATTCCGACCTAAGTTGAGTATCCATTTGTTTATTTTATTGGGTTTCGATATATTCTACGAGTGGTTAGTTATCCTTCGAACTAACCAATGCCCCTGCATATATCGTAGATCGGATGATCCGAGTATATTTTATGAAATATCGAATGAGATCATTCTCATATGTATTGCTGCTATTCTGATTTAGGAAGCCAAATGTAGAATTGATATTCAGTTTGATCTGATGAGTCGATTCTCTATCTTTGTGTATCCATCTTTGTTGTCTCCCTGTCTAGCAAATTTCGAGGATGAAATTTTCTTAAGGAGGGAATTTGTAACATCCCTGTTTTTAAATCAAATTTAAATTGGCCATTGAATTATTATTTTTGAATTAAATTGTGAATTTATTGTAAATTAATTTGGAAATTTCCAGAATAAATGAAGATGAGTGTTTATTTGTATGAAAGAGATTTTTGAATAAAGGATTTGATTTGGAAATCTAAATATTTTATAAATAGTCTGTGAGTGGAATGAATTATATATTTATAAAAAGATATTAGTTTATTTATTCATTAATAAATACAAATGTAACAACCCGAAATTTTCGAACCCGAAAATCCCAGATAGTTAGGAAGAAAGAAGAAAGAGATAGAAGAAATAAAAGAACAGAAAACACCAGCATTTCACATTCGCAGCGGATAAAATATAATAAATAGATAATAACTATTTACAAATAATATTATGCCTATCAATTTTATTTTAATACATCAGAGTTTCACAATTATACAGACACTGAATATACATAATTACCATGCCTCAGATATACAATAATATTATACAGCGGAAGCACTCCATATGTTCTTTCCATCCAGCTCGACTCCTGAGCTCCAGAACGTTCTTACCTGAAATCTGTAATACTCGGTCTGACCCGAGCATTACATCAAAGTAACACCCGGGTCAGGCTGGAAATCAGCGTGAGTAAACCCATCTAATATGGAATACAAAAGTATGCAACTTATATAAATCCGAGGTATTTATATCAATTTATAACTTCACAAGTTGTTTCACACATCAATTTCTATGTGCCATAACTTAGCTCATATGGTCTGATTCACCTAAATCATTCCATTTCACCCTATTGATTTCACGTACCAATTTGTAAAGAATCGAAGTGGTTTCGGGTATTAACTAATACCCGACTCTAGTCTCTTCGAATTCAATTCATCATAACACAAATTATTCAAGTGAAATGCAATTCAACTTTAAATTAAAGATGCCACCTTTACTCAGCAATTCATCATTGATAAATAACCACATTACTATTGTCCACCCAAACACATCATATCACGAACCATTTCATATCAGGGGTATCAATCAATTCAGGGCATTTAAACAATCACTTAATCATACATAAGCAAGGTAAACCAATCACACCATCCCGAATAAATCTAATTAACCATAATTGAATTAAATCAATTACCTTTAAGTCCTGCTTATTAATTAATTACAACCTAATTGATTTACCATCCCATGATCATTCCTCTTTAATTACATTAAGATTATCATCATTATCTCATTACTTCCATTAAGTAATCATTCTTAACCACATTCCATGAATGATTATCCTTAATTTATTGCATCCATTAATCAACCCCAATTACTCATAAACAGTAGTTACCCCTCTGTAATTACTTACTTAAGTAATTTACCCCTTACTTAATTATTAATCATCTTTGATTAATTACTCCAAGTAATTTATCCTTAATTACTTCTACTAAGTAATTACCCTTTAATTACTTCCCATTAATTAATTCCTTTTAGTTTATTACATCCTGTAATTGTGAATTTCTTCACTAAATCTCATCAAGTATTTATATTTAATTAATCTGCAAGAGATTACCTTTAATTAATCAACAGATTAATTTCAACCAGGTAATCCATCCCTTAATTACCCTTAAACCCAGTTAATAAACCTTAATTGCAGATTAATTATTCCTTAACCATTAATTTGACAAACCTTAATTATTGATTATACAACTTAATTACAAATTAAGTATTCCTTAGTTACCAATTAATTAAACATTAATCATTGGTTAATTAAATTACTTAACTACTTATCTATTAACCATTCATAAATTAACTTAAGTAGTTAATTACAAATTTATTTATCAATTAATCATTAATTAACTAATCCCTAATTATGATTATAAAGTAATTATCCTTAGTTACCTTTTTTAAAAATAATTAATTAATTACTTACTTACTATTCAACGTAATAAACATTAAAAGAATATTCTTTAACTTTGGAAATCGATTTATTATTAACTACACAGCTTAATATGAATTTATTTATACTCAACTTAAATTAATTACTAAATTAAAATAATAAGTGTTAAAAACATCGTTAAGCATTAATTAAGATAATTAAACCTGTATTAAGTTTTTAAAACTGTTAAGCACTTATAAATTTTACAGTGTTAAAACTGTTGAACCCAAGTTTATTTAACTTCCTCTTTTTTTTTATAATATAGCAGTTTGAAGTAAAACCCGAGGCTTCCCCTTGTTTTAACTCGAGTGGTACTTCGAGTTTCAACCCGTTTTTTTCTGAGTCGCCTCTCTCCCTCTCGTAACTCTTCTTCTTCTCCTCTTTTTTTTCTTTCTCTTTGAAGTTTGAGTTTTACCTAAGTTATAAATTCACTCATCAGGCTACTCATTCGAACTAACCCGAAGTTTACACCAGAATTCACGAGGCAACACACGCGCAACTCCTCGTCTCCACTGCTTCGAGTCAACACCACAAATCACATTAGTACGTCCCAAGACGAGGTTTTCTTCTCAAACAACCATCAACACCTGACATTCAGACGTGCACAGTGCACGTGTACGGTGGTCCGGTCTTCGCTGTTACCCTGCCAACGACACCTCCAAGTCGACAGTCATCTCGTCATCATGTAAGAACCCCCAGATAGATGCAAACATCAACTAACCGAAATCTAACAATCTGATGACGACAGAGACTACAACCAAACTGACAAAACCATATCGCTACGACGATCACGGCAGCTGGAAACTCCGACCATCCTTCCAGAGAAGCACCATACCTCCACGCCCTGATTCCTAACCTTGTGATCAACTCGATGCAATAATTGGGACGAAATCACCTCGCCATTAGCCGCGACCGAAACACTTCCAAAAACCCTTGATTTACCTCGTTCCATCATCTCTTACAGTAGAAAATTTATTTAACAATTTTCCCAACATCATTAATCACCAAGCTAGCTTTGATCGAAAATTCAACATTCAAGATTAGTTCGATTACTAAAAATTGGTAAAAATGCATTTTCTGACTAACTATCAACTGCTCTTAGCTTACTCAACTAAAAATCTCCATTTAAGTCTTAAAAATCCTATTTTCATACGTTGATTCAATATATGTAATTGAATTAACAATTCATGACATTCGAATTTTACCTATGTTTAAAATTTCCCTGTAAAATCAATTTTCCAGATGCTATATATCCCTACCCTACTTAAAACTATTTTTAGATCTTAATTCAGGCATAAGCAAACTCGTTTTGTTTTAACTATAAGTCTATTAGTAATTAAATGGAGATGTATTGAATTTTCTTGGTATTATTTTTATTTTCTTTCCACCCTGTAACTGTAACAGAAAAGAAAACACACACAGTACAAACATGTAGATATATACAGAGTTACACACCTGAAGAAAATATATAAGCAAAACCCAATGTTATTCATGAATCATATTCAAAGATTTTAGATTATTCTTAGATCCTGAAATAAATGGGTCAACTCACCTGCAAGCTTGCTGAGCAAACAACACTCTGCTGTTATGAAAACTTGTAGTTGGAACTGCCCTGGAATACTTTCTGTTCTCCTTTTTTTGTTTTGAACTTGAGTTTAAGCTTTAAAAAAAAGAAGATGTTTGTTTTCTTATTCTCTGGTTTTTTCTAAATTGTTACTGACCGAACTCAAATAGGAGATGCATACATATATAGAATATACCAGGTAACAGGATGTAATAAGGAAGGTGCTATCTGGTTCAGCTTCTTTGTTAAGCTTTGATCAGATTTTTTAATATTTTGAATTGACCTATTTTAGGCTAAGATGATGGCAATTAAATGCATGGTTTCCTCATATGTTTACATATTATTATTACAATTTGCTGTATAAAGGTATTTGTATATAAAAGTACACCTTGTAATTAAATATATAGCTTGAGTAAGAAGATTTATTTTATCAACTACTAGCTTTCAAATGTACAACAAATGTTTGTATTTATTAACTTCTAGTTTGAATAATGTTTGTCTGGTTTACTTATCTTTGGTCTTGTTTCATTCTATACTTTGTGCTTATTTATTTATATTTGTATTTCAACTATCAACAATTAAATTGGATTCATAGGTTTGACTTATATTTTATATTGATAGAATTAGATTTTTAATTTAAACATTATCGTTCATATGTATTTATCTATCAAATGTTAACAATGTAAAGCATTTTAATTCAATTTTATAAGAAAGATTTTATTGTAAATATTATTAAGAGATTTTATTTTAAATTTCCAGAATCCAATTTACTTTTCAAAATACAAATTTATATAAACAAATGGCAATTATTCCGAAAGTCATATTCATTTTAAAATGATAAGTTTAATTTTTATTTAAATTAGATTAAATATCTATTAAAATAATAGGGCCAAAATCCAGGGTCGTCACAACAAATTGATTGTAAATTTAATTGAATTGAATTTGAATTTCAAAAATAAATATTTTGAAAGATAAATTGAATGTGAAGAATCTATAATATTAAATTAATTCGTTTCCTTATTCTAATATATATACATTGTGATTTGAAATGATATTTTTAATTTGATATAAATAATTTTCAAAAGGTTATTTAAAGGTTAAAATCTAATTTATATATATATAAATATATTATTAGTGTATAATTAAGTTTTAAAATCAATTTCCTTAAAAGTTATAAATATATGTATAAAGAAATGCATTGATTTAAAGTAATAGAAAATGTATTACATAAATACATGTAAATATATTATATAATTCATACAAATATAAGTAGTTTATAACAACATAAAGGGTTTAAAACATAATTTGTAAATTAAATCAAGTAAGGGTTTAAACATAACTTTAATGATATTAACAAGTGTATAAAAATTATAACATGCATTTACAAGTGTAGGCTTAATATAAATTGTGATTAACAAGTGTCATGTTTTCTCTTATTTTTAAATAAATAACAAAAATGAAATCAAGATTTTATATACATCATTACCCTCTCCTTTCTCATTTCTTTGATAATATCAAAATTAAAATCTGGTAACAAAAGAAAATGATTCAAACCAGAAAAGCACAAACTTGAAAACCAGAAACTAAATAAACATCTCATTTAACTTCCACTTCTTAAAATTCTTCTATTAAGTAAAGATCAAACTCAAAAGAAGGCAATTAAATAAACAATTTTTAAACCAGAACCTGTTTTCAAGTTCAATCTGAAGCAAAACAAAGTTTCTGATCAAAACACAAACCAGAGAAACAAATTCAACCTGGAAGCAAAGCAATTCAACGTCTTCAACCTGAATCAAAGAAACTCAAAAAGATCCAGATCATCTTAATCATTTCCAGCATTTCACTTTCAAATTGCCTTCCACTTACAAGATTAAAACCTGGTTCGCTGTTTCAAATCTTTAGGTGAGCAAATATATTAAACCCATTTAAAAATGATGCTTGTGATTTATACTTTAAGTGAAGTGATGAAATATGATTGTGTGAAATGTCCTGCATGAAAGTATACATGTGTTTTGGTATGTATATACATATGCAATTCACTGTGCATGTTTGTAGTTAGGTGGGTATTGCCTCTGTTTTGTGTAACAGGCTAAAAATTTGATCTAAGTAATTTCATATTTCCTCACCTAATCAAATTTAGGATATAATCATAAAAGGGAATATATTTGTATGAATGAAATACCATTTTTAAAAATAATTTCGAGTGAAATCATTAAGTGTTTCTCTGGTAACATTGAATTATACGGTAAGGACAATTATATCAGGAAATTCAAATAATATAATTTTAAGTTTCATGTATATAATTAGGATTGTGTTCAAAAATAATGATTTTTGATAGTCTAATTATAAATTTTAAGTTTGTAAATTGGGGGAAGTGAACGAAAAACACAAAAACATCGATTTCTGATGATCAACGAGCAATTGAGCCTCAGGCTTGATGTCAGAGGAGGTTTGGGTGATGAAGTTTATGGGAAAAATGTTCGCTATTTTTTTAAATGATCGTGGAAGATGATCGAAGTGGTTATAGGGTTTAAGAACCCATATTGATTGATGTTGTTCATCTTGCTCATGTAACATCGATGGTGGATCGGAAGAGGTCGGTGTGGGTTGAATCGATGCATCAGTGTGTTGCGAAGCTTTGGACGTGGTAGCGAGTTCGCCTTGTGGTGGGAGACGATGGCCAAAGATGGTTTATCGATCGAATATTGTTCTAGTTAGGTGCTTAACTACCTCGTTTTCGATAGAAGAAGTCAATTGAAGTTTTTGGGAGTCTGGGTCGTCGGCGAGGTCGATGGCTACTTGTGGGTGGTTGCGGCGATGATCAGTGGTGGTTAGGTCGATGTGCATGGTGCACGGTGCACATTTGTATCTGATGATTGTTTGAGTGGTTTGGGAACGATATGAAGAAGATTGAATTCGGGAAAATGGAAGATGGGTTCGAGTTTGACTTCGAGCATTCTCGTGAGTTTTAGCAATGTAACAGGTTTAAACTTTAAAACAAAACCAAGTAAAAGAAAAAACAAGAAGAGAAAGTGAGTGGCTCGGTATTTAACTCAGGAAGATGATGTTTTTGCTCGGTGCTTGGTTCGAGTAGTTTTTTAATTCTAGAGAAATCAAGTACAGGTTTAAAAACAAATTTGGTACCAGGTTTAAAAACAAATTTGGTACCAGGTTTAAAAACAAAGGAAACCAAGTTTTTAATTAAAAGTAAAGTATTTCTCAAGTTTTCTCAATCAAATTTCAAAACTAAAATTTTGAATTCAAATGTGATTTGAACGTAATTTGATTTGGTTTTGAAAATAACTTTTTATTAGGTTAATTATTAATTAAATCTCTATGTGATTTTCAAATGTAATTTAATGATGTAATTAATTTAAGGGATGATTACTTAATGAAATTAACGGTTAATTTCATTAATTAATGTGATAAATTAATGGATAATGATTTTAGTTAATAATTAAAGGTTAATTGCCTTAATGTAATTAAAGGTTAATTAATTAAAATAAGTAACTAAGGGGTAATTACTTAATGAAATTAATTAAAATTAATTAAAGGTTAATTGTTTAAAGGTTGGTTAATGATTAAAATTGATTAATCAAGTGGTTAAAGAATAATTAATTAAGCATGATTAATTTGAGTGATTAATTAATTAAGGTAATTAATTTGAGGATAATTAATTAATTAAAGATTAAGTAATGAAAGTGATTAGGGATAATCACTTATTATAATTAATTAAATGGTAATTAATTAAGGGTTAATTAATTTGTATAGTTAATTAAGGATAACTAATTAAAGGATAATTAAGTAATTAGGGGTTAATTATTTAACGATTAAAGATTGATTCATTCATTAATTAAGGTTAATTAATATTTTAAGGTTAATTAATTTATTATAAGGTTAATTAATAAATGATTAAAGGATAATGAATTAAAATGGTTTGTAATTAATTAATATTAATTAACCAGGATTAGTAGTTTCTTCGTAAGTAATTAATCTTATTTAAATTAATCAGATAATTGATTGATCGTACTTATGAATGTTTGGTTTGCATTGAATACCTTGAATTGTTTGATATCTATGCTATGTGATGCTTTGTGATATGAATTGTTTTGATTGAGCTGTGATGAATGTAATTTATTTTATCTGTGATGAATTTATATTATTTCTCTATAAATCTGTGAATGAAGATAAGCATTATAGATTATACCGCTTATCGATAATGATATGATTGAATCTGCAATGATTGATGATGTTGCATTATTGTGTAAAACCCTTGGACTACACTATACACACACAAATATGGATTTCATGGGAAATCGGTTAAGTCACAGATATTTGAATTTAATGAAATGGTTTTAAAGTTGAATTTTGAATCCAAATGGTTTTGAAAATGGAATTGGTTTGAATATGAGAAGCTTTTGAAAGAAAGTTTGAAATTTAGTCTGAATAATATATATATTTTAAGTTTTGAAATCGTTTTGGAAATTTGTTTTGAAAGGTTTATACAAGTTATATAATGAATTTATATGGTTTTAAACCATCTTTAAAGTATTTTAAAAGGTATTATTCTAGGAATTTAAATTTTACTCTAGTTTATACTTTAAAGGATATAACTTGTGCATATTTGATCAGATTTTTCCGAAACGAAAACCTTTGTTTTTCGAATAGTAATAGCTTTCACATAAAGAAAGGATTTCCAATTTATATTGAAAGGATGTCAAGTTTGAATGAAAATAGTTTTAAAAGCTATGAATGAATCTTTGTTAGAGACTTCATTAGTAAATCAAATTTTGGAAAGGAATTTGTTTTTAAAAGCTATGAATAAATCTTTCTTAAAGATTTAGTAAATCTTGTTTTGAATTAAAGTGAATTCTATCTTTTGTGAAAATATTATGAATGAATCTTTGTGAAAGATTGTTGAACTTGGTTTTAAAATTGAAGAGAATCTTAAAGGTGTATCTTTTGAATAAAAGATTTGAAAGGGAAATAGTTTTGAAAATTATAAATGAATCTTTGTGAAAGATTGGTGAACTTTGTGAAGTGAATCTTTTTGTGTTTAAAGATTTGAAAATGGTAATGTGTTTAAACCATTTGAAGAAATTTTTTTGGGCTTTAAGTTGTGACTTAACTAAGATCCTAATATCCATACGCTTTTTAAATTAAGCACTCACTATTCGGCTCAGCCGCGAGAGGACTTTATGCCATATAACCCATACCGAATAGTTATACGACGATATGGATAGCATTTGAAGGCCGATGGTGAAGACCGGGTATTTTCGAGAATGAAAGGATTACTCGTCGAATGTCTCTGCACTGAGTCGCGCCAGTATAGAGATCTCCATATGTGATGAGGAGCCCGATCGGGATTGTGAATACTCGGATTGCAAGGGCTTCTTTTGAAGTGTCTTCGATTCTGTTCGAACTCGGAACAGACTTGTATGGATGTGTGTCCGACGTTACACCTTGAGATATAAAGCTGGTTTCTATCAAATACATTTTTGTTTGGTGGCGGAGAATTTATTCTCTTAGCTTAACACCCTTCTCTATGACGTACAAGCTCAGAGGTTATGTAGTTGATATTTACTAGTGATACATTCCCAATTTGGTAATGTGGCATATGAAGTGCTGATGATCACTTGTTGATCAAAGCATGACTTTTGTGTAAAGCGTTGCTTTGTCGGTGTGACCTCGTCGGACCTCACAACCCGGAATGGTCGAAACAAGAATCGTTGTAGCAAGGTCATTTGAAGGTTGCGCCCCCTAAGGGTATGTCATTTCCTATTAGATAAAAGGTGGTATCGTGGTATGGAGCCCGGATATTTTACCTATGTGGTTGCTGCAAACTTATTGCTTTGCGGTTGTTGGTTGAGAGGCGCCTCGGATAAAGGTCGGTAACGACCGGGGAGTGGCATACGCGTGTCAGTAGTTACCTAGTTACAAAGGTAACCTGGCCTTGTGTTGGCAAAGATCCGGTTTGGTTCTCGGGGGGCGTCCCTCCAGAGGTGTTCCATTCAGTGAAGGAAGTTCCTTTGTCTGACCCATTGTTGGAAAGCCAATCATCCAATACGCGCCTTGTACAGTTTTAGTTGTATAACCTGCCATTTATTTATGGTGGTCACCACAGTTTAGATGGTAGCTATAGTAGGCATACAATAATGGTTGTATGTTGGCTAAGATTAATATTATACTTTCAAAAGGTTTTCTGCACTATGCACTAATAATAATATCAAAAGGTTTTTGCGTATCAAGCATGTTTGAGTGTCATAAGGAGAAATCTCCTCCAAGTGTGCGCTTGCATTGTGTGTGTGGCGGGAGGCCTTACGGCAGTTTCATTTTCCAAAAAGCATTGCTGATTTCAATCTTAAATTCTTTTGTTGTTTGTTTTTATTTAAAACTGTTTTTGTTTGCTCACAACAGTTCCATGACTGACCTTGAGTTTATTGTTCCCTTTCTAAACTCTGGGTGCCCACAGTTTTCCACACGGGCAACCTAGAGTTAGATATTCAGATAATCAGCTAGTAGATATAGATTTAGTAGCCTTCAGCTTTCTTGTTGGAAATCTTCTGAAGTCTTTGGTTTGGCGACCTCATTAGGACCGAGTTTTCTTCATTCGGCATGATAGTTTTTTGAGTTTGAGCTTTTGGTTTGGAGACTTTGGGGCTTTGGCAATGGAGTCGCAATATGTTGGATTCTCGCTTTCTCACTTGGGAATTCTATTGAAGACATTCTTTCCGCTGTATCTTGTATCTCTGATAATATTGATAAATTCTTGTTGTATCATTGTTGTAATCAACTGTTGTATATTAATGATATGTTCAATTTTCTTCCGTTGTGTTGTTATGCTTAATGTTATAAGCTCCGGCGAATCGGATTTTATCGTATGAATCTGGGGCATTCGAATACGAGTGAAGTATGGATGTCGATTTTCGAACGCGAAAATTCAGGTCGTAACACTACCCTACCTAGCTACCTACTTGGCCCAAATAGATATGTAAGCCCAAAGGCCGCCCCTAACAGAAAAGGTCCAATTTGAATTAAGGCCTTGGAACAATTTTCAAAATTGTTTAAAAAATAAAAAAATAAGATTTTAAATTTAATAGTTAAATTTAAAATTTAGTACATACATATTATAAATGTTATAATATAATAAAAAATTTCAAAATGTTGGAAAATTAGTATAAATTAGTTTCAAAACTTTTTTATAAATAGGTTTAATAAAATATATTAATTAAATAGGTTGATTAACTAATAAATATACATAAATTATATATTATGATACATGTTATATTGTTTAAAATGTTATATTAACATAAGTATGCATGTATGTATATAAATGAATTTCGACTATAACATAAATTTAATTTAAAAAAATTATTTAAATAAATTAATTAATAGGTTAATTAATTAAATAATATAAACATATATATAATATATGTGTTATACTATAAAAGTTTTAATATATAATAAATGTTTAATATAAATGTTATATTAGCGTAATATAAAAATTTATTAAAATGTTAATTAATTAAAATTAAATAACTAATATTTAATTATTATAATATTATACTAAGATTAGTATATAAGTAATATGATATAAAAGTTATAAAAAATAAAACTCATATAATATGAATGTAAAATTAAAGGTGGAAGATTAGAAAATCCATAATAAACTTAAGGAATAAATAAATACGTAAATGTACGTATACCGTGATTTTTAATGTATGCTACAATTGAATCACGAGATTATTTCAAAAGAAATATATTATTCCACGAGTCGATATCACTTTATATAGTATATTGAAGATTATGAATCTTTAATATAATGTTGTCCTTTACCATACATATATTAATAAATTACTTGCATACTCCTTAGTTGTTGAGAAAACTCAAGCTAGGGATGCTATGTGTAGTATTATTAAAATATTGAATAGACGAGGTAAGATAACTATATGTATTTATTGAACAAACTCAAGGTACATATACTACACTTATGATATCGTGATATGGTAAGTACTGGCGAATAATTTCGTTTTGGTTTGTTGAGCAAACTTACGGTTGAAGTGAAACTAGGACAAGGTACCAAGGGTTAGGACTTATAAACGATATAACTAGTAATAATTATCCATAGTCCGTGGAGATATGACTTGTTGAGCAAACTCTGGGTCAGAATTCTAAAATGGATGAGTCCTAGCACCCACCAGTGAATTCGAAAGGCTTCTATGTTTCTACTTAGGGTTTGGAGAAACATAAAAGAATAATGGTAGCCTTATTAGAAAAATCAAATTATAACATTTAACATTTTTAACACTGTAATAACATATGCTATATAATGTTATAATTATCTACATTGATAATTTTTTGCATTTAATACGATTGATAAAATGTTTATCAATTAAAATATACAAATTGAAATTAATTGAAGATTGGCAAATAGAAATATAATATACATATACACATACTCTTACTATTAAATGCTTACTGCATGTTAAAGTTCAACACCTATGCAGGCGCTTGATTTTACGACTACTAAATACGTTCATGATTTGGTTGCTTACGTGTTTATTTGGTCAAGACCGTGTAGTGCATTCTATGAGTTCCAAACTCAAGAGAAATATAAGACTATGGATATTTCATCCATATACAATCGCATATAAATGTTATATGATAAACAATCACAATTTTTAATGTATGATATTTCGATGAAATTAGTTCATCCGAAATAAACAAATAAACTATAGTTCAAGATATTCAATTTGATTAATTACAGTAAAGATCATATTTTATTAGATGTGAAACAAAACCAAAATTACAATATAGATCTAAGAACCTGATCGTTGAAATGTCAGTTTGATCAATTTATGTAAGATACATTATATTTGATGTCCTTAGATGTTAAAGATGATCAAGTCCATTTGTGTAAAGAGTTCGTTATGATATTATAATAAAGGACTTCTTTTGAATGATATGACCATTTAGAAAAGAATATCAATCTCCAAGAGTAGATGTGATTTAAGGTCAATAGGGATGAACAGAGTGAATAGTCACTTCGGCTTCCTAAAAAAACATTAGAATCAAGAATTGTAATACTAATAATTGATTCTTAATGTTGGAATAAGAAATACGATTTCTATTCTGAAATGTAATTTCATACAGAAAATTATTTTCTATGAGATTTATTTGTTTGAGTTCAAAATATTTGATCAAAGAACTCTCCATTGTAAACTAGTTGTAGTATATGAAATAAACACTCTATATTAAGTGAATGATGGACCTCCAAATTCAGTATGCTATTAAAGTAATAGCGGAAATAGTGGGAGATTGTCATGTAACACTTATTGATTGCACAAGTTATGATTTTGTTGTTAAACTTACCGCACATTATTTATGAAATAATAACTATTCCTTGTTGATCACTAAAGTATAAATATAGTTTTATTTCAACGAGAATATTATGCATATTTGTTAAGAAATGAAACTGTAATAGATTTATTTTGATGCATTGGAAAATAAGAAATATCTAAAATTATTTATAATTACTTTGGAATTCTAGGCTAAGCCGTAGTGTTGAAAAATAATTATCATATGATTATGGGTCATATAATGATAGTTAATTATATCCCAAACAATTAAGTGCTATGCACCCATTAAGTGTGACTGTCAAAAGAGTTAATTAACTTTAGGATTGATACATATATATACATGTAATCGTAAGTCTATTAATGCCAAAACGGTCTCATGTACTTCATCATATTCGCCGATGAGTTATCGCTGACATGGACCTGTGTATTTAATACGCATGTATAAGTTTATGATAAGCTCATAGAATATCAAATGGAAGTAAATAAAATAACATGCGATAGAAATTATTCGATTTGATTGAATGGGTGAGTATATAGGAAAGAATTCTGTATGGACCTAATATGAATAAAGATTCAGTCTCATAGGTAACTTCTTCCTATAATACATAATGATGTATTAATAAGGAGTAATCGAACATTGTTGGACAAATCACGATTAATGATGAGTGAAGTTGAGTTAAGTTCTTTCTATAAGGTGTGTACTTAAGAGTAGTGCATATGGTTTAAATTAATACCATCCAAAGAATATTTACACAACCATATAAGATAAGGGTTAATAAAAAATTCCTACATGTCCTAGGCCAAGGAGTTGGTAGGTTGTGCGAGTCAAAAGACTGCACGTAACAATAGTACGTAAGGGATCTTATATGAATCGTCCTAAGAGAATTTTGAAAAAGATAGTCAGTAGATGAGTAATTTATGTTGTGAACATAAATACATTATGAACTAATGCAAAATCTATTTTATATAAAGCAATTCATAAAATGTTTATGAATGCCCACCTCGTTGCACTAAGAAACAACCATTGTTTCAAGAAATACCAACTTTGTAGCAAAGGAATTTGCTTAAGAAATTATTGGTATAAAATGAATTTGGATACGATCAAATGATAAAACCGATTACAAGGATTGAAATGAAATTGACCGAACCTAAATGAACACAAATACATTATAACATTTAATGAGTATTCTTGCACATTAAAGAGAAACTATGAGTTTATTTTTAAGGTCAAGAATAAATAATCCTCGGTTGTTTAATTAAACCATTAAGATTATTGAGTCTATGATATGGTACGATGCATGAATCCAAAATAGATTCCAAGTACATTATAAAAATATGATTTTGATAGTTTTATTCAAAGAGATATGATCCATAGGCTGCAAATGTATATTTAAGAGAAAGGTAAATGCAGTTGGAATATAGTGATCCGCATTAAAAAGGATAAAATCATAAATTTCAATAGTTGAAATTAATATAATAGATTCACCATTCGATGTGCTAAAGTTGGTTTGGATTTTACTCACAAAATCATCACATGGTAAGACTTTATGTTTTGGTATATATGTGTCGAAATAGAAAATTCTAAATAATTATTTAGAGTAAATTGTTTACACAGAATAATAATGTGTCTCAAACTCAGTGGGAGCAACATTGAGTTTGTGAGTTTTGGATATGATTCTAGAACTGGTACAAAAGTGTAATTAGACAAGTATTAAAATTAAACAAATGTTTTGATAGAAATATCAAATAGTTTGATCGCGAATCAAAATGCAGTGGGAGTGTGTGCTAATAAGAAAAAAGGTTAAAAGGTATATAAATATTTCTATACCATAAGTAAACAATACAATGCTAATTGTTAATGATGTACTCATGTTAAAATAAGCTTTATTTATTTTAATATTCGACATTGGATTTGCAAATGATCTCCTTACAGATAGTATAAAGGATATCGGGAAGGTTCTAGACAATATGCAAATTAAAATGTTTAATAAGGAACATGTGAAATGGATTCTTTATGCATTGGAAATAGGAATTAGCATACATGTTTTGTTGTCTACAATATCATGATTTGTTAATGTATCTGATACATGAAGCAAATATCAAACTGAAATTCAAGGTCACTAAATGGTAGTTTGAAGTGTTCTCATGTATTTATGAATATTGGAGAATTGTTTACAAAAACAACAAACTCTTTATGAAGGAGTAATCAGACTCAAACTTCATAAGTGATATTGAGTATGGCATGTCCATATCAAATTTATATTCAAAACTTGGTTAATAAGCATTAAGTTGGAAATGTTCAAAATTGAAGACTATGGCTAACTCAATATAAAGCTAAGTATGTCGCCTTGAATAGCGCCATGGTGAAAGCAATGTATATATAACAAATGCATGAATTTATAACTCAGTAAGTGATGAGAATCACATAACTTCGTTATACGATAATAATGTCGTTGTATAGTTTATAACAGAACTTAGAGCTCACTAGAAGTCAGGGACATACTCCGAATTGTTCCATATGATAAAACCAATTATTAGCATCGGGGAAAGTTGATTGTGGAGTAGATAATTCACTGAGAGACTGACTCGATTTGTTTTGAGGAAACTGATTAGAGAAGTTGAAATATGATTCCATAATTGACTCCAAGTGCAAGTGAGATATTGAGAGAGTTAAGGGTATGCCCTAGAGGCAACTATGTAATTTGTTATATATATCTAACTCGATGACCGCTCTTGTTCAAAATAAAAGGTATTTTTTTCTATTATATACTTGATATAATGTGTTGTGTTAATTAATTAATTTAATTAAAAGTATATTTAATAGACTATCATTAATGGTATGTTTTGTGATAGTAGTTACAAAGTGTTGTAACCATGAGTAATTTATCATAATGAAATTAAACATACTGTTTTAAATATTTCTTGTCAAGATGTATCGAGATAGGATACCGATGCTCCATTGAGACTACATATGTAACGCTCTCTAAATGTTGGGCAGTGTATTATTCATGACTGATGGAAACACCAAGGGGATACATACTAATAGTTATTGGATAACTATGGAATGACTCACTTGATAGTTTTCCATTGATTAATATAACTATGGTCAAACAGAAAATATCGATGTGAAAATTTGACACAGTTCTCTTGACTTAAGGATATCGTTGATCTACATTATGGAAGCTCCACTTTGATTGTAGATAAATCATGGCATACGTCCATCGCAAGACTATAGTTGAGTTGAGTGGAAATATTAGAAGCGAAACACTTTTCAAGAGAGGGTTCGTCTCCTTAATTATATGAGGTTTGTATCATGGTTAACTGAAATCAACTCAATGTCAAAGTAATTGGCCAGAGCATTTCGATTAGTAATAATCATCCCTACTAAACCAAGGACTTTGTTTTTGGATTATATATTTGAATATGGACAATATTTGAATTTTGACCATCACCAAATTCCATAAGTCTAAAGTGATAGTTTTGACAATGAGAATTGGTGTAAATAAATGTCACAATCGGGTAATATTTGACAAAGTAAAATTGAATTTTACCAAAACCAAGTATAAATTTGGCCAAAATGTCGCACCACCTGCTATGTGATGTGTGAAAAATAATATTTCAATTGTTCAATATTAATCGCTTATCAAATTTACACCTAACGGGTCATACAATCGAAACGTAGATACTTCTTTAATTAAATGATTTAATTAATTTGTAATTGTTATAAATTAATTAATATTTATGAAATATTAATTATAAAATATTATTTTCATCATTAACTATGTTTATAATGGTTATA
This sequence comes from Allium cepa, assembly GCA_030765085.1. Lineage (NCBI taxonomy): Eukaryota > Viridiplantae > Streptophyta > Magnoliopsida > Asparagales > Amaryllidaceae > Allium > Allium cepa. The sequence goes on from CM060932.1 coordinate 401,745,174, forward strand.
AATATATTAATCTATATTTGATATTGATACTCGTTAAAATTTAATTTAAATGCAATATAATTTGTTCGGGCTTTAAATGGGTTAGACGCCCATATAAGGTCTACTGTGTTTGGTCATGATAGAGCATGATGGGTATAGCCATATGATAGCAAAAAGGGGCTTGATTTGACAAGAGAAAGGAAGAGAATAGCTAAGAGAGAAAAGTGGATTTGGATCTTAACTTATCTCTTCACACTCTCCTCTATATAAGGGTCATTTCCCTCACTCATTCGAAACTTTTATTAGCCTCCATTATCATTTATCTGTGGCCAAAATTATACTCCATCTCCCCTTCCATTTCTAAATCTCAAATCAAATAAAACTATTGTTATTTGATAGTAGGTAGTCATCGGTTCAGTAGCTAGCACGTTGTTGGATTGGAAACTAGTTCAAGGAGTTGACCTCATCGTTTCGAGGTGTACTAATAGGCTTTGGCAATAAGGAAAATTTTGATTTACAATTATATAATAATATTTAGAAAATTTATGTATCATATTAGATTTTGTTAGTTGGATGATGATTCTATTCTATCGATATATTGTTATATTCAGAATGGTTGATTGTTCGTATACATGTATATAATTAATTTTTTATCTATATGCCTTTGACAATCACGACTCAAAATTAAAAACATTTATTTTTTATTTTAATTAACTGATGTACATTATTTAATCATACTAGCTTCATAATTCAAATATTAATTTTTACAGTATAAAGGCAAATTAATATATACATAAATATTGAAATTGAAAAAAAGTTTTGATGAGCATTATAATAGGCATATATTTATTTTATATACTTTATATATATATATTTCATTTAAATATACTTATATTTGTTATTGAATTATTTATAAGGTATATCTTATACTTTATTTATTTGAAAAAAATGATGTTGATTTCGAATTTTTAGTATGTTTAATAAATAAATTTTAATATAATTTATTATAATTTAAAATATATACATATACATGTTTATATAAATATATATTATGAATTTCATTCCTTTCAAAAAGAAATTATGAATTTCATATATATATATATGTATATATATATAATTTCAAACTAATGTATATTTATACACACACATACACAAAATACTTTGAATACGTAAATAAAATGCATACATTTAAACAATATATCTATACACTAGATGTGCTAACATGTCGGTTGCAGTGTAAATCCCAACATTTATATATGGGCATGTTATACTTTGCTTAGATTACTATGTGACATATATACACACATATACACATGTATATGATACATGTGTGTATATATTATAATATCAATTACTTAATATAAAACCATATTATAGATATGAATAAAATAATAATTTTATTTAAAAGAAAATGGATTTTTTTTTGAAATTCACTCGTTACTCCCGTTGCAGGCTGACCCAGTTTCAACATGGATGTAAGTTCAGTAGAGTTACACAATAGAAGTATGCCCTTCACCTATAAGCTACCAAGAGTTGTATATGCTTACTACTATTGTAGGACATCACCAACCATGAGACCATGGGAAGGGAACATGGGTTGTGCATGGGTGGGGGAAAATATACCAAGGGTTCGCCTCAGATTGGAAGTATTAAATGACTCAATACTTTTATGGAAATAGAGTCTACTTCATTTCCAATAAGAGGTATTAAGTAACTAAAAGGGGAAATTTTCTTGAATTACATTAGGTTAGTCTAAACGGGATGTCAGCTAAAGAAATGAGTGGTTGGTATTTTTCTTGGGCCGGTATTTATAGTATGGCTGGCATATAGGCCCTAACCACTAATGGTCACAAAGAGCTGTAGCAAAGACTTAGGTTATTCACAACTGATTTCACTTCCTACTAGTGTAGAATCCGTATGAGATATACACAAACCTTAAAGTTAGATGAATAGATGTTTATTTGTCGAAGGTGGGCTAGTTAACCCTTAGATAAGTTTTTGAGATGCGTTAACATTACGGCAGTTAAATTATAAATTATAGAGCCATATATAGGCGTCATCGGTTTTCGTAGGTTGGACTGATTGACTAGCATTTACGTTGCGGATGGCGTGCTTTAGGGAATGAGGTATTAAATGGTTGTTAGGTGAAACGACCCGCAAATCCGTACCCCTTGAGTTAACACTATTCTACCATATCAACTCAAGATGTACAGAAATACGAACCATTTTGGTTGAAGAAGAAGAGGTAGAAGAAGGAAATAGAAATCAACAACAGAATCTAACCATCGCAGCAGAATAAAGTATAATATGTAATAAATGGCCTTTACTCAAAATCAAATATCTTTGTTTATATATTACATCATCATAGTACATCAATCACAAATTCAACATACAAATGAATACATAGCAACTCAACACAGCGGAAAATGTATAAACAAGTACGAGAGTAAGTATCGTCGTCCAGCTCGTCTCCTGAGCTCCACAGCATCATATCCTGTATTCTATAATACTCGATCTGACCCGAGCATTACAGTTAAATAATACCCGAGTCAGTCTGGAATACCAGCGTGAGAAAATCACACCAATTGATTATTAAAGTTTCAAAAATCCTTTGGAAACAAAAGCATCTCGTAAGACCACGCCACAAATAAACATGTCGGGTTTTTACCTTACGATAGCTAAAACAATTTTTATAGAAATCCTCTGATATTATAATAGGGTCTATATACAAATACTTATAAAATAGCCGAAATTGTTACATGATTAAATTCCAGCTACTAGCCACAGAGTGGGTAATACAAACAAAACTCGTACAAGGCTCGTAGGTAGAATGGATTTCCAACCAATGACTAGGCACTGGGGTACCACCTGTCACAGTACGGGGCCTAGATCACCGTACCGAGGAGTACGCCCGCTCCCCTGCAGCACAAGGCCGAGACTACCCCTTACTGGATAATCCCGAGTGAGATCACCCCGCGGTTGGGATCAGCAACCGCCCACTAAGCCGAAATAAAAAGGGACATCTAGACTGGAATGACCTCACCCTGCTTGGGTGCTACCCACCTAGCCTTGCTGCATAACCCCTGATTTTCAGTCATTCCCATTTGATGAGGCTTGAGGCTAAGCGTTACCTTTAAGAACAATATCCCTTAGAATGCCCATCGTCCACCTGATGATGTTTCGTAAGCATTCATCCATACAAGTCTGTCCCGGGTTCGAACGGTACCGAAGGCACTAGTCCTACTACATCCATTTTGGAAATATCCTCAGGATTAGTAGCGATTAGCCCTTGCACTTCACTGCTCCATCTTCAAATCCAAAATCGTTTTCACGAAACTTACAAACCAGATCGAAGCGGTTTTTGAAAAATTAATCTCGATCTCGGTCTCTTCGAAACGATCAACGTATTTGGCCAATATTGATAGTCGGTTGTTTAACTATCAATTGATATTCACAAACAACCATCACACAATAAATAATTTCCCAAATTATTTATCTCAAAAATATCTTCACATGACATATTTTTACTTTTCAAATTCCTTTGAAAACAGTTTCAAAACTATCTGCCTTTCTCAGAATAAATTCCCAGTATTTCTATTTCCACTGGAATCACCAAGCACAAAACTTTTGATTTTTAAAATAATTTAAAACACTTTACTTTTAAAAATATACTTTAAAACATTCGAGTTAAAATTAATTTAATATTTTGTTAATAATATACTATAAGAATATTTGAAAATAAGGTTACTTAATAAAATATAAAACTAGTTTCTACTTTTTAAAAACAAAATGCTAAGTTACTTCTTAATAATTACTGCTGAAATAGAAATAAATAAAATACTTACTTTAGACTTTAAATATTAGAAATAATAAATTTTAAAAAACTTTCTTTCTTTAAAAACAACTTAAAAACATTTAATTTATATTTAAAAAATTTACTTTTAAAGACATGTACTTGGCTATCCAGATAATATTCCAACTTCAATCACTTAAATCAATTTTCCCAAATTGATTTCCAATTTATTTTATTTGAAATAAATTCTTTTACTTATCAGTTCATTTCCAAATTCAGTAGTTATGGATTTTATTATTATCTTTTCCCATTTCTTCTTTACTCTTTCAATAATTCAAATCTTAAATTCTAAATAAATGTTTGTTCTTCTAAATTGATAATACTGCATTTTAAAATTCATTAACTTTCTATTTATTCAAATATTCCTCTCCATTCTCAGGATTCATTTATTGAAATTTAAAGTCACTTATTACTCTCCCAAGTCATTCTTAAATTTATTCTATAATTATTTTACTTACAATTTCACTTCTTTTATTTTCATAAAAAAAATCAAATTTATATATTTTTGGTAATTCATTATAACCAATTATATCAACCAAGCCATAGCATTCAATATTTCCACATAATTCATTACAGGATATCAAATATTCAGAACAGAGAATATTAAATAATTAAATAAAGTCGAGGAGTCCAGTTGGATCCCTCCAACCTGCTTTCCCTGCATCCACAGACGTTAGCATCACATAATATGCCGATTTCAAATAATACTATACTATATCACATCACTCAATTCAACCATACAATCAATTTTTTTTTATAAATTTAATCATTTAAATTTAAATTTAAACTGAGTGAGATTAACTCACCTTTGATTTTGCATTTGCCATTCACTCCAATATTCCCATGGTTTCCTCGACTTTTGACCTTGAATAAAATATTATATGATTTATTAATATTTGGATTGATCGAGCAACTCTATTATTATTTGTTCCTTAAATTTAAACCTTGTATAAATATTTATACCATTTATAAATAGTTGAACTAATCGAACAATTTATCCCATTTTAAACATTACTTAACTAATGATTTAATTTAAACAAACAATTTAAATTGTAAACTAAATTTCCTTTTTAAAGATCTTTTATTAACCAAGATAACGTTTCTTTCCTCCAAATCCATTATTTAAAATAACTAGCAGGTTGAAATAGGTAGGTGTATATTTGTTTATTTATTTGGAATTATAATTATAGAAACCAAATTCCAAACCTAATTTCTTATGTAATTCTTCAACATTTAAAATTACTGTTTCTTTTCCAGCTTTATCTCTATAAATAAATTTTCTGTTTTTCCCAAGGTTTTGTATTAAAATAGAACTGTTGCATATATTCTACTGTAAAGAAAATTCTATTTTAACAATATATATATCTTTCGTCTGTTCTAATTTTTCTAATCTATTTACAGATATGTATATAATACATTTATACCTTCCTTTATAATAAACAAAACATAATTTTTCTTTACTATAATTATTATTTTTCTGAAACAGCATATACCAGAAAACTGTATGAATCCAGCATATACCCACAACCCTAATCCCTTGCGAAAACCCTAGCTCGTCGCCTCTGCAATCGAGCCTTGTCGAAACAGCGCCATGCTCACGAATCCTTACACGATTCCTTATATTCCCTCTGCTATGAATGCAAGCCCTAGCCACCGCAAATCCCTACCTCGTCACCACCCTAGGTCGCGCGCGTAGCCGCGTCAGCAACTACCGCACACGCGTACAGAGGAGGCGCAACCCCAAACCCTAGTTCGAAGCTCCAAACTTGCGCTCGAATTAGAAGATGGGCACGATGATTTGAAGAGGTTCTACAATTCGGCCATTAATTTTTTTTTTAAAGCCGAGGGTTTAGATCCTGCCCAATTTTAATTCGATTTTACTGACAAACGAATGGAATTAGTGCTTAAAGGAAGAGAGAGGATTTTATTTTATTTCTATTACTTGTTTCGGTTTGAACAGATGAGGATGGAAGTAAGTTGCGTGATTTAATGAAGTAAAAGAATAAAGGGTGGCGTGCTTCAGAAGGTAAGCTACAGTATTCAGATATGAAAAGTAAAAGTTCTGATGTGAAATGTATTTGACTGGTCAAGCTATACAATATGTATATCTTATTTAAATTCAATTTGTCTTAATATAAATTTCAACGTGTTTATACATCGTATGCTCACACAACAGCTTCAATCACTACAAAATATGAAATCCGGTAATAATTTAATATTACGGATCCAACAGAACTGGTTTCGTCAAATTCCGAGACTGTGCCTCGGACTGCTATTTTTAAATTCAATTTAAACGATATTAATTTTAAAACTGAACAAACCACTGTTAATTTCAATTCTATTACTTCTATTATCTTCAATGTTATCAATATCAATTTTATAAGCCTTCAAATTATTTTTAACAAGCTTAAAACTTCAAATTTCATATTTCACCCAATCCCAAATTATTTAATTTAATAATTTAATCATCAAATAAATTGTGATATTTGAAATTTAAGTTAAAATTACTCTATTGAATATTTTAAATCAATTAAATATTCCGATTTTAAATGCTCAAAAATTCCGGGTCGTTACATTCCTCCCCCCTTAAAAGAATTTCGTCCCCGAAATTACTAGTTAGGAAGAATGGTCCAATGCCCGTTTACTTTTCCTCAAAACCAAACAATTCAACATCCAACCACCTATCTTCTATAAAAGACTATTGTCATTCTTATTAACTTCCCAAACCTTTCCCTAGTTTCAGACTATACCATTTGTTTAACCATTCAAGTTTCAATTTAAAACCAAATTTTGAATTCTCAAAATTTTCTCAAAATTTTTCTAACTCTCTAAATTTCCGAAAAATTTCGCCAGCGTCTCCTTTGCGCGGCTAGCTCGGTACAACTACAAAATGGCTCTACGGCCTCTCAAATCCAAAAAGAAAACAAAACGCCAAGTGGCTATATCCAAAAAACCCAATCAAATTCCATACCAAACTTAAATACTTACCTTTTTATCGAGCATTTCAAAATTTATCTTTTGAAATCAAATCCAACTTTCTTTTCCATTTATAATACCTGCATATCCTGCTTAGCACTAATATCCAATCACAATATCCTAAAACATTTTATCGACTTCCTCACAAAATGTCAATATTTACTCATTCAAATATCAACTTAGAATATATTTGTAATATAAATTTCCAATCAAGAATTCACCATTCCTTTCTTAAGTTAGTATAAGTATTTTATATGTTTCTTATATTTATTTTCATCTTCCACTTTAGTTTATATCCATTCCTATTCAAATTGATTCTTCCATTTCCATACGAATTCAGTTTATCTTTAACTCTAAATATTGAATTTTATTTTCCATTTATAACTAATTTATGTCATTATTTTAAATTAGTTTCATTTACTAACTTATTACAATTTCCAATTTTAAACCGTTATGTCGTTAACAAAATTTTCCAAAATTTTCAAAAATTTTCTAACACCCAAAATTTCTAGAAAATTTTGGCAGAGTCTCCTTTGTACGGAGGAGCTTTTGCAATTTGACAAAAGAGATAAATATATATACATCGACCCACACTGTCGGAAAAACCAAAAACAGTTCATATTTCCTATTTTTATTGCGTAGGCGTACCTTATTTAGCATTTTAAGCAAGCAGTTTATTTATTTAGCAGTTAATGCAACCCAAATCCAGCCATACGGCTTCCAGGTACCTGTACTTACTCAATTTAAACATGTAAGTGCCAAATATATGAAGTTTAACAGCATATCACTTATTTGCAATAGTTAAAACATATGAATTCTAAAAAAAATTCACACCAAACATTTTTCCGTAAGCAATTTATATAGTTTCATGCTAATTCAACTGTTTCAACTTATTCATATCCATTTTCATCCAATTTGAATAGTTTAAAACTCAATCGCTTACATTTAATTTATTTTTAAGCAAACCGAACTCATATTTAATTCAATTTCTCTCAAAATCAATTTCTTTTATCTTTATCAACACATAGAATTTTAATTACTTCCTTTTACATCAAATGACAATTTATTCTATGCAATTTGACGAGATCTATGTGAATAAATAAGTATTTATGTTTATAACCAATTTAAATTGATTTCACTAAATTTATACTTAATTCTATTCCATTTTTAAATTTATTCACAATCCATATATTCTCATTCTCATTGCATTTTAAATTTGTATCCATTCACTCGCATTCCATTTTATTAACCAATTTAGTTCATTCAAAATCCATTAACAACTTAGTTCATCTTTATTACCAGTTAAATTTCCCTTTTAATTCAATTCATTCATAACCATTTATTTAGCGCGACCCATTCCAAGCTTGCACATTACTAACCATTCCCGAATTAATTTAAACTAAGCTTCAATTTAATGGCCTTTCATTTTTACTCTTAGTCGAGTTTCTAGTTATTCTCAACTTAAGTTAATTTACTCAATTTATTTCACCTCAAACTTAACTTCACTTTCATTTGATTCTTATTTATCCCCTCCATCCATTTATTCAATATAATTAGTTTATCCTCTCAATCCATTTTGAATTTTCATTTTCTTAAATATTATTTACAGCCCACCAAATTTTATTCCGATCCAAATTTATTTTTACTTGGTTAAAATTCCATCCAATATCATTAAGCTTAGTTTTAAGCTGAATTCAATTCAACTCTCTTCCATTTGTTTAGTTTTAAGTTAATTTACTTCAATTTATTCAAATATTGTTTTCTATACTTAAACTCATTTCATTTTGCAAATACATTTCTCTTTTCAATTTAACTTGATTCTATTTTAATCCTATCCCATTTCAAACTACAAATTTATTTAATCAGTTATTATACATTTTAACTTTTTAGATTCAGCTTATTCAATTTATTACAAGACCACTTCCAATTTATTTCCACTTATTTGGATTTTATTTGCAATACAACTATTACGATTTCGATCCAATTTCATTTTTATTCGATACATTTCAATTATATTTAATTAGTTAACACTTCACGTTAAATTTTGATTTATAACTCAAGTTCTGAATCTACTATCCATTTTCAATTTACCACCCAATTTTATGAACTAACAATTCAACTTCATTCTCAATTACTTTCACTTCATCAACAATTTAAGTCGAATTTAATTTATACTTAGTTTTATTTCCAAACTTCATCATAAACTCACCATTCAATTACATTAACTAATTTATTATCTAATTAATCCTTCCCCTAGACAAAATTCAACACTTGATTTTTAATCTCAAAATCTCTTCATTTAATTTCTTAAGTTCAAATTTATTTTATAATTCAAGTTTGGATTTTCTTTTCATTTTTCAATTCATCAAAATATTGATTTTGGGCTTTGTATTCCATTTTCAATTTAATAAGTCACAACTTATTGTTTTATACAATTCCATTCATCATAAGCTTGAATATATTCTTCTTTTATTTTAACTCAAGCCGTATGCTTCTTTATAACCCAAGCATATTTTATTCATGCATTTTAATTCTTTTACAAGTTATTCTGGTTTATTTATTTCAATCCCAATCCTTATCCAATTTATTTTCCATTTATTCAGGCAAGAATGTAATTCCATTTGATAACCCAATTGAATTTTTATTCCAGTTTAGTTTTATTTTAACTTAGTTTTATTTAACACAATTCTATTTCAACTTGATTCGAATACACTGGATATTATTTTCAACTAATTCAATTTATTACAATCCAGTTAAATTTTTATTTCCCAATCCAAGTTAATTTCATTTTTTTAACTTTACACCTTTAGTTCAAATTTCAACATTCAAAGCTTATATTCTTCCTGATTTAAAAATCATCTCAATTTATAAGCTTACAACCTATTTCATCAGGATTTTTAAACTTCCGACCTTTGGTTTCAAATTATTTTGAAATCTCCAACATCTCAAATCATACTTCTCAAAATTTAAACCAATCCTGGTTTTATTCCCAACAAATTTCCTTTTAAATTTTCAAAAATAACTCGTTTTTTCCTGAACAAATCAATTTGGCAGCAATCCGTCACTTAGAAATTCGAAAATGAATATTGATGATGCGGCCGTCATCATTAGAATTATTTTCCAATGATCCAAGTGATTTCAATGCTATATCACTTCCCAAAATTCATTTAAAACAGATTTCCATTCAAAAATATCTCCAAAACAATAATACTATTATTTATCATTAAAACACTTCGACAAACACTTCCAAAATCTCCAGGATTTAAATTTTCAAATCCTACTTAAATCAATTTTATCTATAATTCATTTGCATAGCTTATGCTCATACAAATTCTTATTTGATTATATTTCAATTTATAATTCAGATTTACAATTCATATTTATAAATTTCATTCTATAATGAATTTATTCCCTTAAATTTTAGTTATATTGAAATTTCTAGTTAAATTTTCACTTAACAATGATAATACGTTAATATTATCATTTCTAACATCCAAACAACCATATATTAGCTAAATAGTTTTCAACAACTATTCTTTATATCAAAATATGTTTTTGGGTAAAATTATTTCATTTACCCATATTTAAAACAATACCGTGTCGATTGTTCTATTCAAGTGTTTAGAAACCCCTTCAATACAGTTGCGCAGACTGTGTCGACGAAGGTTCATATGCCACTCAATAAACCAATCAACACAATATTAAAACAATTTATATTCACTAACAAATACGCGCTCATATTTATTAATACGCTCAAACTCATTATAGAGTACGTCAGACTCTATTTTAAATGAGTAATTCCTACCAGAGCCAAGGTTATCACCAACCTATGCTCTGATACCAAGTGAAACGACCCGCAAATCCGTACCCCTTGAGTTAACACTATTCTACCAATATCAACTCAAGATGTACAGAAATACGAACCATTTGGGTTGAAGAAGAAGAGGTAGAAGAAGGAAATAGAAATCAACAACAGAATCTAACCATCGCAGCGGAATAAAGTATAGTATGTAATATATGGCCTTTACTCAAAATCAAATATCTTTGTTTTTATATTACATCACCAGAGTACATCAATCACAAATTCAACATACAAATGAATACATTGCAACTCAACACAGCGGAAAATGTATAAACAAATACGAGAGTACGTATCATCGTCCAGCTCGTCTCCTGAGCTCCATAGCATCATATCATGTATTCTATAATACTCGGTCTGACTCGAGCGTTACAGTTAAATAATACCCGAGTCAGTCTGGAATACCAGCGTGAGAAAATCACACCCAATTGATTATTAAAGTTTCAAAAATCCTTTGGAAACAAAAGCATCTCGTAAGACCACGCCACAAATAAACATGTCGGGTTTTTTTACCTTACGATAGCTAAAACAATTTTTATAGAAATCCTCTGATATTATAATAGGGTCTATATACAAATACTTATAAAATAGCCGAAACTGTTACATGATTAAATTCCAGCTACTAGCCACAGAGTGGGTAATACAAACAAAACTCATACAAGGATCGTAGGGAGAATGGATTGCCAACCAATGACTAGGCACTGGGGTACCACCTGTCACGGTACGGGGCCTAGATCACCGTACCGAGGAGTACGCCCGCTCCCCTGCAACACAAGGCCGGGACTACCCCTTACTGTATAATCCCGAGTGAGATCACCCCGCGGTTGGGATCAGCAACCGCCCATTAAGCCGAAATAAAAAGGGACATCTAGATTGGAATGACCTCACCCTGCTTGGGTGCTACCCACTTAGCCTTGCTGCATAACCCCTGATTTTCAGTCATTCCCATTTGATGAGGCTTGAGGCTAAGCGTTACCTTTAAGAACAATATCCCTTAGAATGCCTATCGTCCACCTGACGATGTTTCGCAAGCATTCATCCATACAAGTCCGTTCCGTGTTCGAACGAAACCGAAGGCACTAGTCCTACTACATCCATTTTGGAAATATCCTCAGGATTAGTAGCGATTAGCCCTTGCACTTCACTGCTCCATCTTCGAATCCAAAATCGTTTTCACAAAACGTACAAACCAGATCGAAGTGGTTTTCGAGAAATTAATCTCGATCCTTGTCTCTTCGAAACGATCAACGTATTTGGCCAATATTGATAGCCGGTTATTTAACTATCAATTGATATTCACAAACAACCATCACACAATAAATAATTTCCCAAATTATTTATCTCAAAAATATCTTCACATGATATATTTTTACTTTTCAAATTCCTTTGAAAACAGTTTCACAACTATCTGCCTTTCTCAGAATAAATTTCCAGTATTTCTATTTCCACTGGAATCACCAAGCACAAAACTTTTGATTTTTAAAATAATTTAAAACACTTTACTTTTAAAAATATACTTTAAAACATTCAAGTTAAAATTACTTTAATATTTTGTTAATAATATACTATAAGAATATTTGAAAATAAGGTTACTTAATAAAATATAAAACTAGTTTCTACTTTTTAAAAACAAAATGCTAAGTTACTTCTTAATAATTACTGCTGAAATAGAAATAAATAAAATAATTACTTTAGACTTTAAATATTAGAAATAATAAAATAATTATTTCTATTACTTGTTTCGGTTTGAACAGACGAGGATGGAAGTAAGTTGCGTGATTTAATGAAGTGAAAGAATGAAGGGTGGCGTGCTTCAGAAGGTAAGCTACAGTATTCAGGTATGAAAAGTAAAAGTTCTGATGTGAAATGTATTTGACTGGTCAAGTTATACAATATTTATATCTTATTTAAATTCAATTTGTCTCAATATAAATTTCAACGTGTTTATACATCGTACGCTCACACAACAGCTTCAATCACTACAAATTTTGAAATCCGGTAATAATTTAATATTACGGATCCAACGGAACTGGTTTCGTCAAATTCCGAGACTGTGCCTCGGACTGCTATTTTTAAATTCAATTTAAACGATATTAATTTTAAAACTGAACAAACCACTGTTAATTTCAATTCTATTACTTATATTATCTTCAAAGTTATCAATATCAATTTCATAAGCCTTCAAATTATTTTTAACAAGCTTAAAACTTCAAATTTCATATTTCACCCAATCCCAAATTATTTAATTTAATAATTTAATCATCAAATAAATTGTGATATTTGAAATTTAAGTTAAAATTACTCTATTGAATATTTTAAATCAATTAAATATTCCGATTTTAAATGCTCGAAAATTCCGGGTCGTCACATTAGGTCTGCCTCCTCCCTATTCAAGAAGTATTAAGTGGTCAGGGTTTTCAGATAGTTTATGTTTAGTTATATATGTATATAGACATATATGTGTGTGTGTGTGTGTGTGTGTGTGTGTGTGTGTGTGTGTGTGGTTATACCTTGGAGGAGGTTAGGCGTATCGTACGCGACCATAGGATTTATTAGATTGGCTGTAAATAACAGACGTAACACTTAAGTGGAAATCAATTAGCGTAAATTAATGTTAGAGGTAAAGTATTTAATTTTCTAGTCACCAATAAGTCGTTCCCCTTCTCATTTCAACCTATGGGATATATTTAAAGGGACATACTACTGGTGTAATACGAGAATGATAGATAGAGAAGCCTTCTTATTCATGCCTGGTGTTGACAAGCCAGTTACATATCCAAGGAATCCTATTAATTCCATGGTAGCAGCCTTAGTCAGTATTTATGTTCTATTATATTTTTCTATTCTGTCATGAACTTATTATTAATCGTACTTTGATATACTTGTGTTTGTTGCAGGTTACCAAAACTAACGATCTATGTCCTAATTGACTTAGGTTTCATTTAGTTGAAATTTGGAACCATTAAGGTGTAGGTTGTTACATTTGGTGTCGGAGCTTAGGTTATTCGATCATAGGAATTAGGATACGCTGAGAGAACGTATTTGTATTTTATACCCATATGTGTGTGCGTGTGTGTTTTATGCGCCAAACACTATGAAATTCTGATTATAGAAGTGATTACAACCATATTTTGAAAGGATGGACGAGGCAAATATGAGTTAGGCTAATAAATAGAGTTAATTGATACCCTACCCCAATTACCCCACGGAATGTGGACCATACCACACGGTGTTGACCAAGAAGAGCATGAGCATGGAATATATAAAGATCCCCGAGGCTGGATGATACTTGACTCCTTTGTTAGGCCTAAGCTACCTTATTACTGTGGATTTTGATGGATTGCCGATTAAAGATGCACATTTCATCTAGACAAATGGGAAGCAAGAACCTATAAGTTGTAAGCATTTAGAAGTAAGATGTGAAGAAGGAGTGGAGCAAGTTCTCGCAAAAATGTGTACATTAGCCACCACAGGATGATAACTAGATTTTGTGATGAAGATGAGTAAAGATGGAGTAGGGAGGAAGGAAAGTTCAAAAGGAAGGACGATTAAAGTCTATTTCTATGTTTGACCCGACGTGAAAGAATTTAACAAAAAGACTTTTCAAAAATTCTTCAAAACGTTTGGAATGAGTTTTTCAAATGATTTACTGGAAGGTTGTTGTTTTGAAAAATCAAGGAAATTTTGAGTTTCTTGGTTTAAAATTGGTTGAGTCAAAACTTTCCAATTTAAAGGTTTTTGGAAAAATGGTATTTTAAAAAAAAACTAAATCGAAAATAGAGTGTATGCTTGGCTTGATGATTTTTACTGTTTATAAGGCCAAAAAATTTTAAAATTGTCACGACACGGTTTCCCATACCCTTTGAATCGACAATAAACCACACATGTCCAACTCAAATTGCACGAAAATACAGAACATGAAGGGAACTAAAGAAAAATAGACATAAAAGAATCTCACTCGAATGGAATAACATATAATACTGAACAAATATCTTTACAGCGAAAAACTTTTAAATACATATATCAGAGTCTAACCTATATTCAGCTTGGACAGTTATAAACATCTGTCCTTACAATTGCTGACAAACATCAAACTAAGATAACTAAGTACAACGGATAATAGAATATGTCCATACGTCGATGAATATCTCCAGCTCTCCTCAGGAAACTCCAACCGCCTTTGATTAACCTGAAACTACTCGGATCTGACCCGAGTATTGAAAATACCTAGATCAAACTTGATAAATCAGCGCGAGAAAAACTCAATAATAAATGACAGTGTCATATATCAGCCTTTGAATAAAATCCTTTAAAAAGAAAGAGTATCTCATAAGACCACGCCCACACATAAACACGGACGGGTTTTTACCTTATGATAACTAAAACACTTTTAAATCAAAACCTTTGATATTATTTCTAATGACATCTCTTTGAAAACATTTGCAAATAAACTTATTAATCTTATCCGAAATGGTTACCCATATAACATTTCGAGGACATTCATTACGCCAATACAAACAAAACCATAGGTTCTTATTGGATAATGGATTTCCATACAAATGACCAGACGAATGATCTACCTTTTGAAATGAGTACACCTCTAGATGGATGTCCCGAGGCACAGAACATCTTCTCTCTACCAACACAAGACCGACTTACCTCTATAACTAGATAGTACTGAATATGTTATCCCTCGGTCATTACCGACCTTTAACCGAGCGCTCGTTTCCATACACCACATTTATTTACATCCCGAACGTCATAGTGGGAAGAAATATATCTAGAAGGGGATGATCATACCCTAATTGGGAATGGACCACTTAGCCTTGCCGCATCTAATCCTGTTTCGATCATTTCCAGTTTGATGAGGCTTGAGGCTATGATCCCCTTTTCACAAAGCACATATCACATCTTTGAATGCCACGTTGCCTTTTCCGTTAACTACTAATTGCCTTTCGCAAAAATACAAATCTTGAGCTCGTACGTCTCAAGTAGGGTGTTAAGCTAAAAGAAGTTGCCTTCTCCGCCACCGCTGATGTAGGTTTGTAAAAACCGATGTACATAATCTTTTAGAAATGCAATGTCAGACAAACGTCTATATAAGTTGTCTAGGAACAAGACAAACCGAAGGCACTCTCCCACTACCACTAGTTGCGAGTAGTCCTTACAATCCAAAAAATCTCCACAACGAGGAGACCACTGCTATATATATAACTCTATAATGGGTGCGACCCCGAGCAAATCAACAAGCAGTCCTCACGCTATGAAGATCCACGGTCTTCAATAATCATCGTCTTCAACATGTCTTCACATTCGAACGTATACATTGGTTCGGAGTGGTTTTCGGATAGGAATTTCCCAAATCCGACCCCGGTTCCTTCGAAATCCAATTATTGATAAAAAGTGAATATGAGTATATAAGACTTATTAAGTTTCTTTTCACTTTAATTCTTGTGAGGAACCGATTTTTCGACTTTCGAAAATTGACATTAATACGTCCACTGTATCAACTACCGAGCAATCGAATGTCGGAAAACCGAACCCTTAGGGTTTAAGAAGAAGAAAAAGGTAGGAAGTAAGAAAGAAGAAGCAACAGAAATAATATCAGAATCTCACAATCGCAGCGGAACAATATATAATAGATAAATGAATAATCTTTAAATCAAAGAACTATATCAGTTATTACATTACATCACATTACATTACATTATCAGAGTTTACAACAACAAACAGCGGAAAAGAAATACTATATACTAGTTGATACGCCACGCCATCCAGCTTGCCTCCAGATCTCTACAGCAACCCCTGAATTCCAGAATATCCTGATAACCTGACTCTAGACCACCCGTGTGGAAAATGATGGACGCCCAGAGTTTAGGAAGGGAACAATAAACTCCAAGTCAGTCATGTGACTGGTGTGAGAACTTAAAACAGTTATTCTTTAGAAACAACCAAAGAAATATATTTTTTAAATGGATTCGCAATGCTTTTAGAAAATGTAACTACCATAAGGCCTCCCGCTACACACACAATGAAAAAGCAGAATTGGAGGAGATTTCTCCTTACGATAGTCAAACATGCTTGATACGCAAATTTCTTTGATATTATTACTATAAGTGCAAAGTGCAGAAAAACATTTCGAAAGTACAATATTAATCTTAGCCAGCATAGGTACCATTATAGTATGCCTACTATAGCTACCATATTAGATGGCAGGTTCTACAACTAAAACCGTACAGGGCTCGTATTATTTCTTTGGATTTCCAACAAATGGTGAGGCCAAGAATCTTCCCATTGCCACATGGGTACGCCTCTGGAAGGACGCCCCGGGAACCTAACCGGATCTCTGCCAACACAAGGCCGGCTTACCTCTAGCTAGGTAACTACTGACACGAGTATGCCATTCCCCGGTCGTAACCGACCTTTATCCCGGGATTCACCAATAACCACAAAGTAATAAAATTGCAGCAACAACATAGGTTAAGTATCTAGGCTCCATACCATGATACCACCTCTATCCAGAAGGAAATGTACATACGCTAAGGGGGCGCTATCCCCTAATAACCTTGCTGCATCTTTCCTGTTTTGACCATTACTGGGGTGTGAGGTCCGACGAAGTCTCGTCCACAAAGCTACGCTTTATAAAAAAGCTGTACTTTGATCAACAAATGATCAGCAGCACTTCGTATGCCACATTACCAAATTGGGAATGTATCACTAGTAACCATCAACTACATAACCTCTGAGCTCGTACGTCTTAGAGAAGGGTGTTAAGCTAAGAGAATAAATTCTCCGCCACCAACAGAAATGTATTTGATAGAAACCAGCTTTACATCTCAAATTGTAACGTCAGACACACATCCATACAAGTCCGTTCAAGGATCGAACGGAACCGAAGGCACTTGCAAAGAAGCCCTTGCAATCCGCATATTCACTAATCACGTCCGGACTTCCCATCACAAAGGGTGATAAAATCTCTATATCGGAGATCAGCCGATGCAGAGACATTCGACGGTAATCCTTCCGTTTTTGAAAATATCCGGTCTTCAACACTGATCTTCAAATGCTATCCATTACGACGTACCACTATTCGGAATGGGATTTATGACCCAAAGGTTCTCTCCCGGCTAAACCGAATAACGAGCGCTTATTTTAAAATAAGTGTAGCATTCAAATTCAAGCAAATCACAACAAATACCCATTTAAAGGTAAATATTGATAGTCGATTATTTAACTATCGATAGATATGCACAACATCACCAGATTACAAATAATTTCCCAAATTATTTATTTTCCAAAAATATCTTTACAAGATATTGTTTTTTCCCACACTTCAACCGTTTGAAAACAAATTTCAAATCACTTTTCAATTTATCTTTAAAAGATAAAATCTCAAAACATTTCACTTCATATTGGAAAAACATTTCCATACTTATTTAATAATAAGTGATTCACAAATCTATTTATTTTCAACATTTGGAAAATATTCAATATACTTAAATCACAATTAAGTATATATTTTATTCTTTAAGGAAAACATTCTCTTAAACACATTTATTTGAGTCAAAACGAATGTTACGTAAAACATCGTTACGACAACCCAAAATCACTAGTATAGGGATTCGAAATTAAGATAGATATACAAATCCCAATACTATATAAAACATTTTCCTTCGAAAATCATTTACTATAACAACAGTGTTATAGTCCACCATTTCCTTATCTCTCGAACACGTCTATTTCAACAATGAATGTTGAAATCTATGGTTTCGATACTTAATACATTTTAAAACATCTTTAAATCGTTTTAATTCTATTTAAAATATCACTTCCCCAAAACATTTCTTTAATATATTATTCACTGTCCAAAATCGTGAATACACTTCGTTAATCAAATTCAACATTTCTACACATTTTATTTAAAGGATTATCCACTGTCCAAAATCGTGGATATATCTCCTTTAATAAGCTATAATAATTAACTTATCAAAATAAGTCATTTTTGGATTTATAAAACAATGTCTATAAATTCCATTTATATTTTATAACAACTTCAACTTATAAAATCACTTTATTAACAAATTCTATCCATATCCCATTTACACGACGAAATCCAAATTATAAGCAAATTACTTATAATTCTCTATTTACAAATTCATTCATTTTATAACTTCACAAATCGTAGTTCTATTCTTTAAAAAAATCCATTTATAACATCATTTTAAAATATCTTTAAAACTCCTTTATAATTTCATCACTTTGATTTATAAAAATCAAATTTTATAAATCTTATATATAAAGCTTTTATAATAAATTCAAAAATCATATACTTAACTATAGTTAAAATACATATATGTCTCCCTGGCGATTTTTCCTGGCAATACCTCCGTGATTTCCCCCTTCGTCCTTTTCTTTTCTGCATTCTCCTCATAGCTTCTTATGTCCCTCTCCCCTTCCCATCCTTCGCTCCCTCTCTCTCCCTCATCAATGCGTTTTGGTCGTCTGTATACGAGTATGTCTGCTAAAGCCACATTTTCTAATCCAATCTCTCTATCGTCTGCTGACTTCCCGCCTCTGCTTGCTTGCAATCGATCTTCCATTGCTCCTATTGCTCGACCGGTTTCGAGTTCCGAGGTTCATGCAATGGATGCTTGCAGTGTCCTTCCTGGTTCTGTTTCGCTATCGCTTTCAACTGGGGTGCTTCGGCCTCCTCCAGATGCTATTGTGTGTCCGCAGGTGAATGCAATTTGTGAAATGGGGTTGCAAGTTTCAAATGCAGTGTTTAGCGAAGCGAGAAATAGTGGTATGTCTGGTAGAAATGATGATTTGGTTTCGGCTGGTGTTTCTCGTCAGTGCACATCATCTGCTTGTCATTTTGCCTCTGAGATTATTGGCCCTGTTGTCAGTGACAAAAGTGTTGTTTGCTTCTAAGCCTGATGCTTCTACTGTTTTGCCCCATGTTGATATTCAGCCTTGTTCAACTGTTCCAATGCCGTATTGTCACAAATCTTGGTCATCTCTTTTCAAAGCACTAACTCGAAATGCGGGTGATTACAAACCAGTTGATTTTGAAATTGTCGAAGAGAATGGAGTGATGATCCCTCCTCCATTGGTTATGCAAGCCGGAGTTGATTTTTGGTCTGAGTATTTGGTTGGTTTCTTTCTGGAACCAAATCACCGTCTTCGTGATCCGTCCTCGGTTTTACGTAAAGCTTGGAAGCTGCGAGTTAATTTGCATGTTAAGCTGATCGACTCCTTATATTACCTTAGGTTTTCCTCTTCCGAAGATCGTCGTCTTGTTCTTGGTGCCAAGCCTTCTTTCTTTGCTGGTAGGCCCTTTATTATTACTCCTTGGTCACCCACTGTGGCGAGCGCTCGTGAGCAAGTGCTTTCCATTCCCGTGTTGGTGTACTTTTCACAAATCCCCTCTGTGCTTCAGCCTTTGATTGGGTTGAATTGGTTAGCTTGCAACGTCGGAAAATTGAAATGCTTTGACACTAATACGGTCGCCCGAGAAAATTTGATGTATGCCAAGGCTTTAATTGAGATATCCCCCTTTAAGCCTCTCCCTGCTTCTATTCATGTTCATCTTGCTGTAGGGCATGTTGCGGAGGTCCGTGTTCGCTATGGTTGGGTACCAGATATATGCTCCTCCTGTCACTCTTTCGGCCACCTAC
Organism: Allium cepa; assembly: GCA_030765085.1. Classification (NCBI taxonomy): domain Eukaryota; kingdom Viridiplantae; phylum Streptophyta; class Magnoliopsida; order Asparagales; family Amaryllidaceae; genus Allium; species Allium cepa. Next base: position 401,765,518 of record CM060932.1, read on the forward strand.
CTGTCTCCTGCCTCCACTCCAAAGGCTCTGCGACTCCTCCCAAGATTCCTCTCCCTCGACCCCCTCTTCAGAAATGGATTACTAAGGCTCCTTCCGCTGTCTCTCATGTCGCTCCCCTCCCTTGTCTGATCTGGGCCCGCCTCCTTCTGTTGGTATGCCTGCACCTCCTTCTGCTGCTGTGCTTCCATGTGTTGCCCCACCAATTCCTTTAGCTGTTCCTGATCCTTCCCGGTATCCTATTGATTGGGATGAGTCTGAGAGGTGTTGGGTTGATCGCATATCTGATGTGAGATTTAGCCCCGTGAACGATTATTTTTTCAGATTTGTTTCCGATGATCAGACGGACCTTAGATGCCTTTATTACAGACCGTCTGGTGAGTCTTTAGTTCTTGAATTGGATGGTGTGTATGCGAGTAAGAATTCTGACATGCTAGCTGATACTTCTTGGGATCGCTCTTTTATATACTCTCCTGAAGCTTTAGGGTACGACCTAACTCTTGCTATCCGTTTCAGCCCCTTTGCTGGTCTATGTGGGAATGTCCCGTTGGATTCCTCTGATGTTGGTGATTCCTCCTCTTCGGAGGAGTCCTAGTCTTGGTGATTATCTTAGTTACTATGACATATCCGTCACATACCTGTGTTGTATTTTCTTGTATTCTTAGTAATTTAGGCGCTTTTGCCTTTCTCCTGTACTTCAACTTTATTATTTTGGTAATAAAAGTGGACGGTCCACTATAAAACCGGCTTGCCTTGCAAAAAAAATATTCAAAAATCTCAATTTAAACTATTTTATAAAATCATTAACTCCATATTTCAAAAATCAATTTTCAACTATATTTCTCAAAAATCATAATTTTTATAATATTAAAATTATAACGTTTATTTATTTAAAATGAATCAATTCCAAAATTCAATAAAACGTATACTCTCAAAAATCACTTTAAAAATCCTTTTAAAATTTGAAAATATCACTTTAACACTTTTAATTTTCCAAAATAGGCCCAATGCTGCAACAACACTAAATATAACAATCACGGCATCCAAAACATCATATATCATATGATAACAGAATATATCACAATATTTGTAAATAAATCAATACGGGTGAGGAATCCAGTTGGATCCCTCCAACCTGTTTCCCTGCATCCATAGATGTTAGCACAATACCAATCCCGTTTCAATACGGGATATCGCGGTACATGGGTTTATATAAGATATTATCCGCTATTATACTGCGCAATAGGGTCTCATCCGCTATATAATGCGGGAAAATCAACTCCAAGTACATATATAATACCAATTCCACTTCAAGGTGGAATATCGCGGTGTATATGCTTAATAAATAACCTCCGCTTAATATGCGGCGTATAGGGTCTATTTCAATGCAACAGATAGCAATTTATCATCCAAGTATACAATCAACAAAATCAAGCAATTTTAAATCTAACTATACAAAATATAAATCGAAACAAATTCGATTGAGTGAGAAGTTCTCACCTTGCTTCCAATATAGTTTCTGCGTTTTATTCCGAATAAAATTAGACATGCGTTTAATTTTACCCAAAATTATCACTAGCTCCAATCAACTCCAATCCAGCTTCATCACGTAGTATTCGATAATACGATTCCAACGCAATTTGTCTCATCAGTTTTCAACCTAATATGAAAGAGTTACAGGGTTTTAAAGTTATACGAATTACTATATATTTAAATTTACAATTTCTTTTTAAATTTAACCTAAATCTCAATCGGGTCGTTTGTTCAAACATCAAGGCGGATGCATTCATCTTCCCAAACGTGACTACACAGATGAAATCGAACCCAACACTGCCGACCTAGGGCTTAAAGTCGCTCCTCCTTTACTTGACCGGAGATCGATCAAGTACCACCATCGCATAGCCCTTCGCGAGCTCGACCTACGCCGTGACTGCCATTGAACTCGGTCCCCCATGCATCTCGAAAAACGTGTATGAACGTTGGTCGTTCAAGGCCCCTTTGCCGTCAATCCATCTCATCTTTGTCGATCATAGTCGTTGAATGCGTAGCTCTCGAGGAGCTCTAGAAGTTTGTAGTTGAAACTTTTTGATGATTGTTGGTGGATTGGAAGAAAAAGGAGGAGGAAGAAGAACAATTTTCGGCGATTGAAATAATGTTAGTGGCGGCTCAGAAATAGGGTTAGGGTTTGCTGAAGAAAACTTATATATATAGACAATTATAAGTATTATTTTAATATTATTTTCACTTTAACTAGATTTTACAAATGAACTCCAAATCTCACATGCCGCTAGGCGTTCCTAAGGTTTTACCTACGTTCCGAACACAATGGAACGTGTTTCAGAAGCTAATTCGATCATATACGCGAGTTACGGAAATAAATGATCAATTTTAAATTAAATTAGTTAAACTAATTTCTATGCGTTTTGGCTTGCCCCGGACAAACCGTAAATCCGATTGACACGAAATTTGAAATCTTACAATAACATAACATTACGGATCCGATGAAACTAGTTTCGTCGAAATTCGAGACTGTTTGAAAAATGGCTATTTTTACTCGTCAATTAAATATTAATATATTCAATTTCCACGAATTAACTTTTAATTCAATTTTTAAAGTTCTGCAACATCATTCTACCTCCAATATGATTTAATACAACTTTACAAATCAATTTTAATCACATTAAACCCAATTTCCAATTACCTCTGTAATTTCAAACATTAAATTATCGATTAATTATCCAATTAAATCCTTATATTCAAAATAAAATTTATTTGACTTACAAATTTTACTTGTTAATATTTAAAATCAATTAAATATACGAATTTCAAATGACTGAAATTCTGGGTCGTTACAATTCTTTTCGGTTGATTTCGAAATATCTTTCTTTTAACTTAGGATAATTCTAAGTAACTCATTCTTTTGCTTTGGAAAATATCTCAAAATTCCTTACTTAACTTTCAATCAAATTCTTTAACTTTTAGGCGGGTTAAAAAACAATGTTATTAAAGACATCGTTTACGATAAACCCTAAAATAAATCTTAGCAAACTTTTTTGAGTAAATTGGATCATAGAAATCATTTATTTAGGAGATTACTTAACTTTTGGATAATACCAATCTTCTTTTATTTTGGAAACTTACCAGAATCTTTTTATTTAAGAGCATTCGGGGTTTCCTTTCGATCTGTTCCACCCCTCGCCTAAGAAAAGAAAACATAGGCCAGGTAAGTTCAGGGCACTGGTTGCTCCACCCCTAACCTTAGTTAAGCACCTTGTTTTATCTTCTCATATCTCACAGATGAGATAAATGTACTAGTCGTTTCCGCATACTCAGATTTTCAACTTTATTTTGGAATTGCTTATAAATATTCCAAATTATCTTTTCGAAACGCTTCATTATCCTTTTTAAAACATTCACAATTTTATTCTGGAAAAATCATTATTACATTTAAACTCATTTCCAAAAGGTTATAGAATTCGCAGCATAAAAGTGCTGCGGAAAGTGCCATATAAGCTTAGTTGATTAAATCAACTTTTAAACATTCGATAATTCATATTTTTCCAATTCAAATCTATTTTAAATCATTTAAATAGATTTATCAAATTTATTTCATATTTTTCCATAATTAAGAGCGTTCATTCAAACAGATTTTCTGTTATGGTCACTTAACTATACTAGCGCGATTTTTCTAGAAAATTGATTTGGACTTATTTCAAAATCTACAAGACGAAATCTTGATTTTCTTTCTTCATTTAGAAGATATGGATAGAATAGTCCGGAATTTTCTTGTCTATAAGAACTCGAGCTATATTTCACTCTACACATTCATTTGAACTTTCCGGCGCGAAATCGCGAACTACCGTTGCGCGACGCACCTAGTTTTAACTTATTTTTCAATACTTGAAATAATCTATTCAAATTGAATTCTATTACTTATAAAATTATTACAAATCATTTTAAATCAATATTCTCACTTTTTAAAGCATTTAAAATATATTTTTACTATTATCATATTATAATATTATTTTATTCCTATTGTTTTAATATTAAATTTTTAATTTCAATTTCAACTCAATTTTCAATTCTAATCTCAAATTAAACTCATTTAAAACTTAGATTTCAAATCTAATTTCAATTTAAACTTCAATTCAATCTCAAACCAAACTTTAATTTTCAAAATCGATTTCAATTTCACTATTCATCTCAATTTCAATTTCAAATTAGCTATCCTTTTCAAATCCGTTTCACTTTAAATTTCAAATTCTCTTTTATTTTAACTTTAATTTCACTTCTAAATGAATAGAGACTTATTTTTTCAAAATATCTCATATTACTAAAATATGATCTTATTAACAAAGTGATTATTTAAATCAAAATGAACATATCCAATATTCATATTTATCACTAACATAACATTCATTCAACCAATCACATACATATGATTTCAAATCCAACATTCACTGTAAATATCATAACGGGACAGATTATCATAATTAAATTAATTAAATAACTATAAAATCATCTATATTAACAATCAATGTGAACGTTCATATGTCATAAGTGTGTAAATGTGATTGTTTTAATATAATCAAAATATAAATTCAAAAGCGATGAGAATTCTAGCCTTAACTTATTTCTTTCCGAACCACTTTTGTTTTCCTTTTTTTTTTTTTTTTTTTTTTAATTTTATATTTGGACGTGAGCTTTTGGAGGGGAAGAGGGTGTACGGCCTTGGGCGTGGGGTGTAAGGGGTAGGTGGTGGATAGGTGGATGTTTGGATCGACCTAGTGTGTTTGAGGGTGGGTAGGTGATTTTGGAGAGGGGTAAGGTGGTTTAGGTGATGGAATGGTGATGTGGAGGTGGAAACTTGAAGGTAGAAGAGAAAGGAGGTGGAAGAGAGGTTGGATGTCATGGAAATGGAGGTGAAGAAGAAGGAGAAAGTGAAGAAGGAAGGTAGAGACTGAAGTGTCAAAAATGAAAGGTATAGATGCATATTTATATTTGAGCTTTGGATGGAAAATGACTAAAATGCCCTTATCTACTTTTTTGACTTTTCATTTATTTTTTTACCCTTGATTTGACATTTGCTTAATGGAGAAGAAATGGTTTGATTTGAATTTGTACTTAAGAAATGATGTTTACCTCTTTTTCTTACACTTTAATATGTTAAAATAACATTTGCTCCGTTTCCATGAGTGATATGACTTAAGCATTAATGGTGATGGAAAAGACAGGAATGATTACTTACTTTTCCTTTATTACATTTTAAATTTTAAAGAGAACGCTTTTGCATTGATTTGATTTGCATTAATGGTGGAAATGATGTTCAGGAAAAGCGTGTAAGTAGTAAAGAGAGGTGTCACTTTCTTATGGTTTGCAATTATTTTAATACTTAAGTTTGCTCTTTTTCCATGCTTATATATACCATCTCATTAATGAAATATAATATAAAGAAATGATGTGGTTTATTAAAGTTTAATTTAATTTGAAATTAGTCAAATCATGTCTTTTCACTTTTTATACATTAATTTAAACTTTTCAAAAGTAAACTCCTTTTGTCTTTTTGTGCTAAATGTAAAGTGTTTAAATAGTTTGTAAACTTGTATTTATGTGTTAGAAAATGTATCAAGTTGCAACAACTTGTCGACAATTTGTTTTGGTTGAAAACGGTGTTTTTGTCGACAAATTTTATCGTCAAAATTTGACCTTTTTGTTAAGCTATAAATTGAAGTAAACCAAACTTTAAAATAAAAATTTTACTTCTTTAAATAAATTAAAGCATGTATTTCTATATTTTAAAATTATCTTAAATTAATATCAAAATCTCTAATTTTACAGCGTATGTAAAACTGACAAAATGCGACAAATTTTGGTTATTTTCGTAAAATGATTATTAACGTATTTTTAAATATATAAATATACTTTTATTATCTTTATTAGATGTTTTAAATAGGATTTACCTTTTTAAATAAATATTTAAATCCATTTATTTAAGCTTTTATTTATTATTAACAAAATTTCACTTTTGTCGAATTGTTCAAAAATCCAAATTTATACTTTTTATTTATTAACTATAAGAATGGATAATTATTTATTATATATAACATATTTATTTAAGATTTAAAATCCTTTTTAAATTTAAAACGAACTAAATCTCTCATTTCCGAAGTAACGAAATTACGGGTCGTTACATTCTCCCCTACTTAAAAGCATTTCGTCCTCGAAATGAAAGTTAGATAAAGGAATCTATCTCATACTTATATCCTCAAATAATTTGGCTTATTTCTACCGATGATAGAAAAGAAGAAGGCCGATATCATAACAACACTAAAGCAAATGATGTCAAACATACATATAAAGATTCCCCACATTAACCTGAATATCTATCACGCATTTATGGTTATATGTACATACATCAAGTCAAACTTCGATCCTACCCATCCTAGTGTATATTGCACATTTAAGATAATATATATGACAACCAAATAAGGCAATGAATCCAAAACAACCACACCGATACTATATCAAGATAAACAAACACCACCACATAACTCATTATCCGACCTGAGCATGTACTATTACTGAGGTCTATATATACATACCAAAACATCAGTCCAACCACTATATCTTAGTGCCTACTATTTGAGATAACTATCCAACTACTAAGTGGACAGACCCAAAACATCATACTATATATGATATTTGATATGATCTATTATTCGAATCCACAACTTTACTTCCGAACTAGTATCGGTCCTCCAATTTTCTAGTGCAAACTTTGATCAGACTTCCTGATCACAAACCCTTGCTTTCATTGCATAGCTCTCAACTATAATAGAAATCTTGAGCATATAACCATAAACTCTCATCAATGTTTACTGTCAAGAATCGAGTAACAAATCCTTTTTCGGATTGGTGTAAACACCTCAAAGTTCTATAGTCAAATCTTAGATCAAAATTTATGTGCCGAAATAATCTACGTTTAACTTATGTACTTATTCACATTCATTTTTACCTAACATATTTTTCAAAATTTCTATTAATCCAAGTTTATTTCACACCCATTCACTTTTTACTAGATCAATTATTACTTAAGCATACAAATATGACTTAAACTTGAATAATATACCTTTGCTTCCTACGAGTATATATACATATACCCAAACTTCAAATTGTTTTTACTTCAACTAAGGTGTTTAACTAATATGGAACTCTTCTATTATCTCAAATTAATAAGTCATAAAACTCAACCCTTAGTTTTCTTTATCTAAGGTTTCCATTTAGCTAATATTATATATCCAATCCATATATTAGTAAGACAACTTTACTAAATGTACACCTTTTTCTCACTGATTCTATGATTAACCATACTTATTTACCTATCCATTTTCTAAATCAAATTTCTTAACCTTAAATCCGTCAAATACTTTATTGTCAAATTGTGAAACTTAGTTCACATGGTATTTGTTACTTAAACATTTTCATCCAACATTCAACCTACTAACCATATTATTCAAAACTATCTACTTCTAATCTTACTTCATTTTGAATTACAAATGTTACCCTAAATGTATCACTAATTCAAAGTTTTATATTAGGATGATTTTTCTTATATCTCTTATTCCAAAATTTCATTTTAATTTTTTTAACCTAATCAAAGTGTCTAAATTTCAAATTACCTTATCTCCTTTATAAGTTATAGAACTTATTCTTTTATATTATATTTACCCAAAATTTCAATTTTGGCTTATCTTTTTCTATCTTATTGATAATAATTTTTTTCTCGGTATGCATTTTATTTTTACTTTCTCTTGTTACAACTTCTAGCTTCAATATTATCATCAAATATCTTATAATCAAATTGTGAATTTTACTTCACAAGATATTTGTACATAGCTTTTAAATCCACCAATTATGATAATCACTTAATCATTATTATTTCTTAATACTAAATACCTAAAGGCATATGATTAAAGTTTTAAATTCTAGTTCTCAACTAATTGATTGTGCAATTATAATCACAAGATATTCATATTTTAGTTTTACTAAGCTAAATTACAAACAATCCTTAATTTCTAACCAAAAATAATAATATCCCCTTTGATATTATAATATAAACCCAAGGTAAAATTATTTCATTTACCATTTATAAAACAAAATCATTTTTATAAAATTAACAAATACACGCTCATATATATAATACTCTCATAACTCATTCTAGTGTATTACAAATCCTATCTCTAATGAGTCACCCATCGTAGGATATTACTAATCCTATCTGTGATGAGACTTACCCCTATCAGGCTTCGGTATTCGCTCAACCAAAAGCTCTCATACCAAATGTCACAACCGTTTTCCTGTACCCTTTTAATCGACAATAAACCACACATGTCCAACTCAAATTGTAAAAAAATACGGAACATGAAGGGAAATAAAGAAAAATAGACAGAACAGAATCTCACTCGAATGGAATAACATATAATACTGAACAAATATCTTTACAGTGGAAAACTTTTAGATACATATATCAGAGTCTAACCTAAACTCAGCTTGGGTATTTATAGACATCTGTCCTTAAAATTGCTAACAAACATCAAACTAAAATAACTAAGTACAGTGGATAATAGAATATGTCCATACATCGATGAATATCTCCAGCTCTCCTTTGGAAACTCCAACCGTCTTTGATTAACCTGAAACTACTCCGATCTGACCCGAGTATTGAAAATACCTAGATCAGGCTTGATAAACCAGCGTGAGAAAAACTCAATAATAAATGATAGTGTCATATATCAACCTTTGAATAAAATACTTTAAAAAGAAAGAGTATCTCATAAGACCACGCCCATACATTAACACGGATGGGTTCTTACCTTATGATAACTAAAACACTTTTATATCAAAACCTTTGATATTATTTCTAATGACATCTCTTTGAAAACATTTGCAAATAAGCTTATTAATCTTATCCGAAATGGTTACCCATATAGCATTTCGAGGCTATTCATTACGCCAATACAAACAAAACCGTATGTTCTTATTGGATAATGGATTTCCATACAAATGACCAGTCGAAGGATCTACCTTACGAAATGGGTACACCTCTAGATGGATGTCCCGAGGCACAGAACATTTGCCCTCTACCAACACAAGATTGGATACCTCTTTAACTGGATAGCACCGAATATGTCATCCCTCGGTCGTTAACGACCTTTACCCGAACGCTCGTTTCCATACACCACACTAATTCACATCCTAAATGTCACAGCGGGAAGAAATATATCTAGAAGGAGATGATCATACCCTAATTGGGAATGACCCACTTAGCCTGGCCGCATTTAATCCTGTTTCGGTCATTTCCGGTTTGATGAGGCTTGAGGCTACGATTACCTTTTCACAAAGCACATATCACATCTTTGAATGCCACGTTTCCGTTTCCGTTAACTACGAATTTCCTTCTACAAAAATACAACCCTTGAGCTCGTATGTCTCAAGGAGAGTGTTAAGCTAAGAGAAGTTGCCTTCTCCGCCACCGCTGATGTACGTTTGTAAAAACCGATGTACATGATCTTTTAGAAATGCAATGTCAGACAAACGTCCATACAAAGTGTCCAGGAACAGGACAAACCGAAGGCACTCTCCTACTACCACTAGTAGAGAGTAGTCCTTGCAATTCGAAAAATCTCCACAACGAGGAGACCACTGCTATACATAACTCTATAATAGGTGCGACTCCGAGCAAATCAACAAGCAGTCCTCACGCTAGGAAGATCCACGGTCTTCGATAATCATCGTCTTCAACATGTCTTCAAGTCGAACGTATACATTGGTTCGAAGTGGTTTTCGGATAGGAATTTCCTAAATCCGACCCCGGTTCCGTCGAAATCCAATTATGGATAAAAAGTGAATATGAGTATATAGGATTTATTAAGTCTCTTTTCACTTTAATTCTTTTCGGATGATTTCGAAATATCTTTCTTTTGACTTAGGATAATTCTAAGTAATTCCTTCTTTTGCTTTGGAAAATAGCTCAAAATTCCTTACTTAACATTCAATCAAATTCTTTAATTTTTAGGCGGGTTAAAAAAATGTTATTTAAGTCATCGTTTACGATCAACCTTAAAATAAATCTTAGCAAACATTTTTAAGTAAATTATATCATAGAAATCATTTATTTTAGAGATTGCATAAATTTTGGATAATACCAATCTTCTTTTATTTTGGAAAACTTAACAGAATCTTTTTATTTAAGAGCATTCGGGCTTTCCTTTCGATCTGTTCCACCCCTCGCCTAAGAAAAGAAAACATAGGCCAGGTAAGTTCAGGGCACTGGTTGCTCCATCCCAAACCTTAGTTAAACACCTTGTTTTATCTTCCCAGATCTCATAGGTGGGACAAATGTACTGGTCGTTTCCGCATACTCAGATTTTCAACTTTATTTTGGAATTACTTATAAATATTCCAAATTATCTTTTCGAAACACTTCATTATCCTTTTTAAAACATTCACGATTTGATTCTGGAAAAATCTTTATTACATTTAAACTCGTTTCCAAAATTTTATAGAATTCGCAGCATAAAAGTACTGCGGAAAGTGCCATATAAGCTTAATTGATTAAATCAACTTTTAAACATTCGATAATTCATATTTTTTCAATTCAAATCTCTTTTAAATCATTTAAATAGATTTATCAAATTTATTTCATATTTTTCCATTATTAAAAACGTTCATTTAAACAGATTTTCTATTATGGTCACTTAATTGCACTAGCGCGATTTTTTTAGAAAATTGATTTGAACTTATTTCAAAATCTACAAGACGAAATCTTGATTTTGTTTCTTCATTTTGAAGATATGGATAGAATAGTCTGGAATTTTCTTGTTTCGAAGAATTCCGAGCTATATTTCACTATACACAATCATTTGAACTTTCCGACGCGAAATCGCGAACTACCGTTCCGCGACGCACCTAGTTTTAACTTATTTTTGAATGCTTGAAATAATCATCAGTTGAATTCCAATACTTATAAAATCATTAGAAATCATTTTAAATCAATATTCTCACTTTTTAAAGCATTTAAAATGTAATTTTACTATTATCATATTGTAATATTATTTTATTCCCATTATTTTAATATTAAATTTTAAATTCCAATTTCAACTCAATTTCAATTCTAATCTCAAATTAAACTCATTTAAAACTTAGATTTCAAATCTAATTTCAATTTAAACTTCAATTCAATCTCAAAACAAACTTCAATTTTCAAAATCGATTTCAATTTCAATTTTACTATTCATCTCAATTTCAATTTCAAATTAACTATCCTTTTCAAATCCATTTCACTTCAAATTTCAAATTCTCTTTTACTTTAACTTTAATTTCACTTCTAAACGAAAAGAGACTTACTTAGACGACTCTCCTACTACCACTAGTAGCGAGTAGTCCTTGCAATCCAAAAAATCTTCACAACGAGGAGACCGCTGCTATATATAACTCTATAATGGGTGCGACCCCGAGCAAATCAACAAGCAGTCCTCACGCTATGAAGATCCACGATCTTCAATAATCATCATCTTCAACATGTCTTCACGTTCGAACGTATACATTGGTTCGAAGTGGTTTTCCAATAGGAATTTCCCAAATCCGACCTCAGCTCCTTCGAAATCCAATTATCGATAAAAAGTGAAAATGAGTATGATTTATTTAGTCTCTTTTCACTTTAATTCTTTTCGGATGATTTTGAAATATCTTTCTTTTGACTTAGGATAATTCTAAATAATTCATTCTTTTGCTTTGGAAAATATCTCAAAATTCCTTACTTAACTTTCAATCAAATTCTTTAACTATTAGGCGGATTAAAAAACAATGTTATTTAAGACATCGTTTACGATAAACCCTAAAATAAATCTTAGCAAACATTTTTGAGTAAATTAGATCATAGAAATCATTTATTTTGGAGATTGCTTAACTTTTGGATGATACCAATCTTCTTTTATTTTGGAAAACTTAACAGAATCTTTTTATTTAAGAGCATTCGGGCTTTCCTTTCGATCTGTTCCACCCCTCGCTTAAGAAAAGAAAACATAGGCCAGGTAAGTTCAGGGCACTGGTTGCTCCATCCCTAACCTTAGTTAAACACCTTGTTTTATCTTCCCAGATCTCACGGGTGAGACAAATATACTAGTCGTTTCCGCATACTCAGATTTTCAACTTTATTTTGGAATTGCTTATAAATATTCCAAATTATCTTTTCGAAACGCTTCATTATCCTTTTTAAAACATTCACAACTTGATTCTGGAAAAATTATTATTACATTTAAACTCATTTCCAAAAGGTTATAGAATTCGCAGCATAAAGTGCTGCGGAAAGTGCCATATAAGCTTAATTGATTAAATCAACTTTTAAACATTCGATAATTCAGATTTTTCCAATTCAAATCTCTTTTAAATCATTTAAATAGATTTATCAAATTTGTTTCATATTTTTCCATAATTAAAAACGTTCATTTAAACAGAATTCCTATTATGGTCACTTAACTGCACTAATGCGATTTTTCTAGAAAATTGATTTGGACTTATTTCAAAATCTACAAGACGAAATCTTGATTTTCTTTCTTCATTTAGAAGATATGGATAGAATATTCCGGAATTTTCTTCTCGAAGAATTCCGAGCTATATTTCACTCTACACATTCATTTGAACTTTCCGGCGCGAAATCGCGAACTACCGTTGCGTGACGCATCTAGTTTTAACTTATTTTTCAATACTTGAAATAATCTATTCAAATTGAATTCTGTTACTGATAAAATCATTACAAATCATTTTAAATCAATATTCTCACTTTTTAAAGCATTTAAAATGTATTTTTAGTATTACCATATTATAATATTATTTTATTCCTATTATTTTAATATTAAATTTTCAATTTCAATTTCAACTAAATTTCAATTTCAACTAAATTTCAATTTCAACTAAATTTCAATTTCAACTAAATTTCAATTTTAATCTCAAATTAAACTCATTTAAAACTTAGATTTCAAATCTAATTTCAATTTAAACTTCAATTCAATCTCAAACCAAACTTCAATTTTCAAAATCAATTTCAATTTCAATTTCAATTTCGCTATTCATCTCAATTTCAATTTCAAATTAACAATCCTTTCCAATCCGTGTCACTTCAAATTTCAAATTCTCTTTTATTTTAACTTTAATTTCACTTCTAAATGAAAAAAGACTTGTTTTTCCAAAATATCTCATATTTCTAAAATATGGTCTTATTAACAAAGTGATTATTTAAATCAAAATGAACATATCCAATATTCATATTTATCACTAACATAACATCCATTCAACCAATCACATACATATGATTTCAAATCCAACATTCACTATAAATATCATAACGGAACAGATTATCATAATTAAATTAGTTAACTAATTATCAAATCATCCATATTAACAATCAATGTGAACGTTCATATGTCATAAGTGTGTAAATGTGATTGTTTCAACATAATCAAAATATAAATTCAAAAGCGATGAGAATTTCTCACCTTCATATCCACTCCGTCATTCTTTTTCGTAGGCTACGTGCTTTTCGAACAAACGCACTTTTTCCGAACGTCTTGAAGTCTCGCCTTAACTTATTTCTTTCCGAAGCACTTTTGTTTTCCTTTCTTTTCTTTTTTCCTTTTCTTTTCTCTTTTCTTTTCTTTTTTCTTATATTTAGACGTGATCTTTTGGAGGGGAAGAGGGTGTATGGCCTTGGGCGTGGGGTGTAAGGTCATGGGTAGGTGGTGTAGGAGGTGGATGTTTGGCTCGGCTTGGGTGTTTGAGGGTGGGTAGGTGATTTTGGAGAGGGGTGATGTGGTTTAGGTGATGGAATGGTGATGTGGAGGTGGTAGCTTGAAGGTAGAAGAGAAAGGAAGTGGAAGAGAGGTTGGATTCCATGGAAATGGAGGTGAAGAAGAAGGAGAAAGTGAAGAAGGAAGGTAGAGAATGAAGTGTGAAAAATAAAAGGTATAGATGCATATTTATATTTGAGCTTTAGATGGAAAATAACTAAAATACCCTTCTCTACTTTTTTGACTTTTCATTTACTTTTTTACCCTTGATTTGACCTTTGCTTAATAGAGAAGAAATGGTTTGATTTGAACTTGTACTTAAGAAATGATATTTACCTCTTTTTATTACACTTTAAAATGTTAAAATAATATTTTCTCCTTTTCCATAAGTGATATGACTTAAGCGTTAATGGTGATGGAAAAGATGGGACTGATTACTTACTTTTCCTTTCTTAAATTTTTTATTTTAAAAAGAAGACTTTTGCATTGATTTGATTTGCATTAATGGTGGAAATGGTGTAAAGGAAAAGTATGTAAGTAGTAAAGAGAGGTGTCACTTTCTTATGTTTTGTAATTATTTTAATACTTAAATTTTGCTTATATATACCATCTCATTAATGAGATATGATATAAACAAATGATGTGGTTTATTATAATTTAATTTGAAATTAGTCAAATCATATCTTTTCACTTTTTATACATTTATTTAAACTTTTCAAAAGTAAACTCCTTTTATCTTTTATTGCTAAATGTAAAGTGTTTAAATAGTTTGTAAACTTATATTTATGTGTTAGAAAATGTATCAAGTTGCAACAACTTGTCGACAACTTGTTTTTGTTGAAAACGGTGTTTTTGTCGACATATTTTACTGTCAAAATTTAACGTTTTTGTTAAGCTATATGTTGAAGTAAACCAAACTTTAAAATGAACTTTTTACGTCTTTAAATAAATTAAAACATGTCTTTTTATATTTTAAAATTATCTTCAATTAATATCAAAATCTCTATTTTACAGCGTATGTAAAACTGACAAAATGCGATAAATTTTGGTTATTTTTGTAAAATGGTTATTAACGTATTTTTAAATATATAAATATACTTTTATTATCTTTATTAGATGTTTTAAATAAGATTTACCTTTTTAAATAAATATTTAAATCCATTTATTTAAGCCTTTATTTATTATTAACAAAACTTAACTTTTGTCGATTTATTCAAAAATCCAAATTTGTACTTTTTATTTATTAACTATAAGAATGGATGATAATTTGTTACATATAACATATTTATTTAAGATTTAAACTCCTTTTTAAATTTAAAATGAACGAAATCTCTCATTTTCGAATTAGCGAAATTACGGGTCGTTACATTCTCCCCTACTTAAAAGCATTTCGTCCTCGAAATGAAAGTTGAATAAAAGAATCTCATACTCATATCCTCAAATAATTTGACTTATTTCTACCGATGATAGAAAAAAAGAAGGTCGATATTATAACAACACTAAAACAAATGATGCCAAACATACATATAAAGATTCCCACATTAACCTGAGTATCTAACACGTACTTACGGTTATATGTACATACATCAAGTCAAACTTCTATCCTACCCATCCTAGTGCATATTGCATATTTAAGATAATATATACAACAACCAAATAAGACTATGCATCCAAAACAATCATACTGACACTATATCAAGATAAACGAATACTACCACATAACTCATTATCTGACCTGAGCATGTACTATACCTGAGGTCTATATACATACCAAAACATCAGTCCAACCACTATATCTTAGTGCCTACTATTTGAGATAACTATCCAACTACTAAGTAGACAGACCCAAAACATCATACTAGATGTGATATTTGATTCGATCTATTATTCGAATCCACAACTTTACTTCCGAATTAGTACCGGTCCTCCGATTTTCTAGTACAAACTTTGATTGGACTTCCTGATCACAAACCCTTGCTTTCTTTGCATAGCTCTCAACTATAATAGAAATCTTGAGCATATAACCATAAACTCTCATCAATGTTTGCCATCTAGAATCGAGTAATAAATCCTTTTTCGGATTGGTGTAAACACCTCAAAGTTCTGTACTCAAATATTAGATCAAAATTTATGTGCCGAAATAATCTACGTTTAACTTATGTACTTATTCACATTCATTTTTACCTAACATATTTTTCAAAATTTCTATTAATCCAAGTTTATTTCACACCCATTCACTTTTTACTAGATCAATTATTACTTAAGCATACAAATATGACTTAATCTTGTATAATATACCTTTGCTTCCTAAGAGTATATATGCATATACTCAAACTTCAAATTGTTATTACTTCAACTAAGGTGTTTAACTAACATGGAACTCTACTATTATCTCAAATTAATAAGTTATGAAACTCAACCGTTAGTTTTCTTTACCTAAGGTTTCCATTTAGCTAATATTATATATCCAATCCATATATTAGTAAGACAACTTTACTAAGTGTACACCTTTTTCTCACTGATCATATGATTAACTACTTAACTTATTTACTTATCCATTTTCTAAATCAAATTTCTTAACCTTAAAACCATCAAATACCTTATTGTCAAATTGTGAAACTTAATTCACATGGTATTTGTTACTTAAACATTTTCATCCAACATTCAACCTACTAAGCATATTATTCAAAACTCTCTACTTCTAATCTTTCTACATTTTGAATTACTAATGTTACCCTAAATGTATCGCTAATTCAAAGTTTTATATTAGGATGATTTTTCTTATATCTCTTATTCCAAAATTTCATTTTAATTTTTTTAACCTAATCAAAGTGTCTATATTTAAAAATACCTTATCTCCTTTATAAGTTATAGAACTTATCCTTTTATATTATATTTACCCAAAATTTCAATTTTGGCTTATCTTTTTCTATCTTATTGATAATAATTTTTTTCTAAGTATGCATTTTATTTTTTCTTTCTCTATTTACAACTTCTAGCGTCAATATTATCATCAAATATCTTATAATCAGATTGTGAATTTTACTTCACAAGATATTTGTACTTAGCTTTTAAATCCACCAATTATGCTAATCACTTAATCATTATTATTTCTTAATACTAAATACCTAAAGGCATATGATTAAAGTTTTAAATTCTAGTTCTCAACTAATTGATTGTGCAATTATAATCACAAGATATTCATATTTTAGTTTTACTAAGCTAAATTACAAACAATCCTTAATTTCTAACCAAAAATAATAATATCCCCTTTGATATTATAATATAAACCCAAGGTAAAATTATTTCATTTACCATTTATAAAACAAAATCATTTTTATAAAATTAACAAATACACGCTCATATATATAATACTCTCATAACTCATTCTAGTGTATTACAAAGCCTATCTCTAATGAGTCACCCATCGTAGGATATTACTAATCCTATCTGTGATGAGACTTACCCCTATCAGGCTTCGGTATTCGCTCAACCAAAAGCTCTGATACCAAATGTCACGACTCGTTTTCCTGTACCCTTTGAATCGACAATGAACCATACATGTCCAACTTAAATTGCATGAAAATACGGAACATGAAGGGAAATAAATAAAAATAGACAGAATAGAATCTCACTCGAATGTAATAACATATAATACCGAAAAAATATCTTTACAGCGGAAAACTTTTAAATACATATATCAGAGTCTAACATAAATTCAGCGTGGACAGTTATAAACATCTATCCTTACAATTGCTGGCAAACATCAAACTAAAATAACTAAGTACAACGGATAATAGAATATGTCAATACGTCGATGAATATCTCCAGCTCTCCTCTGGAAACTCCAACTGTCTTTGATTAACCTGAAACTACTCCGATCTGACCCGAGTATTGAAAATACCCGGATCAGGCTTGATAAACCAGCGTTTGAAAAAATCAATAATAAATGATAGTGTCATATATCAGCTTTTGAATAAAATCCTTTAAAAAGAAAGAGTATCTCATAAGACTACGCCCACACATAAACACGGGTGGGTTTTTACCTTATGATAACTAAAACACTTTTACATCAAAACCTTTGATATTATTTCTAATGACATCTCTTTGAAAACATTTGCAATTAAATTTATTAATCTTATCCGAAATGGTTACCCATATAGCATTTCGAGGCTATCCATTACCCCAATACAAACAAAACAGTTGGTTCATATTGGATAATGAATTTCCATACAAATGACTAGGCGAAGGATCAACCTTTCGAAATGGTACACCTATAGATGGATGTCACGAGGCACAGAACATCTGCTCTCTACCAACACAAGACCGACCTACCTCTATAACTAGATAGTACCGAATATGTCACCCCCCGGTCGTTACCGACCTTTAACCGAGCGCTCATTTCCATACACCACAATAATTTACATCCCCAACGTCATAGCGGGAAGAAATATATCTAGAAGGGGATGATCATACCCTAATTGGAAATGACCCACTTGGCCTTACCGCATCTAATCCTATTTCGGTCATTTTCGGTTTGATGAGGCTTGAGGCTACGATTACCTTTTCACAAAGCACATATCACATCTTTGAATGTCACATTGCCATTTCCGTTAACTACTAATTGCCTTCCACAAAAATACAACCCTTGAGCTCGTACGTCTCAAGGAGGGTGTTAAGCTAAGAGAAGTTGCCTTCTCCGCCACCGCTGATGTACGTTTGTTTGAACCGATGTACATAATCTTTTAGAAATGCAATGTCAGATAAACATCCATACATTTTTCCAGGAACAGGACAAACCGAAGACACTCTCCTACTTCCACTAGTAGCAAGTAGTCCTTGCAATCCAAAAAATCTTCACAACGAGGAGACCACTGCTATATATAACTCTATAATGGGTGCGACCCCGAGCAAATCAACAAGCAGTCCTCACGCTATGAAGATCCACGGTCTTCAATAATCATCATCTTCAACATATCTTCACTTTCGAACGTTTACATTGGTTCGAAGTGGTTTTCAGATAGAAATTTCCCAAATCTGACCTCAGCTCCTTCGAAATCCAATTATCGATAAAAAGTGAATAAGAGTATATAGGATTTATTAAGTCTCTTTTCACTTTAATTCTTTTCGGATGATTTCGAAATATCTTTCTTTTGACTTAGGATAGTTCTAAGTAATTCTTTCTTTTGCTTTGGAAAATATCTCAAAATTCCTTACTTAACTTTCAATCAAATTCTTTAACTATTAGGCGGGTTAAAAAACAATGTTATTTAAGACATCGTTTACGATAAACCCTAAAATGAATCTTAGCAAACATTTTCGAGTAAATTAGATCACAGAAATCATTTATTTTGGAGATTGCTTAACTTTTGGATAATACCAATCTTCTTTTATTTTGGAAAACTTAACAGAATCTTTTTATTTAAGAGCATTAGGGCTTTCCTTTCGATCTGTTCCACCCCTCGCTTAAGAAAAGAAAACATAGGCCAGGTAAGTCCAGGGCACTAGTTGCTCCATCCCTAATCTTAGTTAAACACCATGTTTTATCTTCCCAGATCTCACAGGTGGGACAAATATACTAGTCGTTTCCGCATACTCAGATTTTCAACTTTATTTTGGAATTGCTTATAAATATTCCAAATAATCTTTTCAAAACGCTTCATTATCCTTTTAAACATTCACAATTTGATTCTAGAAAAATCGTTATTACATTTAAACTCATTTCCAAAAGGTTATAGAATTCGCAGCATAAAAGTGCTGCGGAAAGTGCCATATAAGCTTAATTGATTAAATCAACTTTTAAACATTCGATAATTCATATTTTTCCAATTCAAATCTCTTTTAAACCATTTAAATATATTTATCAAATTTATTTCATATTTTTCCATAACTAAAAACGTTCATTTAAACAGATTTCCTATTATGGTCACTTAATTGCATTAACGCAATTTTTCTAGAAAATTGATTTGAACTTATTTCAAAATCTACAAGACGAAATCTTGATTTTCTTTCTTCATTTAGAAGATATGGATAGAATAGTCTGGAATTTTCTTCCTGAAGAATTCCAAGCTATATTTCACTCTACACATTCATTTGAACTTTCCGGCGCGAAATCGCAAACTACCGTTGCGCGACGCACCTAGTTTTAACTTATTTTTCAATACTTGAAATAATCCATTCAAATTAAATTCTGTTACTTATAAAATCATTACAAATCATTTTAAATCAATATTCTCACTTTTTAAAGCATTTAAAATGTATTTTTACTATTACCATATTATAATATTATTTTATTCCTATTATTTTAATATTAAATTTTCAATTTCAATTTCAACTCAATTTCAATTTTAATCTCAAATTAAACTCATTTAAAACGTAGATTTCAAATCTAATTTCAATTTAAACTTCAATTCAATCTCAAACCAAACTTCAATTTTCAAAATCGATTTCAATTTCAATTTCGCTATTCATCTCAATTTCAATTTCAAATTAACTATCCTTTCCAATCCGTTTCACTTCAAATTTCAAATTCTCTTTTATTTTTAACTTTAATTTCACTTCTAAATGAAAAGATACTTATTTTTCCAAAATATCTCATATTTCTAAAATATGGTCTTATTAACAAAGTGATTATTTAAATCAAAATGAACATATCCAATATTCATATTCATGACTAACATAACATCCATTCAACCAATCACATACATATGATTTCAAATCCAACGTTCATTATAAATATCATAACGGGACAGATTATCATAATTAAATTAACTAACTAACTATCAAATCATCCATATTAATAATCAATGTAAACGTTCATATGTCATAAGTGTGCAAATGTGATTGTTTTAACATAATCAAAATATAAATTCAAAAACGATGAGAATTTCTCACCTTCATATCCACTCCGTCAATCTTTTTCGTAGGCTACGTGCTTTTCGAACAAACGCGCTTTTTCCGAACGTCTTGAATTCTCGCCTTAACCTATTTCTTTCCGAACCACTTTTGTTTTCCTTTCTTTTCTTTTTTCCTTTTCTTTTCTCTTTTCTTTTCTTTTCTTTTTTTTATATTTGGACGTGAGCTTTTGGAGGGGAAGAGGGTGTACGGCCTTGGGCGTGGGGTGTAAGGGCTTGGGTAGGTGGTGTAGAAGGTGGATATGTGGATGTTTGGCTCGGCTTTGAGTGTTTGAGGGTGGGTAGGCGATTTTGGAGAAGGGTAAGATGGTTTAGGTGATGGAATGGTGATGTGGAGGTGGTAGCTTGAAGGTAGAAGAGGAAGGAGGTGGAAGAGAGGGTGGATGCCATGGAAATGGAGGTAAAGAAGAAGGAGAAAATGAAGGAAGGCAGAGAGTGAAGTGTGAAAAATGAAAGGTATGGATGCATATTTATATTTGAGCTTTGGATGGAAAATGACTAACATACCCTTATCTAACTTTTTGACTTTCATTTACTTTTTTACCCTTGATTTGATCTTTGCTTGATGAAGAAGAAATTGTTTGATTTGAATTTGTACTTAAGAAATGGTGTTTATCTCTTTTTCTTGCACTTTAAAATGTTAAAATAACATTTGCTCCTTTTCCATAAATGATATGACTTAAGCGTTAATGGTGATGGAAAAGATAGGAATGATTACTTACTTTTCCTTTCTTAATTTTTTTTATTTTAAAGAGAAGACTTTTGCATTAATTTGATTTTCATTAATGGTGGAAATGGTGTTAAGGAAAAGTGTGTAAGTAGTAAAGAGAGGTGTCACTTTCTTATGGTTTGTAATTATTTTAATACTTAAGTTTACTCTTTTTCCATGCTTATATATACCATCTCATTAATGAGATATGATATAAACAAATGATGTGGTTTATTAAAGTTTAATTTAATTTGAAATTAGTCAAATCATGTCTTTTCACTTTTTATACATTTATTTAAACTTTTCAAAAGTAAACTCCTTTTATCTTTTAGTGCTAAATGTAAAGTGTTTAAATAGTTTTTAAACTTGTATTTATGTGTTAGAAAATGTATCAAGTTGCAACAACTTGTCGACAATTTGTTTTGGTTGAAAACGGTGTTTTTGTCGATAAATTTTACCGTCAAAATTTGACCTTTTTGTTAAGCTATATATTGAAGTAAACCAAACTTTAAAATGAACATTTTACTTCTTTAAATAAATTAAAAAATGTCTTTTTATGTTTTAAAATTATCTTAAATTAATATCAAAATCTATAATTTTACAGCGTATGTAAAACTGACAAAATGCGGCAAATTTTTGTTATTTTTGTAAAATGATTATTAACGTATTTTTAAATATATAAATATACTTTTATTATCTTTATTAGATGTTTAAAATAAGATTTACCTTTTTAAATAAATATTTAAATCCATTTATTTAAGCCTTTATTTATTATTAACAAAACTTAACTTTTGTCGATTTGTTCAAAAATCCAAATTTATACTTTTTATTTATTATATATAACATATTTATTTAAGATTTAAACTCCTTTTTAAATTTAAAACGAACGAAATCTCTCATTTCTGAAGTAGCGAAATTACGGGTCGCTATAAAAATTCTTTCCAAGTGGTGGATAAATGGAAATGGTACTTAATTGAATGGGGTAAAGAACGTAGAAGGGTAAGAATGCCCAATAATGAAGATAGGAGGAATATTCCTGAAAAAGGAAAAGACAGAGAATAACAACTGAAATAGATTTTATCTCTTTTCATATTATTGAAGAAAACATCAATGACTAAAGCAATAGGCGAGCACACTGCAATGAGTCAATATTTGAAAATTTAGATAGAAATAGCATTAGGAATTTAAATATAAAAATAAGTTTAGTAATTTAGTTAGAAATAATATAAGAGAAAAGCAATAGGAATAGGACAGAAAGAATGGATAAATTCCATAGATATGTAACACATGTATTTTAGATAGGTGCTTAGATAAATGTTGCATTTGCATATATCTTTTAGACGTCCCCCTTATATGCTATTGAAATATATGCTAAGGTGGAAGCGAAAATAGCATGAGTAGTAGGAAAATAATATGATGGAAGTTATCCTCGTCTACTCCAGTTTTTTTAAAGTTACAGAAGGTATTTTTGAAATATGGTTTGATATGACAAATGGGTTTTCAAACGTGATAAATATTTGTTGTAAAAAGTTTATGAAATGGGAAATTTTTCATGACTCCTTTTTGGAAACCAAGAAATTTTTATATTTGATAAGAGGAGTTTCTAAGTTTATATTTTCAAAGATATAGGTTTTGGATTACTATAAAATTTTATTTTTAAACGGTTGTGAAAAACCAGACCAATTTTTGATATTGAATAGATAAGGACGAATGTCTAGGTAAGATGGGGTAAAGGTTTGGGCTATAAATAAAATAGCTATGGATACTAATAGAGTAGCAACAAGGATTCCCTATTGATTATAAGGGCTACTGAAATGAGCCTAGAAATATTTTATTAGAGAATGTGGAAGCCATAAGAAGAACCATTAATAAATGGAAAATGGTATCAAAGTACAATTTTGCGAGTCTTAGGATATACTCGCATGAAAGATTATGGAAAGAAGATAGATACCAAAGTTTGAGAATATTATTGAGATATTTTGATCGAAAGAAGATATTAGTATGGTTTGAGGAGAGAGTAATGAGATAGCAAACACATATAAAGGATATTGGTTGACTCAAGGTTGAAGAAGGCAAGATTGGTGGTAGGACAGTTAATCCATCAAGCCATTTTTCCAAAGAGTTATTCTAAATGAGCATAGTTTATATTTCCTGCCTACTACAAAGTGGGAAGCAAAATTTATCTCAAAATCGGGTGTACTAATTGAAGTATTGGATGGATTTTATTTATTGAGAGCCAAGGAGGTAAGTTAATATATATGAATTATAGTTGAATGACATATTAGAAATGTCCATCATAGTTGAGTGAGGAGTGATAGAGCCACAACATCATTAACAACGGTTAATGATGAAGGACAGCTTCCAACAATTATATCTTTTAGGTGATTAGGTTGTAATCGTTAGTTGTCTCCCTTCGGATATTGGAAAAGTATACGATATAATATAAGATATGTTCCTATTACTGCTTTGATGGTTTTGATGAGCTTTAACCGCCATACATATATTTTGGGAAACAGTGTAAATAAGGAGTTCTCATAAGGACACATTAAGGTGGTAAAAATGCAGTTAAAGATGAAAGTTAATTAGGAAATTATTTTAGCTAATAGAAATAAAGAATGCTAAGGTTCCCAAACTTTAGAATTTTGGGGAAAATAAATTTTAGCAATGAAGGATAGAGAAGGATTGTTGCGAAATCACGGATCACTATTACTATGCCTTAAAAGCTAAAATTTATAAATAGGCTTGAGTGTCGTTGTTTAGGAGAAAAAGAAAATGTTCTCTAAATCTAGTATTAACTGCACAATATTAGATTCAATCATATGCATTAACTCATTAACTAAGTCTCGATTACATTAGAATGTGGCTTGATATAACGATCCACCTTTTTTGAACAATTTAAGTTGACAATAAACCACACATGTCAACTCAAACTATTCAAAAGGGAGGATTGTTAATGGGGTAAATAAGAAAATAAGAGAAAAGAAGAAGAAGAAACAAACACAGAATCTCGCAGCGGAATGATAAAATATAATAATCAAATAACAGTTCATGAAGCTGTTTATATAATACATTTGATTACAATCTATACAACATTTACCAGAGTTATATATACTTTAAAATTATATATATAATGCAGCAGACAACATGATGGAGGGATAATAATAGTAGTAGTATACCAAATCTTCGTCTTCGTCCTCTAGAGTAAGTCTTCAATAAGCTGAAAAACTCGGGACTGACCCGAGCGTAATGAAAAGACAAAACACTCGAGTCAGGACTAAAATATCCTTATGTAAATCAAATCGATATCGCATATAACATGGGTGTAACGACGTCAGAAATGTTTACGGGATTTCACATCTCCTAGCCAGCAAATAACATGCGTACAATAACTCAAGAGATGTTACGGGATTTTCATCGCTTAAGGATCCGTTAAAATATTTATATGTAGTGGAATATGCTACATATACAATGTCTAATCAATAAAATAAATATTTTTCTTAGCGTTTAGGCTTTACATTGATCTCCCTTAATGCGTTTTTAAGCATTGTCATACAGTTTGCAAATAAAACACCAGTTAAACGGTCGATGTATAGGGATGCGTCGTGATATGACAACACTAAAAAAAATCATATGGGTCTCTATAGGGATAAAAGTATAACAAGGCACGTGAGGCAATGCCTAAGGTAGGGTGCTACCAGTACGGGTCGTAGGGCTGGTGGTAACGCATCATAGCTATGACCGACCACCATGGCCATCCATCCCATATCGAGTCAAAGGGAGGCTATCCCAATCAAGGTACACCAATCGAAACCAACAACAAGAGCAATAATATGGACCAAGTCCAAGAAAATCGAAGAACGGATGTCCGCTCGGGGTAATCAGCCCACTTGCCCTATCAAGCCATCCTGTTATAGTCATTTCAAATTGGCACAAGTGCCGGGGTCTATCCATCATTTTTCTCTTTCTTCAAATCCAACAATCATTTCCAATCCAACCACTTCGTTTTAGAGTCCCCTCCGCGTACACAGTTGTTAAAGTGGTTCCGGCAGAGAGTATGCCCATATCCGGCTCTGGTCTCTTTAACAACCAAACGTCGTTTTACACACCGGTTGATACTTTTACATTTCGAAAACAATTCATACTTTATATCAAAATATCATCTTAGCTTTAAAATTAAATTCGTTTCGAAATCATCATATTTACTCAAAATATATAATTTCAGTTCAAAATTATATTCGCCTTAATATCTCGATTTCGATTTCATAGTTGTTTCGAGTTTCAATTTTTGATTATAACTTCATTTAACCCAGTTCGTATTTAAATCGATGATTTAAGAATAACATTCAACCTTTGACCAGCTTGAATTTTAGTTTGAATAGTTTTAAAATAGTTTACATAATAAAAATAGTTTAAATAGTTGAATTAGTTGAAAATAGATTAAATGATTAAAATAATTTAATATGAAATAGTTAAGTATTAAAATAGTTTTTATAGCAAATTTTTTTTTGGAGAATCAAACTAATTTCAATACTAAAAGAATATAGATTTTAAAACAATTTATACTAAAATAGTTTATTTGAAAATAGTTTCAAAGTTAAACTGATTTAGTTTCCAAATCTTCTCAATTCAAATCAATTCAATTTTCCATTTCGGTTTATATCGATTCAATTCTGATTTTAATTCGAATTAACTTCGATTCCAGTTTATATTCAGATCAATTTCAATTTCGATTCCAAATTAATTCAATTTTGATCTCAATTCCAATAAATTCAATTCAATTCTAATTTGGATTAATTTCAATTCAATTCTCAATTTTTAAACCATTTCGGTTTATATAAATTCGAGTTCAATTTTCAAATTATCGATTTTAAGTCACTTAAATTAAATTTAACTTCAATATTAAATTGAAAATCTAGTTTTCAAATATAAATAAATTCCAAGATCAATTTCGAAATATCGTTTTATATCACATTTACTTAATAATATTTAAAGTTTGATTAAAAGTTCAATCTTTTAAAACAAATCAATTTATGAAATTCAATCATATTTCGATTTTAACTTCAAAACCTCAACTTCAATTATTTAACAATTTGTTTTAACCTAAAATTTATTTCAACCTTTCAAACTCGAATTCGTGATTAATTTGATTTTTATAAATTTATTTTTATTTCTTTTAAATCAAAACCATTTAAATAATTTCAAATCAAAGATTTTAATATCATTTAATTTAACCAATCCAGTGTCCGTATATAATTTTCTATCCTATGGCCAAGTGATCAGTTATTTCAATTTAATTTCAGGGATGGATACATCATTTCAATCCAAATCACAATGTCATAGGTATATATATCATTTCAACCTATTTCTTAATTTATTCAAAATAATTAAATTTACAGTTTAATACACTGTAAATAATATACAAGGTGATAATAGGATATATCAGAATAAATAAATATCCAAATCATCCAAAATATCAACCAATAGCATCCATCGCAATCAATCATTCTAACAGTCAATATGATTCACAAAAATTTCATAATTATTAAAATCGGGAGTTTTATTGGCAATTAAATTCCTATTTCAATTATGACTGTCAATTTTGATTTTTAACAATTAATTCAGTGACAGTTTAGATGACAATTGAATTTATCAAACAACAATTAGTAAATTTATGTCACTTCAAAATTTCAGACTTAATAAGCATAAAAATATTCTAGTAGGTTGTGAGCACTATAAAACACTCAACTTGATTTTCCATTGTTGCCAAGACGTTCCGGTTTGGAACTAAAACCGAACAACATCCGATTTTAGCCCAAATTCCAACTGTATCCAAATCCATCTAAACCAGTTTCATTGCGAACCTCTCGTCATCATGATTGCAACTTAGAAAGTCTCGTCCCAATTGGACCTTGTGGATAAAAGGTATACAATTTTTAGTTTGTCGATAACTATAAATTAAATTAAAACTCAAATTATTTTAAAATCCATACCACCTACCATTGGCCCAAGGCCCAAACATTCCTTCTTCCCCAATGCAAACTCCCCCTTCATGCACACGCGAGAAACCCACTTCCTGCTTTTCTCGACCTTGCCAAGCGTGTACGTGCACACATCACCGGAGCTCCATCCACCGAATCAACTTCGCCATCATCTACCCTCAACGACGTCGACCATCCCATACCAAAAATTTTCGAGCCCGAGCCCACTATTACAACCGCGACATGATCGAGACTCTACTACCAAAAAAAATGTTGCCCCCCTATTATGCGACCGCACGCCCCCTAACAACCACCACAGGCTGCTCCTTGCCTCGACGAATTCAAATCCAACGCTCAAATCCCCAATCGATGACCAGAACTTCAAACAACCGAAACCCTAGCTCCCACGTTCCACTGTACAAGCTATGCACGCCAAAAAAATGTCACTACATCCCCATGCCATACATCGGATCGAAGAGAATGGTGAAATACGATTTTTAAAGAAGGTTTTGAGATTTTAGTTGAGTAGAATTGGAGTTAGGAATTTTTAAAGTTTCCTTTTTCTTTTTTTTGTTAACTGCCTGCTTACATACAAAATATATGGGAAAGGACTTATTTTGAAAGGGATGGGGTGGTAGATCATATAGGGTGGCTGAAAAGAACTGTTGACGGGAAGAAATATATTTGTGGGACGTTAAATCAACATATATATATATTATTTAAATGCAAAAATATCTCGATTTAAGCAACTTAAAATTTTGAATCCCTGTTAAGGCGTGCCGTTAGGCATTTATAATGTTGTACCCCTACTTCGAACGCAATAGAGAAGGTTTCGAGTCCCAGTTCGATCGTATGGAGAAGATAGTTTTTTAGACCCAATTATTATATTGAATTTTCGGTATCAATTTCAATGCGTTTATATTCCGTACGACCAAACGATAACTCCAAATATTACAAAATTTGAAATTCGATAATAATAAAATATTAGGGATCCAATGGAACTGGTTTCGTCAAACTCCGAAATTGAGCCCTGGATTGCTATTTTAACATCTCAATTATAATATAAAATTTCCGATTTCTAATTATTCATTTTTAAACCCAATTTTTAATGTTAACAATCTTTATTGTTGTTTAAATAAAATTTACATCAACTTCTGATATCATTTTTAATCATATAAATTCAGAATTCAATTATTCAAATAATTTCCAATATTAAATTTTAAACAGTTTAATTTTCCAATAAATCAATAAACTTCAATATTAGATTTTAAATGAATTTTAATTATCAATCAATTATTTTATTTATAGCTAATGAATTCAATGTTTATATTTTAATTCAACTATTGATTGTAAACACATCCAATGCATAGCATTACTGTTTCAATACATGTTATTACTTAAATCTACAAAATTAGTTTATTTCAAAAATTTATTCAAGTTCATATCCAATAACTTACATTCAAAATCATTAAATTTTTATCTTTAACCATTTTTTATTCAATAATTATATCAAATTTAATGATTAAAAGTTGTTAAAAATACAGGTCGTTACAATCTCCCCTACTCAAAACTTTTCGTCCTCGAAAAGACGTTAAGTAAAGAATTTAACATTTAATATATTTTATTCAAAATTATCAACTTATAAAACAAATAGATCTTATTTATAAAACCATTACTACGTTTCTACTATGCTACTCCAATCGGCTTACGGAATTTGCAGGCTAGTTATCAAAACAAGTTATAAAAAATTAAAACTTCAAAAAATTTCTAACATCCGGATTTACGGAAAATTTCGGTAGAGTCTCTTTTGCGCGGCTCGATCGGCACAACTACAAAATGCCACTACGGGCCACAAACCAACAAAAGAAAACAAAAGCCAAGTGGCTCCATCAAAAAAATCACCAAATCCAATGACAAAATAAAACATACCGTTTTATCGAACAATCCAAATTTTTCTTGATTTTAAATACCTGCATCTTAATTACCAGTGATATCCAATTATATAATTTAAAATCAATTTATATTTTTGCATTTTCAATTTCCAATATTAGATATACATAAGCCCATACGATGTACATATATCATCCGTACGCAATATCAAATCTGATCGCTCGCTCGGTCACACAATTTCACTTCCGAACTATTATCGTTCATATGACTCTCTAGAACGGACTCAGATTTGGTTCCTTGATCAAAAACCGTTATTCTCCTTACATAGCCTTATACTATAACAAAGAATTTCGATATCAAATCAAAAATCCATATCCAGGGTTCTCCATCGAGAATTGAGTGAAAAACCCTAACTCGAGTCGATATAAATTATCTTGAAATTTTATGCTCGAATCTGGATCAAATCGTTATGTAAATAAAATAATATACGTACAACTTACATATTTATTCCAATTGATTCTTAGTTACACCAAATTCTTTTCGTTCACTTTCATTTTCATAATTTCATTTAATAGCAAATTTATTTGTGAACATTTTATTATCATCACTTTAGTTTATAATCATTCTATGAAAGTCTAATTTCTTATATTTAGCTTTATATAATTTTATAATTATCTCAAAACTTAAGATTCAATTTCAAAATTTCTTTGCAAATTTCTATTTAATTCTGTAACCAATTTACAAAGATATTATTTAATTCATTTGTCTTCTTTCTTAAGTTCCACTTACTTATTCCATTTAGTCATTCGTCATTTCATAATATACTTAAGTGTATATACATTTATTATTAAAACTAAATTTTCCATTTATATACATTTTAATTACTTTTAAGTTTGTTTACTTGTATAATATCCCATTATATATCCAAAACATCATTTTTCAACCTTTACATTTGGTTAGTCTTATTATATGCTATCAGAATGCAATTTGGTACTACACAATTTAATTTGATTCATTTTACTTAATTAGAATGTTCACTATTTCAACTTGTTAAAATTTCTTTACTTTCAATTTAACTCTATTGTTTCTCAAAACATTTAGCTTAGATTTCTTAGTTCTTTTATTTTATAAGTTCTGGTTATTCAAATATTTCATTTCATTCAAATAATTTGAAGATTATTAATTAACAGAACTTAAAAATTTAAACATCGGATTCATTTCAAATCGCTTGAAACAAGTATATATACTTATATTATATATATATAATCATACCTTGGAGTTTAAACCAAAATCCGTTTAACAAAACAATTTCGAAGCAAAGCTTCTCAGAAGTCGCCCCCCACTACGAGACTCGAAAATGAACGTCGATGATGCTGCACAGTCATCACCGAAATTATTTTCCAGCGACAGAAGAGGGGAGTACTGAATTCATTCGTTTCTTAAAAATCCCTTTAAAATATTTTCATAAATATCTTCAACTAATATCACTATATTTTTCAAAACTTTGAAAACCATTTCCAAAGATTCTCGTGTCTTAGATTCAAAACTTCTTAATTTAAATCCATTTTAAATCTATAAGTTACATTATAAATTATACTTGCATAATTTCACTTCTTAAAATATTTCGCAAATTTTTTTATCATTGTTTATTTTAAACATCTTTTTAAGTCACAACCACGAATTAAAGATAACAATCAATATTATCATTCCTAACAACCAAACACACTTATATACCATAATAATTTTTGAAAATTATTCCTTTATATATAAAATATAATCAGGGTAAAATTATTTCATTTACCCAATTTCAAATAATACTATGTCGAATTGTTCTATTAAAGTGTTTAGAGATCCCTAACGTTAATTACTCGTATTGACCAGAATTCATACAACACTCAACAAACCTATCAACACAATATAAAACAATTTTGTTATATTCACTAACAAATATGCGCTTATATCTATTAATACACCCAAACTCATTCCAGGGTACTACCGACCCTATCTCTAATGAGTTACTCCACAAAGCTAAGGTTATCGCTAAACCAAAGCTCTAATACCAACTATAACGACCCACCTTTTTTGAACAATTTAAATCGACAATAAACCACACATGTCAACTCAAACCTTTCAAAAGGGAGGATTGTTAATGGGGTAAATAAGAAAATAAAAGAAAAGAAGAAGAAGAAACAAACACGGAATCTTGCAGCGGAATGAAAAAATATAACAATCAATTAAATGTTCATGAAGCTATTTATACACTTGATTACAATCTATGAAACATTTATTAGAGTTATATATACATCAGGATTAAATAAATAATGCAGCAGAAAACATGATGCAGGGATAATAATAGTAGTAACATACCAAATCTTCGTCTTTGTCCTCCAGAGTAAGTCTTCAATAAGCTGAAAAACTCAGGACTGACCGAGCATAATGAAAAGACAAAACACTCGAGTCAGGACTAAAATATCCTTATGTAAGTCAAACCGATATCGCATATAACATGAGTGTAATGGCGTCAGAGATGTTTACGGGATTTCACATCTCATATCTACTGAATAACGTGTGTGCAATAACCCAAGAGATGTTATAGGATTTTCATCTCTTAAGGATCCGTCAAAATATTTATATGTAGTAGAATACACTACATATTTAATGTCTAATCAATAAAATAAATATTTTTCTTACCGTTAAGGGTTTACATTGATCCCCCTTAACGCGTTTTAAGGCATTGTTGTATAGTTTGCATATAAAACACTGGTTAAACGGTCGACGGATAGGGATGTGCCATGATATGACAACACTAAACCAAAATCGTATGAGTCTCGTATAGAGATAAAAGTATGATAAGGCACGTGAGGCAATGCCCAAGGTAGCATGCTATCAGTTCGGATCGCAGGGCTAGTGGTAACGCATCATATCCATGACTACCCACCGCATCCATCCCATATCGAGTCAAAGGGAGGCTATCACAATCAAGGTGCACCAATTGAAACCAACAACAAGAGTAATAATATGGACCGAGTTCAAGAAAATCAAAAACGGATATCCGCTCGGGGTAATTAGCCCACTTGGCCCTGTTAATCCGTCCTATTTTAGTCATTTCAAATTGGCACAAGGGCCGAGGTCTATCCATCATCGTTCTTTTTCTTCAAATCCAGTAATCGTCGCCAATCCAACCACTTTGTTCTGGAGTCTCTTCCGTGTACATAGTTGTTAAAGTGGTTCCGGTATCGACAGAGAGTGTGCCCATATTCGGCTTTGGTCTCTTGAACAACCAAACGTCGTTTTACACATCGGTTGGTACTTTTACATTTCGAAAACAATTCATACTTGGTATTAAAATATCATCTTCGCTTCAAAATAAAATTCGTTTTGAAATCATCATATTTACTCAAAATATACAATTTCAGTTCAAAATTACATTCGCCTTAATATCTCGATTTCGATTCCAAAGTTATTTCATATTTCAATTTTGGTTATAACTTCATTTAACCCAATTCGTATTTAAATCCATGATTTAAAAATAATATTCAACCCTTGACCAGCTTGATTTTTTTTAAAATAGTTTGAATAGTTTTAAAACAGTTTAAATGGTTGAATTAGTTGAAAATAGTTTAAATGATTAAAATATTTTAATATGAAATAGTTTAAGTATAAAAATGGTTTTTATAATAAAAAAAATTAGAGAATTAAAATAATTTGAATTTTAAAAGAATATAGATTTTAAAACAGTTTATACTAAAATAGTTCATTTGAAAATAGTTTCAAAGTCAATTTGATTCAGTTTCCAAATCGTGTCAATTGAAATTAAGTCAATTTTCCTTTTCGGTTTATATCGATTAATTTCCGATTCAATTCGAATTAACTTCAATTC
Organism: Allium cepa; assembly: GCA_030765085.1. Taxonomy (NCBI): domain Eukaryota; kingdom Viridiplantae; phylum Streptophyta; class Magnoliopsida; order Asparagales; family Amaryllidaceae; genus Allium; species Allium cepa. Next base: position 401,798,730 of record CM060932.1, read on the forward strand.
CAGTTTATATTCAAATCGATTTATGTTCTAAATTAATTCAACTTTGATCTCAATTTCAATCAATTTAATTCAATTCTATTTTGGATTAATTTCAATTCTGAACATTTAAGCCATTTCGATTTATATACATTTGAGTTCGATTTTCAAAATATCGATTTAAGTCACTTAAATTAAATTAAATTTAATATTAAATATAAAATCTAATTTTCAAATATAATTAAATTCTGAGCTCAATTTCGAAATATCGTTTTATATCACTTTTACTTAATAATATTCAAAGTTCGAATAAAAGTTCAATCTTTTAAAACAAATCAATTCATGAAATTCAATCATATTCCGATTTTAACTTGAAAATCTCGACTTCAATAATTTAACAATTTCTTTTAAGCAAAAATTTATTTCAACCTTTCAAACTCGAATTTGTGATTAATTCGATTTCTATAAATTGATTTTTATTTCTTTTAAATCCAAAACATTTAAATAATTTTGATTCAAAGATTTTAAAATCATTTAATTTAACCAGTCTGGTGTCCGTATATAATTTTCTATCCTTTTTCCAAGTGATCAGTTATTTCAATTTAATTTTAGGGATGGATATATCATCTCAATCCAAATCACAATGTTACAGGTATATATCATTTCAACCTATTTCTTAATTTATTCGAAATAATTAAATTTACAGTTTAATACACTATAAATAATATACATGGTGATAATAGGATATATCAGAATAAATAAACATCTAAATCATCCAAAATATCAACCAATAGCATCCATCGCAATCAACCATCCTAAAGTCAATATAATTCACAACAATTTGCTAGTTATTAAAATCGGGCGTTTTATTGGCAATTAAATTCCTATTTCAAATCTAACTGTCAATTTTGATTTTTTTACAGTTAATACAATGACAATTTAGATGACAATTGAATTTATCAAACAACAATCAATAAATTTATATCACTTCATTATTTCAGATTTAACAAGCATAAAAATATTCTAGTACGTTGTTAGCGTTATAAAATACTCACCTTGATTTTCCGTTGTCGCTAAGACGTTCCGCTTTGGAACTAAAACCTAACAACATCCGATTTTAGCCCAAATTCTTACTGCCTCCAAATCCATCTAAACTAGTTTCATTGGGAAGATCTTGTCATCTTGATCGCAACGCAAAAAGTCTCGTTCCAATTGGACCTCGCTTATAGAAGGTATACAATGTTTAGTTCGTCGATAAATATAAATTAAATTAAAACTCAAATTTATTTTAAAATCCATACCCCCTACCATCGGCCCAAGGCCTAAACATTCCTTCTTCCCCAATGCAAGCTCCTCTTTCCTGCACACGCAAGAAACCTACTCCCTACGCTGCTTGACCTTGCCAAGCGTGCACGTGCACACATCACCAGAGCTCTATCCACCAAATTAAGTTCGCCATCACCTGCCCGTCGACGACGTCGACCATCCCATACCAAAATTTTCAAGCCCGATCCCACCATGACAATCGCGACATGCTCGAGCCTCTACTACAAAGAAATATGTCTCCCCCTATTATGCGACCGCACGCCCATGGACAACCACCTCCTGCCGTTCCTTGCCTCGACGAATTCCAATCCAATGCCCAAATCCCAATCGATGACCAGAACTTCAAACAACCGAAACCCTAGCTCACACTTTCCATTGTACAAGCTATCATACGCCAAAAAAAGGTCGCCGCACCCCCCGTACCATACATCAGATCGAAGAGAATGGTGAAATAGGATTTTCAAAGAAGGTTTTGAGATTTTTAGTTGAGTAGAATTGGAGTTAGGAATTTTTGAAGTTTCCTTTTTTTTTTTCAAGTGCCTGCTTGCATGCAAAATATATGGGAGAGGACTTGTTTTGACAGGGCCGGGGTGGTAGATCATATAGGGTGGCTGAAAAGAACTGTTGATGGGAAGAAAGATATTTATGGGACGTCAAATCAATATATATATATATTATTTAAATTCAAAAATATGTCGATTTAAGCAGCTTAAAATTTCGAATCCCTATCAAGGCATGCTGCTAGGCATTTATAATGTTTTATCCCTATTTCGAACGCAATGAAGAAGGTTTCTAGTCCCAATTTGATCGTATGGAGAAGATAGCTTTTTGGACCCAATTATTATATTGAATTTTCGATATTAATTTCAACGTATGGAGAAGAGATTAATTTTTGCTATTTTAACGTCTCGATTATAATCTAAAATTTTCGATTTCTAATTATTCACTGATGTGCACGTAAATGTGCATATTTTTACCACTATATTTATTCTATTTAAATTAAATAAATGATCATATTGGGTATTTTAACTTGTTTTAACCAAAATTCATATTAATTCCAAATTTTCACATATTCATCTTCATATAAGGGCAAAATGGCCATTTGTGCGCGTATATTAATTTGAAAGAATTTAATTGGATATTTCTATAATATTTTGCAGGAATTTAGCTTCTCATATTAGTGGGTTCATGAAGAAACATGCATGCACAAAATGGATATAAAGGAATGAAGATGGAAATAATTCAAAGTGAAGATCATGGAGGACCCCACCTACCCACCTACCTTAATGTACAAATTAAAGGCTAATGCACATGCTTTTGGACTTAATGGCTTCATGTACACTTAATGGGGGATTAAGACATGTTAATGATTACTTGGCCTCCACACTTCCTAAGCGGCATTTTGGGCATTCCCCAAAAAGTGAATTAGGGTTTTCAAACTTGTATATATACCCCTTATGTTTCATGTAGCCATCTTCCTCTTAGTTAGTTAGTTTTAGTTTAGAAAATAAATCAAAGCTCTCTTTCTTTCCATGGCTACTTAGCCTTTTTATTTCTTATGTAATTCTTTTCTTTTATGCAATGTTAATTATTGGTTCTTTTTAATTACATGTTCATTTCCTTTTATGCAAGTAGTGTAGATTTTCCTTTATGCAATAGAATAGTTTTCCATTTCACTTTGCTCTCTTTTCCTTTTCTTTTTCTCTCATGTTGCAAGCTACATTTGTTCATATGATAACAAATATGAGAGGCTAAACCCCTTCAATTTAGGGGTAATGAAGCTCTCTAATCATGTAGCTTCAACTTAATTTGATGTTTATGCTCTCTTTTTATGCTTAATGAGAATGAATGAAGTGGTTTAATGATGTTGTTTAGCTTTGAATTTGATAGTCTATGTTGTTTATAACAAATAGGCTATGCTTAAACAAACAAAACACAAATTGCCTCTTCATCTACATATGATTATGGCAAAGAAGTGATTGTTGAAATTGAAATTTGATGGCTTATATTTCTAATTAATGGTTAATAGGCCATGCTTAAAATAAATTTTGCTTTCAACTTTGTTGTCATATTTTATGAGATTTAAAAGTGTATTAGTGGTTGTGTTATAGTTTGATGGTTTATATTGAGCTAATTAATAGCACAAATATACCATACTTATGATAAGCACATCAACTAATTCACTAATGACAAGAAAAGAGAGATCATAACTTCATTTTGTTGATTTATGTGATCTAGAGAGTGGAAATTGCCTCTAAATTGTCTTAACACTCTCATATTTTTATCTATTTTCTTTTGTCATTTTTCTTTTTCTTTTAGTTCATCACTCTTCCAACTTTGGTTAATTTGATTGAGTTGAATTTTAAAATCATCAATTCCCTGCGGATCGACCCGTATTCGCCACGTGCTACATTCGTACACCGTGCGCTTGCGGTTATTTTTATTACTAAATTCGTTCGACGGTTTTCTAAACCGATAGAATTTCCGTCGTCCGAACATTCACCTTTAAACCCAATTTTAAATGTTAACAATTTTCATTGTTGTTTAAATAAAATTTACATCAACTTTCGATATCATTTTCAATCATATAAATTCAGAATTCAATTATTCAAATAATCTCTAATATTAAATTTTAAACAGTTTAATTTTCCAATAAATCAATAAATTTAAATACTAGATCTTAAATGAATTTTAGTTATCAATCAATTACTTTATTTACAGCTAATGAATTCAACATTTACTATTTAATCCAACCAATGATTGTAAACACATCCAATACATAACATTACCATTTCAATACCTGTTATTACTTAAATATATGAAATTAGTTTATTTCAAAATTTTATTCAAGTTCATATCCAATAAATTACACTCAAAATCAATAAATTTTTATCTTTAACCAATTTTTTATTCAATGGTTATATCAAATTTAGTAATTTAAAATAGCTAAAAATACGGGTCGTTACACTTGATTTGTTTTTAAAGACGGAGCGACAAATGCGTTGAACAATTATGTTCGAATGCTTTTGATTTTTTTTTTTAAGTGCTTTTGAGAAGTTGGTTCAAATTTTTTTGGAAAATTGTTTTCAAGTGCTTTTGGAAAAAAATGGTGTTTTGAAAGTTTATAGGAGTTCGATTTTTCAAACTTTTTTCAAGTTTGTTTGAAGGCGGCAAAAAAAATTGTGTTGAAATAAGAAAATTTCTAATGTTTAAATGCTATGCGCCTAACTTGGGGAGCATCGATCTATTAGTAAATATGAGTTTAACTGCCTGATAAGGGTGACTGTATACAAAACATAGATAATAACAAGGGAAAAAGTAGTTTTAGTTTTGGAATTTCTATTTCTACCTTTTTGATAGTGAAACGAAACTTACGTTTAGGATAATTACATTTTGACATCCAGAATAAACCTCCTTATGCATATTGTACTTGGAAAAATTGGACAAGAATTTGGGGTAAAAGAGAAGGTTCCAACATGCAATGGAATAGTTATCTAAAAAAAGGGTGGAAATGTAAAAAATTTCGTCTACTTTCTTTTTTTGGCATAGGAGTATAGACCTAGAGCATTATATTTACAAGATTTTGGATGTTAGAAACCAGAAGTTAGGCTTTGGATGATAGGGATTGGATGCAAAATTGGTTGAACCATACTTCAAACTAGTAGCTCGTAATAGTAGGAGTGTGGAAATTGTTGTTTGAGAAAGGTTTTTTGATTCTTGCAAAATTAAATAAATATGAAACTGCTAATATATATAGGCTGTTTGCATCATATTTTCAAAATGGTTTTAAAAGGATGCATTCATATAGGAGACGCCGATTTAGAATCATTATGCATGCATCTAGTACACATGCACTTGTACATATTTGGCTGAAAATTGATTGTATACTAATTGGTTGGATAGTTTAGATGGTTGCGCTCTATGTTGCATGATTTAATCCTTGTTGATATTCGAGAAAGAAAATCTTTTAAGGGGCGAGAATGTAACACACTATAAAATTAACGGTAATTAATAAATAATTAATAATGCTCCAAAAATGAGTTTTGAACAAACAATGAAATTTGGCTACCAAAAATGCACCATTGTATTTATAGCGATTTTCTTAGCAACTTTCATATTTGGAGCTCAAACGAAGAAGTTATTAGTGTTTGAAGTTTCTAGAAGGAAAATAATTAAAAATGAAAATAGAAAATAAATTATATTAAATGTGCACCCCACCAATCGACCTTCTCCTTAGGACGGTCGAGGTCTTATGGTAGCGGCCAGGGTTTGAATCTTAATCAAACAACCTGGGTTTAATTATTTTAATGTAACGGTTATTGTTGATTCCAGGGCATACAAATACAGGCCTAACTTCTCACTTCTCTTCTCATATTTTCTAATCAAAGTAGTAGAGCTCTGCCATTTTCTCTTATTCACTATATCTAGAAAATTATAAACTAGTATATTTATATGCGTGTATGTGTAACCGGAGAAGGGCGCAAAATGAAATAGAAGAAGAGAATAAGCGAATCAATATTGTAGAAAAAGGTAGATTCCATTATTATAAATTTATATTCCATTTAACCTTGAATCTCTTCTCAAATCTGTAATTCTAATATTATGTATATATTGTGTTATTAATATTCTTTTGGACTGTAAAGGAAAAGGAGTCAATCATTAAGTTTTATCTAAATATTATGCCAATGCAAGATCTATGGAGTTGTAGGCTTAAGAAAATTAAATATTGCCTAAATATCTTGTAAAATAGGTAATTGAAATAGGAATGTTATTTACATCCTATTCTGGAAATTTGGAAATCGGTCCTTAATTTGTTAAGTTGAATGTTGGTAAAATTGTAAAGTTTATTCTAGATTCATAATTGGGTTGTAAAATGTTAGTATTAGTTTAGGTTCTCCAAGTTTGACTTGAAATGTGAATTTCTATGATTTAATCTACTGATAGTAGGGGGTAATTTAATTATATCTATTTTTGTGTAATTTTCATAAATTATGCAATTCTTAAAAATATATATAAGAAGTGCGTCGTTTGAATTTACAAGGAATATACCAAAAAGAAAGAGATATGTAAAGCATGGATATTCTTCTCCATAGTTTGCACTAACTATTATAATAAAAGAAAAGAGACGATTTCTTGTAATTTCAAGTAGAGCAAAAGTCTCATTTTTTCGGTAATTTATGAAAAGTTATAATAGTAATCCTTTTAGAAAGGATGGCTCTAATAAATTAAAACGTAAAAAGGAATGTTCTAGTTTAGGAATTAATAGTTAGAAATAGAAATATGTATGTATTTATAACCACGCTTATCAATAAAATATATATAGCATAATTTACAACGATATTCATATTAGTAACTAATAACGCACTGAATTATAGGATTAGGAGGTATGGAAAAGAGATTAAAAAAACTCCAAAATTAATAGTACAATAAATGTACGGTTAATAAGGAGTTACATGAATTAAATGGGGACATAAATATGTTAATCGACTAGTTAAAGAATTATTATGGCATTTATGGAGAAATGAATAGAAATAATAGATCGAACTAGATTGAATAAAAAAAATTATTGGAAATTGTCCAATTAGAATAATAATGAACATTATTACAGAAAATATAGTAAATAAGCCTATAAGGTTAGAATTAAATGCTAGAAGATAATATAATTTTCATAGCGAAAAATTATATAGCCTTAATTGTACTATTAGAACAAGCATGAATTAGTGGGCTTAGCCCAACATTTAAGCCTAGGATGGTTGGTTTTGTTTGGGATGCGAGGTAAGTAGAGTTATACAATAGAAATTCGCCCTTCGCCTAGAGGCTGTCGGCAGTTATGTTAACTTACTACTGATGCGCGACATCTCCAACCCTAGGTTCCATAGGGAGAAGACATGCATTGCGGATAGGTAGAGGAAAAATACACCAAGGGTTCGCTCAGATTTGAACTATTAAATGGCTCGGCACTTTTAAGGAAATGGGGTCTACTCCATTTCTTTTAAGAGGTATCAAGTAACTAAAATGGGTATTTTCCTTGATTTACATTAGGCTAGTCTAAACATGATGTCAGCCAAGGAAGGTGGGCAGACTATGTCGGTGTTTTTGTTGGATGGTATTTTGTAGTAGGGCTTGCATATAGGCTATGACCACCAGTGGTTTCGAGCTAGCAGTGGCAAAGACTTGAGTTATGCCCTGAAGAATTTTGCTTCCTACCAGTGCAGAATCCGTAAGAGATACGCATAGACCATAAAGTTAGATGGTTAGATGTTTGTTTATTGGAGGTGGGTTAGTTAACCCTTAGATGAGTCTTTGAGATGCGTTAGTAGTACAACAGTTAAATTATGAATTATGGAGCTGTATATAGGTGCCATTGGTCCTCGTAGCTCAGACCGATTGACTAGCGTTTACGTTGCGGTGGACCCGCTTCAGGGATTGAGGTATTACATGCCCGTTAGGTCTGCTTCCTCCCTATTCAAGAAGTATTAAGTAGTTGGTTTTTTTTGGGTATTTTATGTTTAGATATATATATATGTATATAGATACATATATATAGTTATACCTCGGAGGATATTAGGCATATCCTACGCGCATATACAATTTAACGGATTAGCCGTAAATAATAGACATAACACTTAAATTGAAATCAATTGGGGTAAGTTAATGTCAGAGGTAAAGTGTGCAATTTTCTAGTCACCGGAACTTTGTTCTAACCCCCCCCCCTCGTTACAACCCACATGATAGATTTAGAGAGTCGAGCTACTAGTGCAAGACGAGAACGGAAAAATGAAGAAGTCTTTTTATACATGCTTAGTGCTGACAAGGCAATTAGATATCTAAAGAATACTATTGATTCTAATGAAGTAACCTCTACCAGTATTTATGTTCTATTATATTTTTCTATTCCGTTATGAGTTTATATCAATTGCACTCTAATATATACTTATGTTTATTATAGATTACCAAAACCAACGATCCATGCCGTAATGGACTTGTGTTTCAATTTTTTACAAATTCGGGTCTATTGTGTTCCAATAAGACTTTTGAAATAATTTGGATCTATGTTGCTATAAAAAACTCTTCCTTATTTCCAAATCAGTCTGGGTAGGTGTATTTACCATGCCGCAAGATTCCATGTATAATTTCTTAAGAACTTCCATTGCATAGCCGCTTTTTGAAATGAAAATTACATCCTCCTTTTCAACAAATTTGATAACTCTGCCAATATTTGTCATTTCGAATTATCTAACCACACTCTTCTTGAACATTTCAAACATCAAAGGGTTGTTGCCAGTAAAGATCTAATCATCAACAGGGATGCATACATATAACACACCTTATTATCATCCTTCATATGCATAGTGCGTGCTCATAAGGACATTTCTCAAAACCATTTTCAAGGAAGTATGTGTTAGTTCTCATATTCTAAGCATATGTTGCTTGCTTTAAACCATATAGTGATTTTCTCAATTTATATTCCATGTCTTCGTATTCATTCTTTATATATCCCATAGGTTGCTCTATGATGCTTCTTCTTCAGGAAATCCATTCAAGAATGTTGATCTTACATCAAGTTGATAAATCTTCCATTTTTGTTGAGAAACCAAAGCAATCATCAATTTGGTAATTTCTAAATGAACCACTCGAGCAAAAACTTCACCATAATCAGTTATTGCTCTTTGTTTATAGCTTTTGGCAACTAGTATTGCTTTGTATCTTTGCACTTCTTTCTTCTCATTCTTCTTTATTCTATACACTCACTTCACACCAATAACTTTATGGTTTTTGAGCAAAGTGGCGAGGACCTAAGTGTCATTCTTCTCACTTGCTTTAATTTCTTCATCCACCATCTTTTTTTCACTTTTCCTCTTGAACAACTCTTCAAAAGCAATAGAATCACTATCCACATACAAACAAATAAATTTGGGTTTTTGAAATCAAATTCCATTGCATCATAAATTTCTTGCAAGCTTCTTTCCCTTTTTACTTTGACTTGAACTTGAATCCAAAGTGGTGGTAGAACACGGAATATTTTATTCATTGGATAGAGGATGTCATAGTGGAGTTTGTGGTTCCCTAATAACTTGATTTTCTCATATTACATTTTCTTCAAGACTAAAATCTTGTGTTTTTTATTAGTTTCGTCTTTTAGTTCCATACTTCTTCTTCTTTAAGTATGACATCTCTACTCATGATCACTTTCTTAGTTATAGGATTGTACAACTTGAAGTCCACTATTCTTTCCCCATATCCAAGAAAAATACATTTATCACCTTTATCATCATGTTTTGTTTTCCTAGCTTCAGGAATTTTAGCATAAGCGATGCATCCAAAAACTTTAAGATGCACAACACTTGGTTTGAATGAAATTTGTGCTTCTTTTGGCGCCGCCAATTGAAACTTTTGGTTGAACATCGATATAGTAGATAAACAACACATGCTATAGCCTCAGTCTAAAACTCTTTAAGTATAGACTTGCTTTTTAACATGCTCCTAACAATGTTTAGTTTGGTTCTATATTTCCTTCCAGAAAATCTAATCAACTCAGGATGGTGTCACTTGATGTGTAATATCATGCTCTGCAAAAATTCTCAAAAGCATGAGAAGTATATTCTCCTCCTCGGTCGGACCGTGACACTTTTATGTAGTAGCCACTTTTTTTTAACCAAGCCCTTTGACTCGTCGAATCTATCAGATACCTCTGATTCCTTCTTTCGCAATATATACGCATGTTTTGTGGCTATAGTCATCAATATAGGTAAAAAAAATCAATTATTCCCATTTGAAATATGGTCTAATGATCCATACACATTCGTATGCACAAGCTCTAATGGTCTATAGATTTAATTAGATAAACCAGCAGAGCTAGTGGCCCAAAAGCAAAGAATAACTCTAACATCAAATTACGTTAGGCGTTTGAGTTTATATTTTGTTTATGTAAATTAAAAGAATACAGATGACACGAGGAGGAAATAAATAGATTTTATTAGCTCAAATTTCTTGCAATTACCATAAATGTAAAAATATTTAAAGTATTCCAGACAACCTTTTCAGTTAGATACTTTTTTCGTTTGAAATGAAATAGCTCTTTGCAAAACAATTATATCTAATAGACATGACTATTAACTTAATGAACTTTATAAATAAAAATGACTCTTAACTCTTTCTCAATGGACATGACTTTTCACTTTAACTAACTAATGTAACAACCCGATATTTTCAGCCATTCATATCCACACATGCCGGACTTGAATTGCTCAAAATATTGCATTGTAAATAAATTTGGAGCAAATGAAATACAATCACAGAATCACAGACACAGAAATATTAGAATAACTCACAGCGGAATATAAAATACATAGTAGTTCATGAAGCTACTACGGCAGAGTCTCAAACAAAATACATAATACAGTCTGAAAACAACATAATAGAAATCCCAAATACATAGAAGTTCACTAATACATGAGATAAACTAGAACAGCTGAAACACAAAGTAGATATAAATGTAGATAAGCACATACTCCAGTAAAGACGAGCTCCAAAAAGAGAATCCAAAGCTGTGAATACTCTGGCTGACCCGAGCGTAAAGTAAAACACAAAACATTCAAGTCAGGACAATATATATTTTTATAATGTAAACCAACTCAAGTGAACTGGAGTAGAAATACACAATAACTTAAAGGATGCTTGGGATTGCCCATCCTTTAAGAATCGGTTAAACTATAAATTAAATACATCCCGTGGTTAAAATTTCAAAATGGTATTTTATACTTCAAAATCAAATATCATTTCAAAATTCAACATCATTCAAAATCCATTTCAAAATATCATAAATATCATATCTTCCAAACCACATTCATTTTTATTTAATTTAAATACCATTACAAAACACATTTCAAAATAGTTTATATTTCGAAACAAATTACTTCCTTTTAAATCATAAAATGAAGTTATTATATTTAATAATTAAATTTTCAAAATTTTAGTCTTTCAAAATTCATTTATTCACTTAATTTATTAAAACAGATGAAAATTCAACTTTCACAGCATTTAGAAATTGCTACATAAAGTTACATTTAAAATAGTTCAATTTAACAAAAGATAGCATTTAAAAAATGCTGTAATAGGGTTACATTAGTTTCAAATAAAACTTAGTTAAATTCAACAATTATAACATTTAGAAAATGCTATAATAGCCTTCAATTAAACTTAGCCATTTGGTTCATTATTATCAACTACAGCATTTACAAATGATGTATTATCATTTACATTAGAATTAATAGCATTTTAGAAATGCAGTTAATTAACTTCAAATATTCGGTAAAAATTCACAAACAATTATATTTTTATTTAAATCATTTTTAACTTATAAAATCATATAATTTCACTTTTAAAACAATCATTCAAATACCCTTATATTCATGATTTTATAAAGTTAAATTTCCATCCAAAATCAATATTTAATAATAATTCACTTATTAAATTCCAACATTAAATTAAATTCATTAAATTAAATTTAACTTAACATTTAAGTTTAAATTTTCAAATATAACTTAATTTCATTTTTATTTATTAAACTTAAAATTCACTTTAAGCCAAATTCACAGATTTCCAATTTTAGTTATATTTCAAAATTTCAACTTAAATATTCATTCATTTCACATTTTAAATTTATTCAAAATCATTAATATAATATAAAAATCATTTAAATGCACTTTAATCCAAATTGTCATGAATTTATCACATTTCGTATTTAATTTAAATTCCATTTACCACCAAATTAAATTTTCCCAAAATAACTTACATTTCAAATTTCCTAACTTTACCATTTATTTATTTCACTTATAAATTTTCAGAAAATCAATAATGCTTTACAAAAATCATTTTTAATCAAATTTAAATCAAAATATTATAATATTTACATTTCTAAAATAATTTAAAAATTTTAGAAAAACATATTTTAACAACGGGTCTGTATTTTATTTTCTAGCCTTGGTAAAGTGATACGGGTAATATATCATTTCAACCCGTAATTTACAAAGAAAACCCGGGTTCGATCATTTCAAACCCGCAATCCCAAGTAAATGAAAATAATTGAAAATCATTCAGGCCTATCATTTCAGCCCATAATGATTTTCTCCTATTCTAAAGTCCGTTCGGGTATGTATCATTTCAACCCATAGCGATTCTAATCTAAAGAGAACTTGCAGTGTGATAAACTCATAAAAATAACTATACAACATAATATAACAGTAACAGATGTTATAACAGGTGTTTAAGCATGGGTGAACATCATATAATAATCATAATATAGCAGGTGTAACATGATAATGCATTTTACAGATTCAAAAGGGGCCAATTTGCTAGCTATATATGTACATATTGTCTGGTGAGAATAACTCGCCTGTTCAGAGCTGGACATAGCTACCAAAGCAAACAATACAGACACTACGAAGGCATGACAATACAGAAATGACTTGAGAGTGGAGAGCCAAAGATATATGACTTGATAACATATACACACGACAATATATACATACATAAGTTACAACACAAATATAACATCAAACAACATAGAATTCAACACCAAAAACAACAACAACTTCTTTGCACTTGCTCTCTACCTCATGTACTTCAGTTATGCAGGTGTTCAGCTCGGCCTAGGGGTGCTATAGGTCTGGTTTGGGTATGCAAGTGGTCGGCCAACATTTGTTTTGAAGGTGGGTTTAGTCTAGGTGTATAAAACTAGGTGTACAAGGCTAAAACTATGCAACATACATCATTTGTTTGCTCTTGTTTGGTTCGGCCAAAAGTCATGGGTCACGGCCAGTGGTTCCAGGAGGTGTCGGGTGGTATGACAGAGAGTGAAGGTCAGGTAAAAGGTGGTAATGGTGGAGGTAGTGGCGGCTAATGGTGGTAGAAGGAGGAGATGATAAACTAGGCTAGACTAGTGCAATAGGTGATAGGTTATGATTGTTTTTGGTGGATTTTGTGAAGATCTTGGCCTTGGGTTGGTTCGGCCTGGGGAGGAGGGTTACTAGAATGGGTGATGGTCAGAGAAAGGTGGTGGTGGTGGTCGGCCAAAGCCTGGAGGAGGAGGAGTGGGGCCATGAAGTATAGAGCAAGTGTAAAATCAATAAGAAAAAATAGGAAAAACAAAGAAAAGAGAAGAGATTTTTACCAAATCTTTGATTTGAAATGGCCGTGCTATATTTTTTTGTTTGAGAAGAATTTTAGTTCGTGAAAAACAAAAGGATTATGACTGAAATGAAGGAGGAGATACGCGGCCAAAAAAAATCATAAAGATGGAGTTGAGAAAATGAAGAGTCGGGAGATAAAAGGACTTTGGAATTCCAATAGTTTAAAACTTTTCATATTTCCTCTATTTTCTTTTTAAATTTATATATATATAAAATGGCTGAAAAAAAAGATAAATAATCTCAGAAAATAAAATAAATAGAAAAAGAAATAAATAAAATTTAAATAATATCAATTAAATAAAGAAAAAGTCAATATATATATAACTAGGCCTTGTAAATTGAGATAAATTCAATTGGACTTTTGAAGAATTTTTATGCACTTTGAAAATATTTATAAATGAAGAAAAAAACACAAAATAAAATGAATTCACAAAAATAAATAAATAAATTTTAATTAAATAAAATTTAATGAAGAAAATAGCAGAAAATCGGAACTAGCCTTTAAAAATAGAAAAATAAATGCAATAAATTTTGGAAATTTTTTATTATCACTTTAAAAATATTAAAAGACAAAGTAACGTATGAACACATATTAAAATAGAATATGACAAAGAAAATGTAATTTATATAATTTAAAATGGACAAAATTGTTAAATAAATCAAATTGCACTTAAAATTGAAATATACATAACTTTCACAATTCAAATCCATTTTCAACGAAATGAAAAGCAGTATTCAAGGTATTAAATCTATTTTCATAATAAAGGATAAAATTTAGGAGTTTAAATACTTAAATTTGAAATTTTAAAAGTCAAAGTTTGACCAGTTTGACCAGAAATCCACTTTTCAGTAAAATTTTCAATTTATACCAGTTTGAAATTATAATTCACATAATAATCAAAGTTTATACTTAAAAATGAAATGTTTGAAATGGAACAAATTTAAAATAATTTCAGAATGATATAAAGTCAAAATTAAGATATACATAAAAATCTAGGGTAGTTACACTCTCCCCCACTCAAATCTTTTCGTCCTCGAAAAGGAAGGAAGTGGAGAAACAAGAAAGAACAATACGTTGGAAGACATCCCCGAAAGAAGGTAGGGTAAAAGTAGCTAGGAGGGAAAGCAGGTTGAAAGACAAGGATGAACCATTATTTTAAAACATTATACATTTCAACTAAAATTTTATATTTGCAACATTTTAAACATTTTATAAAATGATAAATAGTCATTTGATTCAAATTTGATAGTTCGAAGCAAACAATATTTAAAACATTTTACATAAATGATCAAAATATCCTTTATACCATACTTTACCAAAATACTTTTATAACTCGATGTCTTAACAAGTTTTTTTTCGTTCCTGCAGACTCTGGCCATCTGTTGATCAGGCGCAAAGCTAGAATTCTCCAGGTACTTAATAGACTTGTTTCAACACCCAGTGAAAATACTGGAAAACACTTTTAAAAACAGATATGGGAAGTACAATCCAAACAAATCAACCAAACCGAAACAGTTGTCTAACCATGGATCGCAGATACACAATGGTTACACCTGGATCCCCTAGGAAACAATCCGTATCCGTAAGCTTTCTCAGCCCTGCGAGTTACGCCATGATGACTAGCAGAGTGCAGGATACACAATGGTTACGCCTGGATCCCCCAGGAAACAATCCGTACCCCTAGGCCATCTTAGCCAGGCAGTTTCGCTGCTAATGCGACCTACATAGAGTGCAGGATACACAATGGTTACACCTGGATCCCCCAGGAAACAATCCGTACCCCAGGCTAGCTCAGCCAGGCAGTTTCGCTATGCAGTTGCGATCATAAGACCATGGAGATCACCATGGAATTCGATGGACACTCGAGTATCATATCCGGAAAACCCAAACCAAAGAGAGAGAATAATATCGATAGAATGAATCCATAGTGTGGCCACAAAGCGGATATTAAGCAGAAGGCACTTTCCACATCTTTACTTCGAAAATATGTATCATATAGTACCTTTCAAAATCACTTTCAAATATCATACTTATATAAAGTCCATTATATATAAAATTTCATTTCAAATCAAATACTTTCCAAAATAATAGTATATCAAATCACACTTATATAGATTTCGATTATATAAGATTTCACTTTTCAAAATTGAGTACCTTTTCAAATCAACAGTTTTCAAATCAATAGTTTTCAAATCTACTGCATACTTATGCAAATCAATTTTATATAAGTTTGATAACTCCCAAATAAAAGTATTTAAATAATCAAGATTCTCAATTTTAATTCGTTTCAATAATGTTTCAGTTTCATAATCATATATGATTTTTCCCAATCATTTCTTTCAAATTACATAAATTTAGTTTCAAAGTTTCTCAAACAATAGATTTATAAAATAATCCAAATTTCCAAATCAACAAAATTTAGGTCAAACAAGTTCATTTCCATTTCAAACATATATTCACTTCAAAAATCATAATACTTTCAAAGTTATAAATCTTTCAAAACCAAATACTTGAAATCATTTCACTTTGAAAATCATAACATTTTGAAATCATACATTTGAAATCATAAAACATTCCCTTAATTCTTTACGTTTCACAAATTTATTCAATTAAACCAAAATCTAAAATTTCCAAATTTTAATTCCATTCAAACCATCAGTTTCAATTCAATTTAGTTTTCCAACAAAACCTTTTCAAATATTATCAAATTTCAAATATAGATTTGATTTACAAAATAAACTATTCAATCTTAAATATGTTTCAAGGCTAAAATATACCATATTTCAAAACTAAATTTTATAATTTCATATATCTCAAAATTTACTTCATTATTACTTAGTGTTGAAATATTTATTTCATAAATCCATTATTTTAAATAAACTCAAATTACTGGTAAACCAAATATCCTTTCATACTAATATAAGCTTCAATTATTCATTTATCAGAATCAATGGTTTCCAAAATCATCTTATACTTACATATGTCATCATTTCGCAACATTACATTCGATCGCTCGCTTAGTCATACAAGTTCGCTTTCGAACTAGTATTGTCCATTCGACTTCCCTAATGCGGACTTCGATATGGTTTCTCGACTAGAAGCCATCAGTCTCCTTGCATAGCCATATACTATGATAGAGAATTCTAGAATCAAGCCCAAAATCCATATCAAATATTCGCCATCAAGAATCAAATGAAAAACCCTAACACGAAATGGTGTAATTCGTCTCGAACTTGTGTACTCAAACTTGGATCAAATTAATTATGCGAATAAAACAGCATACGTACAACTTATGTATCTACTCCAACTTGTTAAATAAATAGTTTCATAAAGATGTTACTAAGTTAAAACATTTAAAACCAAATTTTTCTCAAACATTCGAAGACCAATTTTTATCCAAAACATTTCAAAACCAAATTTCATATTTGTATAATTCAAAATAGTCTTATTTATTTACTTAACAAAACAGTTTCAACTTATAAAAATCATATTATTTCATACTTGAAACATACAAACTAAACTTATATTCTTTATCAAACACCTTATATCTTTCAAAATTTCTTAGCTTTGAAAAGTTAACCTTGATTTGGAAGTGCTCGAACCTTCAAAATAGTCGAAGAAATCATATTTTCAATCCAAGAGTTGGAAATCACAACAAATCAGTAAATAAAATTTCAAAAGATAGGTTTCAAATCCAAAACTCGGGGACTGAACACCGGCTTACTTTAAATAACTTCAAATATACATTCATATATCTTCCGAAAATCAAATCATACCTCGAAATCTGAAATCAAAACTGGCTTCACAAAATCACTCGCATAGTAAAGCTACTAGAGTGGCCTCTCCCCCACTTAGAAACTCGAAAATCAATGTCGATGATGCATGCATTCATCACCGAAATTATTTTCCAGCGACATAAGTGAGTTCTGGACTTCAATTAACTTTGAAAAACTTCTTTGAAATTCCTTTGAAATCATTGAAATTATTTCGAATACATTTGAAACATTTCTTATTAAGAAAATATTTTAAAATCATATTATTATATATTTTCCAAAATCTTAAAACCGATTTCAAAACACCGGAGTTCGATTCCTCGAAATTCAAAATCAAACGCTTCAGTTATAAATCATTTTTATATAAATCAATTTTCTAAGAAATTTTTCAAAATTTCAAATCCTTTTGAAAATTTAAATTTTTATTTTACAAGATATATAATCTTTATCGAAAATATTTAACCTTTAAATACAAAATATGGTCATCCTTATCAAAATAATAATTTCGATGTATACAAAATTTTCAAAACACAATCAACACAAATTTCCAAAGGATGATTCAAGGAAGGATTTCAAAACAAAACTGAGATTCAAATTTAGAGGAACTCTGATCAAATTGAATTCTGATTCGAAGATAAGCTCAAACGAAGATGAGATAATTAATTACCAAATAGAAGATGGATAAGCCTATAAAACTTGCGGGCAACCTTAACTGGTCAACCGTGACTTCAGGAATATAACCAATTTGGAAATCTAAGGCAAATCGACATCCGATCGCCAGAGATAGAATCCGAGTAGAGCAGGAGATAGATAGCATCGTAAACCGAGGATACAGAAATCAATGGTGAATCAATGCTAATTGTAAAGGAGTTTCACCCCTTTACAAATCATTCGAAGATTCACGGAATCACCAATCTTTAGACAGGTCATTCCAAAGTGGGTTATGGAATGTCCTAGAAATCAAAAGGATAAAATAGGGAAGACAAGATTGGATTTCAGAACAAATGGGAGCGTTCCAAAGTTCAAGGAATCCTAATCGATAAGAATCCTAATCAGGAGATTTCTAACAAGGTGGATACCGAAGAGACGAAGTTTAGAAAATTCTTGATTTTAAAGTAAGAAAAAATTTATACCAAAATAATCTTTGAAAATCCTTTTAAAAATCATTTGGAAATCATTTTATACTTCAAAAATACGTTCTCTCACAAGGAAAGGATTCTGAGATTGATTTCACTCATTCTAGGGTATTTCTACCCTATCTCTAATGAGTTTTTGCTCTGCAGACTAAGGTTTGCCTAAAACCAAAGCTTTGATACCAATTGTAACAACCCGATATTTTCAGCCATTCACATCCACACATGTCGGACTTGAATTTCTCAAAATATCGCATTGTAAATAAATTTGAAGCAAATAAAATACAATCACAGAATCACAGACACAGAAATATCAGAATAACTCGCAACGGAATATAAAATACATAGTAGTTCATGAAGCTACTACGGCAGAGTCTCAAACCAAATATATCATACAGTCTGAAAACAACATAATAGAAATCCCAAATACATAGAAGTTCACTAATACATGAGATAAACTAGAACAACTGAAAAAGAAAGTAGATATAAATGTAGATAAGCAGATACTCCAGCAAAGACCAGCTCCAGAAAGAGAATCCAAAGCTGTGAATACTCAGGCTGACCCGAGCGTAAAGTAAAACACAAAACACTCGAGTCAGGAAAATATATACTTTTATAATGTAAACCAAATCAAGTGAACTGTAGTAGAAATACACAATAACTTAAAGGATGCTTGGGATCGTCCATCCTTTTAGAATCAGTTAAACTATAAATTAAATACATCCCGTGGTTAAAATTTCAAAATGGTATTTTATACCTCAAAATCAAATATCATTTCAAAATTCAATATCATTCAAAATCCATTTCAAAATATCATAAATATCATATCTTCCAAACAGCATTTATTTTTATTTAATTTAAATACCATTACAAAACACATGTCAAAATAGTATATATTTCGAAACAAATTACTTCCTTTTAAATCATAAAATGAAGTTCTTATATTTAATAATTAAATTATTAAATTTCTAATATTTTAGTCTTTCAAAATTCATTTATTCACTTAATTTATTAAAACAGATGAAAATTCAACTTTCACAGCATTGAGAAATTGCTACAGAAAGTTACATTCAAAACAAATCAATTTAAAAAAAGATAGCATTTAAAAAATGTTGTAATAGGGTTACATTATTTTCAAATAAAACTTAGTTAAATTCAACAATTATAACATTTAGAAAATGCTATAATAGCCTTCAATTAAACTTAGCCATTTGGTTCATTATTATCAACTACAGCATTTACAAATGATGTATTATCATTTACATTAGAATTAATAGCATTTCGGAAATGCAGTTAATTAACTTCAAATATTCAGTAAAATTTCACAAACAATTGTATTTTTATTTAAATCATTTTTAACTTATAAAATCATATAATTTCACTTTTAAAACAATCATTCAAATACCTTTATATTCATGATTTTATAAAGTTAAATTTCCATTCAAAAATCAAGATTTAATAATAATTCACTTATTAAATTCCAACATTAAATTTAAATTCATTAAATTAAATTTAACTTAACACTTAAGTTTAAATTTTCAAATATAACTTAATTTCATTTTTATTTACTTAACTTAAAATTCACTTTAAGCCAAATTCACAAATTTCCAAATTTAGTTATATTCCAAAATTTCAACTTAAATATTCATTCATTTCACATTTTTAACTTTATTCAAAATCATTAATATAATATAAAAATAATTTAAATTCACTTTAATCCAAATTGTCATGAATTTATCACATTTCATATTTAATTTAAATACCATTTATCACCAAATTAAATTTTCCCAATATAACTTACATTTCAAATTTCCTAACTTTACCATTTATTTATTTCACTTATAAATTTTCAGAAAATCAATAATGCTATACAAAAATCATTTTTAATCAAATTTAAATCAAAATATTATAATATTTACATTTCTAAAATAATTTAAAATTTTTAGAAAAACATATTTTAACAACGGGTCTGTATTTCATTTTCTAGCCTAGGTAAAGTGATACGGGTAATATAACATTTCAACCCGTAATTTACAAAGAAAACCCGGGTTCGATCATTTCAAACCCGCAATCCCAAGTAAATGAAAATAATTGAAAATCATTCAGGCCTGTCATTTCAACCCATAACGATTTTCTCCTATTCTAAAGTCCGTTCGGGTATGTATCATTTCAACCCATAGTGATTCTAATCTAAAGGGAACTTGCAGTGTGATAAACTCATAAAAATAACAGAACAGCATAATATTACAGTAACAGATGTTATAACAGGTGTTTAAGCATGGGTAAACATCATATAATAATCATAATATAGCAGGTGTAACATGATAATGCATTTTACAGATTCAAAAGGGGTCAATTTACTAGTTATATATGTACATATTGTCTGGTGAGAATAACTCGCCTGTTCAGAGCTGGAGATAGCTACCAAAGTAAACAATACAGACACTACGAAGGTACGACAATACAGAAATGACTTGGGAGTGGAGAGCCAAAGCTATATGACTTGATAACATATACACACAACAATATATACATACATAAGTTACAACACAAATATAACATCAAACAACATAAAATTCAATACCCAAAACAACAACAACTTCTTTGCACTTGCTCTCTACCTCATGTACTTCGGTTATGCAGGTGTTTAGCTTGGCCTAGGGGTGCTATAGGTCTGGTTTGGGTATGCAAGTGGTCGGCCAACATTTGTTTTGAAGGTGAGTTTAGTCTAGGTGCATAAAACTAGGTGTACAAGGCTAAAACTATGCAACATACATCATTTGTTTGCTCTTGTTTGGTTCGGCCAGAAGTCATGGGTCACGACCAGTGGTTCCAGGAGGTGGTGGGTGGTATGGCAAAGGGTGAAGGTTAGGTCAGAGGTGGTGGTGGTGGATGTAGTGGCGGCTAATGGCGGTAGAAGGAGGAGATGATAAACTAGGCTAGGCTAGTGCAATATGTGATAGGTTGTGATTGTTTTTGGTGGATTTTGTGTAGATCTTGGCCTTGGGTTGGTTCGGCCTGGGGAGAAGGGTTACTAGGATGGGTGATGGTCAGAGGAAGGGGGTGGTGGTGGTCGGCCAAAGCCTGGAGGAGGAGGAGTGGGGCTTGAAGTATAGAGCAAGTGTAAAATCAATAAGAAAAAATAGGAAAAACAAAGAAAAGAGAAGAGATTTTTACCAAATCTTTGATTTGAAATGGCCGTGCTATATTTTTTTGTTTGAGAAGCATTTTAGTTCGTGAAAAACAAAAGGAGTATGGCTGAAATGAAGGAGGAGATACAAGGCCAAAAAAATCATAAAGATGGAGTTGAGAAAATGAAGAGTCAGGAGATAAAAGGACTTCGGAATTCCAATAGTTTAAAACTTTTCATATTTCCTCTATTTTCTTTTTAAATTTATATATATATATATATATATATATATATATATATATAAAATGGATGAAAACAAAGATAAATAATCTCAGAAAATAAAATAAATAGAAAAAGAAATAAATAAAATTTAAATAATATCAGTTAAATAAAGAAAAAGTCAATATATATATATATATATATATCTAACTAGGCCTTGTAAATTGAGTTAAATTCAACTGAACTTTAGAAGAATTTTTATGCACTTGAAAAATATTTATAAATAAAGAAAAGAACACAAAATAAAATGAATTCACAAAGATAAATAAATAAATTTTAATTAAATAAAATTTAATGAAGAAAATAGCAGAAAATGGAAACTAGCCTTTAAAAACAGAAAAATAAATGCAATAAATTTTAGAAAATTTTTTATTATAACTTTAAAAATATTAAAAGACAAAGTATACATAAAATAAAATATTAATACATATTAAAAGAGAATATGACAAAGAAAATATAATTTATATAATTTAAAATAGACAAAATTGTTAAATGAATTAAATTGCACTTAAAATTGAAATATACATAACTTTCACAATTCAAATCCGTTTTCAACGAAACGAAAAGCAGTATTCAAGTTATTAAATCTATTTTCATAATAAAGGATAAAATTTAGGAGTTTAAATATTTATATTTAAAATTTTAAAAGTCAAAGTTTGACCAGTTTGATCAGAAATCCACTTTTTAGTAAAATGTTCGATTTATACCAGTTTGAAATTATAATTCACATAATAATCAAAGTTTATACTTAAAAATGAAATGTTTGAAATGGAACAAGTTTAAAATAATTTCAGAATGAAATAAAGTCAAATTAAGATATACATAAAAATCTAGGGTTGTTACAACTAATTTGACCAAAATATAAATGGGTTTAATATATAATAACTTAAATATATTATACTAATGGATGGTAGTATTTTGTAGTCATGACACTTATGCAATTATATGTCTTATAATATGAAGCATGTACCCTGACATTTGATTATATACATTTTATTTTTATTTTCTTTTATGTGACTTTGGGAAGATATATTTATATTATTTGCATGGTTCCATGTCCTAAAACAATGAATCTTTGTTCAATGCATAGTCTTGTCCTTTCGAAGGTCGATGTAAATCTATCGTTGTTATTTATCATTTCAAAAAGTAATATTAACTTCGCACATTACAAATATCTGTTTATGTATTAGTAAATTAGAATTGATTGTCAACTACCAATAATTAGAAAATTCAAATTTAATAATTGTTATACAACAAAAAAAGTGCTTATCAAAAGTGAAAATTTGAATCTGTCCGTTGTTTTCAATATTCATAAGTGGAAAATCCTTCTTAAAAACACGTTTTAAATTGCATCTCTATTTTTAATTTGGTATTAAAAAAATTTGTGTTTTTCTTTTTTTAAAATTAAATCTAAATATTAGTTATAGATTTTCCTGATATAAACTTCTTCTTTTTTGAATCTTTTTGAAAATCCACTAACAAAAATGTGCATAGTTCTGTGCAAATATTTGCATAATTTAACTAATATATCGTGAAACTTAAAAATATGATTTGTTTTATATACACACACATTATTGTTGAGAACTGGCTGGTGAGTACTTTGAATGTTCAAGAAAGTTCCCCGAATAAAAATTTCATAAATTCAATCCCTAAGTTCAACGTGCCTCTGTACTATTTGCATTTGTCTTGAAGTCGCAATTTCTAAACCACAGGCATAAAAATAATGTTTGATGCGTCGTACTGAAGATGAATGCTTCTATGAACTTTCCTAGTGGTATGTTTAAATATACTTTAGAAGAAAGGTCGTGGCTTGTATCAGCTCTAAATTAGTAGCGTGAAATGCCTTGAAAGCATCAACTTAGTCAGGATTTGTTAAAGAAGTTACTGCCATTTACTTATCCTGACCCACACTCACTTGTATTTTAGCATCCTCTTGTAGCTATAAAGTGTGCTTCCATCACAAACTCTCTCATCTTTCTCTTAATTTGCCATTGCTTTTCCAACATCTACATACAAAAAATAATGGGCAGCATCACAGCTGAAGAGTTCTTTTCTACGACCACCAAAAACCTCCTTTGTAGTGATGCTCTTCAAAATGTCTAATTTCCTTTATCTTATTAACTTCTAGTCTAATTATTTATTTCTTATAGTTTTTATTACTTTTGTATTAGCATGACTTTAATTTTGTATGCTTCAGTACATATTGGAGACAAGTGTGTATCCAAGAGAGCATGAGCAACTCAAGGCACTGAGAGAGGAAAGTCAGAAACAGCAATGGTACATAACTTTTCTTATTCTCCACATATCTACCCTTTTATATACTGTTTCGTAATCTGATTTTTATATTTTTATTCTGCAACTATTTGTGGATACTATGCATCATATAGTTAATACACTAATTGAACTAGATTTATAAACGTTGATCCACAAATTATGTATTAACTCAGGGAACTTAAACAATGTACTGATTATGTTAGACTTTTGACTAATTTATTTTTCCAGACTTCTCGATTCAATGATAATTGGAATATCTTATGTGTTATATTGTGTCAGACATCTTCTTCCTAATCAATTAAGAGTTATTGTGAATTTGAATATTTGAACTTCGTTGTTATAAGTGAACTAAAAAAAAAAGGCTTCAATTTAATATTTAGATTTGTGTACAGACTGTTTTGTTCTTTGTATTACTAACTTTTGCAGGTTTTCACACAAGCAGAGTATCAACTCAAATGTTATTTTGTTTGTTAAATCATATATTTGATGAAATCTCAACTAATAACTATAAGACTATAACACCATCATATTTAAATTTTCCAACTTTTCCATTCGATCAAACCATATCTGTACGGGAAAATCAGTGAAGCTGGTAAATTATAGGAAAAAACAACCATTTCTAAGCTTTTGGCATTATTTACTTGGAGTTTTCAAGAAGTGATTGGGGAAGAAGCTGAATATTGAAGATTTTACAAGCTCATTAGTGTAGTGCAACCTTTCCGTTGTGGAAATTGATAGCTGCGACACAAATGCTCTCTATGTGTGTCTAATAATAAACGTCAATGTGAAAATGTTGAATTTTTTACGAGGAAAAACACCAGCATGATGTTAAAATATCTATCTCAGCTTCTCATTTGAATTTACTTCTATGTAAAATAACCACCCTAATAAAAAAATTGTTGGTTCCACCATTAGAAAATATGTAAAAGTAAAACTATATATTTCAGAAATAATCGTAGTATAGTCTAGCAAGTGTCCTTTGTGAGTAAAAAGCTTTGCTTTCACCAGTTCGCGTCACATGCAATTAAATTACAGGTCTGTGATGTGTGTACCGGCAGAAGAAGGGCAGCTACTTGCTATGATGCTGAAGTTAATGAATGCAAAGAAAACAATTGAAATTGGGGTATTCACAGGCTATTCTCTTCTCACTACTGCTTTAGCTCTGCCTGAGGATGGAAAGGTATTCAAACTTGCATAAAATTTCCTATATAATAATTTAGAATTTGTGACTTAAATCGGATATTATTATTATTTGGTAGATAACAGCAATTGACATAGACAAGTCAAGTTTCGAGATTGGTTTGCCATTCATCCAGAAAGCAGGAGTGGAACATAAGATCAACTTCATTGAATCAAAAGCACTTCCTGTTCTTGATAAACTAATCGAAGAGGTATGTTTTACTGCAACTTTGTGATGTGTAACCAAGGAATTTCATACCACATGCACAAATATGAGTAATAACGTAGTGTGCTTCACTTGTCATGTGTGGTTAATCCATCATAGTATCATCATCGCACACATTTGTTATACAATTTTGTTTTTCTCACTATGTCTTCTTACCCATAAATTTGAGTTTATACTTCACACTGCTGATATTTGTTTGTACAGACAAAGGAGGATGAGCTCTACGACTTTGCATTTGTAGACGCAGACAAAACAAACTACACTGAATACCATGAGCGTTTACTGAAGTTAGTTAGAGTAGGAGGAGCGATTGCTTATGACAATACGCTTTGGTTAGGAACAGTTGCACGTCCTGAGGACAATGCTTCTCTTCCTCCTGAAGTGCAGGTTATCAGAGACTTCTTTTTAAAATTAAACAAGTTCTTGGCAGCGGATCCAAGGGTAGAGATATGCCAAGTCTCTATTGGTGATGGGTTGACTGTTTGTCGCCGGGTTATTTGATCTTTGTATTACTTTGTTGAGTTGGTTATTGGAGAGTATGCTATGATTTGGTGACTTTTAGATTCATGTACTTCAACTTTGTTCTTCATAAAACTATGTCTTAATCTTCCAGTGATAAAATAAAGTATGTTATATTCATATGCCATAATCTGCCAACTGAGTTTGTATCTTATGCCTCTTAGTTTAAATAGGAAACTGATTGATTGGCCCCGTTATTTCCAGGTATCTTATGCAAATTATATTGGACCAATTGCTTTTGATAGAGAATGAAACAAAACAGGAGTGTATATTATTTGAGAATGTGGGTTGTAAGCGGGTTGCAGGTGTTTATGTTTTGGACCTACCCGCAAGCCCATCTCTCATATATTTGCATACATAAATACAGTATGTACTATCTGCATTTGACGGTATTCAGAAATAGTACAAACTATATCTTTCTTTTACATGGTATCAGAGCCAATTTAAATTATTTAACAGCAAATTGATCAAATCTTTTGAAGAAAGTTTGAATCTCATTAGAACAATTTCATCATTTGAGATTTCAGTTACACATTTTGACAACTGTGCAACAGATCTTGAAGTTATCATTATTTGGAAGCAGTTACCTTGCCAAGAAGGGAGATATCGGAGACAAACTCATCATATATCATCCCTCTGGCTGCCACTGCTACATCAGTTCATCAAGATTCTGACCTGCTCACATGAAGTGTTGTGCCTAGAGTCACTTGTCAGATCTGGATCTTCATCCAATTGAATCTGGTTGCACTTCATTTTTGATCTATTTGCCTTTCTTTTATTCCACTTTTTCATCATCCTCTTGACAAGTTTTCATCATCATGTCAGAAGGAAGGGGTGATAATACCAATACACCCCATCAAGAATCAAGAACCACTCAGCAACAGTGCAATACCACCCAAGAACTCATCAAGTCTATAATCAAGCCAAAAAGTCAGATCATTACCATACAACTTGATGAATCCAACTATTTGCTCTGAAAATTCCAGATTGAGACTGCTACCAGAGGATATCAGCTACAAGAATATATTCTTGGCACTCTCATCACTCCTCCAAGATTCACTACGGATCATGAAGGAAAATTAGTAAGTAATCCTGAATACACAATTCATGAAAGACAAGATAGTCTAATCAGTTCTTGGCTGTTATTATCTATCAGTGCCAGTCTATTATCACAGTTAGTTGGGTGCAAAACCACACATGAAATCTGACACACCATTCAACAAATATTCAGTTCTCAATCTGCAGCCAGAATAATGCAATATAAAAGGCAGTTGCAAAATTTGAGAAAAGATAATGTTAGCATGAGAGAGTATCTTTCTAAGGCCAAGACAATATGTAGCCTCAGCTGGGCATAAGGTGACTGACACAGAACAAATATTGTTAATCCTAATTGGATTGGATGAAGAATATGAAGCAGTAGTTGTCATAATGTCATCTAATGAAAATCTACCATCACTGCAAAGTATTCAATCTTCTCATTGCCCATGAAGAAAGACTAGAGCAAAAGAAACCAGCAAATTGAGAATACAATGCTAACTATGCATCAGTAAATAAAAGTAAGAATCGAGAAAGAAATCAAGGCAATAGAAACCAACCAAACAATTCTCGAGGTGGTCGGTCAGGCATATTCAGGGGAAGAGGTGGCAGATGGAATTTCAATAACAACAACAAACCAAAATGCCAAATATGTGAGAAATGTGCTCACACTGCCAATAAGTGTTATTTCAGATTTGATGTCAACTTTAGACCAGCACAGCAAGACAATAGTAACTCAAGATCTCAAAACCCCAATGCCAACATGGTCATTGAGCAACAAGAGTCAACATCAAACAATACTAACACAGATATAGCAAAAGTCGAAGACATACATGATGATAGTTGGTATCCAAACTCTAGGAAAACCAATCATGTGACAAATAATTGGGTAATTTAAATCTTGGAAACAGAGAATACAAAGGTACACAGTCATTATATATGGAAAATGGTAAATCTGTAAAAATTTCTCATACTGGAAATGCAAGAATTAAGGGAACCATATAGCTATATCTTAATAATCTGTTGATGGTTTCATTAATCAGAAAAAAATCTAATGAGTGTGTCACATTTTGCCAAAGACAATAAATTCTACTTTGAGTTTCACTATACATATTGTTTAGTTAAAGATAATCTAACTAAAGAAGTTCTTTAAAGGGTAAAAAAACATAAAGGGCTATACAAATTTGATATCCCAAATTCAAGGAATGTTGAAAATAATAAAAAATGGTGTCATGTTTTTGAAATTAAAAATGTTGAAAATTTTGATGTGTGGCATTGTAAGTTGGGACATCCCAGCTTGAATGTAATTAAACATGTCTTGAGCAGTTGTGATAGTACTCATATCAGTAAAATTCCTAATTCTTACTTGCACATTTTGCCAAATGGGCAAGAGTCACAAGCTTGTATTTCCATAATTAAAGACTGTTTATAGTAAACCTCTTGAACTTGTTGCTACAGATTTATGAGGGCCAGCCCCTATATACACTGATTATGGCTATAATATTATATCTCATTATTGATGCCTATTCTAGATATGTATGGATTCGCTTTCTAAAATCCAAATCTGAAACTAAAGATGTTGTGTTACAGTTTATTTCTAATGCAGAAAGGCAGACAAACTGTCAACTAAAAGTCATACAAACTGATGGTGGTAAAGAATTTTTACCCCTCAGAGGTTACTTTCAAATGAAGGGAATTACACAAAGAGTTACATGTCCATACACTTCATAACAAGATGGTCTTATAGAGAGGAAATACAAGCATATAGTTGAAACTGGTTTGACAATGCTAGCACAGGCATCTCTGCCATTGAAATTCTAGCCAGATACCTTCTCAACCGCAGTTCATCTAATTAATAGTCTGCTTACAAAATTTATAAAGTTTAAAAGTCCAATAGAAGTGCTATTCAATGTCAAACCAGACTACCAAAGTCTGAAGACTTTTGGATGCCTATGCTTTCCCTATTTAAGACCATACAACACACATAAACTTGAGTGCAGATCCAAACCATGCACCTTCTTAGGATATACTAGTCAGAAAGGATATAAATGCCTGGATAGAAATGGCAATATATATATATATATATATATATATATATCCAGACATGTTATATTCAATAAGCATGAGTTTCCTTTTATCAATGTAGCGATCAAAACAACTCAAAAAATATGCAATTCAAAGTTTTCAATACCTCAAGTACTACTTTCACCAGAATTTGCCATACCAATCAATAGCATTGGTCATCATGAAAGGGGTGACACATCCCTCAACACACAGTGCCCACAAATGAACCAGGTCAAGAACATGTTGATGCACCAGTAAGATCCAACAGTGTGTACAAGATACAGGTCATCACCTAGACCCATGTCATCTACTGCATGACACACAGTCATATAGTACTCAACCAGATGTTGCTGATGAAGACAGGCATCCACCTACACCTGCACATACTGGACACCATATGATGACAAGAGCAAAGTGTGGGATATTCAAACTAAAAACATACAGTATTGTGTCTGAAATCACTGAGCCAAGCACATATCAAGCAATCTTGGATGATAATTGGAAAAATGCTATGAAAGAGGAATATATGCACTGATAAAAAACAAGACATGGAATCTTGTACCCCTACCAGTGAATAAAAACATAGTTGGATGCAATGGACATTTAGATTAAAGAAAATTCAGATGGCTCAATTCTTAAATACAAGGCAAGATTGGTGGAAAAAGGGTATTCACAGCAAAATGGATTTGACTTTAATGAAACTTTTTCTCCTGTTGTGAAACCCACTACCATCAGAGTCACATTAACAATTGTCTTGCATAAGAATTGGCCCATAAAACAATTAGATGTTAATAATGCTTTTCTTAATGGTTAATTGTAGGAGGAAGTATATATGGAGCAGCCACATGGGTTTACAAAAGGGGACAAAAATCAGCTAGTATGCAAACTAAATAAGCACTCTATGGGCTCAAGCAAGCACCAAGAGTTTGGTTTGACAAGCTGAAGACAACTTTATCAAAACATGGCTACAACTCTACTAAATCTGATAGCTCCCTATTCACTAAATTTTTTAATAACACAATAACTTATGTATTAATTTATGTTGATGACTTCGTTATTTCAGGAAGTAATAAATCAAAAATCATGAATATCACTCAATATCTGAAAGAAGAATTTTCAATCAAAGACCTAGGGGAGCTAAACTACTTCCTTGGATCAGAAATCCACTTAAACCAAAGAAAGTACATCAATGAAATACTAGTTAAAGCCAAAACGGACAAAGGAAATCCTTTGCCCACTCCAATGATAAGCAACAGTCGTCTTTCAAAAAACAGAGGCGAATCAATCCTAAATGACAAGAAATACAGAAGTATCGTAGGAGCACTACAATATGTTACTATAACTAGACCAGACATTTCATTCAATGTAAACAAAGTGAGTCAGTTTATGCAAAAGCCTCTTGACGAACATTGGAAAGCAGTGAAAAGAATCATAAGATATTTGAAGGGCACAATCAACCAAGGATTAATTCTGCAAGCAAGTACTACTTTATGTATTAATGGCTTTACCGACTCAGACTGGGCTACTGGTCAGGATGATAGAAGATTCATTATAAGGTACTATGTCTATTTAGTCAAAAATCCTATATCATGGTGTGCAAAAAAGCAATCAACTATATCTACATCCAGCACAGAGGTTGAGTATCGAAGTATTACTAGTGCTACTACAGAAATCATGTCGTTAACTTCACTACTTAATAAACTACAGATCAAACTAAGCAACAAACCAACTATCTGGTGTGATAATTAAAGTTTAATTTCAATCTCAGCAAACCCAGTACTGCATTCTCGCACAAAGCACATCGAACTTGACTTATACTTTGTGAGAGAGCAAGTAATAAGCAAAAACATAGAAGTCAGATACATACCTCCAACTTACCAGAAGGCCAACATCCTGACCAAGCCACTCTCTTGACTAAAATTTATTAGATTTAGGCGAGAGCTTAATGTGGATGAAGTCGATAGTAATCTTAGATCTATGGCTCCGATCTACATTCCTGAAGCCATTGAAGATGGAAAAAGGAATCATTGTAGCATCATCTAACAAATCAACTCGAATTGAAATCTCGTCTCACAAATTACAAATCATCTTCTATACTATTTGAGTTCCTCAACTCAACCAAAGCTCAATAAAGAAAGGAAATTGCATTGAAGGAATTGAAGGAGCCAATTTTCATTGGTGGCTCTCGAACTTGAGAATTTCATTCGCAAACCCTAACCCTAAGTATCGGGTTTATGGGGGCGTGATAGAGAATGAAACAAAACAAGATTATATATTATTTGAGAATGTGGGTTGTAAGCGGATTGTAGGTGTTTATTTATGGGCCTACTTGCAAGCCCATCTCTCATATATTTGCATATATAAATACAGTATGTACTCTCTGTATTTTACAGTATTCAGAAATAATACAAACTATATTTTTCTTTTACACCTTTGTTCCCAAATTGAAGTGCTCCATGTCTCAATGACATCCACATAAGTGAGGTGCTCGTCGAATAATTACTTTTACAAACAATGGATGTATTAAAACTGATTGGACGCATGTGATATAGAATAAGACGATGGTGAAATATGTCTCAAAATATACTTTCCTTCATCCTCGATTCATTGTTCTTTTCCTCATTTCAAACTCTTTTCAAACTCTTCTTTTATAAATAAAGTTTTTTGTTATTCCCTTGCAAAACATCCTGCTTTATAGGCTATTGGACCTTGGGTTTACAAATACTCGCACCATTCACATACTTTGTTTATATGTTAGCCGACTGCTTCCTCATTTCTTCTAATATCCCTCTTTCAATTGAGACTAGGGTTTCTAGCCTCCTTCTATTCCTCTCGGATCTCTACAAATTCTTCACGAATCTTGATGAAAAAATTAGGCATCCTTGCAAACTAATGTTAAATTAAACTAGTTTACTAGTGCTCTGCCTTGATTTATCTGTTTCATGTCAATCTGATATAGGGTTTCCAAGATTGAGTTCAATTAATGTTGAAGCTTATTGAGATTACTTTAAAGATATTGATGCTCTGTATCCTCGCAGTTGTTTGATGGTGTTTTGTCCTGATCTAAACTGCTATGTGTCGATCTGAGCTGCAGCTTTATGTCGATCTGAGCTAGTGTTTCCTAATTTGGGTTGAACTGATGTTGAGATCTTCAATATTCAGCTCTAGCTTCAACCGACAGAAGTGCTTGGCTGACAATGCCTTCGTAAGTATGTCAGCCCTCTGATAAGTGGCAAGTATTGGGTAAGTGGTTTAATTGAAGCTTCCCTTTTAAAACTTGTTCTTTGACGAAGTATAAATCAAATTACATGTGTTTGGTTCTAGAATATAAAATAGGGTTAGCTATTAATGACACAGTGCTGAGATTGTCATGCCAAATCGTATATTGTTGATAGTTTTGATCCTTAATTCACTTAATAATGATTCAATCCACATTATCTCTGCTGTTGCACTTTCCATACTTCTATATTTAGCTTCTGTACTGGATCTTGAAACTGTTGACTGTTTCTTTGAGCATCATGATATTGGATTCTTTCCTAGGAATATACAATATCCAAAAGTTGATCTTCGATCATCTGGATCAGTTGCCAAGTTAGCATCTGTAAAACCAAATAAATTGAGATTAGTATAGGCCTTTAAAGTTAAACCATGATTTATTGTCTCTTTTAAATATCTCAAAATCTTCTTTACGGCTTTCCAATGTCCGTCAAGAGGATTTTGCATAAATTGGCTGACTTTGTTTACACTATATGCAATCTCTGGCCTTGTAATTATTACATACTGCAGTGCTCCAACAACACTTCTATACTCCTTTGTATTTGTGATGGGATCTCCTTTATTTTTTAATAAATGTAGATTGGTTATCGTTGGAGTATGTAGACTATTTGTTTTGTACATCTTTGTTTTGATAAGTATTTCAGAGATATATTTCTTTTTATTTAGTTGAATTTCATAATTTGATATCCTTCTGATTTCTATTCCAAGGAAATAATTTAAGTCACAAGGATCTTTAATAGAGAATTCCTTGTCTAGTTGTTGAACAAGATTGTTGATTTTGGAAGTGTTGCTTCCTGTAATGATAAAATCATCTACATATACAAATACGTAAGTCACTGTGCCTTAACCAAATTTAGTAAATAAGGAATTATCCGACTGCGTGAGATTGTAGCCAAGTTTGATCAGAGTAGCCTTTAATTTCTCAAACCATACTCTTGGTGCTTGCTTGAGACCATATATTGCTTTATTTAGTTTGCAAACTAATGGTGCATTTCCTGATTGCTTGTATCCATCTGGTTGTTCCTTGTATACTTCTTCTTTAAGCACTCCATTTAAAAATGCATTAGTTACATTCAATTGCATTATACTCCACATTTTGTGTATTGTAATTGTCAGAATAATTCTAATTGATGTTGGCTTTACTACTGGTGAAAATGACTCATTGAAGTCAAAGCCTTATTGTTGAGAAAACCCTTATGCTACAAGTCTGCTTTTATATTTTGATATTGTCCCATCTGCATTCCTTTTTATTATGTATGTCCATTTACACCCAATGATATTCTTGTGATTTGGTAGAGGTACAAGACTCCAAGTATTGTTTTTCATGAGTGCATTGTATTCGTCATTCGTAGCTGCTTTTCATTTTTCACTTTGTATTGCTTGTTGAAATTACAAGGCTCCTCAATATCTAAATTTGCAATGTATGCTTTTGGCTTGAATATTCCATTTTTTCCCTAGTGATCATGTGAAGACCAGTTGTTGCAGGTACAGTTTGATGATTTGTTGAATTGTCTTTATTTTCACATTGAGTACTTGTTGAATGTACATTATCATACCCTTGACAATCATTCGTTTGATAATTTGTGCTCAATTGAAATATTGATTGGGATTTCTGAATGATCCTGTTGACTCATGACCCAAGGATTGAGTACTGCGAGTTGTGGTCCTAGATCATTTAGTTGATTTTCCTTATGTAGTTTCATAATTTCCTCATGATTTAGTGGTATTGGAGGTATAGAAAACTTGGGATTATGGATCCTCTGAGTAGTTTTGATCTCTTTTTCATTGAATGGAAACACACTTTCATTGAAGACAATTTGTCTTGAGATTAAAAATCTTCCTTTTCTATCCAAGCATTTATATCCTTTTATATTGTTAGCATATCCTAAAAATGTGCATGGAGAGGATCTAAAATTTAGCTTGTATGCATTATATTTTCTCAGGCAGGGAAAACATAAATAGCCAAATACTTTCAAGCTTTGTTAGTTTGGCTGCTTGTTGAATAACACCTCTATTGGGCTGTTGCCTTGTAGCACCTTAGTTGGTAACTTGATGATTAGAAACACTATTGTGGCAAAGGCATCAGGCTAGAACTTCAATGGTAATGATGCTTGTGCTAGCATGGTAAGCCTAGTTTCTACAATATGTCTGTGCTTTCTTTCTATATATCCATTCTGTTCTAATGTATAAGGGAAGGTAATTCTTTAACTATTCCTCTCTTTCGAAAGTAATCTTTACGTGGTTTGAATTTTTCCGCTCCATCAGTTTGCATAACTTTAGCTTCACAGCTTGTTTGTTTTTCAGCCTGTGCTATAAATTATATAACTGCAATATATGTTTCGTATTTTTCTTTTAAAAAATAAATCCAAGAAAAACTATAATATGCATCTATAAAAGATATGTAGTAACTGAAACCATAATCTGTAGTGAGAGGAGCCGGTCTCCATAAATCAACAACAACTAGTTCAAGTCGTTTTTGATAATGAGCTTCAAAATCTTGAAATGCTAATTTGTGACTTTTTCCTAATTGAGAATTTCTAACACAAGGAGAGGATATACTATCAAAGAAATTTTATTACTATTCAAATTTTTTTTACAACATCAACCTTGGATGACCTAGTTTTTTATGCCACAAATCAAATTTATTCATGTTTCCTCTACCCTGAGTTGTTTTAGAAAGATTACAACATATTTTTGCATTTTCGAAACTTCTTGAATCAACTAAGCTAAACTTGCATTGCCCCTTCACTGTTTTACCGTGCAATAGAACTTTGTCAGTTAGTATATCTCTAATCAAACAATAATTAGGATAAAATTCAAAATATACATTATTATCACTAGCTAATTAAGATACACTTAACAAGTTTTTCTTTATTTAAGGCACTCTTAATAAGTTATTAAGATAAAGTATTCTTTTACCTTGTATATAACCATTTTCAGTATGTGTTATTTTAATGACCCATAATTTTGCTACTTTGAAAATGAATGATTTTTTTAATTTTAAATTTAAAGAATTTAAAATTTAAATAAATAAGTATATAATAGATAATAATAGATAAATTTTTTATTCTAATAATTAATAATTAAAAAGTATAAAGTTTGGAATTCTGAACAAATTAGCAAAAGTTAAGTTTTGTTAAGAATAAATAAATGCTTCAATAAATAGGTTTAAATATTTGTTTCAAAAGTTAAATTAAATTAAAATCACTTAATAAAGACAATAAAAATATATTAAAAGATTTAAAAATATGTTTATAATCGCTTTACAAAAATATTCAAAATTCTATCTCATTTTGTCAGTTTTACATACACCGTAAAAATAGAGATTTTGATATTATATAAATGAAATTTTAAAATATGAATAGACATGTTTTAATTTATTTAAAGAATTAAAATTTTATTTTTAAGTTTGGTTTACCTGAATACATAGTTTAACAAAAACGTCAAATTTTGACTGTAAAATATGTCAACAAAAAAATTATTTTCAGCCAAGACAAGTTGTCGTTAAGTTGTTCAACATGATATATTTTCTAACATATATATATTTATATAACTTTACAAACTTTTAAACATTTAAACATTTATCATATAAGACAGAAGATATTTTGAAAAGTTTAAATTTAAATATATAAAAAAGTAAAAGACATGATTTGACTAATTAAATTTTATAAACATACCACATCTCTTATCTCATTTATGAGATGGAATGTGCATGCATGGAAAAGGAGCAAACCTGTGTATTAAAATATTTCCAAACCATAAACTAACAACATCTCCTCTATCTCCTTACACACTCTTCTTTAACCATCAGTCCACACATTAAATGCATTTCAAATCAAGACTAATCAAAGTCCAAAAGTGGGTAGCAGTATTTAGGACATTAGCCGCTCAAACTCAACCTATAAATACAAGCCTAAACCCCTTCCTTCTTCACTATATTTTCATTCTACGAAATTCCAAACTCCACTATCTTCCACTATTTTCCTTCTACCTTCAAGCCATTCACCTCCACATCACCGAAATCTAGCTACATCACCACCGTACATCCCTAAACCCTTGGCCAAACATCTCCAAACCACCCTACATGCCTCTACCCTTTCCTATAACATATGCACCCCACATACACCCTATACTCAAGCCCTACACATCCTACCCACCTCACGTAACACACACACCCCCTCCTACACCACATACCCAAGGCACACACACCCAAAGCCCACACCTAAGAGCCGTACTCCTCCTACCCACTTCCAAAACCCCACACACACCCACCTACCCACCATTAAAGCACATACACCCCCTACCAAAGCTGCCCTAGGCCGCACCCTCCATTCAAGCCCTCGGGCACCCAATAAAAGAAAAATAAATAAAAGAAAAGAATAAATAGAAGGAAAGGAAATGGTAAAAGATTAAAGGAGTAGAAATGAAGGTGAGAAAATTCTCATCGCTTTTAAAAGTTTGTATTTTGATTTTGTTATAATAATCATCTTATTACATATGCAAAATACACCAATTTGAAATGTTGTTATGGATGTTTGGAAATGTTTGTGTTATGTCTAAATAGATGCAAGTGTTTATGATTGTGATTATTTATTATATTAGTTTGCGTATAGACCATAATTATGTTAGTGATAAATGTTAAACATGGATATGCTCATTTTGATTAATTATTCCCTTTATTAAACAAGACCCTAATTTGGTGATATGATATACTTTGGAAAAATAAGTCTCTTTTTAATTGGAATTAGAATTAAAGTGGAAATAAAAGAGAACTTTAAACTAGAAGTGAAATTGGATTTGAAATAGAAAGTTAAATTGAAATTGAGATGAATAGTGAAATTGAAATTAAAATCGATTTTGAAAATTGAAATTAAGATTAAGGTTAAAATTTAAATTAGGACTGGAATTAGATTTAAAATCTAAGTTTTAGTTGAGATTAATTTGAAGTTAGAGTTAAAATTGAATTGAAATTGGATTTTTAAAATTTAATATTAAAATAATAAGAATAAAATAATATTATAATATGGAAATATTGAAAATACATTTTAAATACTTTAGAAAGTGAAAATATTAATTTAAAATGATGTGTAATGGTTTTATAAGTAATAAAATTTAATTTTAATAGATTATTTCAAGTGTTGAAAAATAAGTTAAAACTAGGCGCGTCGCGCAACGGTGGTTCGTGATTTCGCGCCGAAAAGTTCAAATGAGTATGTAGAGTGGAATATAGCTCGAAATTCTTCGAGATAAGAAATTTCCAAACTATTATATCCATGTATTTTGAATGAAGATAGAAAATCAAATTTTCATTAAGCATATTTTGAATTATGTTCAAATCAATTTTCTAGAAAAATCGTGCTAGTGTACTTAAGTGACCATAATGTAAAATCTGTTTAAACGAAAGTTTTTAATTATGAAAAAATATGGAATAAATTTGATAATGTATTTAAATATTTTAGCAGAGATTTTAAGTGGGAAATATGGATTTTTAGATATTAAAAAGTTGTTTAAATCAAATAAGTTTATATAGCACTTTCTGCAGCACTTCTATGCTGCGAATTCTATAACTTTTGGAATATGAGTTTAAACTTAACGATTTTTCCTATAATCTATGATGAATGTTTAAAAGAAAATTAAGCATTTAAAGGATAATTTGTAATCTTTATAATAAATTCCAAAATAAAGTTGATAACTGAGTATGCATAAACGAATAGTACATTTGTCCCACTTATGAGATCTAGAAAGATAAAATAAGGCGTTTAACTAAGGTTGGGATGGAGCAACCAGTACCCTGAACTTACTTGGCCTCTGTTTTCTTTTCTTAGGTGAGGGATGGAACAGATCAGAAGGAAAGCCCAGATGCTCTAAAAAGATTATATTAAGTTTTCAAAATAAAAGGAGATTAGCATTATCCCAAAATTTAAATAGTCTCCAAAATGAATAAACTACAACTTGGATTACATTGAGTTAATCTTCTTAAATTTGGTGTTGAAATTCGAAGAGGGAACTCGTCCTATTCATGGAATTTAAAAGGTGATCTTACCGTTATTCCTCCTACAGCACTTGTTGAATCTGGATATTAATATCAAGCAAAATTTTATGATCCTATTTACTCAATAATGTTTGCTAAGATTAATTTTAGGGTTTACAGTAAACGATGCCTTAAGTAACATTTTTTTTTGATCTTCCAAAAGGTTAAGCAATTTGAATCGAGAGTTAGGTGAGGAAATTCGAAATATTATAAGCAAAAGAATTAAAGTGAAAAGAGACTTAATAAATCCTATATACTCATATTCACTTTTTATCGATAATTGAATTTCGTAGGAACCGGGGTTGGATTTGGGTGGTTCCTATCCAAAACCACTTCGTACCAATTTACGTGTTCGAAAAATGAAGTTGTTTATGATGGAGATATTGAGAGGAATAATAACGAGGGACTACTTGTTGATTTATTAGGGATAAACTCCCGATTCACTATATTGTAGAGGTGGTCTCTTTGTTATGAAAAATATCAAGACCATAAGGACTTCTCGCCTAGTAATGGTCGAGGAAAGTGCCTTCGGTTTCGTTCAGTCCCAGAACGAACTTGTATGGATAAATGTCTGACCTTACATTCCAAAATATAATGAGTCATCTCTATAAAAGTATATCAGTTAGTGGCAGAGTAGACACATTCTCTTAGCTTAACACTCTTTTCCTAGCCTTACAAGTTCAAGAAGTTATGCATTTATAGAAATTAGTCGTGTGAATGTGGAATGGCAATGTGGCATATAAAGTGAAAGAAGATGTGCTATGTGAAAGAAGAAGTGTACCCATCGGTACCCTTCACATGTTCATTTGTATGGAAATCCATTCTCCAATAATAACCTACGGACTTGATTATAAACTTATTATGCTGGAATTTAGTTAATGTTACAATTTTGGCTAAGATTAATGAGTTTATTTGCAAATGTTTTCTAAGAAGGTCATTAGAAATAATATCAAATGTATTGATATAAAAGTGTTTTAGTTATCATATGGTAAAAACCCATCTGTGTTTATGTGTGGGTGTGGTCTTATGAGATACTCTTTCTTTTCAAAGGATTTTATTTCCGAGGCTGATATATGACACTATCAGTTATTATTGATTTTTCTCACGCTGGTTTATCAAGCCTGATCCGCGTATTTTCAATACCCAGGTCAGATCCGAGTAGTTTCAGGTTTAGTCGAAGATGGTTGAAGTTTCCAAAGGAGAGCTGGAGATATTCATCTACGTATGACATGTTCTATTATCTGCTGCTATCTGTTTTTTTGTTTGATGTTTTCCAGCAATTGTAAAGGTAGATGTTTTTAACTATCCAAGCTGAATTTAGGTTAAACTCTGATATATGTATTTAAAAGTTTTCTGTTGTAAAGATATTGTTCTATATTATATATTATTCCATTCATATGAGATTTTGTTCTATCTACTTTTCTTTATTACCCATAATGATCTGTCTTTTAATGCAATTTGGGTTAGACATGTGTGGTTTATGTCGATTCAAAGGGTATAGAATAATGGGCCATTACATTTGGTGTCAAAGCTGAAGGTTAAGCGAGAACCTTGGCTTTGGTTGGGTAAAAACTTACCAGAGATAGGATTAGTAATATCCTAGAATGAGTAACTCATTAGAGATAGGGTTAGTAACACCATAGAATTAGTTATAAGAGTATTATAAATTTTGAGCGCATATTAATTAATTTTATAAAAATGATTTTCGTTTCGGTAAAGTTGGTAAATGAAATAATTTTACCAAAGTATATGTTTTGAAAGAAAAAAGAGAGAAATAATTTTGAGAGATAATAAGTTAAAAAATAAATGGTTATTTAAAATATAGATGAATAAATAAGCAACTTCAATTGAATGAAAAAAAGTTTATAAAGGACATCTTAAGGTTAGAATTGCTCGATTTATCTATAAAGATAAGAACGAATTAGTTGAAAACTACAATAGAACTTTCATCATATACCCTTCGACATTTAGCCTTAAGAAGTAATAACAATTTGGTAAATATTAGAATGGGTTAATTTATAAAGGCTAAGAACAAATACCTTGTGAATTAAATTTCATGATTTGACTATAAGGTATTGTTGATAATGTGTTGAAAAATAACATTCTTTTTAGGTAGGACCAAACCCATTGAACTTCGCTTTACTTTGTCGAGAATTTAAGATCCTAAATTAAAGAAAATTTTTGGTATCAGAAACGATCATGAAAGTTAAGGATTGGTTAAGCGAGCGTGACAAACTCCAGCATAGCATGGTAAGCTTCATCCATGGGTCATTTATGAAGATGATAAGCAATGCCCTAAAAGTTGAGGATATCATTCTGCAGCCAAATACTGAAGTACCAACCAAGAAGAAAAGGCATAAGAAAAACAAATATTATTGTTTCAAATGTAGACAAAGAGGTCACTTTGCAAAAGAGTGTAGATTAGGAGTAAAAACTAGGACTTTTAAGAAAACTACCCCAATTTGTTATTTCTACCATGTAATGGGACATGTCATAGGAGACTGTCCAGTGCTCAAGATGGCAGAATAGCCTAGGCCTTTTGTTACCCTTACTCATCCACCTACTGCTGCAAAAAAAGGGTTGTGGAAGCATAAGTTAGTTAAGTATGCATTAGGAAACACCGTCAAAGTATTTTAACCGTATGACTTTCGTAAACCTTTTTGAGTGTATATCTTAGAAGTCACTTAGTATGAATGTATGTGTGGAAATCAATATATAGACTATCATTTTGCTCCCTTGTCAATACAGAATTTTATTAGAACTTATTCCTTTTATAAAAACTAAAGATTTAATCCCATAGAAAGGAATGAACATAAAATAATAATAAAGTAAAAAGCACTTAATAAAATAAATGAAGTTAAGATAGAATCTTTGATAAGAAATGAAGATTTTAAGTTCTCTTACAAATTGTAGAAAGTAACCAAGGTTGAAAGACTAGCGATTAGATAGAGATTTAAGGAAGCCTTGTCTAAGTATAAAGACTTAGAATTTTTGGATACACCAATTTCTAGTGACGATGAAGATGTTCAGGTAAGGGAGCCCCCGAGAGTAGTACTAGGATCACTCGACGATTTAATGTATATTTTAGAGGATGAGGATTTGATAGTTATTTCAGATGATGAGGTGTGTTACTAGTGTCCATAGATTTGATGCAGGGGAAGAGGCCGACGCTGAGGCAGAGATTGGATGTTGGATCTAGGACCTTGAGGAAGAAAAGCCTATAGAAGAGCTAGAAGAAGAGGAGCCCAAAGAAGAGTTGGAGGAAAACAAGCCACTGATAGAGGAACTTGTGGTGGAGGAGGCAGAAGACTCGGGGATTTATGATGCATGGTTATATGAGATGATGATTCGGAGAGTGATAAGCAGATCATTTGGGAAATAGGATCTCCCATTCCAGAGACAACTGAGGATCTGGGGTTAGAGGATATTGTCGTGGAGGAACATTTACCATGCATTCTAGAAGGTCCACAGTGGCAGCCACCCGTTTGGGATTTAGATCCCGAGATGATGATAGATGATAAGGAGCCAATGGAGGATGGCGAGGAAGTAGAGTAGCCAGTAGAGATCGAACTTGAAGCACCATCGGGGATGAGTAGTGTTACGCACTTAGGAATATTTTGACATTTTGGGATTGTGTCGTTATTATTTTAAGCACGTAGTATGTGCAAAGGTATGGGTTTACTCTTTTTGTATGACATTTTGGTTGACTGATGATGTATGACTATGACATTTTGGTATTGTCTTGTTATTATTTTAAGCACGTAGTATGTGCTAAGGTATGGGTTTACTCTTTTTGTATGACATTTTGGTTGAACAATCAGCAAAAGTTAAGTCTTGTTAAGAATAAAAAAATGCGTAAATAAATATGTTTAAATATTTGTTTGAAAAGTTAAATTATATTAAAATCACTTAATAAAGATAATAGAAGTAGATTAAATTATTTAAAACTATGTTTATAATCATTTGACAAAAATATTCAAAATTTGACCGCATTTTGTCAGTTTTACATACACAGTAAAAAATAGAGATTTTGATATTATATAAATATAATTTTAAAATATGAATAGACATGTTTTAATTTATTTAAAGAAGTAAAAAGTTCATTTTTCGGTTTGGTTTACTTAAATATATAGTTTAATAAAAACGTCAAATTTTGACTGTAAAATATGTCAACAAAAATACCATTTTCAACCAAAACAAGTTGTTGCAACATGACATGTTTCTAACACATATATACAACTTTACAAACTTTTAAACATTTAGCATATAAGACAAAAGAAGATATTTTGAAAAGTTTAAATTTAAATATATAAAAATGTAAAAGACATGATTTAACTAATTAAATTTTTATAAACAACATCATTACTACATCTCTTATCTCATTAATGAGATGGAATGTGCATGCATGGAAAAGGAGAAAACATATGTATTAAAATATTTCCAAACCATAAAGTAATGACATCTCCTTTATCTCCTTACACACTTTTCCTAAACCATCATTCCACACGTTAAATGCATTTCAAATCAAGACTAATCAAAGTCCAAAAGTAGGCAACATTATTTAGGACATTAACCTCTCAAACTCCACCTATAAATACAAGCTTAAACACCTTTCTTGTTCATTACATTTTCATCCTACAAAATTCCAAATTCCACTATCTTCCACCATTTTCCTTCTACCTTCAAGCCATTCACCTCCACATCACCAAAACCAAGCTACATCACCACCCTACACCCCTAAACCCATGGTCAAACACCTCCAAACCACCCTACACGCCTCTACCCTTTCCTATAACACATGCACCCCACATACACCCCCTACCCAAGCCCTACACACCCTACCCACCTCAAGTAACACATGCACCCCCTCCTACACCACATACCCAAGGCAGAAACACGCCCAAAGCCCACACCTGAGAGTCATATTCCACCTACCCACCATTAAAGCGCACGCACCCCCTACCAAAGCTGCCCTAGGCCGCACCCTCCATTCAAGCCCTCGGCCACTCAATAAAAAGAAAATAAAACAAAAGAAAAGAAAAAAAAGAGAAGGAAAGGAAACGAAAAAAATTTGAAACACTTGGAAATAGTTCGAGAGGTGCGTATCTTCCGTAAAAGATTAAAGAAGTGGAAATGAAGGTGAGAAAATTCTCACCGCTTTTAAAAGATTGTATTTTGATTTTTTTATATAATCATCTTATTACATATGCAATATACACCAATTTGAAATGTTGTTATGGATGTTTGGAAATGTTTATGTTATGTTTAAATAGATGCAAGTGTTTATGATTGTGATTATTTATCATATTAGTTTGCGTATAGACTATAATTATGTTAGTGATAAATGTTAAACATGGTTATGCTCATTTTGATTAATTATTACTTTATTAAACAAGACCCTAGTTTGGTGATATGATCTACTTTGGAAAAATAAGTCTCTTTTTAATTGGAATTAGAATTAAAGTGGAAATAAAAGAGAATTTTAAATTAGAAGTGAAATTGGATTTGAAATATAAAGTTAAATTGAAATTGAGATGAATAGTAAAATTGAAAATGAAATCG
This sequence comes from Allium cepa, assembly GCA_030765085.1. NCBI lineage: Eukaryota > Viridiplantae > Streptophyta > Magnoliopsida > Asparagales > Amaryllidaceae > Allium > Allium cepa. Next base: position 401,842,705 of record CM060932.1, read on the forward strand.
ATTTTTAAAATTAAAATTGAGATTAAGGTTGAAATTTAAATTATGATTGGAATTAGATTTAAAATCTAAGTTTTAGTTGAGTTTAATTTGAAGTTAGAATTGAAATTGAATTGAAATGGGATTTTTAAATTTTAATATTAAAATAATAGGAATAAAATAATATTATAATATGGAAATATTCAATATACATTTTAAATACTTTAGAAAGTGAAAATATTAATTTAAAATGATGTGTAATGGTTTTATAAGTAATAAAATTTAATTTTAATAGATTATTTCAAGCGTTGAAAAACAAGTTAAAAATAAGCGCGTAGCGCAACGGTGGTTCCTAATTTCGCACCGAAAAGTTCAAATGAGTGTGTAGAGTGGAATATAGCTCGGAATTCTTTGATATAAGAAAATTCCAGACTATTAAATCCATATCTTCTGAATGAAGAAAGAAAATCAAAATTTTGTTAAGTATATTTTGAATTATGTTCAAATCAATTTTCTAGAAAAATCATGCTAGTGTAGTTAAGTGACCATAATGTAAAACCTGTTTAAATGAACGTTTTTAATTACGAAAAAATATGGAATAAATATGGTAATATATTTAAATTGTTTAGAAGAGATTTTAATTGGGAAATATGAATTTTCAAATATTAAAAAGTTGTTTAAATCAAATAATTTATATAGCATTTTCTGCAGCACTTTTATGCTACGAATTCTATAGCTTTTGGAATATGAGTTTAAACTTAATGATTTTTCCTAGAATCTTTGTTGAATGTTTATAAGAAAAATCAATTATTTAAAGGATAATTTGGAATCTTTGTAATCAATTCTGAAATAAAGTTGATAACTTAGTATGCGGAAACGAACAGTACATTTGTCCCGCTTGTGAGATCTGGGAAGATAAAATCAGGCGTTTAACTAAGGTAAGGGATGGAGCAACCTGTGCCATAAACTTACCTGGTCTCCATTTTCATTTCTTGGGTGAGGAATGGAACAGATCAAAAGGGAAGCCCGGAAGCTCTAAAAAGATTATATTAAGTTTTCCGAAATAAAAGGAGATTAGCATTATCCCAAAATTTAAACAGTCTCCAAAATGAATAAACTACAATGTGGATTGCATAGAGATAATCTTCTTATATTTGGTATTAAAATTTGAAGAGTAAACTTGTCCTATTCGTGGAATCTAAAAGGTGATCTCACCGCAATTCCACCTGCAGCACTTGTTGAATCCAGATATTAATATTGAATAAAATTAGAATGATTTTTATGATCCTATTTACTCAATAATGTTTGCTAAGATTGATTTTAGGATTTACAATAAACGATGCCTTAAATAACATTGTTTTTGATCCGCCAAAAAGTAAAGTAATTTGGATCGAGAGTTAAGTGAATAAATTCGAAATGTTATCCAAAGCAAAAGAATTAAAGTGAAAAGAGGCTTAATAAATCCTGTATACTTACATTCACTTTTTTTCGATAATTGAATTTCAAAGGAAATGGGGTCGGATTTGGATGGTTCCTATCCGGAAACCACTTTGAACCAATTTACGCGTTCGAAAAATGAAGATGATGATGACGGATATATTGAGATGAATAATAATGAGGGACTACTTGTTGATTTATTAGGGATAAACTCCCGATTCACTATATTGTAGCGGTGGTCTCTTTGTTTTGAAAAATCTCAAGACCACAAGGACTTATCGCCTAGTAATGGCTGAGGAAAGTGCGTTCGGTTTCGTCCAGTCCCAGAACGAACTTGTATGGATAAATGTCTAACTTTGCATTCCAAATCACGATCAGTGATCTCTATAAAAGTATATCAGTTGGTGGCGGAGAAGACACCTTCTATTAGCTTAACACCCTTTCCCAAGCCTTACAAGTTCATGAAGTTATGCGTTTATAGAAACCAGTCGTGTGAATGTGGATGACAATGTGGCATTCAAAGTGAAAGAATATGTGCTATGTGAAAAGGTAATTATTTCCTCCAACCTCTTCAACCGGAAATGACCGAACTCGGATAGATGCAGCAAGGATAAATGGGTCATTCCCAATTAGGGTATGATCATCCTCTTCTAGATATATTTCTTCCAGCTATGACGTTCGAGAGGTAAATTAATGTGGTTTGTATGCTAGAGCACGCTTGGTTATAGGTCGGTAATGACTGGGAGATGACATATTCGATACTACCTTGTTAAAGAGGTAGGTCGGTCTTGTGTTAGTAGAGGTTAGATGTTCAGTGCTTCGAGACATCCATCTAGAAGTGTACCCATCAGAAGGTAGTCCCTTCACCTGTTCATTTGTGTGGAAATTCATTCTCCAATAAGAACCTACGGACTTGATTATAAACTTATTATGCTGGAATTTAGTCAATGTAATAATTTTGGTTGAGATTAATTAGTTTATTTGCAAATGTTTTCAAAGAATGTCATTAGAAATCATATCAAATGTTTTAACGTAAAAGTGTTTTCGTTATCATAAGGTAAGAACCTGTCCGTGTTTATGTGTGGGTGTGGTCTTATGAGATACTCTTTCTTTTCAAATGATTTTATTTCAAAGGATGATATATGACACGGTCATTAATTATTATTATTTTCTCACGCTGGTTTATCAAGCTTGATCTGGGTATTTTCAATACTCGAGTCATATCCGAGTAGTTTCAAGCTTAGTCGAAGACGGTTGAAATTTCCAGAGGAGAGCTGAAGATATTCACCTACGTATGACATATTCTATTATCCGTTGCTGTCTATTTTTTTTGTTTGATGTTTTTCAAAAATTGTTACGACAGATGTTTTTGACTATCCAAACTAAATTTAGCATAGACTTTGATATATGTATTTAAAAGTTTTTTGCTCTAAAGATATTGTTCAATATTATATATTATCCCATTCGTGTGAGATTTTGTTCTGTCTACTTTTCTTTATTATCCTTAATGATCCGTCTTTTCGTGCAATTTGAGTTAGACATGTGTGGTTTATTGTCGATTCAAAGGGTATCGAAAAACGGGCCATTACATTTGGTATCAAAGCTGAATGTTAAGCGAAAACCTTGGCTTTGGTTGGATAAAAACTCGTCGGTGATAGGATTAGTAATATCCTAGGATGAGTAACTCATTAGAGATAGGGTTAGTAACACCCTAGAATGAGTTATGAGAGTATTATATATTTTGAGCGCGTATTTATTAATTTTATAAAAATGATTTTTTTTTGGTAAAGTTGGTAAATGAAATAATTTTACCTAAGTATATGTTTTGAAAGAAAAAAGAAAGAAATAATTTTGAGAGATATTAAGTTAGAAAATAAATGGCTATTTGAAATATAGATGAATAAATAGGCAACTTGAATTGATTAAAAACAAGTTAATAAAGGACATCTTAAGGTTAGAATTACACGATTTAACTATAAAGATAAGATCCAATTAGTTGAAAACTAGAATAGTACTTCCATCATATACCCCTTGACATTTAGCCTTAAGAAATAATAAAGATTTGATAAATATTAGAATGGGTTAATTTAAAAATGCTAGAATAAATATCTTGTGAATTAAGTTGCATGATTTGACTATAAGGTATTGATGATAATGTGTAGAAAAATAACATTATTTTTAGGAAGGACCAAACCCATTGAACTTCGCTTCACTTTTTCAAGAATTTAAGATCCTAAATCAAAGAATGTTTTTGGTATTAGAAACGATCATGAAACTTTAGGATTGGTTAAGCGAGTGTGACAAACTTCAACATAGCATGGTAAGCTTCATCCATGGGTCATTTATGGAGATGACAAGCAATGCCCTAAAATTTGAAGATACCATTCTATAGCCAACTACTAAAGTACCAGTGAAGAAGAAAAGGCATAAGAAGAACAAAGATTATTGTTTCAAATGTAGAAAAAGAGGTCACTTTGCAAAAGAGTGTAGATATGGAGCAAAAACCAGGACTTTTAAGTAAACAACCCCAATTTTTTTTTATTTCTGCCATGTAATGGGACATGTCGCCGGAGACTGTCCAATGCTCAAGATGGTAGAACTGTCTAGGCCTTTTGTTACCCTTACTCGTCTATCTACTGTTGCAGAAAAAGGAAAAGGGATTGTGGAAGCATAAGTTAGTTAAGTATGAATTAGAAAACACCATCTAAGTATTTTAACCATATGACTTTTGTAAACCTTTTTGAGTGTACTTCTTAGAAGTCGCTTAGTATGAATGTATGTGTGGAAATCATTATATAGACTATCATTTTGCTCCCTTGTCAATAATTTTTTTTATTAGAACTTGTTCCTTTTAGAAAAGCTAAAGATTTAATCCTATTGAAAGGAATGAACAGAAAATAATAAAAGTAAAAAGCATTTAGTAAAATAAATGAAGTTAAGATAGAATCTTTGATAAGAAATGAAAACTGATTTTATGTTCTCTTACAAATTATAGAAAGTAACCAAGGCAGAAAGACTAGCGATTAGACAGAGATTTATGGAAGCCTTGTCTAAGTACGAAGACTTAGAAATTTTGGATACTCCGATTTCTAGTGATGTGGAAGATGCTCAGATAGGGGAGCCCTCGGGAGTAGTACCGGGATCACTCAACGATCTGTATATATTTTATAGGATGAGGATATGATAGTTATTTCAGATGATGAGGGTGTGTTACTGGTGGCCGTAGACATTGATGCAAGGGAAGAGGCCGACGCCGATGTAGATGATTGGATGTTGGATCCAGGACCCTGAGGAAGAAGAGCCTATAGAAAAGGATCCCAAGGAAGAGCTGGAGGAAAACAAGCCAATGATAGAGGAACCCATGGTGGAGGAGACAGAAGACTCGGGGATTTATGATGCGTGTTAATATGAGGATGATGATTCGAAGAGTGATAAGCAGATCAAATGGGAAATGGGATCGCCCGTTCCAGAGACAACCGAGGATCTGGGATTAGAGGATATTGTTGTGGACGAACATTTACCATGGATTCCAGAAGGTCCAAAGTAGTAGCCACCCGGTTGGGATTTAAATCCCGAGATGATGATAGATGATGAAGCGCCAATGAAGGACGGGGAGGAAATAAAGCAGCCGTTGGAGATCGAACTTGAAGCGCCATCAGAGGGTTTATCCGATGAGTAGTGTTACGCACTTAGGGATACTTTGACATTTTGGGATTGTGTTGTTATTGGCTTAAGCACGTAGTATGTGCTAAGGTATGGGTTTAGTCTTTTAATATGATATTTTGGTTGCCTGATGATGTAAGACTATGTATTTACCTCAAGTGTTAAGTACGCACTCAGGTTGGGAGATTGGGATCGATGTCTATATTTCATGATCAGTATCTAGTAGCATTACCTTTGCATATATAGTTGACCTTTATATTTCTGTATCTTTGATTTCATTTCGAGGACGAAATGCTTTTAAGTAGGGGAGAACGCAATGACCCGTAATTTCGCTACTACGAAAATGGAAGATTTTATTTATTTTAAATTTAAAAGAATTTAAAAATTAAATAAATAAGTTACATATAATAAATAATAATAGAAAAATTATTTATTCTTATAATCAATAATTAAAAGGTATAAAGTTTGGATTTCTGAACAAATCAGTAAAAGTTAAGTTTTGTTTAGAATGAATAAATGCTTAAATAAATAGGTTTAAATATTTATTTGAAAAGTTAAATGATATTAGAATCACTAAATAAAGATAATAGAAGTATATTAAAATATTTAAAACTATGTTTATAATCATTTTATAAAAATATTCAAATTTTGTCGCATTTTGTCAATTTGACATACACTGTAAAAATAGAGATTTTGATATTATTTAAATATAATTTTAAAATACGAATAAATATGTTTTAATTTATTTAAATAAGTAAAAAGTTCATTTTTAAGTTTGGTTTACTTGAATATATAGTTTAACAAAAACGTCAAATTATGACTGTAAAATATGTCAACAAAAAACACCATTTTCAACCAAAACAAGTTGTCGTTAAGTTGTTGCAACATGATATGTTTTCTAACACATATATACAACTTTACAAACTTTTAAACGTTTAAACATTTAGCATATAAGACAAAATAAGATATTTAGAAAAGTTTAAATTTAAATGTATATAAAAGTAAAAGACATGATTTGACAATTAAATTTTATTTAAAAAAATTTCATAAACAACATCATTACTACATCTCTTATCTCATTAATGAGATGGAATGTGCATGCATGGAAAAAGAGAAAGCCTATGTATTAAGATATTTCCAAACCATAAAGTAACGATACCTCCTTTATCTACTTACACACTCTTCCTAAACCATCATTCCATGCATTAAATGCATTTCAAACCAAGACTAATCAAGGTCCAAAAGTAGGCAAGGGAATTTAGAATATTATCCACTCAAACTCCACCTATAAATACAAGCCTAAACCCCTTCCTTCTTCACTACATTTTCATTCTACAAAATTCCAAACTCCACTATCTTCCATCATTTTCCTTCTACCTTCAAGCCATTCTTCTCCACATCACAAAAACCACGCTACATCACCACCCTACACCCCTAAACCCACGGCCAAACACCTCCAAACCACCCTACACGCCTCTACCCCCTTCCTATGACACACGCATCCCACATACACCCCATATCTGTGTCGTACACACCTCAAGTAACACATGCACCCCCTCCTACACTACATACCCAAGCCACATAGGCACCCAAAGCCCACACCCGAGAGCCATACTCCACCTACCCGCCTCTAAAACCCCACAAACGCACACCCATCTACGCATCATTAAAGCACACGCACCCCCTACCAAATCCGCCGTAGGTCGTACCCTCCATCCAAGCCCTCGGCCACCCAATAAAAAGAAAAGAAAAAAAAAGAGAAGGAAAGGAAACGGAAAAATTCAAGACGCTTGGAAATAGCTCGAGAGATGCGTATCTTACGTAGATGATTAAAGGAGTGGAAATGAAGGTGAGAAAATTCTCACCGCTTTTAAAGGATCGTATTTTGATTCTGTTATAATAATCATCTTATAAAATATGCAAGTATACACCCCTTTGAAATGTTGTTATGGATGTTTGGATATGTTTGTGTTATGTTTGAATAGTTGCAAGTGTTTATGGTTGTGATTATTTATCATGTTAGTTTGCGTACGAACCATAATTATGTTAGTGATAAATGTTAAACTTGGTTATGCTTATTTTGATTAAATATTCCCTTTATTAAACAGGACATAAATTGGTGGTATGATATACTTTGGAAAATAAATCTCTTTTTAATTGGAATTGAAATTAAAGAGGAAATAAAAGAGAATTTGAAATTAGAAGTGAAACTGGATTTGAAATAGAAAGTTAAATTGAAATTGAGATGGATAGTGAAATTGAAATCGATTTTGAAATTTGAAATTGATATTAAGGTTGAAATTTAAATTAGGATTGGACTTAGATTTAAAATCTAAGTTTTAATTGAGTCTAATTTGAAGTAAGAATTGAAATTGAATTGAAAATGGATTTTTAAAATGTAATATTAAAATAATAGGAATAAAATAATATTATAATATGAAAATATTGAAATACATTTTAAATACTTTATTAATTTAAAATGATGTGTAATGGTTTAAGTAATAAAATTTAATTTGAATAGATTATTTAAAGTATTGAAAAATAAGTTAAAGACATGTCGCGCAATGGTAGTTCGCGATTTCACGCTGAAAAGTTCAAATGAGTGTGTAGAGTGGAATGTAGCTCGAAATTCTTCGAGATAAGAAAATTCCAGACTATTATATCCATATCTTCTGAATGAAGAAAGAAAATTAAAATTTCGTTAAGTATATTTTGAATTATGTTCAATCAATTTTCTATAAAAATCGCGCTAGTGTAGTTAAGTGACCATAACATAAAAACTTTTTAAAAGTATGTTTTTAATTATGGAAAATATGGAATAAATTTGATAAATATACTTAAATAGTTTAGAAGAGATTTGAAGTGGGAAATATGGATTTTCAAATATTAAAAAGTTGTTAAAATCAAACAAGTTTATATATCACTTTCTGCAGCACTTTTATGCTGCGAATTCTATAACTTTTGCAATATGAGTTTAAAACTTAACGATTTTTCCTAGAATCTATGAAGGAAAATTAAGCATTTAAACAATAATTTGGAATCTTTATAATCAATTCCAAAATAAAGTTGATAACTGAGTATGCGGAAATGACTAGTACATTTGTCCCGCTTGTGAGATCCGGGAAGATAAAACAAGGTGTTTAACTTAGGTTAGGGATGGAGCAACCAACGCCCCGAACTTACCTGGCCTTTGTTTTCTTTTCTTAGGAGAGAGGTAGAACATATCTAAAGGGAAACCCGGATGCTCTAAAAAGATTATATTAAGTTTTCCAAAATAAAAGGAGATTAATATTGTCCTAAAAATTAAGCAGTCTCCAAAATGAATAAACTACAACTTTGATTGCATAGAGATAATCTTCTTATATTTGATATTAAAATCCAAAGAGGGAACTCGTCCTATTCATGGAATTTAAAATGTGATCTCACCATTATTCCGCCCATAGCACTTGTTGAATCCGTATATTAATATTGAGTAAAATTAGAATGATTTTTGTGATCCGATTTACTTAATAATGTTTGCTAAGATTGATTTTGGGGTTTACAGTAAACGATGCCTTAAGTAACATTGTTTTTGACCAGCCAAAAAGATAAAGAATCTGGATTGAGATTTAATTGAGGAAATTTGAAATATTATCCAAAGAAAACAATTAAAGTGAAAGAGACTTAATAAATCCTATATACTCATATTCGATTTGTATCGATAATTGAATTTCGAAGAAACCAAGGTCGGATTTGAGTGATTCTTATTCGAAAACTACTTCGAAGCAATTTACGCGTTTGAAAAATGACGTTAAAGACGGAGATATTGAGATGAATAATAGCAAGGGACTACTTGTTGATTATTGAGGATAAACTCTCGATTCACTATATTGTTGCAGTGGTCTCTTTGTTATGAAAAACCTCAAGACCACAAGGACTTATCACCTAGTAATGGCCGAGGAAAGTGCCTTAAGTTTCGTTCAGTCCCAGAACGAACTTGTATGGATAAATGTCTAACCTTACATTTCCAAATAATAATGAGTGATCTCTATAAAAGTATATCAGTTGGTGGCGATGTAGACACCTTAGCTTAGCTTAACACCCTTTCTCGAGCCTTACAAGTTCAAGAAGTTATGCGTTTATAGAAATCAGTAGTGTGAATGTGGAATGGCAATGTGGCATTCAAAGTGAAAGAAGATGTGCTATGTGGAAAGGTAATCATTGCCTCAAGCCTCATCAAAAGAAAATGACCGAAACAGGGTTAGATGTGGCATGGCTAAGTGGGTCATTCCCAATTTGGGTATGATCATACCCTTCTAGATATATTTCTACCTGCTATGACGTTCGAGAGGTAAATTAATGTGGTTTGTATGCTAAATCGTTCTTGGTTAAAGGTCGGTAACGATCGGGGGATGGCATATTCGATACCACCTAGTTAAAGAGGTAGGCCAGTCTTGTGTTGGTAGAGGGCAGATGTTATGTGCCTCGGGACATCCATCTAGAGGTGCACACATCGGAAGGTAGTCCCTTCACCTGGTCATTTGTATGGAAATTCATTCTCTAATAAGAACCTATGGACTTGATTTTAAACCTGTTATGCTGGAATGTAAATAATGTAACAATTTCGGCTAAGGTTAATAAGTTTATTTGCATATGTTTTCAAAGAATGTCATTAGAAATAATATCAAATGTTTTGATATAAAAGTGTTTTAGTTATCATAAGGTAAAAACTCGTCCTTCTTTATTTGTGGGCGTGATCTTATGGGATACTCTTTCTTTTCAAAGGATTTTATTTCCATGGCTGGTATATCACACTATCATTTATTATTGAGTTTTTCTCAAGCTGTTTTGTCAAGCCTGATCCGGGTATTTTCAGTACTTGGGTCAGATCCAAGTAGTTTCACATGTTGAAGTTTCCAGAGGAGATCTAGAGATATTCATCTACGTATGACATATTCTATTTTCTATTTCTCTCTATTTCTTTTTGTTTGATGTTTTTCAGCAATTGTAAAGGCAGATGTTTATAATTGTCCAAGCTAAATTTAGGATAGACTCTGATATATGTATTTTAAAGTTTTCCACTGTAAAGATATTGTTCAATATTATATAATATTCCTTTGGTGTGAGATTCTATTCTATCTATTTTTAATTATTACTCTTAATGATCCGTCTTTTCGTACAATTTGAATTAGATATGTGTGGTTTATTATCGATTCAAAGAGCATGGAAAAACGGGCCGTTACACTTATTTTGGTGGATTCCTCATTACCCATGTGAATGCACTGTGTATCTTTATAATCTTTATTTCCAAATTTAAATTGCTCAAATTATTGGTAACATGATTGGTAGCATCATAATCTAGATACCACGCTTCATTTGGAAGGTCTTCTACTTTGGCTGTATCATTGTTATTGTCTCTTGTTAATTCAGATTAATTTCTGGATTCATGCTGCAAGTTTGCTAGATTTGCACTTAGATTAAAATTCTTTTGTGTACTCTGTTACCCTGGTCTGTAATTAGCATCAATTCTAAAATAACATCTATTTGTTGTATGACTTAATCTTTCGCAAATTTGACATCTAGGTCTATTATTGCTGTTGTTACTCCATCTTCCACCTCTACCTCTATATTTGTATGACCAATTACCCTCTGTCTTATATTTGATTCATTCTTGAATCTTTCTTGATTCTTGATTTTATTATTAGCAATATAATTAACTGGTAGATCAGAAATTATGGGTTTCTTTTGTTTTATTCTACCTTCATGAGCAAGAAGTGTAGAATGAACATATGGTATGGATAGAGTAGCTTCCTTTGATGAAATCACTGCACTACTGCTTCATAATCATTATCTAAACCACTCAGAATTGATAAGATTTGCTCTATATCATTTACTGCATGTCCAGCTGCTCCAAGTAAATCACACAATGTCTTAACTTTTGTTTGATACTCTCTGATAGACATATCACCCTTCTTTAAACTTTGTAGTTGTCTTTTATAATGCATGACCTTTGCTGTAGCTGAGAATTGAACACTTGTTCTATGGTAGACCAGATTTCTTAAGAAGTATTACACCCTATCAGTTGTGGTAATAAGCTTCCACTTATGGTTGATAACAGCCATGAATTTAAAAGATTGTCTTGTCTTTGATGTATTGTATATTCTTTGTTGATGAATGGAGTTCCTGTATTGTTTTTTACATATTTCTCTGGTGTTGTTTTTGTCCTATATGATTCCATTCCATGTCCTTTCACTATTGCTTGAACTTGAAATTTCCATAGTAGATAATTTGTCTCATCTAATTGTGTTTGTATCAACTGACTTTAAGGGCTGATTAAAATCTTTGATATGTTTTCTGTTGTGGTTTGTTGCATAAGAGTTGATGTTGGATATGGTGAGGATGATGAGTTGTTGTCTATATCTCCTTTAGCCATGACTGAATTACAGCAAAGATTGTTGATAAATAACTCAAGTGAAGGAAAAAGATTTCAAGGATTGGATCTAACCAAGCAAGAATCACCCAAATGACTAAACTTTTGATTTCTTGATAAAATTCTGAAAACAGCCAGAAGATTAGATGATGATGTATCTTTGACGATCTTCTAGGCACAACTTTATGATGAAACTTAGCCCCAAGAATGAAAAACACAGCAGTTTCAGATGATGATATTTTTCATGAACTGCGGCAGTTGCAGCCTACCTAAGTGATGAAAATTACTCTGATGTGTAATGGCATGACACTGTTCTGTCATTAGACAGTTTTGATTTGCTCCGATACCATGAAAGAAAGTTGAAAGAAGTTTATGATTTTTGATATTATGATAATTGTTCTGATACAAAATGGTTGCTTTATATTTATAATAGCAATACAAAAATAAATAGCATTACATGCTATTAGGCTTGGGTTTACAAATATCTGCACCATTCACATACTTTGTTTTAATAAATACATATATGTTAGCCGACTGCTTTCTCATTTCATCTAATATTTTTCAATAAAACTACTAATTTCATCGTTTACTTATTATATATATATATATATCAATTAAATGCAAAAACAAAAATAAGTAAATAGTAAAAAAAAGATAATATAGATAGAAAAACTCTACGCAGTTTGCAAATATTTGCATTTTATAATACAAAAAATATTTTTTTTGTTCATTCTTGCACGATAACGATTGCAAGTCAAAGATAAACTCAACTTAATTATTTTTTGATCAAAAAAAAATTATATCGTGTTAGATTATAAAGTTTGACCGAAATGAAAACTTCGAGTATTGTTTCTAATAAGATAATAGCTAGTATATTACACGTTCCAAGTTATTTTTCTCAAAATAGTCCAGTGGTTATGTAGTTCTCTTTCAAATAATCAAATTATTATTATGCATGTGTACTTGTGGTTTCATGATCGGACCTAGCCATGATTCAATCCCAACTAATTGTTACATGCATAGAATGGCCAACAGACCATTTAAAATCTACCATAAACAATATACAATTAAATAAAGTGGAAGAGCCCATAGATTCTTTGTATTGATTTGGGATTTTGGCTCTCAAAATTAAGGTTCGTTCAGGTGTATGTTACGATAACAAAGGATAGGAGGAAGTTCCATTAGGTATAAAAATTATGAGTTTTTGTTTAAGAGAAAACGAGCAAAAAAAGTATAAAAATTTGGAATAGTTTAAGATCTCCAAGATTTTGCACTTATATATTTGCTTAAGTACAAGACTGGCAGGAGAAAAGTTGGATCCTTTGGACATTCGATAAATTATGAATTCTTTCTATGGCATAATAGATTAGGATACTTTAATATTATAAATGTGCATGATAAGATTTTGCTAAACATGACGACGACTTTAATAATCGGTGCAGAGAAAGCTCTTTGATTAAGATAACTGGAAAACCGTTTCCATCATAATCTGCTAGTACCACTAGATTACTATAACAGATTCATGATGATGTATCAGATATGCTCAACACTCATACTAGATCAGAAATAAGTATTTTGTAACTTTTTAGATGATCATTATAAGTACTATTATGTTTAGCTTATGCATGCTAAATATGAAGTATTAAATTCATTTATGATTAATAAAAATAAATTAGAAACTCAACGGATTTAAAGTTGAAACCTTTATATTTGATAAAGGCAGGAATATCACTTTCCTGCCATTTTTAATTCTGTATTTATAATCCAGTCCTACATTACATACACACCAGAATACAATGGAGTAGCCGAAAGAAAAAATCAGACACTTACGGAAATGGTTAATGCGATGTAGTGTAATTCTAGCATAACATAATATAATTCTAGTCACATCACTATATAATAAGGTGAAGCATTATATACAACATGACATATATTAAACAAAATACCTCGTAAGATAGCCAAAATCGACCTGTATGAATTTTGGAAAGGAATAAAGCCAAATCTAAATAACTATAAAGTTCGGGGTTGTAGGGCAATTATCAGATTACTTGAACCAAAATCAAAAAATTAGTATAAAACAATAGTGAGTGTATCTTCATAGAATATGCTCAAAATAGCAAGGGTTATAGGTTTTTGATTACAAAACTTAATTACTTGATTGACACAAATATTGCAATAGAATCAAGAGATAGTGTTCAATTCCATCCAATCAATTGATTAGTGAAATGATGGAGGTGAAGACACTTATTCCTGAAATGGTGAAGGTGAAATGCACCTTTTCCTAAAATGGTGGGGGTCGTTCTGCCAAATAATGAATCAGTAGAGAACATTAAAATAAATAATGACGAAACTGATGTATCTCTTAGGAGAGCAAAAGAATGCATACAGAAAAGTATTTTAGACTAGATTTTATCACTTATTTGGTTGAAGGGTTAAGAGATGCTACCCAATGTTACTTCACGCTTCTACGCGCATTGAGTTTGATTCTTTAACATACAAGAAGGTAGTGAAATCTTAGGATTCATACTTTTAGCAAGATGCTGTAAATGATTAAATGGATTCTATTGTGGATGTCAAACTGAAAAATAGTGGACTTACCGTCTGGTTTTAAACCAGTATGATGTGTGTGGATATTTAAGAAAATGCTCAAAGACTATGGTACAATAGAAAATTTTAAGGCTAGATTAATTGCTAAAGGATTTACACAAAAGGGTTAGCCTATTTTGATACTTATTCCATGTAGGAAGGATTTCAAAAATTAGGACATTTATTATATTAACATCTATTTATAACTTCGAAATTCAACAAATGGACATTAAGACCGCATTTCTAAATGGTGAACTTGATAAGGAAATATATTCACATAACCAGAAGGTTTTGTCATGCCTAGGCAAGAGCATAAGCTATATAATCTTAAACGAGTATAAAAATAGTGGTATGAAAAGTTTTCTAAAACCATAATTGAGAGATTTAAGGTTATGACATAGGAGCAATCACATAATATGTTACATATATCTAACTTTATAATCAATTTTGTTCGTCATTATAGTATTTAACTTCTATTATATAGTCCTCGGGTGTGGCGCAATGCAAAAGGGATGCTTAGGTCAGGCAGAAGACCCGGATTCGAGCCCTGCCTTACTCACACTTCTCATAAAAAATGATATGTGGATGTTATAGGTATCATGTGTTGTCATGTGTTGAAGCCGACAGACACAACTTAACTCCTCCTTAGGAGTCCGTCGGTCTATCAGGTTTTCTTGGGTATAATTCAAAAAAGAACTTTGATTGTATACTTTGTCATACAATGATATATGTTAACCCTATCTCGTTCACGAGTTAACAGGTCCATGAGTTAAGCAGCTCACGACTCAAAAGGCTTCACGACTTAAGGAAATGAATGGTCTACGGCTTAAAAGGATTGTGCGGCTTTGAACATGTTACGATTTAGAGAAACACACGACCTAAGGATTTGTACGACTTAAGGCTTCTACGGGATAGGAAGCCTTACGAGTTAAGCTTCCTACGACTCAAGGCATCTACGAGTTAAAGGATACACGAATTAGAAACCTCCTACGAGTTAAAGCCTCTACGAGTTAAGGAGTACCCGAGGTAGGCTGCTTACGAGATAAGCGGCTCACGAGTTAAGAAGAGATAACGACTTAAGACCCTGATGACCTAAGGAGTCTATACGACTTAAGGGAGCTACGACATAACAGATTAAAGCTTGACCGAGTTAACAAGTGTTACGACTTAAAAAAGGTGTACGACCTAAAGACACTGTCTCTTAACTCGTCTACGAGTTAGGACTCGCCTTCACAAAGCCTGAACTCAGCTTTAAGCCGGAGGCAGCTGGTTAAGTCAACCACGACCTACGACTTATGATGAGTCGTATACGACATATACAAACAAGCCAGAAACTACAACCAGATAACTCGTAAACGACCTAGTACTTGAAGCGTGGGTTCGAAAAAGGCAGGAAGCTCTCTACAAACCAGAGACTCAGCTCAATGAGTCGGTCACGACTCATCCTAAGTCAGCAACGACTTACCTTAAGTCGGCCACGAGTTAGGACTTAGCACTTTTTCCGCCCAGAACTCTCTATAAATATGAAACCATCTCCAACATGCAAAGGACCTTTGGGGGCTCATTCTCTTCAAGCGCCGTTACTCTGCCGAATTCCAGACGACTTCAAAGCTTTTTAGATCCAACAAACTTCTAAAGGAACTCCATGAAGGAATCATCCACATTCACCATGGATTTGAAGATGATTGTCAACATCAAAGCTTGAGCTACTTGTTTCACATATCCTATCACTTGAAGTGTGTTGTAATTGAAAGATCTTGTAAAGAATTGTAATCAAACTAGTGATAAAAAGATTAAAGTGGACGTAGGCTGGATTATAAGCCGAACCACTATAAATACTGTGTCTCTTACTGTTTTTCTACATACTTTCTGCTTATTTCTGTTTCCCGTACAAACGGGTGGTGCTTTCACAATCACATCTTATACACCAGGGTGTTAGCGTTTAAAACTTTTTCGTTAACATTTTGGTGCTTTCACTGAGAACTGAACTCAGGACATCTATCATCATTGTTTCAGAAAGATTTGTAGATAGAGTTTCTTTAAGAACCAGAAGTCTATCCGAAATCATGGCTCCTGGAAGGAAAAGTAAATCTGTGAGATCTGCAAACATTCAAGAGGGAACCTCCACTTCCCCAACACCAAATCAAGCCACTCCAGCTGTTGGAGTTTCAAAAGCGGAATTGGACGCTGCTATCTTTGGGTTGAATCAGCAAATAAATGCCCAGAACGCGCAATTGGAAGCTCAGAATGCTCAGAATGCTCTGATTCTGAATAGGTTAAACGATCTGCTCGGGGCAAACCGTCAACCTGCGAATAATGAAAGGAACTTTGTCGGTAATGTCCATGATGCTGAAACTAGAAACATTCCCGAAAGGGCTGCTAGCCCCTTTGAACAGACATTGCCTGAGGCTGGAGGATCCAGAAATAGGAATGACGAAGAATATCTTTCTGGTATGGTTCGACAGATTATGAAAGAAAGTATGCAAAGGGTCGAAGATGAGAAAGAGTGGGGTTTCGCTCCGAGCAAGACTCCGTTTACTGAAAAGATCCTAAAAGCTGAATTCCCAAGGAAGTTCGTCCCTCCGACCATTCCAGCTTACAAAGGGACAAGTGATCCAAATGAGTTCCTGTACAAATATGATTGGCACATGACAGGTGCCAGAGCTTCTGACGAGATAAAATGCCGCTATTTTCCTGTGTATTTGGAAGGGGTAGCTCTGCTTTGGTTCACAAAACTACCTGTCCGGTCCATCGATCAGTTTTCAGACCTAACCAGGAAATTTAAAGAGCAATTTAGGCTATATGCTTCAAAGGCAAAAGACATCATGTCGTTATCCGGTTTGGAACAGAATCCGGGGGAAACTATCAAGTCTTTTTTAAATCGCTTTAATATAGCGTTAGCTGAGGTGGATAATGCAGAACCCCGCATGGTCTTGACCTATTTGATGAGAGCTATTGATAAGTCAAGTGAATTCGGAAAGTGGCTGAACATGAAGGAGCCAAATTCTCTGGAAAAGTTCTACAAGAAGGCGGATGAATTCATGCGTTTGGAAAGCCGTCCTGTCCCGGCAAAGGCAACAGTAGAGAAAGCTGAAGACAACACTGCTGCGCCACGTAAGAATGGATCTGTGGGACAGAAAAGAGAAAATAATGATGGAAGGAAACAACACAATTCGAAGAAGCCTCGATCCTTCAAGCCATCAGAATATACTCCTTTGTTAGAAACACCAGAGCGCATCTACTTGGCTACAAAAGATTCTTTTGAGTATCCCAAACCTCCTGTTCTCAGAACCGGAAGAAAAGCTGTGCAAAGTGGGAAGTTCTGTCGCTTCCATAATCAGCCTGGTCATGACACAGACGACTGCCGTCAATTGAAAAATATAATCGAAGAATTGCTAAGAGAAAATAAGCTGCAGCAATTTGTGAAGAAGAGTGGTAATGATCCTGCTTCGTCAAGTCAGGGGCAACAAGCTCTTGCTCATCAGCCCAGGACAAATGAGAAGGCCGCAGGACATGAATCTGGAAGGCCAGTTATTAATGTCATCACAGGAGGACCCCACCCAGCAGGCAGAAGCTGGGGTGAAATGGAGAGGTACACTCGAGCTCTGAAACATATGCCAACTGAAGAGAATGTCTTTGTTTTAGAGGACTCTACACCCCTGAAACAACAAAGGACTTTTAATGATGATATTGTGTTCAGGGCTAGAGATTCCACGGGCATTGAGGCCCCTACTTTGGACCCGTTAGTCATCTCGGCCGGTATTGGACCGGCTATTGTCAGAAGAGTTCTTATTGATTGCGGCGCATCTTGCAACATCCTCTTCAAGAAAACGTTTGACCAGATGAGAATCCCGATGGCGGATGTGCAAGCCTCATCTCAGAAGATTGTTGGCTTCACTGGGGAGCCAAAGCAACCAGTAGGAACCATTGACTTGCTTGTGGAACTCGGAGAAGGAGAAAGAAAGGTAGTTCGCAAGCAGACTTTTGTGATAGTAGATGAATTTTCTGCTTATAATGCTTTCTTTGGTCGACCTATTCTTGCTGCATTCAAAGCTGTCCTTGCCCCATGGTGTCTTACTATTAAATTCCCTACAGACAATGGGGTAGGAGTTATTAAAGGAGACCAGAACGCTGGGCGAGAATGTTATATGACAGAGCTGCGAGAAACAAGGAAGAGAGAAATGGGGAAAGATGCGGCAACCCCAATCCGCATCAAAACACCAACCCTATAGCAACTACAGGGCGGACCCTGCACTGGCGAGCATAGCGGGGCACGAAAAGTGATGGATCCTAGAAAGGCCAGTGCGGGGGAGAGTAGGGTGGTACCAGCAGAAACAACGATACCGGTGCCCGTTGATCTGAAGGACCCAAACAAGGTGCTGAATGTGGGTTCACAACTTAATGTGTCAGTTCAGAATGCCTTGATATCTTTTTTGAAAGCAAACCTGGATGTTTTCGCTTGGACCCATGCCGATATGTGCGGAATATCCCCAGAAGTTGCGGTACATGCTCTGAATATTGACCCAAAGTTCACGCCAGTAAAGCAGAAAAGAAGAATCCAAGGTCTAGAAAGGTCGACAGCATTGAAAGAGGAAGTTGACCGGCTCATGGAGAATAATTTCATCAGAGAATCTACCTATCCAAATTGGGTTTCAAATCCAGTGCTAGTTAAGAAAGCCAATGGTAAATGGAGAGTGTGCATCGACTTTTCAGATCTAAACAAGGCCTGTCCCAAAGACTGCTTCCCATTACCCAGGATCGATCAACTGGTAGATGGAACAGCGGGTCATGAATTGTTGTCTTTTATGGATGCCTACTCCGGATATAATCAGATCATGATGCATGAGCCAGATCAGGAGGACACAAGCTTTATCACCGATGTCGGTCTTTACTGTTACAGAGTTATGCCCTTTGGGTTGAAGAATGCGGGGGCAACATACCAAAGACTGGTAAATGCTATGTTCAAACCGCAGTTGGGAAAGACTATGGAAGTTTACGTTGATGACATGCTAGTAAAATCTAAGAAAGCAGTGGATCACATCGAACACTTAGCAGAAATGTTCGCAATTCTCCGAAGATACGGAATGAAGCTTAACCCTTTAAAATGTTCTTTCGGGGTAGAATCTGGGAAGTTCTTGGGTTTCATCGTGAGCGCTAGGGGCATTGAAGCTAGTCCAGCTCAAATCACTGCTCTAAAAGAAGTCAAAGCTCCTAAAACAAAGAGGGAATTGCAAAGTCTCAATGGAAAAATTGCCGCCTTAAGTCGGTTCATATCCAAAGCTACTGATAAATGCATTCCATTCTTCGACGCTCTAAAGAAAGGAAAGAAAAACTTTGACTGGACTCCCGAATGCCAGAAAGCTTTTGAAGAATTGATTCAACATATGGAAACGCCTCCAATACTTTCCAGGCCCGGCGATGGCGAGGATCTTCTTATATACTTGGCAGTTTCATCTCATGCTTTAAGTGCAGCGCTGGTACGGGAAGACAAAAGGATTCAACATCCAGTTTACTATATCAGCAAAAGACTCACTGGGGCAGAAATGAATTACTCCAAGTTGGAAAAACTCGCCTATTGTCTATTGATTGCCTCAAGAAAGTTGAGGCAATATTTCCAGGCTCATCCTATCAAAGTCCTCACTGATCAACCTTTAAAGCAAGTCTTGTTTCGCCCTGAGACTTCGGGCCGCCTTTTAAAGTGGAATATTGAATTGAGCCAATATGACATCACTTATCATCCTAGAAAAGCGATCAACGGACAAGCTTTGGCAGATTTTATTGCAGAATTTACAGACAAGGGTAACAGCGAGGAAGAAACAATCGAGAACTCCCCAACCCAATGGAAGTTGTTTGTAGATGGCGCAAGAAATGATTACTGTTCAGGTGCTGGAATTGTTCTTGAAACTCCTGAAGGCCGGTCATTATGCTATGCGCTAAGATTAGAATTTCCTTCAACAAACAATGAAGCAGAATATGAAGCTCTGATCGCTGGTTTGAAAATTGCTAAAGAACTAAACATTCGAGCGTTACAGATCTTCAGTGATTCTCAGCTTATAGTATGCCAAGTCAAGAAGGAGTTTCAAACGAAAGGAGGAAATCTGCCCGCTTATGTGTCAAAGGCTTGGGAACTTTTATGTGAATTCGACCATTACACGATAAGTCATATTCCTCGAGAAGAAAACATGAAAGCAGATTCTCTCGCAAAATACTCAAGTTCTGGCGAAGCCCAATCCTTAGGGTTAGTTCCAGTGGAAGTTTTGTCAAATCCGAGCATTGATGAAATGGATATCGATTGGGTTATAAGTATGTCGCAAGAGCAAGAATCATGGATGACTCCAATAACAAAGTATCTACTCAATGGCTCTTTACCAGAAAACTCTAAAGAACGACAAAAGCTACTGAGAAAAGCTTCTCGATATATAATCCAGGATGGTCAATTATACAGACGAGGATTCTCAATGCCATTGCTTCGATGTGTATCCCGGGAAGAGTCCAAAACAATCCTAACTGAAGTGCATGGAGGAGAATGCGGTGATCATTCAGGTGGTCAAACATTAGCAAAGAAAATTCTCCGATACGGATATTTTTGGCCAGAAATTAATCGGGATGCCGCAGATTACTCCCGAAAATGTGACAAGTGCCAAAGATATGCCAAAATTCCTAGAGCACCTTCTACCGAACTCACACAGATGATCAGTCCATGGCCATTTGCAATTTGGGGAATGGATCTCATTGGGCCGCTACCAACCGCTAAATCAGGGATTAAATATGCTATTGTTGCGGTTGATTATTTTACTAAGTGGGCTGAAGCTGAACCATTGGCTACTATCACTTCTAAGAAAGTGATAAGCTTTGTGACCAAGAATATCATTTGCAGATACGGTGTGCCTCAAAAAATAATCACAGACAATGGTACTCAGTTTGAAAGTGAGGAATTCCAGGATTTTTGCAAACGATTCAAAATCCAGAAAAGCTTTTCAGCAGTAGCTCATCCGCAGGCAAACGGGCAAGTGGAAGCAGTGAACAAGATCATCAAATCAACCATCAAAAAGCAACTCGAAAGAGCAAAAGGTGGTTGGGTCGATAAACTACCACTTGCACTATGGGCATACAGAACTACTCACAAAACTGCAACTGGGCATACTCCTTTTTCGTTAGCATATGGATCGGAAGCAATGATCCCGGTTGAAACAGAGGTCCCTTCACACAGAAGAATCCATTTCAATCAAGCAGAAAATGAAAAGCTGCAACTTGAAGCGCTGGATCTCCTTGATGAAAAAAGAGATGAAGCTAACCTCAGAGTTGCAGCTCATCAGCAAAGGATAGCCAGACATTTCAATTCCAAAGTTCGTCAACGCAGCTTTGAAATTGGAGATCTAGTCCTAAAAAGAATTATGACTGCGACAGGTGTGTTTGGGCCAAATTGGGAAGGACCGTATGTGATAGGTCAGAAACTTCTTGACGGCACATTCAAGCTCACCACAGTTGATGGAGATCAAATTCCAAGGGCATGGAACAGCAATCACTTGCGTCCATACTTTACTTGAAAATTTTGTTGAAGCATTGTAAAAAGAATTATGAATGTATGATTCCTGTAATTGAAAGCAATTGTGAAACTGATGCAAGTAAATAATGAAAGAATATAAAGTGGATGTAGGCCCAATTTCATGGCCGAACCACTATAAATCTTGTGTTCCTTATTATCATTATATGTTTGCTTTGTTTTCGATATAAAAATACACAAAATGTATTGCTGAAATATCGATTTAAATTTTTGCAGACAGTGGAGATAAAACTTGCGCATAATAAGACCGAGCGATTCTCACCATCATTCAACAAACAAATTTCAAGTCACAAAGACCCCGAATTCAAATCCTAGATAGGAAATGCTTCAATTGAACGGCTAATGATTTCGATAGGAACGAGCCCTTGCTGATAAATTGAGATTGTTTAAACAAACAAACATCCAATTAGGAAGCTAGTGCCCGTTCTCACGAACTTGCCTGGCAATGAAGTACACTTCCTTGGATTAAACAAGCCACTTGTGAGAAAAAGGGGGATGAAAACTTGAAAAGAAAAAAAAAAAAAAAAAAAAAAAAAAAGAGGATCGCTGAAAAGGCATAAGCAAGTGAACAGAGGAACAACCAAAGCTACCATCAGCGCCACAAGTCCTCTTCGGAGGCGCAACTCTTCGGATAATAAAAGACCTCTAATGGGTCATATGCCACAAAAAAGAAAGTTCTCTACTCAACAAAAAAGATTGGAGGAGTCATGACCCTCCAACCATGAGAGAGTAACTTCCAGGCGATGAAAACCCTCTCTGAGGCACATTTCACCAGGAGTTGAAGTGTTATAACCGCTCTTCGGGATTTCACTTCACCAGAGTTGAAATGTAAACAAAATAAAAGCCCTCTTCGGAGGCCCATTTCACCAGGAGTTGAAGTGTTATAACCGCTCTTCGGGATTTCACTTCACCAGAGTTGAAATGTAAACAAAATAAAAGCCCTCTTCGGAGGCCCATTTCACCAGGAGTTGAAGTGTTATAACCGCTCTTCGGGATTTCACTTCACCAGAGTTGAAATGTAAACAAAATAAAAGCCCTCTTCGGAGGCCCATTTCACCAGGAGTTGAAGTGTTATAACCGCTCTTCGGGATTTCACTTCACCAGAGTTGAAATGTAAACAAAATAAAAGCCCTCTTCGGAGGCCCATTTCGCCAGGAGTTGAAGTGTAGCAGCCGCTCTTCGGAATTTCACTTCACCAAAGTTGAAATGTAAAAACAAAGACCTTCTTGAAAGCACACGTTTCACCGAGATTGAAATAAAACTTCCAAGTGTTGAAACGTGAAAAGGCTTTCTTCAAAGGCACAACTCTTTGGGGGTACACGTTTCACCAAGATTGAAATAAAACTTCCAAGTGTTGGAACGTGAGAAATCCCTCCTCAGAGGTACAACCCCCTCCCGGGAACACAATTAAGAAAAAAGACCTCTTTGGAAACCCACGTTTCACCGAGATTGAAATAAAACTTCCAAGTGTTGAAACGTGAAAAGGATTTCTAAAGCATAACTCTTTGGAGGTACACGTTTCACCGAGATTGAAATAAAACTTCCAAGTGTTGAAACGTGAAAAAAAAAAAAAAAAAAAAAAAAAAAAAAAAAAAAAAAAAAAAAATCCCTCCTCAGAGGTACAACTTTCTATAAAAAAAAAAAAAAAATCCTCATCAAAAGCGTACTTTAACTTTCAAAGGAAAAGTAATTTGCCTACTGTGGGAAATGATCGTAAAAAGAAAAGAAGTTAAAGTACCCTTCAGAGGTCCGCTTTACCACATAGAGGAATTCACTTGATGAGATATGCACATAAGCAAAAGAAAAAAGTGATTTCTTCGAACGACCAAGCGTAAAAACTTATACGAAGGGAGTTGTACTCTATAAAATTTTCTTTAAAGAATAAAATAATTATTCTTTAGCAAATAAGAGTGTAAGTCCCCTCGAGGTATAGAATATTGCAGCATACTTATGGAATGGGGGCAATATAGTATAATTACACACAATATGGTATAACTAAACCAGCAAAAGGTAACGCTCAAGTAACATACCATAAGCTCGCTGCAATATCAAATAAACTCATGCCAAAACGAATAACAAATGTATTCTTTAATTCAAACAAAAGTTTGTACAAACGAGGAATCATTTTATTCAATTACAACGCAGGTACAGGTTTCAAAATAAAGAAAAGCGGGGGCCGGTACCCGCACAATTCTCGGCCAGTACATGCAAAACACAAAAAACTAGAAACTGAAGATCTTCACTTCTTTTTGCTGCCTTTAGACCCTTTACCCGGCCGAATGATCAGCTTTTCAGGTCGGCCAGTGGGTATAAGGGAGGAAGGAGAGGTAGGCGCAGCTGGCCCAACTTCCGGCTCCTCTTCAGTGGCAATGATTATCTTCCCTCTCCTCCTTGATGCTCCTTGCTTCCTTCTCCTCTTTGAGGAAGACTCACTTCCTGGAGTGACAAGTTTAGATAAAGTTGTATCGTCAGAAGGAGTCCGCTCCGGAGATATGTCACCTCCCTCAAGTCCCTCATCTTTTTGCTCTTGCGAAGCAATGGGATCATCCAGGCCATGGAGAGCTTCTATTTGTTCTTCTTGTGACCCAGGTTGCGAGGCAGAAGGAGGCGCTACTTGAAGAGATGGAGGAAGGATCACCGGGGGAGAAGAAGCTTGAGTTTGACTCGGTGCTTTCTCTACAAAGGAGAAAAAACTTAAAATATCAGTATCTTTCGAAAAGAGAGGGGATGACGGCTCGTCAAAAGTCGGGAATTCATTAACATTTGAGGAATAATCAAAAGTCGGGAATTCATTGACATTTGAAAAATAATCAAGAAGATCGTCAAGTTCACAAGGAGCGAACGAGCAGTTCACCACTTGGGCTGGTCCGGTGTCAAGTTTACCTGGGGTAGTTGGATCTCTGAGGCTGATTTCATATCGCTGTGCTTCGTTGCTTTCACCACCTTCATCCCCGCCTTGTGCACTTGTAGTTTCAGTTACTGTCTTAGTTGCAGGCGGAGTAGAGGAGCTAGAACCCGTGATGTCAACCACAGGAGAAACTGGAGGTTGGACAGAGGAAGTAAGCGTTAATTCCTTTCCAGAACGTTCCTCTTCCGCCATTCCAGTTCTCATCCTGGCAAGTTGTTCTCGCCCCTTCGCAAGAGCAGCGCGAGCTCCCTCATCCAGGTAACGCGCCTCAAAATCTTCATCGCCATACCCGGCGTCTTTAAACATGTTAAGAGCAGCTTCCCACACCTCGGCCAGGGTGATTTCATACTTAGGACCAAGAAAAGAGAGGCTGCCGCGTCCCAAGACACAATGTAAATAAAAATCGAATAAAGTCGAATTGATATCGTTTTCCATGGTCTGAGCAGTTTCTTCGGCTGCAATTTTGCCAGCCATGGCCTCATCTCGATCTTTTTCGGTCTGAGCAAGTTGGGCTTTTAGCGCTTCAATCTCCATGTCCCGGGCGCTCAGTTTATTCTGCAGCTGGGTGACATCAGTGCGGTGGTTCTCTACAGCTTGTTCCAACCTCTCAGCTTTAGCTTCAGCGTCCCTCTGGCTGGCGTGCGCATCTCGCACTTGTTTTTGCAATACCTCTTCTCTTTGGGTGTAAGTATTAGTAGAAGAGGCAAGATCATCTTTGAGCTGCTTTACTTCAGCTTCGAGTTTTTCATTGTATTCGGCTATCTCCTTCATCTCAGCGTTGTGTTGATCAAGAATCTTCTGCCATTCTGATTTGTCATTTTCCATGGTCAGCATTGCTTCGATGTTAGCCCGATTAACTCTTTGAAGTTCATCAACCAGCTTTTGCCATCCAGACATTCTATCGATATCAAGCTTGACAGCATCGAGATTTCTGTACATAGCTTCTTTGTCGATGGGGACCAAATCAAGGTCGAAGCGTACCCCCCTCAAACACCAGTTCGGGAATCGGCTCTGCAAAGTCGGGGGCCCCCTTTCAACGTGGTATGAAGGCCTGTTGAGAAGTGTTTGGATGGCACTTCCTTCAAGAGCAGGAGATTCGGAAGGGATGTCAATAGAAACTGAGGCACCAGGTCTCTCAGATGTCACGGGCACGTGCTCCTCGCCAAGTTTGGTCCGCTTTCTCGAATCCTCAATATGGCTCTTCCCCCTATCATCGTGCGTTTTACGTTTATGGGAGTCATCATCCCTTGGGAAGGATTCATGTCGCGTGCCCGCTCCCTCATGACGTTCTTCATACCTTCTCCTCTCTTCAGCTTTTCGCGCAGCTCTCTGCTCATTGGTTTCTCTGGGATCGGCATAGTATTGCTTGTAGTCATAGCTGCCACGCCCTCCATAGCGTCGAAAGTCCTTGTAATAAGAACCGCTGCCGCTGCGCCCCATAGAGAAATCTGAAAAGGCAAAAATAGCAAGTCTTAGAAACTCCCGAAGAAAAGAAGTTAAATATGAACAAATGCCGAAAATTCCTAAGTGTTGTGTGATGTGCAAGCTACGCGCATTAAGCTACAAACCACTCATTGGTGTAGGGGTGATGATAGCTTGGGTATGAGGAGTTGGTGTTTGTGTTGGTGTTAGTCGAAGAAGGGACGTCGCCTCAATCATAGGAGAGATAGTTTTAGACACGTCATCTCTAAAAAGCTCCTGTGAGGTCACTATTATGTCGCTCAACCCATCATAAACATCGTCACCATCATGCTCGGTGAGACTTGTTTTCTCAGTTCCTACATCAGCTAATCCCCCGAGAGGCTGTGAAGGTTCTTCTTCTTCCTCAATCGGGGCAAGTGCCGTCTTACTAGATGACCCCATAATGTCGGTAGGGGTGGAACATTTCACCAATGAAGCTTCGATGTTAGACTCTTTTGATGAAGATTGTTCGATAGTAACGGGGGCATCCGATGCTTCAGTCGGGGAATCGGGAACTTCAGTCGGGGCTTCATGAGGCTGAGTATAGCGAGAAGAGTGAAGAAGCCCGTATTGATGTAAAAAGTCATCTCTCAGCAAAAACTTTATATTCCTCTCTTCTACTGGCACAGCATTCAATCTTTCAAAAATTTGCTTATAGCCTGGGTCTCTAGAAGGAGGTGGAAGCGCTGAAAAGTAAAAAGGGAAATTAACATCTAACTACTCAGGCTATGAAAAGATTTTATAAGGAAAACATGTGTCAGGAATAAAGCTGAACGCCCTTACTTCCAACTCTCCACACACCATAAAACCCCGGAGGGCAACGAACATAGAAGAATTGGGTTAAAAACCCGTGAGCAGTATCAGGGAGGCCAACAATCAGTTTGCGGTTTCGGGCGCTCTTCACAACAGTAATGGAAGGATGATCCTTAGTCCGAGAAAAAGAGCATAGATAACAAACTTCACCAAAGCTTGGAAGTCGATCAAGTGTTCTCCTAAAAAGCACACACAACCCCATTAGAATGGCATAGCCATTGGGGTGTAGCTGGGATGGAGCAATGGACAGTTGACGGAGAAGTTGTTGGAAAAAGTCGTTGAAAGGAGGAATGCCTCCACTTAGGCACATTTGCCGGTTAATTGTCACAAAGCCAGAAGGAGCTATATCGGCAGTGTTATTTCTTTCGGGAAGAATGGCATCTGATTCAACGATACCAAACTGAGCACACAACTGGCGAAAAACTTTGTATGATAGTGAAGTAGGAGCTCTTTCGGGAGGATTAACCAGTGGAGCCGGAAGAACAGTTACCTCTCCAGTCCGGACTGTTGTATCACCTTCCTGAGAAGTCATTCTACACAAACAACTGGATGTTCAAATGCGAAGGTGCACGTTTCCTAAAAAGTGTGAAGTGTCGTGCAAAGCTAATAAAAAAAATAATAATAATAACAAGTAAAGATAACTGGAATTAAACTGGTTGACGATTGATTGACTACGGTAATTTCGGAACTTGTTATTTAAAGCTCAAGCATAATACTAATGAGGGCTGGTCAGTTTCAATTGACTAATCCAGTGCTGCTTTAATATTCCACTTGAAATCGATAGCACTTCGTTCACACGATTTATTTAAGTTAATCATCTATCATTAACTAATCTGTCGTTCGATGTGGGCAATCAATGACAGTATATTCGTCCCAGTTTTCTGTGAATGTTATATTAACAGGTTATTAGCTTACAAGTTAAAGCAATCTGTAAAAGATTCAAGCAGCAGTTCAAGGTTCAAGTGGAGTTTAAAAAATACATGTGCTAAGTCGTAACCGACTCAAGAGTTAAGTCGTTCCTGTCTTAAGTCGTCAATACATCAAGCTGATTATGCTCTAAATCCTAGGTCGTAACTCAAGGAACAGAAGAAAGGCTCTGATTCAAAGCAACTGGAAATCCCTTAAGTCTTAACTCGGCTACGGCTCATGAAAATTGCTAGGTCGCATGGAAAATCTCTGAGTTGTATATGGGACGATTCCTCACTCTGTTCGAATCAAGTTTTTCAACCAACCTGCCTTCCCTTCTAACTTTCAACCTGTTCACCCACGGCCTGCTCAACAGCAATAGCCTTAACCTATCACACTACAAGTCGCCTCAAATCGCGAATCACCTTATGTCAAGCCAAACGAGTTTAAGTTCGTCAATGACCGATTTGATAAAGCTCGTAGGATTTGAAAGGACAAGCCAAAAACGAGGGACTGAACATGTAAGGTAACAATGGCTAACGGTCGAAGAGGGAACAAGATCACTTACGATTGTATGATGCTAGAAGGAATCGGACGAAGTTTGGATCGAAATTGCCTTGGAGAGCTCAGAGATGCGTTAATGGCAGAAAACAGTTTAAAAGTTAAGTGATGAGAAGAAGGAAAGAGGAAGGACGACTCAGGCTTTTATATCTGGAAATGTTGGAATTTGAATCGGCATGCCCGGGTTATGATAAGTCGAAGCACACGACTTACGACCTAAGCGTGTGCTTCGAGGGGCAAATGTTAACCCTATCTCGTTCACGAGTTAACAGGTCCATGAGTTAAGCAGCTCACGACTCAAAAGGCTTCACGACTTAAGGAAATGAATGGTCTACGGCTTAAAAGGATTGTGCGGCTTTGAACATGTTACGATTTAGAGAAACACACGACCTAAGGATTTGTACGACTTAAGGCTTCTACGGGATAGGAAGCCTTACGAGTTAAGCTTCCTACGACTCAAGGCATCTACGAGTTAAAGGATACACGAATTAGAAACCTCCTACGAGTTAAAGCCTCTACGAGTTAAGGAGTACCCGAGGTAGGCTGCTTACGAGATAAGCGGCTCACGAGTTAAGAAGAGATAACGACTTAAGACCCTGATGACCTAAGGAGTCTATACGACTTAAGGGAGCTACGACATAACAGATTAAAGCTTGACCGAGTTAACAAGTGTTACGACTTAAAAAAGGTGTACGACCTAAAGACACTGTCTCTTAACTCGTCTACGAGTTAGGACTCGCCTTCACAAAGCCTGAACTCAGCTTTAAGCCGGAGGCAGCTGGTTAAGTCAACCACGACCTACGACTTATGATGAGTCGTATACGACATATACAAACAAGCCAGAAACTACAACCAGATAACTCGTAAACGACCTAGTACTTGAAGCGTGGGTTCGAAAAAGGCAGGAAGCTCTCTACAAACCAGAGACTCAGCTCAATGAGTCGGTCACGACTCATCCTAAGTCAGCAACGACTTACCTTAAGTCGGCCACGAGTTAGGACTTAGCACTTTTTCCGCCCAGAACTCTCTATAAATATGAAACCATCTCCAACATGCAAAGGACCTTTGGGGGCTCATTCTCTTCAAGCGCCGTTACTCTGCCGAATTCCAGACGACTTCAAAGCTTTTTAGATCCAACAAACTTCTAAAGGAACTCCATGAAGGAATCATCCACATTCACCATGGATTTGAAGATGATTGTCAACATCAAAGCTTGAGCTACTTGTTTCACATATCCTATCACTTGAAGTGTGTTGTAATTGAAAGATCTTGTAAAGAATTGTAATCAAACTAGTGATAAAAAGATTAAAGTGGACGTAGGCTGGATTATAAGCCGAACCACTATAAATACTGTGTCTCTTACTGTTTTTCTACATACTTTCTGCTTATTTCTGTTTCCCGTACAAACGGGTGGTGCTTTCACAATCACATCTTATACACCAGGGTGTTAGCGTTTAAAACTTTTTCGTTAACAATATATATAATTACACAAGCAATATAAATTATATTAATAGAAAATCCTTAAATAATATGTTGTGTGATATAGTTACAAATTGTTGTAATCATGAAATTATCACAACATAGATTAACATATTATTTTAAATGTTCCTGGTCAAAATGTTTCAAGCAAGGTAATTGATACATTCGTTGAGACTGGAGTGTGTAATGCTTTTCAAATGTTGGACAGTGTATTACCTATGACTGTTGGGCATTAAGGGGTTATGTCCTCATAGTTGTTGGATAACTGTGGAATGACTCATCTACGAATTCCTATTAGTTAAATAACAACAAGGTCAAATAAGAAATCTCAGTGTAACGATGTTGCACAGTTCCTTGTTTGAGAATACTAGGGAACTTTAATGTGCATGCTCCACTTTGATTACAGTTAAATCATGGTATAACGATCCACTGAGTGATTATAGTTGGGTTTGATTTGAAGCATTGGAACTGAAGCAGTATTCAATAGAGAATTTGTCTCCTTTCAGTTTATCACGGTCAACTATAGTCAACTCAAAATCTCTATTCAGAGTAGTACAGTTAGTAATAAATGTTATTATTGAACCTATCACATTGTTTATGGAGTAACTGAGTTGAATAAGGATGATACTTGAATTTTGACCAAAATCAAGTTCTATATATCCTAAAGTGATATAGTATTGACGAAGAGAACGCGTATAAATAACCATTGCTAAAAGGTGCCCTTAAGAAAATATGAAATTGGATTTTACCAAAAAGATCTATAAGCGATGAAACTTGCTAAACTATCACACACTAGATAAGGTGATGTGTGAACATTAGTGTTTGAATTGTTCAATATTAATCATTGACTGAATTCATATCTCTGAGTCTCACAACCGGTTTTGTGAATTCTCCAAAAAAATCACATGATTCGATTAGTCTATGAAATGTTATAAATTGATTAAATTAATTAATATTTAAGAGATATTAACTATTAATTTACTTGATGATTTTGTTGTTGTCAGTAACTGTTTAGATGTATATATCGAAGTTATTTATATGTGTCTCGATATATGTTATGGTATATATTTAAACATGTTTTAAATATAGATGACTGCTTAAAAGCTTGAAAATAACATACCATGTGATGGTATGATGTAACAAGATATTCTAGAGAGAAAGAAAGAGATATGGATAAGATCTAATTAACAGGATAACAAAGGGTTTCTTTCTCTTAATAAAAATGAAACCTTACTCATTAATTCCCTTTGGTTGACTCCATTTTCTCCATTTATTTTTCTTTATCCTCTTTTCTCCAAGCCATGGGGATTTTTTCATTATTTTGTAAATAAACTTTCAACTCTAAATCAAATCAAAACATCAAATAAAATAAAGAGTCACGCGATTCTTCCATCTCCCGCATATATTGGGTGTTGATTTTTGGAAATCCGAGAATGATTCACAGATCAATATGTCATTTATTGGCTAGATCCATAAGTTAAGTCTTCTTTTTCCTATTTATATTTAGCTGTATTGCCTTATAACGATTATGTATATATATATATATATCATTGCCTCTTAATGATTTAGAATTGACATTATAATTTAAACAGTGAATTAGATGACTTGATGTATTTAATTCATTTATTTAAATTAATTTTTTTACATGTATAAAATTATGATTTCATCTATAAATATGATTTCATGTATATGTAATGTTTTTATAAGGTAACGTATAACTTTAATGAGTTAAACAACATCGATCTGGATTCTTTCCAAATATGAAATACATAATATCCCGTTCTAAACTTTATGTATATGTTTTGATTTTAAAATTATGTTTAATTTTTTAGTTGCATTAGTTCTGAGTGAAGACTAAATATATATATATATATATATATTTATTATATATTTATAGATAAAATCATTTTGGAATATGTGAATCATATGTTATATTATTTAATATGTATGTATGTATATACTTTAAAGTATTGAAATTATTTTCAGCTTCATGATTATATATACATATATAAAATTAGTACCAAATTCATTAAGTTTATTTTTATTTGAT
The DNA here is from genome assembly GCA_030765085.1 of Allium cepa. Lineage (NCBI taxonomy): Eukaryota > Viridiplantae > Streptophyta > Magnoliopsida > Asparagales > Amaryllidaceae > Allium > Allium cepa. The sequence goes on from CM060932.1 coordinate 401,874,518, forward strand.
GATGTATTCTAGATCTGAATTTTGAATAAATCTTTCCGAACCAAATTTGGATTTCAAACTTCAAATTTGGATTTTGAAATTTCTATTAGCCAATTTATGTTAAGTTTTTTCTGATAATAATTTTTGTAAATATTCAGATTTCATAATATTTTGTAATCTAACATGCATTTTACATCAATCAAATTAAATTGAGGTAATTGATATATACATAAAAATGGCAAATATATATGTTGTAGATATAAATCCCAATATCTACACATGTATAATTGACCTTGTTGTTGTATTATCGTTATATGTCATGTTAAATATTTTATCATCACATGTCATTTTGCATAATGAGTATGATAGAGCTAGGGGTATGCCTAGGGGAAAATACGTAATTGTTACATAAAATCTAACTCGACAGCCAATCTTGTTCGAAACAAAATATGTTTCCTTTCTATTATATACTTGATACAATATGTTATATTAATTAATTAATTTAGTTAAAAATATATTTAATAGAAAATCCATAAATGTTATAGTTACAAAGTGTTTTAACCATGAGCAATTTATCATAATAAAATTAAACATGCCATTTTATATATTCCTAGTCACGATGTATCACGCTTATATCGATACATCCATTGAGACTCGAGTATATAATGCTTTCCAAATGTTGGATAGTGTATTACTTATGATTGTTGGAGTCACCAAGAGGTTATGGATTGATATTATTAGATAACTATGGAATGACCCACTCGATAGCTTTATGTTGGTAAATATAACTAAGATCAAACAGAAAATATTGATGTGACAATATTACACAATTCTCTTGACTTGTGATTACTATTGATCTTCATGTGGAAGGTCTGCTTTGTTATAGTTAAATTATAGCACAGTGTCTATCGAACGACAATAGTTGGGTCGAATGTAAACATTGGAAGTAAAACACTATTCAAAAGAGGATTCATCTCCTCGGTTATATAAGGTTAGTACCACGATCAACTGAAGTCAACTCAAAGTCAAATTCTCTAATCAGAGTAGTTCAGTTAATATTGTTAGTACCTTAGGTGTTAGTTTGGATGAGAACAACTTGTGACATTATATAAAATATACACGCTAATGATTTTATCAAGTTATATATAGTATATAGTGCAGGATATAGACAGGTGTTGATTAAGAAGATTGTACATATCAAGAGTAGATTTAAGAGGTTGATATAGAGATTCAAGAGTTAGAGACTGAAAACTTATGAGTATTGAAGATTCAAGATATCCAAATAAGTTATACAACCATAGACTATTGCTAAAACCCTCGTATCACTTATTTGATCTCTCTCTTCATTTTTCAAAAAGGTTTCAAAATCTATTCTCTGATTTTAAGTGATTTTAAAATATTCAGATTTTCAAAAATAATTTTAAAGAATCCTTGTTTCAAAATGATCTTTCAAAATGGCCTTCAAATGGTTTCTAACAAGATTATTATATTTTGAGTAAATAAGTTTTTAAGTATTTTATATATTAAATATACTTCAAATCTATTATACTTTGTTATAGTTTAGTTTTATGCTTTCTAAATGTTTATAAGTATATTATAACATTTATTATAACATTGATTTTAAATATATATCTAATTATACTTTATATATATATATATATATATATATATATACTAGTGTGTGGCCCATGCTACGCACACAAGCAGCTGAGTATGATAAATTAATGTATGTTTAAATATATTGATTGTTGTCTATTATTTAAAAAAAATTATTTAGTATTTGGCTAATCATGCTCATATTGGAGTTTGTAAGTTTGTTTCTAGTTGGAAGATATCTTTATCGTATTACTTTTGCAACATAGGTAGTTGATAGCGTCAATCTATTTATAAATCTAAATTTAATTTGTACTGGTAATTTAGTGCAATCAACATAACTTTTATCAGTTGAAGGTTGGAGCATATGACTTGATTGCTCAATTTTTTGTAGAAGTATCATTTACAATTCATGCATAGGGGACAACATTCGTTCATTCATGTTGGCACCCGAATATAGATTTATTCCATCCACGCTATCAGCTAGATGTTTGCATGATATTAATTTATCTAATAATAAATTGCATTTTTAGATTGTAGCAAAAAATGTGAGATCGGAATTTACGATGGAAAACATGAAACATCTCATTCCGGCAAAAAAAAAACTAAATTCCAAGTGGTCACGTGTACAGTATTTACAGTGTGTATTAGATATTAAAATTAAAGTATTGCATCACATGTTCTGTTATGATGAACACACATTTAGTTTAAGTTGTTTGAAATTAAATGTTACTATTGCTGTGAGCAAATAATATTGGAGTAGTAAATAGTCGTAATCAATACAGTTTAATTATTGAAAAGTAGTTGTACATGGAAACTAATTAATTTTAATTAGTCCCACATCACTTAAAACATCTTAATTGTTAGTGTATATAAGGTAAGAGAGAAAATAGTAGGTTTTCTTGTTATGTAGAACTTATAAAATTATGATGAGGTGGGAAGAGTAGATGAAGTTAAGTTGATCGCAAGGTAGTTGAAAAATGATATTTATGTTTTTCAATCTTTATTAATGTAAAGGACATTTTCGGAATTTCAAAACAACACGGTTGAAACTAATGGATTGAATTCTCATTATTAATAGTGGAGATATATATATTATTTTCAAAACAGAAATTCATATTTAAATCCTTTATATATTTATTAATATTTCAAAATAATTTTATTTCTTAAGTTTTGATATGATTAAAATATTTATAAACTATCTTTAGATGATTGTACAAAGTTTCAAAATGTTTTGCAAAGCTTTGTATTTTCTAAACAATTTTTATAAACTACTTTCAGAAATACAAAGGGTATGTCGACATATCCATATAGTGTATGTCGATATATAGGCCGAATTTTTCAAAATTGAATGGAACTGTCTTTTCGTCATTTCTCTTCGCGAACGGACATGACCGTTGTTTCTCTATAAGGATTTTCCAACAATTTTTTTAAATAATTTCTCATTATTTCTCTCCTCTTTCATTCTCTCAGTTTCTGAAAGAAAATCTACTCAAAATATTCTCAAATTCAATCAAAATCAAACTCAAACTCTATACAAGATTCTTAAGGGTGTGTCTTGTACCCAGATCTTGAAAAATCTTGAGGGTGTGTCTTGTAGTGCTAAAATCGAGATTGTATTAACTTTGATATTTGAAAAGAAGTCTGTATAAGAAATTGTATGAGGCTGGATATATGGTAACTCCAAACTAGTATAAAAATTCCTAGTATAATCTTTCTAACTCTTTTCTTCTTACTTTTACTGCATTTATATCCTTTTGTGTTTGCATCTGTGGTTATTGATTCTACATTGTTTAATTATAATCTTAAAAGAACATAAAAGGATTCACAAAAAACAGTAAATACTATTTACCTTCTCCCTCCTAGTGTTAAATTAACCTTAAGATCCATTTTTCATAAACTAACAAATAATAATTGTTATTACTGAATCAAAAACTTTGTGTTTGGACTATAGAGTTGAATTGGACAATATTGAAATTTTGACCACACCAAATTCCATATGTCCAATGTGATATAATTTCGATAAAGAGAATTGGAGTAAATAATTATCATTACCGGGTACGCTTAATAAAGTAATATTGGATTTTACCAAAACCTAGTAAGCGATAAATTTGGCTATATTTTCACATACCTGCTAAGTGTTGTGTGAACATTAATGTTTTGAATTTTTCTATATTAATCATAGACCATATTTACAGCTAAGAGTCACACAATTAAAACATTGAATACTCCTTTAACCATCTGATTTAATTAATTTATCAATTGTTATAAATTAATTAATATGTATGAAATATTAATTATAAAATTTTATTTGATGCATATTGAATAATATTAAACATTGTGTTTATAATGGTTATAAATATACTGATTGATAAATTCTGTACGCTTGCCTACAAGATTCTCATGTCCTATAAATAAAAATGGAAACTTTATTTTATATTTAAATAATATTATTAAATGAATTAATTAATAAAAATCTATATTTAAAAACTAATGTTATATAACATATGTTTTAGAATTTTAAATTTTTATTTCATGTATAATACATATTCGGTAGTAAATAATTTTTTCTTATTTGAATAGATAGATATATTTGACCTAAAATTGTTTTTATAATTTGAAAATATTATATATCTTTACTATTAATAATGAGAATTCCATGAATAGAAATTCATGGTGTCTTTTTGAAATTCCTAAAATACCCTTTCCATATCTATATGGATTCATGTTATCTCATGTCAAGCCATGTTATAGTATTTTTTTAAAAGTGCATTTGAGTAGCGATAAGCTTTTTTTCCATCAACCCAACATTTTGAGATGTTCTCAAATGAACAACCAAGTTCCTCATCTCTTATATTATATACACTAACAATTAATGAATTTTCTGTGATGTGGGACTAATTAAAACAATTACTACTTTAATTTATTTTGTGTATCAAGAAAAATTGTTAGTAGAACGAAAAAGGAACCTAGGCAATATTGGTCAAAAGCAGAAGTAAAAAAGACTTTGGTAAAGAAAAATATGTTTCCTCTACAGTCACATACTTAAAAATATGGATACTCCTAAGACAGTCTTCAAGTATCAGAGGTCGCACAATGGGAAGGTAATATGATTCATTTCTCCTTACAAATCAAACACAGTTAGTATAACGTAAGCTTGCAACAAAACAATGGGAAGCCGATTCAAAATCTAGCTTGCAACACAACCATACATGATTCCATTAGAAACTAGAATTATAAATACTCAAATGAATATCTACATGATAATTTTTTTTGTGAAGTAGAAAACTTCAGATTTTGTGAATTATTCAAAAAATATCACAAAATTCAACAGTAAGTTTATTGCAAAAAGGTGATATTTTCATGACTTAAGGGCAGGCTTATAGTTAATGAGCAGATATTTCCATATCTGTTCTTAAAAATTGAGAACACGAATAAATTCATTATAAGATGAAGCTTAAACTATCATTCAAGAGATGGTTAAGGAATGATGCTTACACCTAAGCAAGCAAAGACTCTGATCCAAAGCAGTACTACATAGAGTCGTTTATTATGGTAAATAAAAGGATGAAATGACCACTTTTTGCATAAAGATAATCAACTTATTCGCGTCAGAAATAAAAATACAAATAACGGAACATCATCAGTAAAATACATAATGATACGATAACAAATTCTCCAAGCATACATGAAACCTTAATGAATCTACTAGAGGGGAAAAAACTTAATTTATTAGGACAAAATGTACTTTATCATAGTTGCACTTGGTAAATAACGTCGCAAAACTCAAAACAACAGCTAAATTTCTGGTAGAATAGTATCTGAAAGAGTAAATTTGAAGGTGCAAATATTTCAAAGTTAAAAGATTGTACCAGATGAAACGAGATAAATATTGTCGTGAATAAAGCTTCACTAATGTAACCTCTTTCTTTCCCAAGTTCCTACAAAAGCCCAAAAAAAGAAAATGTTATTTATATACATATGTATCATGCTAAGTATTTGTATAATTTCTAGATATCTATTGGTAGTAAATCTTTGCAATGTCATGCATTATCAATAGATTCAATGCACATCGGAAGAATTTTGAACCCAACATCTTGAAGGATTGGTCCTGGTCGATGTATATAGTGTGCACTCCTCAAGCTGCCAAGCCATGAATATACTGACATATGCCCAAAAAAAGTATAAGTCTCCTAACTAAGATGTACAATGTTAATGAAAACAATAAAAAATATCGAGCTTAACGGAAATGATCAAATATGCTAATGATGAATGAAACAACTATGATGTTGGCATCAGACAATACAAAACAGTTAGTGACAACATAATATGGTATTTCATAGTATATGAAATGCACTAAGGATAACATCCCATTGTTTATTAGGAATCGGAACAGTTTAGGCCAAAGATGTTGATTACTATCAGTCATGGATGAATAACGGCATGAATGGATAATGGCAGGTTCGATCTCAGTTGATAAAACTTTCCAAATTTGGTGTTCATAAATCAAAATCCTAATATCCAGCTCAACTTTTAACCTTTCAAAATGAGATGTTCGTACATCGAAATCATAGTAATATACTCGAAAGTTTCACCACATATATATATTGGGATGTTTAAGCGGTGTTCATTGCCATTCACTAAACTAGATGTAAATTACTTTCAGACACACAAATTATAATTTCAAAACCATCTAATCAAGGCCAATAAAGAAATACTTAAAAATTCCTATATGATAAAATACAATTACCTGAAAGACTAAAGTAGAAAACAATAAGCTATTATACCTGAAAAATTAATTCAGCAAGCAAATACTTCCACTTCTCCACAAGAATTTTCAACTCTACAGCAATCTCCACAGCAAACTCAAAATTGATCGCCCTTATTCATGTTAAACTATCATTTAAGAAAATATCATTATTGTGTGATTCATTAGTATCAAGAAAATAAAAGTGCATTTGAGTAGCGATAAACTTTTTTTTCATCAACCCAATATTTTGAGATGTCCTCAAATGAACAACCAAGTTCTTCATCTCTTATATTATATACACTAACAATTAATGCATTTTCGACGATGTGGGACTAATTAAAACAATTACTACTTTAATTTATTAAATGTTGTTGCACCTTACATAGCTATCTCTCATGTTAAAAAAATCATTCACAGAACATTTTATTTATGGTATCGTGTTTATCAAATATTGTTATAAGAATAATATAATAAGGACATATGAATGCATATCAGTTGATAGCCATATGATATTTGTACCTATAGTCAAAATGCCTTTGAATACTTTTCCTACATGGCTCCATGTTTATTTTTCAGTTTTGGTATGCAAAATTGAAAAGTGAAAGCTACAATAAGTCATGTATTATCTGTATAAATAAGACCTTACATGATAGAAAATACTAATATTCATGGTATCAGTTTGAAACAAATAAAAATAAAACTTTATTTCAAAGTATACAAATTATGAAATCCACCTTCCAATTGATTAATAAGTTTTGATATGCGAATTTTGATACTTAACCGACATGATAATAATTAACAAAGTTGAAGAGAAAATTCATAAATAGCCATGCTAACATTTGGAATAAGGTTGCTACCTTTTAAAGAAAACCAATTATATTGAAAAAAAAATTGTTTTTATAAAAAGCAATCGTAAGAATAAATATTAATATAATAATTAACATTAAACATAGTACTATATGTCTCACATCTTCCACTCCTCAAAAAATGAAATGTTTCTAATGTTTAATGCTCCTCAAATACACATGTAAATAGACCATGTTTATTTTGATTATACTAAAATCAAGCTGAATATGTAAATCTCAGCATGTCTTTATTTATTGCATGCTTGGTTGTAAAAGTATATAACATCATTCCATATAATTAAACAATATTTCCCCTTTTCTCAATATTAATTACTCTGCATCAGTTTTGTTCATTAGATGTTTATTGTACTGATTATACATCCTAAACATGTGATGCTTTTACAGATTATTTATCTATACCATACAAACAAAAATCATTTTACAAACTGTTCCTCATACGCCAGACTAACGTGTTTTATTGTATAAAAATATCCATCACATGCAAGCCACTGAACTGTGAAGTAGATGGTTTTCCCTTTTTTTGTAAAATAGATTAAATGTTTTGCCTGATTAAATTATTCTTCAATGATTCTTTGACATTTGTGGCATGTTTCATTCTAAACACAATATTCTAAATCTTTTTCATTTTCTAATGACAATGTTGACTTTCACTTTACATGTTTTTTGCTCTGTTAGATTGGTATGTGATTCCTTATACTTTTTTTTTTTTGAACTGGCGAAAGCAAGATTCGAACTTGTGACATCCTGCACCAAAGCCGAATCAATTAACCACTAGGACAAAGGTGCTTGCCATCATTCCTTATACATTTGTACCTACTATGTTCTATAAATTGATACCTATTGATATTTATACAAGTTATACATATAAATTGTCTCTGGAGAAAGGTAAAACAATGACACACTTAATATTAAATTAACATTGTTTTTACTGTAATCCATGGTGACATCTATTATTGTTTTTGTTGCGGAGTCTTTTTTATACAATTGGTGAAAATGAATCAATTTGATACTAGCAAACTAATGCTTTTAGGCTCTTACAACTATATTGTACTTGAGTTGGAATTTAAAAAAAATAGTGCTTTATTAGTTTCTAATAAGGCTGTTACTTACACGGATAAAAATACTTTTGCAGGAGCTCAAGACATAATTCCTTTAAGATTGTACTCATATTAGTTATTTTTTTAACAGTATTTATTTGTACAATATTTTCTACATGTACGTTAACCAAATTTGGAATAATATTTTCTTGCTGAAGGAATCAACCATAGCAGATCTGCAAGTTAAAATATGTCTAACGATGAGATTGGATTAGTATGTGTTTCAGTTCAAAGTACCGACCTAAGTTATCTTTTAATCCAAGGCATATAATCAAATCAAATATCACGTTTCATTTCTAAATAAATCACTGGTATATGCTTCATTTTAAAATATATAACTAAATCTTTTGTAGTTTCAATTCATTTGTGAAAGCCTTGCAAGTACGTGTTTTTATATAGCCGTAAGAAAGCAATATGTCAATGAATATCTACTTGAGATCACAATATTTGAAATACAAAGTGCAATCTAACTTGCATTTTTAGAAAGATTACGTTGCACTTTTAGAAAGATGGAGTTAGATTTTCAAATAGATTTAAGCTGTTCACAAGGATGTATAGTTATTTAAATATGTCTTTTACTAATTGACTTCGTTATTTTTTTTAATAGTATCCTATTTTATACAACTTTCGATGAAATAATTGGGAAGTGCAAATTTATATCCCATTTCTGTGACGACCGGGAATTTTGAGCAATATCAATTTAATAATCTTTGATAATAATTAAATTGATTTGATCATTTTATATTATAAATTGACAAGTTAAAATTATTTCAAAGGCTGAAAATAATAATTTGTTAATGTCTATTAATATTTTCTTTACAATATGAATAGGCAAGATTAAATTCTTTTGAAAGTTTATAATGATTTGGTTTGGAAATATTTATTTTGGTAAATAAGAAGTTTTTAATGTAATAAAACTTTATATTCAAATTGTGATATATATAAATGTATATATTGTGATTTGATATTTGTTTTAAAATTTAATATGGAAATTAACAAATTTAATGTTAGAATGTTTCTATTTGAAATGTGCATATATATTTGTATATATATGTTTTAAATAGGAATTTTATTAATTTGAGTTTAATAAGTATTTCCAAACTTTATTTAGATATATATATTTTTGAAATTGAAATGTTAATTTGATTTAATGACTTTGAATTGATAATTGAGATTTAAATTTTAAATAACAAAGTTAATTCCTTATTTATGATAAATATGTACTTTAAGCTTTTAAATAAGATTTAAATTAAAAGTTCATTTGTTTTAATAATCTTTCATTTTAATTTTAACATAAGATAAATTGTTTTAAAATTTCTATATAAAGAATTAAAATAGATATCTTAAGCTTATAAATATATATTATATAAAATAAATCAAAATATAAGTTATTTAAATTTACATGAATATTTATTAAAAAGATTTAAAAGTAAAAAAATAAAATGAATGAATACGTGGAATTGCAATTTGAAAACAAAAAGAGGAGAATACTTGAATCTGTAAATCTGGAGATTTAAATCAAATACAAAGAAATTCAAAAGAAAATATCAACATGCACGTTCTTCATCACATTCAACATGCATTCTGGAAATTAATCATCACTTCAACATGCAAGATAAATTGAAGCCTGGAAAAATGCAGTTCTGTTCTCTGCAATAAAGGTGAGTAAATGAATTTTTTTTTAAAACAGTTCAAACTTGGATTCCACTTGTTATTGTCATTATATCATGATGTTATCTTTAGTAGTTGATTTAAATTAGATTCAAATTCCTGAAAGGTTAAAATATATATTCTGTGCAAAACAAATGTTTAAAGTTTTATAATAAATTCAATAACTGGTTCTTGAATTCGAATTAGAACTTGAATTGTAAATAGAAGTTGTTTGAATTCAAGTAAACTATCATCTAGTAACAATTACGAGTTTTTAAAGTGAATAAATGATTCTAAATACTTGAATTTACAGTAAAATATAAATTGGGTCAAAATTTGATGAATTCAATTTCAAGTTTTGATTGCATGATTGAATTGCAAATGGAAAATTATGATTTTTAATACTTGAATCATAATTTTTAATACTCGGGGAAGACTCGGGATTGGGTAGGGGTTTGCTCGAGTTTTTAGGTCAAGCAAGTTTTTTGCTTTGTCAGTAAAGTTTTTAAAGCTTGAACAAAGAAATTTTGATTTTTGAAACTAAATTGTTTCAAGTTAAAGTTTTAAACGAGTTTTTATATTTTGAAATATGGAAGTTTTAAAAATAAAATAAGTGAATGTTGAATAAAGTTTGTATTAAATTTTATTTAAAGATCTTGGAAAGGTTTTAAAGATTTAAAAGTTCAATTTAAATATGTTTAATTATAATTGATTTTTAAATGTCATATTTTAATAATTAAGAATTGATAATCAATTGTAATAAAGAACTATCTTATGTAAATTGGAAATTTTGATTGAATTAAAGATAATTAAATTTGAAAAAAATAATAATTAAGATAATTAGATTATTAACCATTTTAGGTATTTGGTTAATATAAATGATTTAATTAAGACAATGTTTTCTTAATTAAGAATTTTTTTAATATAATAAGTTAAGAATCATTTAATTAATTTTAAATGATTAAGTTAAATAGTTAATTAAGTAATTAACTTGAGATTAATTAAGACAATCACTTTGGGGTAATCTAATATAATTACTTTGGAAAGTAATTAAAGTAATTAAGTAGTTAATTACAAGAAGTTATTAAGTAAAAGATAATTACTTTATGAAAAGTAATTAAGTAAATGTGATTAAGGAATAATCACTTTAGTTATTAATTAAAGAATTAATTAATAATTAGTTAAAGGGTTTAAATTATTTGATTAATGATTAATTAATAAAAGGATTAAGAGTAATTAATTAAGTGATAAATTACTTGTAAAAGTAATTAATTAAGAAAGGAATTTAATTTATGGGAATTAATCATTAATTAATGAAAATATTTAATTAATTATTAATTAATAATTTAAAGAATAATTAATTTATAATTTAGTTTTAATTACTAAATGTAATTAAGGTAATTAATCAAAGGTGATTAATTAAAAGTAATTAATTAAGTATGATTAATTAAGAGTAATTAATCAAGTGTGATTAATTAAAAGTGATTAATCAGGTGTAATTAATTAAAGGTAATTAAGGAATAATTATCAGGATAATTAAAAATAGTTAATCAAGTATGATTAATTTTAAAAGGTAATTAAGAGGTAATTACTTAGTATAATTTGGAGTAATTAATCAGGATGATTAATTGATATGGTAATTAAGTAATAATTACTTAAAGTAATTAAGTAATAATTAATCAAGGAAGATTAATTGAAATGGATAATTAAGTGATGATAGTTAATTAATTAATTTGTAATTACTTAATGAATAGTAAATGGATTGAAGATAATCCAAGTGTTTAAGTAAGGATTAATCTAATTTAAGGATTAATTAAATTAATCAAGTTTGAATCAAACTTGTTTATGAATGATTAATGATTGGATGATAGTATCATTGGATGAGTTAATGATATTGGTTGTTATTGAATGACATTGATTGATGGGTGATGATGTGAATATGCTATATCTGAATGTGATATATATGTTGCTTTGTGATATGTATAGATGCATGTGATAATAAATGCTTATCTATCTGTGTAATATGATACATCCATTTATGTTAAGTGATATTTTTAAATATCCATTGTTTAAATCCCTTAAGTATAACTTAGACATTAAAATGGCGTTTGGTTTCGGTGAGACCGGGATCGGATTTTCATATTTGGATATCCGAAAACCACACCGATTCCAATTAAATGTAGGTCGTTAATCCAAGTGGAGCAAGTGAAGACTCGAGGTGTGAGGACTATACGTCAGTATAACTCTGTGGGTGATTCCGTAATGAGTTTGACGGAATAGTGCTTATAGGTTCGAGATGGTGATTCAGAGTGCAAGGGCTATGGTCGTTGACTCTAAGGGTGATTCCAAAATGAGTGCAACGAGATAGTGCCTTCGGTTTCGTTCGAACCCGGAATGAACTTGTATGGATTGAATTCTTTCAGAACATCGTCAGGCGGACGATGAGCATTCTAAGATAATTGGTCCTATAAAGGTAATCGCAGCCTCAAGCCTCATCAACCGAGAATGGATAAAACAGGGGAGGTGCAGCAAGGCTTCGTGGGTCGCTCCCACTGGAGAGCGAGATACATCCCTGTCTAGAGGTCCCTTTATATTTCGGCTGTGTGGGCAGTTGGTCTGCAGCCAACTGCGGGGTGGTCTTGTTCAGGACTGTTCAGTAAGGAATGGTCCCGGCTTTGTATTGCAGGGGAGGGGGAGTACTCCTCGGTACGGTGATCTAGGCCACGTACTGTGACGGGCGGTACCCCAGTAGCCCTGCCATTGATGGAAACCCATTTACCCTACGAAACCCTACGGTTTTGTTTGTATTACCCACTTTTGTGGCTAGTAGCTGGAATTTAATAATGTAACAATTTCGGCTATTTCTTATTTACTTGAAAACCCTAGACACTATTATAATATCACTGGATTTCCTACCAAATATTTTGGTTAGCGTAAGGTAAAAACTTTTCCATGTTTATGTGTGGGAAGTCTTACGTGATACCTTTCTTTTCAAAGGTTTTTCTAAAGTTAAGCAATCTTAAACCGTTTACTCACACCAGACCCCTGTCTGACCCGAGTGTTTATTTTCTGTTTTATTAAACTCTTGGGTACTCATATTATATATGAGTAGTCAAGTGATTCAGGTTATCTCTTGATGAAATCTGGAGGAGCTTTGGAGCAGGAGGCTTCAGCGTGTAGATTACAGTTAGAGTTTCCGCTGTGTGTTATTCTGTGATGATGTTCTTGTATTGTATTAGACAGAAATGTTATAACTGTCTAAATTGAGATGTTTTAGTTGTGTACTCTGATGTATATAATACTATGTATATGTTCTATATTATATTTAAATCATTCCGCTGTGAGATTCTGATGTGTTGTTTTCTCTTTCTTCTCTTTCTTTTCTTCTTTTATCCCTTTCTTTCTTAATTAGTGATGCGATTTTCCGGGAGTGGAAAGTCGGGTCACTACAGCTGGTATCAGAGCATTAGGTTGAGTGAATACCTAGGCTTTGGAGAGGTGTCTATCTTGAGAGAGAGTACTTGTAATTTTTATATAAATATATATTTATATAACCACCTAATTTGTTGGTTTATCTGTCCGGATTTTCCACATAGATTATAAAGGTGGATAAGGTAGGAGTGTGTGGAACACGACTACCACTAATGGAAGAGGTTCATATGTTGTGGTTGGAGGTGTTTATCGAGATTGTAGATCTAATACAGTCTCGAATAAGTTTTGTAGATTAGTGAAAGGATTTCTTTGAGTCTAGAGGAAGTATTTCCAAGAATTGGAATATATTCTTGAAGTGTGAGGTTGATTTGCTCTCGGGTGAGCGGGATTTTCGAGAGTTGAGTTTGTCAGCTAAATAGAAGCAAGTGGTGGTATCTTGATAGCTTCAGGAAGGAATAGCTGTGATGCAGTTTCCATAGATGATTCTGAAGATGTTTCTTTTGGAGCCAGATTTAGATGGAGCTAAGGGAACTGTGATGTATACTGCAATGAAGATTCGAATGTTTAGAGGTTCTCTGGATCTCAAGTAAGGGTGTCTTGTCTATATTAAAGTAAGAGACTTAGGTCGATAGTTACCTCATTTCATACATGGTCTCATTTGTTTTCCTTAAGAAGATGAGTGGTTGGTGTTGGGTTTGAGCCGAGTTTCTTGAGAAGAAGTCGACTCGTCTCAAGGATCTTTTAGTGGAATTAGGTGATAGTTTTGAGTTTCAGGAGCTTTTGGTTAAGGAAGATTTTTGGTTTAGCTGTATCTTTGAGGTGAAGTTTGAAAGCAGCAGCATGGACCTATTTCTTCGATGATTCAGTAATCTTTGAAATTCTACTATCAGCAGACCAGGCAGATGGTGAAGGCTTATCCATTTCTTTGGGAGGCTTAGCAGAGCGGGATATTTATTGGAAGTTATCTATCAGTTTTTGATAGGTAAGCCATTCTTGAAGATTTATCTGGAATAGGAAAAGCTGTTCTAGTTTGGGGAAACGGTTCTTTGGAATTAGAACTGAGTGGACCGCAAAAATGACTTGCGATTAGTTTGGGAATCTTGGAGTATTCTTTGATTTGAGATCGAGGTATATCAAATAGAGGTGAAAGATATGGAAGCTATGAAGTAGTCGGAGATTTTCTAGATGTTTTTGAGAAAATCAGAAGTTGACCTGAATCGAAGATTGAGTTTTCTTATCAACTTGGAATTCAGGAGTAATTTTGATGGTTCAACCATGAAGAGGGATGACTCTTGGAGTGAGAAGAGTTTGGTGAGGCAGCTCAAGATTCTTTAGAGAGGGATTGATCATCTTATTCTAAGTTAAGATTCTGTTGAGATGTTTTGACCAAGTGGAATGGTCACTGAAATTTTTATGAGTCGGATGAATAGTGTATGAAGAAAGATTTTGCTTGTGTTCTTCGATAGCATTCTTATCTGCTCTAGATCAGAGTTGTGCAGCGGAAGCGAGTTGGCAGTTATTCTAGTATGGAGCAACCGGATGTTGCAGTAGAGGATTTCTATTGGAAATTCAAGTATGAAGAAATTTTCTGAATTTGGTAGGCATGGTTGTCAAGTACCACTGTTTGGCTATTCAGATATGAGATATAGGTTTGAAGTCCATTTATACTTGTGGTATAGAGTCGTATTTTGGATTTCAGCAAATTATTTTTGGGAAAGCCACTTTGTTGAGTAGGACCTGGAGATTTGGTTTGAGTTGGTGCTGTTGTTCATGGAGAATTCAGCAAGGGTTAGGCTGATCAGGAATAATGGAGGTGACTCAGGAGCATCAGAAGAATTATGCAGTAAGAATTGAGGAGATTTGGAATGTGAAGCTGGAATTTGGATATTGCTTTAGTTTTATCCGATCAAAGGAGATATAAGATTTGGTAAAAATGGAGAGCTAGCTCCGGAAGTATTTTGAGTTTTCCCGTGTTCTTTAGAAATTAGATTTTAATCTACAAGATTGAATTGCCAGTTTGGATAGCTGGGATTCATTGTATTTCACATATCTTCGAGGAATATGTGTATGATTCTTTGAGTGATAAAATCAGCAGTTCAGAAGGATCTGGTAGTTGAGCTGGTTTTGAATTTAGTCTGATATCTTGTTCAGATTTGTAGAATCAAATGAGGGAGTTCTTGGTTTTAGTAGTGTAGTTACTTAAGATTTGTAGAAGCGAGTATTCCAGTATAGGTACCTGGAAAACTCTTGATAATATTAGGAAGTTCTATTCAAAATTTTGTCTGAATAGATAATATTATTTGTTTGAATTGGTTGCTTTGATTGGTAGTGTATGATTGATTGTGTGATTGCTGTTTGAAATTTAAAATTTTTTTTAGCTGGGTTATTAAATTATCTTTGCTTTTAAATTTCGGGGACGAAATTCTTTTAAGGGGGGGAGGAATGTGACGACCCGGAATTTTGAGCAATATCAATTTAATAATCTTTGATAATAATTAAATTGATTTGATCATTTTATATTATAAATTGACAAGTTAAAATTATTTCAACGGCTGAAAATAATAAGTTGTTAATGTCTATTAATATTTTCTTTGCAATATGAATAGGCAAGATTAAATTCTTTTGAAAGTTTATAATGATTTGATTTGGAAATATTTATTTTGGTAAATAAGAAGTCTTTAATGTAATAAAACTTTATATTCAAATTGTGATATATATAAATGTATATATTGTGATTTGATATTTGTTTTAAAATTTAATATGGAAATTAATAAATTTAATGTTAGAATGTTTCTATTTGAAATGTGTATATATATTTGTATATATATGTTTTAAATAGGAATTTTATTAATTTGAGTTTAATAAGTATTTCCAAACTTTATTTAGATATATATATATTTGAAATTGAAATGTTAATTTGATTTAATGGCTTTGAATTGATAATTGAGATTTAAATTTTAAATAACAAAGTTAATTCCTTATTTATGATAAATATGTACTTTAAGCTTTTAAATAAGATTTAAATTAAAAGTTCATTTGTTTTAATAATCTTTCATTTTAATTTTAACATAAGATAAATTGTTTTAAAATTTATATATAAAGAATTAAAATAGATATCTTAAGCTTATAAACATATATTATATAAAATAAATCAAAATATAAGTTATTTAAATTTACATGAATATTTATCAAAAAGATTTAAAAGTAAAAAAACATGAATGAAAACCTGGAATTGCAATTTGAAAACAAAAAGAGGAGAATATTTGAATCTGTAAATCTAGAGATTCAAATCAAATACAAAGAAATTCAGAAGAAAATATCAACATGCAAGTTCTTCATCACATTCAACATGCATTTTGGAAATTAATCATCACTTCAACATGCAAGATAAATTGAAGCCTGGAAAAATGCAGTTCTGTTCTCTACAATAAAGGTGAGTAAATGAATTTTTTTTTAAAAAGTTCAAACTTGGATTCCACTTGTTATTGTGATTATATCATGATGTTATCTTTAGTAGTTGATTTAAATTAGATTCAAGTTTGAATTATGAATAATGGATTTTCCTGAAAGATTAAAATATATATTCTGTGCAAAACAAAGGTTTAAAGTTTTATAATAAATTAAATAACTGGTTCTCGAATTCGAATTAGAACTTGAATTGTAAATAGAAGTTGTTTGAATTCAAGTAAACTATCATCTAGAAACAATTACGAGTTTTTAAAGTGAATAAATGATTCCAAATACTTGAATTTACTGTAAAATATAAATTGGGTCAAAATTTGATGAATTCAATTTCAAGTTTTGATTACATGATTGAATTGCGAATGGAAAATTATGATTTTTAATACTTGAATCATAATTTTTAATGGGGTAATTAGTGAGCATTTTGGGATTTACCGATTTGGGGTTTTTGGCCAAATCAAGGCAAACGGCGGCATATTGACCGACGTGGGTGAACTCGAAGGTGGAGGGGGCTTCTGGGATCATGCGAAAAATACTTCAAGAATTTTTAATTGAGTGAGATGGCCGATAATCGAGGAGTTAGGGTTTTATTACCTGTTTTGGCCGATGTGTTCATCGTGGTTTCACGGTGTCGTGGGGATACCGGAGGTTATCGCGTGTATTTTCTGTGGATTGAGGGGATTGTGATGAAGCTTCGGCTAGGGTGGCGAGGTGTATCGTGCAGGGGATGATTGGCGGTGTGGAATTTTTTGGTCATAGTGTTTCATGTTGGTGGGTTCGAAGGTCTTTTTTTCGAAATCTCGAGCGTTTTGCTGGTTTTACTCGGGGAAGACTCGGGATTGGGTAGGGGTTTGCTCGAGTTTTTAGGTCAAGCAAGTTTTTTGCTTTGTCAGTAAAGTTTTTAAAGCTTGAACAAAGAAATTTTGATTTTTGAAACTAAATTGTTTCAAGTTAAAGTTTTAAACGAGTTTTTATATTTTGAAATATGGAAGTTTTAAAAATAAAATAAGTGAATGTTGAATAAAGTTTGTATTAAATTTTATTTAAAGATCTTGGAAAGGTTTTAAAGATTTAAAAGTTCAATTTAAATATGTTTAATTATAATTGATTTTTAAATGTCATATTTTAATAATTAAGAATTGATAATCAATTGTAATAAAGAATTATCTTATGTAAATTGGAAATTTTGATTGAATTAAAGATAATTAAATTTGAAAATAATAATAATTAAGATAATTAGATTATTAACCATTTTAGGTATTTGGTTAATATAAATGATTTAATTAAGACAATGTTTTCTTAATTAAGAATTTTTTTAATATAATAAGTTAAGAATCATTTAATTAATTTTAAATGATTAAGTTAAATAGTTAATTAAGTAATTAACTTGAGATTAATTAAGACAATCACTTTGGGGTAATCTAATATAATTACTTTGGAAAGTAATTAAAGTAATTAAGTAGTTAATTACTAGAAGTTATTAAGTAAAAGATAATTACTTTATGAAAAGTAATTAAGTAAATGTGATTAAGGAATAATCACTTTAGTTATTAATTAAAGAATTAATTAATAATTAGTTAAAGGGTTTAAATTATTTGATTAATGACTAATTAATAAAAGGATTAAGAGTAATTAATTAAGTGATAAATTACTTGTAAAAGTAATTAATTAAGAAAGGAATTTAATTTATGGGAATTAATCATTAATTAATGAAAATATTTAATTAATTATTAATTAATAATTTAAAGAATAATTAATTTATAATTTAGTTTTAATTACTAAATGTAATTAAGGTAATTAACCAAAGGTGATTAATTAAAAGTAATTAATTAAGTATGATTAATTAAGAGAAATTAATTAAGTGTGATTAATTAAAAGTGATTAATCAGGTTTAATTAATTAAAGGTAATTATGGAATGATTATCAGGATAATTAAAAATAGTTAATCAAGTATGATTAATTTTAAAAGGTAATTAAGAGGTAATTACTTAGTATAATTTGGAGTAATTAATCAGGATGATTAATTGATATGGTAATTAAGTAATAATTACTTAAAGTAATTAAGTAATAATTAATCAAGGAAGATTAATTAAAATGGATAATTAAGTGATGATAGTTAATTAATTAATTTGTAATTACTTAATGAATAGTAAATGGATTGAAGATAATCCAAGTGTTTAAGTAAGGATTAATTTAATTTAAGGATTAATTAAATTAATCAAATTTGAATCAAACTTGTTTATGAATGATTAATGATTGGATGATAGTATCATTGGATGAGTTAATGATATTGGTCGTTATTGAATGACATTGATTGATGGGTGATGATGTGAATATGCTATATCTGAATGTGATATATATGCTGCTTTGTGATATGTATAGATGCATGTGATAATAAATGCTTATCTATCTGTGTAATATGATACATCCATTTATGTTAAGTGATATTTTTAAATATCCATTGTTTAAATCCCTTAAGTATAACTTGGACATTAAAATGGCGTTTGGTTTCGGTGAGATCGGGATCGGATTTCCATATTTGGATATCCGAAAACCACACCGATTCCAATTAAACATAGGTCGTTAATCCAAGTGGAGCAAGTGAAGACTCGAGGTGTAAGGACTATACGTCAGTATAACTCTGTGGGTGATTCCGTAATGAGTTTGACGGAATAGTGATTATAGGTTCGAGATGGTGATTCAGAGTGCAAGGGCTATGGTCGTTGACTCTAAGGGTGATTCCAAAATGAGTGCAACGAGATAGTGCCTTCGGTTTCGTTCGAACCCGGAACGAACTTGTATGGATTGAATGCTTTCAGAACATCGTCAGGCGGACGATGAGCATTCTAAGATAATTGGTCCTATAAAGGTAATCGCAGCCTCAAGCCTCATCAACCGGAATAGCTAAAACAGGGGAGGTGCAGCAAGGCTTCGTGGGTCGCTCCCACTGGAGAGCGAGATACATCCCTGTCTAGGGGTCACTTTATATTTCGGCTGTGTGGGCAGTTGGTCTGCAGCCAACTGCGGGGTGGTCTTGTTCGGGACTGTTCAGTAAGGAATGGTCCCGGCTTTGTGTTGCAGGGGAGTGGGAGTACTCCTCGGTACGGTGATCTAGGCCACGTACTGTGACGGCGGTACCCCAGTAGCCCTGCCATTGATGGAAACCCGTTTACCCTACGAGACCCTACGGTTTTGTTTGTATTACCCACTTTTGTGGCTAGTGGTTGGAATTTAATAATGTAACAATTTCGGCTATTTCTTATTTACTTGAAAACCCTAGACACTATTATAATATCACTGGATTTCCTATCAAATGTTTTGGTTAGCGTAAGGTAAAAACTTTTCCATGTTTATGTGTGGGAAGTCTTACGTGATACCTTTCTTTTCAAAGGTTTTTCTAAAGTTAAGCAATCTTAAACCGTTTACTCACACTAGACCCCTGTCTGACCCGAGTGTTTATTTTCTGTTTTATTAAACTCTTGGGTACTCATATTATATATGAGTAGTCAAGTGATTCAGGTTATCTCTTGACGAAATCTGGAGGAGCTTTGGAGCAGGAGGCTTCAACGTGTAGATTATAGTTAGAGTTTCCGCTGTGTGTTATTCTATGATGATGTTCTTGTGTAGTATTAGACAGAAATGTTATAACTGTCTAAATTGAGATGTTTAGTTGTGTACTCTAATGTATATAATACTATGTATATGTTCTATATTATATTTAAATCATTCCGCCGTGAGATTCTGATGTGTTGTTTTCTCTTTCTTCTCTTTCTTTTCTTCTTCTATCCGTTTCTTTCTTAATTAGTGATGCGATTTTCCGGGAGTGGAAAGTCGGGTCGCTACAATTTCACACAATTTTTGAAGAATTGTTTGGAAAGTGCAAAAAAATTTGTAAGCATGAAGTAACTTGCAAAAATATGGAGTTATTTTTTTTAACTGCTAAATTATTACCAATCCGATTTGATTTTACCTCTTCTTAAACAATTAAGAGACATATTTCACACGAAATAAATAAAGGGAAAATTATATAATACTTGACCCAAAGACTTTTGTTAAAAGAACATTAAAACTAACATCCTTCATCCTATCTATAAAATGGAAAGACCATTAAAAATATTATTACATCTTTGACCAAATATCATCAAAATCATAAATATAATATTAGTAAATAATTTGATATTTAATTATTTTTAAATAGCAGCATTTATGGAGTTGAAGATATAACACGATTTATATATGTTTTCAGCTTTAGCCTTTAAGGGATCTTTGAAAATAAAGTATATATAAATTGACAAAATCTTTTGTGTGCAATTTTAAACATATACGATATGAGGTTGCATATATAACATTCACAGGAAAACAAGTAGTTCGCTTAAAAATAAATTTGCACCTGTCCAATGGGCGTGCCTGAATACTCGTATATTATAAATAAAAAAGTTCACAAAAGTATTACACGATAAATGTTATGAATAAAGCTTTTGAAAATAATTTTTAATTTAATTTTGCATGGCTTTTAGTTTTAAAATGTATTAACATTCATAACCGAAAAGAAATAAATAAGTAAATAAATAAATAAATAATTTTCATGGACGAAAGTAAAACTTTCAGAAGCATAACTTATTTTTTTTTATTCATATTAATATATATATACACCCATTTATATCTAAATATGTATATTCATGTGCATTGTATAAACTAATTTAAAGTAAAATAAAATAGTATTCTAATAAATTATTTTCGGATTTCATATTATATATTATACACATATGTATGGGTTAGAATTATTTGTAAATTAATAGTTAATTAATTTAAAGATTAAATATGTATATATTTACATATATATATATATATATATATATATATATATTATAAATTTTTTATATATAAGTTGTTCATAATTAACATTTAATATATGTATACATATATATTCCATATATTTACTTATATACCATATTTTGATGCATATACACATGAGCGCACACATTTAGCCAGTGTCGAATACAAGAGTCGGCTAAGTGTCCGTTGCGGTGTAAATCCCAACATCTGTGCATAGACTTGTCAAATCATATATACATTGTGATGACCCATAAATTAATCACTTTAAAATATGAATATTTAATATATATTTTAAATATTTTTTTTTTCTAAGTTGTAAATATTGAAATGAATATTTGTGATAATGTCTTTTATGTACCCAACTTATTTCTTAAGCCCCAAATTCGTCAAAACCTTATCTAGGCTTCCTAACTCTAGAATTTCCGCTTGGCTTCTTCAATACACTTTATTATATTTGCTAGCTTCTCTTAGAAGCCTTGTTTTGGATAGCTTCTCATGGAAGCTTTGTCTTAATATTATCCTTTTAGCTTCTCTTAGAAGCCCTATTTTGGATAGCTTCTCATGGAAGCTTTTTCTTAATAATATCCTTTTAGCTTCTCTTATAAGCCTTGTTTTCGATAGCTTCTCATGGAAGCTTTGTCTTAATGACATCCTTTTAGCTTCTCTTAGAAGTCTTAATTTGGATAGCTTACCATGGAATCTTTATTAGCCTATAAATGCAAATCCTTATTAACTTCAAAAAAAGCTTGGTTTCATTATTTTTATTTTTTATTTTCTCCTTTAAGCTTTTTGAAAGCTTGTTAATGGCTTCTTATCTTCAGAAATCAGAATTTTCATCTCTTTCTTAAGTAAAAAATCAATGAAACTTCCATCATCACCCTCTACATCACCAAACTAAACAACCTCGACTAATATCCACCCCTCTACTAGTTTGGCCGAGCCTACTTCAACATAGGCCGAACCACTTCAGCACTCTAAACACTCCAAAACTTCATTCTTCCTAAGGCTAAGCAAAGATCTCGGTCGTGTTCAAGCTCGTATAGAGTTATAGTTCAATTTGCTAACTTTTTTGAGTAAAGATCGCCTTTTAAAACTAAAGTTTTTAACTTTGTTTCCTCCATAATTTTAACTTTATTTAGTTGCTTAAATTGTAATGTTTGGATATATTTTTGTTGACTTGGTTTATGCCTTAAAAGATGACACCTCTATAGTTAATAGACACTTAAAATTAGTGTATAGTTCAAAGTAAAAATTTGTATATGTAATTCCTCCTTTATTTTTATGTTTATGAATGTTGGTTACTTTGATATATATATATATATATATATATATATATATGTGTGTGTGTGTGTGTGTGTGTCATCCTTGTGAATGTGATGTGATTCTTGGGAAAAAGAGAATCATTATGACATAAAGTAGATCTCGAAGTGTTCGTATAGCGACTATCGCTATATCGGCACTTCTAAAATAATTACATCTCCTTGTAAACCTTTTAGTTAATTCTCGGGCTTGGGTTATGTTTACAAAGTTAAATTTAGTTTTTGAATAATGACGGGTTTAAACTTAATTAACTATTTATTTAGTTCTAAATTTAATCATTTTAATTAAGGATGATTAAGGTTGATTAATTAACTTAATAATGATCTTTTTTAAATTTTATTAACTACTTTATCAGTGATAATTAAAATTAGTTAATCATGTTGGTTAAGGCTAACTAATCATTTAATAACGATGGATTAAAGTTAATTAATTATTATACTCAGTGGTATTTAAAATTAATTATTCCTCTTTAATTAATGACTTTTAAAATTAATTAAAATAATATTTTTTTATAAGGCCAACTAATCATTTAATAACGATGGATTAAAGTTAATTAATTATTATACACAGTGATGTTTAAAATTAATTATTACTCTTTATTTAATGACTTTTAAAATTAATTAAACTTATATTTTTCTTTAATGATACTTTAATTAATTAATTAATCATTTTAAATTAATGATATTTAAATCTAATTAATTTAATGAATGATGTTTTATGAGTGATTAACCTTTTTAATTTAAGGTATTTGAAGTTAATTGATTAAAGTAATAAAATGAAGTTTAAAGATGATTAATCATTCTTACTAAAGATAAATAACTAGTTAAATGAGGATGTCTAAAGTTATTAATTTTTTTTATATATAATGGAGTTTTTAAAGTGAATGAAATATTTTTACAAAGATGTTTAAAGTTAATACTTTGTGAAACCCAAGCACGAATCCGGCTTTCAAAAATAAAAGTTTGATTCATTTATAAAACTGAATTAATTTCTATAAAATGATATCACTTATGTGGAAAAGATTTATTTGTATGTTTAACACTAAACATCGAAGAGGTAGACCTGTCCCCATTTCAAAAGTTAAGAATAGTCGTGGTATATGACTTTGAGGTAACACTACCTTAACATGTCCAACATTATTGTTAACTAAGTAATAGTACAAGTTTGAAATCGACGAGTGGTGATGGGTATACAAGACATAATTTCCATATATGATCGTTTTGTATCCTCGATAGTTTTTTCCCGACCATCGATTACTTCAGCTTCTTTATTTTTTGTCATTTTAAGATGACTTTTTGCTCTATTGAGATTTGATATCCTTTGTCGGAATTGACTAAACTCAAAGCGTGAGCGAAAGCCAAGCTATGTGTAGTTTCTTCCATTAGGGTAATTTCACATCTACTCTAGATTTGGTTCAAATATTTGTCCACCCAGATGTGAATTACTCGGATACTAGGTAACAGTTGGCGAGATCCGGCTTGGATGTGTCTGAGAACCATCGGAGTTTTCAAGTATATTTCTAGAGGTATACTTTTCAATAAGGGAGGGTCCACCCTCCAAGTCATTGTTGAAGATTTTACTTTCCTTATTTGATTCGAACCTTTGAATCTGTTTTCTCTAATTGTAGCGGGAAAAGTCAACCAGTCTTTGTGGTATTTAATTATTGGTTAGTCCATTCTATCAAGTTTGGACTATTATCTTGTTTTATCCAGTCTTACACTTAGATGTTTATTATGTGAGAGTAAATCCATTATGTGTTCAGTTGCGTGGTCTCACATGTTTCTGTTTAATTACACCCCTACTGTTTAAAATTTTGCTCATACCAGACATATTATCAGACCTGAGTTGTTTATTTCCCTATATTCTCGGGTACTCATTTTATTTGGGTAGTCCGAAAGTAGCAAGTCTTTGTGGGCTCTTTTGAAGATGGAATCCAAGAAAGAGGCACTTATCTACTTAGTTATATATTCTGTTGTTTAATTAGTGTGTGTATATGTAATTTGTTCACTATATGTAAAGGTAGGTTGTTATAACTACTGTGTTAATGATAGTAATTTTGTGTAACTCTAATAACTCCATGTTAGGGAGTAACCTTATGTACTATATCTATATCTATGTTATGTTATATGTATATATTTTGTCATCATATTTTCTGTTTTGTTTTTATTTTACCCCAAGACAATTCATCTTTCGGATGCTTGGGAAACGGTGTACGAACACTAAGGATGTGTTAACTGTCATTTCCTAGGAGTCAGAAAGGTGGGTCATTACAGTTGGCCTTAGAGTTTTGGTTGAGCGAACACCTTAGCCTGATTGGGGTACAACTCACTAGAGATAGGGAGAATAAAGCTTCAGGATGAGTTAATCCTAAGAGAGCGTTTCCTTTTCTCTCCTAAGGGTCTGGTTTAAGATCCTTTGTTGCAGTTTCCCTTTATCATCTTTGACACTATCTTTGTATCCTAATAATACCTGTCACATATCCAGGTTATTGAACATGAGTACAAGAGGAAGAAGAGGGAGGGGATCTGGAACAAGCATGGCTAAAAATGGCAGAACTCCCAGAAATGAGCCAGTTGTATAGTCAATAAAAGAAGCAATGATGCAAGTTCAGCCACTTTGGAACTTTGCGCTTGTGCAAGATTACACTACTTTAGGTGTAAAGCCTTTCAATGGAACTGACGACATTTTGAGAGTTCAAACATGGCTCTACTCTTGTGAAAGGATATTCGGAGAGCTTCAGTTGGGAGATGCTAGAAATAAATTATTGGCATTATGCCAGCTTCAGAAAGTAGCAATGGATTGGTAGGATTCAGCCACTATGAATACACCAGAGGAATATTATTTTTTTGGTTGCAGTTTAAGGATGTTTTTGAAGCTCAGTTTACTCTAGAGGCGAGAAGGACTCCATTGTTTAGGAGTTTCATGGATTTAAAACAAGGTGAGATGATAGTGGTGCAGTATGAGCATAGGTTCAATGCATTGTCTCACTTTGAACCGGGATTGATTGATACACCACTCAAAAAGAATGAAATGTTTTTGAAAGGAATGCAACTAGAGTTTTATCAAAAAATGACTAATCATCTCAACAGTACCTTTACCAATCTGATCGATATGGCTTTGAGATTTGAAGCTCTTGGTATTAAGCAAGGAGTTCAAAAAAGAGTAGTGCCAGTGGTTAGAGACCAACCTTTATTAGTTATCCCAGTTGCAAGAAAGCCGTATTTCAAGCGGAAAGTGAGGAAGAAGTGATCGGGAAAAAAGCATGGAGGTGGAGCTCCAACACATAGGAAGCGTATATATTTGTCCAAGATTATATGTTTCAAGTGCACCAAAATGGGCTACTTTGCAAATCAGTGCCCAACTGTCTCTTGTTTCAAATGCGGCCAGTTGGGACACATGAAATGATTGTCACTTCCAAATGAAGAAGACTCAAGGACAAGCTTTTGCTGTCGAAAAAATACCATCTACTTTTATGTAACCGAAAGGAAAGAAGGTATTGCAAGGTACACTATCCATTTCAAATATTCATGTTAGAGTGTTGTTCGATACAGGTGCATTTGTCTTTTATGACCTAATGAACCGGTTAAATCTTAAGTATGTTATTCTAAATAATCCTCTTTGTGTGTCGAACCATATTAGGGTTTATTATGTGAGAGTAAACTCATTCTATGTTCAGCTGCGTAGTCACACATGTTTGTGAATAATTACACCCCTATTGTTTAAAATTTTACTTGCACCAGACATATTGTCTGACCCGAGTCGTTTGTTTCCCTAAACTCTCAAATATTCATTTTATTAGGTAGTCTGAGAGTAGCAGGTATTTGTGGGCTTTTTTGAAGATGGAATCCGAGCCGGAGGCACTTATCTACTTAGTTATCTTATCCGCTATTTAATTAGTGTGTGTATATGTAATTTGTTCACTATGTGTAAAGGCAGGTTGTTATAACTGCCATGTTGATGATAGTACTTCTGTGTAACTCTGATAACTCCATTTAGGGAGTAGCCTTATGTACTATATCCATGTTATGTTCTATGTATCTATTTCGTTGTGAGATTTTCTGTTCTGTTTTCATTTTACCCCAAGATAGTTCATCTTTCGAATGTTTGGGCAATGACGTACGAACACTAAGGATGTGCTAAATGTCATTTCCTAGGAGTCAGAAAGTTAGGTCGTTACTGTGACGACTAGCCCATCTCGACCCTCTAAAATCGACACAAAATACTCCACAGTATAATATGCCGACGATCAAGTGCCGGAAAAGACAGATTGTTGAGTATAAAGAAAGATGATAGAAGAATGAAGGAACTCAACAATAATAGAATCTCACAATCGCAGTGGAACAAAATATAATAGTCAATAACAGATCTTTACACAAAATGAAAACTATATCTATTTTATACAATGTATCATCAGAGTATATCTCAAACAAACAACATTTACCAGTCTGACAACATCAACAATCACAGCAACAGATATAAACAAGTACGGATAATACGTATCGGACTGCAGCTCCTCTCCTGAGCTTCCAAGCATCCTGTCCTGTATATATAATACTCGGTCTGACCCGAGCATTATAATGAAATAACACCCGAGTCAGTCTGGAATACCAGTTGATAAAAATATATTCAAATTTATTACTAAAGTTTCAAAAATCCTTTGAAAACAAAAGCATCTCGTAAGACCACGCCATAAATAAATGTCGGGTTTTTACCTTACGATAGCTAAAACATTTTTTATAAAAATCCTCTGATATTATAACAGGGTCTATATACAAATACTTATTAAAATAGCCGAAATTGTTACATTTATTAAATTCCAGCTACTAGCCACAAAGTGGGTTATACAAACAAAACTCGTAAAAGGCACGTAGGGAGAATGGATTTCCAACTAATGACTAGGCACTGGGGTACCACCTGTCACAGTACGTGGCCTAGATCACCATACCGAGGACCACTCTCGATCCCCTGCAACACAAGACCAGGACTACCCCTTACTGGATAATCCCGAGTAAGATCACCCCATGGTTGGGATCAGCAACCATACCACTAAGCCGAATAAAAAGGGGCATCTAGACAGGGATGACCTCACCCAAATGGGCGCTACCCACCTAGCCCTGCTGCATAACCCCTGATTTTCAGTCATTCCCGGTTGATGAGGATTGAGGCTAAGCGTGACCTCTTAGAACGTTTCACTTAGAACGCCCATCGTCCACCTGATGATGTTCCGAAAGCATTCGTCCATACAAGTCCGTCCTGGGTTCGAACGGAACTGAAGGCACTACTCCTACTACATCCATTTTGGAAACATCCTCAGGATTAGTAGTGACTAGCCCTTGTACTTCACTGCTCCAACTTCGACTCCGAACTCGTTTTTCCCACGAAAACGTACAAACCAGATCAAAAGTGGTTTTTGAGAAATTAATCATGATCCCGGTCACTTCGAAACGATCAACGCATTGGCCAATATTGATAGTCGGTGATTTAACCATCAATTAACATTCACAAACATCCATCATACAATAAATAATTTCCCCCATTATTTATTTTCCTCAAAAATATCTTTGCAAGATATATTTCCATTTTCAAATCCTTTTGGAAACAGTTTCCAAACCCAACTCTTTTCATAGAATAATTCACAAATTGTTACTTCCTCTGAAACATCCAAGTACCAATACTTTAGGTTTAAAATAATTTAAATTCTTTATTCTTGAAAATACATTAAAACATTTAAATTAAAACTACTTACATACTTAAATTTTTATATATATATATATATACATACTTTTAAAAATATTTCGAATAAAACTGCTTTATAAAATATAAACTATTTTCTTTAAAGTAAAGGTTAAGCTAACTAAATTTTTGAAAATAGGAGTTATGAAATTCTATTCAAGTTTCAAATAATATTTTAACCAAACTTATTGTTAAAATAAAACTATTCTATAAGATATAAATATTAAAAATTATCTTTAAACATAATACCCATGAATCCTTAAAATAATTATTACTATAACTGTTTTAATACCATTTACCTTCAACACTTAACAACTTAAATAATTTCTTAAAAACATTCCATTAAAAACAAATTTAAAACTTTTAACATTCACAAAAAAAACTGCTTTGAAACGTACTTGGCTTTTCACGGAAATTCACCTCCATTTCAAAATAAACTAAAGAATTCTTTTTATAAATCCTACACGATTTACCCCAATTCAATTTTACGTTTATCTAAATTCCTTTCCATACTTTAAAATAAACTCCTTTTTATTTTTAAACACATTTCTATTTCCTGGAAATCACTTTCAAAACATACTTAAAGTATTTAAAATATGATTACTAAATTCTTTATTCAAATTGTACTTTTGAAAATCTATAAAACTTCCTTAAGTAACTTAAATCAAAAAAATTCTTTTTATATGAGATTATTTTATCAAATGTTCATTTTTAATTCCCTTTAGAAATATAATTTTAAATTACCTTTTAAACAATTAAATACCATAATTACTTAAACAAATATTTTCTTTCAATTAAAAACAATTAAAAATCATAATAATAATTTTCTAAAATATTCTAAAAAACACCTTTGCAAAACTTTTCAGTTTATACTTTGAAAATCTTTCTTTGAAACATGCTTAGTTTCCAAGGGAAAAAAATACACTTCCCATCCTTTAAAAATAAATCTCGCTATTATTTTAAAAAAAATTCACATTTCAAAACACTTCAAATTTCAACCAATTTTCTTGAATTTAATTCCCTTAAATTCAATATTCAAAATTTCCCCTTTCTATTCTCTTTTAATTCCAATTTATTTTATTTATATTTTAAAATCCTAAATTATACTTATCCAATCATAACACAACATAATTTAATTTCCAAATCAATCTATCACAGGATATTAACGAAATATATCACAGGATATAAATAAAATTTCTATTTGTGAGGAATCCAGTTAGATCCCTCCAACCTGTTTTTCCTTGCATCCACAACTATTAGCACAATAAATAAATATCAATCCAGACTGATATTAATATTCATATTCAACCAATCACACAATTATTTAAATATTAACTATTTAAAACAGCTGAAATTCCAGATGTAAGTGAGATTAACTCACCTTGAATTTTCGACGAGCGTTCAAATTTTAAATTAAATCGAACGGCGTTCGATTTAACCTAAATTTTTACTTGCTCAGAATGATCCCAGATCTGCACCACAGCGGGCGGCTCGTCGCTGCGATTCCGGCGCCACCAAGTTCGTTTGAATTTGACAATGTATGCTCAAGTTACGAATTTATAAAGTTTGTATATAAATTTTAAAACAAATTTTCTTTTTTTTATATACCGAACAAAAATATCATGCCGCATCCCTTCTTTTCTGCACGCGACATCGGTTCGAACGAAACCAAAACCGCTTCCCAAATTGAAAATCGCGACCTTCCCTGGTGTCGTTCTCCTCGATCGGAGGCCACCACTCCGAAGCTCAACACCACCTCGACCTCCACCCTGAACGCGCGTGAACTCGGTCGCCTCTATCGCTCCAAAATCAAGCACGTGCTCGCGTGCTTCTCGGCAGAATTCTGGCCATCTCCTCGAGCTTCGTGCCTACCCACCGTACGGATATGAAGCCAACGCCGTGCTCTTCGATCTTCATGTTGGAAGTTTTCGAAATTATTGCGTGGATTGATCGAAAATTTGAGATAAAATTCAAAGGGTTTCGGCCATTGAATGGTATAGAGTGTCGGCCGCTGAATAAAATTAGGGTTTCGGCCCCTTAAACGTATATATATACGTATAACCCAATTATTTTATTATTAAATTCACTTTTAAACAATTTTCTCAAACGATCTCCAAACAACGCGTGTCGACAGGCGTTTCTAAGCATTTGCCCACGTTCCGAACACAATAGAACATGTTTCGGAAGCTAATTTGATCATATGTGCGAGTTACGGAAATAAACAATCAATTTTAAATTAAATCGATTAAAATAGTTTCTATGCGTTTTGAGCTGCCTGGGTCAAACGACAACTCCGATTACTACGAAAATTGAAATCCGATAATAACTAATTATTACGGATCCAATGGAACTGGTTTCGTCGAATTCCGAAACTGTGTCCCTGAAGGCTATTTTAACTCGTCGATAAATTCGAGCGATTTTCAAAATCGTCGAAATCACTTAAAATTTCACTTTTAAAATTTTACTAACTTAATTATAAATCATATAGAATTTATATTCACATTAGAAATCACTCTGATTCGTTTCGAATCAAAATCTGATTATTTGCATTATTATATTATTAAATTAATATAAAATTCCAAATTTAACATATCGACCTTTAATTCCATCCAACAGTCCCATATTATAATTCAAATCCAAATAGACTTAAAATAAATTTTAGAAACCATTTCCATTCCATTTGCCTCCAGAATCACAAATTATTTCGATTTCAAATAGTTAATTATTATTCAAATTCAATTTAGTTACCATATTTGAAATTATAACTTATTTTATTAATTTAGCCAAAATCTTTTCATTCAAAATTCACATTTAACATTTAAAATGAATTAAATGTTCAAAATTAACGACTAGAAATTCTGGGTCATTACACTCCTCCCCCTTATAAAAATTTCGTCCCCGAAATTTGCTAAGGTAGAAAGAATGCTCCAAACCCTAAGCAAAACCCATTTAGTGAAAATCTCAAATTCACTTTGCCTAAACTCTTTAGTTTCAAATCAAAAATGCTAGTTTTGATTCCTATTCCAATATCCTTTCATTTTAATTTTAATTTGAAATCAATTTTTCATTAACGAAACGTTTTCAAAAGAATTCAAAAAATTTCTAACTCCTGAAATTTCCGGAAAATTTTGGCAGAGTCTCCCTTGTGCGGAGGAGCTTTTGCAATATCACAATAGATAAATATATATACATTGATCCACACGGTCGGAAAATAAAATATACCATAATATATTATCATTTTCCAATTATATTGCATAGGCGTACCTTTTGATTAGCATTTTAAAAGCAGGCGGCTAATATTTTATGCATTTACAAGCTCCAACTCAATCGATTGTCTCCCGTACCTGTACTTACTCAAACAAACACATCAGTTTTTAATAATATGAGAATTTGAACACATTCCATTCATTAATCTTAGCCAACTATAACAATTACATACCCAACCAACCAGTTCCCATAAATCCTACATGTAAACCATATTTTATAAGCAATTACAAGGTTTCAACACCATTAAATTTCCCTAATAAATCCAAATTTCATTTTACTTTACTCAAAAAGGATTTACAACCAAGTTTGCTACATCCAATACATATTTATCACGACCAACTCAAAATCGCTACAATATGATCAACATATGCCTACATTATATAAATTTACTTTTAAGCAACTCTAAACTGATCCATAACCAATTTTATCTCCAATTTGACTTATTTGCTTCATATTCATAACTCATTTCATTTATATGCAAATCCACTTAATTAAATTCCGACACGTTCCACTTTATTCAAAAACCACTTATTTACTTACTTTAAACAATTTACTTCCGTTTACAACATAATGACAAATTTTCTATGCAAATTTAAATGTTATTCATGCAATAACCATTAATTAAGCCTATAGACATTTTAAATCAATTTAACTCAATTTGTATCAATTTTATTCAATTCTTTATTGCTCACAATTCAAACATTCCTATTTCATTGCAATTATTAAATTGAATCCTTACCCTTACATTTCCATTTCATTAATCAATTTAAGTTTATATTAATATCATTCCATTCTAGATTATGTACAACCCATACATCCTTATTTTATCACAATATTTAATTAAAATCATTTCACTTGCATTTCAACTTTATTATCTAAATAAATTTCATTCAAGACCACGTATAAAGCCCGACCACAATCATTTTCCAATTTGCTTAAGTTATTACAATAACAAAATAATGCCATTTCTTCTTACATCAGTTTTATTTTCCTTTTAATTCGATTCTTACCCAATCAAATTCCAATCCATTACAAATTTTAATTCAATTTGTTTACTTACCCAATCCATTTTAAATTTTAATTCACCTTACCAATTCATTTCTGAATTTCTTTTATTAACAATGAGGCCACTTCAAATCATTTCACTCACTTGAATTTATTTACAATTCAAACCATCACTACTATAATCTAATTCCATTATCCATTCACACTCTCAACTTTTTATTGCCAAAATTAAATCCCATACCAGAACTGGGTTTTCATTTTCCTTTTCAAAATTTTAACAAACTACCAAAATGTCATCCATGCCGATACAAATTCCATTTAATTTAGTTCACTCTAGATGCATCTTCAAGCTTCTCTTTATTTAATTTAGCTTACGCTAAATTCATCTTCAAACAATACCCTTTGAATTTAGTTGAGTGAGAATTTAGTTCATTCAATACCATTTCAACTAAATTAAATTTTCTTTCAATTCAATCCTTCTCAAATTTTAATTCAAGATCAACTAAATTTTATTTAACCAACTTAAATTCATACCATTCCATTACTATTTTAAATAAGTATGGGATTTCATTCAATATTATTTATAACACATCTGAATTTTGATTTCAATTCAATCCAAATCTAACTCAATTTCTCTTAGTCTAAGTTAAATTCAATTCGATCCAATTCTATTTCTCCATATATAAGTTCAAAACTTATTTACTAACTTAAGTCCATTCACCCTTTATCTTTTATATTTCCTTCACCTTACTTTAGTTCACATTTCATATAGGATTTAAATTTTGAATTTCCCATAAAGTACCAACCATTTTATTTTGGTTTTACAATTTCCATTTCCTAATCTTATGTTCACCAACTCATTTATTTAGATGCTTATATTGCTCATTTGAGTCATTTTCACCTTATAGTTAAAATTCCGAATTATATATAACACTTAATAGCTTAAGGATATAAATTTTCGTCCCACCATTATATATTCATCTTATATTTCAATTTTATATCCCTTTTAATTCAATTCCAATTTCAATTTTACTTTAACTTATCTCAAGTTAAATTCAAATATATTTTACTCACTTCCATTTACTCAAGTTAAATTTTAATTCCAAGATTAAAATTTCATTTTACCTTCTAATTTAAATCAACTTCTCCTAATAGGTTCAATAGTTGATTCATTTTAACTTTCACATTTTTAAATAGAATTTTCCAGAATTCAATTGCCCAGTTTTATTTCAAAACCATTTTGAAATAATAATCAACAAATACCCACTTGGTATATCATTTCAAATCTCCGGATTCCAAAATACTTGGTTTTACCAAAACGAATTTCCCTTTCGAAATTTCTAAAACCACTTTTATACCCAACAAGTCCAAACAAATATCATAACCAATCACCACGGAAGCAATCCATCACTTAAGAAACTCAAAAATGAATACTGATGATGTGGCCATCATCATCAGGATTATTTTCCAGCGACTGAAGTGAGTTCAGTGCTTCCTTACTACCACAAATTCCTTTCCAAACAATTTCCATTTCAAAATATTTCCCAAAATAATACTCCATCATTGCCCTCAAACACTTTGGAAAACATTTCTAACATTCCCAAGATTTTAAATTTTCCAATCTTCTGTTTAAATTCATTTAAAACTCTTTTCAAAACCTTTGGGTTTAAATTCTTGTTTAAATCAAATTTTAGCTATACTCCTTTTTTATTTAAACCATGCTTTGATAATTCTATTTAGTTATAAGTCATTTCAAATTTTAAATTCTTATATTTGATTATAATATTAACAACCAAACATCCAAATATATACATTGATTTCAGAAAATTATTTCTTTTATATCACAATATAATTTTGGGTAAAATTATTCCATTCACCCACTTTTAAAACAGTACTATGTCGGTTGTGAGACCCGACTTTCTATCACCAGAAAGACGCACCACTAATTAAGAAAGAAAGGGATAGAAGAAGAAAAGAAAGAGAAGAAAAGTAACAACACATCAGAATCTCACAGCAGAACGAAAGAAATATAATATATAACATATACATGGTATCATATACATCATAGTACGTAACCATACATCTCAATTTAGACAAACATTTCTGTCTAATACAACACAAGACATCATACAGAATAACAACACAGCGGTAACTCTAACTATATATCTACACGCTGAAGCCTCCTGCTCCATAGCTCCTCCAGATTTCGTCAAGGATAACCTGAATCACTTGACTACTCATATAGAATATGAGTACCCAAGAGTTTGATAAAACAGAAAATAAACACTCGGGTCAGACAGGGGTCTGGTGTGAGTAAACGGTTTAAGATTGCTTAACTTTAGAAAATCCTTTGAAAGAAAAGGTATCACGTAAGACTTCCCACACATAAACATGGAAAAGTTTTTACCTTACGCTAACCAAACATTTGATAGGAAATCTAGTGATATAATAATAGTGTCTAGGGTTTTCAAATAAAATATAGAAATAGCTGGAATGCTTACATCTCACGTTCCAACATAGTTGGGCACAACTAATACGTACGACACTTATTGGATTTTGGATTCCATACAATGGCAGGGCTACTGGGGTACCGCCTGTCGTAGTACGTGGCCTAGATCACCGTACCGAGGAGTACTCCCACACCCCTGCAACACAAGGCCGGGACCATTCCTTACTGAACAGTCCCGAACAAGACCACCCTACAGTTGGCTGTAGAGCAACTGCCCACAAAGCCGAAATAAAAAGGGACATCTAGACAAGGATGTATCTTGCTCTCCAGTGGGGGCTACCCACGAAGCCTTGCTGCACCTCCCATGTTTTAGCCATTCCCGATTGATGAGGCTTGAGGCTGCGATTACCTTTATAGGACACATCTATCTTAGAATGCTCATCGTCCACCTGACGATGTTCTGAAAGCATTCAATCCATACAAGTTTGTTTCGGGTTCGAACGAAACCGAAGGCACTATCTCGTTGCACTCATTTTGGAATCACCCTCAGAGTCAACGACCATAGCCCTTGCACTCTGAATCACCCTATAAGCACTATTCCGTCAAACTCATTACGGAATCACCCACAGAGTTATACTGACGTATAGCCCTTACACCTCGAGTCTTCACTTGCTCCACTTGGATTCACGACCTAACGTTTAATTGGAATCAGTGTGGTTTTCGGATATCCAAATATGGAAACCCGATCCCGGTCTCACCGAATCCAAACGCCATTTTAATGTCCAAGTTGTACTTAAGGGATTTAAACAATAAATATTTCAGAAATATCACTTAACATAAATGGATGATTCATAACACATAGATAGGTAATCCACTATTATCACATTCATTTATACATATCACAAAGCAGCATATATATCACATCTCAGATATATCTCATTCATATCATCACATATCAACCAATGACCTCCAATATCATCCAATATCATTAACTCATTCAAGGATACTTATCAACCAATCAATAATCACTCATACACAAGGTTGATCCAACTTAATTAATGTAGTAAATCCTTAAATTAAATTAATCCTCACTTAAACATTTGGATTATCTTCAATCCAACTTCTTATTCATTAATTAATTACAAGTTAATTAACTAACATTACTTAATTATCCATTCCAATTAATCTTCCTTGATTAATTATTACTTAATTGCTTTAAG
This sequence comes from Allium cepa, assembly GCA_030765085.1. Taxonomy (NCBI): domain Eukaryota; kingdom Viridiplantae; phylum Streptophyta; class Magnoliopsida; order Asparagales; family Amaryllidaceae; genus Allium; species Allium cepa. The sequence continues at coordinate 401,911,177 of CM060932.1, forward strand.
TAATTATTGCTTAATTACCATATTAATTAATCATCCTGATTAATTACTTCCAAATTATACTAAGTAATTACCTCTTAATGACCTTTTAAAATTAATCATACTTGATTAACTATTCTTTAATTTTCATGATAATTATTCCCTAATTACCCTTTAATTAATTACACCTGATTAATCACTTTAATTGATCACACCTGATAAATTACTTTTAATTTTAATCTACTTGATTAATTACTTTTAATTAATCATATTTAATTAATTACTTTGAATTAATTACCTTTGATTAATTACTTTAATTACATTCAGTAATTAAAACTTTATTATAAATTAATTATTCTTTGAATTATTAATTAATAATTAATTATTTCCATTAATTAATGATTGCTTCATTAATTAAATTTCTTTCTTAATTAATTACTTTAACATGTAATTAATCACTTAATTAATTACTCTTAATACTTTTATTAATTAATTATTAATCAAATAATTTAAACCTTTAACTAATTATTAATTAATTCTTTAATTAATAACTCGTGTAATTAACTCTTAATCACATTACTTAATTACTTTTCATAAAGTAATTAACTCTTACTTAATAACATCTAGTACTTAACCACTTAATTACTTTCCCAAGTAATTATATAAGATTAACCCATAAGTGATTATCTTAATTAATCACAAATTAATTATTTAATTAATTATTTAACTTAATCATTTAAAACTAATTAAATGATTCTTAACTTTAATATTATAAAAATTCTTAATTAAGAAGATCATTATCTTAATTAAAATATTTATATTAATCAATAACTTTTCAAGGGTAAATCAATTTAATTATATTTGTTTAACCAAACTCTTGATTACCCAATAAATTTTTTAATTATAATTGATTACTAATTAATATCATTAATCCTTATTCAAAATAAAATATATTAGAAATCAATTATAATTAAAACACATTTTGAATATACCTTTAAATCTTTAAACTTTCCAAGAATATTAAATAAAATTAAACACAAGCTTTATTTCAAAAATCCATTTCTTTTATTTTAAAAACAACCATATTTTAATATATATAAAGCTTGTTTAAAATTTTATTTTGAAACCAAATAGTTTTATAAGTAAAACTAATTCAACTTTTATTATAAATCTTTTTCCAAAACCAGTTTCTTCGTTTTCAAACCTTTTAACATAACTATGAATTACTAAACATCAGACAAAACCCAAACTGAATCCCAACCCAAAATACGCTCAACAAATCTCGAGCAAACCTCATAAATACACGCGACAGCCCCGAGTTTCCCCTACCCAAGCCTGCTTCAAGAAAGAACTAAAAACTCCCGAGACCATCTTCGAGTCTCCTACCATCATCCTTCCAAAACCCATCCCCAGTCATCACATGATGCACGATCCCGTGCACGTAAATGTGCACCACCATGCCGAACGACGGCGAACTCCATTCTTGCCTCCGACACTTCACTTTCGACCTAAGCATCAATGATCGAAACCCAGAAAACAAAATACGATCGAACATCAAATATTGATCTCTGAACCCAACGGTACGAAAACTCCTTCACTAGAAAATCCAATGCCACCGACGATCCTTGCCACAATACGCCTCCCTCTTCTTTCCGAAGCCACATCGCATCTTCTCGAACCTCACGCAACCCTCGCGATCGCCACTGATTGTGTCACGACGCCTCGAAACCCAAAATACAGAACAACGAAAAACAAGGTAGTTAAACCCTAAGCCATCCAAAATCGGCCAACTCGAACAATTAAAAAATCCCAAAGCAATTTTCTGGTGAACACTTACCTCCCCTAAACCTCCATGCCCAACGACGTTGACAAACTCGCCGCCGTTCGCCTCAGATTGGCCAAAAAGTCCAAATTAGTAAATCCCAAAATTATCTTCAACTACCAAAGTAAAAATCATGTTCAACCCCTAAAATTCATGATTTCCTAATTGTAAACCAATTATAGAATCAAAACTTAAAATCGTATTGATAAGGATTAGACCCAATTTTAAATTTCACTATAAATTCGAAAATTTAGAACCAATTTTTCATTTTTACAACTTGTAATTATTTTTAGAAACAAGTTAATGTGGTAACAAACATCTTTCCTTCACAAACCATAAGCAAATTCAAATTCAAAATTTAGTTATTGAATTATTTGTGACAATTGAAACTGTCAGTATCACACAGTGCTCAAGTTTTAACTATACAGACAATAAACATACAAAAAGATAACATGCATCAATTTAATTCAAATATTTCAGAAATCATCATGATCTTCATTCATCAGTAACAGTTGGAAATCAAGTTTAAAACTGTTTTTAAAAGGTTTCATTTACTCACCAGATTAATGCAGAGGACAGAGAACTTATATTTGTTATCCAGGCTCTTGTTTAATTTATTTGCATGTTGAATTTTTAATCTTGCAGCTGTACTTCCATTTTTGAATGTTGAATTCCCTTTGCCTCTGATTTCTATTTGAAAAACTTGCATCATGTTGTTGAAAGTGTTGGTGCGGATCGTGCTATACGGAATTATAATATACTAGTGCGGAAATAAAACAAAGTTACTGTAGCACAGTAAATAAGAAAAAATAAAACAAGCACACCAGGAATTTTTATACTGGTTCGAACTTCCCGTTCTACGTCCAGTCCCAGACTCCTTCTGGAATTTCACTAACAACAATCCTCACTTAACCCGGAGGAACAGGTTTACAACAACCCTTGAACAGCCGAACAAGGGACCTGAGCAGTAGAACAGGATTTCACCTCAACATCCGAAGAGGACTTCACTTGCCTGAACGACAGAACATGACTTCAATTTATACAGAAAGTATATGACACAGTGTGTTCTCAATAACACGAATTTGTCTCTTGATAGTACAATCTTCCTATAATCTTCTCCTTTTGATATATATGTGTGTATGTGAAGAATATCAAAGTAAATGAATGATTATGTAGAAATTTGAATGCTCAAAATGTTAGAATCAGTGTAGTATATAAATAGAAAGCTTTTAATCAATTCGGTGAATTAAACAAATGATTCTAATATGTTTATATAGAGTATAAAGAGTTGTAATCATTCGTGAAAAGTTATCATGAACGAGTATGGATGTATCTCTTAGTAAAAGGTTGTAACTCTTCATGAAAATGAAATGTCTTTTCAAAAACATAGCAGTTGAAGAAGTTCAGCCGTCTGAAAATAAATTTCAGACTTCTGAAATTTGAAACGTGCAAACCAGAAAAGAAATAGGTTATTTTTGCCTAGATTCAGACGTCTGAAATGGTCAATTCAGACGTCTGAATTTGACCTGTAACTAAAAATTACCATAGCTCAAATGGTTAGAGCACTTGCCTTCTAAACTAGTGACCTGGGTTCAAGTCCCGTTCCATGCAATTTTTGAAAACTTGATTTTTCATTTAAAATATGAATGTATATGTGTGTATACCATTTGGAGAAGATTTTAACATTTTTAAACTCTAGACGCGACAATATGTGACTACTAATACTTTGTTTATCACCTTTTTCTTGTCTCTATCGTATATATCTCTTCTTGTATCTCCATATACATTCTTTTATTCTTTTGTACTGTGTATCTTTATTTTGAATGTATTTGATTATCTCTTTTTGATGCCCATGTACCTGCAAATTAGCTTAGAGATTCTTTGACATAATTGTATAGTTGTTGTCATTAAAATCCAACAATTGAGGTTCTAACATTCTCCCCCTTTTTGATGATGACAATTATACAATTTTTTAAAAATATTCATTCTATATAAAAAATAATATTAATATGTTTAAAGCTCTCCCTAAGTATAACATCTTCCCCTAAGTATAATATCTCCCTCTATTAATGTGCATATGAATTTCTCCCCCTTTGTCATTATCAAAAAGAATGAGGGAATATATAAAATTATATAAATTATCTTGTATATAACGAGATAAACTCATTATTGATTATGAAGGAAAAATAAAATAAATTTTACCATATTTACTGAAGTCCATATTTTATTGTAAGCACGTAATTCTATTAAACGTATTGAACATTCTTTAAAATTCCAAAATCTATCCTTTTCCTTTTGTTTCTCTGAGTACCTGCAAAAAATAATAATAATTTTCGGTACCCACTTACTATGTTAGGGTCCGGGGGTTAGGTCTTTGGAAACCATACCCATTTGGGTGTGGTTGAACCTTTATAAATATAATTTTCATTACAAATTACATTCTTATAATAGTTGCTAATATAAAGTTGTTTATCATGATCAATCATATTAGCTGGAATCCATATCTTAATACTATTAGTCATTAGCTTAGTACTTGAAGAATAATTTCTATCATTTCTAAACAAAGTACTATTATGACTATAACTGGTTTTAAAACTATCTTGATTACTAGTACTAACACTAAAGTTAGTGTACATGAATGCATATCTAGTACTATTTTTACTTTTAGCTTGTTTATAGTCTAAACCGCTTTTATCATTTTGAGCTTTTAAATTCTTAACATAACCTAATCCCTTTTTATTTGAAGCAGGTTGAGAATTTTCAATAATCCTGGATAAATTTTCACTCCCTTTATTAAAATTGGAAATATTTTTAGTAATGTCATCAATCTTAGTTTTGAGACTAATGTTATCTAACTCAACAATTTTAATTTTTGTTTTTAACTCATGATTTTCAGAAGCTAGAGCATTATTCTTTTCTTTTTGAGCTTCTATTTCTTGACTTAATAGAGCGAGTTGAGAATTGTCTGAATCTTGAATTTTCTCAAGTTCTTCTTCTAATATTCTCTTCTCATCTTTAAGCATATCTCTTTCGAATTCTTCTTTCTTCTGATTTTCCAGAGCTTCCTTATATTTTCTTTTGAGACTTTTTAAAGAGTCTAGAAGTTCTGAATTTATTTCTATCATATCATCAAAGGTTAGATCACTAACCTCATTATCTTTTGCCATGAAGCATTTGTTTGTTTGCTTCTTTGCTTTTTCTTTATTGCTCTTTCCGTTCTTATTGCCTTGACTAGATCTCTTTGTAGCCATTTATTCTAGGATGTTGTAACGATCTCTAGAAAACCAGGCTCTGATACCAAATGAAAGTGCTGGTGCGGATCGTGCTATACGGAATTATAATGTACTAGTGCGGAAATAAAACAAAGTTACTGTAGCAGAGTAAATAAGAAAAAATAAAACAAGCACACCAGGAATTTTTATACTGGTTCGAACTTCCCGTTCTACGTCCAGTCCCAGACTCCTTCTGGAATTTCACTAACAACAATCCTCACTTAACCCGGAGGAACAGGTTTACAACACCCCTTGAACAGCCGAACAAGGGACCTGAGCAGCAGAACATGATTTCGCCTCAACAGCCGAAGAGGACTTCACTTGCCTGAACGGCAGAACAGGACTTCAATTTATACAGAAAGTATATGACACAGTGTGTTCTCAATAACACGAATCTGTCTCTTGATAGTACAATCTTCCTATAATCTTCTCCTTTTGATATATATGTGTGTATGTGAAGAATATCGAAGTAAATGAATGATTATGTAGAAATTTGAATGCTCAAAAATGTTAGAATCAGTGTAGTATATAAATAGAAAGCTTTTAATCAATTCGGTGAATTAAACAAATGATTCTAATATGTTTATATAGAGTATAAAGAGTTGTAATCATTCGTCAAAAGTTATCATGAAAGAGTATGGATGTATCTCTTAGTAAAAGGTTGTAACTCTTCATGAAAATGAAATGTCTTTTCAAAAATATAGCAGTTGAAGAAGTTCAGCCGTCTGAAAATAAATTTCAGACTTCTGAAATTTGAAACGTGCACACCAGAAAAGAAATAGGTTATTTTTGCCTAGATTCAGACGTCTGAAATGGTCAATTCAGACGTCTGAATTTGACTTGTAACTAAAAATTGCCATAGCTCAAATGGTTAGAGCACTTGCCTTTTAAACTAGTGACTTGGGTTCGAGTCCCGCTCTATGCAATTCTTGAAAACTTGATTTTTCATTTTAAATATGAATGTATATGTGTGTATACCATTTGGAGAAGATTTTAACATTTTTAAACTCTAGACGCGACGCTATATGACTACTAATACTTTGTTTATCACCTTTGTCTTGTCTCTATCGTATATATCTCTTCTTGTATCTCCATATACATTCTTTTATTCTTTTGTACTATGTATCTTTATTTTGAATGCATTTGATTATCTCTTTTTGATGCCCATGTACCTGCAAATTAGCTTAGAGATTCTTTGACATAATTGTATAGTTGTTGTCATTAAAATCCAACAATTGAGGTTCTAACAGTTGTAATTCCAAATTTGCACGTTGATTAATTCTTGCTATGGAAATTTTCCTGCATATTCTCTGTTTTGAACTTGCTTTTTAGATTTTTACTACTTATGTTTTGATCTTTATTTTGCATTTTTATTCTTTTGTGTTGAAGAGAGTAAAAGAATTCTTTTGTTGAAAATAAACTCACCTTTTATTTTACAATTAAATTTAAATTTAATTTTACAAGAGGAAGACGTTTGTCATGTTAATGCCTTAATGATCTAACACCTATGCAATATGATTCACAAGTGTCATTAGCATACATTAATATACTTACATGTGGTTTTTTTTAATGTTTTATAAATATTACTTCCTTTTATTTTAAAATTATTTAAGCTATGTATATATAATTATGTAATATGGAAATGTGTATTTATCTTTTTAATAAATATTCATATGAATTCAAGTAACTTACATTTTGATTCAATTTAATGTTTATATGTTTGAAACATCTATTTTAATTTAACTCTTAAAATTTTAAAACAAATTTATCTTGTGCAAAAAATTAAAATGAATGAATATTAAAAACAATTAAACTTTTAATTTAAATCTCAAATATCATTTCAAAAGCATTAAATCAAATTTACCTTTCAAATTTAAAATTATATATTAAAGTTTGAAAACTCTTGTTAAATTCAAATCAATATTTTTTTTTCTATTTCAAATATATATACAAATATATATACACATTTCAAATAGAAAAACATTCTAACATTAAATTTATTAATTACCATATTAAATTTTAAAAAAAATCTCAAATCACAATATATACATTTATATATATTACAATTTGAATATATTAGCTATTAAAACTTTCTATTTACAAGATATATCAATATATATATTATAAATAGAAGATAAAATAAATCTTACCAATTTTAAATTGCCAAAATAAATATTTTCAAATCAAAATATTATTAGCTTTCAAAAGAATTAAATTTGCCAATTTATATTGTTAAGAAAAATGTTTATAGATATTAACAAATTATTATCATTAACCTTTAAAATAAATTTAACTTGTCAATTTATAACGTAAAATGATCAAATCAATTTAATTATTTTCAAAGATTGTTAAATTGATATTGCTCAAAATTCCGGGTCGTCACATTCCTCCCCATTAAAAGTATTTCGTCCCCAAAATTTAAAAGCAAAGATAATTTAATAATCCAGCTAAAGAATTTAAATTTCAAATTGCAATCACACAATCAATCATAGCAACCAATTCAAGCAAACAATTTTATCTATTCAGACAAAATTCTGACTAGAACCTCCTAATATTATCAAGAGTTTCCAGATACCTATACTGGAATACTCGCTCTACAGAATCTTAATTAACTATACTACTATAACCAAGAACTTCCTCATCTGATTCTTCAAATCTGAACAAGATATCAGACTAAACTCAAAACCAGCTCAACTACCAGATTCCTTCTGAACTGCTGATTCTATCACTCAAAGAATTATACATATATTCCTTAGAGATATGTGAAATACAATGAATTCCAGCTATCCAAACTGGCAATTCAATCCTGAAGATCAAAATCTAATCTTTAGAGAACACACAAAAAAAAACTCAAAATACCTCCAGAGCGAACTCTCCAGTTTTACCAAATCTTATATCTCCTTTGATTGGATAAAACTAAAACAATATCCAAATTCTAACTGCACATTCCAAATCTCCTCAATTCGTAACTGCATAACTCTTCAGATGCTCTGAGTCACCTCCAATATTCCTGATTAGCTTAACCCTTGTTGATTGCTCCATGAAACAACAGGACCAACTCAACCAAATCTCCAGGTCCTACTCAATCAAAATGGCTTTCCAAAAATAATTTGCTGAAATCCAAAATACATCTCTATACCACAAGCATTAGTGGACTTGAAACCTACATCTCTTGTCTGGAATAGCCAAACAGTTGCACTTGATAACCTTACTTTCCAAATCTAGAAATTTCCTTCATACTTGAATTTCCTGTAGAAATCCTCTAATTCAGGTATACTGCAACTTCCGGTTGCTCTCATTCTAGAATAATTTCCAACTCGCTTCTGCTGCACAACTCTGATCTAGAGTAGATAAGAATGCTATCGAAGAACACAAGCAAAAATATTCTCCATACACAGTTCATCCGACTCATAAAATCTTAGTGACCATTCTTCTTAATCAAAACATCTCAGCAGAATCTCAACTTAGAATAAGATGATCAATCCCTCTCCAAAGAATCTTGAGCTGCCTCACCAAACTCTTCCCGCTCTAAGAGTCATCCCTCTTCTTGGTTGAACCATTAATACTGCTCCTGGAAATCCAAGTCGATAAGAAAACTCAACCTTCGATCCAGGTAAACTTCTGAATTCATCCAAAAACATCTGGAAAATCTCTGACTACTTAAGCAGCCTATACCTTCATATAAGATGCCTCAATTCAAAGAATACTCAAAGATTCCCAAACTAACCGCGAGTCATTTTTGCGATCTCTCTCAGTTCAGATTCCAAAGAATTATCTTCACCAACTAGAACAACTTTCCTAATCAAGATCAATCTCTCCAGAATGTCTTATCTACCAGAAAAAAAATGATAGATCGATTCCTACAAATATCCTTCTCTGCTGAGCCTCCCGAAGAAAAGAATAAGCCTTCACTATCTGCCTGGTCTGCTGATAGTAAAATCCCAAAGATTACTGAATCATCGAAGATATAGGTCCATGCTGCTGCTTTCAAACTTCACTTCAATGATACTGCTAAGCCACAAGATCTTCCTTAACCAAAAGCTTCTTGAAACTCAAAACTATCACCCAATTCCACCAAAAATCCTTGAGACGGGTAGACATCTTCTCAAGAAACTCGGCTCCAAACAAAACACCAACCACTTATCTTCTTAAGAAAATAATTGAGACCATGTCCGAAATAAGGTAACTCATCGACCTTAGTCTCATACTTCAATACAGATAAGATACCCTTACTTGAGATCCAGGAAAATCCTAAACATCCTAATCTTCCCTGCGGTAGACATCATAGTTCCTTCAACACCATCTAAATCTTGCCCTAGAAGAACATCTTCAGAACCATCAATGGAAACTGCATCTCATCACACAGCTATTCCTTCCTGAAGCCACCAATACACCATCACCTGCTTCTATTTAGCTAACAACCTCAACTCTTGGAAATCCTTGCTCACTTGAGAGCAAGTCAACTTCACACTCTAAGAATATACTCCAATTCTTGAAAAAGACTTCCACTGGACTCAAAGAAATCCTTTCACCAATTCACAAAGCTTATTCGAGACGGTATTAGATCTACAATCTCGCCAGATACACCTCCAACCACAACATATAAACCTCTTCCATTAGTGGTAGTCGTGTTACACACACTCCTACCTTATCTACCTCTATAGCCTATGTTGAAAAATCCGAACAGATAACCCAACAGATTAAGTATTTACATATATATATATATATATATATATATATATATATGTAAATTACAAGTACGCTTTCTCAAGATAGACACCACTCCAGAGCCTAGGTATTCACTCAACCTAATGCTCTGATACCAACTGTGACGACCCGACTTTCTATCACCAGAAAGACGCATCACTAATTAAGAAAGAAAGGGATAGAAGAAGAAAAGAAAGAGAAGAAAAGAAACAACACATCAGAATCTCACAGTGGAACGAAAGAAATATAATATATAACATATACATGGTATCATATACATCAGAGTACGTAACCATACATCTCAATTTAGACAGTTATAACATTTCTGTCTAATACAATACAAGACATCATACAGAATAACAACACAGCGGTAACTCTAGCTATATGTCTACACGCTGAAGCCTCCTGCTCCATAGCTCCTCCAGATTTCGTCAAGGATAACCTGAATCACTTGACTACTCATATAGAATATGAGTACCCAAGAGTTTAATAAATCAGAAAATAAACACTCGGGTCAGACAGGGGTCTAGTGTGAGTAAACGGTTTAAGATTGCTTAACTTTAGAAAATCCTTTGAAAGAAAAGGTATCACGTAAGACTTCCCACACATAAACATGGAAAAGTTTTTACCTCACGCTAACCAAACATTTGATAGGAAATCCAGTGATATTATAATAGTGTCTAGGGTTTTCAAATAAAATACAGAAATAGCTGGAATGCTCACATCTCACGTTCCAACATAGTTGGGCACAACTAATACGTACGACACATATTGGATTTTGGATTCCATACAATGGCAGAGCTACTGGGGTACCGCCCGTCACAGTACGTGGCCTAGATCACCGTACCGAGGAGCCACCCTAACTCCCCTGCAACACAAGGCCGGGACCATTCCTTACTGAACAGTCCCGAACAAGACCACCCCGCAGTTGGCTGCAGACCAACTTGCCACAAAGCCGAAATAAAAAGGGACATCTAGACAGGGATGTATCTTGCTCTCCAGTGGGGGCTACCCACGAAGCCTTGCTGCACCTCCCCTGTTTTAGCCATTCCCGGTTGATGAGGCTTGAGGCTGCGATTACCTTTATAGGACACATCTATCTTAGAATGCTCATCGTCCACCTGACGATGTTCTGAAAGCATACAATCCATACAAGTTCGTTCCGGGTTCGAACGAAACCGAAGGCACTATCTCGTTGCACTCATTTTGGAATCACCCTCAGAGTCAACGACCATATCCCTTGCACTCTGAATCACCATCTCGAACCTATAAGCACTATTCCATCAAACTCATTACGGAATCACCCACAGAGTTATATTGACGTATAGCCCTTACACCTCGAGGCTTCACTTGCTCCACTTGGATTCACGACCTAACGTTTAATTGGAATCAGTGTGGTTTTCAGATATCCAAATATGGAAACCCGATCCCGGTCTCACCGAATCCAAACGCCATTTTAATGTCCAAGTTGTACTTAAGGGATTTAAACAATAGATATTTCAAAAATACCACTTAACATAAATGGATGATTCATAACACATAGATAGGTAATCCACTATTATCACATTGATCTATACATATCACAAAGCAGCATATATATCACATCTCAGATATATCTCATTCATATCATCACATATCAACCAATGACCTCCAATATCATCCAATATCATTAACTCATTCAATGATACTTATCAACCAATCAATAATCAATCATACACAAGGTTGATCCAACTTAATTAATGTAGTAAATCCTTAAATTAAATTAATCCTTACTTAAACATTTGGATTATCTTCAATCCAACTTCTTATTCATTAATTAATTACAAATTAATTAACTAACATTACTTAATTATCCATTCCAATTAATCTTCCTTGATTAATTATTACTTAATTGCTTTAAGTAATTATTGCTTAATTACCATATTAATTAATCATCCTGATTAATTACTTCCAAATTATACTAAGTAATTACCTCTTAATAACCTTTTAAAATTAATCATACTTGATTAACTATTCTTTAATTATCCTGATAATTATTCCCTAATTATCCTTTAATTAATTACACCTGATTAATCACTTTTAATTGATCACACCTGATTAATTACTTTTAATTAAATCTACTTGATTAATTACTTTTAATTAATCATATTTAATTAATTACTTTAAATTAATCACCTTTGATTAATTACTTTAATTACATCCAGTAATTAAAACTTTATTATAAATTAATTATTCTTTAAATTATTAATTAACAATTAATTATTTCCATTAATTAATGATTGCTTCATTAATTAAATTTCTTTCTTAATTAATTACTTTAACATGTAATTAATCACTTAATTAATTACTCTTAATATTTTATTAATTAATTATTAATAATTTAAACCTTTACTAATTATTAATTAATTCTTTAATTAATAACTCATGTGATTAACTCTTAATCACATTACTTAATTACTTTTCATAAAGTAATTAACTCTTACTTAATAACATCTAGTACTTAACCACATAATTACTTTAATTACTTTCCCAAGTAATTATATAAGATTAACCTATAAGCGATTATCTTAATTAATCACAAATTAATTATTTAATTAATTATTTAACTTAATCATTTAAAATTAATTAAATGATTCTTAACTTTAATATTATAAAAATTCTTAATTAAGAAGATCATTATCTTAACTAAAATATTTATATTAATCAATAACTTTTCAAGGGTAAATCAATTTAATTATATTTGTTTAACCAAACTCTTGATTACCCAATAATTTTTTTAATTATAATTGATTACTAATTAATATCATTAATCCTTATTTAAAATAAAATATATTAGAAATCAGTTATAATTAAAACACATTTTGAATATACCTTTAAATCTTTAAACTTTCCAAGAATATTAAATAAAATTAAATACAAGCTTTATTTCAAAAATCCATTTCTTTTATTTTAAAAACAATCATATTTTAATATATATAAAGCTTGTTTAAAATTTTATTTTGAAACCAAATAGTTTGATAAGTAAAACTAATTCAACTTTTATTATAAATCTTTTTCCAAAACCAGTTTCTTTGTTTTCAAACCTTTTAACATAACTATGAATTACTAAACATCAGACAAAACCCAAACTGAATCCCAACCCAAAATACGCTCAACAAATCTCGAACAAACCTTAGAAATACACGCGACAGCCCCGAGTTTCCCCTACCCAAGCCTGCTTCGAGAAATAACTAAAAACTCCCGAGACCATCTTCGAGTCTCCTACCATCATCCTTCCAAAACCCATCCCCAGTCATCACATGATGCACGATCCCGTGCACGTAAATGAGCACCACCACGCCGAACAACGGCGAACTCCATTCTTGCCTCCGACACTTCACTTTCGACCCAAGCATTAATGATCGAAACCCAGAAAACAAAATATGATCGAACATCAAATATTGATCTCTGAACCCAACGGTACGAAAACTCTTTCACCAGAAAATCCAATGCCGCTGACGATCCTTGCCACAATACGCCTCCCTCTTCTTTCCGAAACCACATCGCATCTTCTCGAACCTCACGCAACCCTCGCGATCGCCACCGATTGTGTCACGACGCCTCAAAACCCAAAATACAGAACAACGACAAACAAGGTAGTTAAACCCTAAGCCATCCAAAATCGGCTAACTCGAACAATTAAAAACTACCAAAGCAATTTTCTGGTGAACACCTACCTCCCCTAAACCTCCATGCCCAACGACATTGACAAACTCGCTGTCGTTCGCCTCAGATTGGCCAAAAAGTCCAAATTAGTAAATCCCAAAATTCTCTTCAACTACCAAAGTAAAAATCATGTTTCAACCCCTAAAATTCATGATTTCCTAATTGAAAACCAATTATAGAATCAAAACTTAAAATTGAATTGATAAGGATTAGACCCAATTTTAAATTTCACTGTAAATTTGAAAATTTAGAACCAATTTTTCATTTTTACAACTTGTAATTATTTTTAGAAACAAGTTAATGTGGTAACAAACATCTTTCCTTCACAAACCATAAGTAAATTCAAATTCAAAATTTAGTTATTGAATTACTTGTGACAATTGAAACTGTCAGTATCACACAGTGCTCAAGTTTTAACTATACAGACAATAAACATACAGAAAGATAACATGCATCAATTTAATTTAAATATTTCAGAAATCATCATGATCTTCATTCATCAGTAACAGTTGGAAATCAAGTTTAAAACTGTTTTTAAAAGGTTTCATTTACACACCAGATTAATGCAGAGGACAGAGAACTTATATTTGTTTTCCAGGCTCTTGTTTAATTTATTTGCATGTTGAATTTTTAATCTTGCAGTTGTACTTCCAGTTTTGAATGTTGAATTCCCTTTGCCTCTGATTTCTATTTGAAAAACTTGCATCATGTTGTAATTCCAAATTTGCATGTTGATTAATTCTTGCTATGGAAATTTTCCTGCATATTCTCTGTTTTGAACTTGCTTTTTAGATTTTTACTACTTATATTTTGATCTTTATTTTGCATTTTTATTCATTTGTGTTGAAGAGAGTAAAAGAATTCTTTGCTGAAAATAAACTCACCTTTTATTTTACAATTAATTTTAAATTTAATTTTACAAGAGGAAGACATTTGTCATGTTAATGCCTTAATGATCTAACACCTATGCAATATGATTCACAAGTGTCATTAGCATACATTAATATACTTACATGTGGTTTTTTTAATGTTTTATAAATATTACTTCCTTTTATTGTAAAATTATTTAAGCTATGTATATATAATTATGTAATATGGAAATGTGTATTTATCTTTTTAATAAATATTCATATGAATTCAAGTAACTTACATTTTGATTCAATTTAATGTTTATATGTTTGAAACATCTATTTTAATTTAACTCTTGAAATATTAAAACAAATTTATCTTGTGTAAAAAATAAAAATGAATGAATATTAAAAATAATTAAACTTTTAATTTAGATCTCAAATATCATTTCAAAAGCATTAAATCAAATTTACGTTTCAAATTTCAAATTATATATTAAAGTTTGAAAACTCTTGTTAAATTTAAATCAATATTTTTTTCCTATTTCAAATATATATACACATTTCAAATAGAAAAACATTCTAACATTAAATTTGTTAATTACCATATTAAATTTTAAAACAAATCTCAAATCACAATATATACTTTTATATATATTACAATTTGAATATATATTAGCTTTTAAAACTTTCTATTTACAAGATATATCAATATATATATTATAAATAGAAGATAAAATATATCTTACCAATTTTAAATTTCCAAAATAAATATTTTCAAATCAAAATATTATTAGCTTTCAAAAGAATTAAATTTGCCAATTCATATTGTTAAGAAAAATGTTTATAGATATTAACAAATTATTATCATTAACCTTTAAAATAAATTTAACTTGTCAATTTATAATGTAAAATGATCAAATCAATTTAATTATTATCAAAGATTATTAAACTGATATTGCTCAAAATTCCGGGTCGTCACATCGGTTTATCTTGTTTAAGAATTTAGAAACCCCTATCGATATGGTTGTACTTCCCGTACCAACCAGAATTCATAAACACTCAACCGATAAGTCAACACAGTATAAAAACAATTTTTATATTCACTAACAAGTACGCTCTCATAGCTATTATTACACTCGACTCATTCTAGAGTACTATGGACTCTATTTAATAAGTAATTTTCCCACCAGAGCCAAGGTTATCGCCAACTTAAGCTCTGATACCACATGAGACGACCTAGGCTTTTCAACCGTCGATAGCGGCTCACTCGACCTGTAGGCTTTTCAACCATCCCAGCCCTGTCATGGCTCGCATTGGTACCTCGGGTTTCTTTTACGGCCAGCCTCTCGACTCGCAACCAACCCCAAAAGGCCTTATACCACCCCCGGGGACATGTAGGGGTAAGAGTCTCCCGTTCGCCACCTAACGCAAAGCGAGAACCCCCTATCATGCTGTAATGTAGCAAACCCAATCCCCTACAACACAAGACCGGGACTACCCCTTACTGGATAATCTCGAGTAAGATCACCACGGTTGGGATCACCAACCGCACCACTAAGCCGAATAAAAAGGGACATCTAGACAGGGATGACCTCGCCCTAATGGGCGCTACCCACCTAGCCTTGCTGCATGACCCCTGATTTTCAGTCATTCCCGGTTGATGAGGCTTGAGGCTAAGCATTACCTCTTAGAACGTTTCACTTAGAATGCCCATCGTCCACTTGATGATGTTACGAAAGCATTCGTCCATACAAGTCCGTCTCGGGTTCGAACGGAACCTAAGGCACTGCTCCTACTACATCCATTTTGAAAACATCCTCAGGATTAGTAGCGACAAGCCCTTGCACTTCACTGCTCCATCTTCGACTCCGAACTCGTTTTTCCTACGAAAACGTACAAACCGGATCGAAGTGGTTTTCGAGAAATCAATCCCGGTCCCAGTCTCTTCGAAACAATTAATGCATTGGCCAATATTGATAGTCGGTGATTTAACCATCAATTAACATTCACAAACTTCCATCATACAATAAATAATTTCCCGCATTATTTATTTTCCTCAAAAATATATTTGCAAGATATATTTTCATTTTTAAACCCTTTTGAGAACAGTTTCCATACCCAGCTCTTCTCATAGAATAAATTCCCAAATCTTTACTTCCTCTGAAACATCCAAGCACCAATACTTTAGGTTTAAAATAATTTAAATTCTTTATTCTTGAAAATACATTAAAACATTTATATTAAAACTACTTACATACTTAATTTAATATATATATATATATATATACTTTTAAAAATATTTCGAATAAAACTGCTTTATAAAATATAAACTATTTTCTTTAAAGTAAAGGTTAAGCTAACTAAATTTTTGAAAATAGGAGTTATGAAATTCTATTCAGGTTCCAAATAATATTTTAACCAAACTTATTCTTATAATAAAACTATTCTATAAGATATAAATATTAAAAATTATCTTTGAACAAAATACCCATGAATCCTTAAAATAATTATTATAATAACTGTTTTAATACTATTTACCTTGAACACTTAACAATTTAAATAATTTCTTAAAAACATTCCTTTAAAAACAAATTTAAAACTTTTAACATTCACAAAAAAAAAACTGCTTTGAAACGTACTTGGCTTTTCAGGGAAATACACCTCCATTTCAGAATAAACTAAAGAATTCTTTTTATAAATCCTACACGATTTACCCCAATTCAGTTTTACGTTTATCCCATAATTTCCTTTCCATACTTTAAAAATAAACTCCTTTTATTTTTAAACACATTGCTATTTCCTGGAAATCACTTTCAAAATATACTTAAAGTATTTAAAATATGATTACTAACTTCTTTATTCAAATTGTACTTTTGAAAATCTATAAAAGTTTCTTAAGTAACTTAAATCAAAAATTTTCTTTTTATATGAGATTATTATATCAAATGTTCGTATTTAATTCCCTTTAGAAACATAATTCTAAATTACCTTTTAAATAATTAAATACCATAATTACTTAAACAAATATTTACTTTCACTTAAAAACAATTAAAAATAATAAAAATAATTTTCTAAAATATTCTTAAAAACACTTTTGCAAAACTTTCCAGTTTATACTTCGAAAATCTTTCTTTGGAACATGCTTAATTTCTAGGAAAAAAAATTACACTTCCCATCCTTTAAAAATAAATCTCACTATTATTTTTAAAACAATTCACATTTCGAAACACTTCAAATTTCAACCAATTTTCTTGAATTTAATTCCCTTAAATTCATTACTCAAAATTTCCCCTTTCTATTCTCTTTTAATTCCAATTTATTTTATTTATATTTTAAAATCCTAAATTATACTTATCCAATCATAACACAGCACAATTTAATTTCCAAATCAATCTATCATAGGATATTAACGAAATATATCACAGGATATAAATAAAATTTATATTTGTTAGGAATCCAGTTGGATCCCTCCAACCTGTTTTTCTGCATCCACAGATATTAGCACAACAAATAAATATCAATCCAGACTGATATTAATACTCATATTCAACCAATAGCACAATTATTTAAATATTAACTATTTAAAGCAGCTGAAATTCCAGATGTGAGTGAGATTAACTCACCTTGAATTTTCGACGAGCGTTTAAATTTTCAATTAAATCAAACGACGTTCGATTTAACCTAAATTTTTACATGCTCATAATGATCCCAAATCTGCACCACAGCGGGCTGTTCATCGCTGCGATTCCGGCGCCGCCAAATTCGTTTGAATCTGACAACGTATGCTCAAGTTACGAATTTATATAGTTTATATATAAATTTTAAAACAAATTTTCTTTTTTTTATACCGAACAAAAATATCAGGCCGCATCCCTTCTTCTTCGCACGCGACATCAGTTCGAACGAACCCAAAACCGCTTCCCAAATTGAAAATCGCGGCCCTCCCTGGTGTCGTTCGCCTCGATCGGAGGCCACCACTCTGAAGCTCAACACCACCTCAACCTCCACCTAGAACGCGCGCGAACTCGGTCGCCTTTATCACCCCAAAATTGAGCACGAACGCGCGTGCTTCTCGGCAGAATTCTGACCATCTCCTTGAGCTTCGTGCCGACCCACCATACGGATGTGAAGCAGACGCCGTGTTCTTCGATCTTCATGTTGGAAGTTTTCGAAATTATCGCATAGATTGATCAAAATTTTAAGATAAAAGTTGAAGGGTTTCGGCCATTGAATGGTATAGAGTGTCGGCCGTTGAATAAAATTAGGGTTTCGGCCCCTTAAACGTATATACATACGTATAACCCAATTTTTTTTATTAAATTCACTTTTAAACAACTTTCTCAAACGATCTCTAAACAACGCGTGCCGGCAGGCGTTTCTAAGGTTTTACCCATGTTCTTAATACAATGGAACGTGTTTCGGAAGCTAATTCGATCATATGCGCGAGTTACGAAAATAAACGATCAATTTTAAATTAAATCGATTAAAATAGTTTCTATGCGTTTTGAGCTGCTAGGGTCAAACGACAACTCCGATTACTGCAAAAATTGAATCCGATAATAACTAACTATTACGGATCCAATGGAACTAGTTTTGTCAAATTTCGAAACTGTGCCCCGGAAGGCTATTTTAACTCGTTGGTAAATTCGAGTGATTTTCAAAATCGTCGAAATCACTTAAAATTTTACTAACTTAATTATAAATCATGTACAATTTATATTCACACTAGAAATCATTCTGATTCGTTTAGAATCAAAATCTAATTATTTGCATTATTATATTATTAAATTCCATTATTAAATTAATATAAAATTCCAAATTTAACATATCGACCTTTAATTCCATCCAACAGTCCAATATTATAATTCAAATCCAAATAGACTTAAAATAAATTTTAGAAACCATTCCGTTCCATTTGCCTCCAGATTCACAAATTATTTCGATTTCAAATAGTTAATTATTGTTATTCAAATTCAATTTAATTACCATATTTGAAATTATAACTTATTTTATTAATTTAACCAAAATATTTTCATTCAAAATCCACATTTAGCATTTAAAATGAATTAAATGTTCAAAATTAACGACTAGAAATTCTGGGTCGTTACAGTTACGCACATTGTTCTGTTGCATGTGCACATACACCCATATGTGTATATTATACACACACACACACATACACACACACACACACACATATATATATATATTATAATACAAATTATAGATAAAATAAAACTTTGTTTATAAATTCAAATAAAATATTGATTTTATGTTACATAAAATTTAGAAAAGTTCTAAATAAATGAAACTACATTAGCTCATTAAAGATCCAAATAGGCTAAAAAAATTAAAATTTACCCAATTATTCCACTGTAGGTTAGTCCAGTTACAAAAATGGTATCAAAACCAAATAGCATATGTGGTATAAATTAGCAGTATTATGGCTAACTTATTAAAGTTTACCCATATAGTAGGGTGTCTAGAAAGGTGATGTCTATGGTTGGGTTTGGATAAATAAGTACCATGCCCTACGTAGTTATTGGTCTGGCATAAAAGGATGAGATAAGCTCAAAGGTTATCCCCAATATAAAGACCTAAACTGATTTGGGCCTTGGGCTAATATTCAAAAAAAAAAAAATTAAATTGAAATAAAAGTTTTAAATTTAAAAGTTAAATTTAAAACAAGAAAAATATCATAAATGTTATAATATATATTTCAAATTTTATTGCAAATTAATATAATAGTTTTAAATTTAAATTTAAAATAAAACGCATATTATAAAAGTTATAAAATAAATTTTAAACTGTTATAATAATTAATTTTAAAAATATTATTTATTAATAAGATCAATAAAATGAATGAATTAATTAAATAAGTTAATGAATTAAATATATGTATACACACACACATTTATTATCTATATAATGATATATGTTATATTGTCTTGAATTGTTTAAGATAGTATGAGTATACATTTGTATATAAAATAATTTTCAAAATTAATCAAATTTAATTAAAAAAATTCACTAAATAAATTAACTAAAAGTTAGTTAATAAATTAAAATACACATATATAAGATAAATGTGTATTGCTATAAAAGTTATAGTATATATATTCAATATGGTATGTTATAATTGAATAATATAATAATTAATTAAAGTGTTAATTAATTAAATAGAATTTAATTAATATAATTTTATATATAAAATATTATATAAGTTAAATAAAGTATAAAGTTATATAATAATAAAACTTATATAATATAAATGGCGGAACATTAAGAAACCCAATCTGACTTAAGGAATAAACACATACGTATAGTATGTATATGTAACAACTCATACCCAAGTGGGCTCGAATTCTTGCTAAATCAAAAATTCAAGTCTACAAAAGTGTAGATCCTTAGTTTGATCTCCTGCAACGAATAGATAAATTCATATCACAACATTAACAATATAAATCATAGCGGAAATATAATAAATCACATAGTTACTGACCAAGATTTGACACTTTCAAACCAACAATTTATACTTTAGTGGACTTGAATTTTTTATTTAGCGAAAATAAAAGCCCACCAGGGTTTGGGTTGTTCCAGTATACCATGATTTCAGATGTGTCTGACACCCATACCATGAGGATATTTTACAAAAAAAATACACTAATCCATAAGTCGATATCACTCAATTAAATATATTGAAGATTATGAATCTTTAATATGAGTGTTGTCCTTTATGATTTATATATTAACAAATTACTTGCATACTTTCTGATTGTTGAGCTAACTCAAGCTAGAGATGTTATTGTAGTACTATTAGTATATTGACTAGATGATGTAAGATAGTTATATGTATTATATTTGTTGAGCAAACTCAAGGTACATATACTGTACTTAGGTCATCGCGAAATGGTAGATACGGGTGAATAATTTCTTTTGATTTTTTGAGGAAACTCGAGGTCGAAATGAGATTAAGATAGGGAAACATAGGTTAGGAGTTGTGTACGATACAACCTATAAAGAGTTACCTATCGTTTGTGGGGCTATGACTTGTTGAGCAAACTCAAGGCCAAAATCTCAAGATGGACGAGTCCCAACACCTACTAGTGAAGTCGAAAGACTTCTATGTTTCGTCTTAGGATTTTGGAGAAACATAAAAGACTAGCGAGAGCCTTATTTGAAAATTGAAATGATAATATTTGGCCTTTCTAATGTTGCAAAACATAAGATATATAAAGTTATAATAATCTACATTGATAAATTTGTCTAATTAATATAAATATACAAATGAACCGAATTAATATTAACAAATAGAAATGTAATATAATGACCCATAAATCTTAACGATTTTCATAACGTAATTAACTAAATTTTTCATGAAGTTAAATTACAAAAAAATTGCAATGAAAATTTGATATTTGGAATACGTCTATTTGAACGTAGCAAATGCCAGATTTTCATCGGAAAATATGTAAGTTAATTCTGTTATGTTATTTTCAATTTCAATCTAAAAATCAGTTGCATTGATGGAAATAAAATATTTTCGAAACCTGAATATTTTTGTATAATAAAAATGTAGACTATTTTCTAAGTGAGATGTCATATTTTATTTATCCAAATTTGGATTTCTCTAACCCCGTTTATCTTATTTTCGGTGTAATTGCAATAGTTTGGTTGCAAAATATTGACTTTTGATAGAATGATCGTATTGCTCATATCTGCGTAGCATTCTATTCGTCTCGTCATACTGTTCTCCACAATATATTCATTCTTATAATTTGCCGTCCGATACGCGACGAAATTCGCGAGACGACTAGCCATATTGGTACCCGTTCGAGTCTTTTTGTTTTCCCGTGTCCATTCGTTTGATTCTTGTGAGAAATTGAATGGCCATCAGCTTTTATTATTTCCAAAAAGAGTCATTACTGGTGATGTTTCTACATTTCAAATTACTTATTTATCTATCCATTTTTCTTTTAGTCTTCTCTTCTTTCGTCTATTCTACTTCATAAAAATAAAATCATATATAGTTTATACTGTATACTTTATATTCTGAAGCAAAGAGCAAATCGAAATTTATATTCAACTCTTGCTTGTTCCGCCTCCCACTTATGCATGCTTATAACCTCACTGGAGCATCAGCCACCTTATACCACTCTATCTCCTCCCCAGAAACTGCCGCATCAACCACGCCCTGACCTGCTCATCACAACGCTGCTTGCCTCACACCACCCATGCCATTTTTTTCCATCATCCACCATTAGCCTCAGATCACCCCACAGCCGCTGCTTTGCAGCCATAAGCCGGCCACTCCCCTCCTTCAGAGACCCGAGGCAAAGAGCAGCACCACCCTCCACCTTCGGCCTCAGCTCCCACTCTATTCCATGCCGACATCCCACTTGAACTCCCCGAACTGCTTACCTCCAACCTCAGCCATCTCTTTTTCCTCCACCTTCCACCGAGCTCACGCAAGGCGCAGCCTCATAACCCACATCCCAGATCCGAGCAAACCACCTCACAAGCCCACACCAACATCCTATTCGCCCACGCAAGCAACCTCCAGCCATCCATCTCCATTGTGCTCGACCACAGCTTTACCCTTCTAGCCCAAAAGCTACACCCCTCTCCTGTCGCAGCCTGCTAACCCCTGACAGCCACGGCTATTCTTTCTATCATTACTACTCCCTTTCTTCGACCACCGTCCACCATTCTCCAACGCCGAGCATCAAGCCTTGCCCTCTATCACAACCAGTCGCAACTCACCCTTCCACCAATAGCAGCTGTGCAGCCTTGTTAATATTTTAAAATGAGTATATTTATATAAAATATGTTTTGTAATATTTTGAGTTGTATATATTTATATAATACGTTATATTTACGTTAATGTTAATATTTTGGAAAGTGTGTGTATATATATGTTTATTTATAATGTTTGAAAATGTATTCGAAGAAAGTTTGAAAGAAATGTATGGATTTTATAAATATTGATTTTTGAAATGTAAATATAAAGATTTATTTTGGATATTGGTTTTAAAATATATGTATCTTAAATTAAATATTGTTTTAAAAAGAAAATTTTATATTATATATATTTGATTTTATCGAATTCTATGCTTTGCTTGCCGCTGTCGAACTTGTCGCGGTAGTTTCTGAGTGTTGTTGTGGAGTGTTTGTATCCTTATGCGTGTCCGTGTCACCTTCTACGTCATCGTTGTTCTTTAGCCCTGAAAGGTGAGCAATCACTCACAATTAACATTCTTTTATTCGTTAAATTTAATTCACATGAAATGACGATTGAAATATGTTGTTAAATTTAAATTGATTTAAATTGTTGAATCTGATATGTTATTATTTAAATTGTTCACCTATGATTGACATATTACACTATAACCAATTATATATTTTTTATTTAAATTATTGATTACGATTATATATGCTTGTCATTGATATGTTTGTCATTTTATGCTATTTTATATTCTCACACTGCAAACTACTTGTTAGTTTAGAAATCCCTATTGGTTGAAATGATACATACCCGGACGATCATATAGATTTGGGAAAAATCTTTATGGGTTGAAATGATAAACCCAAGCGATTTTCATTGATTTTAAATTGTAGGATTGCGAGTTGAAATGATATATGCCCGCAAAATATTAAATTTAAATTACGGATTGAAATGATAAATATCTGTATCACTTGACCATATGATAGAAAATTATATACGGACACCATTGGTCTATTTTTGAAATGATTTATAAAGTTTTGAAAGGAAATATATATAAGTTTTAATAAATATTGATTTTTAAAATATATTATATAAATTTATTTTAATATATTTAAAAATTTAGGTTTTAAATTATATATTTTGAAATTTTAAATTATAAGTTAATTTGTGAAAATGTAAATTTTAAGATTTTACTTGTATTTTTATTATTTTTAAAATATATAAATGAAATTTAAATTGAATTTAATAATAGGATTTAATTCAATGAAACTTAATAGTAAGATTTAATTTAATAAAATTTAATTTATTTGTATATATAATATGTTTAAGTATTTATATAAAATTTCATTAATATTTTAAAATATATTTTGTAATATATTTAATAAAGTATGGTTGGAAAGATAAATTGGAATTGATTTGAAATATTACTTGCAAGGAATTGGACATAAATAAGAATAGATTTGAACTTTTTGATTTTGAGATTTTAAGAATACAATGTCATAACTTTATAACCATATTTTGAGTAAGGTGATTAAACGAATATATTCAAATTTAAATAGAAATTGAAATTAAATATTAAAAGTTTAATTTAAGTTTGAATTTGAAATTTTATTTAAATGTTCACAAAAGGTGATTAAGTGAATATTTCAGAATCAAATAAATTGAAGTTAGATATTTAATATTTGAACTTGGATTTAAATTTGTAATCTAGGATTTTATTTAAATGCTTATGAAAATGATAAATTGAATATTTTCGAATTTAAATAAAGTTAAAGTTGAATTTTGAAATATAAATGAAATTTATCAACTTGAGATATTGTAAATTGTTTGAATATTTACCTTGAAACCTATTGAGTTTAAGGGGTTAGTTCAACCCTAGATTCGAAACGAAATAAATTGAAATGGTTTTAATGGGAATCTGAATTGATTTGTGAAATTGAAAGAAATAATTCTAACTTGAAACTATTTTCGATATATATATATATATATATATATATATATATATATATATATATATTAATCTGTAACCTATTTTTAATATATAAACTATTTTAATATATAACCTATCTTTAAATATAAACTGTTTTCAATTTGTAAACAATTTTAGATGTATATTTTAATCTAAAGTTGGAACTGTTATGATTTTTGATTAATGGGTTTAAATGCTAATATTTTGATATGATAGTTTAACCTATTTTGTGGTTATGATATTTTAAGTAAATATGATTTAAAGTGATATGATTTCGAAAGTGGAAATAATTTCGAAAGTGATGGTTTTGAAATGAATATGATATTTGATACGAAGTATGAACTGTTTTAAAATGATTATAAAAGTGATTTTATAAATGACAACGGTGTAAAATAAGCGTTTGGTTGTTAAAGAGACTGGGATCAGATATTTCATACTCTCTACCAATATCGAAAACCACTTTAACAACTGTGTACATGGTGGAGATTCCATAACGAAGTAGGATATTTGGCGACGATTCTATATGAGGTATTAAAGCAGCCCAGACTCCCACGAGCCAGCTTGATGTGGCTAAAACAGGAGCTATACCTGGGCCAAGTGAGGTCGCACCTCTGATCGTACACATATCTTCGATACCATTTTATTACTTTGTGATTTGATTGGGTGCACCTTTGGTTTTAGGAGTGTGTCTCATGGTGGGCGGTAGCAGCTGCTATGCGTTACCACCAGTCTGGTTATGCAAAATGGTAGAATCCTACCCTAGGCATTGCCTTGTGTGCCATGTCACATGCCTTATCGCGCCTTCTACGAGTTTGATTTGTGTCATACCTATGGAGTGCTCCCTGATAGCACACCAGTTAGGTGGAGTTTAGAGTACTCTATAGACTACGACATTATATAAAAATGTGTTAAGGGGGATATGAGAAATGCCTTAACGCTATTTTTATAGTTTACTTTACTTTAGACATTATATATGTAGCATATTGTACTATGTATGTAGATAGTTTAACGGATTCTTAGAGGATGGGTATCCCAAACATCCTTTAAGATATATTGTATTTTAGTTGACATTTCACTTGAGTTGAATTTACTAGTATAAGAATGTTAATCCTAACTCGAGTGTTTTGTGTTTTGCTTTATGCTCGGGTCAGATTGAGTTATTTCAATTTATTCCAGTTGTTTTGTCAGACTTGTCATTGGCATTTGTATGAGTAACTTCTATGTATTCGAGATATCTATTGTATTTTACTTTAAACTCTGATGTTCTATAGTAGTATCATGAACTACTATTTATCTATTTCCGCTGCTTATTGTCATATTACTCTGCGCATGTGATTCTATGATTGATTTTTTTACTGTATATGCTATGTTTTGCTAAATATAAATTAACAATCTGTTGTTTTAAGCAATTCAAGTCTGACACGTGTGGATGATTGTCGACTTGAATGGTTCGAAATAATAGGTTGTTACATATAATATATAATTACGAATAAATTTTTGCATGATGACCCATGCAAGCACCTAATTATCCAACCACTAAATACACTCATAACTTGGTCACTTACGAGTTCACTTGCCTGAGACTATATATTGACTTCAATGAGTCTCAAACTCTAAAAACAACAAAATAATATGGATATTTGATTCATATACAATTAACATACAAATGTTACATGGTGAAAGGTCACAATTCAAAATGTATGAAACCTCAATGAAATTAGTTCATTGCAATAAGCAAGTAAACAGTAATGTAAGATCGTGTATTCAATATAATTGATTATAATAATGATTTTTTCATGTTAAATATTCCAAAATATATTTTCATATAAAAAAATTCCATGAGATTTATGATAGAGTTAGGGGCATTCCCTAGCGGAAGTCATGTAATTTGTTACATATATCTAACTCGATAACCAATCTTGTTTGAAATAAAAGGTATTTTCATTCTATTATACACTTGATATAATATGTTGTATTAATTAATTAATTTAATTAAAAGTATGTTTAATAGAAAATTGATAAATGGTATGTTTTATGATAGTAGTTACAAGGTGTTGTAATAGTAAATTATTTATCATAATAAAATAAATATACTGTTTTAAATATTCCTAGTCAAGATGTATCAAGACTGGATATCGATACATCTGTTGAGCCTAGAGTACATATCGCTTTTCAAATGTTGGGCTGTGTATTATTCATGGCTACTGGGGGAACTAAGAGGTTATGTACAAATAGTTGGATAAATATGGAATGACTCACTTGTTAGTTTTTGTTGGTTAATATAACTAAAGTTAAACATAAAATATCGATGCGACTAATTTACATAGTTCTCTCGACTTAGGAATACTGTTGATCTTTAATATGGAAGCTCTGTTTTGATTGTATTCAAATCATGGCATGATGTCCATCGAATGACTATGGGTTGAATGAAAGTATCCGAAGTGAAGCACTATTCAAGAGAGGATTTGTCTCCTCGGTTATATGGGATAGTATCACGATCAATTCAAGTCAACTCGAAGTCTAAGTCTTTGGCTAGAGCATTTCGTTAATAATAATAGTTATTATTGAACCGAGGACTTTGTATTTGGATTATAGAATTGAATATGAAGGATATTGGAATTTTAGCCATTACCAAATTTCATAAGTTCAAAGTAATATAGTTTTGATGAAGAGAATTGGTGTAAATAAAAGTCACAAACGGGTAACACTTAACATTATAAAATTGGATTTTACAAAAACCAAGTAAGCAATAAATTTGGTCAAAATATCACAGCACCTGCTAAGTGATGTATCAACGTTAATATTCAAATAGTTCGATATTAATTGCTACCAAATTTACACCCGACAAGTCACACAACCGAAAAAATTGAATTCTCCTTTGACAAAAAGTTTTGATTAATAATTAATTGTTATAAATTAATTAAATTAAATATTATTTATGTAATGTTATTTATAAATTTGATTCTGATTTGATAAATAAATATTAATTGTGTTTACAAAAGTTATAAAAACATTAATTAAATACGATATCAATAAAAGTTTTAAATTAGAATTAAAATGAAAAATAATCATTCGAGCTCAAAAGAGTTTAAGGCCCATCATATGGGCTAATAAGATCGACCACAACATGGAGTATAGGGGCAGCTAGGATATGGGTTAGAAGGCCTAAAAATTGGATGGCCAATATTAAAAGAGGTAGTGTAAAAGATGAGATCCTAAATTCCCTCATTTCATTTTTCTATTTAAGCATTTCCTTCTCTAGTTGATAATGAATTTTTTGGAGCCTCCACCCAAAGTATTTACTGGCCAGAATCTCTCACCCATGTCCATCCATCTAGAAGTTCAAATCAAGTTAATCGCAATCCGATAGCTTGCGGTCAACGATTCAAGGACTAGCTCTCTTTTGGATCGGAAAGAGTTTCAAAGGCAAATATCATTATTTCAAGGTAAACTTAACGGCATTAGAAGTGAGGTATATTTCTGATCATAATATAATTATTTATGATCAATTATATTTTTTTATTGTACATATATTTGGAATTGTTAATTAGGTAACAATTTTGATATGCATTGATATTTTCACAAAATTATTTGGTTATATATATGCATAATTTTTTATCAAATATGTCTTAGGTCAGTATGGCTCTGTAATTATTTTTTTATGTTATTAAATTAATATATAATATTTAAATAGATATAAATATAGTTCATAATTAATTACAACATCACACTTTAATCAAATGTGATAATATAGTTTTATATGTAAAGTATCAAGGTTGTGATAATTTTCGGCAATGGTAAATATTTTTTATATTATTATTATTATTTGAAATATAATTTAAATTAATTATGTTGATTCAAATATATTAGGAAAATTATATTTTATATTTTATAAAATAGTATTAGCAGTAAAGAAACTCCATAAAAACAGAAAAAAAAATTCTTTTAATTTTAAATTAAATTTCAAATTGTAGCCGAAAATAGAAAAATCATTTTAAGATTATTCTTAAACCAAAAAATTGTATAAATTTTTTTGTAAGAATAAATTATCTTTTAGAATTTACTGGAAGTTTGCAATTCATAATAAAATTTAAAATTAATTTTTAATTTATATTTTAATACTTTTTTCATGGGTATTTAAATAAAAATATATATAAATAAAAATTATATTTGTAGAGCCATGCATAAGACCTAGTTTATTATATTTATCAAAAAAAATATTTTTGAGTATTTCATTAATGTATTTATATTATTTTATTATGCACATTTATATATATAAATATTTAACCTAAAAATAATAATAATAAATTTAATATATCTGTGTATATATAAGTGCTTCGCTTACGACATAAAAATATATTTATAAACAATTTCTTTATATTTGAATAAGTCTATTATATAATATGTATATAAAATATTAATATTTTATTAATATGATCATATTTTTTTGAAACTTATTAATATGATTTTATATATATATACACACACACTTATGTAAAATTATTTTAAAAAAACTATAACTTATATATTTATATATATTACATTTGGATAATGGTGTATATGTACATATATCTATACATATTCACATTTGGATAATATATTTGCAAATTGGATGCGCTAACGGGTCTCTTGCGATGTAAATCTCAACATCTATATACATACATGTTATACCTCGCGTAGATCGATATTTTGAACACACACACATATGCATATGACACAAACACAAATATATATATATATATATGTGTGTGTATGTATGTATGTATGTATCGTAATATAAATAAATAAAACTATATAATGTATAAATTTAAATATAGTATATTTAAACAAAATTTAAAAATATTATAAATAAATTAGACTTCATAGGCTTAATCAAGATGAATAGGATAAAAAAATTAATTCACTCATAACTTCCACTGTAGGCTGGCCTAGTTCAACAATGGTATCAGAGCCCAATAGCATATGCGGTTTTAATTAGTCATGTTAAGGTTAACTATTTAGCTCATAGCCCAAAGGTTATCCCTAATAGAAAACGCCTAATTTGAATTAGGCTTTAGGTTAATTTTCAAAATTGTTCGATAATTACGAATATGAGATTTAATTTAAAATTTAAAATTTAAAATAAGATATACATATATTATAAAAATTTATATATGATAAATTTTTTCGAAATGTTTGATTAGTTTCAAAATTTTAAATTTATTAACAAGATTAATATAATTAATTAATTAAGTCAATTAATGAAAAATATATACATATATTATTATTTTTTGATATAAGTTATGATATTTTAAAATTTTTAAGATATCATAAGTGTGCATGTGTGTATATAATATGCTTTTCGGAATTAAAATTATTTAATTAGATTAATTAATTAAAGGTTAATTAAATATATATAAATAAATAAAAGGTTAATTAATTAGATAAACTAATTAAAGGTTAATTAATTACATAAATAATTCAAATGGTTAAGTAATTAAAATATATATATGTGTGATATATGTGTTATAATATAAAGGTTATAGTATATAATGAATATTTAATATAAATGTTATATTAAGAACATATAAAATTAAATAAAATGTTAATTAATTAAAATCTATTAAATAAGATTTAATTAATATAATATTACACATAAGATTGTTTTATAAATAACATGAAATATAAAACTTATATAACATCAAAACTTATATGTTATGAATGTATAAACTGAAGGTGGAACATTGAAAAAACCCAAATAGAATTAAGGGATAAATATACATGTATTATACATATATCATGATTTCAGATGTGTCTGCCACTTGAATCACGAGGCTATTCATAAGAAATACATTATTCCATAAGTCGATATCACTCAATATAATGTTGTCCTCTACCATATATATTAATAAATTACTTGTATATTTTTAGTTGTTAAGCAAACTCAAGATAGGGATGTTATGCGTAGTATTATTAATATACTGAATAGATGAGTTAAGATAACTATATATATTTGTTGAGCAAACTCAAGGTACATATACGATAGATAGGCCGTCGGGATATGGTTGGTATGAGTGAATAATTTCGTTTGATTTGTTGAGAAAACTTAAGATCAAAGTGAAATTAGGACAAGATAGCAAGGTTAAGAGTTGTATATGATACTACCGATAAGGAAATATGTAACAACCTGCACCTTAATGGGCGGGAGTTTCAAGAAAATCGAAATCCAAGTCAACTATGGTATAGATTGTTGGTTTTGGTAACCTGTAATAAACACAAGTATATAAGAGTGTGATAATTGTAACTTAGCGGAAATTAAAAAATATAATAAACAACATGCATTGACTAAAGCTACTACCTTAGAATATCATTCCATGGATATTTAGTCGCCTTGTCCATGTTGAGTATGAAAGAGAAGACTTCACCATTTATTGTTTCTATCTTGCACCAATAGCATGTCCTTCTAAACCAAACCTACTATTGTGGGGCGGGGATCAAAACAACGTTCTGGTGACTGGAAAACTACATACTGTACCAATCCCATTAATTTATGTCGATATATTTTCATTTAAATGTTATGTCCATTATTTACGGTTAATCTGTTAAGTCTTATGCGTGTATGATATGCCTAACCTAACTTTGTCCAAGGTATCATTTTATCTATATACCAAATATTGCTAAACATATATATTTACACTTATCTTCCTGAAAACCTCCGCCACTTAATACTTCTTAAATGTGAAGCTAGCCCTTCGCATCGTTAACGCCAGTCTATTGGTTCTAGCTACAAAGACTGATGACTCCTATATACGGTTTTATAATATAATATATAATTTAATCATCGTAATACTACCACAACACAAGGACTCATCTGAGGGTCAACCAGCCAATCTCGACTAAACTAAATTTTTCAATTAACTATCTACCATGAGGTCCATGCATATCCCATACGGATTGTACACTAGCATGAAGCGAAATCCGTTCAGGGCATAACTCGAATCTTCACTACCGCTCGCTTGGGATTATTGGGCATCAAAGCCTATATGCAGACCTATTACTAAATACTAGTACCAACTATTGGCATAGCCCGCTAACCCTCCACAGTTGACATCCCTATTTAGACTAACATAAGTAAGTCAAGGCAAATACCCCCTTTAGTTACTTACTATCTATATTTGGATATGAAGTAGACGCCATTTTCCAAAAGATATTGGGCCATTTAATACTTCAAATCTGAAGCGAACCCCAGAATATTTTCCCTTCTTATGTGCGACGTATATCCCATTCCCACAGGTTATATGTTTGGTGGTGGCCCACATCAGTAGCAAGTGTACACAACTGCTAGTAGCCTCTGAACGAAGGGCAGACTTCTGTTGTATAACTTTACTGACCCTACATCCCAACCTACTAAATCAAACCTACCACCCAAAGCCTAAGTGTTGGGCTAAGCCCACTAACTCACGTTAGTTTTAAATGTATAATTTAATCCACACAATTTTCTACTATGAAAATTATATTGCTTTCTACGTATAATTAATATTATTAATGTTACTTATTTGCCATGTTACTATTCCTAATTTATATGCTTAGGCTTTGGTTTCCTTTTTAATGTCTAATAGATGTATATTACCCATATTAACTAGTCATTAATGTCAAAATTAAACCATTTTTAATTAATCCTCATTTACTTCCTATAATCTATTTTCAAAATCCTCATAAATGCCATAATAATATTTCTAATCAATCTTCATAAATGCCATGTTAATTTCTTTAATCATTCCTCATAAATGCTATGTTGATCTCTCTAATAAATCCTTATTAAATAGTCCTATTATTTCATTTATAACCTCTATTTATATTCTTATAACCTCTATTTATTGCATATTTATTGCCTATTAATTTTGGGGTTACAAGCTTTCATTTTTATTTCCTAATCATATCATTTAGTATGCGTTCTATTCTAACATCCTAATCATATATAATGTGAAAATTACCATGTATTACGTTGTAATAATTGTATTCTTATTTTGAATGTTTAATGCAATTATACATATTTATATATTTATTTATTTTATGTGTCTAATTATTAACCCTTAACTTGAATACTTCTTTCCATATTTTAATCTGTTAGAATTATTCTTCCAAAAACGTTTTCCATTATAACTTTCCATAAATTAACCTAAATAAGAGGTTTACTTCATTTAAATTATAGGGAATTATTTACTTCCTTTTTATTAAAATAGACAGTATAAACAACTGAAAGAGAATCCATACTTTACACACCTCTTGTCTCTTTTTATGTATATTCCTCATTAAATCAAACGTTGCACCTATTCTATAAAATTAAGAAAGGGGAATTTTACTAGGAGGGCAAACTTTACAGTCCAATTAGTTTCTATGACACACATCCATGGAAATTAATTTCAAGGCCAAAGTCAGCAGATTAATTATTTTTAAGGGCGAAGTTAGCAGTCCAATTACTTTCAAGGACATAATTTCCTAGGTTTTTAGGCCTTAGAAACTAATTATTTTGCATTTTGTCCTTAAAAGTAATTATTTTAGTTGTGTGTCCTAGAAAATAAATGCACTAGCTAAAGAGGCCCTTGTGGCTAATTTCTACATTAAGAAATTAGACAATTTATGAAGGTTAAATTGATAATATTTCTAACGAATTGAAATATAGAAATTCACATTTCAATAGGATTAGGACAAATCTAAATTATACTAACATCTTCATAATCTGGTTGTAAATCTGGAATAATTCTACACCTTTATCCACACTAAACTTTTAATAACTTGGGGACCGATTTTCAAATCTGAGTGTAAATACTACTCCTATTCATTTTCCTAAATTGCATAGTATGTAGGCAATGTTTTATGTGTTAAATTTGAGCATGTAACTCTTAGATCTTTATTAGGCATAATAATTAAATAAAAAACAATTGGAATAAATTTCAATGTTATAAAAAATTTCACAATTTCCTAATTATCTTTTTAAACTATCCAAATCTCCAGATCTAAATCAAAATCCTTTACTTGACTCCTTTTCATTCTAATCCAAAATAATAAGTATAACAAGGTATATACATATTATTTGAATTACGGATCTAAGAAAAGATTAGAGGTTAAGGGGAACATGATTGAAGGTACTTTTTTCTGTAGTATTGGTTCGCTACTTCTCTTCTTCACTTTGATTTTCCACCCTTCTCTAGTTTGTGTGTGTATATTGTAACGACCCGCAAATTTATCAATTTGATAAATTATATTTATTTTTAAATATTCAAATATAATTTTTTTTATAAAACATGGATTATGATATTTTGAATAAGAACGATGGTAATCTTATTTCGAATAAGTATTTACAAAAATATAAACTTTGAAGGAATATCGATAAAAGGTCAAAAATCGTTTTATCAATAGACAACTCTATAGTTATCAGAAGTCACACATCGAGCTGGATACATACATTTATTTATCTATTTAAACAAGAATATGAAATAAAATTATTTATTTTATTTTTGGGAAACAAAATGTATTTATGACATCATCAATAAGGCATCATATTTAATAATTGATTTATGAATTTAAATTGAGATTTAATGATTCAATAATTATTATAATTATTAAAATATTATTTAAATGATAATGATTCTTTTTAATAATTATGGAGTGATAATAAATCATTTATAATAATTTTATAAAGATATATATTTGAGTTGAAATTATAAGGAAAATTGATATCGCTTTATCGATATTACAACACTTTTTGTAACCAATTGTTTAATATTAATTTATATGGTTTTATAACTCAAATAAGATCGTTTTAATTAATTAATGATGATGGAGAATTAGTTTTCGAATTTTGTTCACATTTATATGTAAATTAATTTATAAGTGAAAATGTGACCAAAAATCGACTTTTCATATTTCAACGGTTTAATGAATAAAAGTTATTCAAAGTTGTTGCAACCCTGTTTATACGTCCTATGCATAACATACCCATGCACACTCTAATATATACATGAATATATATACACATACAAATATACATATACACTTATGTGTGTATATATATATATATTACAAAAATATCGAAGATATTTTCACACTTAAAAAGCAAACTTCACTTCACTCTTACACACAACAACTCACATGCATGGAGCCATATGGGGGAGTGTTCATCCATGCATGGTGATGGAGGAAGGAGGAAAAGGGATGAGGCAATGGTGATGAAATGGCAAATAAATATCATGATATTTTAGTTCACATTTTTTCCTAGAAATACGCACCATCCATCTTCATTTCCATTTACATTTTCTTTTTTCCTAAGCTTTTTCACCTCTTTATACTTCACTTTAATGGCTTTTCTACTTAGGAAATTATGAAGAAAAATTAGCAAAAAGAAAATAGATTTATATAAGTACATATACATTAGTAAACCACTTCAAAACAAGGTCATACCACTCCTCTCCTCCTTCCAAACTCACGGCCATACCCATATCCATGATTATCTAAGCCCACTTCCACTTGCAATTAGGCCGTGGCTATCCAAAGGCCCAAGGCTCAATTTCATGGGCTTTGATTCGATCGTAGCGATAGTGAATTTTTGTAAAGTTAGAAACCAATGAAGGTGAGAAACTCTAATTATATTATAATATTTTAGATGATATATATGTTTGGCTATGCTTGGTTGTGATGATTATGAACCATGTTTCGATATGATAATATGTTCGTTTGGATGTGTAAATAATTTATGTTTAACATACGTCGAATATCACTGAGGAAATCACTTTCCTTTAATAAATGAAATGGTGTATATGAGATTAAACCTCTTTAAAATGGTTTATAAATTATTTATAAATAATGAAGCCCAATTTGGTAAAGTTTTGACAATTTATGAAAATTGAGTCAAAAATATGCACGTCGCATAACGACAATTCGCGATTTTACACCGTGAAAGTTAAATCCATTTATACGATGGAATCGGAGTTGGAGTTCTTTGGAATAAGAATTTTCCTAACTCTTATAATCATATTTTTCAAAAAAAGAAAAGAATCAAGATTTCATTTAGTATATTTTGAAATATGAGCAAATCAAGTTTCAAAATAATTACGATTTGGAAGTTCGGGAACTAAAGCCATAATTTTTTTAAAAGTGATATGTTTAATTCTTTAGAAATATGGAATAAATTCTAAAATATTTTAAAAGAGATTTGAGTTATATAAATGGATTTCTAAATAATAGAAAAGTTGTTTTGATCAAACAAGCCTTAAAACCATCGTAGCACTATTTGCAGCACTTTTTGTAGCAGTTTTAATAACTTTTGAAATATGGCTTTAAATTTAAGAACTTTCCCAAAGCTTTTATAAATATTTTCAAATAAATAACTGCGTGTTTTAAAAATAATTTGGAGGTTTTATAATTCATTTTAAAGAGTTTGAATAAATGATTTAAAGAAAAGCTGTTATAGTCAAATGATTTAATCTTAGCTCTAAAAGCCGGTAAGTAGACTTGATTTTTCTATTTGTGAAATCTGGATGGGAGTTGCTTAAACTAAGGAGATGTTCAGGAGCAACTAGTGTTATTTCTCACCTATCCTCTTTCCTGGACAAGGAGTTGCTAAGGTCGAAATGTTAGAAATGAGGCAAGTATAAAAGATTTACTTTTTCCAAATTTAATACAACTTGGATTGTATAGAAATAATCTTATTATACTTGATATTAAATTCCAATGAGGAAACCC
The DNA here is from genome assembly GCA_030765085.1 of Allium cepa. Classification (NCBI taxonomy): domain Eukaryota; kingdom Viridiplantae; phylum Streptophyta; class Magnoliopsida; order Asparagales; family Amaryllidaceae; genus Allium; species Allium cepa. The sequence continues at coordinate 401,947,925 of CM060932.1, forward strand.
ATACTATCCATGTGAACTCAAAAGGTGATTCCGTAGTTATTCAATGGATAGTAAAGGTTGAATACGGAATTTGACGTTGAGTAGAACTAGTATAATTTCTATCGACCCTTTTTACTCAATAAGTTTTTGCAATGTGATTTATGAGAAATGATTTTGATTTGGTATTTATTAAGCTAAAGAGAGGTTTAATGATGTTGTATATATTGGAAAAGAATATGATTTAAAGATTTATATCTCTAAAAGTGATATTTTATTTGATAAAAGATATTAATAAATGAAATGATAATCATCCCCAAATTTAACATCTTTTATTGATGACTAATTCGAAGGAACCGAGATTGGATTTGGATGATTCCTATCCAAAAACTACTTTAACCAATTTACGCATTTGAAAATGAAGACATAGAATGATAATAAATTAGAAGATGGAATGTATGGTTGCTTGTCACCGACCCTCGGAGGAAATTTCCCATGTCATATATATGTGACAGTACTATCTTCATTTGATCTTCGATGCAAGGGCTTCTCGCTACAATCCCAAGGGTGATCCCCGAAAGGATATAGTAGGGGGTACCTTCAGTTTGTCCTGTTAACATACATGTACATTGATTTTTACAAACGTACATCTGTTTAGTGGTATAGGAAGTAACCCTCTTACACTGAACACCCTTTTATGAGACGTACGAGATCGAAGGTTGTAATTTGTGGAAATCAATGGTGTGTGATGGAATTGGCAATGTAGCATTCAAAGTGAAATGTGTTGTGTGAAAGGTAGTCGTTACCTCGGGCTTCATCACCCGAAAATGGCTTAAACAAGGCACGTCATAAGGTATGTGGTTCGCAACCATTAGGGTATGGTCATCACCTTTCTAGATTACCCTATATACATACATACATATATATATATATATATATATATATATATCAAGTATGTTATGTATGCTATGGAGCTCTTAGATAGGTCGGGAACGATTGGAGTGATGTAATATTCGGTTCTATCTACCACTAGATGAGTTTGCGGGTAGGCTGGTCATGGTAGGTGAAGAGGTATCAATGGTGTTGATCTTTGATACATCCCTCTGGAGATATACTGTACAGAAGGTAGTTCCTTACCTTGCTATTGTATGGAAATCCATTTTCCAATAAGTGCCTTCGGACTTAATTGTAGAACCTATTATGCTAGAATTTAATCAATGTAAAAATATTGGCTAAGATTATATAAATTTACTTGAAAAGTGTTTTCAAAAGAATATCATTAAAAATAATATTTTTACATTTTGTATAGTAAAGATTTTGGTTATCATAAGGTAAACTCATTTCATGTTTATGTGCGATGTGGGATTATGAGATACCCTTTGTTTCAAAATATCTGTATTTGAGTTTCGCAACTAGTCCCATGACTGACCAAGAGATTATTTTCCTTTTCCCTTAAACTCTAGGTATCCTTTTTTTGGGCAACCAAGTAGTTAGGTTTAACTTAGAGCATTGTGATGGAGCTTGAAGTCTAGAGTTGAAGATGTTCCTGTAGATAGTTCTCCTTTTCCATTTCCGCTGCCTTAGTTTACTTATTGTATTCAACATTTATAAGCACGGAGATTTATAACTGTCAAGGCTAATTTATAAGATAAAATCAGATAAATTATTTAAAACTTCCACTGTAAGATCTTATATATTGAAATAATATATGTTATTCCATTTATGTAAGATTATGTTCTATCTTTATTTTATTTTTACCCTTTATTATCTGTCCTTTCGGCACTTGGTTTAGTGGCATGGGAATACCGAGGATGTATTATTGTCGCTTTTTAAGAATCGAAAGGGTGGGTCAACACACACACACATACATACACAGATATATATATATATATATATATTATAATTTAGTGAAATAAGGGAGAAGAGGAAATGGCAGAGCTTCGTTGCTTGGATTGGAAAAAAATGAGAAGAGAAGTTAAGAGTTAAGTCCTTATTTATAGACACACGAATCAATCATAACCATTAGATTAAAATAATAAAATCTATGCAGTTGGCCAAGGTTCAAACCCTAACCGACATACCTTGATCGAAAGTGTATAGGATTTTTTAATGTATTGCAACTTATATATAAGTGTGAGAGTGTATATTACTAACTACATTAAGCAGAGAATAATAGTTGAATAAGGTAAAAAATTAAAAATGAGCACACCAGATATTTTATACTAGTTCGGACCTCCCGTCCTACATCTAGTCCCGAAGCTCAGCTTCGGTATTTCCTTTAACCAATTAACCCTCGCTTCACCCTGAGAAATAGGCTAATACAAAAGTATTTCTCTGACTATCTTGTGTTCCAAATAACACGGATTTTGACTAAAAGTACAAATCTTCCTAGGATCTTCTTTGAGTATGTGAATGTGAATGCTTTGAGTTGTATAAAGTGATTTAACCAAAATGATATTTTGGTTACGAAAGATCGAGAATATGTAAGCATTGTATGCACAAATACGTAAGTAGATAGTAATAAGAAATCAAGAGAGAATAGGTTCAGTTTGTTTGTAAATCTCAACCATTGTAGTATTTATAGGTTTGAAGAGATGTAGATGAGGAGTTGTTTCTGTTAGCTAAGATCTATTCAATTTAATGGCTGCAACCTTTCTATGAAGAGTTGAGTTGTCATAATTTAACGAAAGTGTTTATTTAAATTTTTGCAGTTTTTCAAGTGAAAGACGTCTGGGTAAAACCTCATACCTCTATAGCTTCGGAAAATAATTTCCTGAGTATTCTCATACACGTTTAAGGCTTTTCCACAGACATATGTGGATGGTACTTTTATATTTTCAATGAATTTTTGTGTATATGAAATCATGTATGCATATATACTCAAGGAGACCTTACAATGTTTTATCTGAGACTCTTAATATACTAGAATAACCTTACTAATCATAGCATGGTCCATAGTTTTTCGTTTGTCTTCAAGTCCCAATACCTTTGAGCATGATGATCTCTTGTGGTATATACATGTAATCCTGATAAGATGTATACTATATATGATTGTATAGTTGTTTTCATTGAAACCAAGGAATAGAGGTTATAACATTCTCCCCCTTTGTGATGAAGACAATTATATAATCGTGAGTCTTAATTTTATCTCCCCATATGTATATGCATATTTTTCTCCCATTTTGTCAATATCAAAACAAAAGCAAATTATGCAGACACAAAATAGAGATATAACCATAGGTATGAAGTGGCATACAAAATGAAAGTTATATGAAGTGACATACAAAATAAAAATAGAAGTTTAAATAACATAGGTCATAAACAAAATATAAATGTTTAAATAAACGATTTCAGTTATACTAGTTAGAAGAATAGGAAAATCCACCATGATTTTCATAATACTCCCAGTATGCGGAAGAATCTTGCTCGTATCCTACTGGACAATTAGTTTGATCATTATACTCCTCATTCCGTGAATGGAAAGTCCTTGGAAAGCCATGTAAAATTGATGTTGAAATTGATGAGAGTCGGATAAGGACATATCATCACTATCTTCTTCCCCTCTTAAAGTTGTTCTTGCTCAGTAGTCTTCCATTTGTCATGAGAAGCTTGAATGTGGTAAATTGGTGTTTCACCCTGAGGAGGTGGTGTAGGTGACGGAGAAGATGATGTTCGAGAGGATGATCTGCCCATACCTTTCTCATTACTTTTCTTAAGGTGGAGACGACTTTTCCCAAAGTTTTTCCCATCTTAGTCAACTATTCAAAGCCCACCGATTGGTCATGATTAACTTTTGATTTTCAAGTGTTGAATCGCGGATTGATTTGTTTTTCACTGGTTTAATACGAGCTTCTTGGATCTCTAAGTCAGAATAATATTCGGTAGCATGACTAGAGGAGGCAGGTCGCTGTGAAGGATGAGGTGAGTGGGTTTGTTGTTGAGGAGCAGGAGGTTATTAAGGACCCGGATATATTTGTCATTGTTGTTGCAAGGTCAAGACCAGAGAGACGATTAGAGGTGGTTGTTGAGGAAGGTGCATTAAGAATAAGAATCTTATACCGCTTTCCTTGATAGGGATTTCTTCAAAATAAGAGATATAAGAAGGTACCTCAAGGCTATTCAAGAGACGCATAATATATGGTGCATAAATAATTATGTGTCAATGATCAGACCAAAACTTTTTATTTCATCATGAATAAACTTAGCCCAATTTACTTGTATTCCACCAAAAATAGCATAAAGGGCTTTGTGATCATTGCCGTATATTTGTTCATGACTTCCTAAGCGTGGAATTATAGTATTGATAATCATACGATTTAATAACCTAACTTTTGGACGCAAGTAAATATATTTTCATTGTGGCATCTTATCTTTACAAATTTGATGAGTTATTTCATCTCGTGGTAAATTTCTATGGTCAGGAATTTCTTTTAAATCTATTTCGGACGAAGAACAATTACATATACGCCTATTGGTGTTCACGCTAATCATTAAAATACGTCCATAAATACTCGTCCATAACCAACCATTGTCATTGTCAGGATTCCAAATATCGTTACTACACAAATTGGCGTAAAAAAGAAAGATTGCTAATTGATCGATTTGTACCACGTTTTTGTCGAAATTGATTAAATCTCGACATTTAGAGGCGATGGTTAGTTCTTGAATCCCATATTCGCCAAACTTGCACAATTTGTAGAATGGGCCGGAACGAAGTTTCGTTTATCTGAGCTCTTCAAATCTCTTGTTAGCAATCGTGTTATTTCAAAGCCACTCTTGGATGTGGGCATCGGGGACTAAAGGTGATTGGGAAGATGAAGATTGATCTTTTTAGATCTTTTATTAACAAGAGTCTTGGGAGCCATGTTTTGAGTAATTGAAGCTTTTAAAAGACTAGGGTTTTAGTTTAGATTGAAAATAGCTTGGTGAATAGTGGAAAGGGCAAAAAATGATTATATAGGGTTGCTGGAAATGGAACCTAAGAGCAGTGACAAACGTCTGTGGGGGTGCCATAGATGTTTGTGGTTTTAGGAAAAATTTTCCTGAAACCATGCACAGACATCTGTAGATTTTACAGACATCTATGGTTTCAAGAAGTTATTTTTCAAAACCTATGATAAATGTCTATGGTTTTAGGAAATCATTTTTCATAAGCTATGATAGACATCTATGGGATATCACAGACGGCTATGGTTTCAGGAAGTTATTTTCCAAAAACCATTGACAAACGTCTATGTTTTGTGATTTCATAACATATACCTTTAAATGAAGAAACAGTAATTTTTTATTAAAATTTTCAAGAGAACTTTTACAGACAACTATATATATATATAATTATAAAAGCATGAAAAATTTATTTTAGAAGAAATGTTATCATAATATTAGTTTTTTTATAGGGGTCAGACTTTTTTAATCTGTATCTTATGAATTCAGTTCAACCTTAGTGTAGTCGATTAACGGATTTAGTGGAGACTAACTTGGGCGATCTACAGAGTCAATCCAGTCTTGGTTTGATGGTCTTGGCTTGCATAGATTGCTTGGAGTAATACGAAATGTTTTTACACGAGTGTTTTGTAAGTGAGGAGATTTTTAGTGTATGCAATTTTTTGTTGATGAATGACCACAAATTGGTAGAATACATTTTATGAGAAATTTTTGATAAGATCCTTGAGTTCGTTGTTCATAATACATTTCTCGTTAAACTCTTATCATTTCTTGTTAATAGTGATTTATTTCATCAACGTTGTTGGTAAGAGATGATGATTGTAGAACAGTTAACCATTTGTCTTTCTTTTCTATAGGAGAAAAACCAGTGTGATATGTATGTGATGGAATGATGTTTAGAGAGGCTGATTGGATTGATGGAGGTATTGATTTAGTTGGTGATATGTAGGTGTTATTTGATGAAGGTGAGCTATAGTCAATGGTCGAGTAAGTAAAGTCGTGATTGGAAGACATTATAAAAGTGGTATAAGGTTGTGAATATAAGAATATAAGCACTTAGTTCACAGAAGACTTCTTTAATATAAGAGTAGTTTACTAATTTTAGCAATTTATTTGTTGGAGTGATAAAATTTTCACTATAGATTTTAGTAGAAGTTAGTTAATTTTTTATGGATAAAAAGGAAACATTTTTAAACACTTTTACCAAAAATTTGTCTGTGTATATATATTAATTTACAAATTCATTGTAAGAGAAAATTTCCGGGTCTCATCTTAGTTTTATAAAAGTTGATTCGCTCGGTGGTTTGGTAAAAAAATCCACAATTTGATTTTTGGTTTTCACAAATTCAAGCGATATAATTCCTTTTTCATCATTATCTCTTAAGAAATGGTGACGAACGTATTATCACAATATATAGGATAATTTGTTAAAAATTTGTCAAAGTCTTGAAGAGTTTGTTGCATATAAATAACTTATACACATGCTAAAGCCGCTGAAATGTATTCAGCTTCACATGTCAAGAGAGAAAAACAGTTTTGCATTTTACTAAACCCAGAAATTAAGGATTGACCAACAAAATGACGTGTGTCACTTGTGCTTTTTCTATCTATTTACAACCTCGAAATCAGCATCACTATATGATACTAGTTCGAGCGGGCATCCTCTTGATTAGAAAAGTCTATAATCTCCGGTGTTGGTTAAGTATCTTAAAATTTGTTAAACCGCACGATGATGCAATTCCTTCAGTTGTTCTTGAAATCGTGCACATAAACATACGCTCGGCATAATATCCGGTCTACTAGCCATTAAGTATAATAGAGATCCTATCATACTTTGATATAATTTTTGATAGAAATCTTTTCCATTATCTTCTTTATCTAAATTAAGCATAGTACTCATCGGAGTCGGTTTACTTGAGATATTTTCCAAACCAAAGCTTTTTAATAATTCTCGATGGTATTTTTCTTTATTATAAAAATTCCATTTTCTGGTTGTGTTATTTGAAATCCAGAAAATAATTTAATTCTCCCATATGTGACATTTCAAATTCATTTTTCATAATGTCAGAAAATTCATTGCATAATTTTTCGTTAGTTGAACTAAAAATAATGTCACTAACATATATTTGTACGACTAATATGTCATTGTTTTCTCATTTTATGAATAAAGTAGTCTATTTTACCAATTTAAAAAACGAAATTTTGTAAATGAGTTTTTAATCTTTCATACCAAGCACGGTGTGTTTGTTTCAATCCGTATAAAGCCTTTTTAAGTTTAAATACATAATCGAATATTTTTTATGAACTAATAGTGGAGGTTGTTCAACATATACCTTTTCTTTTATAAAGCCATTTAAATAAGCACTTTTTACAACAATCTGAAAAGGTTTAAAATTATGATGACATGCGAAAGCAAGTAATCTTCGTATTGCTTCGAGATGTGCTACCGAAGCAAATATCTCTTCATAATCAATTCCTTCTTCTTGATTATATCCTTGAGCTACTACTCTAGCTTTATTTCGAATAATATTTCCATTTTCATTCGCTTTATTTTTAAAAATCCATTTAGTTCCGATTACAGATTGAATGTTTGATCCTGATTCAAGTTCGCATATGTCATTTCGTTCAAATTCATTAAGTTCTTCTTGCATTACAATGTAAAAGCCATCGTTTGATGCTTCTTTATAACTTTTAGGTTCAAAATTTGATATAAAAGCTACTTGACTCGTTTGATTTAACCATTTTTGGTTGATACTTTTGCATTTAAATCACTGATTATATTATTAATTGGATGGTCCTTTGATATCCTAGCTAGTGAAGTTATTGCATTATCATTATTATTATTGATATTATTATAAATATTTTCATGTAAGGTATACTGGTTTTATTTATAATTTTTTCATCATCATCATTTTTATTTTTAAATTTTTCATCGAACGAAACATAAAGACTTTCTTCTATAATGTTTGTTTGTTTATTAAAAATTCTATATGCTTTACTTTGATCTGAATAGTCAACAAAAAATCCTTCATCAGCTTTAGAATCGAATCTTCCTAAATAGTCTTTTGTGTCTAAAATAAAACGTTTTGATCCGAACACTCGAAAATACGATACTTTAGGTTTCATTTTGAAAAATATTTCATAGCATATGTTTTTAGTCATGGGTATAAGTGTTACACGATTCAGTACATAACATGCGGTAGAAAACAGCTTCAGCCCAAAAACTATTTGGTAGGTTACTACTATTTAGTAAGGTTCATGCACATTTGTAAATTTCTATTTTTCCTTTCTACATCACCATTTTATTGTGGTGTTCGTGGAAATGAAAAATTATGATTAATTCCTTTTTTGTTGTAAAAAATTGTAAATAGTTTATTTTCAAATTCACGTTCATGATCGCTTCGTATACTTTTAATTTTTAAGTTCACTTAATTTGTAATTCGTTTAGCAAAAGTTTTGGACATTTCAAAAATGTCACTTTTATCTTTAAAAATGATGTCTAAATATATCTTGCAAAATCATCAACAATTACAAAAATATTATTTTTATGATTTATAGAGCGTACTTGAGTTGGTTCGAATAAATCTAAATGAAGTTGTTCGAGAGATTCCTTTGTGGAGATTTCCTTTTTAGAATTAAAAGAACATTTCTTTAATTTACCAAATTAATAGGTGTCACATAAGTTTTTAACTTTGTAGTTGATCTTGGTAGTCCTCTAACTAATTCATTTTTAGCAAGTTTGTTGATATTCTTGAAATTTATGTGACAAAAATGTTTATGCCATAACCACGGATCATCAGAAAAATTAGATTTTGATTTCGGTCAAAGATATTGCATTTGTCTTTCTCAAAGTAAATTTTAAATCCTTTATCACATAGTTGACTTATACTTAATAAGTTATATTTGAAATTCTCTAGCAATAAAACATTAGTAATAATAGAAGAATTAGAAATACCAATATTGATGACTTCTCCAATACCGATGACAAATCTTTTTGAATTATCTCTGAACGTCACAGAGCCACCATCGATATATGTTATATTGGATAACATATGAGCATTCCAGTCATGTCTTAGATTAACCACTATCAAGTATCCATTTCTCTTTACTTTTTATTTTAATTTTGGGTACCTGCAAAAAAAGAAAAAATTTAGTTGGTACCCACATTCTTTGTTTAGTGTCCTACGTGTTAGTGGAAGAAGGTAGCTATATCTATGAGGATTAGGTTCCTTTAGAAATGTAATTATTACTATGTACAACTTTCTTCAAATATTCATCAATATATTTTTGTCTAATTAGTTTATTATTTGTTTTAGGAATCCATATTTCGACCATACTTGTGTATGAATTTTTAATCTTAGCTTCTAACTTTGGCTTTTTGAATTTGTTGTATAATTTGCTGTATTTCTTTGACTTTTGTTTTTCTTTAAAACTCAATCCATTTCTGTTTCCTGATGGTTTATATATTTTAATCAAATTCTCTAAATTTTGTTTTCCTTTGTTGAATTTTGTCACATTATTTGTTATTCTATCTAATTTACTTTTAAGAACACAAATTTCGATATTTCTAGATACTAAACTTGCTTGTGATTCTAGCTCTTCTTTTTCAAAATTAACTTTTTCTAACTTATAATTTCCTAAATCGTTTAATAAATTTTTATTACAAGATAACAATGTTGCACAATTTTTTTGAGTAATTTCTAGTTCTTCTTCTAAGATTGTTTTTTTCATCTTTTAATAAACCAATTTCTAATTCTGCTCTAGTTAACTTTCCTATATATTCCTTTTTTATTTTTTTATTTCTATATACTTATCATCTAATTCAACGAAAATTTACATTGTTTCATCATAAGTAAGTTCAGGTCATACCTTATCACAATTCGTCATAAAACACACATTTGCTTGTTCCGAGTCGCTTTCACTATCACTATCAAATAAAGAAGATGAATTTGAATCATCCTATGTTACTTGATAAGATCTTTTCTTTTTCTTGAATTTTTCAAACTTGCTTTTCTATTTATCATTGTTGAGTTATGGACAATCCATCTTCATGTGGCCAAAATTTTCACACTCATGGCATTTAATCGATGTTTGATTGAGCAGTTTGGTTTGCCAATATTTTGAAATATGGTCATCGTTTTGAACTTCTTGAATTTGTTGTATTTTTTGGCAATAAAACAATTTCATCTTCATATAAGTGTGAATCTTTGTTGCTTGCTTGGAATGCTATGTTTTTTTTCATGATTTTGATCTTTTTTAGCCTACAAGTTAGCTTCATATGATATTAGATTTTCTATTAGCTCTTTGACTTTGAGTTGAGAAAGATCATTAGCTTCTTCGATGGATAAATTTTTTCTTTCCCATTTAATTGTCAAGGAGTTTAAAATTGTGCCTAAATTAAAATCTGTGAATTTTTCTTCAAGTGCCATGAGATCGTGTTGAATAATTTGAAATCTAGCATACATATCAATAATTTATTTATTTTCTTTCATTTTGAAAGATGAAAATTGGTTCTGTAAAATCAGAATTTTAGTTTGCTTAACTTTAGCTTTTCCTTCATGTGTGACTTATAAACTATGCTATATATCATATGAAGTGGTGCAAAGCATGACACGTAAAAACACATTTTTGTCAAGTGAGCAAAACAATATATTCACAGCTTTGGCATTGTTAGATGTCGATTCTTTTTGTGCATCAGTCCAAGTATTAATGTCGGTGTCAGGTGTTTCATACATTTTTTGAGTTACTAGCTATATTTCTATCCCATTTACTTCTATAAAAATTCTTATACGGGTTGACCGATAAGCATAGTTAGAACCAGTAAATGGTGGAGGACGAGCAGTTGATTGACCTTCTTGAAAAGTGCTTGCCATATTAATTATTTTTCAACTACGTGTTACTGTAGATTGAAATGACCGTGCTTTAATACCAAATGAAAGGGTATAGGATATTTTTATGTAATGCAACTTATATATAAGTGTGAGAGTGTATATTACTGACTATATTAAGTAGAGAATAATAATTTAAAGTGATTAAAAATGAGCACAACGAGTATTTTATACTGGTTTGGACCTCTCATCCTATGACCAGTTTCGGGGTATTTCCTTTAACCAAATAACCCTCGCTTTTCCTGGAGGAATAGGGTGATACCAAAGCTTTCCTTTGACAATCTTGTGTTCTAAATAACTGGATTTTGACTAATAGAACAAATCTTCCTATGATCTCCTTTGAATATGTGAATATGAATGCTTTGAGTTGTAGGAAGTGATTTAACCAAAATGATATTTTGGTTATGATAGATTGAGAGCATGTAAGCACTATATGCACAAATATGTAAGTAGAGAGTAACAAGAAATCAAGAGATAATAGATTTAATTTGTTCGTAAATCTCAATCATTGTAGTATTTATAGGTCTGAAGAGATGCAGATGAGGAGTTGTTTCTGTTAGCTAAGATCAATTCAATTTAATGGCTGCAATCATTTTCTATAGAGTTTATTTCTCTTAATTAAACATAAGTGTCTGTTCAAATTTTTGTTGTTGTTCAAATGACAGACGTCTGCGGTAAAACCTTAGACGTCTATGGCTTTAGAAAATAATTTTTCGAGTATTCTTATAGACGTCTAAAGCTTTTCCACGAACGTCCGTGGATGGTACTTTTAGTTTTACAGTGTATATTTAATCATGTGTGCATATATACTCAAGGAGACCTTACAATGTTATATTTAAGACCTTTAATATACAAGAATAACCTTACTCTCATAGCATGGTCCATAGGTTTTTCTTTGTCTTTGAGTCTCAATATCTCATTGAGCTGATGATCCCTTGTGGTATGTACATGTAATCTGGATGAGAAGTATAATATATATGATTGTATAGTTGTTGTCATTGAAACCAAGGAATGGAGGTTCTAACATCGATCAATTGATCGCCCTTTTATAACAGTTCGACAATGAGGTCCCATACTTAATGTAATTTATTACCGTATTTTGATTTTATTTATTTTCGCTCTTGAAACTTCAAACGCTAATAACTATTTCGTTTCAACTCCAACCATGACACTCCAAATATGAAAATTGCTTAGAAAATTATCGTGAATGCAATGGTGCAATCATCATGACTAAATTCCAATATTTGCTAAAATTCCATTTTTAGAGCGTTATTAATTATTTGTTAATTAATGTTAATTTTACGAGGTGTTACAAGTTATCCATCGTTTGTGAGGCTATGGCTTGATGAGAAAATTCAAGATTAGAATCCAAAGACAGACGAGTCCTAACTCGCATTAGTAAAGTGAAAGACTTATATGTTTTATCTTAGTGTTTAGAGAAACATAAAAGATTAGTGGAAGCTTATTAAAAAATAAAATGACATTTAATTTTTTGTAATATTGTAAGAACACATGCTATATAATGTTATAATTATCTACATTGATAAATTTGTGCATTTAATATAATTGATAAAATATTTATCGATTAAGATATACAATTGAACCGAATTGAAGATTGGCAGGTAGAAATATAACATATACTTACTAATAAATACTTATTGCATGTTAAAGTTTCAATACCCACGCAAACGCATGATTTTACAACTACTAAATACGCTCGTAATTTGGTCTCTTGCATGTTTATTTGGTCGAGACCATGTATTGCATTGTATGAGTTTCGAACTTAAAAGCAATATATGACTATGGATATTTGATCTTTATAAAATCACATATAAATGTTATATAGTTAATGGTCATAGTTTGTACTGTACAATATTTTAATGAAATCAGTTCGTCCGAAATAAGCAAATAAACCATAGTGCTAGATCGGGTATTCAGTTTGATTGATCACAATAGAGATCATATTGTGTTGAATGTAACATAAGAAGGTCAAACTATAATATAATTCGAACTCGATCGCTGAAATCTCAGTTTGATCAGTCTACGTAAGATACATCATATTTGATGTTCTTAAATGTTAAAGATGATCAAATGCATTTTTGTAAAGAGTTCGTTGTGATATTATGGAAAGGGATTTCTTCTGAATGGTTTGAACATTTTGAAAGAAAAACATATGTACAAGAGTAGTGTGATTTAAGTTACAGTTAGGACAAAGAGAGTGAATAGTCACTTCTGCTTTATAAAGAAACATCGGAAATGAGGATTGTAATAATAATAATTGATACTTAATATTGGAATAAGAAATATGATTTCTATTTCGAAATGTATTTTCAATATGAAAATTGTTTTTTATGAGATTTATTTCTTTGATTTCAAGATATTTGATTAAAGAACTCTCTACTATAAACTAGTTGCAGTATATGAAATAAATAATTTATATTAAGTGAATCATGGAACTCCAAATTCAGTGCGCTATTATAGTAATAGCGTAAATAATGGGAGGGTTCCATGCAACATTTATTGATTGCATCAAGTTACAAAAATTATTAAAATGTATATCACGTTATTTATGAATAATGACTATTTTTTCGTATCGAGTGAAAATTAGATATATTTATATTTTATTGTGAATATTATAACTATTCATTAGGAAATAAAAACTATAATGTGGTATTTTTTTTTCATAACAAAAGCAATGCATTGAAAATACTATGTAACCAAAATTATTTATAATTATTTTGGAATTATAGACTAAGTCATATTTTTTGAAAAATAACTTTTATTTTATGATTATGAATCATATGATACTGGTTAATTATATCTCAAAAAATTAAGGAAAATGCACCCATTTAATGGGAGCGTCATAGGGATTAATGAACTCTATGGATTGGTACATATAGATGTATGTAATCATAAGTCTGCTAATATCAAAATAGTTTCATATACTTTGTCATATTCACCGTTAAGTTATCACAAACATGAACATGTATATTTGATACGCATGTATAAGTCCATGATAAGCTCATAAATATAAAATGGAAGTAAATAAAATAACATGTAATAGGAATGATTCGATTTGATTGAATGTGTGAGTATATTGGGAAGAGTTCCATATGGACCTAATATGAATAATGATTCGGTCTCAAAGGGAATATCTTCATAATACATAATGATGTATTGATAAGGAGTAGTCGAACTTTGTTAGACAAAGCACGATTAATGATGAGTGAAGTTGAGTTAAATTCTTTCTATAAGGTGTGTGCTTAGGAGTAGTACATAAGACTAAAATTAACACCATCCAAAGAATATTTTACAAAACTATAAGAGAGAAGGGTTTACAAGAAGTCTACACATATATTAGGCTAAGGAGTTGGTAGGTTGTGCGAGTCGAAAGACTACATGTAATAATTATGCGTAAGGTATCTTGTATGAATCATCCTAAGAAAATTTTGGGAGTGATGGTTATTAGATGAATAATTTATGTGACGAACATAAATAAATTATAGACTAATGCAAAATCAGTTCTATATAAGACAATTCATAAAATGCATATGAATGGTCATTCCATTGCATTGTTGTTGTTTCAAGAAACACCAACTCCATAATGAAGGAATTTATTTAAAAAATTATTGGTATAAATTGAATTCAGGTGCGATGAAATGATAAAACTGATTACAAGGAATGAAATGAAATTGACCAAACCTAAATGAACATAAATACATTAGAGCGTCTAATGAGTATTCTTGTACATTAAAGCGAAACTATGTGTTTCTTATCAATGTCAAGAATAAATAATCCTCGATTGTTTAAATAGCCTATTAAGAATACTGACTCTATGATATGGTATGATGCGCTAATCCGAAATAGATTACAAGTACCTGATATGATTTTGATAGTTTTATCTAAAAGGATATGATCTGTTATCCATAAATATATCTTTATGAGAATGATAAATGCAGTTTGAATATAATGAGCCACATTGATAAGAATAAAATCCTAAATTTCAATTATTGAAATTAATATAACAGACTCACCATTCGATATGCTCAAGTTGGTTTAGATTTTACTCACAAAATTATTGCCTAGTATGATTTTATGTTTGGTATGTATGTGTTGAAATAGAAAGTTCTGATATGGATTTAGACTAGTTTGTTTGCATATAACAATCAAAGTATCTTGAATTTAGTCGGAGCGATATTGAGTTTTTTGGTTTTTGAATATGATCCGAAATAGATACGAAATTGTCATTCGACAAGCATCAAAATTAAACAAGTGTTTTAATAGAAATATCAAATAGTTTGATTGTCAATCATAATGCAGAAGAAGCATATATTTATAAGAAAGAAAGTTAAAAGGTAAATAGATATTTCTAAATCATAAGTAAACAACACATTGCTAATTATTAACGACGCACTTGTGTTAAAACCAGTTTAGTTATTTATTACTCGATGTTGGATTTGTAGTCTTTTATAGTAAGTGTAAAAGATATTGGGAATGTCCCAAATGTATGCAAGGACATCTTATTAAAATGTTTAATACAGAACATGTAAGATTGATTCTTTATGCATTGGAAATAGAAATTACCATACATGTTATGTTGTCTACCATATCATGATTTGTTTATATATTTTGACACATGAAGCGAATGTCGAATCCAAATAGATATCACCAAATTGTATGAGGTGTTCTTGATTATTTATGAAATACTAGAGAATTGTTTACAAAAACAACAAACTCCTTATGAAGGAATGCGCAGACTTAAATTTTCATAAGTGATATCAGGTATAATATGTTAATAATAAATTCAAAGTTAAGTATCTTTAAGTTATGAATGTTCCAAATGAAAAATTATGGCTGATTCATTAAAAACATACTAAGTACATCACCTTGAGTAGCTCCACAATGAAAACAATGTATATAAATATAAATACACAAATTTATATTTGATCTGATGGTGATTCCAAATATCAAGAATCTCGTAACATTGTTATATGATAACAATGTCATGATATAGTTCATAAACAAAACTTTGAGCTCAGTGGAATTCGAGAGACATACTCCAAATAGTTCCATATGATAAAGAGAGTTTATCAACTTCGAAGAAAGTTGATTAACGTAGTAGATAATTAAAATAAAATATCCTACATGTTCATCGGGGGAACCAATTAGTTTCGTGGGAACTGATTGGGGAATTTGGAATAAGATTTCATAATTGACCCCAAGTGCAAGTGGGTGATTTATAGAGTTAGGAGTATGCCTTAGGGGAAATTATGTCATTTGTTACATATATCTAACTCGATAACCAATCTTATTTGAAATAAAAGGTATTTTCTTTCTATTATATACTTGATATAATGTGTAATATTAATTAATTAATTTAATTAAAACTGTATTTGATAGAAAATTCATAAATGGAATATTTTATGATAGTACTTATAGGGTGTTGTAACCATGAGTAATTTATCACATTGAAATAAATATACCATTTTTATTATTCCTAATCAAGATGTATCGAGACTGGATATCCATATATTTGCTGAAACTTGAGTACGTAATACTCTCCAAATATTCGGTGATGTATTACTCATGGCTATTGCGAGCACCAAGGGGTTATGTACTGATAGTTATTGGATAATTATAGAATGACTCACTTGATTGTTTTCTGTTGGTTAATATAACTAAAGTCAAATAGAAAATATCAACGTGTCTAATTTACACAGTTCTCTAGACTTGAGACTTATATCAATCTTCAAAATGAAAGGTCCGATTTGATTCAAATCATGGCACAACATGTATCGAGTGAGTATAGTTTGGTCGAATGGAAGTATTGGAAGTGAAGAACTACTCAAGAGAGGATTCACCTCCTTAGTTATATTGGTTAGTATCACAGTTAACTCAAGTTCACTCAAAGTCAAAGTCTTTGGCCAGATTATTTCAGTTAATAATAATTGTTATTATTGAACCAAGGACTTTGTGTTTGAAATATAAAGTCGAATATGAACGATAATGGAATTTTGACCATAACTAAAATTCCATAAGTTCAAAGTGATATAGTTTGGACGAAGAGAATTGGTGTAAATAAAAGTTACAAATGGGCGATGCTTAATAAAGTAAAATTGGATTTTACCAATACCAAGTAAGCGATAAATTTTGTCAAAATGTCATATAACCTATTAAGTGATGTATGAACGTTAATATTTGAATAGTTTGATATTAATAGTTGACCAAATTTACACATAACGAGTCACACGACCGAAAACAATGAGTTCTCCTTTGACTGGAAGATTTAATTAATTCATCATTGTTATAATTTAATTAATAATATTTATGAAATATCATTTATAAATTTTATTTTGATTTGATAAATGAATATTAAATGTGCTTATATAAGTTATAAAAGCATTAATCTATATACGATATCGATAAGCGTTTTAAATTGCAAAATATTCAATCGAGCTCAAATGGGTTTAAGGCCCATCATGTGGACTGATAGAATCAACTACAACATGGAGTATAGCGGTGGCTAGGATATGGGTTAGAGGGCATAAAAAATGAATGGCCAAGATTAAAGGAGATGGAGTAAAAGATGAGATCCTGAATTCACTCGTTTTCATCCTCTATCTAAGCATCTCCTTCTTCATTTGATAATGATCACTTTGGAGCCTCCACCCAAAGTCTTTGCTGGTCGAAATCTCTCTCCCTTCTCCATCCATCTAGAAGTTCAAATCAAATCAAGTTAACCATTACTCGATAGTTGGCGGTCAACGGTTCAAGGACTAGCTCTCTTTTCTATCGAAAATAGTTTCAAGTGGCAAATATCATCATTTCAAGGTATACTTCAAGGCATTGCAAGTGAGGTATGTTTTTTATCATAATATAATTATTCAAGATCAATTAAAAAAAATTATTATACATGTATATTTTAAATTGTTAATTAGGTGACGATTCTGATATGTATTGTTATTGTCATAAAATTATTTAGTTATATGCATGCATAATTTTTTTATCAAATATTTATACGGTCAGTATGGCTTTGTAATTATGGAAAAAAACATTATTTTATTACATTAATATAATATATATAGTTCATACTTAATTAATACCTTATACTTTAATCAAACGTTATCATATAATTTTATATGTAAAGTATTAGGGCTGTGAAAATTTTCGACAATGATAAAATATTTTTTATATTTTACTATTATTTGAAATATTATTTAAATCAATTTATTACATAAATCAATTATGTTGATTCAAATATATTATGAAAATTGTATATTATATTTTATAAAATAATATTAGTAGTAAAGAAACTCAATAGTAAAAAATAAAAGACACAATCTACAGCCGAAAATAGAAAAAACATTTTAAAATTATTCTTAATTAAAAAATCGTGTAAAATTTTTATGATCATAAAATATCTTTTAGGATTTACTGGAATTTTAAAATTCAAAATTAATTTTAATTAATACTTTAATACATTTTCATGGATATTTAAATAATATATATTTTAAAATATAAACAATGTATGTACAGAGCCATGCATGAGGTCTAGTCTATTATGTTTATAAAAATATTGTTTGAGTATTTTATTAATAGTTATATATATATATATATAGTTTTATTATGCATGTATTATATATATAGATATATATAACTTAAAAATAAAAAAATAAAAAAATTAATATATTTCTCTGTGTGTGTATTGCTTACGGCTTAAAAAAAATTAAAAAAATTATAAACAATTTCTTTATATTTAAATAATTCTATTATATAAAATATATATACAATATTAATATTTTATTCATATGATTATATGTATATATACATACACACTTATATAAAATTATTTAAACAAAACTATAATACATATATGCATATATATATAATATTTGTATATAAATAGTAGTATGTGTGTTTATACATACATATTTTGGACAGTATATTTGCAAATTGGATGAGCTAACATGTCTGTTGTAATGTAAATCCCAACATCTATACACAGGCACGTTACACCTTGCATAGATTGATATGTTACACATGCATATATATAAATGTGTGAATGACATATACACACATATATATAACTAAATAATGTATAAATCTAAATAAAATGAAAATATTTATTTAAATAAAATTTAGAAATGTTCGAAATAAATTAGACCTCATGGATCTAATGAAGATCCAGTAGGTAAAAAAATTAAATTTCTCCCAAAACTTCCACTGTGGGATGGCCTAGTTTCAATAATTTATTACTTCAAGTTCAAGAAATTTGGTTCGAAAACTCTCAACTGTAAACTAGTCAGAATAAATGAAATAAATAGTCCATGTTAAGTGGTTGAATGGAGTTTTGTATTTCACGCCCTATTATAGTAATGGTGGAAATAGTGTGAGCATGTCATATAATGCTTATTAATCACATCAAGTTACGAAAATTATATTAGAAAAATATACCAAACATTATTTATAAAATAGTAATAATTTTTTAGTATTGATTGAAAAATAAAATATTTTTATTTTAATATGAATATTATGCATTATAAAATAAAACTATTGTACTGGTATTTTTAATGCATTGGAAAATACAGAAGTATCTAAATTTATTTGCATTATTTTAGAATTATGGACTAAGGCACGGCCTTGAGAAATAATTTTTATATATGATTATGAATCATATGGTACTAGTGAAATATATCTTAGATAATTAAGGGAAAAACAACCATTCAGTTGGAGCATCATAAGAGTTGATAAACTCTACGGATTGATACATAAAATGTATGCAATCAAAAGTTTATTAATTCCAAAATGGTTTCATGTATTTTGTTGCATTCGTTGATAAGTTAACATAAACATGAACATGTGTATTTGATACACATGTAGTATGTTTATGATAAGCTCATAAATATAAAATGGAAGTAAGTAAAATAACATGCAACAGGAAAAAAATGATTTGATTTGATTGAATGGGTGAGTATATTGGAAAAGGTTCTTAACGTACCTAAAAATGAATAAAGATTCAAACTTAAAAACACCCCCAATAATACATGATGATGTATTGATACGGAGTAATTAAACTTTGTTTAACAAAGTATGATTAATGGCGAGTGAATTAAGTTAACTTATTTCTATAAGGCTATGTGCTTAAAAGTTACAAAAGGTTAAAATAGTTTCATCTTAAGAATAGTTTGAAAAATCATACAAGATAATGGTTTCTAAGAAATGCTAACATATCCTAGGCCAAAGAGTTGGCTGGTTATGTGAGTCGAAAGAATATACGTGTTACCCGGCACCTTAGCTCGGTTACACAAAGGTGATTACAGAGACCAGACTTGACTATTGACTGGGAAGATGGCTACGAGACGATATTAATATGGCCAGAGTATGATACCCGGATAGTTGTGTCCAGCCTCGGGTAAATAAGGTCGACAAATAGATGATACACGACGTCAGAATTATGAAGGTTAGTTTGGTGGAATAAGGGTCGGCATGATGATATGGATCGGCATATTGAGTTGGGCTTAGCCTTCCCTGTGGTGGGCCTGAACGCTCAAGATGGTCTAGGTCTCGAGATGTCAGTCAGGTTGGAGGCTCCCTTCATCCATAAAAATAGGGGTGGTGGGCCATTTTGGGGACTTCTCTTTTTGTCTAACAAGCGAAACTCTACCATTTTTGTAATCAGTTTCCTTTTGTTCTAACTTGTTCTCAAGCTCTTCTTGGTTGATTGTAACTGTAATCAATTGAGTTGTGAAGCAATAAAGAAAGTATTCATAGTGGACGTAGGCAATCAGTGCTGAACCACTATAAATCTTGTTGTTTTTGCTTTCTGTTATATTTTCCTTAATATCTAGCATTATTCCTCAGTTTTCATTTAATTTATTCATTTATTTCGCTACTCAAATCTATTCTTGGGTGTTTGTGGACAATTTGGTTGCAAGGTGCTTTCATTGAGAGTCTCGATTCTCAGGCTATAGGATCACCTTTATTGCTACTGGATTGCAGAAATCCCCAAAAAGAGATCCAGGTTCACTTTTAGAAGGTTGCAGATACTATTCAGATTTAAGGTCTAAGCAAAGGAATTCGAGATGGTAAGGCGCACCGGATCTGCTTCCCACAATGTTGATGCTAATGAAACTGTCAGTGTCTAATAAGAGCCCCAAGCAACCAGCCTGCTAATGTGAATGTGGAGCCTGCTACAGTCCAGAACCCTACAGAGTCCGTTACTAGAGTAGAATTTAGTGACTTGATGAGGGAGCTGATGGAGAGCCATAGACAGCTAAATGAGCAAATCCAGGCTAATGCCAACATGATGAACCGGATTTCTCAACAACAACGCCAAAGCATCGGAGGAGGTCTCGCTTCGTACTTGGCGTTGGATAGCTCAAACTCATCGGACGAGCACCACAGGCTAAGGCACCACAGGATTGAAACAGCACGGGCTGGGGGGATGGAGGAACTTTTGGCAAACCATCGTGATCCACCAAACTGGGTCGGTACCGATCCCTCCTAAGGGATCGGTACCAATCTTTCAACCAGGGGCGGGGCTCCTCAACTACAACTGGGGGGTTGTACTCAGCTTGGAACTGGAAACTTGGACACTGGAGCATGCATGGATGTTGGTCAACAACCTCTCTAGAATGATAATGAGGCGAACCCTCAGGATATGCATCTAGAGGATAATAGGCCAAGGAGGCATGAGATGTCCTAGAGACACCGGCCGGAACATTCATATGGGATGGAGCCTAACCTAGCACCCCCTATCCAGACTTTGGACTTATCTGTGATGGTCAACCAGTTGATATGGAAGAATCTGGGATTTACAAACGATGATTAGGGAGTCTCTAGGAATCATACTCCTTTTACCGATAACATTTTACAGGCAGAGTATCTCGGGAGGTTTAACGTGCCTATGATGCATGCTTATGTAGGGAAGACTGACCCTCGACAACATGTCATGAGGTATGAATGGTTAATGGATTCGGCAAGAGCGAATGAAGCTACTAAGTTCAGATGCTTCCCTATAACTCTATCTGAGATTGCTACAATGTGTTTCACAAGGTTACCCTCACGATCAATCTCAAGATTTGGCGAGCTGGCCATATGGTTCGTAGAGACATTCTGGATTCACACTACTCGCCCCAAAGATGTGATGTCGCTAACCTGTGTAATCCAGGATCCAAGGGAATCACTGAAGGATTACTTATAGAGGTTTTATTTTGCTGCCAGTGAAGTTAGTAACCCAAACAACCATGCCATACTTGTGGCTGTAACAAGAGGGGTTAACCTAGAATCTGAGTTCGGTGATTGACTAGCTGGAAAACCGCCAGCCACGCTGGAGCATTTCTACATAAAGGCAAACCAGTTCATGAGAAAGGATGAGCCAGATTCTCTCGAAGAAGCAATGTCATAGGGCCAAGTGGAGAAGCAGTACAAAGCAACATTGCAGTGAAGCAATCTAGCGAAAGCTCTAGAAAGGTTCATGTTAATGTCCAAAACAAGCCGGATTAACAGAAAAGGAGCGTAGAATGAAATCTCGATCGGAAAAGGGATCTCGAAAAGTTGAAGTCAAGGATTCCTACGCATAATGACATCACAGATCAGGAGCACACAAGTTTTGTTACGGACATTAGGTTATACTGTTACGTAGTAATGCCGTTCGGTTTAAAGAACGCAAGAGCAACCTACCAACTTTTGGTTAACTGAATGTTTAAGGATCGGATTAGGAGGATGATGGAAGTCTATGTGGATGATATGCTCTTGAAGTCATAGTAATCTAACGACCACATTCGAGACTTAGCAGAGATGTTCAACATCCTTCGATTCTATAACATGAAGATCAACCCTTTGAAATGCTCAATCGGTGTCACGTCAGGGAAGCTCCTGGGCTTATTGTCAATGCGTGAGGAATCGAAGTGAATCCAGAAAAGATCCAAGCCATCTGAGATACAAGCACCTAGAACTATTAAGCAAGTGCCGAGCCTGAATGGGAAGGTTGCTGCCTTGAGTCGTTTCATCTCCAGGGCGATCGATAAATGCATTCCTTTCTTCGATTTGATAAGGAAGGGGAAGAGGAATTTCGAATGGATGCAAGATTATAAAGGCGCGTTCCAAGCTTTGGTGAATCATTTGGAGAGACCCCATGTTTTGTCAAAGCCGATATATCATGAGGAGTTGTATATTTACTTAGCAGTATCACCACATGACACAAGTGCCGCATTGATTCGTGAGGATAATCGAATCCAAAGACTGGTATACTATGTCAATAAACGATTAACTATGGCAGAGAGAAACTACTTGAAGA
Source organism: Allium cepa (assembly GCA_030765085.1). Lineage (NCBI taxonomy): Eukaryota > Viridiplantae > Streptophyta > Magnoliopsida > Asparagales > Amaryllidaceae > Allium > Allium cepa. The sequence goes on from CM060932.1 coordinate 401,971,031, forward strand.
TAGAGAAATAGGTGTATTGCTTGGTGATCGCGTCGCGCAAACTTCGCCCCCCCCTTCTAGGCACATCCAATCAGCATCTACATCGATCAGTTTTTACAATAGGTCCTACAACGACCTGAGAAATCCCGGAGGCTGCTTAAGTGGAACATCAGGCTCAGTCAGTTTGACATCACATATCTTCCCTAGAGAGCTGTCCAGGGACAAGCATTGGCCGATTTCATAGCGGAGTTTACCATGTAGGACGAGACCTTAGAGAGCAATATAATCTGTATTGTACGATGGAAGCTATATACCGGTAGAGCATCCAATGATCATTGCTCCGGAGCAAGCGTCGTTCTTGTAACCCCTGCAAACTGGTCAAATTTCTATGCTTTGATGCTTGATTTCCCTACTACGAACAATGAGGCCGAGTACGAGGCAATGATTGCTGGACTTAAGTTTCTAGGGAGCCGGGGTGAAATCTATCGAAATCTTTTGTGACTCCCAACTAGTAGTGTACCAAATTAAAGGGGACTACCAAGAAAAGGGACAATGACTTGCCCCAAATCTTACCCGAGTTCAGGAGTTGTTGGCGGATATCAAATACTATGACATTTCGCATATCCCGCATGAGAAAAACAAGGAAGCCGACTCGTTGGCAAAGTCACGACCACTAGTGATCCACAACAGATGGGCCTGGTTCCAGTTGAGATACTACATACCTTAAGTATAAGTGTGATGGAAGTCGATCAAGTACCAAAAATAGAAATCGAAAGGGAATCATGGATGACCCCATTTAAAGAATACCTTTTGCATGGAATCTTGCCTAAGAAGAGGAATGAAAACGACAAGTCCTTTGTAAAGCTGCAAAGTATATTATGCCATAATGAACTTTGTATAGAAGGGGGTTCTCTGTCCCCCTACTTCAATGTATCGCCCATGACGAGATAAAGTGTGTCTTGAAAGAATTCCATGGGGGGGAATGTGGCGATCACACTGGAGGGGAAATGTTTAGCTAAAAAGATACTCCATTATTGGTACTACTGGCAGACCGTGAATTGGGATGCTATAGATCATGTGACATGATATGACAAATGCCAGATATATGCAAAAGTCCCAAAAGCACCACCGATAAAGATCACACAAATGGTTAGTCCATGGCCATTTGCTATATGAGGAATCGATATTATCGGCTCTTTGCTAATTTCAAAAGGCGGTGCGAGATATGCAATTGTCGATGTTGACTACTTCACCAAATAGGCCGAAGAGGAGCCTTTAGCTACAATCACAACTAAGAAAGTCATCAACTTTGTTATCTGGAACATTATGTGTCATTTTGGTCTTTCGCGAACTATCGTGGCCGATAATGGGACTCAATTTGATAGTTCTGAGTTTAAGGAATTTTGCCAAAGGTATCACATTGAGAAAAGATTTATGACCGTCGTTCATCCTCAAGTGAATGGACAAGTTGAAGCTGTAAACAAGATTATAAAATCTATCTTGAAGAAGCATTTGGAAAAGGCCAAAGGAAAGTGGGTGGATGAACTTCCCACGGCACTCTGGGCCTACAGAACCACCCATAAGTCTACGACCGACCACACTCCACTCGATCTTGCTTGTGGAGCTGAAGCAGTCATTTATATAGAACTCAAAGTCCCTTCTCATCGGGTAACTCACTATGATCCTAGAACAAAACAAATATCTTATTGGAGTCATTGGACTTTATTGATGAGAAGCGCGAGGAGGCTGATTTGAGAGCGGCGGTACATCGACACCGAGTCGCTTGGTACTATAATTCTAAAGTCTGACCGAGAACCTTTGAAGTTGGCGGCCTCGTCCTGAAAAAAAATTTCCAGTTCCATCGTACATGAACCCGACATGTGAAGGGCCATACATTATTGAACAGAGGCTAGGAGAAGGAACTTTCAAGCTAGCGACTTCAATGGCGTAACGCTTTCAAGAACACGGAATAGCAAGCATTTACGATGCTATTTCACCTCAACTATTTCTTTAATATTTTAATAGTATTTGTTTCAATATTTTCTTTAGTATTTGACTTTTCTAGTATGTAATAAGAGTTATTCTATTGCTATTTTTGTGATGAATAAAAGCTTGAAGCTTCCTTTGCATTAATTATTGTTATTGCATGTTATGTTAAGTGTGTGTTGGAACTGATCGATATCTACATATGCGATGTATGAACAGATGCGTAAGGCTAAAAATCGACCGATTACACTGATCCTCAATAAAAATGAACAAGGGGGTGTTGTAAGTTAGCTCGGTTGGCGATTCCTGTAAATGATTCGAAAGGAAATTTTCGCAATGAGGAACAAAGATCACAGACGGTAGGAGAATGACATAAATCTCAAATTCCCCAAAGCGTGGACTAGAGTACTCTGAGTCCCTGGAGCATGGACTAGAGTATAAACGACTTAAGAAAATTCTCTAAGTCCCCGAAGCATGGACTAGAGTACTCTAAGTCCTCGTAGAACGGACTAGAGTATGAAAGACTTGAGAAAAATCTCTAAGTCTTAGGAGCGTGGACTAGAGCACTGTAAGTACCTAGAGCACGGGCTAGAGTATAAACAACTTGAGAAAATCTCTAAGTCCTCAGAGAACGGACTAGAGTACTCTGAGTCCCCGGAGCGCGGACTAGATTATAAACAACTTGAGAAAAATCTCTAAGTCTCTGGAGCGTGGACTAGAGCACTCTGAGTCCCGGGAGCGTGGACTAGAGTATAAATGACTTGAAAAAATCTATTAAGTCCCCGGATCATGGACAAGAGTATACTGAGTTCCCGGAGAGCGGACTAGAGTATAAATGACTTGAGAAAATCTTTAAGCCCTCGGAGCGCGGACTAGAGAATTCTAAGTCCCCGGAATGTGGACTAAAGTATTAATGACTTAACAAAAATATCTAAGCCCCAAAAGCGGACTAGATAGTAAATGATCTGACGGAAAGTCTCGAGTCACTGGATGTGGACTAAAAAATTCCAAGCCCCCAAACCATAGGCTAATTCAAAGACCTAGTAGATAAATAGGTGAGTCTTCATTCGTTCGATATCCCATGAGTTTCTATTTAAAATTGACAGAAGAGGCTCGAACTGTTAGCGCAAAAATACAACCGAAAGTCACGATTTCGGCTAGGCATACCTCACGACTTAAGATGGGGCTAATGGAGGGGCTTTGAGATCAATATAATGAGTTATCAATGAAACTAGTGAAAATTATAACAAGAACTTGAAATGAGAAGAAATTACTTTACTATTGGAATAATATTCACTCAACGATTAACGAAGGAACAAAAACTTTTATTTACAATCTCAGATGTTCCTTATAGATTATTCGAAAGTTCAGGATTCACACCCGTATATGTGCTACTAAAAAAGGAGAGAAGGAAAGAAAAACAACATATGTCTAACTCATTCGGACCAAATGCGATAACACAAGACGTCGACTACTTCTTCGACTTCTTCTCCTTCTTCGATTTTTCAAGAGTCGAATCAATCGAATGCCTCTTTCGAGACCCTTTGCTTCCTTGAGTGGAAGCACTTGAGGAAGGAGGAGGAACCACAATAGGAGTTGTCCCGTCGGGTGGGATGAATTGCAAAGGCCTATGAAGAGGATCTTCAACCACCCCTACATTGGGTTTACCCTTGACTTTGAGTTTTGATTTTTCCCCTTCTTCAATTTGTTCTTTCATGCTGAGTTTAGAGGTATGCACCAAAGCACCTGTGATCACAACGTCGTAAAGCTCTTCAGCAAAGGATGGATCTTCGGGATTGTCCTCGTCGTGTACCCCAATCACTTGAGCATCGGGCCCTAGAGTATTTCTAGTAGTCAGAGCCTCGGCCATTTTTCCTTCTTGCTTCGTGGCGACATCGCTCCTAAGAGTTAATTCAGGACTGGGATGACCTACAAAGTTCCATAAAAAGCAAGAATTAAACTATAGCCATTATCTATCAAGAATAGCAACCTTTTAGATTCAAAAGAGCTTAGTGTGGTATCAGCATCGGGTTGGCTCTCGGTAGTCATCAGAGTGCTCCCTTTAATGATAGGAGATAACTTGTGTGTGTCAAGTCCGGGTCTGTCCGGATCATAGCCGATATGTTGCTCGATGGGTTGAGAAGATGAAGTCTCAACCGTTGAATGGGAGGAGGACCCTGGAGCATAGTTCCAGAAAACCCTATGATATTATCCTTTTCTTTAAGCGATATAGGAGCTTTACCGAATTAAAGTTTTGCGACAGCCAAGTCAGATGGCTCATTTCCTCGAAGCACATCCTGCACAAGTGCCCCTTCATCAAGCTCTACCACCACCAACTCCTCTTTCTTGATCTTGGTGATGATATCCCAAGCCTCAGCAAGTGATTCAAGATAGTCTTCACCTAGAAAAGTTTAGTCACGGTGAAGGAGGACCTTTGCATTATACTCGGCGATGAATGGATCGAATAAGGTCTTGATTTCCTCCCTAGCGGACTCAATCGCTACCTAGATTTGGGAGTTAGCTTCTGCAAGCATCTCATTTTTCCCTTCTTTGCAAGTTGCTTCTTTCGAGGCTTCGATCTGGGAGAGTTGATCGTCATGTTTCATTTTAAAATTTCTTGTTTCAACAATCTATTCGCAATATTTTTGCGACTCTTCTTATGCCTAGACTTTCTCCTCCCTCTCTTGGAACGGTAATTTTTCTAGCTCCTTAACGTGGCGAGCTAGGACATCTTTCTCCTTCTATAAGGATTCTTTCTCTAGAGCTAGGATGCCACTATGGTGGAGTGCAGCATCCATTTCCTTCTTATGTGAAGTCTCTAATCGACTCATGGCTTCAACTTTTTCCTCCACATTTTTCTTTGCTACAGAAAGTTGAGCCAAACATCGAGTAATTCAACATCTTGATATTTGATAATATCCTTGTCATGAATGGCCTCTAGCTTAAGGCGATCAATCTTGAGCTGGCACTTTATAGAAACTTCTGAGATTTTTTGGGTTAAGCATATGAACACTTCGTGCTGAATGTACACAACATTCATACATGCCAATGAATTCTCTTGGGCAGTTCCAGGGATGATGTGTATGGACGGGAAGAATTTGAGCCCGTCGAAGTAAATTTCTGAAAGGTAGCCTTAAGTTCTGCTAGTCTTTCCGTCGTGGTCGGATAATGGGCAGGAACTGGAGGAATTTGTTCAGATGTAACTGGAAGTTGTTTACGGTGTCACGAGATTGCCTGGTACTTGATGATTCGGAGTGTTTATCACGGGGAGCGTCAGGTTGAGAACCTTGGTATGCGGACTTATCTCCGCTTTATGTAGGAGGGTTGGCTGGGTCACTTTGACACGAAGCATGTGCTTGGGACTTCTTTCTAGACGATGAAGAAGATTCTTGAGAACGATAGTCTTTTCCCCATCTTTCATCTCTATCTCGGCGTCTTCGGGATAAAGAATCCCGAATTGAGTTGTGGAAGGTGAAAGAGCCAAGGAGGCGATCGAAAGCATGTGAGTAAGACATTGCGCCTATAAAAAAGCCAAACGGGAACATATTAGAAGTTGTTGTGTGAAGAGTCAATCACAAGTGTGTGGTGAACTGCAAGTGCTTGTGTGTGTCCTAGTGATTCCCCCCGATGGACTAGTAACGTTTTCCTTACTCATCGGGGTTCTTTCCCCGTTGTTTGAGGGTTGCACGCCTTCTCCACTTCTCGCGAGCGAGTTAAGCCCTTCAACGTCGAGGTTGGTAAAGTTGTCGTTTAATAGATCATCCTGGATCGAAATATCGGAAAGTCCCTTCAACATGCCCTCCATCTGTTGAGAAGAAGATCCTTTTTTGACCGGAGTTATGACAAATTTTGGGGCAGCTCTGGTCTTCTTCTTTCGAATCTTGTATGGCAAACTTTTTCCCCTTTATGAGGGAGGTTGCGATTGGCCAGTGTGTGGCGCTTCAACTGCCGATGTTTTTCCGAGGCCTACATCTTCGTTCCTTGGCCCTACATCTTCTGTTTCCTTTATTTCTCCTGCTTTGGTGCTTTTTTGGATTCCCTCAATAGGAGGCACTACGGGATCGTTTTTTCATCTCCTCTCTGGGTGACAACCTTCGGAATCGCTCTGCTTTCGATGTGGCCAATCCTGGGGCCGTCCTTTAACAACGTAAATAAAGAAAGAAACTCATCAGCGATGAGGAGTTTAATGTCCTGGTCCTCCATCGGAGTAGCATGGATGGCCGCGACAGCCCTGGAATATATGATGCCTTCAGGACGAGGGTAAGCCCTTGGAAGAATTAAAGGAATTAGTACAGTTGAGAAAGAAACTGTAATTTAAATCTTTGGGTTAAAGGCAAAAGCCAAAGAAGAACTTACCTAGTTCTAGCCAGTTTCTTCTGAAGCCGGGAGGACACCGTACTAGAACCATTCATGTTTAAATAAGGAGAGCTTATTCCACACACCCGTTAAAACTTGGCATTTGGACATTGGTTCGAGGAAGATGTACGACGGACTATCAGCCTGTCTTTTGAAGTTGTAAATGAATCGGATGCCCTCGGGGGTTGACAGGCGAAATAGGACAAAGAAGAGAAAGGTGCAACAAACAAAGGCATAGTTGTTAGGATGTAGCTGAGTAGCAGTGACTCCATAAATCTCATAACTTCCCGAATGAAAGTGTTAAACAGTGGCACGCATCCAGCCCAGCATATGAATTTGTTACATGCAGTGTATCCGGTTGGGGGAAAGTGCGGTCTATCTTGCCTTGACGGAACGAGAACATCTTCAAAAAGAATCCCATGGATAGAATATAGTTGGCAAAGAGCGGCCTCACCGATTCTAGATGCCTACGAGTCAACTGGATTGTCTAGAAAGATGACGCTCTCCACGACATCAAGAGCTGGATCAATAGCTTCTGCAGGAAGAACTGGGTGTTAGAAAGAAGATTTGCTTATGAATCAAATGTCTCTACTTTATCTTTTCACTAAGTTGATGCAGGCTTATCAGACAAGGTAGCGGAGCTTGATTTCATAACCAATTCAGAAGACATTATGCTTGGATGCTTCGTCTAACTCAGGATTTGTGTCAGCTATACTCAGTAGACAATAAATATTAGAAATAATGACATGTCCCATTGTGATGAATATGAAGTGGTGCAGTGCAATATGAAATGAATGTGAGTAGTTTGAAATCAAAAAGACAAAAATAGAACGTTTTCATCCAGAGAGACTATCATCGCTGACCGTCTTAAGTGACGTAAAAGGTGATCGATGACGAAAGCTCAAAGATCGGATGTTGACGTTTTGGATTGTGATGTCCGTCGTTCGGGTATGTTGGGCCAATTTTGCACTTAGTTCATGTTGAGGAGGTTGGTAATTTGTTCGTTCATATTTAAGTTCATTAGTCCCTATATGTTAGTCATGCTGTTATCAGTCACTTTATGCTTGGGTGAGGCAGTGTATAGTCATATGTTCGAATAACTCGAGTTAAGATGGTTTTAACTGGTCAACACCGACCTCAGCAATATACGTCGATCCTTACATCATAATCCCATAGCCGATCTCTATACTTAGATTCGCATAGAAATACCGACCCATATCTACAGCTAATTGTCGAACCCTTCCTATTACCCTACATACCAATCCCTCCAAATATACTTACGTACACCGACCCCTATGTCTCTAACACTAAATCCATGCCTAACAACAACATACCAAACCCTCAGGATAGCGTGTTCCCTACAGATCCTTCCTATCCTTAATATAGATCCCTCCATTGACTACCTTACACTGATCCCTTACCTGCTGCCGAACCCTCCTTCTTAATCCTCATTTTCCTCTCCTTCTTCTTCTTCCTCCTTCTCCCACTTCTTCACCTTCTCCTCCTCAACAGCATGGCGTGATCGACCCTACTGAGTAATGTGTCTAACCAACACTTAAAAATGTATAAACTTGAAGGCTCACGGCCCGACCATACAAACAAGGAAAAGATATACCTATTTAATTTGGATTGCAAGGCCAAGCTTGGATTAGGAGTGAATCGATGTTAAAAAGGACGAAGATGTGATCTTGTATTCAAATTCGAATTAAGGAAGGAGGGTTTCTAGTCATGCTCTGGAGTGTTTGTTTAGGAAGAGAGAAGTGGATAAAGTTTATAAGTGTTGGGAAGTTAAAGTAAAAGAAAAGAAAGAAGGGCAGCAAGCTTTTATATATGCAACAAAGAGGGGAATACGAATCGGTCTTGACCAAGAGACCCGGTCACGATGTTAGAAGGGATCAGCCTTAAGTATGCCTATCTTTATTCATTTGGATCCACCAAGGGATCGACATACCAAATGTCGACCCCTCCTTAAAAAAAGTAAAGAATAAAGTGATAATGATAAATAATAATTAATGGAATAAGTGGAGAGATGTGCATGAGATAAAAAGAACAACAGAAGGCAATAACAGATGTTCGAAAAACCCAGATGGCGATCGATATTGTGAAGATTAAGGTACGACAGAAATATGTGTATGAACGTGCATGGAAGGAATTAGTAAATTCGACCTTTCGAAAGGTAAAATCAGGAAGAAGCTTGGAAACTCCATATGACCAGATTTATGTATTTGAATGGAATGGGACGTCGGACTTATTTCATCGGAGAATAATAAAGAACAAGGATCAACCAACGACTTAGGTAGGACTGCCCTTGGGAACCTGGATTTTTCTCCAATTCAAAGCATGTCATGTTATTCACAAGATGTACTTTAGGGGGCAAGTGTTACCGGGTACCTTGGTCCAGCTATAGAAAGGTGATGACAAAGACTAGATTTGACTATTGACGGGGAAGATGGCTGTAAGACGATATTAATATGGCCAAAGTATGATACCCAGTCAGTTGTGTCCAACCCCAAGGTAAATAAGATCGACAAATAGATGATATAGAACGTTAGAATTATGAAGGTTAGTTTGGTGGAATAAGGGTCCGCATAGACATTTCGCAATTTGAAGGGTGTATGAATGGATCGGCATATTAGTAGCATATACGAGAACGGGTCAGCATATGGATCTGGTCGACATGATATATTCATGGTTATGGGGTTGACATGGTATGGTTCGAGTCGGCATGATGTGTTCCCAAATATCGGATTCGGATAGAATACAGAAATGGAAAGGTCGGCATGGTATGGACCAGGTCGGCATGGTGTGTTAACGAGTATACAATCGGCATAGCACATGGAAGAGGGTCCAGGTCTCGAGATGCCAGTCAGGTTGGAGGCTCCCTTCATGTATAAATATAGGGGCATGGGGCCGTTTTGGGGACTTCTCTTTTTGGCTAGCAAGCAAAACTCTGCTATTTTTGTTATCAGTTTGCTTTAGTTCTAACTTGTTCTCAAACTATTCCTGGTTGATTGTAAGTGTAATCAGTTAAGTTGTGAAGCAATAAAGAAAGAATTCATAGTGGACGTAGGCAATCAGCTCTGAAACACTTTAAATCTTAACTTTTTTCGTTCTATAATATTTTCCTTAATATCTAGCTTTGTTCCTCGGTTTTTATTTAATTTCTTCATTTATTTCACTACTTAAATCTATTTTCGAGTGTTTGAGGCCAATTTGGTTGGAAACAATACGTAATAATTTTACATGAGGGATCTTATATGAATCTCACCAAAAGAATTCAAGGAGCGAATATCATTGGACGACTAACTTATGTTTTGAATATTAGTACCTAAACTAGAACAAAATTGATTTATATATAAGGCAGTTCAAAAAGTGTTAATGAATACATATTCTGTTGTACTAAGAAACAACTGTTGTTTCAATAAGTAACAACTTTGTAGCAAAGGAATTTCTTTGAGAAATTATTGATAATAAAATGGATTTGGATACGATCCAAAGATAACACTGACTACATGGCATGAAATGAAATTAACAAACCTAAACAAACACATCACTTTAGATTGTCTAATAAGCATTCTCACATATTGAAGAGAAACTATGAGTTGCTTATCAATGTCGAGAATAGATAATCCTCAGTTTTCAATTAAGCCATTAAGAATATTAACTCTATGATATGGTATGATGCACAAATTCAAAAAGGATTCCAAGTAAATTATCAAAATATGATTTTGGTAGTTGTACCGGAAGGGATATGATCCATCGACCGTGAATGAGCTTTGAAGAGCAAGACAAATGCAGTTGGAATAAAATGAGCAATGTTAATAAGAATAATATCTTAAATTTCAATTGTTGAAATTGGCATAATGGATTCAATATTCAACGAGCTCAAGTTAATTCGGATTTACTCATAAAATTATTGCTTAGTATTACTTTGTGTTTGATGTGTATGTGGTGAAATGGAAAGTACTAAATAACGAGTTAGAATGGACTATTTTCACATAAATACCAAGGTGCTTCAAAGTTAGTGGGAGCGATATTGAGTATGTGGGTTTTCGGATATGATCCTAGAATGAATATGAAGTTATCATTCCACAAGCATCACATTAGAACAGGTGTTTTGATAATAATATTAAATATTTTGATTTGAATGAAAATGCAAAGGAAGCGCACGTCCATATGAAAGAACGTTAAAAGATACATAAATTTTTTTAAGAATATAATTAAACAGCATACTGCAGATTGTTAACGATGTACTTCTGTTAAAATAAATAATAATTTTGTTGTTTAATACTCGATATTAGATTTGAAAATTATATCTTTTATATTCAGTATAAAAGATGTTGGGAATATCCCAAATGATATGCGAAGATGCCTTATTAAAATGTTTAATATGGAAAATTTAAGATAGAACCCTTATGCATTAATAGTGAGACTATCATACATGTTGTATTGTTTATAATATCGTGATTTTCTTACCTATTTGATACATGAAGCAAATATCAAATCCAAATTAAGATTACTAAACGGTAGTTTAGAATACTTAGAGTATTCTAAAGTATTTACGAAATACTAGAGAATTGTTTACAGAAACAACGAAGTTCTTATGAAGAGGTGCACGAACTCAAACTTTATGAGTGATTGAGTATAATATCTAAATATTAATTTCATATACAAGTTTAATAAAGGAGTATTAATTTAGAAATTACATGTAACACCCCACCTCTATACCCGTACAACCAAAGAGTTTCACTAAGTAATAATGTCTGGCAATGGAGAATGAGGCGATAGTGGGCTTATACACATGAATATTCTCTTGGGCTAACACTGTTATGTATTTCAAATCAAATAGTACTCACCAGTTCGTGCTCAATATCAGCACAAAATAATAAATAGGTGCATCTCCAGGATAGAACAATACACAATATATAGTGAATATCAATGCGCACAGAGTCAATATCACAACAATATAAAAGATATAACATAAAATATACAATGTATGATGTACATCACTATGTCATATACATATACGGGTACATACAATACAAATAATATACTACAACACCAAATAACTAGCCTCATCTATACCAAAAAACACAAGTTGGTCATAACGTCCCTGAACCTTAAAAAATTCGGATTAACCCGAATATTACGTAAATGACACGCGGGTCGGATTATTTCTAATTGCAAATATCAATATATAAAATAATGTATGCAGTATATAATATAGTATCGTAAACTATTCCCAAAGTACCACGAAATGTGGAGCATCACAGAACCATGCATAAAAATGTCATTACCAATATAAAACCATATCAAATAAGGAATCATAAAATCAATGTCAAATGGGTGAATCATCCGTATCTATAATCATTGTAAAAAAGACAAAAACCATCAATACTTGAGAAATTAAGTATAGTTAGGCTAACACATAGTATATCCCAAGTATATCACTCAATCGCATATAAATAAATATAATATCAAATCATAGAAATCAACAAGAAAGATTGGGCTAGCACAGGGCATTACCCTAAATAAATTTATAGTAAATAATTATGGGTTTGACAAACTCATAAGAATATAATAAGAATAATCAATATATCCAAACATATAAATGATGGCACGCGCCTATGAAAATATGTAATCGGCGGCATATGCCAAAGAAAGGACAGAGATTAACCATACACTGAACACAACCTCAGGTATAATTATAGCTCATCATCTAAAGAAGGAATGTAAATAATCCATATCTACCTTACACACTAGAACCAGACAGGAGATTGACAATGCGCGCTTGCTCCAGGAGATTGCACACATGCCTGTCTAACAAAACTCCTATAGTCTTTAGTTACCTCCATCGGAATCTTGACAACATCCAACTAATCAAATCAGTATCTAATGATGAATCATTCATATCATTAAAATCAATATAGAAAAAATGAGAAATAAAAAAGTGGCATAAAATATTCTAATAACAATAATATATATTAAATAATCCTATTTACTTTGTGCAATTATTTCTAAAATACTGATTCAAACTTTCTTGATATATGCATATATATCATTTTTTTTCTTATTTAAAACCTTTAAATTCACTTTCCCAATTAAATATTATTTCTAAAATCAATTTCTATAATTCCTATAATTAGATATAGATTTAGAAATAAATCTATTAACTTCAAAATACATTTCATTCCTTTTCTATACATACATATATATAATCTCCTGATGATATTAAAATCCTTTTAAACTTCTGTTTATTTATATTACTCTATTTTTGATTTCTGATATTTTAAATACAGAAACTGGTTTGTACCACTAGGGCACCACTAGTTGACGGCTAGTGGTCGACCAGTAATCCTATCGGTGTTAAAGACCCAAAGTACATTTTCATTCATTTCAACCCAAATTCAATCCAAATTACTGGTATACTAAAGATTCAAGGAGCATGCACACCAAAGCAATTCATACATATCCAAGTTGATTTATTTATGCATAGATTCATGAGTTAGATAATTCGGCTGAAGCTTTCCCTTTTCCTCTCTATTTGCCCATTCCAGAACTTCAGAAGATGATAAAACCACCAATTTCTTTATAACCAAAAAAGCGTAAATAGGAATATAGGATTTCATAAGATTTTTTTGATTTTTTTTTCTTAGAGTGAAGGAAGTAAGGTGGTTAATTATTTGGTTTATTGAAGAGGACAGTTGAAGAATTGTTTTTAAGAAAAGTATACATGAATATTAGTTGAACGAGAAGAAACATTTAGAATTCAAAAAATCGATATATGAAGATGGTAAAGTTTGGGCTTTGATTATGCGGGTTTTGATCCTATGTTGACAATTTTCCATTATTTCTTTTTATTTATTTATTTTCCATTTCCACTAATTTCACTTAATACAAATCAATATAAAATTCCAAAATAAATCATATTTTCACCACTTACGTGTTTGCTGAACATTTATAGAATTTTACGTAATTTATCTTTCATATATGCTTTTTAATTTAAATCATTATGTCAAAATGGTAAATTTAGCCCATTTAAACAATAATTAAATACTAACCCCAAACCTAAATCAAGTTTCCACCTTAGAATTATTTCTTAACTAAATCAATATTAATTATTCCATATAGAATTTTACAAAAGTATTATCTCCATGTTTTAACTTGTTTTGATTTAATTTCTATATATTTATATTTAAAACCTTATTTATTAAATCAATTGCAAAATTATTCTCATGTAATCTTTAAAATATATTTTGTTCAATTAAATTAGATTAATAACTTTTAATTATTTGCCCCTCGGCGTTGGGTAGTTACAGACTTCACTCTTTAAGAAAATTGTGTCATTGCAATTTTCCCTTTGGGAAAATCTGTATCCAAGCTATTAATTACTAGCTTGATTACACTATTCATAATTATATTAAAATACAAAAAATCAACGAACAATACAAATTTCACAATACTTCGTCCTTAATATCTCGAGTCTGCACGAATAATGAACAGCATCGATCCGTTAGGTAATAAATAGAGCTTTACAAAATAATTATTATGAATTTAATTTAACTAGAAAAATTCCTTTCATCAAACTAGCTTCACATCAAATTAAATCTTAAAGTACTTCTTTGGATTTTATAGAAATTTATTTTAAACGACATTCTTTTCCAAATAGTTTTCTCCAAGATTTTCAATTCACTAATATAAATACCATCATTCATCATATACTAAGTAAACCTAAACACATCAATATTTTTAAAACATTCTTCGAATTTTCATAATTTATTATATAAAAAATATTATCATTTTTCGCAAACCTACAAATATTATAAAAGATAACTACATTGCCTCGCCATGTATATCTAGTAACAGCAATCATCGTTTGGCAACATTGTTGACCATATAATCAACACTGCCTCGCCAACAACCACACTGTTAACTAAAATGTACTGGTTGTTATCATAGATTAAAATATGTACATTATAAGGTTTCTTTATCATTTTAAACAACTCGTTACATAATTCCTTATCTCAACATGTTTACAAAACAATAGTTTTAATTTTCCATATAACAAACACTTTTATATCCAAATATCGCTTAAGGTATTTATCAAAACACTAAATAATTTATAATTCATATCACTTCTTTAAAAATGATCTCATTTTCAAACTATATTTAACTTTTCATTATATTATACTATTTACAAAATGTTATGTCCATACGTCTCATTATAGGGTTTAGAAATCCTTATCGATCATATTGCCAGAAGCATCGACCAAAATTCTTAAACTACTCAACGGACAAATCAACACAAACTTACTTCAAATTTTATTTTATTTTATAAATATATACTTTTTAACTATTTAACTTCTACATAATATTTATTTACTTTTAACTCAAAAAATAATCATATGTCACATCCACGAACTCATTTTATATTATATATATGACTTTTTTCTAATTTAAAACTCATTTTATAAAAACGGTTTCTAATAAGATATGTGTGTGTGTGTGTAAGACAAAATATTTTTTTGTAACATATGCTTACCAACATCAAAACATTTTTATGCACTCCCTAATTATACATTAAAACTATAAACCACTTTAATAAACGTTATATAACATCAAACAACCCATTTGTTCATAAAAAATAGAGAAAACAAAGATCAAAAATTGAATTTATTCCACAACTACTATAATTACATACAAATAATCATCTACCAAACTAGTGTACATAAGAAATAATAATCAATGCACTCAGAGGTAAACTCATCATCGATTTTTGCTACACATATCGATCAATATCAAATCAGAATATAAGTAATGAATCATAAGCCATTAGAGGTTCAATATTCAATAACAGTACCGACACTACTGGTCAAACCACATATTTTCTATACTCAAAAAAACTAGAAGAGAAAATATTAATTATATGTACAAACAATAAGTACTTCCCTTAATGATTACCCCAATAATGATCATATACACCTATTATCCCTTATTATAGGGTAACTACCCAACATACCCAAGAGGACATGGACTCTAAGTCTCATCTAAAGTCATGACTCATGTCCCAAATATACAATGTACTGTTCTAACCCTACTAAGATACCATATTGTGATTCCCTACCCCTATAACCTTAAAACCAAAGAGTATCATTGAGTAATATTGTCTGGTGATATAGAAAATGAGGTGATATTGGGCTTACACATATGAATATTCACTTGGGCTAACACCGGCATGTATTTTAAAATCAAATAGTACTCACTAGTACATACTCAGTATCGGCAGAAAGCAATAAAGACGTGTGTCTCTATAATAGAATAATACACAATATTCAGTAAATATCATAGCACACAAAGTCAATATCACAGTGATAAGATATAATACAACACATATAAGGTATGATATACATCACAATGTCATATACATATATGGGAATGTACAATAAAAAAATATACTACAACGCTGAATAACCAACATCCTTTATGCTTAGAAAACACAAGCTGGTCACGGTGTTCCTGAACCTGAAATATCTAGGACATATCCAAGTATTAGGTTTATAACACATGGGTCATGCCATGTCTAAATGTAAATGTCAATATATATATATATAATGCATGTAGGGCATATGATATAATATTATAAACAATTACCAAAGTATCAAGAAATATAGAGTATCAAAGAACCATGCATAAAGATGTCATCACCCACATAAAACGATATCAAATAAGGAATCAAGTATTAATGTCAAATGGGTGAATCATCCATATCTATAGTCATCGTAAAAAAATCCAGAAATCATCAATACTTGAGATATCATCAGGCATAGTTCAGCTAGCACATAATATAGCCCAAGTATATCCCTTGGTCTCTTGTAAATAAATATCATTATCAAATCATAGAACCACAAGAAAGATTGGGCTAGCACACAACTGTAATAGTCCTCTTTTCCGTACCCCTTGAGTTGACACTAATCTTCATCGATTAACTCAAGATGAACGGAAATACGAACCATTAGGGTTTTAAAAAAAGATAGAAGAAGAGAGAAAAGATAGAACAGAAACAAAACAACAGAACAATATCAGAATCTCACAATCGCAGCGGAACAACATATAATAGATAAATGAATAATCTTTAAACAAAGAACTATATCAGTTATTGCATTACAACACATTACATTACATTATCATCAGAGTGTACAACAACAAACAACAACAAACAGCGGAAAATAAATACTATATACTAGTAATACGCCATGCCATCCAACTTGCCTCCAGCAACTCCTGAATTCCAGAATATCCTGATAAACCTAACTCTTGACTGCCCGTGTGGAAATTGGTGGGCACCCAGAGTTTAGGAAGGAAAACAATAAACTCCGAGTCAGTCATGTGACTGGTGTGCGAACTCAAAACAGTTTATCTTTAAAATAAAGAATAGGATAATTTTAAAAATAGATTCGCAATGTTTTTAAAAATGAGACTACCATAAGGCCTCCCGCACACACACACACATGCAAAGGCAGAATCGGAGGAGATTTCTCCTTATGATAGTCAAATATGCTTGATACGTATTAAAAAGAACATTTGATATTATTACTAGTGCATAGTGTAGGGAAAATCATTTCGAAAATAAAGATATAAATCTTAGCCAGCATAGGCATTCCGCACTTATGCCTACTATAGCTACCATCCAAACAGTGGGGCGCCACCATAAGTGAATGATAGGTTCTACAACTAAAACCGTACAAGATCGTATTGTTTCTTTGGATTTCCAACAAATAGTAAGGCCAAGGAACTTCCCATCGCCACATGGAAACGCCTCTGGAATGACGTCTCGAGAACCAAACCGGATCTCTGCCAACACAATGCCGGGTTACCCCTAACTGGGTAACTACTGACACGAATATGCCATCCCCCGATCGTCGATCTACATCCAAGGATCCTCGATTTCCAACAACCACAAAATTTGCAGCAACAACATAGGTTAAATATCTGGGCTCCATACCATGATACCACCTCTATCCAGAAGGAATGACATACACTAAAGGGGCGCTACCCCTCAATAACCTTGCTGCATCCTTCCTGTTTTGACCATTTCCGGGGTGTGAGGTCCGACGAAGTCTCGTCCACAAAGTCATGCTTTGGTACAAAGCCATTCTTTGGGTCAACAAACGGTCAAAGTAGTGATCACAAAGATAAATGATCAAACAAATGATCCTATCACAAATGATCAAACAATGATCATTTCACAGCAACACTCAGCATGTCACATTACCAAATTCGGAATATATCGCTGATAACCATCAACTACATAACCTCTGAGCTCGTACGTCTTAGAGAAGGGTGTTAAGCTAAGAGAATAAATTCTCCGCCACCACAGAAATATATTTGAAAGAAATTTGCTTTATATCTCAATTTGTAACCTCAGATATACTATCCATACAAGTCTGTTCCGGGATCGAACATAACCGAAGGCACTTACAAAGAAGTCCTTGTAATCCGGATATTCACTAATCACGACCGGACTTCCCGTCACATATGGAGTCTCTATACCGGGGACCAGTCGATGCAAAGACATTCGACGAGTTATCCTTCGCTTTTGAAAATATCCGATCTTCAACACCGGTCTTCAAATGTAATTCATAACGACGTATCACATATTCGGAATGGGTTATACGACCCCAATGTCCTTTCCCGGCTAACCCGAATAGTGAGCGCTTATTTAAAAATAAGTGTGGCATTCAAATTCAAGCAAATCACAACAAATACCTATTCAAAGGTAAATATTGATAGTCGGTTATTGAACTATCAATGGATATGCACAACATCACCAGATTCCAAATAATTTTCCAAATTATTCATTTTCCAAAAATATCTTTACAACATATATAATTTCAATACTTCAAAAATAAATCAATGTTTATTTTTAAACAAATTCCCCTTTTCATTTATAAATTCCATGATGAATTTACATTCCAAAATATCTATGAATATACGATTTCAATTATTCATTTTCAATTTATTTTCAAAAAGATAAATTCTCAAAACGTTTCATTTCACATTGGAAAAACATTTCCATACTTATTTATTAATAAGTAATCCACAAATTCATTTATTTTCAACACTTGGAAAATATTCTATATACTTAAATCGAAACTAAGTATATATTTCATTCTTTAAGGAAATCATTCTCTTAAACATATTTATTTGGGCCAAAATGAATGTTGCATAAAACATCGTTACGACAACCCAAAATCACTAGTATAGGGATTCGAAATTAAAATAGATATATAAATCCCAATACTATACAAAACATTTCCTTTCGAAAATCATTTACTATAACAACAGTGTTATAGTCCATTATTTCCTTCTATTTCTCGAAAACGTCTATTTCAACAATGAATGTTAAAATCTATGGTTTCGAATCTTAACACATTTTAAAATCATCGTTAGATCATTTAATTCTATTTAAAACATCACATCCAAAACATTTCTTTAACATATTATTCACTATTCAAAAACGTGAATATACTTCGTTAAGCAATTTCATCATTTCCCTACATTTTATTTTAAAAGATTATTCACTGTCTAAAACGTGAATATAACTCAATTAATAAGTTATAACAATTTACTTATCAAAATAAGCCGTTTGCGAATTTATAAAACAACGTTTATAAATTCCAATTCTATTTATTTTATAACAACTTCCTTTTATAAATCTCCTTTATTAAGCTATTTTAATTTATAACTCAATTATATGCCAAAAGTCCATATTATAAGTTAAATACTTACAATTTATTTGTTTACAAAAATCATTCTTTTAAACTTCCCAATTTATAAATCTTATGACTTATAAGATTCATTTATTTACCCAAATCTAGTCATTTAATAACTTTACAAATTTTATAAACCTACCGCTTATAAAATTCCATTTATAACTTCACCGTTTATAATTCTATGAATTTCATTCATTTATGAAATTCATTTACAATTCATTCTAACACTTATAAAAACTCGTTTTATAATATAAATATTTCAATTTATAAATATCAATTTTATAAACCTTAATATAAATCAATTCATATTATTATTTTAAAAACGTCTTTAAACTCCTTTATAATTTCACCATTTTGATTTATAAAATAATCAAATTTCATAAATCCTATATTTAAACTTTTTATAATAATTCAAAAATCCCCATTTAAACTATTTTATAAAATTATTAACCCCGTATTTTCAAAAATCAACTTTTAATTATATTTCTCAAAAATCATAATTTTTATAACTTTAAAATTATAACGTTTATTTATTTTAAAATGAATCAATTCCAAAAATATTTTATAACGTATACTTTCAAAAATCATTTTAAAATCCTTTTAAAATTCCAAAATTGGCCCAATGATGCTACACACCAAATAGTCAATCACGACAGCAACGACATCATATATCGATATGATAATCAATCAAATATCAAAATATCTGAAATCAAATAAATACTGTTAAGGAATCCAGTTGGATCCCTCCAACCTATTTCCCTGCATCCACAGACATTAGCACAATACCAATTCCGTTCCAGTACGAAATTATCGCGGTATATGGGATTTAAAATATTATCCGCTTAATAGACAGCGCAATAGGGTCTCATCCGCTATATACTGCGGGAAATCACTTCAAGTACATAAATAATACCAATTTCACTGTTTATGAAATATTCGCGGTATATGTTTTTAATAAATAACATCCGCTTACTAACGGCGCATAATGTCTATTTTAACAATCAATAGATAACAATCATCATTCAAACATACATTGAAGAATTTTAAATCTAACTATTTAAAATTAAAATCGAAACCGATTCGATTGAGTGAGAATTTCTCACCTTGATTTCAATTTCGTTTCAGCTTTTATTTCGAATAAAACTAAACGTGCGTTTAATTTTACTCGAAATTTTCGCTAACTTCAAACAACTCCAATCCAATTCCATAGCGTAGTGCTCGTCCATACGAACCTAACGCAACTTGTTTCGCGCGTTTTCGACCTTGTATGAAAAGGATATACATTTTTAAAGTTTACACGAATTTATAATCATAAATTTACAATTTATTTTATAATTTCAACCTAACTAAATCCTGGCCGTGCATTCTCCCCCTGATTCATCCAGGACGTCCCCTGCATCTTCCTTCTCTTCCTCAATAGGAAACAAACGCACGCTCAAACCCATCGGCCGCCCCCCAGCCCTAATTCACGCGACCACCACGTCAACTTTCAAGTCGATCAGGTTGCTCCATTAGAAAGCTCGCGACAAGAGCTTCCTTCGGCCACAATATTGATGAACTCGGCCCCCCTCCTCTGCATGAAAATACATGTGCAACCGAACACCTTTCGGCCATGATTTCTCCCTCCACGTCGCGCCGTTTTCGATCAACTCCGTATAGATTCGAAGCTCTCAAGATGCTCTTCAAGTCTCTAGTTGAGAGTTTCTGCAAATTCTTCACGGATCAACAGATTTTGAGGGAAGAAGGTGAGTGTGTTTCGGCCATTGATGTTATTGGAGGCGGCCGGCTCCTGAAACCCTAAGGGTTGTTATATTTTGCAAAAATGAATTAGTTAGGGGCTTATATAGAAAAATTCTCAAACACTATTCATCCCGGATTTTTCAAACTCCAAACGAAGCGTGTCGGTTGGCGTTTCTAAGGTTTACCCGCGTTCCGAACACAATGGAACGTGTTTCGGGAGCTAATTCGATCATCTGTGCGAGTTATGGCAATAAACGTTCGATTTAAAATTAAACCGGTAAATCAAATTTCTAGGCGTTTTAGCTTGCACCGGACAAACGGTAAATCCGATTGACACAAAATTTGAAACCATACAAGAATATAACATTACGGATCCGATGAAACTGGTTTCGTCGAAATCCGAGACTTTTTGAAAAATGGCTATTTTAACTCGCCAAATAAATATTAAAACAATTTCGATGCGTTTCGGGCTGGCACGATCAAACCAAAACTCCAATTGCTACGAAAATTGAAATCCGATAATAACAAACTATTACGGATCCAATGGAACTAGTTTCGTCCAATTCTGAGACTGTCCGAAAAACGGCTAATTTCACTAGTCGATTTAATATTAAAATATTCAATTTTCACAAATAAACTCTTAATTCGATTTTAAAAGTTCTGTAACATCATTCTAACTTCAATATGATAAAATAAAATTTTATAAATCATTTTTAATCATATTTAACCCAAATTTCAATTATTTCTGTAATTTAACATATTAAATTATCGATTTAATTATTCAATTAAATCCAATTATTCGAAATAAAATTTATTCGACCTATAAATTTCACTTATTAATATTTAAAATCAATTAAATATACGAATTTTAATTAATAGAAATTCTGGGTCGTTACAGACTTCCCCCCTTAAAAGAATTTCGTTCTCGAAATTACCAAGTAAGAAAAATTACAGAATCTATTAACTTTCCCAAAATCCATAGTTAAACTTCTTACAATACTTTACTAAGTTTTCAAATCATACTTAGTTATCTTTTCAAAAAAAACTACTATTGTTTAACTTTCAACTTCAAATCAAAGTTATAGTTTCACAAAAAATTTCAATTTCCCAAAAATATTCCAACGCCTCAAATTTTCGCAAAAAATCGCCATAGTCTCCTTTGCGCGGCTCGATCCGGAAAAAAAATGACAATATATATATATATATATATATATATATATATATATATATATATCTCAAATATACATCTCATCAAGTGATGAGGCATCCTGCATAGAAAAAAGTGTAAAAGTACGATATTTAATCCGAGATATGTACCTTATATTTTATTAGCGAGCATATACGGCTAATATAGCGCGAAAGCGAGCTCCAAATGCGAAGCAAACGCGATCCGCACCTACTAAACACTCAACAAATAGATGAGAATCATGCATATATGAAAATAGTATCGATATACAACATATAGCAACATACAACTACATATGCCAACTTAGCAAATGCAACAAAAGCAATATATTCAACTATCAACCAACTAGCATTCAACTAATGTCCATAACCAATAAATATTCATTGATATTCTCATTAATATTCAATGAATTGGGTTTTCAATTTAATCACATTTGATTCATTTACAGTGGATGTTTTTACTAACATTCATTTTTAATTAGTTTATATTCACTAATTTATATTCAAGTTGGTTCACTTCCAAATCAAATTCAATTCTATTTAAGATTCACTTAAGTTCCAATTGGATTTCAATTACTTTAGCTTCCAATTTCATTAACACTTAATGAATTATATACAATCAACTAACAATCATATAACAACCAATGTATATTAATTACAACCAAATTCCTTTACTTATATTCATTCAATTTGGTTCAACACCATCACTTTCAATTGGTTTAATTAAATTGATTTTCATTCAATTATTCAACTTCCAATAACATAAGATTTTAATGAATTAACACCACATTCATTATTTCATATCAACTTAATTCAACATCAATTGATTAACATTTAATCCATTCATTCAATTCAATTTCCAATTCATTTATATAACTCAAGTTCACATTTATCACTTAACTTTATTAATTTACTTTGATACCAAAATCAACTTCATTCAACATCTCTTAAGTTATATTCCATTTAAACATTATTTGGTTTTACTTAACTTAAATTCCCACTTATAAATCAATTTCAGATTCCAATTCTGAAGTAAATTTCCATTTAACTTTAAATTCATTTTTATTTACAACTCATATTCATAAATATATTCATATAGTTTCACTTCTTATATATATAAGTTTATTTCACAATTGTAAATCACTTTAATTATAATTCAATTCTTATAATTCTTTTTACTTATACAATAATTCTTTTATTTAGGTTATTCAACCATCTTTTAATTTACTTATATATATTCTTACATTTTCAACAACCAAACAATCAACTTATATACACTTTAATAATTCTGAAAAATTATTCCTTTATATATAAAAAATAATCAAGGTAAAATTATTTCATTTACCCAATTTAAAACAATATCGTGTCGAATTGTTCTGTACAAGTGTTTAGAGATCCCTATAACAACGCTGATCACACGTATTAACCAGAATCCATATACCACTCAATAAAGCAATCATCACAATATAAAACAATTTTATATTCACTAACAAATACGCTCTCATGGCTATTATTACACTCAAACTCATTCTAGAGTACTACTGACTCTATCTCTAATGAGTAATACCCAACAGAGCCATGGTTGTCGCTTAACCATATGCTCTGATACCAAATGTAATGGCCCGATTCTTCGACTTTCGAAAACTGACATCAATACGTTCACTGTATCAACTACCGAGTAACCGAATGCCGGAAAATCGAACACTTAGGGTTTTAAGAAAAAGAAAAAGGTAGAAAAAGGTAGAAGAAGAGAGAAAAGATAGAATAGAAACAAAACAACAGAACGATATCAGAATCTCACAATCGCAGCGGAACAACATATAATAGATAAATGAATAATCTTTAAACAAAGAACTATATCAGTTATTGCATTACAACACATTATATTACATTATCATCAGAGTGTACAACAACAAAAAACAACAAACAGCGGAAAAGAAATACTATATACTAGTAATACGCCATGCCATCCAGCTTGCCTCCAGCAACTCCTGAATTCCAGAATATCCTGATAAACCTAACTCTTGACTGCCCGTGTGGAAATTGGTGGGCACCCAGAGTTTAGGAAGGAAAACAATAAACTCCGAGTCAGTCATGTGACTGGTGTGCGAATTCAAAACAGTTTATCTTTAAAACAAAGAATAGGATAATTTTAAAAATAGATTCGCAATGCTTTTAAAAATGAGACTACCATAAGGCCTCCCGCGCACACACACATGCAAAGGCAGAATCGAAGGAGATTTCTAATTATGATAGTCAAATATGCTTGATACGTATTATAAAGACATTTGATATTATTACTAGTGCATGGTGTAGGGAAAATCATTTCGAAAATAAAGATATAAATCTTAGCCAGCATAGGCATTCCGCACTTATGCCTACTATAGCTACCATCCAAACAGTGGGGCGCCACCATAAGTGAATGATAGGTTCTACAACTAAAACCGTACAAGATCGTATTGTTTCTTTGGATTTCCAACAAATGGTAAGGCCAAGGAACTTCCCATCGCCACATGGAAACGCCTCTGGAATGACGTCCCGAGAACCAAACCGGATCTCTGCCAACACAAGGCCGGGTTACCCCTAACTGGGTAACTACTGACACGAATATGCCATCCCCCGATCGTCGATCTACATCCGAGGATCCTCGATTTCCAACAACCACAAAATTTGCAGCAACAACATAGGTTAAATATCTTGTCTCCATACCATGATACTACCTCTATCCAGAAGGAATGACATACACTAAAGGGGCGCTACCCCCTAATAACCTTGTTGCATCCTTCCTGTTTTGACCATTTCCGAGGTGTGAGGTCCGACGAAGTCTCGTCCACAAAACCATGCTTTGGTACAAAGCCATTCTTTGGGTCAACAAATAATCAAAGTAGTGATCACAAAGCTAAATGATCAAACAAATGATCCTATCAAAAATGATCAAACAATGATCATTTCACAGCAACACTCGGTAGTCACATTACCAAATTGAGAATATATCGCTGATAACCATCAACTATATAACCTCTGAGCTCGTACGTCTCAGAGAAGGGTGTTAAGCTAAGAGAATAAATTCTCCACCACCACAGAAATATATTTGAAAGAAATCTGCTTTATATATCAATTTGTAACGTCAGACATACTATCTATACAAGTCTGTTCCGGGATCGAACAGAACCGAAGGCACTTACAAAGAAGTCCTTGTAATCCGGATATTCACTAATCACGACCGGACTTCCCATCACATATGGAGTCTCCAAACCGGGGACCAGTCAATGCAAAGACATTCGACGAGTTATCCTTTCGCTTTTGAAAATATCCGGTCTTCAACACCGGTTTTCAAATGCAATTCATAACGACGTATCACATATTCGGAATGGGTTATACGACCCCAATGTCCTTTCCCGGCTAACCCGAATAGTGAGCGCTTATTTAAAAATAAGTGTGGCATTCAAATTCAAGCAAATCACAACAAATACCTATTCAAAGGAAAATATTGATAGTCGGTTATTGAACTATCAATGGATATGCACAACATCACCAGATTCCAAATAATTTTCCAAATTATTCATTTTCCAAAAATATCTTTACAAGATATATAATTTCAATACTTCAAAAATAAATCAACGTTTATTTTTAAACAAATTCCCCTTTCCATTTATAAATTCCATGATGAATTTACATTCCAAAATATCTATGAATATACGATTTCAATTATTCATTTTCAATTTATCTTCAAAAAGATAAATTCTCAAAACGTTTCATTTCACATTGGAAAAACATTTCCATACTTATTTATTAATAAGTAATTCACAAATTCATTTATTTTCAACACTTGGAAAATATTCTATATACTTAAATCGAAACTAAGTATATATTTCATTCTTTAAGGAAATCATTCTCTTAAACATATTTATTTGGGCCAAAACGAATGTTGCGTAAAACATCGTTACGACAACCCAAGATCACTAGTATAGGGATTCGAAATTAAAATAGATATATAAATCCCAATACTATACAAAACATTTCCTTCTATTTCTCGAAAACGTCTATTTCAACAATGAATGTTGAAATCTATGGTTTCGAATCTTAACACTTTTTAAAATCATTGTTAGATCGTTTTAATTCTATTTAAAACATCACATCCAAAACATTTCTTTAACATATTATTCACTATTCAAAAACGTGAATATACTTCGTTAAGCAATTTCATCATTTCCCTACATTTTATTTTAAAAGATTATTCACTGTCTAAAACGTGAATATAACTCCATTAATAAGTTATAACAATTTACTTATCAAAATAAGCCGTTTGCGGATTTATAAAACAATGTTTATAAGTTCCATTTCTATTTATTTTATAACAACTTCCTTTTATAAATCTCCTTTATTAGGCTATTTCAATTTATAACTCAATTATATGCCAAAAGTCCATATTGTAAGTTAAATACTTACAATTTATTTGTTTACAAAAATCATTCTTTTAAACTTCCCAATTTATAAATCTTATAACTTATAAGATTCATTTATTTACCCAAATCTACTCTTTTAATAACTTTACAAATTTTATAAACCTACTGCTTATAAAATTCCATCTATAACTTCACCGTTTATAATTCTATGAATTTCATTCATTTATGAAATTCATTTACAATTCATTCTAACACTTATAAAAACTCGTTTTATAATTCAAATATTTCAATTTATAAATATCAATTTTATAAACCTTAATATAAATCAATTCATATTATTATTTTAACAACGTCTTTAAATTCCTTTATAATTTCACCATTTTGATTTATAAAATCATCAAATTTCATAAATCCTATATTTAAACTTTTTATAATAATTCAAAAATCCCCATTTAAACTATTTTATAAAATCATTAACCCCATATTTTCAAAAATCAACTTTTAATTATATTTCTCAAAAATCATAATTTTTATAACTTTAAAATTATAACGTTTATTTATTTTAAAATGAATCAATTCCAAAAATATTTTATAACGTATACTGTCAAAAATCATTTTAAAATCCTTATAAAATTCCAAAATTGGCCCAATGATGCTACACACCAAATAGTCAATCACGACAACAACGACATCATATATCGATATGATAATCAATCAAATATCAAAATATCTAAAATCAAATAAATACTGTTGAGGAATCCAGTTGGATCCCTCCAACCTGTTTCCCTGCATCCACAAACATTAGCACAATACCAATTCCGTTCCAGTACGAAATTATCGCGGTATATGGGATTTAAAATATTATCCGCTTAATAGACGGCGAAATAGGGTCTCATCCGCTATATACTGCGGGAAATCAACTCCAAGTACATAAATAATACCAATTTCACTGTTTATGAAATATTCGCAGTATATGTTTTTAATAAATAACATCCGCTTACTAATGGCGCATAATGTCTATTTTAACAATCAATAGATAACAATCATCATTCAAACATACATTCAAGAATTTAAAATCTAACTATTTAAAATTAAAATTGAAACCGATTCGATTGAGTGAAAAGTTCTCACTTTGATTTCAATTTCGTTTCAGCTTTTATTTCGAATAAAATTAAACGTGCGTTTAATTTTACCTGAAATTTTCGCTAACTCCAAACGACTCCAATCCAATTCCATAGCGTAGTGCTCGTCCATACGAACCCAACGCAACTTGTTTCGTGCGTTTTCGACCTCGTATGAAAAGGATATACATTTTTAAAGTTTACACGAATTTATAATCATAAATTTACAATTTATTTTATAATTTTCAACCTAACTAAATCCTGGCCGTGCATTCTCCCCCTGATTCATCTAGGCCGTCCCCTGCATCTTCCTTCTCTTCCTCAACAGGAAACGAATGCACGCTCAAACCCATCGGCCGCCCCCTAGCCCTAATTCACGCGACCACCACGTCAACTTCCAAGTCGATCAGGCTACTCCATTAGAAAGCTCGCGACAAGAGCTTCCTTCGGCCACAATATTGATGAACTCGCCCCCCCCCCCCCCCCTTTGCACGAAAAGATGTGCGCAACTGCACACCTTTCGGCCATGATTTCTCCCTCCACGTCGCGCCGTTTTCGATCAACTCCGTATAGATTCGAAGCTCTCAGGATGCTCTTCAAGTCTCTAGTTGAGAGTTTCTGCAAATTCTTCACGGATCAAGAGATTTTGAGGGAAGAAGGTGAGTGTGTTTCAGCCATTGATGTTATTGGAGGCGGCCGGCTCCTGAAACCCTAGGGGTTGTTATATTTTGCAAAAATGAATTAGTTAGGGGCTTATATAGAAAAATTCTCAAACACTATTCATCCCGGATTTTCCGAACTCCAAACGAAGTGTGACGGTTGGCGTTTCTAAGGTTTACCCCACGTTCCGAACACAATGGAACGTGTTTCGGGAGCTAATTCGATCATCTGTGCGAGTTATGGCAATAAACGTTCGATTTAAAATTAAATCGGTAAATCAAATTTCTAGGCGTTTTAGCTTGCACCGGACAAACGGTAAATCCGATTGACACGAAATTTGAAACCATACAAGAATATAACATTACGGATCCGATGAAACTGGTTTCGTCAAAATCCGAGACTGTTTGAAAAATGGCTATTTTAACTCGCCAAATAAATATTAAAACAATTTCGATGCGTTTCGGGCTGCCACGATCAAACGAAAACTCCAATTGCTACGAAAATTGAAATCCGATAATAACAAACTATTACGGATCCAATGAACCTAGTTTCGTCCATTTCTGAGACTGTCCGAAAAACGGCTAATTTCACTAGTCGATTTAATATTAAAATATTCAATTTTCACAAATAAACTCTTAATTCGATTTTAAAAGTTCTATAACATCATTCTAACTTCAATATGATAAAATAAAATTTTACAAATCATTTTCAATCATATTTAACTCAAATTTCAATTATTTCTTTAATTTAACATATTAAATTATCGATTTAATTATTCAATTAAATCCAATTATTCGAAATAAAATTTATTCGACTTATAATTTCACTTATTAATATTTAAAATCAATTAAATATACGAATTTTAATTAATAGAAATTCTGGGTCGTTACACAACAATGACCTAGATAAATATATAGTAGATAATTCCTGGGTTTGTCAAACTCATAAAAATATAATGGCAATATCAATTTATCCAAACATATAAATGGTGACAAATGCCTAATAAAATATGTAGTTAGCGACACAGACCAAAGAAGGATACAGTGATTAACCATACACTTGACACCGTCTTAGGTATTCGCAGCTCATCATCTAAAGTAGGAATAAAAATTAACAATGTCTATCTATCACACACACCAGAACCAGACAGGAAACTGACAACGTACACTTGCTCCGAAAGACTACACACATGTCCATGTGACATGGCTTTTATAATCTTTAGTCACCTCCCCTCAGAACCATGGAAAGATCCTACTATGTGCTCATCTATGTGAGGACTCAAAGCGGTCATGACCCGCCACATGCCCTTATGCTAATAGAGTGTTGGCTTATGTGACACAAGGGCGAGCGAACACAATGATAGTGCATACTGCATAACTACATAAATATAATGGTGCCATGGATTCGAGGCGCTACCCTACAATTAGTACCTAGGGTGGATATTGGCCTAATTTGGTTCCCCTCAAATCATAAAGTAAATTGGACAGTGATAAACAAATAGGTATTATCTATCGATATATTGGCCGACACAGCCATCTAAATATGCTGACACACAGAAATAGGCACACAGCCATATAAATATGCCAACACACAACAATAAGCAAAAAGCCTAGCTCACCCCATCGAACCCTCCATCACGCTTATCCTCGTTAAAGTGCCATCCATGAGCAAAGACTAACCGAATAAATATCACAAAAACATCTTATACCACTACATGTTGCTAGTCTGTTTATTCAGTGTTCATAAACTACAATCAATTCTCTATATTATTATATATATCGAGTCTAAAGAATAACTGGAGAAATATCACTAAAAGTCTCATATCAGATGGAATTATAACTCTGTTTATTCATATTCCTTGTCACAAAGAAGTATACTATCACAAAACCATACAAGAGGATGCCATCACCATATGAAAAAACATCAAAAGCAACTAATCAAATCATATCTAACTGTGAATCGTTCATAACATCAAAATCAGTATGGGAAAGATGAGAAATCATGAAAGAAGCATAAAATCTTCTAATAACAAAAAATATATTAAATAATCCTTTTTTACCTTTTTTAATTAATTTAAAAAAACAAATTCAAATAATCTTGATATATATACACACTACAAGTTCCTTTTTCATATTTAAAACATTTAAATCCACTTTCCCAATCAAATATTATTTCTAAAATCAATTTTTATAATTTCAATGACTGGACATAGATTTACAAATAAATCCATTAACTTCAAAATACATTTCATTCCTTTTCAACATACAAAATCATGACTTTATATTAAAATCATTAACAATATATATACATACATACATATATATATATATAATCTCTTGATGATATTAAAAAACCCTTTTTAATTTTTTTATTTATGTTTGCTTTATTTTAAAAAAATTAATACACACACTCACTGTTTTGTGCAACCAAGGGCACCACCCGTCGACCGCTAGCGGTCGATCAGTAGGTGGTCTACCTGTGACCCTACCAGTGCTGCAAACCCTGAAGCACTTATTAGACCATTTCAACTCAAATTCAATCCAAATTCATCCAAATCACAGGTATACTAAAGATTCAAGGAGCATACTTATAGAATTAGGAGTATATCGTAGGGGCAATTATTTGTTACATGAATCTAACTCGATAATCAATCTTGTCCGAAATAAAAGGTGTTTTCTTTCTATTATATACTTGATATGTAACGGCCCATAAAATTTTAATTGTTTTAATAATATATTTAATTGGAATTTTGTGAAATTTTAAGTAATAAAATTTTGAAATATAAATTTTATATTTGAAATACGTCTATTCAAACATAGCAACTGGTAAATTTTCATCAGATAATATGGAAGTTTATCTTATTATATAATTTTATTTAAATTTATATCAGTTAATATTTGAGAATAATAAAATGCTTTTCAAACCTGAATATTTTTCTATAGAAAAATTGTAAATCATCTTTTGAGCAAAACGTCATATTTCGTTTCTCTAATTTTTGACTGTTATTGCTCCGTCGATCTTATTTTCGGCGAAATAGCAGCATTTTCGTACCGATATCGATTTTTGATCGGATGATCGTACCATTGATATCTTTATACCGTTTTGATCGTCTCATTGTGCTGATCTCTGTGGTATATTCAATCTTGTGTTTTGGAGTCCGGTACATCGCGGAATCCACGAAACAATTTATAGTATCGGTTTGGTATTTGGGTTTTTGGCTTGAATTTGTTTTGATTTTTCTTGTTTATTTTAGTGGGCTTAAGATAATGGGCTTAGTAATTCAAACAGTCATGAATAGTCGGTCACATGAAGAGTGGTTGAGAATTGCCTTCGATATTTTGCACGTCCATATTCTAATCTACTGATTTACCGTCTCTTCCTTACTCCTCTTCTCATTTCATTTTTTTCTTCTGTTCTACAAAATATAACACAGTAAGTTTTTCTTCCTTCCCCTTTTGCATTTTCCTCCTTCTTCCTTATGTGTGTCGGCATCATCACCAAGGTCATCATAGCCGAGCTTCGCCTAACCACATTATCAACCATGCATCCAATGACCTAACCCCGCCTATGCCAACCATCCTGGAAACCTTGCTCGCCTCCTTCTGCTCCCTCTTCCTCCTCTTCTCGGGCAGTTATCTCACACGAGCCACAGTAGTCGTCTTGCTTTCCCAACCCTGGACGCTTGCAATTCCGCTCCTCTATGCTCTCTCGTGCCTCAAACGAGCACTTCACTCCAAGCAGTCACCAAGCTGCTCGCAAAATAGCCGTACGTCTCCTCTTACCAAATATATGGTACGTGCAAATTCCTGTAGCTTGTTTTCTTTCATAAAATCTATTTGTTTTCATATCCTACTCATTCAGTTACCTCCTCATTCGAGTACTGCAAGTGATGGAACTAACAGACATGTATTATTTTTGTTATGATGGGAATGTATATTAGATATGGATTTTTAAATTAATAGTTATATAGTGGTATTATATTGGTTTTATAAAGTGATATGTATATATAACAGTGTGTTTATTTGTGTGGTTTACATATTTTTATTGAATGTGTGTATATATATATATATATATATATATGTATGTATGTATGCAAATGGATATAATATATATATATATATATTGTTTTATTAGTTTTATGTATAATATGTTAATGATAGTATGTTTGGTTCATTGGGTTCTATCTATCATTTATAAATCTGGGTTTTGATTTTTGTGTAATAGCGTGTTACGTAATTTAAATATCTGGGGTTTTAAGCTCAGCATATTATTTTTGGTTTATATTATATAGTTAATATACATATATCTTAGTTTATATCTATATTCCACTGACTTTTATAGAAGTTTATATAAGTTATATATGTTGACCGTACATTTACGTATACCTCTATGCGTGCTTTGGCATCAATATGTATATATATTATATGTTCTACATATATATACTGGAAGCTTTATCTTGTAATCTATGCTAAAAATAATAATTTAGTAAGTACAGTATGATAGATATAGTACTTACATGATGTAGCCTAGAGTCGGTTATCTTACTTTTGTACTTTGTTTAGCCTGTTTTACTATTTCATATTTTATATTATAAAATTACTTCTCTTATTCAGTTTATTTATATATTATTTGTATGGGATTTTAAATATATATATATATATAATGTATTTTACATGTGTTTAAAATATATGTAAGTCGTGTTATATATATGATATGTTATGTCGATATTTTAGGGAATAATATATGTTATATATAAGTATTTCGCAAAATAATATATATAAGTATTGTTTTAAATATGTATGTTGTTCCATCAATCGCTAGCTATTAATTGTTCGTTTCATCGCTGTTCAGATTTACAACAGCAATTCCAACCTTGACACTGTCCTACTCGTTCGATCCGTGTACTTGTTCGTGTCCATTCATTTCCATTCTCGTTCATCTCTAACCTCGAAAGGTGAGCAATCACTCAGATTATTTTCTTATATTTATTAAATTTGATTTTAATTGAAACGACAATTGAAATATGTTGCTGTTAGTTATTTACATTGCTATATATGTGCTATTATCTGTATTTGTTCACCTATGACATCTGACACTATTATTTGTTATATTTTTTTACGACATATACCTGTTATATTATTATCATATCTGTTATCACTCTGCAAGTTCCCAGTTAGTATAGAATTTCACTATGGGTTGATATGATACATACTCGAATGGACTTTAGAATAGGAGAAAATTGTTATGGGTTGAAATGATAGACCCAAGCAATTTTCATTGAATTGAATTTGGGATTGCGTGTTGAATTGATGTATACCCGTTTATATTTAAATTGCAGATTGAAATGATAAATATACGTATCACTTGACCATAGGATAAAAAAATTTTATACAAACACCGTGGTCTATATATATAAAAATATTTTGAAATGATTTCTATGGTTTTGTAAAGAAATATATGGTTTTATAGAAATACTGATTTCAGATACTATATAAATGTTACTTTATATATATAGTTAAATTCTTGATTTTTTTTGCTATGTATAAATTTGTTTGGTATAAAACAAGTTAAAAAAATATAAAGATTGATTTTATTAAAAATGTAAATGGTTAAGTATTTATATAAATTACATTTTATATAGAGTTTGTAACGATTTTAATAAAATTAAGGCTGAGAAGATAGATTTGAAATTGATTTGAGATTGTATTTAATGTAGAAATTTATAAAATGAAACCGATTTGGAACTTATGGAAGTTTCGATTTGTAAAGGATATGATTTATTACTTAATCTTGTTTAAGGTTAATTAAATAAATATTTAAAGTATAAATAAATTGAAGGAAACCTTTTGTTATTTGTAGTTTGGGTTTCATTTAAATGATAATGGATTTATAAAGTAAAGATTTTGAAACTAAATTATAGAAATTTGAATTTGGTATATATATGAAATTATCAAACTTAGTTTTGAAATTGTTGAATGCTTAAAGTTTGAATTATATGGAATTTGGAATGGTTTATCCTGTGGATCAAATCTGTTTTGAAATCGATATAAATTGCAATGGTCTATTTGAAAACTGAATCGAATTGAAATTTATGATTTGGGATTTGGTTAAAATCTAAAATTTAGAAATTCAAGTTGTTTTCGAATTGATTTGTGAAATTGAAGAAGTTATTTTATTATATAAAGTATTTTAATATACAAACCATTTATGTGGTGGAAGTTCTGTTTCAAAGTTTTGAGTTTCAAAGTATTATAATTTGGAAGTGTTATATTTCAAGTGTTTTGATTTCGATTGTTATAACGTTGAAAATGCTATGATTTTGGAAAGGACATGTTTTTAATAAAAAGATATCATATTGATTTGGTTTTGAAGTGGAAATGATATCATATTGATTTGGTTTTTGAAATGGAAATGATATCATATTTATATGGTTTTGAAATGGATATATTTTGGTTTTGAAATATAAATTATTTTGAAATGACCGAGGTGTTATAATAACGTTTGGTTGTTAAAGAGACCGGGATCGGCAGTTGTCATACTCTCTGCCAACTCTGAAATCCACTTTAACAACCGTGTATGCGGTGGAGATTCCAGAACGAAGTAGGATGGCGGCGGCGTTTCCTTTGAGGTAAATACGTGGATCCGACTCCTGTGAGTTGGCATAAGGTGGCTAAAACAGGAGCGATTGATGGGTTAAGAAGGTAACATCTTTTATCGGACACACTCCTTCGATACCATTCTATTATCTTGTGATTGATTTGGGCCCTTTTGATTCTGGGGGTGTGGCTCGAGGTGGGCGGTAGTAGCTGCTACGCGCTACCATCTGCCCAGAAGCGTAATTGGTATAACTACCCTGGCATTGCCTAGTTATGCCGTGTCACCTACCATAGCGCGCCTTGTACGAGTTTGGATTTCTCCCATAGCCCGTGGAGTATTTAGGGTAGTCTCCCGATCTGAAGATGCGCTGATACTGGATGGACTACTAGGACTATTACGTGTTAAGGTGGAAAATATAAAGCCTTAACGCTATTTAAAAGAAATTTTATTTTACTATAAACATTATTATAATAGTGAAATATTACTACATAGTAAATAGTTTAACGGATCCTTAGAGGATAGTTATCCCAAATCCTTTGAGTTACTCGTATTCTGTTGTTATTTCACTTGAGTTGGATTTATTGATATAAGAATGTTAATCTTGACTCGAGTGTTTTGTGTTTTTCTTTACGCTCGGGTCAAACTGAGTGGTTCAGTGTTCGAGACTCACCTTTGGAGTTGGAGATTCGCTTGGAGGTACATCTATTGATTCTACTTTCAATCATTCGGTTGATTCCAATGATGTATTCAGATCTTGTATTTGACAAATGTATTGAGACATTTATGTATTCGTGATCTCCGTTTTATCTTTTTTAACTATGTTATATATATAATAGCTTCATAAACTACTACTGCCTTGTTTCCGCTGCATTATTGTTATATTACTCTGTATCTGTGATTCTGTGATTATTTTATTTACCGTATATGCTGACTTTTGCCAATTTAAAATTAACAATATGATATTTTGAGCAATTCAATTCCGACATGTTTGGATGCGAATGGTTGAAAATATCCGGATGTTACATGATATAATGTGTTATATTAATTTATTAATTCAATTAAAAGTATATTTAAATGAAAATTCATAAATGGTATGTTTTGTGATAGTAGTAAGAAAGTGTTGTAACCATAAGTAATTTATCAAAGTAAAACTAAATATACCATTTTATTACTCATGGTTGCTGGGGCACCAAGGAGTTACGTACTGATAGTTATTGGATAATTATGAAATGACTCACTTGATAGTTTTATAATGGTTAATATAACTAAGGTCAAACAGAAAATATCGATGTGACTGATTTACATAGTTTTCTCAATTTGGGAATATTGTCGATCTTTAATATGAAAGCTCAACTTTGATTATAGTCAAATCATGGCACAACATCCATTGAGTGACTGTAGTTGGATTGATTGGAAGTATTGGAAGTGAAGCACAATTCAAGTGAGAATTCATCTCCTTAGTTATACGATGGTAGTATCACAATCAACCAAAATCAACTTAAAGTCAGAGTCCTTTGCTAGAGCATTTCAGTTAATAATAATCGATTATTGAACCAAGAAATTTATGTTTGGACGATAGAGTTAAATATGGACAATACTGGAATTTTAACCATTACTAAATTCCATAAGTTCAAAGTGATGTAGTTTTACAAAGAGAATTGGTGTAAATAAAAGTCACAGCTGGCTAATGCTTAACAAAATAAAATTGGATTTTATTGAAACTAAATAAGTAATGAATTTGACCAAAATGTCACACCTCCTACTAAGTGACATGTGAAGGTTAATATTCAAATAGTTCAATATTTATCGCTGACCAAATTTACATCTGACGAGTCACACAACCAAAATGTTGAATTCTCCTTTGACCAAATGATTTAATTAATTTATAATTATTACAAACTAAATATTATTTATGAAATATTATTTTGATTTGATAAAGGAGTGTTAATTGTATTTATAAAAGTTATAAACACATTAATCGATATATGATATCGATAAGCATTTTAAATTAGATTTAAAATGAAAAATATTCATTCGGGATCGAATGGGCTTAAGGCCCATCGAATGGGCTGATAGGATCAGCAATAACGTGGGGTATAAGCAGCTCAAAATATGAGTTAGAGGGCTTGAAAATGGATGACCTAGATTAAAGGAAGTAGAATAAAAGATGAAATCCTAAATTCTCTCATTTCCATCCCCCATTTAAGCATCTCCTTCTTTATTTGACTAAGGACTTTTAGAGCCTCCACTTCTAGTCATTGCTGGCTGAAAATTCCCTCTGGTCACTCCTTTTCATCAAGCCCAAATAAAGTCAATTCAATTGTTGTTCGATAGCCGGTGGTCAACGATTCAAGGACTAGCACTTTGTTGGATCGAGAATAGTTTCTAGAAGCTTACATCTTCGTTTCAAGGTGTGCTTAAGGGCTTTGGCTGTAAGGTATGTTTTCAATTAACTCAAAATATTAATTTATATTTATAATGCTTATTATATGTGTGTGTGTGTGTGTGTGTGTGTGCGTGTGTGTGTGTGTGTGTGTGTATATATATTATTGTTAGTTGCGTGAGGATTCCACTATTATCATAATATAAATTGGTTATATGTATATATGTTTATAAAATGATTTTTATGATAATTCATCCTTATACATTATGGCTCAAAAGTAAAAAAAACTTTTTTGGATTATTTAAATGATTTAATATATAATTATATAGTTTATAATTTCGATACTATACTATGAATATGTAAATATGAAAACAAAATTTTATATGTGTTGTTTAATAAGTATATTAATTTCGGTAAAATAAAATTATTTTTATTTTATACGTGTTATTTTCAATAATATTTAAACCAATTTACCATATGAATAATTATATCAATTCATACATATATTATAAATATATGTTAAATTTTATAAAATATATTAATACATATTGAACTTATGATAAAAATAAAAAAATCATTTTATAATTTTTAAATTTTCAAACTAAAATTTAAAATTTAAAAATTGGATTTTGACTAGTTTTAAATTATAAAAATTATATACTTAATTTTAAAATTTTAAAATTTCATCCAATATTGGTTGGAAGTTTAAATTTTAAATTCAAATAGAATATTTTTCCTAATTTTTATATAATTATTTTTGGTTATATATATATTCAAATTTTAAAAGTAAAAATAATATCGATTTGTGCATTAGACCAGATCAATAAATACAATTAAATAAAAACTGGTTATAGTTATATATATATATATACATATACATATATATAAGCATTTAATATATTCATTTATATATATAGGTTTTTTGTATAAATATCATTTTTGACTTACAGCAAAAAAAAACATTCATTTATTATATTTTAAATGATATAAACATGTTTGTATAGTCATTAATATATATACATTTTGTTAATATAATACACACACACACACACACACTAATATTTATGAGCATTTATCAAATTAGATACTTATCTAGAGGATACTTTATAATATAACAAAAATCTTGCAGATTCATTTACAATTAAAGGAGAAATTGACGACTGAACATGCTTTAATAAATAGCAAAGAAATCTAATGGCTACAAAGTGGAGATACCAATTCAAAGTTCTTTTACGCTAAAATGTCCATGAGAAAGCATAAAAACAGATTGCATGCATTATTACAACAACACTCTGGCATATGGCTGTTAATAAAAATTATTCTTGCAAAATGAAAAACATACTTCGTGCTAGAGATACTGCTGTTCAGTTGATGCATAGAATAATTATTGGTGACAACTCTACTTGTCTATGGTACGATCTATGGATTAATCATAAATCTATGGTTGACTTATTGGGTTGTAACATAGTTAGTTTATCTTCTCAGGCTAATCTAATTATTAACAGGATTGTTGAGCAAGGTGTTTACATCCAGAATCTTTGACATCCAGATGGGAACTTGTAAATGGAATTAATCAAACTGTAGTGGCTACTAATTGCAACTCAAACTATTGGAAGATTATAGGCTCAAAGATTTTTAATTTTAGAGCAGTGTGGAATAGAGTTAGATATGCTTATCCTACTCAAACTTAGAGCACGGTTATTTGGCATCATATTACATCTAAGAAAATTAGCCTAACAACTTACAAATCATGCATGGGACGATTATCGACCAAGGACAGATTACATGCATGGGGACTTTTGGATGACACTGCTGTGTATTGTGTGATCAAGAACATGAAAGTTGTGAACATTTATTCTTTGAATATAAGGTTAACACTTATACGTGGAATCAATTCAAGCTTCCATCTATCTCGGATCCCATTTTTGCACATGAAATCCACGATTCTATGACTTTGTTCGAACGCCATGAGATCGGATAGAGTGTCGCTTTCACTGGGTTTTTCACTGTCATTCGCCAGATTTGGAAAGAGATAAATTGATGAATTTCCCAATAGAAGCAACTTTCAATAAAGCGGAGAGCGAAGGTGATTAACTTGGAAAATTCAGTTCAATATTACAAACATAGGGGTGATGTTGATATGGAGGACATTGAAGTTATTCAGAGCTGGAACATCATCTTAGATCCAGGATAAGGGGTTGCTATGTTCTTATAATATTTGTTTTGTTGTATTCAGGTTGTAAAGGTTGGGCTGGTCTATATGTTACATAGAAGGCTGGATTGTGTTCTTATGTTGTATTCTTTATGTTTTGATTAGATTGTTGTACTGAGAATGTTTAAGATTCGCCGTTCTTTTTTTCCTTGCTACCCTGGCAAGGTTTTTTAAGGAGGTGGGTTTCTTAATGTTTTTTTCACTATTAATAAAGAACCTATTCTCAAAAAAACAAAATTACATATATATATTGAAATATTTTATTATATAAGAAAAAGCATATATACATATACATACGTTTTGAACATACATTTATATATTGGATGAGGTATGTATCTGTTGCGATGTAAATCTCAACATCTATATACATGCATGTTATACCTTGCACGGACTAATATGTTATACATGCACACACTTATATTTGTGTATGTGATACACATATATATTTAACATAACATAAATTAAATGACAAAATATCATTTTATAAATTTAAATAAAATAAAAGATTTTAGTTAAATAAAATTAAGAAACGTTCTAAATAAATTAGACTTCATAGGTCCAATAAAGATCCAATAAGGGAATATTTTTTGAAATTCACCCATAATTCCACTGTGGGTTGGCCCAATTCCAACACCTGCACACAAAAGCAATTGGTACATATCTGGATTGAAGTATTTAAACATAGGTTCGAGATTTAGATAACTCACCTGAAGCTTTCCTAGTTTATCTTTCCTCTTTATTTGCCCATCTCAGAACTTCAAAAGGTGATCAAAACACGAACTTCTATATAACCATATGTTTAGAATGATATTGAAAAGCATATATATGAATATAGAAATTCATAATATTTTATTTAAATTTATTTTGATTTTAGAGTGGCGAAGATAAAGTGTTTGTAACGACCCAATATTTAATCACTTTAAATTTGGATATTTTAATATATTTTTAATAATTAATTAGTGGATTTTATAACCCAAATGAATTTCTTTTAAATAATAACTAATCGTGGTAAAATAGTTTTAAAATTTGTTTATGAAAATAATTAGTTCAAAACAAAATAGAACCATAATTCCACTGTGGGTTGGCCCAATTCCAAAATCCTGCACACAAAAGCAATTGGTACATATCTGGATTGAAGTATTTAAACATAGGTTCGAGATTTAGATAACTCACCTGAAGCTTTCCTAGTTTATCTT
Source organism: Allium cepa (assembly GCA_030765085.1). Taxonomy (NCBI): domain Eukaryota; kingdom Viridiplantae; phylum Streptophyta; class Magnoliopsida; order Asparagales; family Amaryllidaceae; genus Allium; species Allium cepa. Next base: position 402,011,625 of record CM060932.1, read on the forward strand.
TCCTCTTTATTTGCCCATCTCAGAACTTCAAAAGGTGATCAAAACACGAACTTCTATATAACCATATGTTTAGAATGATATTGAAAAGCATATATATGAATATAGAAATTCATAATATTTTATTTAAATTTATTTTGATTTTAGAGTGGCGAAGATAAAGTGTTTGTAACGACCCAATATTTAATCACTTTAAATTTGGATATTTTAATATATTTTTAATAATTAATTAGTGGATTTTATAACCCAAATGAATTTCTTTTAAATAATAACTAATCGTGGTAAAATAGTTTTAAAATTTGTTTATGAAAATAATTAGTTCAAAACAAAATAGAAAATGTGACCAAAAATCATTTTTCGAATTTTCGACTTTCCGATGTCTAAAAGTTATCAGAAAATGTTATGCACATTTGAATTGACATATTCATACATTCAAAATAAGTTAGAAAACATATCAAATTATATATAAGTATTTACTTAAGAAATATAATAAAATATGATGTGATATATTATGTAAATTTAAAAACAATGTGGAAAAGAAGGCATAAAAGGTCATTTCTCTCAAAAAAAATTAGTGCTAAGGTGTTAAATCATGTTGGCTCAAACAAGTGAGAAGGGGGACAAGGAAAAATGTGAGGAAGAGGGAAGGAGACAAGGGTGGTGAGGTAGCAAAGTTTTATGCACTTGTGTATATATACACATTTCTTTATTTTTTATCTCATTTTCTTGTTTCATCTAAGTTCTCATGTTCATTTCCATGTCTTCCTAAAGTTCTTAAGTAAAGAAAACCTTAGTTCTTTTCACTTTAAATTTCTAAAGCCTCTCTTCTTTTCTATAACTCCACCTTCCACAACAAGCCCATACACACCCATACCTCCTCTTGACCAAGCACTTCCACCCCTAGATCGAACCATCTTTCCACCCTTAGCCCATAGGACTTCATTTTTTCAAACTAAACCAAAGATCTAAGTCGTTTGCAAATTCTAGGGGAAGTTGCTTTAGTTTAGTCCACTTTCGATAAATAAAGCTTTCTCCTTTATTCAAAGTTGTTAAAATTATAAATGATGTATATTTTTTAGTTAAATATGATGCTTGTTTGAGTAGTTATAGTGGCATTCTCTTCCTCGTTCCAAAGTAGAGAGAGGAAATGTTGAATTGGTCATGCATAAGTATAATTGGAAATGATGTTGATTTGGTTGTATATAAGTATGCTTGTGTGTGGTGTTGTATAAACTTGAAATCGAAAGTTAAGTGAAGTAAATTAGTAAGACATGATCTTGCTTATGTATGTGATTAGGGTTGTATATGTGTTGGTGTTGTTATTTATGACGTATTAAGTTAAGAAAAGTTAGCACTAGTTTATGCTTAAACTTAACATCGAAATCCCTTCTTTTTATTTTTTTCAAAACTTATGTACTTGTGGGTTTTCAAAAAAAGCTTATAGAGTTTTAAACTTAGTTTTTTTCTTCAAAAAGGGTTTGTTTAAAGTTATAAAGTTAATCAAGTTATGGAAGATAGAAGTTTAAAGAGCTATATGAGATGTAAAACAAGTTTCGAATTTTGGGTCGTATATTGATAGCCACTATAAGCGCAGTTCGTGAAAACGAATTCTTTTCGAAATCCAAAAATGTTTTCACTTAGAAATATTTTTGAAAAACATTTTAAAACTTATATTAAGTAACTGAAAAGAAAATTATTAATTAATTAATTAATTAATTAATTAATTAATTATTAATTAATTATTAGTACTTAATTATTGGTTAATAAAGGTAATTAATAATTAAGTGTTAATCACTTAAGTTAATTTTAATTAGCTATATAATTATAGTTAATTATTGTAATAACCCGGTATTTGCATCAATTAATATTGACACAAACTTCTATTTGAAGTTTTTAAATTTTGAATTAAAATTGATTTATAAATTGTTAAAAGAAATTTAGGACTTTAAATAAAAGTTTTCTTTTTATTTTTATTTGGCCTTATCCCCTCTTTTTATTCAAACCGGTCCCCCTCTCCCCCTTTTCTATTTTCGATTGCAAAACCTAAAACCACCGAAAAATAAAAAAAATGGGGGCGCTCGCATTCGTTCCCTCTTTGTCCAAATTTAGGGCTTCGGTTGATCGCTTCGTTCGTCTTCGCTCGAATTCTGGCCGGCTTCCCCTAAATTCGTCGACAATGTGAGTAATCCCTACTCACATCTAATTCAAATTCATTGTTTGGTGATTTTGTGTTCGGCCTTGAATTTTTGTACCTGACTTCGGCCATTCGATTTGTTTTGATGATTAATTTTGTAACTTTGTCGCCTCGACCCTGTTTTTGTTCGATGCTGATGCTTTTCTGCCTTGAGATGATTTCGGGGCTGTTGATTTAGATCCCATGACTTACATTGTTCATTGCACACTAGTCCTTGAGCATGTTGTTGCTGGCCATTTCTTTTGTCATATTCATTATGACCGGCTTCACTGACATGTTTCGTTACTTGATTATTTTAGGCTTGCCTCGGGTTTTCGTTGCTTTTGTCTCGGGTAAAACTTTGTAAGGCTCGGGTAGATTTTTATTTACATGATTTTTAAACCTGCAAATGTTTTTTAAAGAAAAAATAAAATGAAATGAAATGAAATGAATGTGTCGAGTTGTACACAAGCTTGCTCTGTCACCTGTGTCTGCATATATGTGCATATATACATATGTTTGTGTGTATGCATATATGGGTGGATTGACTTGAATTGCAATCTGGCACATTTGTTTGTAGGCTTGTTTTTGTTCACTGTATCCCTGTATATCACTTGCTATATTTTTTTTGGTGGAGATTTGTCACAGTGGTCATGTGAACTGATGTTTTGTTTTGAACTCGAACCTGATACACTGTATTGATGCAGTGTATTCATTTGTATTTGATCATTATATTTCATTTGTGACAGTATTCATATTTAAAACTGTCCTGAGCCTTTTACTGTCAAGTTGTATTTGAGAAAATTGAGGTTGAGAGTGTAGTTGCAGTATATTTGGACTTCTTTTGATTTAGTTAAAGTTGCCATCTTGTTTGCCTTCACCTCCATTCTGCAGTGTCTTCATGCTGGACCACTGACATATGCATTTGGTCATTCGAGTTCCGTGCTCTATTCTTCGAGGCATGTAGTCTACGTGTGTTTGTACTTACTTTTTCATGCAGCTGTGTACATGTCGTGACAGTGCGTTTGTAGTTGAATTGTTCTTCACCACTGCAACTTTTGTTTTTGCATATTTTATATGTTGATACTTGGTTTATGTGTTTATGCACTTGAACTACTTCTAGACTTCAGTTTACTGCCTTCTTGAAATTGCAGTGCCGTTGTACCTGTTTGCATACTTGTTGTTGTTCCACATGTTCGTTTCTCTGACCTGATTTCTGACTTGTTCTTGTTGTTCAATTTTTGCCTTGCCTTTATTTGTGCTTGCTGCATTTTAACTTTGGGTTCGACCCAGTTTAAATGGTTCTGATCGAACTATCTTTGGCAATTGCCTATGCTAAGTGCTGTTTCAATTGGTGTATTATGTATGTGTATTCATACATATGCATGCATGCAACCTTGTTGATTACAATTTTCCTATGTGTTTTACTTGCACTTGCCTCTGTTGGGTACTGACTCTCTATGTTCTTTTATGTTGTGTTGTGGTGCCATGTTTATGGTGCCCCCACCTTCATTTTTGATGACTTTATGCAGTAACAGTGCCTTTGTGCACTTGTGTGTCCGGTCAGTAGCTTGTTCATGTGCATTTATATGTTTCTTGATTTTGTTTTGGTGTACATGACTTGCTACTTTGCTCATTGCCTTGTGTTGAGCCTAGAATTCATTGGGCTTGACCTCGCATTTCTCTCTGCAATTTAATCGACACTCGTCCTTATGAAATTCACGGCGATGCTTATGAATCTTTATTGGGTACCTCATCACTATAGTGGCACGGCAGTGCGCGCAAGCGTGAACTGCAGCCACACGATATTCATTGGGTACATCATCACTTTAGTGGCAAGGCAGTGCACGCAAGCGTGAACTGCAGCCACACGGTATGGCGTGTATGATATTCTTTTTGTTTTGACTTATGGATCTTTTTGCGTATTCCATATTCCGTAGTGGCGAGGCAGTGCACGCGTGCGTGTACTGCAGCCCTACTTGAATTAATATTTTAATTGATATTTCAATGGTTTGAACTGTTAGTTCATTTCAATTCAATATTCTGAATTGCATTCTGATTTGGTTTAATTACTGTCGACTATTCATTATTTAATTATTATTGCTTCTGTGCACTAATAACTGAGTTTGAATTAGACTGACCCGAGTATTATTTTCTTTTGAATCTAATACTCGGGTCAGACCGAGTATTTCAGGTTGTAGATGTTCTGCTTTGGGTTGCTGCTAGAGCTATGAAGTTCTTTCATATCTTTTGGAGTAGTCGTCGCCATTTGTCGTAGTCTGTATAATTGTATAGGAAGATATGTATTCATGTATATTATATACGTTAATGTACTTGTATATGTAGCTTCCTGAGTCGACTGTTGTGGTTGTTGCATATGTACCGTGTCATATGTATTGTATCAAATGTATTGTAACTGACATCAGTTATTGTATATATATGAGACTTTCTGTTTTTATCTGTGTTCCGCATTTATATATTATCTGTGTTATATTTTATATTTACTGTTCTAAACTATTACGAACCATCGTAGTTCGTTTTATACTGGAATTGGGGTATGCCGATGGGAGAAAATAAATCAGAGATGAAAAATGAAAGAATATTTATATTTATACCACTTCTATCGAGATAACCAATACTAGTGTAAGGCCTAACTATTGATGGCCGCTCCTCAATAGCCTCATTCTCCGTGCTAGTCGACAGCACTACACCGTAGTGTTCTTGGCTAGCGTGGGTATAGAGGTGGGGCGTCACAGCTTGGTATCAGAGCCTGGGGTTTAGAACAAATATAAAACATAACTTAGATAGTACATGTGTTACAACTATTTGTCGACGTTTTATCTCTCATATTTGCATATGATTGTCTTTGATTGTTAGGTATGAATTCCTAACGCTTATTCATATGCATTTGATTTTGAATTCTTGTGTTTTCGGCTTTGATTTGATTTAGCCGATGATTGATTTTGTTCGAATCTCAGCGATTCTGAACTTGATATTTTATGTTTTCCTCGGCTTGATTTCCATTCGACTTCGGTCACTTTGTTTTTTTTTTTGAGAAATAGCTAAATTCTTGATTTCCAAGACTCTGACTTTGTTTGACGTTGAGTCCTTTGATGATGATGTTGAATCGTTTTGTACTCTATTATGGTCGTTATTTGTTGACTTCGGCATTGACTTGATTTTCATTTTTTGTTGAAGTCATTTATGCATTTATGCTCGTTCTACTTTGTTTTTCTAATTGTTAATCGATTCTTCTTTTTCGATTAGTTATCTTTTTTGTCGACTTTGATAACTTCTATTTCTGGAATTTTTAGGTATTTCTACTTTGATGGATTTAGAATCGAATTCTTTGGATTTTATTCACGTCTTCGTATGTGAACTTTAGTGAATTGATTTGGTTTCCAAATTTAATCGATTCTTGTTAATTCCCCGATTTGCTGCTACCATTTATTAGCAACTTTGATAACATTTTCTTCGGGATTTTTGTGAACATTCCTTTTGATGGATACAGTATCGATTTCTTTAAATTCTATTCACATCTTTGTATGTGAATTCTTGTGCTTGATTGTTCCTACAATCATTTTTGTGATTTGTCACTTTAAAAATATAAAGGTTTTCTATACTAGTAGTAAATATCAAAACCCTTTTCTCCAAACGATTTCAAAACTATTTTACTACAAAACTCTTTTCCTAAACCGTTTTCCAATCTATTAGTATATGCTAACCTTTACCTCACTCGTATGAGAAATCTAATTAAACGACTTAGTAAAACGAGTGGTATATAACGCTTGCGTTTACTTCGCCGGTTAATTCTTGGACTTATTCGATTGAATCTCTTGTGACAAATTTTATTAGTGAAGATTTACAGTTTGTTCGTAAATATTTAAGTTAAGCAAGTGGTTAGGGACACGAAGCTAAACTTTTATATTTACTAGCTTAGTGTAATTGACACTTCTCGTTGATCTTGACGATCGCTTTATGAATTAGACTAGCAATTGTGCTATGTCTTTTTATTTGCGAGGTTAGACTAGACACCACTTGTGTGATTCCATTCACACATACCTTTCTGCTTTTTGGTTAGTCTTGACCTCAATCTGTGTGATTCCATTCACACATGCTTAGTGTAATTGACACTCCTCGTTGATCATGATGATCATTCTGATGGTCAGACTAGACACCACTTGTGTGATTCCATTCACACATACCTTTCTACTTTTTGGTTAGTCTTGACCTCAATCTGTGTGATTCCATTCACACATGTGGGGTAGCTCCCCTTGGTCTTCGGACCGTCCTGTGATAGGTCTCTTTCCCTTTTTCTGTGATTTCTAGATTCCTTATGTTGATTTCTGGAAATTTTATGCTTCACCTATTTTTGTGTATTGGTGAATTCATATGTTATTGATTTGTCTTGAGTACAAATTTGGGGTATGATACCTCTTTGGATCTTTGGGAAGATTCTTGTGATATTGATTATCTCTTATCGGTTTATCTCCTGTTGATCATTATTTACATACTTATAGTAGTATGTTATTATGGATATTTTATGTTATGCCATATCTTTTATTCTATTTCATACTTTCCTTTTGTTTGTGGGGTTAGACTAGACACCACTTGTGTGATTCCACTCACACATACCTTTTTGAATTTTGGTTAGTCTAGACCTCAATCTGTATGATTCCAACTCACACATGTGGGGTAGCGCCCCACGGTCTTCGGGCCACTCGTGTGTCAAAATTAATGGCTTGCAACCATGAGATAGCGTCTCGTTATGCGTTGCACGTGTTGGTGATTTTCATGCTCACGTGTAGGTGAGATTCCGTGCTCCCGTTCTCGCTTTGCGTTGCACGTGTTGGTGATTTCATGCTCACTTGTAGGTGAGATTCCGTGCTCCCGTTCTCGCTTTGCTTTACATGTGCTGATGAGTTTTCATACTCCGTTCGAGTTTTCATACTCCGTTCGAGCTTTCATACTCCGGTTCGAGTTTTCATACTCCGTTCGAGTTTTTATACTCCGGTTCGAGTTTTCATACTCTCCTTCGAGTTTTCATACTCCGTTCAAGTTTTCATACTCCGGTTCGAGTTTTCATACTCGCGTTCTAGTTTTCATACTCTCATATTGTGATTTCTGGATTTCTTGTGTAGATTTCTAGAATTTGTGCTTCACCAATTTTTGTGATTTCTATTGATAAGTTTTATCAATTTTTGTGCATTGGTGAACTCGCGTGTTAATGACTTGTTATGAATACAAGTTTAGGGTATGATACCCCTTTCTATCTTTGAGAAGATTCTTGTGACACTTTTGATGAATGAAAATCCACTTATCGAAGTTGCTACTGATGTCGCTGTTTTAATCACGTGTTTTAAAAAAAAAAAAATTGTTTCAAAATATAAATCAAAATTGTTTTCAAAATTTTTACGATTTGCGCTTTCAAAAGAATGAGGAAGCGATTTAAACGTTTCAGTAAAATCGAGGACTATGACCCCTTTCTTTTGCTGATTCGCTTAATTCCGGACTTGTTCGTTTGAGAATGTAAATTATTATTTTTGTAAAATAAATGAAAATTGTTTTCAGAAGTTTTGCACTTTGCGCTTTCAAAAGAATGAGGAAGCGACTTAAACGTTTCAGTAAAATCGAGGACTATGACCCCTTTCTTTTACTGATTCGCCTAATTCCGGACTTGTTCGTTTGAGAATGTGAAATGTTATTTTTGAAAAAACACCATTATGCACTTTCAAGAAAACGATGAAGTGAATTAAACGATTTAGTAAAACTCGTGGTTATGGGTCATGTGCGTTTGCTACTTCGGTTAATTCCGGACTCGTTAATTGAATAATTTGTGATTTGAAATTCGATTACCGTTGAGGTAATTTCTGATTATCAATTGTGATAATTAGATATTTGAAATTTAATTATCAATTGTGATAATTAAATATCTGTGATTTGAAATTTGATTACCGTTGTGGTAATTTCTGATTATCGTTTTGATAATTGGATGTTTATGATTTCTGATTTATCGTTTTTGATAATCAGATATTTATTGTTTCTAATTATCGCTTGTGATAATTAGATATTTGAAATTTAATTATCGTTTGTGATAACTAAATATTTGTGATTTAAGATTGATTTTCGATTTTGATAATCGAATACTTGTTGATTTGATTATCGTTTTTGATAATCGAATATTTGTGATTTGAGATTTCTGAATTATCTATTGATAATTAGATTTTGTTGATAATTTGTGAATTTCTTTTATGAAATTAAAAGATTTCTTTGGCGTTTATATTGTACTACGCCAGTGTACCGGCTCAATTTTCTACTATTCATAACGTTTTCTACGTCTTCTGGTTCCGGAAATGCCTTATGGATTTCCGATCCTTATTCTTGCTTCAGAGGTTCAGCACCCTCGAAATAAAGATGTTTTTCTCGTGAAAGCTCAGTGGTTCTCAAATCCTATGGGTTTCACTTTGGAATCCAGAGAATTCATCGAGCAAACACGTCCAAGTTTATTCTTTCATGCTCTTGTGGTTGTTACCTTTTGTCCATTTATTCCTTATGATTGCGAGGACGCAATTTCTTTAAGGAGGGGAGTCTGTAACAACCCGGTATTTGCATCAATTAATATTGACACAAACTTCTATTTGAAGTTTTTAAATTTTGAATTAAAATTGATTTATAAATTGTTAAAAGAAATTTAGGACTTTAAATAAAAGTTTTCTTTTTATTTTTATTTGGCCTTATCCCCTCTTTTTATTCAAACCGGTCCCCCTCTCCCCCTTTTCTATTTTCGATTGCAAAACCTAAAACCACCGAAAAATAAAAAAAATGGGGGCGCTCGCATTCGTTCCCTCTTTGTCCAAATTTAGGGCTTCGGTTGATCGCTTCTTTCGTCTTCGCTCGAATTCTGGCCGGCTTCCCCTAAATTCGTCGACAATGTGAGTAATCCCTACTCACATCTAATTCAAATTCATTGTTTGGTGATTTTGTGTTCGGCCTTGAATTTTTGTACCTGACTTCGGCCATTCGATTTGTTTTGATGATTGATTTTGTAACTTTGTCGCCTCGACCCTGTTTTTGTTCGATGCTGATGCTTTTCTGCCTTGAGATGATTTCGGGGCTTTTGATTTAGATCCCATGACTTACATTGTTCATTGCACACTAGTCCTTGAGCATGTTGTTGCTGGCCATTTCTTTTTTCATATTCATTATGACCGGCTTCACTGACATGTTTCGTTACTTGATTATTTTAGGCTTGCCTCGGGTTTTCGTTGCTTTTGTCTCGGGTAAAACTTTGTAAGGCTCGGGTAGATTTTTATTTACATGATTTTTAAACCTGCAAATGTTTTTTAAAGAAAAAATAAAATGAAATGAAATGAAATGAATGTGTCGAGTTGTACACAAGCTTGCTCTGTCACCTGTGTCTGCATATATGTGCATATATACATATGTTTGTGTGTATGCATATATGGGTGGATTGACTTGAATTGCAATCTGGCACATTTGTTTGTAGGCTTGTTTTTGTTCACTGTATCCCTGTATATCACTTGCTATATTTTTTTTGGTGGAGATTTGTCACAGTGGTCATGTGAACTGATGTTTTGTTTTGAACTCGAACCTGATACACTGTATTGATGCAGTGTATTCATTTGTATTTGATCATTATATTTCATTTGTGACAGTATTCATATTTAAAACTGTCCTGAGCCTTTTACTGTCAAGTTGTATTTGAGAAAATTGAGGTTGAGAGTGTAGTTGCAGTATATTTGGACTTCTTTTGATTTAGTTAAAGTTGCCATCTTGTTTGCCTTCACCTCCATTCTGCAGTGTCTTCATGCTGGACCACTGACATATGCATTTGGTCATTCGAGTTCTGTACTCTATTCTTCGAGGCATGTAGTTTACGTGTGTTTGTACTTACTGTTTCATGCAGCTGTGTACATGTCGTGACAGTGCGTTTGTAGTTGAATTGTTCTTCACCACTGCAACTTTTGTTTTTGCATATTTTATATGCTGATACTTGGTTTATGTGTTTATGCACTTGAACTACTTCTAGACTTCAGTTTACTGCCTTCTTGAATGTTTGCGCCAAAATTGGTCACAAACACCCAATATCACGAAAGCACCCGTTTACGTACTCAACTCGATAATAATCAACACAGAACTCAGCAACAATCAATATAGAATTCAGCTCTAAGTGACAAATCACAGTAATTCACAAGCAACAATCACAAACACAGGATTTATATTGGTTCGGCGTTCGTGCCTACGTCCACTTTGAAGGATTTCTTTTTATTGCCTTGCTCGATTCAATCGATTACAATGGATTACAGTAGATAATAGCTTTAAAATCTGAATACAACAGTGATTATGATAGATAGACTTGAATCCGGCAGAGTCTTGGCGTTCAATGGCAGAAGTTGTCCGAAGATCCTCCTTTCTGAAGGCTTCAGGGTGCTATTTATAGGCGTTGGAGGCCCAGATCTGGCTGAAACTTCGTGAGACTTCTTCTGGCACGTGAGTGGGCCCACGCGACCGACCCCACCAAGTTTCGTCTCGATCTGACATCGGTTCGAAGTGATTTCGAACCCATCAAGAAATGGACCAATCGAGCTGAAACTTGGCAGGGACAATCTTTACCTCATATGAAAGCCACTGTGAAAATTTGGTTGCATTTGGATGTGTGGTTGAGGAGATATGCTCGGTTCGAAATGGTGTTTTCTTGGTTGGCTGTGTCGTTCGAACCCATGACTTCGAACCCAAGCATTCGAATCGATGGAAGCACGTGTTACCTAGTGACGTGTCGCGCACTCCTCGCATCGATCCTACTTTTTCTCCGTGTTGACCGCTTCGAACCCGGGGATTTCGCCGACTTCGTATCGATGACCGTTGCGTAGTTTGAATCGATCAACTGCATCTGCCTAGTTCTAACCGAGGGGAGGGAGCTTCCTTCGTATCGATGTCAAGCTCGCATATGTGATGGATACGAAATGAAGCTCCGCGATGGATTTGAAGGCAATCGGTTCGAAGTAGATGGAGAATGATGGATTCGAATACATCCATCCGAAGGGTCACGAACCGATCGATTCGAAGTGACCAATATCATGCTTGATCGGTTCGAATCGATCGGTTCGAAGTTAGCGGAGTGATGGGTTCGAAGCAGTGAGTATCGGATGGGTTCGAAGTGGTTGGGTTCGAAGCAGTGAGTATTGGATGGGTTCGAAGTGGATGGGTTCAAAGCACTCCAGTGTGATGGGTTCGAAACAGACAGTGACCACCTTTCTCAATTTGAATCCATCCTATCTCGAGCATACGAACTCGGATTGACTTGAAATTTGAAATGACGACTCATACGATCTTTATTGTCATGCTCTATCAATTTTGGCCCGTTCCGGACTCGGACAAAATTCATCGATAACCATAGTAAAGTGAAGTATAATCAATCTCTGAGACGAACTGTCTTTCGTTTTCGACCAATCTTTTGGTATCACGGCTTTGCCAAAAAGCGGGATAACATTTTGCCCCCCAAAACATGCCTTGCGGTAGGAAGGCATGTTTTGTAATGCTTTGAGTTGGATGTTCTTATCCTGTCATCGACCTGCAAAGAATTTGACAGTTTCATATGGCCTCAAATGACGATCGTTCGGGACCAAGCCATTTGGGACGAAGCGCGGCCGTTCATGGTCGAGCGCTTAACTTCAAATTACGATCGTTCGTGATCGAGTCATTCGAGGTGAAGTGCGACCGTGCGCGATCGAGCGTATAAATCCATGCATCGATCGTTCGGGATCATATGCTGTTTGAGGTGAATTGGGACCGCTTGCGGCCCGTGCCGTTCGTGGCATAGGATGGAATAGGACCGTTCGCGGTCGATGCCGTTCGCGGCAATTGATGATCGTTCGCGACGAAGTGCCATTCAAGGCGAATGGTGACCGTTCGAGGTCGGATTTTATAATTAGTGAATCATGACCGTTCGCGGTCGGTGCCGTTCAAGGCAGAGAGTGATCGTGTGCCGTTCGAGGCGGATTCGTGACCGTTCGCGGTCGGGTGTCGGACCTCAAATGACGACCGTTCGCGATCAAGCCATTTGAGGCATGGTGAGTTGTGATTGTTCGAAGTCGAGTGCCGTTCGAGGCGAATTTTGTGCCCGGGAGGGCTTGATGTTATCGATGTCAGGGTCACGTTCGGGTTAGATCCTGGATCGTTTGTCAGGGCGGTTCATCGCCATCTCAGAGCATGCCTAAGGATCGTTCGCGACCCCGTACATGTGTAAGTAGCTTAGCCATTCCAGAGTTATCAGAATCAAATATCTATTACACGGATGAGTTTCAAAAACAATGTCCAAACAAACAGAGTCTAAATGTTCAAATTGAAATGACATGAAAGCAAAGCATGGATGTCAAAGTGTAAGTTCCCACTACGAAACGGTCAATGATCATCCAGAGCATGCCTGGAGATCGTTCGCGATCTCGCACATGTGTAAATGATTTGATTGCGTTAGTGGAAGCTTACAACTTGTTCATCGTTATCTCACTCAATTGATAACCAAACGGTGCCTTGATTCAGGATCGCCCCTAGCTGATGTGGACGGTGGTCGTTCTGGTTCCGCCACAGGAGCTCGCCTCCTTACATATTGAAGGAGCATACCGTTCCTGATATGCCCTTCCACCTCGTCCTTCAGGTGCCTACAATCGTTAGTGTTATGACCGTTTAATTCATGGAATACACAGAACTTATCTGATTTCCTTTCGTCAGAGGTAGGGTCCCTTCGCATCGGCCTTCGATACGGAATCTGCTCTTTGGTATCCTGATAAATTCGTTCCAGGCTCTCGTTCAGCTCAGTGTAGGTGGTAAATCGCGGCTCCCTCCGTTGCCGCTTTGATCTGTCTCTGTCATTCTCGATCCTTCTTTTACCTTTATCCTTGTCCGAGTCCCTTCTAGGGAGCTTTTCGTCTTTGAGTGCATAAACATCTACCCCATCTCCTTCTTCTCTTTCTGCATTTGCATCCTCTAATCGCAAAAACTTTTCTGCTTCATGATAGAATTCCTCTAGATCTATGGGTGGATCTTTAGTCAATGAATTCTTGAACTCTGTGCCGTCAACTATTCCGGACACAGCTGCCATTACCACCATGGACGGATCCGCTCGATCCACTGAAGCTGCTGCTGCATTGAATCGTGCTAGATAACCTCTCAAGGTCTCTCCGGCCTTTTGCTTTAGGGTTGCCAAAGTCATCACATTCTTGGGTCTTGTAATATGAACCCTGAATTGCCTCATAAATCTCTCCACTAAACCATTCCATGTTCCGATGGATCCATTCTCCAATTGTCTAAACCATAGTGCTGCGATATCTGTCAAGTATAATGGAAAGCAGCGGGCCATAACCTCCTCCGATGCCCCCAGCACTTCCATATGCCTCATATATTTTGTCAGATGGACCGTGGGGTCTGTTCTCCCGTCATACATATCCAACGATGGTAGTTTGAAATCCGGTGGGTTCCTAGCTTGCCTGATTGCTGAAGTAAAAGGACTTCTATTAACATCCTCTAGGTCTTTGTTCACCATACCGCCTCTCAAAGCTCTTCTAACCATCTCTGCTAATCGGTCATTATCTCCGAGATGTAACCCTTGTTCACTACTTTCAGCCCGCCTCCCGAGTTCACGAGGTAACTCCGGGATCTGCCCCCTTGACTGAGCGTTCACTCCTCTACTACTACCGGGTTGCGCAGATCCTTCTCTCTCTCTTTCCAAGATTGGGTCAACGTTTTCCATATGCGTGCCCCCTAGCTCTGGTGCTATGCCGGATGGTCCTGCTCCGTTCTGGACTCCATTGGCTTCCCTATTCTGTGCTCCCAGCTGTCCTATCTGTTGGAATAAACTCTGGATCAATTCCTCTTGCCTCTTCATCATCGTCTCCATCTCGTCCCTTGTGATGTAGATCGACGGTTGATTCGCTCCTGAGGAAGCCTCCTGACTTCCTTGTTGTTCACTCCTCTCTGGCCTTGGCCTTCTACTCGATTGTCTCGTCATGATTTCTCAAATCTAAACTTTCAAACTTTCTCTGAATCAATTATCAACTGGTAGAACTCCTGAGTTCAGTTTCTCGGTGAAAGCACCAAAATGTTTGCGTCAAAATTGGTCACAAACACCCAATATCACGAAAGCACCCGTTTACGTACTCAACTCGATAATAATCAACGCAGAACTCAGCAACAATCAATATAGAATTCAGCTCTAAGTGACAAATCACAGTAATTCACAAGCAACAATCACAAACACAGGATTTATAGTGGTTCGGCGTTCGTGCCTACGTCCACTTTGAAGGATTTCTTTTTATTGCCTTGCTCGATTCAATCGATTACAATGGATTACAGTAGATAATAGCTTTAAAATCTGAATACAACAGTGATTATGATAGATAGACTTGAATCCGGCAGAGTCTTGGCATTCAATGGCAGAAGTTGTCCGAAGATCCTCCTTTCTGAAGGCTTCAGGGTGCTATTTATAGGCGTTGGAGGCCCAGATCTGGCTGAAACTTCGTGAGACTTCTTCTGGCACGTGAGTGGGCCCACGCGACCGACCCCACCAAGTTTCGTCTCGATCTGACATCGGTTCGAAGTGATTTCGAACCCATCAAGAAATGGACCAATCGAGCTGAAACTTGGCAGGGACAATCTTTACCTCATATGAAAGCCACTGTGAAAATTTGGTTGCATTTGGATGTGTGGTTGAGGAGATATGCTCGGTTCGAAATGGTGTTTTCTTGGTTGGCTGTGTCGTTCGAACCCATGACTTCGAACCCAAGCATTCGAATCGATGGAAGCACGTGTTACCTAGTGACGTGTCGCGCACTCCTCGCATTGATCCTACTTTTTCTCCGTGTTGACCGCTTCGAACCCGGGGATTTCGCCGACTTCGTATCGATGACCGTTGCGTAGTTTGAATCGATCAACTGCATCTGCCTAGTTCGAACCGAGGGGAGGGAGCTTCCTTCGTATCGATGTCAAGCTCGCATATGTGATGGATACGAAATGAAGCTCCGCGATGGATTTGAAGGCAATCGGTTCGAAGTAGATGGAGAATGATGGATTCGAACACATCCATCCGAAGGGTCACGAACCGATCGATTCGAAGTGACCAATATCATGCCTGATCGGTTCGAATCGATCGGTTCGAAGTTAGCGGAGTGATGGGTTCGAAGCAGTGAGTATCGGATGGGTTCGAAGTGGTTGGGTTCGAAGCAGTGAGTATTGGATGGGTTCGAAGTGGATGGGTTCGAAGCACTCCAGTGTGATGGGTTCGAAACAGATAGTGACCACCTTTCTCAATTTGAATCCATCCTATCTCGAGCATACGAACTCGAATTGACTTGAAATTTGAAATGACGACTCATACGATCTTTATTGTCATGCTCTATCAATTTTGGCCCGTTCCGGACTCGGACAAAATTCATCGATAACCATAGTAAAGTGAAGTATAATCAATCTCTGAGACGAACTGTCTTTCGTTTTCGACCAATCTTTTGGTATCACGGCTTTGCCAAAAAGCGGGATAACATTGAAATTGCAGTGCCGTTGTACCTGTTTGCATACTTGTTGTTATTCCACATGTTCGTTTCTCTGACCTGATTTCTGACTTGTTCTTGTTGTTCAATTTTTGCCTTGCCTTTATTTGTGCTTGCTGCATTTTAACTTTGGGTTCGACCCAGTTTAAATGGTTCTGATCGAACTATCTTTGGCAATTGCCTATGCTAAGTGCTGTTTCAATTGGTGTATTATGTATGTGTATTCATACATATGCATGCATGCAACCTTGTTGATTACAATTTTCCTATGTGTTTTACTTGGACTTGCCTCTGTTGGGTACTGACTCTCTATGTTCTTTTATGTTGTGTTGTGGTGCCATGTTTATGGTGCCCCCACCTTCATTTTTGATGACTTTATGCAGTAACAGTGCCTTTGTGCACTTGTGTGTCCGGTCAGTAGCTTGTTCATGTGCATTTATATGTTTCTTGATTTTGTTTTGGTGTACATGACTTGCTACTTTGCTCATTGCCTTGTGTTGAGCCTAAAATTCATTGGGCTTGACCTCGCATTTCTCTCTGCAATTTAATCGACACTCGTCCTTATGAAATTCACGGCGATGCTTGTGAATCTTTATTGGGTACCTCATCACTATAGTGGCACGGCAGTGCGCGCAAGCGTGAACTGCAGCCACACGATATTCATTGGGTACATCATCACTTTAGTGGCAAGGCAGTGCACGCAAGCGTGAACTGCAGCCACACGGTATGGCGTGTATGATATTCTTTTTGTTTTGACTTATGGATCTTTTTGCGTATTCCATATTCCGTAGTGGCGAGGCAGTGCACGCGTGCGTGTACTGCAGCCCTACTTGAATTAATATTTTAATTGATATTTCAATGGTTTGAACTGTTAGTTCATTTCAATTCAATATTCTGAATTGCATTCTGATTTGGTTTAATTACTGTCGACTATTCATTATTTAATTATTATTGCTTCTGTGCACTAATAACTGAGTTTGAATTAGACTGACCCGAGTATTATTTTCTTTTGAATCTAATACTCGGGTCAGACCGAGTATTTCAGGTTGTAGATGTTCTGCTTTGGGTTGCTGCTAGAGCTATGAAGTTCTTTCATATCTTTTGGAGTAGTCGTCGCCATTTGTCGTAGTCTGTATAATTGTATAGGAAGATATGTATTCATGTATATTATATACGTTAATGTACTTGTATATGTAGCTTCCTGAGTCGACTGTTGTGGTTGTTGCATATGTACCGTGTCATATGTATTGTATCAAATGTATTGTAACTGACATCAGTTATTGTATATATATGAGACTTTCTGTTTTTATCTATGTTCCGCATTTATATATTATCTGTGTTATATTTTATATTTACTGTTCTAAACTATTACGAACCATCGTAGTTCGTTTTATACTGGAATTGGGGTATGCCGATGGGAGAAAATAAATCAGAGATGAAAAATGAAAGAATATTTATATTTATACCACTCCTATCGAGATAACCAATACTAGTGTAAGGCCTAACTATTGATGGCCGCTCCTCAACAGCCTCATTCTCCGTGCTAGTCGACAGCACTACACCGTAGTGTTCTTGGCTAGCGTGGGTATAGAGGTGGGGCGTCACAATTATTATTTAATTAACAATTAAGGGTTGATATATTTTTAATTATTTATTAAAGGTTAATTATTAATTAATTTTTATTAAAGAAATTAAATTAATTATTAATCAATACTTGATTAAGTAAATTTAAGTAATACGTTAATTAGGACTTAATTAAGATTAATTATTATTTAATAAAGGTTTAATTCAATATTTAATTAATAAATAATGGTTTTTAACTTAAAAATTGTTTTGTTTTAAAAATATCGATTTTGTTTTAAGACTGTCTTTCTTTTTCAGAAATGTTGTAAATCAAGATATTTCTTTGTCGATTACCCATAAGTAACCTCAAGCCAATATGAAACCAATATTAATGTGTGACACATTTATGGGAAGTAATTCATCCCATAATTAGAACTAAAACTAATGAATAGGTTGATCCTCTACCTGTGAGATCTGGAATTTATTTACTAAGCGAGGGGTTGAGTAAGCTTGAAATATTGGAAGCATGATGGATATAGGAGAGTTAATTTCCATTAATGGGTCATGTTTAATTAAGTATGTGGTTATCTGTATGCGAACTCTATATAATCACCCTTAACAGCGGATTCTTCGCTATTTATAACTTGACATGTTTTAAATATGGTAGTATATAGGGTATATATGAGTTCCTCGATGAGAACTCGAATACTTGTTGCATACTCCCAAAAGAACTAGAATTGAGTTAGCTAGGAATAATCGCTTGGTTTGGAGATACCATTTTTGGATAATATGTGTAACGACCCACCTTTCTGACCCCTAGGAACGACACTTAACACATCCTAGGTGTTCATGTGCAGTTGCCCCAAGCATCAGAAAGGTGAATCATCGTGGAGTTAAATGAAGAACACAATAGATAATCTCACAACGAAACTACTAAATAAACGTAACAGAAATAGCACATAAGGTTACTCCTTGACAGTCATTTATTAGATTTACACAAAAGTACTACAAATCAGCCTATGCAGTTATAACGTCCCGCCTTTATAAATGCTAAAACAGAATACACTTACACAAACTACATAGTATAGCGGAATAAGAAGATGAAAATTCTCCTGCTATGACGCCATCTTCAAAGAGCCCAATAAAGACCTGCTACTCTCAGACTACTTAATTAAAATGAGTACCCAAGAGTTTATGGGAACAAACAACTTGGGCCAGACGATTTGTCTGGTATCTGTAAAACTTTAAATGAAGGTATGTAATTAAACCAAAACATATGAGACCATGCCACTTAACACGGAATGGGTTTACTCTCACATGAGTCAACATCCAAATGTGAAGAATGGATAAATAATTAAACATCGTAAAGAGTGGTTGACTCTTCCCGATTAAATTAAGGAAACAAATTCAAAGGATTGAAACAAATAAGGGAAGGAAAATCTCCAACAAATGACTAGGAAGGTACACCACCCTTGAAGTATACCTTTAGTAATATACTTCTGAGAAGCTCATGTACTCTATGACACTTCTCAGACAATACCAAGCAAGACCCCACCAAACCTTACGGAGTATCCGAATATTTCATATATAATAGCGCTACCGAAATCCAAATCTAAATGAGATGTGAAAGTACCGTAATGGGAGAAACCCCACATAGCTTGGCTTCCTCTCGCGGTTTGGATTTAGTCATTTTCGATAAAGGATATCAATACTCGATGGAGCAACACATCATCTTAGAATGACGATAATAAAGAAGCTAAAGTAACTGATAGCTGAGAAACCAACTATCGAGGAAATAAAACGATCGTATATGGAAATTAAGTCTTGAACGCATATCACCACTCGTGGAATTCAAACTTGTACTATTTCTTCATTAACAATAACACCGGACAAGTCAAGGTAGTGTTACCTCGAAGTCATGTCTCACGATTTATTCTTAACTTTCGAAATAGTGAAAAATCTACTTCTTCGATGTTTAGTGCTAATTATACAAATAAAACGTTTCCAAACTAGTGAATTGCTTTATGAAAATTAGTTTATTTCCATAAATAATTCAAACTTTTCTTTTAAAATCCTGAATTCTTGCTTGGGCTTCACATTACAAGTATTAGCTTCAAAACTTTTTGTAAAAAGAGTTCACTAACTTGAGAACATCATTATAAAGAATTTAAATCCTTTCAACATCCTTATTTATTTGGATACTTCGCTTTAACTATCATAAATGAGAATAATTAATTATCTTTAAACTTCATTAATCAATTTGGATAGTTGACTTCAAAATACCCTTTAATTAAAAATGTTAATCACCTTTTGAATTAACAGAACCAACTAAATTAACTTATTAAATTTAATCTCATTAATTACATTAATTATTTAAATTTAGACATCATTAACTAATTTGATTAATAATAAATAAATATCACGAACTAAATCAATTAATTTAAAACATAATTAAAAAAAGATTAAATTAATTTAAATTAATTAATCAAATTAAAATGACTAATTAATTTTAATCCATTATTATTAAATAATTAATTAACATTAATCATCATTAGATATAACGTTTGATAAATTTAAAGTATCAATAACAAAGTAATTAATTAAATTTAAACACATCATTAATAAGTTAATTAATTAAATTCAAACTCATCATTAACAAGTTATTAATTAATCGTATTAATTAATTAATTAAATTTAAAAAAAATTATTAAAATAATTAATTAAATTTGAAATCATCCTTGTTTATCAACTTTATTGACTTGTAAAACAAAACTCAAGCTTGAGAAACAAATCAAAAAATTTCGAATAAGGATATGTTTGTCGAAAGTGCCAATATAGCGATAATCCTTATATGGAAACTTCGGCAACTATTTTCATGTCACTTTATTTACATCTACACATCACATAACCACAAGCAAAGCATAACACAAGGTGCTTAACTATTATACAACATGTAGAAAGCAATCACTAATAATATATTTAACTTTTACTACTAACATTTCAAGATGCTTACTAACTCGCTTACTAACTACCAGAGTGACAACTTTTCAGAGCATAAAAATAAACCAACATTCATCACATGAAAATACATATAAACAAGCATTCATAAGCTATAAAAATAAGCTATATTAAAGTTAAAAAAATTTAGTCCGAAAGGTGAGATTTGTACTCAACAGAAATCCTTTGAAAGCTTGGCACACTTTGAAATTCGAGAATCTTGGAAAACCACAAACTCTACTCAAATATAGGTCAACTCCTAGTCTACTTTTGGACCTTCTTCTCTTGGATTTTAGTAAAGTGTCAACAGTAAAGTTTTAGATAATTCTTTCCTCCATCAGTTCAAAAGAAGAATCGTTCAATTTGAATAACTTTTAAGGAAGATAAGGTCGAAACAACAAGAAGTATTTTCGAACATGAATTTCTGTGTCCGAAAACACTCTGTAAAAAATGAAATTTTGGCATATCTATGCTCAAAATTTGAAGAAGTGATCTAAAAGATACTTTTAGCTATTGGAACTTAATATCCATTGGAAAAAGAAAATCTTAATTTGATGAAGCATGGAGCAAGTTATAGTCGAATGAAATAGGGTAAAATGGAGGAATTTTGAAATTGAAAAGATGAGTTTAAACAAGTTCCTATCAAGATTTTAAATGGAAAAGAAAGATTTTTATGACTTAGAACATGTAAGAGAAGCCAATAAAATTACTTTAGAGCTTATGAAATTGGAAAATGGAAGAGAGAAAATGAGAAAATGGAAAAAGAATTTTAAAAAAGTTTTTATAATATGTAAACAAGTGAGATTACTAAAATACCCTTGTCCTTTACCCTCCTTTCATCACACGCCACCTCACCCATACGTGCATCCATGTTTCCTCCTAACACTACATGCATTTATGAATTTAAGTACCTGACATTGCCATTATGTCATTTCATGTCTCTAATTACATGACTTTTAATATTTTAGTTGCCAACGTGTCACATCGAAGATTATCTTAACTTTTTTAAGTTTGTTAACCTTAATATATATTATTAATAACATAATATATACTTAGTATAGTGTGCATATATATACAAAAGTGTTCACAACGTTACAAATAACTTTATATGATGAAATGTCGAAAATTCGAAAAACAATTTCTGGTACATTCTTTGCTTTTCTTCGAACTATATATTTTTGTAAACAATTTTTAAAAACTACTTCACCATTTTCATTTATTATTAAATAGATTTTTATTTTAATTATAAATACATTAATCAATTATTTCAAAATATATTAAATATCCATATTTTAAAGAGGTTAAATTACGGGGTGTTAAACTCTCCCCCTTGAAAGAATTTCATCCCCGATATTAATACACAAAAGACAATCCAATATATATATATATACACACACACACACACTATACCAAGAAATCCATATAACAATGAAAAGCAACTACGCCATAAACAAACATACATAATGCATTCAAACAACAAACAACCACCTAACATTACATCAGGGTAAGTTTCTCTAATACGATCCTCAATCTCCTAAGTACAATCGCGAGGGTCATCACTCCACTGAATATTCACAAGCTTAACCACCTTGTTCCTCAATCTTCTTTCATCTTGGTCTATAATATGAACTAGGTGTCGGATAATAGTCAAATTCGGTTCTATTTCTAAGTCTTCCTGAATATAAGTCTCAACAATCAAAGATGGATCATGAACATGCTTTCTCAAATGAGATACATGAAAGACATTATGAACTTCCGACAATCTTTTAGGCAATTCTACTCTATAGTCCAATGATCCAATTCTCTCAAAGATTCTAAATGGTCAAACGAATCTGGGTGCTAGCTTTCCTGCCTTTTTGAATCCTACAACTCCATTCATCGAGGAAACTTTCACAAATACCAAATCTCGACCGCAAACTCTAAGTCCCTTCTCTGTTGATCGACATCGCTTTTTTGTCAATCCTAGGCTTCTTTCATCCTTTTCTTGATCATAGCAGCTTTCTCTGATGCTTCTCGAATCATCTCTGGTCTAAGAACTAAGCGGTCTCTGATCTTAACCCAACATGAAGGTGATTTACATGGCCTCCCATACAAAGCTTCATAGGGCGCCATGCCAATACTTGCTTGGTAACTGCTGTTATAGGAGAATTCTACTAAGTGAAGGCGATATCTCATGATCCTCCAAAATACAAAATACATGCCCTTAAAAGATCCTCCAAAATCCGACTCACCCTTTCGGTTTGTCCGTCTGTCTACGGGTGATAGGTTGTGCTCAAATTTAGCTCTGTCTCTAGTGGCTTAAATGCTTCCTAAAAATGACTGGTGAAGATGGGATCTCGATCACTGACTATACTTACGGGAATTCCATGTAGTCAAACGACCTCCCTTAAATAAATTCCTACTAAAGAAGTTGCAGTTCTAGTTGATTTCACCGGAATAAAGTGGGTTCTCTTTGTTAATCGATCTACAATTACTCAAAGCCTTCATTACCACTCCTTGTTCTGGGTAACCTATTGATAAAGTCCATGGATACATGCTCCCACTTCCAATTCGGTATCTCCGATGTATGGAGCAACCCAACGGTCTTTTGTTGGTCACTCTTGACCTATTGACAATTTGCACACCTTCTCATAAGATCGAAATGTCTTTCTTCATCCCTTTCCACCAAAAGGTCTTCCTCATAACATTTTGTTACTCCTGAGTGGATAGGTAACCTTAACCGATGGTACTCTCTCAACACATCCTGTCTAATTCCATGAACATAGGCACACAAATTCGTCCATTCATTCTCAAATGCCTCGAGAGTCTACCTAAAAACTAAAGAAAGTTTCATCTTCAACATCCTTCTTAAGCCGAGCTTGAATAGGGTCTTCTTCTTGGAAATATGCAATTCTCTCCACTAGTGCTGGCTTAGCTTCCAAGTTTGCAATCGTCGCCACATTCTAATTCAACGCATTTTCTACGGTGTTATCTTTCCATGGGATATAAAGAATCTCTAGGTCATAAGATGCAAGAAACTCCAACCATCTTTGTTGCCTTATGTTTAAATCCTTTTGGTATAAATATATTTTAATGACTTGTGATCCGTATATAACTCAAACTTTGCACCTAAAAGATAGTGCCCCCACATCATCAATGCGAAGACTACTACCAAAAGCTCCAAACTATGTGTAGTGTAATTTTTCTCATGAGGTCTCAACCGTCGACTCGCATACGCTATTACTTTACCATCCTGCATCAAAACTGCTCCCAATCCGATCCTACAAGCATTCGTATAAATTGTTAATACTTCATTCCCATCTGGAATAGTCAAGAAAGGAACACTTGTTAATTTCTCCTTTAACTTATTGAATGCTTAATCGCACTTGGGCATCCAAATAAACTTAACATCCTTCTTCGTCATCTTTGTTCAATGAGAAGCAATTTTTGAGAAATCTTTAATAAATCTTCTATAGAAACCCGCAGATCCCAAGAATCTTCTGACCTCGGTCGCACTTTTGGGTTTCTTCCAAACTTGAACCAGGACTACTTTAGTTGGGTCCACTGATATGCGTTCTCCTGAAACCACTTCCCTAGAAATCTAACTTCAAATTTCTAGAAATTGCACTTAGAAAATTTCTTTTAAAACTTGACTTCTTAAAGTACTTAAAACCATTTAAAGATGGTACTTATGCTCTTCCTTCGTTTTAGAATAAACAAGGATGTCGTCAATGGAGACTAGAACAAACTTGTTAAAAAATCCCGAAAAATTCTATTCATCAAGTCCACAAAATATGCGGGTGAGTTAGTCACTCCGAACGGCATAAATAATCACTCATAAAAACTATTAAGGGTATGAAAAGAGGTTAAATATACACTCTCTTCTGCTACCCTTAATTGGTGAAAACCAGTGGCAAGATCCAACTGAGAAAATATCCGAGCTCTGTGGAACTAGTCAAACATGTCATCAATCCTAGGTAATGGATACTTATTCTTGATAGTCCTCTTATTTAATTCTCGATAGTCCACACATAATCTGAGAGAACCATCTGCCTTGGTAACAAAAACACTACTAGGGATCCCCAACTTGATGTGCTGCATCTGATCAAACCTTTCTACAACAAGTCAAACGTCTGCTTCTCCAATTCTCTTCTTTCCTTTGGAACCAACCTTCAAGGAGGTTGTACAATAGGTTTGGTTCCTGAAATCAAACCAATGCGAAACTCTACTTCTCGATGAGGAAGTAAACCTTACACATATTAAAAAATATCGTTGAAGTCCCGAACGATTGGTAAATTCCTTATCTCCTCTTTGGGTACTTCGAGGATATAAAAAAAACTTCTCATCAACCCCTTAGGCTCTCCGCAGCATATATCAACACTTCTACCTATTACATCTTTTACTACAATCATCCTTCTAACACATTCTAAGATAGCTTTAAACTTAGATAACCATTCCATTCTCAATAATACTCCAAAACCCACGAACCCATGGACAAAAAAGTTAGAAAAGAAAGGCTGATTTCGATAAGAAATAGGTGCATTTAAACATAAGATGTCAAGATTGATCGCACCCCCAATTGGGTTCAACACACAAGGAGAATTATGCAGAATAACATATTTAATATTCAACAGGTTCACTAGGTCATGTGAGATAAAACTATGGGATGCACCGGTAACGAATAACACTCTAAAGGAATATCAAAAATTGATAGTGTACCTCACAACACCTATTTTCCTTTTGGGTCCATAGAAGTAGATGGTATTTCCCTGATAGCAAAAGCTTGTCCCCGAGATCCCTTCTTTGGAAAAGGGCACTAGTTCTTCATATGTCCATGTTTCTTGCAAATGTAGCAGAGTGGTCCACTAGCCGAGTTCGGGCACTAATTTGCAAAGTGGCCCATTTGGTTGCACTTATAACAATGGATCTTGGTTAAGTCTAACTGCTTGATCTGAGCTGGAGCTCCACCTCTAGGTTTCACTCCCAACCACTTCTTCTTCCCCCTACACTTGAAAAAAGGCTAATTAGTAACTGGTATCACCGATAAAGGTTGGACATTAACTGCTGGCACTACTCCTTTTTGAACTCCTTGCTCAATATCAAGAGCTTCAAATCTCAAAGCCATACCAATGAGATTGGTAAAGGTAACATTGAGATAATTGGTTGTTTCTCGATGAAATTCTAGTCGCATTCCTTTCATGAACATTTCATTCTTTTTAAGTGGCATATCAATCAATCCTGGTCCAAAGCAGGATAATGAATTAAAACTATGCTCATACTGTGCCACTGACATCTCACATTGTTTCAAATCCATGAAACTTCTAAACAACCGAGTCCTTCCCACCTCTGGGATAAACTGAGCTTCAAAAACTTCTTTTAACTGTGCCCAAGAGAAATATTCTTCTGGTGTATTCATGGTGATAGAATCCCACCAATCCATTGCTGCTTTCTTAAGCTGACACGGTGCCAACAATTTCTTTCTAGCATCTCCCAACTAAAGATCCCCGAATATCCTCTCACAAGAGTGGAGTCATGTCTGAACACCTAAAATATCTTCAGTTCCATAGAAAGTCTTACCACCTAAACCAATGTAATTCTTGCACAAAGTCGCAAAGTTATGAGGCAGATGAACTTGAATCACTGCTTCTGCTACCAGCTCTACAACTAGCTCATTTCTAGGAGCTCTGCCATTTGTAGCCATGCTAGTTCCAGATCCCCTCCCTCTTCTTCCTCTTGTACTCATTTTCATTAACCTACGTAAGTGAAAAGTATCATTGGAATATAAAGATAGGGTCAATGATGGAAAAAGAGAAACTGCAATAAAGGATAAAACCAAACTTTTATGGAAGAAAAGGAAACGCTCTCTCAAGATTGACTCATTCTACGGCTCTACTAACCCTATCTCTAATGAGTTGTACCCTAATCAGGCAAAGGTGTTTGCTCAACAGAAGCTCTAATACCAACAGTAACGACCCACCTTTCAGACCCCTAGGAATGACACTTAACACATCCTCGGTGTTCATGTGCCATTGCCCAAGCATCGAAAAGGTGAATCGTGCTGGGGTTAAATGAGGAACGGAATAGAAAACCTCACAACAAAACTGCTAAATAAACATAACAGAAATAGTACACCAGGTTACTCCTTTACAAGGAGTTATTAGAGTTACACAAAAGTACTAAAAATCAGCCTAGGCAGTTATAATGTCCCGCCTTTACAAATGTTGAAACAAAATACACGTACACAAACTATATAGTACAGCGGAATAAGAAGATGAAAGGCCTCTTACTAGGATGTCATCTTCAAAGAGCCTAACAAAGACTTGCTACTCTCGGACTACTCAAATAAAATGAGTACCTGAGAGTTCATGGAAACAACTAAGGTCAGACAATTTGTCTAATATGAGTAAAATTTTAAATGAAGGTATGTAATTAAACACAAACATATGTGACCATGCCACCGAACATGGAACGAGTTTACTCTCACATGAATCAACATCCAAACTGAAGAATGGATAAATAATTCAACATCGTGAAGAGTGGTTGACTAGGAAAGGAAAATCTCAAACAAATGACTAGGAGGTGCACCACCCTTGAAGTATACCTCTAGTAATATACTTATGAGAAGCTCATATACTTTGTGACACTTCTCAGACAACAATAAGCCGGACCTCGCCAAACCTTACCGAGTATCCGAATTTTACATCTAATAGCGCTACCGAATCCAAATCCAAATATAGATGAGATGTAAAGTACTCTAATGGGAGCAACCCCATATAGCTTGGCTTCCTCTCGTGCTTTGGATTTAGTCATTTTTGGCAAAGGATATGAATGCACGACGGAGCAACACATCGTCTTAGAATTACGATAATAAAGAAACTGAAGTAACCGATAGCCGAGAAACCAATTATCGAGGATATAAAATGATCGTATATGGAAATTAAGTCATATATACTTATCACCACTCATCGAATTCAAACTTGTACTATTTCTTAGTTAACAATAATATCAGACAAGTCAAGGTAGTGTTGCCTCGAAGTCCTGTCTTATGATTTATTCTTAACTTTTGAAATAGCAATAAATCTACTTCTTCGATATTTAGTGCTAATTATACAAATAAATCGTATCCATACAAGTGAACACTTTACCAAAATTAGTTCATTTCGATAAACAATTAAAACTTTTCTTTTAAAATCCCATATTCTTACTTGGGATTCACATTACAAGTATTAACTTCAAAACTTTTTGTTAAAGAGTTTACTAACTTCAAAACATCATTATAAAGAATTTAAATCCTTTCAACATCCTTATTTAATTGGATACTTCGCTTTAACTATCATAAACGAGAATAATTAATTATCTTTAAATTTCATTAATTAATTTGGATAGTTGACCTCAAAATGCCCTTTAAGGTTAATCACCTTTTGAATTAACAGAACCAATTAAATTAACTTATTAAATTAAATCTCATTAATTACATTAATTATTTAAATTTAGACATCATTAATTAATATGATTAATAATAAATAAATATCATTAATTAAATCAAATAATATAAAACATAATTAAAGAAAATATTAAATAATTTTAAATTAATTAATAAAATTTAAAAATCATTAATTGAAATGATTTAATTTATTTTAATCATCATTAATTAAAATGTTCAATTAATTTTAATCCATCATTATTAAATAATTAATTAACATTAATCATCATTATATATAATGTTTGATAAATTTAATATATCATTAACAAAGTAGTTAATTAAATTTAAACACATCATTGATAAGTTAATCGATTGAATTTAAACTCATCATTAACATGTTATTAATTAACCTTATTAATTAATTAATTATGTTTAAAAATCTTTATTAAAATAATTAATTAAATTTGAAATCATCCTTGTTTAACAACTTTATTAACTTTTAAAACAAAACCCAAGCTCGAGAAACGAATTAAAAAAATTCGATAAGGATATATTTGTCGAAAGTGCCAATATAGCGATAGTCGCTATATGGACACTTCGGCAACTATTTTCATGTCACTTTATTTACATCTACAAATCACATAACCATAAACAAAGCATAACAAAAGGTGCTTAACTATTATACAACATGTAGAAAGCAACCACTAACAATATATTTAACTTTTACTACTAACATTTCAAGATGCTTACTAACTCGCTTACTAACTACCAAAGTGACAACTTTTCAAAGCATAAAATAAACCAACACTCATCACATGAAAATACATATAAACAAGCATTCATAAGCTATAAAAATAAGCTATATTAAAGTTAAAAAGTTTTAGTTTGAGAGGTTAGGTTTATACTCAGTAGAAATCCTTTGAAAACTTGACACACTTTGAAATTCGAGAATCTTGGAAAACCACAAACTCTACTCAAAAATAGGTCAACTTCTAGTCTACTCTTGGACCTTCTTCTCTTGGATTTTGGTAAACTGGTCAAAATAAAAGTTTTAGATAATTCTTTCCTATGTCATTTAAATAAAATGATCACTCAATTTGAATAATTTTAAGGAAGATATGACCAAAACAACAAGAGGTATTTTCGGATTTGAATTTCTGAGTCCGAAAACACTTTGTAAAAAAATAGAATTTTGGCTTATCTATGCTCAAAATTTGAAGAAGTGATTTAAAAGAGAATATTAGCTGTTGGAATTTAATATGCTTTAAAAAAATAAAATCCTAACTGGTGAAGCATGCAGCAAGTTATGGTCGAATGAAATGAGGTAAAAAAAGGAGTAATTTTGAAATGAAAAGAGGAGTTAAAACAAGTTTCTACTAAGATTTTAAATGAAACTGAAAGATTTTTATAAATTAGAACATGTAAGAGAAGCCATTAAAATTACCTTAGAGCTTATGAAATTAGAAAATGGAAGTGAGAAAATGAGAAAATGGAAAAAGAATTTGGAAAAAAATAGTTTTTATAATATGTAAACAAGTGAGATTACCAAAATACCCTTGTACTTTACCCTCCTCTCATTACGGGCCACCTCACCCATGCATGCATCCATGTTTCCTCCTAACACTACATGCATTTATGAATATAAGTACCTGAGGTTGTCATTATGTCATTTCATGTCTCTAATGACATGACTTTTAATATTTTAGTTGCCAATGTGTCACATCGATGATTATCTTAACTTAATTAAGTTTGTTAACCTTAATATATATTATTGATACAACATTATATACTTAGTATATGTGTGCATATATACAAAAGTGTTCACAACATTACATACAAGTTTATACGATGAAACGTCGAAAATTCAAAAAACAATTTTTGGTCACAATTTTTTGCTTATCATTGAACTATATATTTTTGTAAACAAATTTTAAAAACTATTTCACCAATTGGGTTTGACATATAAAGAGAATTATGGATAATAAAATATTTAAGATTCTATTGGATCATTAGGTCATATGAGATAAAGCTATAGGATGCACCGATATCAAATAACAGCCTAATAGGAATATCAAAAATGGATAGTGTACCTTGCAACACTTGCTTTCCTTTTGGGTCCGTAGAAGTAGATGGTATTTCTCTAATAGAAAAAGCTTTTCCTTGAGATCCCTTCTTTGGAAAACGGCACTGGTTCTTCATATGTCCATGTTTGTTGCAATTGTAGCAGAGTGTTCCACTAGCCGCGTTCGAGCGCTGATTTGCAAAGTGGCCCATTTGGTTGCACTTACAACAAAGGATTTGGTTAAGTCGAACTACTTGTTCTGAGCTGGAGCTCCACCTCTAGGCTTCATTCTCGGTCACTTCTTCTTCCCCTTGTACTTGAAAAAGGGCTTACTAGCAATTGGTATCATCGATAAAGGTTGGAAGTTAACTGCTAGCACTACTCCTTTTTGAACTCCTTGCTCAATATCAAGAGCTTCAAATCTCAAAGCCATGCCGATCATATTGGTAAAGGTACCGTTGAGATGATTGTTCATTTCCCGATGAAATTCTAGTCGCATTCCTTTCATGAGCATTTCATTTTTTATAAGTGGTGTATCAACCAATCCTGGTCCAAAGTGGGACAATGCATTAAACCTATGCTCATACTGTGCCACTAACATCTCAACCTGTTTCAAATCCATGAAACTTCTGAACAACTGAGTCCTTCCCGCATCTGGGATAAACAGAGGTTCAAAAACTTCCTTAAACTGCGCCCAAGAGATATCTTCTTCTAGTGTATTCATGGTGACTGAATCCCACCAATCCATTGTTGATTTTTGAAGATGACGTGATGCCAATAATCTCTTTCTAGCATCTCCCAACTGAAGATCCCCGAATATCCTCTCGCAAGTGCGGAGCCATGTCTGAACTCCTAAATTATCTTCAATTCCATAAAAAGGCTTACCACCTAAAGCGGTGTAATTTTTGCACAAGGTCGCAAAGTTCTAAGGCGGCTGAACTTGAATCATTGATTTTGCTACCGGCTCTACAACTGGCTCATTTCTAGGAGCTCTGCCATTTGTAGCCATGTTGGATCCAAATCCCCTCCCTCTTTTTCCTTTTGTACTCATTTTCAATAACCTGGGTAAGTGATAAGTATAATTAGAATACAAATATAGGGTCACTGATGGAAAAAGGAAAACTGCAATAAAGGATTTAAAACCATACTTTTAGGGAAGAAAAGGAAACGCTCTCTCAAGATTAACTCATTATAGAGCTCTATTCATCCTATCTCTAATGAGTTGTACCCTAATCAGGCTAAGGTGTTTGCTCAACCGAAGCTCTGATACCAACTATAACGACCCACCTTTCTGACCCCTAGGAACGACACTTAACACATTCTTGATGCTCGTGTGCCACTGCCTAAGCATCGAAAAGGTGAATCGTCCTAGGGTTAAATGATGAACATAATAGAAAACCTCACAACGAAACTACTAAATAAACATAACAGAAATAGTACATAAGGTTACTCCTTAACAAGCAACTATCAGAGTTACAAAAAAGTGCTACAAATCAGCCTAGGCGGTTATAACGTCCTGCCTTTACAAATATTGAAACAAAATACACTTACACAAACTGCATAGTACAGGGGAATAATAAGGTGAAAAGCCTCCTGCTAGGACGCCATCTTCAAAGAGCCCAACAAAGACCTACTACTCTCAGACTACTCAAACTGAATGAGTACCCAAGAGTTCGTGGAAACAAACGACTCGAGTCAGACGATTTGTCTGGTATGAGTAACTTTAAACGAAGGTATGTAATTAAACAGAAACATATGATACAACGCCACTGAACATGGAATGGGTTTACTCTCACATGAATCAACATCGAAACATGAAGAGTGGATAAATAATTAAACGTTGTGAAGAGTGGTTGAATCTTCCCGATTAAATTAAGGAAGGAATATCTCTAACAAATGACTAGGAAGGTGCATCACCCTTGAAATATACCTCTAGTAATATACTTCTGAGAAGCTCATGTACTCTGCGACACTTCTTAGACAATACCAAGCTGGACCTCGTAAAACCTTACCGAGTATCCGAATATTTTACATCTAGTAGCGCTACCGAAATCCAAATCTAAATGAGATGTGAAAGCACCCTAATGGAAGAAACCCCACATAGCTTGGCTTCCTCTCACACTTTGGATTTTTTCATTTTCGACAAAGGATTTCAATGCTCGATAATGCAACACATCATCTTAGAATGACAATAATAAAGAAACTAAGTAACCGATAGCTGAGAAACCAACTATTGAGGGTATAAAACGATCGTATATGGAAATAAGTCTCGTATACTTATCATCACTCATCGAATTCAAACTTGTACTATTTCTTCGTTATCAATAATACTGGATAAGTCAAGATAGTGTTACCTCGAAGTCATGTCTCACGATTTATTCTTAACTTTCGAAATAGCGGCAAATCTACTTCTTTGATGTTTAGTGCTAATTATACAAATAAATCATTTCCATACAAGTGAATCACTTTATGAAAATTAGTTCATTTCCATTAACAATTCAAACTTTTCTTTTAAAAACCCGAATTCATGCTTGGGCTTCACATTACAACTATTATCTTCAAAATATTTTGTTAAAAAAGTTTACTAACTTCAAAACATCATTATAAAAGATTTGAATATTTTCAACATCCTTATTTAATTGGATACTTCGCTTTAACCATCATAAATGAGAATAATTAATTATCCTTAAACGTCATTAATTAATATAGATAATTGACTTCAAAATACTCTTTGATTAAAAAGGTTAATCACCTTTTGAATTAACAAAACCAATTAAATTAACTTATTAAATTTAATCTCACTAATTACATTAATTATTTAAATTTAGACATTATTTATTAATTTAATTAATAATAAATAAATATCATTAATTAAATTAATTAATTTAAAACATAATTAAAGAAAAGATTAGTTAAATTTAAATTAATAAATCAAATTTGAAATCATTAACTGAAATGATTTGATTTATTTTAATCATCATTAATAACATGATTAATTAATTTTAATCCATCATTATTAAATAATTAATTAACCTTAATCATCATTAGATAAAATGTTTAATAAATTTTAATTATCAATAACAAAGTAATTAATAAATTTAAACACATTATTAATAAGTTAATTAATTAAATTTAAACTCATCATTAACAAGTTATTAATTAACCTTATTAATTATTAGTTATATTTAAAAATATTAATTAAAATAATTAATTAAATTTGAAATCATCCTTGTCTAACAACTTTATTAACTTCTAAAACAAAACCCAAACTCGAGAAACAAATCGAAAAATTTCGATAAGGATATGTTTGTCAAAAGTGTCGATATGGCGATAGTCTCTACACGGACACTTCGACAACTATATTCATGTCACTTTATTTACATCTACACATCACATAACCATAATAAAAGCATAACACAAGGTTCTTAACTATTAAACAACATGTAGAAGGTAATCGCTAAAAATATATTTAACTTTTACTACCAAAATTTCAGGATGCTTACTAACTCGCTCACTAACAACCAAGGTGACAACTTTTCAAACCATAAACTAAATCAACATTCATCACATGAAAATACATACAAACAAGCATTCATAAGCTATAAAAATAAGCTATATTAAAGTAAAAAAAATTAGTTTGAATGGTGAGATTTCTATTCACCGAAAATCCTTTGAAAACTTCACACAATCTGAAATTCGGGAAGCTTGGAAAACCACAAACTCCACTTAAAAATAGGTCAACTTCTAGCCTATTTTTGGACCTTCTTCTCTCTAATTTTGGTAAAATGGTCAAAAAAAAGTTTTACACGGAATAATTTTTGAGGAAGATATGGCTGAAACAACAAGAGGTATTTTCGGACTCGAATTTCTAAGTCCGAAAGCACTCTGCAAAAAAATGGAATTTTGTCCTATCTATTCTCAAAATTTGAAGAAGCGATCTAAAAGATAATTTTAGCTACGGTAATTTAAAATGCTTTAAAAAAAGAAAAACTTAATTTGGTTAAGCATAGAGCAAGTTATGGCCGAATGAAATCGGGTAAAAATGGAGGAATTTTAAAATTGAAAAGAGGAGTTTAAACAAGTTCCTACTAAGATTTTAAATGGAAAAGAAAGTTTTTTTAACTTAGAACATGTAAGAGAAACCATTAAAATTACCTTAGAGCTTATGAAATTAGAAAATGGAAGAGAGAAAATGGAAAAAGAATTTGGAAAAAAATAGTTTTTATAATATGTAAACAAGTGAGATTACCAAAATACCCTTGTACTTTACCCTCCTTTCATTACACGCCACCTCACCCATGCATGCATCCTTGTCTCCTCCTAACACTACATGCAATTATGAATATAAGTATCTGAGGTTGCCATTATGTCATTTCATGTCTCTAATGATATGACTTTTAATATTTTAGTTGCCAATGTGTCACATAGATGTTTATCTTAACTTAATTAAGTTTGTTAACCTTAATATATATTATTGATACCATATTATATACTTTTTCTGTTTTTCATCAAACTATATATTTTTGTAAAAATAATTTAAAAACTATTTCACCATTATTATTTATTATTAAAAAGAGTTTTATTTTAGTTATAAATCCACTAATTAATTATTTAAAATATGTTAAATATTCATATTTTAAAGAGGTTAAATTACGGGTTGTTACAATATGATTTATCCAAAACCACTCTAAACTAATAATGTTCATGTTGGATTTTTTAAAGTATGCAATGGAGCCAAACTATTCTTCCAAAGGGTGATTACAAAATGGAAGATTGTAATTTTTGAATGTTTGTTTTATCGCGGAACAACTTGTATGGATAAATGTTAGCATTGCATTGGTTGCCTGGAGGGTAATGTAAGCATTTCAAGATGGTTTGCTAGGAGGGAAGGTAAAACTGTAACTGTATGTCTCATAACCCAGAGGTGGCTAAAATAGGCTAGATTCAGAGGGCTATGTGGGTCGCACCCATTATGGTATGTAAACCCTAATCTAGATTCGATATTCATGTATGCTTTGGGATCACTTTATGGCTATTGATCGCAACTAATGGATTATCATATTCGGTACTATCCAATAAGGTATATGTCGATCCTGTATTGGTATAGGGCAGATGCATCTGTAGCCCTCAGGTACATTCTAATTAGAGTTGCATCTTTGGAACGTAGTCTCTTACATCCATCATTCGGAATCCATTTTCCACTATGAGTCTTACGGCTTTAGTTGTGCCCAACTATGTTGGAACTTGAGATGCAAGCATTCCACCTATATTTAATATTTATTTTAAACCCTACACATTATTATAATATCAATGGATTTCTTATAGAAATGCTCTGGTTATCGTAAGGTAAAAATCCATCTGTGCTTATATGCGGCATGGTCTTATGAGATACCTTAGTTCAAAAGATTTTTATAAAGTCAAAATATATGCTTTAATCACACCAGACCCATGTCTGACCAGAGTTTTATTTCTTTCCCTTAAACTCTTGTGTACTCAAATTTTTATGAGTAGCCAAGTAGTTAGGTTCCTTTGGGGAATTTCGGAAAGCAGTATGAAGTAGGAGCTTTCATCATCCTCTAGTGGTTGTCTATATTTTCTTTGTGACTGTATGTTGTGTATTAGCAATGGACATGCAAATATAACTATCCTTGGCTGGAATAGTGCTTGTTGTAACTTTGATGTAACATTTTGGAGTAACCATATGTATTATTCTGTGATGATGTATATGTAACTCTATTGTTGTGAGAATAAATTTGTGTTTGTTTCCTTGTCTTTTATTTTCTTTACTCCATGACCTATCTTTCAAACATGTAGATGATCGGCACATGAAAACCGAGAATGCATTAAGTGTTGTCATTGGGTGTAAGAAAGGTAAATCATTAAAGTGGTTCATAATTTGGTTACTTGAAAAGGAAAGTTAGAGAAGTATCATCAGGAAGATCATATGTGAATATTTGTTGTACGAGAAAAAAATGTCTGGTATTAGAAAAGTTTAGATATTGAGATGGTGAAGTTTGGGCTTTGATTATGTGAGCTTTGATCCCATGTTCATTCTTTTTTTTCCATTTCCACTAACACTTAACACAAATCAATATAAAATTCCAAAGCAAATTCTATTATCACCACTTAAGTATTTACTCGATATTATAGAATTTTATAGAATTTATCTTTCATATATACTTTTTATTTAGATTAGTTATATCAAATGGTAAATTTATCCCACTTCAATAATAATTATATATTAATCCCAAATTTAAATTGAATTTCCACGTTAAAATTATTTCTTACCAATATCAATATTAATTATTTCTTGTACAATTTTACAAAATATTATCTCCATATTTTAACTTAATTTTATTTAGTTATGACATATTTACATTTTAGCCTTAATTCTTAAACCAATTCCAAAATTATTCTCATTTAATCTTTAAATAAGTTTTAACTAATTAAATCACCATAAATAACTTCCAATTAATTATCTCATGATACCGGATGTTACAGACTTCTTCCTTTAATAAAATTGCATCCTCGAAATTTCCCCTTGGGGAAAATCTATAACCAGGTTATTAGTTACTAGCTTGATTACGCAATTTACAATTATTTAAAATACAAAAAAATAAACCAACAATACAAGTTTCACATTATCTATCTTTACTAACTTGAGTCTGCACGTATAATGAACTGCATCGGCCTGTCATTAACATATATAGTTTTACAAATTAATGAGTAGACCTTTAATATAGCTAGAAAAATTCTTTCATCAAACTAGCTTCATCGCAAATTAAACATCAATATACGTCTTTAATTTTATAACATATTTTAAAAAAAAATCTTTCAAAATAATTTTCTCTAATATTTTCATTTCACTAATATAAAGAGTAGCACTCATTATATGCTAAATAAACCTAAACACATCAATATTATTAAAACATTCTTCATAATTTCATAATTATTTCATAAAACTTATTATCATTTTTTTCAAATCTACAAATATTATAAAAATAACGACATTGCCTCACCATATATATCCAATAACGACAATCATTATTTGGCTGCAATTTAACCATATAATCAACGCTGCATTGCCAACTACCACATTGTCTACAAAAATGTATTGGCTGCAATCGTTGCTTAAAATATATACATTATAAGGTTTCTTTAGCATTTCAAACAACCCATTACGGAATAATAAATAATCCCTCATCTTAGCATGTTTACAAATGAATACCTTTAATTTTCCGTATAATAAACACTTTTATATATGAATATCTCTTTAGGTATTTATCAAAACACTAAATAATTTCTTCTTACAAAATATAGCTCATATCACTTCTTTGAAACATAACCGCGGTTTTAAAACATTTTTTACTTTTCATGATATTAAATGTCTATAGAACGATATGTCTATATGTCTCATTATAGCGTTTAGGAACCTCTATCAATCACATTGGCCCAACGCATCGACTGGAATTCTTAAACTACTCAATGGACAAATCAACACAATTTACTTCATATTTTCTTTTATTACCTTATAAATATACCCTTTTTAAAAAATTTACTTCTATAAAACAATTATTTACTTCTAACTCAAAACATAATCATATATCACATCCATGCATACATTTTATATTATAAGATTTTATTTCTAATTTAGAACTCTTGCTTGATTTTATAACAACATTTTCTAATAATATATATATATATATATATACACACATAGGTCAAAATCCCTATTTATAACGTATGCTACTAACATCAAAACATTTTCATACGCCCCTTAATTATACATTAACTATAAACCACTTCAATAAATGTTATATAATATCGAATACCCATTTGTTCATAACAAGTAAAGAAAATAAAGATCAAAAATTGAATTTATTCCACAACTTCAATAATTATATATAAATAATCATTTACCAAACAAATGTCAATGATAAATAACAATCAATGCACTCAATGGCAAACTCTTCATAGATTTCCATCGCGTACACCGATCAATATCAAATCAAAATACAACCATCGAATTACAAGTCAATAGAGGTCTAATATTCAATAACAATACCGACACTACTGGTCGGACCACAATTATTTATATTTTTTAACTCAAAGAATTAGAAATGAAAATGTTGTTTATATATAAAAATAACAAGTATGACCCCTAAGGATTACCCTGGTAATCATCATATACACCTACTATCCCTTATTATAGGGTAACTACCCAACACACCTAAGAGGACTAAGAATCTAAGTCTCGTTTAAGGCCATGACTCATGTCTCAAAAATACAATGTATCGTTCCAAGCTTGCTCTGATACCACTTTGTAATGCCCCACCTCTATACTCTTACTACCAAAGAGTATCGCTGAATAATATTATTTGGTAATATGAAGAATAAGATGATATTAGGCTTACATATGTAAATATTCCTGTGAGCTAATACTAATATGTATTTCTAAATCAAATGGTATTAACCAGTATGTACTCAGCATCGATGCCAAATAATAAACACATATGCCTCCAGGATAGAACAACATACTGTGAATATCAGAGTACACAGAGTCAATATTACAACGATAATATATAATATAAAATTTACAAGGTATGATAAACATCACATGTCATATACATAAATGGGAACATACAATACAAATAATATGCTAAACACTGAATGACTAGCCTCCTCTATGTCCAGAAAACACAAGCTCATCATAGTGTCTCTGGAAGTGGAATGTCTCGGACTGACCCGAATATTACATAAATAAAACATGGGACATACTATGTCTAAACGTAAATGTCAATATATATATATATATATAATGTATGCAAGGTAGATAATATAGTATTTTAAATAATTCCCAAAGTATCACAAAAGGCCGAGTATCACGAAACCAAGCATAAAGATGTTATCACCTTAAAAAACCATATCAAATAAGGAATCACAGAATCAATGTCAAATGGGAGAATCATCCATATCTATAATCATTGTAAAAAAATCCAGAAATCATCAATACTCAAGATATCATCAAGTATAGTTAGGCTAGCACATAGTATAGCCCAAATATATTCCTTGGTCTCATATAATAAATATCATTACCAAATTACATAAATCAGCAAGAAAGATTGGGCTAGCACACAACAATGTCCTAAATAAATATACAGTAGATGATTCTCGGGTTTGTCAAACTCATAAAAATATAATATGAATTATCAATATATCCAAACGTATAAA
The DNA here is from genome assembly GCA_030765085.1 of Allium cepa. Lineage (NCBI taxonomy): Eukaryota > Viridiplantae > Streptophyta > Magnoliopsida > Asparagales > Amaryllidaceae > Allium > Allium cepa. The sequence goes on from CM060932.1 coordinate 402,050,609, forward strand.
TGGCGACACACACCTATGAAAATATGTAGTTGGAGAAACATGCTAAAGAAGGATACATGGATTAACCATACACTGAACACGTTCTTAGGTATAACCACGGCTCATCATCTAAAGTAGGAATATAAATAATCCATGTATATCTACAACACACATTAGAACTAGATGGGAGATTGACAACGCACATTTGCTCCAGGAGATTACACATGTGTCTTTTTGACTTGTCTCTTACAATCTTTAGTTACCTCCCCTTGGAATCGTGACAAGATCCACCCATGTGCTCATTTATGCGAGGAATTAACTCGATCACGATCTGGCACATGCCTCTATGGTAACAGACTGATGGCTTAGGTGACATAGGGGCGGATGCACACAACGATAACACACAATTATATAAATATAATATTGTCACGAAATCGAGGCGTGATCCCGTAATCAGGAAGCCACGGTGGATATTGGCCTAATCTGATTCACTTTTGAATCGTAAAGAAAGTTGGATGGTGATAGACAAATAGATACTATCTATTTATATATTGATCGACACACAGTCATTTAAATATGTCGACACACAGCAATATGCACACAACCATATAAATATGCTAACACACGGCAATAGGAACGAAGCCTAACTCACTATAATGAATTCCACATCACGCTTATCCCCGTATGAGTGTCATCCATAAGCAAAGAATAACCGAATAAATATCACAACAACATCCCATACAATCCTGTAATACTAGTCTGTTTATTTAGTGCTCATAAACTACAATCAATTCTCTATATTATTCTATATAACAAGTCCAAAGAATAAACGAAGAAATATCACTAAAAGTCTTATATCAGACATATTATAACCAAGTTTATTCAGATTTCTTATCATACAGAATTAAACTATCATAAAACCATACAGAAGTATGTCATCACCAAATGAAAACACATCAAAAGCAACTAATCAAATCTATATCTAACAGTTAATCATTCATAACATCAAAATCAGTATAGGAAAGATGAGAAATCATAAAAGAAGCATTAAATATTCTAATGACACACGTGCACACACACGCACATATATATTTTAAATAATCCTTTTCTACTTTTCTTAATTAATTCAAAAATATGGATTCAAATTCGCTTGATACACACACATATACTAAAAATTCTCTTTTTCATATTCAAAACCTTTAAATTCACTTTCCCAATCAAATATTATTCTAAAATCAATTTTTATTGTTTCTATAATTACATACAGCTTTTTAAATAATTCTACAAACTTCGAAATACATTTCATTCCTTTTCAGCATACAAAATCATCACTTTATATCAAAATCATCAAAAATATACATAATCTCTCTTGATGATATTAAAAATTTCTTATACTTTTGATTATTTATATTTACTTTATTTTAAATTTTAGTTTTTTAATAAATACACACTGGCTTTGGGCCACCGGTAATTGTTGCAAACCCTAAAGCACATATTCCACCATTTCAACCCAAATTAAATCTAAACACTATTATACTGAAGATTCAAGGAGAAAGAACACAAAAGCAATTCATACATATCTAGATTGATGTATTTAAACATAGATTTATGAGTTAGATAACTTGCCTGAAGCTTTCCCAGTTCATCTTCCATCTCTTTTTGCCCTTTCCAAAAATTCAAAAGATGATCAAAACACCAACTTCTTTATAACTATTGGTGTAAAATGACATTGAAAAGCATATATGAATATAGGAGTTCATAAGATTTTATTGTATTTATTTTGATTTTAGAGTGAAGGAGGTAAGGTGGTTCATAATTTGGTTTCCTGAAGGGGAACGTAGAAGAATTGTCTTTAGGAAAAGTATACGTGAATATGTGTTGAACAAGAAGAAATGTCTGGAATTAGAAAAGTCTGGATATTGATATCGTGAAGTTTGGCTTTGATCATATGGGCTTTAATCCTATGTTGCTAATTTCCATTCTTTTATTTATTTATTTTCCATTTCCACTAATTTCACTTAACACAAATCAATATCAAATTCCAAAGTAAATCACATTCTCACCACTTAAGTATCTACCAAACAAAATTTTATAGAATATATCTTTCGTATATACTTTTTATTTTAATTTATTATCTCAAAATGGTTAATTTAGCCTATTTCAATAATAATTACATATTAACGCCAAATTTGAATTAAATTCCCACCTTAAAATTATTTCTTAGCTAAATCAATATTAATTATTCCATATACAATTTTACAAAATATTATCTTCATATTATAACTAACTTTAATTTAAATACTTCATATTTACATTTTAACCTTATTTATTAAAACATTTCCAAATTTATTCTCATTTAATCTTTAAAATCCATTTTAATTATTTAAACACCATTAATAACTTTCAATTAATTATCTCTCGACGTGCATCGTTACATGTTCCAGAGGTTATAACCGATTCAATGAAAGTGCTAAGTACATCATCTTAAATAGCACAGCAATAAAAACACTGTATAAATATAAATGCACAAATTTAAAGCTGAACCAGGGGTGAGTCCAAGTAGTAAGAATACTACTTATTATTATATAATAACAATGTAATGATAAGAGCTCAATAGAAGTCGAGGAACATACTGCTAACAGTTCCATATGATAAAGTAGTTTATTAACATTGGAGAGAGTTGATTGACATAGTAGATAATTGAAGCAACATAGCAAATCCATCCAAAAAGGGTCTAGCTCGATCAATTCTCATCAAACTGATTATAGGTATGAGATAAAGATTTCATAATTGACTATAAATGCAAGTGAGAGATTGATAGAGTTAGGGGTATGCCCTAGGGGCAATTATACAATTGTTATATATACATATATATCTAACTCGATAACCAATCTTGTTCGAAATAAAAGACATTTTCTTTCCATTATATACTTGATATAATGTGTTATATTAATTAATTAATTTAACTAAAAATATATTTAATAGAAAATCCATAAATGCTATATTTTATGGTAGTAGTTAATCGTATTGAGTTATCACAATGAAATTAAACATACCACTTTAAAATCCTTACTCGAGATGTATCGAGACTGGATATCGATACATTATTTAAGACTAGAGCACATAACAATATCAAAATGCTGGGTATTTATTACTCATGACTACTGGGGGCACCAAGAGGTTACGTACTGATAGTTATTAGATAACTATTGTAACGAACTAGAATTTTCGACCCTCGAATGTTGAAATAAATACGTTCATTGTATAGAAAGCCAAGCAATTGAGTGTCGGAAATACCAGATCAATAGGGCTTAAGAAGAAAAAAAATAGAAGAAGAAATAGAAACAACAACATAGAATCTCACAATCGCATTGGAACAAAATATAATATATAATAATATATCTATATACAAAGAAAACTGTAACTGTCAATATATATACAATCATCATAGTACAACAATCAATATATAAGGATGGAGAATTATTATAACTTGTCCTCATCTGTGCTAACTAAATAGTTTACACACATAGCGGAATATAATCAAATATGTGGTATGCGTCTGAAATCCTCCAGTTCGTCTCCTGAGCTCCAAAGCACTCTAACCTAAATCTGTAATACTCAGTCTGAGCCGAGCATTAGAATAAAATTACACCCGAGTTAGTCTGGAAAACTAGTGTGAGAAAACACACTTCATTTGAATTATTACTATTTTTAAAATCCTTTGAAAACATGGTATTTCATAGGACTGCGTCATACATAAACATGACAGGTCCCGGTCTCATCGAATCCAAAACGATAAATTTTTTAAAGGCAAGTTGTTTAAAATAAACAGTTCTATAATCAGGTTGTCAATTCACATATGGAAATTCATTCCATATGTCTACTTTATCATGACCAATCCATTGAAATTAATTCGCTTGTTAAACCATCATATTTTTTGGAAATTCAAAATAGTGATCAGTGCAAGTCGATTTGATTCCAATAAAACTCGTCAACGTTTTATTCTAACCACTTTAATTTGTTTGGCTATTTAATGGAACCGACAAAAAAAATTGAAATCAATATTCAAAAGAGAAATCAGTCAAAACATGGATCATTAACTCAATCAAGATTAATAGTCAATATTAAATCAATTTACAAATCAGACTGGACTGGTTTCAATTCACTTAGTCGAATTATATTTTTGAATCCAGATTATTTATCAATTGAATAAATAATTTAGTCTTAGTTAATTTTAAATTAAACATTTCATTTTGAATTTAATTTTTCAATTAACATATAATTAAAAATGAACAAATTTATTATTTGCTCACTTCAATTATTATAAATCATTAAATTTTAACATTTCGAAACGCTTCCCAATATTAGTTCAGATAAGAATATGCTGAGATTGGGCCTCGACGCAACAAACTACATGTCGATTGAATTTAAAATGGAAGAGGAACATTGTTTTAAACATTTAATGGTTATTAAATAAATTAAATAAAATAGTTGATTTAATTCCTTTTTTAAACAAACCTAGCTCAGTTCCCTTCCATCCGGCCCAACCCAAACTAACCCAAACCCAACTCTCTTTCCTTCTTCTTCCTCCAGTTTCTTTCTTCCCTTCTCTTCTTTAAATCAAATACAGGGAAAACATGCACGATCGTGTGCACGTATGCACCTACCTCTGGCTCAAATACGCGCTACCGACTGCCTATACGCATCGCCATCGACCTCCGTAACTCATCCAACCACCTGGAACCCACGGTAAAACCCTCATTCTAAAATTCGAACCCAAACTCGAAAATCTGGATGAAACCATCCCCTTCAACACCTCGCCTGTCCAACATGCTCAACCATCCACCACCAAACTTTGCAACAAGATTCGCCACAACGCCCTTTTCCTTTTCGACCACATGCGCACGGCTATCTCCTTCCCTTGGTATGCCACACCTCATAAATTCGAGACCCAATAACATCTATCCTAAACCCTACTTCGATCTCGACTGGCCCAACCCCTCAATTAAAAATTGCCGCACCATTTTTCTCGAATGCCCCATCCCCCTCCACGTCGAAGGCCATTGCCTGAAATCGCCTTGGTCGCCGTGATTTGGCGTTACGCCAAATATGATCATTCCAAAAATCCTACCTCCACGCCAAAATATTTAAAAATATAAGCAATGTCCAGTAAGCAAAATAAGTGTTTACTCAAAGTCTATAACCAAATGAACATACCACTGCAAATCTTCTCCAAGCTTCAACACTTAATTATTTTGTCTTAATGGCAGGTTCTTTTTTTCATACATGAGCATGAATAAGTATGCTATATATATATATATATATATATATATATATATATATATATAGAAGGAGGGGACAGTGAACACTATAGGCGGCTGAAACATCAAATAGGGTGGCTGAGATCTTTACACAGCCTTCACATTTCTTTTTTATTTTATTTTCTTTCAATCTTAGCTGATTTGATTTTTGAGTGATTTGATATTTTATGGTTGATTTGATTTTTTATAAGCTTGATTTGAAATACTGTGTTTGATTTGAAGTTTTTCATCATGAAGCTTCATATGTGTGTGTGTGTACACATAAATATAGATATATGCACTCTTATATTCATACTTTTGTTGTAAACATATTTACATATACCTTTATATGTATACACATTTACATATACACTATTTTATATAAACATACATATATACATACATATACTTATATGTATTTTAGTCATCATAAGTTTGAAATTTGCATCATGAAGCTTTGCATATATACATATAGATATTCTATCAAAAATTTGAAATGGTGAAGTTTTTATACATACATACATATATATATTATCATATTCAGACATTAACGTTTTGAAAATTCAGTATAACTTTCAAAATTTATATATTCGGTTATTTCACAATATTAGAAAATTTTAGTTATTCAACTTATAAAATTATATTTCAATATTAAAATTAGTTAATTATTCGAATAACATATGCTAAAAATCTGGATCATTACATTCCTCCCCCTTAAAAAAATTTCTTCCCCGAAATTAGAAAACAAAAGGATAAGTCAAGCTATACCAGAAAGTCATATATTTTTATCGTAAAGCACATACATAAGTAATACACTGACAACCATAGCAAACAAGGCATACACGATACAAACCAACAACTAGCTATCATATATTTGCATTTAATTCATATCTATTTCAAATTCATTCCAACAATTCACAACCATTTTTTTGCATTCAATTCATATTACAATATATATTCATATCCATTTAAATGGACTTTAAACCAATTTATCCACTTTCTACATATATTGTATAATTTTATTTACTTCCGTTCACGACAAACGACAAATTCTTCATGATAATTCAGGGATATTCATTTAATAAATAGTCAGCTTATAACCCAATTTAGATTGATTCTAAATTAATTTCTCCGCTTTTATTAATGCATATTCAGTTTATTCACAAAAATATTATTTGCTCCATTTTTATTTTCAACATCAATCCAATCCATGCCAAATTTATTTATGAATCATTTCGTAAATTTACCTGGGCTAATTTTGCATCCAAATATATTAACTTAAGTTAATTCATTTATCTCCAATTATCCCAACTGTATCGCTTAAGTTTATTTCCATTGCAAACAAATTCCATTTCATTTAAATTGATTGTTATTCAATTTATTTATCATCAATTGATTTGTATTTCCATTTGCTTGGCATATCTCAATTTTCAATATAATATTTGAGAATCATTTAATAAAATTAATATTAAGGTTTATTATAACTTTTATACAACACATATATTCATTTCCACTTCAAAACTTAATTTCATAATTGAATTCATTTAAATAATATCCCAAAGCCATATTCAATTTATTTGCATTTAAACCGAATTTATTCATAACTTAAGTCATCACCATTTCAATCCATTTCTATTTTATTCGATCACATTTCAACATATATTTAACTCGCTTATATTTAAGTCGAAATTCATGTATAACTCAAGTTCCACATTCAATTTCAATTTTAATCCATAATCCAATTTACTTAACCAAGTTAAGTTCCATTTTTTTGTATTCAATTAACTAACTAATTTATCTAATTAGTTCACTTCCAATTTATAATTCAATATCTTATTTTTACTTCAAAAACCACATCAATTGGTTTGACTTAGTGGTTACAGCCCAATGGTTACATCAATTGGTAATATTTACCGTGCAAATTTCGCCATGCAAATCAAAATCAAATCGCCCATGGATCGTAGTCTACTTAGCGGTTACGCCCAATGGTTACATCTCTATCCTAGAGAAAACATAGTAGACTGTAGGCAATCACGGCCACCTCGAATTACGCCATGTGGATCGTAGTTTACTTAGTGGTTACAGCCTATGGTCACATCGCTTTCCCAACGAGAACATAGTAAACTATAGACAATCTCTACCACCTCAAATTACGCCAAGTACACCGACCATAGATCGCAGCTACACAATGGTTACATCGCTATCCTAGCGAAATTATAAGTAGACTGTAGGAATCACACCCTCCGAATTACGCTATACCAATCAAATCATAAGACCATAGGTTACGCTTTGGAATTCGAAAGAACCCATGAGTTTATGTCCGGACGACCTAAATCAATCAATAGAATGAATATCGAAAATCACGGAGGGTACTTACCATATCTTTTACTTTGAAGTATATCATATTATATATAGTACCATTTCTAAATCATAACTTCAAATACCGTACTTATATAAATTCCATTTTATATAAGATTTCATTTCCATATTGAGTACCTACCAAAATCAATAGTCTCGAATATACCCTATCATTCTTATATAAATTTCATTACATATAAAGTTATCACTTTTCAGATCGATAACCTTTCAAAATCAATAGTTTTCAAAATAACTTCATACTTATACAAACCCGTTTCATATAAGAATCGAAAACTTCCAAATCAAATATTTGTATAAAGTTAAAGGCCTTCGAAATCAATCCATTTTCAAATATCGGTTCATTTTTAAATCCATATACGATATCAACAATCATTTCCCTTTCAAATCAAATATCATTCAAAATTCAAAATTTTCAAAATTTCTAATCAATTTTTTTCACAACTTCAGTTTTATGTTTACCTCAAATTCATATAAAATCAAATTTCTTTTCGATCGAATACTTTACAAAATATATTTTTTTCAAAAACATTTACTAGGTTTAAATTGTTTCTTGAAACAAATTCCATTATAAATCTTTTAAAACTATTTTTCATATTTACGCAAAGTTGGAACTGCTTAAGAAAAATCAATTTGCAAAAAATAAGATTTTATAAATTTTTACTACTTTCAAAACATTTCTTAAAACTCTTTTCATTTAAGAACATTTCAAACTAAATTTCATACTTGTATAATTCAAAATAAGCTTATACAATTTACTTATCAAAATATTTAGCTTTTTAAAACTTGTTCTACTTCCATTAGTTTTTATTTTAAAATTTTCAAAACTAAACTTTATATAATTTCCAAAATTTCTTAGCTTTGAAAATTAATTCTCAATTTGGAAGTGTTCAACTATTCATAATAGTCGAAAAAGTCAAATTCTAATTCAAAATTGGAAATTGGCAATCAATTATCTCAATAAGATGCATAATCAACCAATCAATCAATCCTAATGCATAGGATTCATGTGTTCATAATATAATTTAATCAAAAATTCGAGAACTATACACCGGTTTTTTTCAAGTTGTTTGAAATATGTACATATCTCTTTCGAATATCAAATCATACTTCAGGGATTTGAATCAAACCAATTTCATTAAATAATCGAGTAGCAAATCTACTTAAAGTGGCCTTCCCCACTTTGAAACTTGAAAATAAATGTCAATGATGTTGCAGCCATCACCAAAATTTATTTTCCAGCGACCGAAGTGAGTTCCCAACTTCATTTCTTTTAAATCTTTTGCAAATCCCTTTTCAAAATCACTTTGAAACCATTTATAACAGTTCTATTTGGAAAATAATTTCAAATTATTCTATTATATATTTTCAGAATCTTAAAACCAATTTCAAAAATAATCCCGGAATCCAAACTCTTAAATTTTCAGTTTGAATAACTTTTTGTTTATTTGTTAACCATGTCTAGATAAACCATATTTCATATATCACTTTCAAATGGTATCCATGACTCTTTAAAATGATACATGGGAAAATTCAAATATGTATTCACATCAAAATCCATGTTAAACATGTAGTTTCTCAAATGTTAAATATTTTTCAAAAACCAAAATTTTCCAACTATAGTCAGATGCTCAAATCAATAGCCAATGGTCGATGTTCATAAACTGGCCGAGCATGACTCATTAATTAATAAGTGATAATATGCACATCCATAATAATCGAACAATCAATCAACAAAGAGATAACATCCAATCATCATCAATAGTCACGATTGATTTTATCAGTTATAGAGTTTGTTCTTTTATATTCTATATAATATCCAAGTTAAAATCATTACATTTATTAATATCAAAATATTTTATATCACTAACAAATACGCTCTCTCTTATATGCATATACACTCAATGAGCTTATCCTACAGGTTTAGGTATATGCTAAACCAAAGCTCTGATACCAACTGTAATGAACCGGAATTTCTGACCCTTGAAAATCGACATAAATACGTTCACTATATAGAATGCCGAGCAATCAATTGTCGAAAATACCAAATCATTAGGGGTTAAGAAGAAAAGGATAGAAGAAGAAGCAGAAACAAAAACATAGAATCTCACAATCGCAGCAGAACAAAATATAATATATAACAACCGATCTTTATACAAAGAAAACTGTAACTGTCAAAATATATACAATCATCAGAGTACAACAATCAATATATCAAGATGGACATTATCATAACTTGTCCTTATCAGTGCTGACTATACGGTCTACACACAGCAGAATATAATCAAGTACGTGATATACATCCAAAATCCTCCAGCTCGTCTCTTAAGCTCCAAGCACTCTAACTTGAATCTGTAATACTCGGTCTGACCTGAGCATTATTACAAATAACACCCGAGTCAGTCGGAAAATCCAGTGTGAGAAAACACACTCCATTTGAATTATTACTATTTTTAAAATCCGTTGAAAACAAGGTATCTCATAAGACAACGTCACATATAAACACGACGGGTCCAGGTCTCATCGAATCCAAAAAGATAATTTTTTTAAAGGCAAGTTCTTTAAAATAAACAATTCTATAATCAGGTTGTCAATATTCACATATGGAAATTCATTCCATATGTTTACTTTATCTTGACCAGTCCATTGAAATTAATTCGCTTATAATCATCACATTTTCGAAAATTCAAAATAGTGATTAGTGCAAGTCAATTTATTTCCAATAAAACGTGTCAACATTTTATTCTAACTACTTTAGTTTCTTTGTCTACTTAATGGCCCCAACAAAAGGTGACTGAAATCAATATTCAAAAGACAAATCATTCAAAAGATGGATCGTTAACTCAATCAACGATTAATAGTCAATATTAAATCAATTTACAAACCAGACTAGACTGGTTTCAATTCAGTTAGTTAAGTTATATTTTTAAATCTAGACTATTTATCAACTGAATAAATAATTTACTCTTAGTTAATTTTAATTAAACAGTTCATTTTAAATTTAATTTATCAATTAACATATAATTAAAAATGAAGAAATTTATTATTCGTTCACTTCAATTATTATAAATCAACATTTCGAAACGCTTGCCAATATTAGTTCAGATAATATGCTGTGATTGGGTCTCGACGCAACAAACTACATGTCGATTGAGTTTTAATTGGAAGAGGAATATTTTTTTAAACATTTAAAGGTTATTAAAAAAATTAAATAAAATAGTTGATTTAATTCCCTTTTTAAACAAACCCAGCCCACTTCCTTTCCACTCGGCCCAACGAAACTAATCGAGACCCAACTCCCTTCCTTTCTTCTTCCTCCAGTTTCTTTCTTCCCTTCTCTTCTTTAAATCGAATACAGGGAAACATGCATGATCATGTGCACGTACATACCTACCTTCGGCCTAGATACGCATCGCAGACCACCTACGCACATCACCATCAACATCCGCAACTCATCCAACCACCTGGAACCTACGGCAAAACCCTCGTTCTAAAATTCAAACCCAAACTCGAAAACCTGGATGAAGCCATCCCCCTTCAAATACCTCGCCTGGCCACCATACTCAACCACCCACCACCAAACTTTACCACAAGATTTGCCACAACCCCCTCTTCCTTTTCCCCCACACGCGCATGGTTGTCTCCTCCCCTCGGCATCGTCACAACTCACAAATCTAAGACCCAAAAACATCTACCCTAAACCCTACTTCGATCTCGACCGGCCCAACCCCTCAAATAAAAATTGCCGCACCATTTTTCTTGAATGCCCCATCAACCCATCCCCCTCCACGTTGAAGGCCATTGCCTGAAACTGCCTAGGTTGCCATGATTTGGCGTTATGCCAAAATATGATCGTTCCCAAAATCCTACCTCCACACCACTCTAAAAATTCCCAAAACTATCCTAAAAATCATATTTTTCTCCAACGATCAACACCATATCATTCATTGATTTAATTGTGATGGTTGGATCTTGACCATAACTGATCTACTTACTGTAAACAGGGGTTTTCTCCCTCCAGGCATCATGAATTTCAATGAAATAAATCTTAAAATGTTTTCCATTTAAAAACAAACAACGTTGGTTTTGATATCAAGTTTTAAAACTGGAAGGATTTTGAAGTATAGATTTTTAAAGTTGGAAGCTTACTGTTTTATTAGTAGAACATGAACATAGAAACTTTTTCCTGGAATAAGTACAGGGTTTGAGTGCATTACCGGATCTAATACACATATACAAGGGCATGTATACATATCAAAACATGTATAATTTTCACAAATCAAAGATTCACCAATATCACAGTCACATATAAAAATATAAGCAATGTCCGGTAAGTAAAATAAGCGTTTACTCACAGTCTACAACCAAATGAACGCACTACTGCAAATCTTCTCCAAGCTTCAACACTTAACTATTTTGTTTTAGTGGAAGGTTCTTTTCTTTCTTTCTTTCTTTTGTCATACGTGAGCATGAACAAGTATGGCTATACATACATACATACATACATATAGAAGGAGGGGACAGTGAACACTATATGCTGGCTGAGATCTTTGCATGGACTTCACATTTCATTTTTATTTTATTTTCTTTCAATGTTGGCTGATTTGATTTTTTGAGTGATTTGATATTTTATGGTTGATTTGATTTTTTTTATAAGCTTGATTTGAAATATTATGTGCTTGATTTGAAGATTTTCAATCATGAAGCTTCCTATGTGTGTGTGTATATATACACATATGTATTGATATATGCACTCTTATATACATACTTTTGTCATGAACATATTTACATATACCTTTATGCATACACATTTACAAATACACTATTTTATATAAACATACATATATACATGTATATACTTATATGTATTTTAGTCATCATAAGTTTGAAATTAGCATCATGAAGCTTTGCATATATACATATAGATATTTTATCAAAATTTGAAACGGTGAAGTTTTCATACATACATACGTGTGTGTGTGTGTGTGTGTATATATAATCATATTCAGAAATTAACGTTTTGAAAATTCAGTATAGCTTTCAAAATTTATATATTCAAACATTCACAATATTAATTTTTTTTATTTATTCGACTTATAAAAATTAATAGTTCAATATTAAAATTAGTTAATTATTCAAATAACAGATGCTAAAAATCTGGATCATTACAACTATGGAATGACTTACTCGATAATTTTTTGTTGGTTAATATATCAAACATAAATGTCGATGTGACAAAATTGCACAGTTCTCTTGACTTAAGCATATTGTTGATTTTTAATCTGGAAGATCCACTTTTGTTATTGTTAAATCATGACATGACGTACATTGAACGACTATATTTGGATCTAGTAGGAGCATTCGAAGCGAGACACTATTCAAGAGAGGGGTTATTCCTCAGTTATATGAGGTAAGTACCACGATCAACTGAAGTTAACTCAAAGTCAAAGTCTCTAACCAGAGTAGTACGGTTAATAATAGAACCTCCATTCTATGATTTCAATAACAACAACTGTACAATCATATATATTATATATCGTAGCAAGATTACAGGTATACACTACAAGAGATCGTCATGCTCAAAGATATCATTACTCGAAGACAAGTAAAAATTTATGGACCATGTTACGATTAGCAAGGTTATACTAGTGCATTAAGAGTCTTAGATAAACATGGTAAGTTCTCCTTGAGTATATGTGCACACACGAATTCATATACATAAAATTAGCACTAAAAACATTCAAAATTGGCATTAAAAACTCTCATAATCTGAAAATGCCATCCATAAACATTTGTGGAAAATCCACAGATGTATGTGAATTATTTCAGAAATTTAATTCCTGAAGCCACAAACATTTGTAGTTTTCCCACGGGCGTCTGTCATCTGTCAACTGCGATAATTTGAAAGGATGCTTCATTTCATATTGAATAGTATCATCTTTTCTTCAAAGATTGTAGCCATTAAATTGAATAGACTTTATTTAACAGTAACTATAAATAATTCAATGATTAAGATATACAAATAGACAATGAACTATTTTCTTGATTCTTATTCTTCTCTATTTACATATTTATGCAACTCTTTCCTACAATTCTCAATTTATCTATACTTTTGGTTAAACCACTTCCTACAACTCAAAGCATTCACATTCACATACTCAAAGGAGATTACATGAAGAATTGTACTATTAGTCAAAATATATGTTATTTGGAACACTAGTTTGTCAAAGAAATACTTTTTTATTAGCCTATTCATCCGAAGGAAGCGAGGGTTACTTGGTTAAAGGAAATACCGAATGGTGCTTCAGGACTGGATGTAGGACACGAGGTCCGAACCAGTATAAAATTGACTGTGTTATCTACTATTTTATTTTTGTTGCCTTTATATTATTTGTTACTGTTGGCCATCTTCGATCCTATGCATAGTGACTAACAAGTGGTATCAAAACCTGGTGTTCTATCGATCATAACAACACCCAAGAAAAATGGCCAGAACAAGATCTAGTCGACATAGTGTCAGCAAAAAAAGAGTGCAATGCTATTGCTGAAGCAACTACAAACTACAATAAGGTACTTTATGATTCATCTGATCAATTATCTAGTAATTATGATAAAATATGTGCTAATTTTGACAAAGTATCAAAACTTAATTTTATCATGTTAGACAAAATGAAAGCTTATGAAATCAAGATTGCGAAACTAGAAAATGAAAAACAAAGTTTAGAAAATGAAATTTCTGAATTGAAAAATAATGTTTTGATACTCAATTGTTTTTTAAATGAAAAAGATTTTGAAATTTCTAACTTAAGTAATCAAAATGATACACTATATTTTTTTTTAAACAATTCAGTTACTTAAATTTCATCTTTTGTGAAAGAGAACCATGCTTTAAAAGATGAGTATTTTGAATTAGTTAACGAAATTGGTACTTTAAATAATAGCAATGAGTCTTTTAAAAAAGAAAAGTGCGACTATAAAATTAAATTTGATGAGCTTAATGAAAAAGTCGTAAAATTTAACAAAGGCCAAAATAGCTTAAATTCAATTTTATCAAGTTCTAGACCTTTGAATGATTGAAATGGTTTAGGGTATAATAAAACCAATTGTAATCATGCTAGATACTCTTTCATGTATAATAAAAGTGTCAATGTTAGTACTAGATATCTAGTAAATCTAAATCCACTTTTTACATAAATTCAAGTATTTACGTAAGCTGTAATGTTTCTAATATCTCTAAAAATAAAAAACCGTTAGCAGGAAACATCAAAAAAAACATTTAATTATTTGGGTTAATGTTAATTGGAAGAATAGAGAAAAATATATTAATGATTATTTTGATGAAGTAATTAATAATGAAAATTATATTTTCAAAGGTTTTACCAAACCCACTTACGTATGGTTACCTTTAACCTAAACCCTTGGACCATAACATAGGAAAAGCGTACCGAAATATAGAAAAAAATTTCGTAGGTATCCAAAAAAGATAAAAGGATGAGATAGATTTTGAATAACAAATGTTCCATACATACAACGGAGAATGAGCATTTATAGATAATGGAACTACAGAAAATTCGATAACTCAACTTTTTTTATGAGTAGTCTGGGTAGATATTTTTAATAAAGTATCAAAAATGAATATTTTTAAAATAAATAAATTAGGTACTCTTTTTATATAATAAGTTGATTTCAAATGTGCTAGAAATATAGTGAAAAAATATTTCAAGGAAAATAAATTAATTTTTTGAAGGCAATAAATATTTTAAGAAAGGTACAACTATGCTTAATATTGTTTGGATCATTTTTTCGTACCTATCATTAGCCAATATTATGTATATTTTATTAAACTATTTTTTGAAAATTGGCTAATAATTATATATTTTTAACCTTTTTGTTGACGACAAATGGGTGAAAATTGGGCATGTTGATAGGGGGAGTATATAATTAATTCATTACACAATTATGTTATTTGTGTTTATGTGTGATCTGTCTATGTGCTATGCATATTTATCAATATCGTCTAATGTGACTATATGTTTAGGTTTTCTCTTATTTTATTTTCCATAATGACAAAGGGGGAGATATACACGCATATACATAGGGGAAGATTAAATTAGGTAGGATTTGAACTCGTGACCACAAGGTCATGAGCCTTATGAGATACCAAACTGCTCTATTCCATGCTAAAGAACTAGAAACTAACGGGTCAAGAAAGATTGGATATGCGCTCCACCATATCTATATAAATAGAATAGTCTATTTATATAAAATGTTACGAAGACCTCCCTATGATCTATGATCATAGAGATCCGTACAAACCAGAAATGAGATTTTTATCCTTACCAGCTGGATCTTTACATGACTAATGATTATATAGTTGTCATCATCAAAAAAGGAAAAAATGTTAGAACCTCCATTCTATGATTTCAATGACAGCAACTATACAATCATATATACTATACATCGTATCAAGATTACAAGTATACACTACAAGAGATCGTCATACTCAAAGATATCAGAATTTGAAGACAAACAAAGATATATGGACCATGCTATGATTGGTAAGGTTATACTAGTGTATAAAGAGTCTTAGATAAATATTGTAAGTTCTCCTTGAGTATACATGCACACACAAATTCATATACATAAAATTAGCACTAAAAACATTCAAAAATTGAAATTTAATTCCTGAAGCCACAGACGTTTATGGTTTTTCCACAAACGTCTTCATCTGGCAACTGCTATAATCTAAAAGGATGCTTTGTTTCATATTGAATGGTATCATATTTTCTTCAAAGGTTGCAGCCATTAAATCAAATAGACTTTATCTAACAGTAATAACTCCTCATCTGCATCTTTTTAATACTATAAATACTTCAATGATTGAGATATACCAATAGACAATGAACTATTCTCTCGATTTCTTATCATTTTCTATTTACATATTTGTGCAACTCTTGCTTACATATTCTCAATCTATCATAACTATAATTTAGGTTAAAACACTTCCTACAGCTCAAAGCATTCACATTCACATACTTAAAGGAGATTATAGGAAGATTTGTACTCTTAGTAAAAATCTATGTTATTAAGAATGCAAGATTGTCAGAGAAATAATTTTGTATTAGTCTATTCCTCCGGGTGAAGCTAGGGTTATTTGGTTAAAGGAAATACCGAAGGGGAGCTTCGGGACTGGACGTAGGACGGGAGGTCCGAACCTGTATAAAATCGACCATGTTATCTACTATTTTATTTTCGTTGTATTTACATTGTTTATTACTGTTGGCCATCTTCGATCTTGTGCATTGTGACTAACAAATAATAATAATAATTATTGAATCAAGGACTTTGTGTTTGGACTATAGAGTTGAATATGGAAGGTATTGAAAATTTGACCATTACCAAATTCCCAAGTCCAAAGTGATATAGTTTTGATAAAGAGAATTACTGAAAATAATTCTCACTACCGCATAATGCTTAATAAAGTCAAATTGGATTTTATCGAAACCAGCAAGAGATAAATTAGACCATAACGTCACACCACCTGCTTAGTGATATATGAATGTTAGTATTTGAATTGTTCAGTATTATTCACTGATGAGTTACGCAACTGAAACGTTGAATAATCCCTTTACCATCTGATTTAATTGATGTATAAATTGTCATAAATTTATTAATATTTATGAATTGTAATAATAATTTATTTGTTGTACATTGAATAATATTAAATAGTATGTTTATAATAGTTAAAAATATACTGATCGATATACGGTATCGGTACGCATTTAAATTAGATTTAAATTGCACCGAATATTGTGAAAGTGTGCTATGGATCGTGTAATATGGATATATAATAATACAGAGTATAGTGATGATAGTAATACTGTAAATAGTGCGGAATATAAAAGCAGCATAGTAAAATGACATCAGAGATTTTTATATTGGTTCGGAGCACCGTCCTACGTCCAGTCCCAAACTCCTTCTGGAATTTCACTAAAACAACAACTCTCACTTAACCCGGAGGAACAGGTCTATGCAACCCCTGAGCAGCCGAACAGGGACCTGAGCAGTGGAACAGGATTTTGCCTCAGTAGCCGAAGAGGACTTCATACGCCTGAGCAGTAGAACAGACTTCGACAAATAAAAAAGATTGTTTGACTTTTTGTGTGTTCTGATAACACGGATTTGTCACTTGTAGCACACCCTTCCTATAATCTTTTCCTCAAGTATGATGTGTATATTTGAAGTTTATGAAGATTAGAAAGGAATAGTATTTCTTAGAATATATAAATCTGATTTAAGCAATAAGTATGCAAGAATAAGAAAGTTAGATAAGAGACAAAAGCAGATTCTGTAATTTGAAATCAAGTTAGAATATGTATTTATAGATGTTAAAAAGCAGCGACCATTGGCGAAGAGTTCCGGTTGAAGTATTATGTCCAAATCTCTTTGTAGAGGTTCGTAACTCTTCACAAATGGTCGTGTCTTTTCAGAAAAATATAGCTGTTATAGAAATTCAGTCGACGGAACCTCTGGGTCAGTCGACTGAATATTCAAACGAATTTTAAATAAATATTTGAATATTTGTGCACCTGTGCAATTGCACAAAAAACGTTAGGTCAGTCGACTGAACTAACCAGGTCAGTCGACCGACCTAACCAGGTCAGTCGACCGACCTGGTAATTTCCGTGCAATTTGCACAGTTTTACACGGGTTTACTAGGTTGTTATAGATATTCAGTCGACTGAATGGCTTGTTCAGTCGACTGAATTCTATTGATAATCAAAAACCACCATAGCTTATTTGGTTAGAGCACTTGCCTTCTAAATTAGTGACTCGAGATCGAGCCTTGCTCTATGCATTTTTTGAAAACTCGATTTTGACTAAAATATGCATGCAAGTTTATTTGAACGTGACTTATAATTTTTGAGGAAAGATTTTAACAAAGCACTAAACTAGACTTTATATATATTTGACGACTCTTGTTAAAAAAATATAACTATATGAACCATACTTTGAGTCATTGAGTCAGGATATTGTCATAATCGTAGATTCGTGAATATATTGTTCATACTTGGACTAGATTTAAGGCCCATAAGGGCATGTTATTTTCGTCTATAGAAGGGTGTTTAGGCCATCCATATGATGACATAAAGTAAGGAGTTTGATTGATTAAAAGAGTGGAAATAGTAAGAGTGAAATATGAGGACGAGATCCAATTTACACTCTCTTGACTTTCTATTTATGTGTCACCTCTTTACATCATTTCTTTTACACTTTTGCTCTCCTCTCTGATATTTTTAGTCAGCAACCATCCTCAATAAACTCCAAAAATCCAAAAACCCAAGTACAAAATTACATCAAAACTCTTTAATTTGATCGTCGGTGGTAAGGTAGTTCGGGAGCTAGCGACTTCTGATTTGGGAACATTATACAAGGGGATCGATTCAATGTTTTAACGTGTACGCAATGGATTTGGTGAAAGGTATTTCTCTATTTTTTCAATATCATATTTATATATCACTATTTATATAATATGATGTTATATTATATTACTATTCGTGTATATCAAAATACTGTCACAAATTGGTTGGTTGTGTATATTATTATATTTATATATAGTTAAAAACAATTATTTTGTATGCTTGCCTACTAGATGTTCACGGCATGCAAATAAAAAAAGGAATTTTTTTATATATTTAAATAATATTATTAAATGAATTAATTAATCAAAATCCATATTAAAAAAAATTAAATTTATATATCATATATTTTAAATTTAAACTTTTTTCATGTGCAATATACATTCACCAGTAAATAATTTTTTATTTAAATATATATATATGTGTGTGTGTGTGTGTGTGTGTGTATGTATGTATGTATGTATATGTATGTAACTATAATTGTTATAGTTACACATTTATCTTAAATTTGTTTAAGATGAATTATATTAAATTTTCAAATTAATTTATATATTTAATTAATTATTGGATTTATTAAATATAATTAATTAAAAGTTAGTTAATTAAGATGCATACATGTATTAAAATGTAAATATAAACAAACTATAACGATTATCATTAATTATTTATCTTAAATAGTTTTGAATGAATAATATAAAATTTCCAATTTTTTATACAATATAAATTAAATTAATTAAATATGATTCAATTAATAAAACTAAAGTTAATTAAATATTATTCTATTAATATAAATTAAAATTAGTCAAATATGATTCAATTAATAAGATAGACACATATACTATATAAATCAATTAAATTATAAAAGTTATAAATAAATTTAGACTTATAACTACACATGCATGAACATAAGCGAAACTGAAATAAATCTAAAACGGAAATTTGGAATAAATACACATATGGTATTTATAACGTGATTTCAGATGTGTCGAGTACGTGGATCACAAGGGATTTTTCCATAAGAACACATTATTTCTTAAATCGGAATCACTCAATACACACACATATAGACACATTAAAGATTATAAATCATTAATGTATATGTTGTCCTTTATCATTTATATATTAATAGATTACCGACATACTCTTTGGTGATTGTCAAGATTATAGATTATTTTACGTGTACAGTATAATTTAAAACATGTATTTATTGTTTTATTAAGTTAATAGTTTATACCATACGTATTTAATGCGTATTAATTGCTCAACTATTTATTATCATCGCATTTGTTAATTTTGCATACCTTATAATCAACGAGATTGAATTTTTTTTTTTTGTATTAAACAAATTTTTTTATTTATGTTTCTTGATTTATTGGTTGTCCGCAGATATGATAATTATGCGATATTTATCCGTATCCGTGAATACACACATCCAATATTTGAAAATGATTTTGAATGCGCATGCGGATATGATATTACTTCTTAAAGCTACCCAGCGAAAGTTCAGTCGAGCACCAAAACTACTGTTCATGCTGCTGTCTTTATTTACAGCTAAGCCAAACATTAATTTTATATTTTGTTCTTATCACTCTGACTCAATTATTACAAGCAAGCATTAACTTTCGTAATTAAATACATGTTCATACATTTGAGTGAATCAAATGAATAATCTTTAACAGATTATAATTATATTTTCAATGAAAATATTTTAACTCCTATACAAAATTTTCTTCCTCGTTTAGCTCAAATTGCTACGATTTAGCATGTATTCTATGAACACATGTTTACCACTGTTCAAAAACTAAATTCGAGGAAAAGAAGAGAGTGGTAGTAAACTGACATAGATAATGGAATCTCCTCATAGCCCTGAAGCTGAAATTGGGCACATAGTTGAAGATTTATGGGATATTCAAGAACCACAACTGAGTCCTTCTGAAAAACTCAATTCTTGCTTTGAAAATATTCCTGTTTCTTCTTTTCCTCCTCCTCCTAATCAAGGTAACCACTTTCCCAAATTTTAGCATTATCTTCTTGATTTTCTGTGGAACAAGTTTGCATTTGGATTGATTTAGTGCTTTCAATTTGATATTCATGTCTTGTGACAAGGAGAATAAGTGGCTAATTGCATACTTGTTAATTCCCAAACTAGAAACATGATTAAAAATCTGTTTTTTGAACTACTAACTTAATTTCAGATATGAAGTTTAGGTTAGACACCTAAGCAGAAACTTGTTTTACGATGTGAGTATTTGGTGTTATTACCTAACTACAAACCAGATTTATAATGTGATATTTATGTTTCATTACCTAATGCAGACTTGATGTACGTGAAATTGAGATTTTATCATCCAAGTAGAAACTTGATTTATGATGCGAAGCTTGGTCTTTATTACCTTGATAGAAACTTGATTTGTGACGGGAAGTTTAGTTTAAATTAACTAAGTAGAAACTTCATTTATGATGTTTCTATTTTGTATTAGCCATGTAGAAACTTGATTTGTGAAGTGTAGTTGCGTTAGCCGAGTAGAAACCTGATTTATGATGTGAAGTGTAGTTTACTTTTTACTACTCACATAACAACATGGCTTATGATGTTAGGTTTAACTTTTATTACCTATGTAGAAACTTAATTTATGATATGAAGACTAGTGTTTAATATCCACCTTCAGACTTTATCATGTATAATGCCTAAGCTTAACATCCAAAAAAGCCTATGATCTTTGGGCTTCGAGAAAACAATGGAATACTTTGCTATGTTATGTCATATACCTCTTGTTGCATAACTACAGTAAAACTCATAGTTTTTTAAATTACGTATCATTTTGTATGCTGTCTTAATTAGGGACCGTTTTCTATTTCCACATATATTTTTAGACACCAAATTATCTGCGAGTAAGCCAGAAAAAATGGCATCCATGTTTTCACTCTCTCCTTTTCTCTCTGCTTTAAGAAAAAAAATACAAAATCCAATTTTCCATCTCTTTTGCTTCAAAATAAATTTCTCTGAAATAAAATCATCTTTCAAATAGAAATCATGGGCAGTGATTACTGCAAATTTCCAAATATTCAATCCTAAGTGCACAAGTTTGAAGGGTCATTGTATTAACCTTGAACAGCGGACGGCAATTATCGATTGCACCATAATCGTGCTGAATTTCATTTTCAAGGCAGCAGTCTTGTCCGTGACACAATTTCCATCACTTGCTTTTTCCATTGTTCCTATTCATCAACTCCAAATTGAAAGCGAAAGTAAATTCATCTTTCATCAAGATTAAACTATTTGGGTTTTGAGGCAAAGACTGGACTATTATGATGATTAGTGCATATGGAGAAGAAAAGAAAAGACCGAGTTGAGTTGAATATGGGATTTTCAAAACATTAAAGTAAGAAATATAGTGAATTAACGCTAATTGTACATTCCAAAAGTTCATTCTGCTTTTTTATTTGAATCATTTTAGAGTTTTGACAATAACCTGTGTTGAAAATTTTGAAAATGTAAAGTGGTTTAGAAACTGACTTTGGTTGGTGATATATGTTAGCCATATTGACATAAATTTGAATATGCTATGATGATAATTTTCTTTTGTAAAATATAAATTCATGATAAAAATAATTACTTTTGTGTAACGATCTCTTTTTTCTACTATCATAAGTAATTAAGAAAACGGTTTCGTTATATAAGTTGAATAGAGATTGATATAGAATATACGTTCTATGAACTTCTATTTGTTTGACTATAGACTTTCATTTACACAAATGTTGGATATTAAAGTTTCGTTAATTTCAAAATTTATGCATTTAATGAAAGTTAATAGCACGAGACTATTATAATTAATGGTATCATGAAAAATGAACTCGCTATGTAAAGAAATAAATAAATGTTTTCTGAATCAAGTGTATGAATCACATGGTATTAATTCCCGTTGAAAAGTCTGACCATTAGCATTTATTGTCACGCATATGGATATTTCAGCTAAAACGTGTTTTATTTATTCCAAAACTTTTGGTAATCTGAATAAATGATTTAGTCATTGATTATTTTATAGTCAACATCGAGGAAAAAGAAGCTTTTGTAAGGAGTAAACCCTTTTCTTTTGATATTTTACATAAGAAGATGATAATATAAATAAAATATTTGATTTATTCTTAAATTTTGTGGTCAAATCATTATATTATGAAGTTTATAATTTTAATAATTATGACTGTTTAAATTTTGTCCATCCACTTCTAGGAATCAGAACAACATTTATAGATCATAAAGACATGTAAACATAAAATTATCAATTTAACAAATGACTTGCATTCATTATTGTTTTTCCAATAACAAATTTTAAGTATTAAAATGGGCAGACTTGTAAATGAATTTATATGAATTATTTTTAATATAGCGTGCTGCTATTGGCGCTCCAAAATTGCTTTCAGCCACCAAGAATTTTTTAGTAGACATCATTTTTTTATATGCTACTTAACACCAAATTTAATATTTTCATTCAGTCTCAAATAACCATGCTTCTTTGATTTCCAATGGTTGTCCATAGCCGTATAATGATAAATTCAGTACCATACGGTAATAAATAGCCGAACAATATCTGTGTGCTTATTTGATAAAACAAAATAATGTATAGTATTAGTAAGCATATAAACAGAGTTTGTACAGTGGTCATTAGTTATGAGAGCCAGAAGTAATTTTGTAGGTGCCTAGAGTAATATACTTTAATATATTTAAGAGTTGAAAAGAAAACGACAACCATCTATTTATTATATGAAGTTATCTTATAAGTTGAGCTTTACTTGCAAACATGCAAATGAGTAAACAACATATAAGCATATGATAGAAATATTGATTTTCTTTAATTGTTTTTATTAAGAATTTTATGAGCATTAAAACATGATATTTGAATTGTTAAATTATATAATTGATTTATGACTAATTTATAGAAGTAAATTAAGAGTATTTAATGCTTTTTTAATATTTGAATGAAGTGAATTTGAATGACAAATCATTATAATAAACGAGACTAACGAGAGACTTTATGTTTGTTGATTTATAGAGTTAGATTTATTATTATATTATGAAAAGAATATAAATCTAATGATTTTTAAATATAAAGATTACGAGTTTTTATAATATGAAAGCCATCACAAGTCTATTTTGAAAAATGATTATGATGGATTTTAATGTTAAAGTTGAGAGGATAATAAAAGGATATTTATGTATAAAGTTGCAAAAGATATGTTAAATATATCAAGATTTTATATTAAGTCAAATATGGGATAGAAGAAATTATGAATATTCAATTCGTATATTGGTTACGAAAATTTTCATCCAAAAGAAGAAAGAATGCCATCATCTCAAAGGCATTAGTATATTTTAGAATTTGATTACTATTCACTAAACTCATCCATGTTTGTTATGCATATATGTGCTCGACGATACAATTTAAAATGAAATATATTCCAAAATGATTTGAAACACCCATTTTGTTGACATGAATGAATATATTGAAAGTGAATACATAATGGAAAAAATTATGTATTAGAATATAGTGATGGTACAGTGTACACAAAACTTGTATAGTAGTAAATTATATGTTGAGTTTGTCTTTGAAATAAAATAAAATGATGGATATTGAAAATAAAATGAGTCATATTTGCGAAGTGTATTTATAAATTAAAGCGAATAAGTAATTGTTTGAGTATTCCATATAGTATTTCGAATTGAAACATTACTACTTGTAAATAGTCATATTCATATTATTTCTAAATATTAAAAATAGTTACTTTGGTCCATGTATGAGCCTAAAAAAATTTCATATTAGGAAAATATTTATTTGGATTACCAATATAAGGACTATAAATATAAGAAAAATATTTAATTTTAAATACATGTAAGATTGAAATTTTAATTATAAATACTGAAAATATTTGTGTTGAATATATTTAGACATGAAGATTTTTGTGCGGTAGCTTGATCTGTTTTTTTTCTTCTCTTTATATGAATTTGGTTATGAGACCCAATGTTTGACATGTGATATTGTATATGCATACTTTATGAGTTTATGTATGCATACAGAAGAATGGCATGAGTTGAATCGATCATTGTGTTAATTAACTTAATTCATGTTGATTTTTGTTTGTATGTACGAAAATACAAAACATGTTAAAATAATATTGAATGTATCTGATAATATAAAATTGAATATACTAACCTTCCAAGTTAGATTGTATGTGGGAAAATTATTTTGTTAGGTTATTTCATACTCCACATGGTTCCTCATGAAAACTAAAAAGAACTATTTTTGGATTATGAAATGACGTTCCTCCAAACTAGAATTTTTTGAAGGGTGGGGTATCTGCCTAAAGTGGCCTATCGCAATTTAGGAAGATCAACAATGGACATTAGGTATTTGATTATGAGTTCCTTCTTGTTCTTCTAATATGGGACAACAAATTTACAAGAGGTTAATATGAGAAAATTGAAAATGTTTTTCTAAAGTTTGATCTCACAATGTTAAGAAAATTATGGAAAAATTAGATTGTTTTGATGTGGCATCTATGTTATCTCTTCATGGTTCTTGCATATATAAGAATAAATGACATAATGAGCCAAAAGATGAAATGCAGTAAAATTGGAGGAGGCGCACATTTCTCTTGAATTATTAAACAAACTTTTACTTTTGATGTGATGTGATACATTTATAACCCTATTGATGAACATTGGAATTTCTATAGAGTATATAATGGAAAGAGAAGACACAATTATTGACATAATACAATCGAGAAATTAGTGAAATGAGCGATCTTAACAATAAATGTAAGATCAAAAAGGAACTTGATGGGTCCGCTTACTAAAGGATTGTCAAGCAAATTAGTCATTGAATCTTCAAGAGAAATATGACTCAAATCTAGAAAAGAGAAAAATATGATGGATACCCATTAACAGTCAAACAAAGCCATATGGTTACTCTTTCCCTTCCTATTTTAGCTCCTATAAGTTGATTTCTTTATTGAGTTCATAGTCAGTTTTGACGGTGCTTCTGTGATATAACTGATAGATTCATTTCGTGAAACTCTTGATTTTAAACTTTATGTTCATCTTTAATCCATAGTTTCGGTGGTGCTTATGAGATGCACTTGATCGATTTTACTAATTTTTGAAATTGAACCTAAATATAAAATCCATAGCTAGTTTTGTTGGTGATTTTGGAACACACTTAATAAACTTTTACTTATCTTTTAGATTGAGCCTAATTATAAAATGCATAACCATATCTGGTGGTGCTTTGAGACGCACTTGATGGATTCTATTTTTGTATATGAGTTTGAGTTATTTTGCTTTTATATAATAATACATAATCAATTTATGATGGTATTTTGAGATGCATTCGATGGATTTACTGATTTACCTTAGTTTGAGCATATTTGCTCTTTCAAATTCATAACCAGCATTGGTAATGCTTTGAGACACACTTGCTGAATTATGCCTTATTACGTCTCTATAATTCATAGCTTGTATTGGTGGTGTTTTTGAGATGTACTTTATGACTTATGTTTATTTATCTTTTGAGGTTGAGCATTTTACTCTTGATGAGTGTAAACATAAGTAGTGGTGCTAGAGTGGACTCACCTGCTTGGATGTGAAAGTGAGTCGCCTTCTATGAGAGATTTTAGCTCACTAGAGCATTCGTGAGCATTGTTTTAAAAAAATATGCCTTGATACTTGCCTCGAGCAGTGCATCAAGGCAATGGAAGATAAAGTGCATCAAGGCTCTCTTTGAAAGGCTTTTACCTCTGAGGCTTGCGCCCCAACAACTTAAGGCATATGAAGTATACAAAACGTATGTTGTACGCCTCAAACTATTGAGGCATGCGACTCCCGAATTTTTTTAACCTTCAATTGTAAATATCAACTCTAGCATAAAGTTATTAAACTTCAATTATATAATGGCAAGAAATAAAACAAAGTTTAAGAAATGAACGTTACGTTTTTTTTTATTTTTCACTTTCAACATCAACATGATTAAGCTAAGATTGTTTTTGAAAACAATGATCGAGGGCTACATAACTGATTTCCTCAATGAACCTCCAAATTGTCATCATCAACGAACCTCCGAATAAAATTTGGGGATCAATTTAAATTGGTAGAAGAAAAAATAAAATAATAACTTGTATGATTTCATAACGCTTGTAATAGAATCGATTTCACTAGAATTGATCAAAATCATTTTCAAAAATCTTGAAAAAAATTTGAATACGAATAAAGAGAGGAAGAAAAATTAAACTATGTATCATTGCGGAACTGAAAACTAAATATGAATTCTTCAAAAGATTAAAACATTTATATATATTATCAAGTGCTTAAATTTTATTTATTTATACTTTTACGAATGAATAACAATGAATGATTATGACTTAACTTTTTAAAGTTAAGTGTTTATTTACAGTTATATATTGTTGATCGTTAACTTTATTTATTAATCATAAATTAATAATAACAAAACAATAATAACTTGCGTCTCAATGCTTACCCCAAAAATTTACGCCTCAATGTTTTGAGTGTTACGCCTCGTCTTACGAGCACAAAAACATCTCATGTATTTTCATGTTTTAAAACCTTGCTCATGAGTTTCCACTGTGAGTGCATGACCATTAGAAAGGTGGGCTTCTTTCGAATAAGCCAATTCATTTGGGACCCTGCATATCCAATCTAGTGTACGAAACTCCTCCACGATAACATGCTCTAAGGAGTCGATGATGTACGCAGTCTTTCCTTTGCATTGCAAAGAGGCTATTTTTGGACTCGAACCTGAGTGTTCAGATCATAATGCGGGTGATCTAACCGTTGCAATAAGGCTCCATCTCAATGCATGACCACTAAAAACACATTTATTGTGGAGGTTGCAGGAATTGAATGTGTAATATGTGTTGTGAGATCCATGATATAAGGTCTCGGTCGGAACCTCAAGACTCCGACCATCTCGGATCGGTTCCGACCGAAGGCGAAACAAAATTAGCATGGAAACTCGTCTCGCTGAAGATAATGGAGGGAATCGAGAGAAAATAGAAGAATATCAAGAAAAAATAACCTACTCGTGCTTGTTTATTCCAGATTCAACCTTCCATCATGTCTTCATCCTCAAATCGAGGCGAACTGTGCAACGTAATAAAGAATTTTTATTATTTTTAGCCCTATTTTAGTTGTGGCTGAAATCGACGAAACAGAGAAGCGTAGTTTGTGGACTTGGACTGGATTTGAGTGTTATTAGGGCTTTGAGGCTATTGGAATTGTTTATTTTGATTTATGGATTGACTTTGTTTAGATAAAGCTTATTTTTAGATAAAAGATACCAAAATGGGCTGTTGGAAATAATTATTATTTTGTGGCTATTGAAAATAATTATTTTCGGCCCTAGTTTAGTTGGCCGCTGGGAGCTTATTTTGACAAATGGGTTGATTTGTCATTGTTTTTTAGTAAAAGATACCAAAATTTGGAACAGAGACCGAAACCGAAACATAAACCTAAATTTTCAAAGTTTTCAAAATCGGTCGAAATTAATTTTTTTAAATGACCGAAACCGAGTTCTCGTGAGATCTCAAACGAAATCATTGTAGTTCAAGGGAAATTCACAACTTAGACTAAGTTTTCCATTTTAAATCTTTGTGGCTCGTGAAGAAATTTGCTATTTAGATTAAGTTGTAAACTCACTTCTTTATGCATCAATTCAAACAGAAAATGTTGATACTTAAAAATTTTGCTCTGTCCAGGATGTTTTACTTTGAGGTTCATTGTAGTTAGTGGGGATTGTTGGATAACTACATTAAAACTCAAAGTCTTTTAAATTACCTAACCTTTTATATTCTATAATTGTGACCGTTTTCTATTTCTATGTATATTTATCAACAACAAATTTTTTGTGAGGAAGACATAAAAAATGTCTGTTCGCTTTTTCGCTCTCTCTCTTTTTCTCTCTTCTCTAAGAAAGAATGAATACAGTAAACAAAATTCATTTTTCAATCTCTTTCACTTCAAAATAACTTCAAAATAAATTTCTTTGAAATAAAATCATCTTTCAAATAGAAATCATGTGCAATGGCTGCTAGAATCTCTAAATTCTTCAACATTGAGTGTACAAGTTTGAATGATCGTTATTTTAATTTAGGAACAGACGACAATTATTGATTGCACTATAGTTATGCCAAATTCGCTTTCAAGGCCGTGGTCTCGTTTACGATACAACTCCTATCACTTGCTTTTTTTCATTGTTTATACCCATCAACTCCAACACCTCTTGTTAGAATTCTCAAAAAAATAGTGAATGAGATATGTCTCACATCGCCAAAAATATGTTAATTTTCTGGTTTATATAGTATACTCTCAATCCCTATATTGACCCTGAGGGTCAGGTAATTTTGTGCGAGGGGGAGGATAACACACGCGCACGCGCCGCCATCTGTCCGTCCGACCAAACCGGGTGCGGGTCTAATAAGAGTGGACTGTGTTATATTTCTGCTGTAAAGAAGTGAATGGTTTTCTACTGTTTAAATTCAAAAAGAAGCGACTATTGGATTGGACGCGAATAACGTTTTTTGGCGTTGCAAATGAAGGGATGCTACTTTTCTCAACGGGTGTGGCCATTGGAAATTTGGCTGGGAATTCGGCTATAAATAAGGAGGAAACCTGATCACTTTCCTCACTCAAATAATTCCGAATTTTCTCTTCTTCCTCTTCGTTTCTTAATATATACAATCCGTGCGCTTTTGCATATCACATAGAAGATTATACACATTACGATCTCGAGATACACATTACGATCTCGAGCAGATCACGTCTGTTGTATCTTGGGAGACTTTAAATAAAGTCTTAAGGAAATTGTTATGACAAGCCTCAGACGAAATTTTCTTTTTCAACGGTTCGATTTCTAGTTGATTTGTATGTGTGTGTGTGTATATATCGTTTTCGTTTTTGCGTTGTACTATTTCTTTAAATATTATAACGTTTGATTTATCGCTATAGTTATTATTGCTATAGTTGTTAGTTTGTTGTAGTAATTAATTACAACATACTTATTGTTAAAATAACTAATACAGAATTCCAAAGTAGTGGAAATCTGAGTTGTAAACTTGTGAGGCAAGTTTATTATTGATTAGTCTCTGTTTTGGTATACTAGACGTATAACACCTCTTACACACAACTTGTTGACTTGTTAGCAATTTTATCAGTGTTTGATAACACTCTTCTATTCTAACTTTTAAGTGTTGTGTATCAAAATCCACTTTTTGTCTCTTTTTCATATAGTTAGTTGCTCAACACACTTGCTCTTACTTTTAGTTATTTGTTATGATTTGTAATACTGTGATAATGAACACAGTCAGTCATTCAACTATATTCAACTATATGATGAATATGCATGATACTGATATCCATTTACTTGTTTCTTTGGGGATTACAGTGATTGAGATACCATCAGATTCTACATTGGCAAATGCGGTCGAAACATTGTCAAAGCACAAGATCTTGAGTGCACCTGTAGTTAATGTAGAGGCACCCGAAGATGCCAGCTGGATTGATAAATATATTGGCATTGTTGAATTTGCTGGGATTGCAGTTTGGCTTCTTCATCAGGTTAGATACTTGCGATATACAGCTTAATAAAAGCATAAACTTAAAAGTTACATCCATAGTACAATATTTCATACTATCTATATATTATTTTTTCAAGTTAGCTTAAAAAACTAGGATGAAAAGTAAGACATGTAGAGTTTGAATTTCAAACCACTCTAGGGCTAGATTTAAATCATACAAGCAAAGATCGCCTTGTTTATTTCTAGCTAAAAAGGCAGTATTTATTGTTGTGAAATTGTATGGAACACTGTTATCAAAAATCTTAAAATCTTACGACTTAAATTCCATTTCAGAACCGATCTCTTTCATTTCGATTCAAACTCAGTTAAACCACATTTGAGAAAAATCATTTGATCCATTTATATATTCAATATGCTTATTTGGATTCACAATTCAGTTCTAGTGTTTTCTAAATAAAATAAAATGGAACAAGAGATAAAACCGAGTTTTACGTTTAGATATAGAAGTTCAAACGTCATAATCAATATCAAAGTATGTATAAACTTTAAAATACGGGCTTTTGAATCTATGATTTACGAATTAAATCCCGTTTTGATTTAAAGTTTGAACTTTACAATTTACAATTTGAACCCCATTTCGAAAACCTTGGTATGGAAATACAACTTCAAGACACGATTTGATCGTTTCTTTCAAGATGTTCTCTGCTTAGCAAATCATGCATGGTAGAACAAATATAATCTTTCGGAATAGAGATTATTTGTGCAAGTTGTGGTTACTTGCACAGATTGACTGAACACTCGAATGGTATTGATGATTCTTTATTATTTGGAACTCGAAGAAAATAAAAGGTGAGATTTTTGGTGAAATGATATAATTTACACAAGAAGTAGAGTGACCATTGGCGTGACCGTTGAAATGAACAAACGCCTCTTGGCCCCAACAAGTATATTCGTTGGCTCTTGAATTTGAATTGGAATGGAAACAAGATGCCTCCTGGACTCTTGCGATCTGTTCTTATACCATTTTTGGATAAGGTGCTGCCCCTGGACCCATGCAACCTATTTGTATACCCTTTTTGGACAGGACGCTGCCTCCCAAACCCATGCGACCTGACCGAACAGGTAAATTGATGTTAGCCAGGGAGTTTTCCTACACCCCACCTAGGAGGGTTGTCACCCCTTTGATTCCCTCAGTAGTTGCAAACATTATAGAAGAAATTTATTAAAAATCTCCCAACATATGTTTAGAGTAGGATTGCAATGCAGAGCATTACATTACTTAGATAATATGAAGAATATGATATAATTTGGTTGACTTAAACACATTCACTATTAGGCATGCATTTCATGTTTACTCCCCACCGTCACTGATAGGGTCACGTTATAAACAGAGTACTCAAATTTGTTTCATTTTGCAGTCTGAAAAGGAGGCGCTTAAAATGATAACGGGTGCTGCTGCAACAAGGTTAGCAGCAGGATACTTAGCTGCTACACTTGGCTCTCTTGAACTTGGAACTGCTACATCTGGCATAGGCGGTGCTGCTGTTGCATCTGCAGCTGCCAGTGGAGTCGCAACTGCTGCTGGATCTGCTAAGTCAGGCCCACATGCTGCTGACTCAACTATGGCCGGTAGTTTTTTGGAGTCTCTCATTTCCTCCGATTTTTATCGAAATACCAAGGTAGTTTTTCTCATTATATATGTACATAGATTTGCATTCATAAATGTATCACTGGTACAATTCATGGAACAATGAAGATAACAGATAGCTAGCTCTAAACAATATTGTTATCATGAAGAGTTCCTATTCTTATTTGAATAGGTCCAAGACATATCTGGATCATTCCGATGGGCACCATTCCTAGCACTGCAGAAATCAGATTCATTTTTGACTATGTTGCTGCTGCTTTCAAAGTACAGAATGAAGAGCCTTCCTGTTGTGGATTTAGGTGAAGGAAAAATTGATAATATAATCACGCAATCCTCTGTTGTTCATATGTTAGCAGAATGCGTTGGGCTCCACTGGTTTGAAGATTGGGGTACCAAAACACTTGTCCGTCTGGGACTTCCCGTCATGAAACCTGAGAGACTTTACAAGGTATTCATTACTTGGAATTTAAATTCCAAATATTTCATGTTCTAGGCATTTTAATGGTTGAAGAAGATATATAATACAAGTGAGGTTAGGAACATGAAGTTTCTCATGCTATTATGTTAACCATCCTAACTTAACAGACTAGTTTAAATCATGAGTATCATCAATGTTTTACATATAGGTACCCATGTTATAAAATTTTCAATGCGAACCTATTCTCAGTAGAAAAAGTCATTAATAAATATAAATTTCTTTCTTAAAGGTGAAAGAGGATGAGCCAGTGTTAAAAGCTTTTGAACTAATGAGGAAGAAGGGTATTGGTGGCGTTCCAGTAGTCAATGAAAGTGGGAACAAAGCAGTAGGCAACATTAGCATCAGGGATGTTCAGTATCTTTTCACTGCCCCTGATATATATAATGAATACAGGTAGACACCGAATCTTTTGATATAAAAACAATGAGAAGTAACATCTAAAAGTACATGAGCATAACGTACGAAATGACCTATATGTACCTGTTATAACATATGTATTTACCTATTATAACATGGATCATATGTCAAACTTTCTTTTTCGCTTAATTAATAATTCATTACAAGTCATTGAACGTGTATATGTGCAACTAACAATGTTGAGATGAAATCCCATTGGCATCAATTGACCATATTTTTATTTTTTTACTTAAAAAAGAAAGAAAAAGATTTACAAGCAAGCTGTCCATAAACAGATCAATATCAGCGAAGAATTATCTCGCTGCAGTGCGTAATCATCTAGAGAAGCAGCAGGAAACATCACCAATGTTGAAAGGAGTGATCACATGCAAAAAGTATGATACAATCAAAGACATAATATTGAAGCTTGATTCCCAGAAAATACAGAGGATATATGTAGTTGACGAGGACGATAATCTGGAGGGGGTAATCACACTTAGAGACATAATCTCCAGATTAGTTCATGAGCCACGTGGTTACTTTGGAGATTTCTTTGATGTAGTGGTGCCTCTGCCTCAGAATAGCAGGGTTTGAATAATGCTTGGATTTTATGACATCATTGTGTTGCTTCACATTGTGCATATTTTATTTCATGTCCGTAGTGTAAAAGGACTCATCAATGTTTTTGTTTTTTGTTTCCCATGTGTAATTTGAAACCTGGGTGAGCGTTAAATAAATGAGGAATTTTAGGGTTCTGTATAATTGTCGTTGTAAAAGATCTTCAAACGGTACTATCTAGTAATGTAAACGTGGTGGTAATTGTTTAGGTGAAAATGAGCAGTTCATATTTATAAACTAATCACGTCCATGGACTAGCTATTGACTCTAAAATTCTACAATACAATAAGAAGCTGTTTTATGGTTGAACTTAAGTTCGACTGCAACTATTCCATGCTAGCATTTGTATTTTAAACGATTTTTAAGATCACTATGTTGCAACAGTATTTTCTAATATATTCGTCAACTGAACTCTCACCTCTATTACTTGAAAGCAGTAACTTATTATCCCTTAGGTGAACACCTTCCTATTAGCTATTTGAAATTATGCCCGTTTCCTTCTTTTTTTTAACCGTGATGCCCACTGCTTAGGCCATCTCCAGCAAAGATATATTCAACTGAATATTCAACAAGCCTGAATTATCAAAGCCCACTAGAGCAAATTCAGATGCTTTCTGTTGAATTGGGTTGCCCTGCTTCAGAAAACTAAAGCAGGGTACCTCTGAAAGATGGCATCCAGACGTGGAAACCCAAGAAATAGCGTCCAACCCGTACAAACTTCTAACGGCCAACTCATCCTAAATGACACAGCAATCCACAGCAATCGTAAAACAGTTATAAAACGATTGTAAAACGGTTAACGACTATAAAACGGCCATAAAATGACAAGTTTCTCATTTCTCTATTTTAACGATTGATATTAAGTTTGTTTTTATTTAAACAAAAATCATTCTACACACTTCTTCCTCCACATCAAACTTTCAAACTTTTGATGAAAAATCGATCTAACACGGAAATTCTTCCATCAACCATAGCTCATCTACATGGACTTCTAAAGAAGATTACGATCTATGCTTGTGTACTGTCACTTCTCTAACAACTCCGATAGAGGTAACAATTAGAGTCGACAAACATTTTGAAAAAAATAATATAACAAGTGGCTACAACAACAACACGAAGGAAAGGTACATTCTGTTAAAGCGATCCAAGGACATTTCGGAAATATTAATTGATAACTTCGGTTCTTTGAGTCGCAAATATGCAAAATTCAGAAAGCAAACCCCAATAGCATGGGTGGAGACCTCCATTTGGTATGTTAAGTTTAATTTTGTTTTTTTAGTTAACCATTAAAAATGTTCAAGTATTTCATTTTCTTCTGTATTGATTGTTAAAAAGTCTGACAAATGAACAATTCGTAAAGTTATTTTGAAATGAAAGTGATTGTAAAAAAAAAGATACTTATGAATTCATGAATTGCTATGAACTACTTACAAGTCTGTCCAAATGGACTTTAAGCATCGCAAAGAACTTGCGGGATGTTCAATCCAAAGGGAAATGGAAGAAGGTTCAAAGATTTGAATTTCAGTCTAGCTTGGAGATTCATCTAGTAGGGATGTCGTCCATGGTGTTGACATAGACGTGAATTTGTGTATGCCACAAACAAAAGACGACTCACGTCCGCCACACTGTAAAGCCGCGAAAAAGAATGATAAAGCTACACCAAATTTGAAAGTTGAAAAACTTGCTTTGCAAGAAAGGCATGTGAAATTGAAGGAAAAGAGGGTAGGAAAATCCATTGAGAAGTTAAAGGCCTTGAAACGGTTTGCTAATATTTTTTACACTAGATTGTCAATATTATGAGAAGGAGGTACTCTAAAAAATTTTTGACATGTCTTCCGGAAGCCGAGCGAAAATATTGGTAGGCTATTAAAAACCAATTATGAGCAGTTGTTAGTTTGCGTTCAATGATTTGAATGTATGTTGTAACTTCTATGCTTAAGAAATGCTACTGTTTGAATATAACATATGCATCTCATCTCATAAAAACAAAGTATAAAATTGATAAACAAAAAAAAAAGCAATTTTTACAGTAAACGATAATGACTACTTCCATAAGCATTTCAAATACGATCCATTAGATTCCGTTGGAGCCTATTGTGAGGCATTGTGTTTTGGTATGCCAGTTGCCGGTTCAGTTGAACTTATAGAATGAATGTTTGAGAACAAAAAATTTCTGGCAATTGGATAGCATATTCATATTCTTAATTTATGTGCTTCGTATCCCTTTCGTCTTCGATGCTCATATGTAGAATTATGCAAGAAAACATGATTTTTGTCATTTTTGATTATTACCAAAGTCTACACGGATTATCGATCACTGCAAACCTCGATTGTGGACTCCAAATGCTCTTTACATATCTTCGCGTTGGCCTTCCTTCATTGCAAACAAACTTGATTTGCTTCGGCGTCATAGGATGTGAAAAAGTAGGATTACCAATGAGTACCCAAAAAATTTGAAGTCCGCACTTATCAATATCCAAAATATGAAAGATTATCTGATAATCAAAAAATAAATACGAATATGATCATATCTGTATTTGATAATTGTCCGTCTGTTTAACGATCCGTAAATTTTCAATAATTAAATTTGTTAATTTAATAAGATTTTGATAATTTAATATTGAAGGGAATAAAGATTAGTGAATTGTTAATGGAAATTATAAATAGAATGAATTGCAACAATGTAAATGTAAGTTGATTGTTAATAACTTGAACGTAATTCCAATAAATGAAATAATGTAAATGTTACACTTGGTTATAAAATTGAATATAAGAAACAAATGTAAATATTTAATCATTATATGAAATAGAAAGTTAATGGTAATTAAATAAAATCAGTATTATGTAAGAATTGTAACATTTGGTTGTGAATAATGAATTCATAAGCGTAATTAAAAGTTATGGTAACGATTGTTATAAGTTACCCACTTATTTGTTCTATAAATTAAAATGAGAAATCAATTAGAATTAAATGAATTTTAATGTTACACTAATAAGATTAAGACAATAACTGAGTTTGTGAATGTGGAAAAGGAATAGCAACGTTAAATGTATTTATAATGTAATAATTGATTTAATAGAATAGTGAAATTAAGCTAAATAAATTTATTTGGGGTTTTAAATTATAAGTAATGTATATATCTAACAAAAATACAATAAAATGGAAATATGATAGTTAATACAAACTAAAGATGGGAATTGGAATATATATCAATGTAATGAAGTGTGAAACAAGTGTTAACTGTGTACAGAGGAGTAATGGATTTAGTATAAAGATTGAAACTGAATCAAATGAATTTATTGGAATTCAATTTATAATAAATGGATTTATTGTAAGTAAATGAAATCAAATACTATGTTAATTGAAATTAGATGGAATTGGAAATTATTAGTGCATTAAGATACTTTAACATTCCGCCTTTTATATGCTTTAAATCGACGATAAACCACACAAGTAAGACTTAAACCATATAGAAGGGCGGATTGTTATGGGGTAAATAAGAAAAAGCAGAGAAAGAAAAAACAAAATAGAATTTTGCAGCGGAATGATAAAATATAATAATCAAATAAACAGTTCATGAAGTTGTTTACAAAACGTTTGATTATACTTATACAATACATATAAGAGTCACACATACCAGAGAATAATAAAATAATGCAGCGGAACAATGTAGTAATTAATAGTAATAATACAATCTTCGTCTTCGTCCTCTAGAAATAAAGTCTTCGAATCTTGTAATACTCAGACTGACCCGAGCGAATTGAAAAGACAAAACACTCGAGTCAGAACTAAAAGATCTTATGTAAGTTAAATCAACGGTAAATAATATGAGTGGAGCGGCGTCAGAGATGTTTACGGGATTTGACATCTCCTATCTAGTATCAACGTGAGTGCGGTAACTTAAGAGATGCTCGGAATTCACATCTGCTAAGGATCCGTTAAACTATTTACTATATAGTAATATTCGCTATTATAATA
Organism: Allium cepa; assembly: GCA_030765085.1. NCBI lineage: Eukaryota > Viridiplantae > Streptophyta > Magnoliopsida > Asparagales > Amaryllidaceae > Allium > Allium cepa. The sequence continues at coordinate 402,088,386 of CM060932.1, forward strand.
ATGTCTAATAGTAAAATAAACTTACTTTTAAATAGCGTTAAGGGGTTACCCATATAGCCCTTACCATGTAATAGTCCCAGTAGCCCATCCAGTATCAGCGCATCTTTAGATCGAGAGACTACCCTAAATACTCCACGGACAACGGGAGAAAACCAAACTTGTACAAGGCGCGCTAGGGTAGGTGACATGGCACAACTAGGCAATGACAGGGTAGATATACCAATTACGCTTCCGGACCGGTGGTAACGTGTAGTAGCTACTACCGCCCACCTCGAGCCACACCCCTAAAATCGAAAGGGCCCAAGTCAATCACAAAATAATAGAATGATATCGAAGGAGTGTGTCCGATAAAAGGTGCTACCTTTTTAGCCCGTCAATCGCTCCTGTTTTAGCCACCTTATGCCAACTCATGAGAGTCGGGTCCACGTACATACCTCAAAAGAAACGCCGCCACCATCCTACTTTATTCTGGAATCTTCACCACGCACACGGTTGTTAAAGTGGTTTTCGTAGTTGGCAGAGAGTATGACAACTTCCGATCCTGGTCTCTTCAACAACCAAACGTTATTATAACACCGCAGTCATTTCAAAATAATTATACTTCAAAACCAGAACATAATATCCATTTAAAAACCATATAAATAAGATATCATTTCCATTTCAAAAACCAAATCAGTATGATATATCATTTTTATAAAAACCCAAATCAATATAGCACCATTTTTATTTCATATATATCCTTTTTCCAAAATCACGAATGAACACAAGATCTCCCACAGAAAATTCTAATTTCCTTCTTCGGTTATCGGCATAGGATCTTTGCCTACTTTGAGCCTCTTTCATCCTATGACGAATAAGATCAATCTTTTCTGTGTAATCACGAATAAAATCTGGACCTAAAACCAGCTTCTCACCGGCCTCAAACCAACAAGAAGGAGATCGGCATGGCCTTCCATAGAGTGCCTCAAAAGGTGCCATACCAATACTAGATTGGAAGCTATTATTATAGGAAAATTCAACAAGTGAAATATGATCTTCCCAACTTCCACCAAAATCAAGAACACATGCACGAAGAAGATCTTCAAGAGTTTGATTCACACGCTCGGTTTGTCCATCGGACTGGGGGTGATAAGCGGTGCTAAAATTAAGCTTCGTTCCTAAAGCTTTTTGAAGACTCTTCCAAAATCCACTAGTAAACAATGGATCACGATCACTAACTATAGAAGTAGGAACTCCATGCAATTTAACAATTTCTTTAATAAAAAGTTTGGCCAAAAGAGGTACGGTGCGATTGGACCGAATGGGAATAAAATGGGCGGATTTAGTAAGCCTATCAACTATAACCCATAAGCTATCATGACTCGAGCGAGAACGGGGAAGGTCGTCTATAAAATCCATGGAAATTTGATCCCACTTCCAAATTGGAATTTCTAAAGGTTGCAATAACCCACCGGGCCTTTGATGTTCGGCCTTAATGAGTTGGCAAGTCATGCAACACTTAACAAAGTTAGCAATATCAGATTTTATTCCCTCCCAATAATAAAGCCGCTTCATAACCGCGTACATTTTACTACTACCGGGATGAATGGTAAATTTAGAATGATGAGAATCTTCTAATATATCTTTCAAACCTTCAATATCAATTTTATCCTTAATATTTTGGCCAAGAAGAGCCAATTCAGCATCTAGCCTTTGAGCTTCAAGAATGCGGTCTAAAAGAGAGAGATGAGCCTCAAGGCTACATAAAATAAGAGATGAACACAAATCGAAAACACGGTCTCGAATTTCGCAAGTGGATAAGATCTCGAGATCGTTCCATTCAGATATCATCATAGAAACAACAGCTTGTTGTTTACGGCTAAGAGCATCGGCGACACGATTACCCTTACCGGGTGTATAAAGGATATAAAGATCGTATGGTGCAAGAAATTTGAGCCAACGCTGTTGACGCAAATTAAGTTCATTTTGAGAAAATAAATATTTCAAAGACTATGATCCGTGTAAAGAATAAAATTTTCTCCTAAGAGATAATGACGCCAAATCCAAAGAGCAAAAACAATAGCCGCGAGTTCTAAATCATGTGTGGCATATCTAGTCTCGGCAGGCTTCAATTGCCTAGAAGCATAAGCAATAACACGTTCTCTTTGCATAAGAACGACACCCAAACCAACGCGACTAGCATCGATATAAACAACGAAATCTTTATTCCCCTTGGGAATAACAAGAATAGGAGCATTAGAAAGAAGTTCCTTTAGTTTCTGAAAAGAAGTTTCACATTTGTCCGACCAAATGTATTTAACACCTTTCTTCGTTAAGCTAGTGAGAGGCACGACAATCTTAGAAAAGTCTTTGATAAAACGGCGGTAATAACCCGCTAATCCAAGAAAAATACGAATCTCCGTCACACTCTCCGGTCTCTTCCATTCTTGAATCGCTTCAATCTTTGAAGGATCCACGGAAATTCCGGATTCGAAAATAATATGACCGAGAAACTTCACACGAGATTGCCAAAAATGGCATTTAGAAAATTTTGCCTTTAATTGATTACTCCTAAGAGTTTGCAACACAATCCGAAGATGCTTCTCATGTTCCTCCTCGGTTTTTGAATACACAAGAATATCATCAACAAAGATGAGAACAAACCGGTCGAGGAAGTCTTTGAAAACTCGATTCATAAGGTCAACGAAATAAGCCGGAGCATTCGTTAAACCAAATGGCATAACAAGCCACTCATAAGATCCATAACGAGTACGGAACGATGTCAAAGGAATGCTATCCTCTGCAATACGAAGTTGATGGAAACCAGTAGCTAAGTCCAATTGTGAAAAGACTCTAGCACCACTAAGTTGATCGAATAGGTCATCAATCCGAGGTAAAGGATATTTATTTTTGATAGTAAGATCATTAAGCTTGCGGTAGTCAACGCAAAGCCTAAGTGTACCATCAGATTTCTTTACAAAAATAGCTGAAGCTCCCCAAGGCGAGGAACTAGAGCGAATAAATTGCTTCGTCTCCAATTCGGATAATTGTTTACGCATCTCCTCATTTTCTTTATTGGACATACGATAAGGAGGATGAGTAATAGGTTGAGCTACAGGGATAAGATTAATTCTGAACTCAATTGCTCGCTTAGGTGGTAATCCTAAAACGGGCTCAAATATGTCAGAAAATTCACGAACAACGTGAATAAGAGAAATAATATCTTCCTCATCATCATTATCGTCATCATGAGGATTTAAAGAGTATAACGATGCAACCAAACTGGAATCCGAATCTTTAAGATTAATAGAAACCTGCTTAACAGATTGAGGATGTCGAAGATGAATAGTCCGCTCAGGACATAGGATTTGGGCTTCATAACGGTTAAGCCAATCCATTCCCAAAATCATTCCAAAGCCTAAATAACGCATGACATGCAAATTGGATAGGAAAGAAAAATCACACAAAATAATCTCGACATCTTTACAAAGCAAACTAAGAATTGCAGATCCGCCAACTGGATTCGAAATTCTCAAAGAAGTCATTAAAGCAACAACACTTAAAGAAAAAGTATCAACAAGTTCTTTTGATATAAAAGAATGGGATGCACCCGTATCAAAAAGAACTAGAACGGGTTGATCATGAAATATAATGGTGCCATCAAGGATAGAATGAGACATACCTTGACCACGAGATGTGTTGCCGGGGCTTGAACAACATTTAACTTTCCCTCCTTCTTGCCCTGAAGCTTGGGGCATGAAGATATAACATGACCTGGAACTTTGTAGTAGCGACAAGAGATAGACTTTGGACACTTGTTCGCGTAATGGTCCTTCGAACCACAATTATAGCATTCCCCATGACCAAAGGAAGAAGTCTTTGCCACTGGGGTTGCTTGCTTCCCTTTCTTATTGGGATAAGGACCCTTGAATTTATTAGTCCTTTTCTTGTTGTTGTTGAAGCTTGGTTTGGAACCCACCACTTCAACATCATTCTCCCTATCCGCCTCTTCAAGACGAAGAGCGATATCAATGAGTTGGTCGAAAGAAACTTCTAATTTTAGAAGTAATGGCTTCTTGAGATTTTTGTTTAAGCCATAGACAAATCTTTGGTTTTTCTTCAATGGGGTGTTGATATTCAACCCCATATTTGAAAAGTGACTCAAAGGATGCAACATAATCTGCCACGGAAGATTCACCTTGAACAAGGTCAATAAAACGGCGAGCCAAAGTCACCTTCTCAGCTTCTGGTATGAATTTTAACTCGAAGCGCTCTCGGAATTTCTCCCAAGTGAGATCCGCTTCATTTATTTTAGAAATCAAAAGCTCGTACCATTCTAATGCTCTTTCTTGAAGCATACTAGAAGCCACCTGAACTCGATGAAGATCAATGAGGTTCATGCGAGAAAAGATTCGATCGCATGCCCTTAACCAAGCCTGGATTTCAATAATAGTTTCAGAGCCTTTAAATGGCTTCCCACCCAGCTTGGTGTAATCGTTACACAAACGTGCAAACCCAGATTTAGGGTGAGTAGGTTCCGGATTAGAACCAGCTGCTTGAGCATTCGTGACAAGGTCAAGAAGTTGTTGGGTAGTCATAAAAACTCCATCTTGGGGTGGAGCACTAGATTGACCGGCGTTGGGACGGCCAGGTCTAACCATTTCTCTTCCTTTAGAAATAAAGAAGAAGAAAAAGGTTATTCACAAAAGGAATATCAAGCAATCTTGATAGGTAAAACAAGGAATCATAAAGAAAATAGGATGAATTGGTACGAAGACTCGAATTAGATCCTAAGGCATGACTCCTAAGAAGGACTTAGGACTATGATCCTTGTTAAATTATTCTACATTGTTCCAAAGTTTGGCTTTGATACCAAGCTGTGACGCCCCACCTCTATACCCACGCTAGCCAAGAACACTACAGTGTAATGCTGTCAACTAGCATGGAGAATAAGGCTGTTGAGGAGTGACCATCCGTGTAATTTCTTTGCGCGAGCACCGATATGTCAGATAGTATAACATGCATTTTATCTTACGAGGAAATCCGACATACCGATACAAACACAAAGCTACTACACAGTGGCTATATATAATCTTTGGAAACAAATATAGAAATAAACATAACACAAGTCAGTCACAGATAATTCATATCACAAAGGCGGAAATAGATATGAATATACAACCAACACATGAAAGTGTATATCAGAGTAGTGGTCAAAAAGATCCACAATAATACAAAAGAATAGCAACGCGTGCTATATAAAAGAATACAACTATGAGTCCATATCTCAAGTGTATACAACAAAATAAACTACTAATCTAAGTAGTTAGCCAAAAGTCAGAGAAATCAATTCCAAGTGAGAAGTCAAGCTGAAGCACCTGTAACATCTCGGTCTGACCCGAGTATTATTTAATAAGAAAATAATAAACGGATCAGTCTAACTATAAATATCAGATGAAGCGATATAGAATAAGAGGTATGACCAAACACATAATAATCACAATGCCAAGCTATGATAAGTAATTGAAAATCAACAAAAGATTAATCAATGTCACAAAAATCGACTCAAAGATCAAAAGAAATGTCATACTCCTTATTTCGTTCACCAAACCATAAATATTGACAATTATATCAATGTCAATCACAAAAGTCAATGACTCACAAATTCACCAATGCACAAATATTGATAAAACTTATCAATGAAAATCACGAAAATTGGTGAAGCACAAATTCTAGAAATCATCTCAAGAAATCCAGAAATCACAAAAAGGGGGAAGGCCTATCACAAACGGGAGCATAAAGCTCACCAACACGTGTATCACAAATGGAACGCTAATTCCATGGTTGCTAACCATCACAAATTGAGCCGAAGCTCCACAAACGGCCCGAAGACCATGGGTTGCTACCCCATCAATTTGAGTCGAAACTCCACCAAACGGGGTTTAGTCTCCCTCGCAGACAAAGAGACATCGCACATTGCTAGTCTAAATCGCAAAAATGATCGTCATGATCATCAAGAAGTGTCTATTACAGTAAGCTAGTAAATATATGAGCTTAGCTTCATGTCCCATAACCACTAGCTTAACTTAAATATTTATGAACAAATTGTAGATCTCCACTAGAAAATTGTCACCAGAGATTCAATCGAACAAGTCCAAGAATTAACCGACGAAGTAAACGCAAGCGTTTCATACCACTCGTTTTACTAAGTCGTTTAATTAGATTTCTCATATAAGTGAGGTAAAGGCTTGTACATACTAATAGATTGGGAAAACGGTTTAAGAAACGAGCTTTGTAATAAAATAGTGTTGATATCGTTTTGATGAAAGAGTTTTGATATTTACTACTAGTATTGAAACCTTTATATTTTTAAAGTGACAAATCACAAAGAAGATTGTAGGAACAATCAATCACTAAAATTCACATTCGTAGACGTGAATGAAAATCCAAAGAAATCGATACCGAATCCATCAAAATGGATATTCCAAAAATTCCCGAAGAAAAGAAGTCATCAAAGTTAATAACAAATGATAACAACAAATAGGGAAATAACACGAAACGATTAAATTCGGAAACCGCGCAAAACAGGCAAAACAGGCAAAACAGCAACAGGTCGGTCGGCCGACTATAGAGCTCGGTCGACCGGACCCTGTTCTAGAAAAATTCTCGGGAAGCAGGTCGGTTGACTGAGCTCTGTAGTTGGTCGACCGGACCTGAGACAGAAAAGTTTCTATGCACTTTGGAAGCAGGTCGGTCGACCGGCCCAGGGGTTCGGTCGGCCGAACCTGATGTTCTGCCAATGTAAACCTATTTCAAATGAGGTGCAAATCTCGACCAAATTACAATCGCACGAGCAACGGGGCTAAGGGTTTATGCCAATCGACTACCCGGCCCTATATGCACCTCGATACATCACCAAAAACATGTTCAAACATCAAAGTTAGGATTTTTAAAGATTTGAACTCAAAACACTAAAAATTGGAATATTCACCAAATCAATCCAAACCAAAAGCAAATGCACACGAATAAGTGTTAGGAATTCATACCTAACAATCGAAGATAGTTATAGACTAAGATGTGGGATAAAAATCTCACCTTTGAACCCAAACGATTGAAAAAGAAGCTCGAAAGCAAAAGAGAATCAACCACTCTTCAAATCCAACTCATGAAGCTTGATTCTAAGCTTAAAAGAAGAACATTCCCAAAATTAGGTTTAGGAATTTCTGAAATTGATTAAGAGAATGAGTTGGAGAAGATGAAGAGAAACTTACCAATGGGTTCTCTTGAATTTGGAGCTAGAAGTTGGATTTGCTAAGGAAGACTAGGGTTTTGGAGTTTTAATTTCCCATCTCTCCCACCATTGATGCTTTAGAACTGAAAAGAGGAGGAAGTGAGAGTGAATGGGGGGAGTGGTTCAGATTTGAGTATAAGTTAAACATAGGGCTGAACCCAAACCCAAACCCAAAGTGATAAAGCAGCAAAACTTGACTAACTCCAAACATATCAAAGTTTACACTTAAAAAGATCGCAAACGGCGTTTTGAACTCAATGAGAGTGGTCCCGAGTCCTAATTCGACCGTATGCAAAAAGTAGCTTTTCAGACTAACTTCCGAGTATCGATAAAATATTTAAATATAAAATCGACAAATATGCGGGTTGTTACAATTTATATCAGAAAATACTTATAACCAATATTATCATATTCGAAAATCTTTTGAAAGAAATTTCTAAAATCCCTGGAAATTAAGTTTTAAATTTCAATTTTTTTTCTTTATTTTTATTTGCAAATTTTATTTTACAACTAATATATATTACGACCAAATATATCATTCATAAAAAAATTTATTTTATATATAGAAAATATAATAGGCCAAATTATTTCATTAACCTATACTCAAAACAAATATTGTGTCGGTCTGTCCTATTAAGTGTTTAGAAATCTCTATTGATGTCATAGCATCCCATGCACCAACCAGAATCTATAAATACAAAACGAAAAAGATTAACACAATATGAAAATCTTTTATAACACTAACAAATATGCTCTCTTATATATATATACACACTCAGCGACTCAATATAGGGTATTACTACCCTATTAGTAAAGAGTCGGACCCCACAAAGCTAAGGTTTATCGCTAAACCAGAGCTCTGATAACATGTTGTAACATCCTGCCTTTTTATATGCTTTAGATCGACGATAAACCACACAAGTCAGACTTAAACCATACAGAAGGGCGGATTGTTATGGGGTAAATAAGAAAATGCAGAGAAAGAAAAAACAAAATAGAATCTTGCAGCTAAACGATAAAATACAATAATCAAATAAACAGTTCATGAAGCTGTTTACAAACGTTTCATTATACTTATACAATACATATCAGAGTTACACATACCACAGAATAACAAAATAATGCAGCGGAACAATGCAGCAATTAATAGTAATAATACAATCTTCATCTTCATCCTCAAGAAATAAGGTCTTCGAATCCTGTAATACTCAGACTGACCCAAGCGAATTGAAAAGACAAAATACTCGAGTCAGAATTAAAAATTCTTATGTAAGTTAAATCAACGGTAAATAATATGAGTGGAGCGGCATCAGAGATGTTTATGGGATTTGACATCTTCTATCCAGTGTCAACGTGAGTGCAGTAACTTAAGAGATGCTCGGGATTCACATCTCCTGAAGATCCGTTAAACTATTTACTATGTAGTAATATTTCGCTATTATAATAATGTCTAATAGTAAATAAACTTACTTTTAAATACCTTTAAGGGGTTACCCATATAGCCCTTAGCACGTAATAGTCCCAGTAGTCCATCCAGTATCAGCGCATATCCAAATCGGGAGACTACCCTAAATACTCCACGGGCTACGGGAGAAAAAAAACTCATACAAGGCACGCTAGGGTAGGTGACACAACACAACTAGGCAACACCAAGGTAGATATACCAATTACGCTTCTGGACTGGTGGTAATGCGTAGCAGCTACTATCGCCCACCTCGAGCCACACCCCAGCTAGCTCTAGGTTCAAGTGGCATTTCACCCCAAAGTATCAGAAGAGAAAGGAAGGTGTGATTCCCCACACCTCGTCCTGAAAAATGAGGGCCGAGCGACGTTCGATAAGAATTCTAGTTCTTACTGTTCATATGTTATACTGGTAATTAAGATACTGGGGTCGGACAATGTGTGGACCCAATTAATATACAAAATTAAAAGGGCCCAAATCAATCACAAAGTAATAGAATGGTATCGAAGGAGTGTGTCCGATAAAAGGTGCTATCTTCTTAGCCCGTTAATCGCTCCTGTTTTAGCCACCTTATGCCAACTCACGGGAGTAGGGTCCATGTATATACCTCAAAGGAAACGCCGCCGCCATCCTACTTCATTCTGGAATCTCCACCGCATACACGTTGTTAAAGTGGTTTTCGGAGTTGGCAGAGAGTATGACAACTTCCGATCCCAGTCTCTTCAACAACCAAACGTTATTATAACACCGCGGTCATTTCAAAATAATTATACTTCAAAACCAGAACATAATATCCATTTCAAAACCATATAAATAAGATATCATTTCCATTTCAAAAACCAAATCAGTATGATATATCATTTTTATAAAAACCCAAATCAATATAGCATCATTTTTATTTCATATATATCCTTTTCCAAAATCATAGCACTTTCAAAGTTATAACACTTCAAAACCAAAACACTTAAAGTATAACACTTTCAAATCATAATACTACGAAACTCATAATTTTGAAACATAACTACACCACTTAAATGGCGTAAATATTAAATTACTTTATATAATAAAATAGCTTATTCAATTTCACAAATCAATTCCAAATACAAATTTCAACCCCAAATAAACCATTTCAATTTCCATATATTTCAAGCTTTAAATATTCCACCATTTCAAAACTAATCCTTTGATAATTCTATATATATAAAATTCAATTACTATTATTTAGATTTGAAATGTTTATTTAATAATCCAATATCATTTAAGTAAAACTTTTAAACTTCAAATAACTGGATATTCTTCCAATTTATTTAACTTGATATATTCATTTAAATCAACTTGATATTCATCTAAATCACTCTAAACCAAAATAAAGTTATAAAATTCATACCCTTTAAAACCTCAATTTTGTTAAAAATTCAAATCAAATTTATTCGAGTATAATTCTTAAATAATTTAATTCAAATCAATTTCATATTTATCTTCCAACCTTAATTTTATTTGTCATTATAAACTCTATATACAATATAATTGAAACAGATACTTAACCATGTTATATTAAATAATCAAACTTTATTATTTAACTTATTTTATATTTCAGAAAAAATTTATACATAGCTAAAAATCAATAATAAAATAACATTTATATAACGTCTAAAATCAATATTTATATAACCCATATATTTCTTTACGAAACCATAGAAATCATTTCAAAATATTTTTATATATAGACCGCGGTGTCTGTATATAATTTTCTATCCTATGGTCAAGTAAAACAGATATTTATCATATCAATTCGTAATTTAAAATATAAATACGGTTATATATCATTTCAAACCGCAATCCCAAAAATAAAATCCATAACAACTTGCAGTTTATAACAATATAAAATACAACATCCACTCATCGAATATCAATTATCAAATATTTATCACAATTATCATCCAATTCAATCAATAACATCAATATAGAACAAATAACGAATAACAGGTATTTACTGGCAGTTTATATTCAATAATAAATTAAATAACAATTTAACTAGCAGTTTATATGCACAAATAAATTAAATAACAATTTAATTCAATAAATTCAATTTAACATGGATGATGATTAAAAATATGTCAAACAGTCAGAACTAAATTTCTAATCACATCATAAATCAATTTAACAAACATAAGAAATTTTAGAAGTTGTGACTAGGTTAAAACACTCTTCTTTTGAATTTAAATTCAATTTAAACCCAAAATTTGAACAGTCTCAAAATTCATCCAAACCAACGCCAAAATATCTGGAATTCCAATACGAACCTAGCGGAGAAAACCGTGCATGAATTGGACCTCGTATGTGATAGTTATGATCGTTAGAAGTGTTGAAAACAAAAATTAAAATAAATAAACAAACACATGTCACCTCGTTTTGCTACGCTTGAACATTAGCCACACCGAATGCTTCAGCTCGAGAAATCCTAAACGCTGCCACTAAATCGACACGCCGCACGTGAGCCTGTCACGATCGCACCCAGCCGCGACCCATGCCACGCCACCATCGCCTCACCCCTCCCACTCGACCACGCGCGCGATGCCATGGCCACCATCGGCCGCGAATGACAGTAGCCACCGCAAAACCCTAGCCCCAAATCGAATTTTAACGCAAGATCTAACCGTCGATTCGCCAAGAAAACTGCATAGATGAAGTCCCCTCGGTTCTCTCTACCCGACTGTGCCTTCAGTTCTTGGATCGGACGAAGTTCATCAACGCGTAATGAACGGCCGTGAACAATTCTTTGAATTCCGAGCACTCAGAAACTCAAATCGAAAAATGAATCATAGATTTGACTTGCGCTCATCGAGAGCTTCAGATCGATATAAAATTTGATAGTATTTGAGGAGTTTGAAATTTTGGCTTTGAATTTGATTTGAAATTGCAATTGGAATTTTGATTTGTCTGCTATTGAAATAAGGAGGAGCAAACGAAATTGTACGTATAGAATAATGAACATAAGAATTAGGCTAGAGTTTATAACGAGGTATATATAGGTAGGTCAGAAATAGAGATGAATGGACACGATTGGTTAGGACCATTGAACAATAAATGGCCCGAAAAGTCCGTTCTGACTCCGAAACGAAATTGGGTCAACCCATATATCAAAATAAATGTTTTTGAATATTTTAAATGCAATGGAACAGGTTTCAAGTCCAAATTCCATCGTATGAAGAAGTTATGCTAAAATCAAGTTATTTCAAATTGATTTCAATTAATTTCAATTTCATTGATTTCTAGGCGTTTCGAGCTCGTACGATCAAATGACAAGTCCGATCGCTACGAAACTTGAAATCCTACAATAATTCACTGTTACGGATCTGATAAAACTAGTTTCGTCGAAATCCGAGTCAGTTGCCAAAACGGCTATTTTCACATTATTAAATTATTTAATATTAAATTAATTAAATCAAATCTTAAATTCCAATTTTATAATTAGCAATCTTTATCATTTTTGATTTATTAAACCTTCGCAATAATTTAGACAAGTCCAGATATCAATTCTAAGTTAATTAATTTACCCATTACCGTATTAAATTTCAATTTTAAATAAATTTTCTAATTATCAATTAAAATTCCAATAAATCCATTTATTTGGTTTTAAATCTTGTTATTCAATCCATTATCACCAAATAGATAAAATTAACATTGGTTCATGGTTTATTACATTAATATGCTCAAATTTCATCTAAATCTCCATTATCGTAATATTTAAATATTTAGTTTCAATTTTTTGCAATTAATCCAATTATTAAATTTAAATTCCAATAAATAAAAAAAATCTTGATTTTCCATTCTTTTTATTCAACCTATTATTATATTAAAATTAGCATCATTACATCTCATTCCCGTTACTAATTCACTAACAAATTTCAACTTTTTATTTATTCAAGATTTAATTACCAAAATCTTATTAAATTGACAAATTTAATTATCAAAATTTATGAGTCGTTACAGATATAAACCATGATAATTATACCCATAAGATGATAATTGACTGAATAGCAAGATTTAAAATCAAATAAATTTGTTGGAATTTTAATTGATAATTAATGAATTTACTGAAATTGAAATTTGATACTGTAATTGGTGAATTAATTAACTTTAAATTGATATAGAAATTTGTTATAAAGGATTATAAATTACTAAAGTAATCTGAGATGATAAAAATTATAAATTATAGAATTTGAATTGAAAAGTGATTTAATTAATTTAATATTAATTTATTTAATTAATTGAAATATGACCATTTTGGCCACCGGCTCGGATTTCAACAAAACCAGTTTCGCCGAATCCGTAACAGTGAATTATTGTAGGATTTCAAATTTCATAGCGATCAGACTTGTCATTTGATCGTATGGGCTCGAAACGCCTAGAGATCAACTCAATTGTAATCAAATTGAAATAAGATGATTTTGGCATAACTTATTCATACGATGGAATTAAGACTTGAAACCCATTCCATTGAGTTTAAAATATTTGAAAACATCTATTTTGATATATGGGTTGACCCATTTTCATTCCAGAGGCAGAACTGGCTTTTCATGTCGTTTATCGTTCAATGGAAGATATATATGGGTTTCCAATGGAAGACAAACCCTGATTCCCAAATCTCAATTTCAATTTCAAATTCAATTCCAAAAATCAAACTCCTCCAAACTTTATCGAATTATATATCAATTTGAAGCTCTCGATGAGCGCATCTAAGATCTGTAATTCTTTTTCCAATTTTAACTACCAATTTTTCAGAAATCAAGGATGAACCACAGCCATTCATATTGGATTTTGGATGATCCAACGGTGGATCTGCGACTATAGGTCGATTTGGAAGCGCCATTGCGAAGAGGGAGACGAGCAGCGCTCGTTGGAGCCGTTCATTCTTCGCTGCAGGGTTGTGGTTCATCGGAATTCGCCGTTGAAGGCAAATGGCTGCGGGTCGGCGTGACGTGACCGGAGGTGGCCGCTTGGCCAAAGGAAGGACGTCATGAAGAGGGGGAGATGGTGGTGGCCTCTGATCGGGGTGCAATGCACGGTGGCCGTCGGCGTTCACGAACTTAGGTCGGTGGCAAAATCGTGGTTTTTGCTGTAGGGTTTGCATGTATCGTGAGTAGGGGAGATCTCATGTGAATTTGTGGCGACATGGTGCTGGAGGATAGGTTAGCGCTTGTTTTGTTTTTTTATTTTAATTTCATTTTCAATTTCAACTCGTTCTAACTCGCATAACTTCTGCATACGAGGTCCGATTCATGCATGGTTTGATCTGCTGGGATCGTATTGAAATTTCGAACATTTTAATGCTGGTTTGGATGGATTCTGAGACTGTTTGAATTTTGGACTTAAATTGGATTTAAATTCAATTTAAATTCAAAGGTGAGTATTTTAACCCACTCACAACTTCTAAAAATTTCTTATGTTTGTTAAATTTAATCTATAATATGATAAGGAATTTATTTATGACTTTTTAGTATATTTTAAATCATCATCTCAGTTAATTTGAATTTATTTGAACTAAATCGTTATTTAATTTATTATTGAATATAATTTGCCAATTAATACCTGTCATCGATTATCAGTTCTATATTGATATTTATTGATTAATTTGGATGTTGATTGTGATGGATGTTGATTGTTGATATTGGATGAATGGATGTTGTATTTTATATCGTTATAAACTGCAAGTTCACTATGGGTTGAAATGATACATACCCGAATGATCTATAGATTAAGGAAAAATCGTTATGGGTTGAAATAATAGACTCGAGCGATTTTATTGATTTTATTTAATTCGGGATTGTAGTTTGAAATGATATGTAATCGTAAAATTTTAAATTACGGACTGAAATGATAAATATCTGTATCATTTGATTCTAGGGTAGGAAATTGTATACGGACACTGGATTGGTTAAATTTTTATGATTTTAAACTTCTTAATTTTTAAATTAATTAAATGATATCTTGAAATAAATTTTGATGTATGTAAATGGAGGTATTTTTGAAAAATCAAATTTTGTGTTGAAATGTGAATTGGCGATTTAAATGTTAACTAATGGGATATAGTGATTTTGAAGTAAGGATTGAACCTATTTTGGAAATATGTTTTTGGAAGAAATTATGATTTTTGGAAACGATATGATTTTGAAAGTGAATATGATTTGAAGGTGAATATAATTTCGAAAGTGACGGTTTTGAGAATATGACATTTTGATTTAAATTGAGAATTGAATTTTGAAATATAAAAGAACCATCCGGTGTGTAATAAGTGATCGGTTGTTAAAGAGACCGGGATCAGATATTTCATACCCTCTGCCAATACCGAAAACCACTTTGACAACTGTGTACACAATGGAGATTCTAGAATAAAGTAGGATGGTGGCGATGATCCTATATGAGGTATATATGTGGACCCGACTCCCATGAATTGGCTTAAGGTAGCTAAAACAAGAGCAATCGAATGACCAAATGAGGTCATTCCTCTGATCGGGCACACTCCATCGATACTATATTCCGACTTTTGATTTATTTGGTGGCCACCCGCGATTTTTCTCGGGAGTGTGTTCTGAGGTGGGCGGTAGTAGCTGCCATGCATTACTACCAGTCCGGAAGTGTAATTGGTATATCTACCCTGGCATTGCCTAGTTGTGCTGTGTCACCTACCCTAGCACGTCTTCTACGAGTTTATTTTGTACCATACCTATGGAGTGCTCTTGACGGCATCCAGTACAAGCTGGATTACGGTACTGTGTAGACTATGGGAATATATAAAATGCGTTAAGGGGGAAAATGTAACACTTTAACGCTATTTTCATAGTTTACTTTACTCTAGACACTATTATAATATGTATTGTACTACATAATAGATAGTTTAACGGATCCTTAGGAGATGTGAATCCCGAATGTGACGCCCCACCTCTATACTCACACCAGCCAAGGACACTATGGAGTAATGCCGTCAACTAGCACGAAGAATAAGGTTGTTTAGAAGCGACCATCCATGTAATTGCTTTGTGCGAGCACCGACATGTCAGACAGTATAACATGCATTTCATTTCAAGAGGAAATCCGATATGCGATACAAACTCAAAGCTACTACACAGTGGCCATGTAGTCTTCGGAAACAAATATAGAAATAAACATAATATAAATCAGTCACAAATATCCATATCATAAAGGCGGAAATAGATATGAATATAATACATAGAAGTGTACATTAGAGTAGTGCTCAAACAAGATCCATCATATCACAAAAGACTAGTTACAAGTGCTAGATAAAAGAATATGTATACATCAAGGAGTCTATATCTCAAATGTATAACAACAAAACTACCAATCTGTAGTTAGACAAAAGTCAGATGATGATCCCTGATAAGGAGTCAAGCAGAAGCACCTGTAACATCTCGGTCTGACCCGAGTATTATTTAATAAGAAAATAATAAACGGATCAGTCTAGCTATAAATATCAGATAAAATGAGATAGAATAAGAGATATGACCAAAACGTATGATAAGAATAATGCCATACTATGAAAAGTATATATTTAACAACAAAAAAAATCATATAATATCTCTAAAGTATAATAACATCAAAAAGAATGTCATATTCTTTACCATATTCACCAAATCACAAATATTGGCTAACATATCAATGCCAATCGTAAAAATTGGTGAACCACAAATTCTAGAAATTATCAATTAGAAATCCAGAAATCACAAAAAGGAGGAGGCCTATCACAAACGGGAGCATGAAAACTCACCACACATGTATCGCAAATGGAACGCTATTCCATGGTCGCTAAGCATAAAGCCGGAACATCGACGCAGTACAATAAGGGTACGTCCCATGAACCGAAACTCAAATAATTCGAAACATCGACGCAGTACAATAACAGTACATCCAATGAACCGAAACTCCAATAATTCGGAACATTGATGCAGTACAATAACGGTACGTCCAACGAACCGAAACTCCAATAATTCGGAACATTGACGCAGTACAATAACGGTATGTCCAATGAACCAAATAATCGGGACATTGATGTAGTACAATAACGGTACATCCGATGAACCAAACACCATAAAAGAACATGGGTCGCTAGCCCATAAAAATTGAGTCGAAACTCCAAAGAATTAATAGGTCGCTAGCCTATAAAAGAAATGAGACGAAAGCTCAATAAAACAAGGTACCGTCCGCTACGTGGATAAAGAGACATCGCACATTGCTAGTCTAAACCATAAAAATGATCATCAATGATCAGTGAAAAGTGTGAATTACACTAAGCTAGCAAATGAATGAGTTTAGCTTCATGTCCCATAACCACTGGCTTAACTTAAATATTTACGAACAAATTGTAGATCTCCACTCATAAATTGTCACAAGAGTTTCAATCGAACAAGTCCAAAAATTAACCGACGAAGTAAACGCAAGCGTTTCATACCACTAGTTTTACTAAATTGTTTACTTAGATTTCTCAAACGAATGAGGTAAAGGTTTGTGTATACTAATATATTGGAAAACGGATTTATAAACAAGATTTGTATTAAAAATAGAGTTGAAATCATCTTTGAGAAAGAGTTTGAATATTTACTACTAGTATAAAAACCTTTGTATTTAAAAGTGATAAGTCATAGAAATGATTGTAGAAACAATTAATCGCCAAAAATACACACACGAAGATGTGAATCAAATCCATAGAAATCAATTCCGAATCCATCGAAATGGATATTCTCAAAAATCCTGAAAAAGATGTCATCAAAGTGGATAATAAATGATAACAAAAAATCGGATCAAGTCAAATCGATAAAAATTGGAATCTCAAGCAAAATAGGCAAGTTGGGCTGAAGCAAGCAGGTTAGTCGACTGGACACTGAGTTCAGTCGACTGGCCCACTGCCTAGAAAACTCTCGGGTTCCAAGTCAGTCGATTGGACTTAGAGAGCCAGTTGATTGGAACCTGTTTTCCGGTATTTCCAGCCTATCACAATGAAGGGAAAACTCTCAAAAATTTGCGATCGGACGAGCAATGGCCGCTATGGGTTTATGCCAATCGGCAACCCAGCCCTATAGGCTCTTCGAAACACCACCAAAAGCATGTTCATACATCAAAGCTAGGATTTTTAAATTTTTTTTGACTTCAAAACACCAAAAATTGAAATTTTCACCAAATCAATTTAAACCAAAAGCAAATGAACATGAATAGATGTTAGGAATTCATACCTAACAATAATGATAGTTATAGATATGGATGTGAGATAAAAATCTCACCTTTTCTCAAAAACAATGAAGGAGAAGCTTGAAAACAAAGGAGGATCAACCACTCTTCAATCCCAACTCTAAAAGCTCCAATCTAAGATCATAAGCCAAAGTTTCCCAAATTAGGTTATACGGAATTTCTAAAATTGGAGAGAGATTGAGATGGAGAAGAAGAAGGAGATGCTTACCTAAGCTTCTCTTTGATTTTGGAGTTAGAACTTGAATTTTGCAAAGGAGCTAGGGCTTAGGAATTCTAATTTTCAGTCTCTTCCCCCATTATTCCTAAAGCTTGAAGTGTTAGGAAATAGAAATAAAATGGATGAAGAGGAGCGGGGGTGGAGCTAGAGTCTTAAGTTGGTGTTAATGGGCTGAAACCCAAACCCAAAGCGCTAAGTGAAAAGGTCGAAATTCTAGCTAACTCCAAACATATCGATGTTTGTACTCAAAAAGGTCGCAAACGTTATTTTGAACTCAATGGAAATGGTCTCGAGTCCTAATTTGACTGTTTGCCAAAAAATAGCTTTTCAGACTGTAATCCGACTAACGACGCTATTTTAAAATAAAATATTTAAATACACAATCGTAATATATGCGGGTTGTTACAGACTCCCCTCCTTAAAGAAATTGCGTCCTCGCAATATTTAAGAAGAATATAATAAGTAACAACCATAAAAGCATATCAACACAAAAGAAATTTGAAATAAGAAGTTCACCTCAAAAAGCATGAGAAAGTAAGTCCGGATGTGATTGATCGATGAATGCTCTAGATTCCCAAGAGCAGTCCTTAGGATTTGGGACATTGAACTTTCACAAGAGGGACATCTTTATTTCGAAGGCATTTAACCTCCGATGCAATGATACGAATAGGATGCTGCTCATAAGTCAAATTTGGCGAAACTTCAATTTCTTCAACGGCACCGGGCTCAAGAATAGAATCGGAATCTCGAAGGCATTTCCATAGTTGGGAGACGTGAAAAATGTCATGAATAGCAGAAAGTCGAGCCGGTTCAACGACGTAGTTCAATAACGGTATGATCGAATAATTCGAAACAACGATGTAATATAATAACAGTACGTCCGATGTACCCGAAACTCAAATAAAGTGGATAACGACGTAGTACAGTAATGGTACGTCCGTTGATCCTATCAAGAAGATCATTCCATTCGGACATCAACAAAGAAACAACCATTTGTTGTTTACGACTAAGGGCATCGACAAAATTATCTCCCTTTCCAAAGTATAGAGAATATCAAGATCATAAAACGCAAGGAACTCGAGCCAACTATGTTGACAAAAATTAAGTTCCTTATGAGAGAATAGATACTCCAAAGATTTATGATCGGTGTAGAGAACAAATTTCTCTTCCAAAATAATGATGCCAAATTTCTAAAAGCAAAAACAATAGCCGCGAACACTAGAACAGGCATACGTAGTCTCGATAGGCTTTAATTGTATAGAAGCATAAATGATAGAACATTCTCTTTCGCAAGAGAATGACACCCAAACCAATACGACTAGCGTCGATACAAACAATAAAGTCTTGGTTCCCTTCGGGAATCACAAGAATAGAAGTATCGGAAAAAGAGTTCTTTTAATTGATCCTCTTTCCCGGAAAGCTAAAACTTTCAAAATCACAATTAACTTTATGTAGTCATCTTTCTAGAAAAATTTACTTATTCCAAGTCAATTTATTGTGTCAAATTTGTCTCATCAAAGCGTTTTAGGAGATTCCTATCGATAACGTTGATTAGACGCATCGATCAGAATTCTTAAAGCACTCGATGGGCAAAACAACACAAAATCATCTTCTATATGATAAAATTATCTCCTAAATTTTTTACGAATACTCTTAGCTCGTTTTAAGAACAAAATCCAATTATACTTAGAAATAAATCTTATGGAAAAGATTTGCAAATTTTAAACTGTTGTTTTCATTTATAATTAATAAATTCAAAAACAGACTCATTGAGATATTCGTCGAATTCTCGATTAATAATATGGATAATATAAGCTCGGAAACTCGAATGACATCACGTGTCATTCATAAGAATCATAATGAGTGCGGAAAGTGGTTAGTGGAACGCTCTCGTCCGCAACTCATAGCTAATGAAAACTGGTGGTAAAGTCAAACTGAAAAGACCTTAGCACCACTCAAAGGATTGCTTAGGTGTTAACCCTAAGACAAGCTCAAAGATATCGAAAAATTTCACAAACTACTTGAATGAGAGAAATAACATTTTCTTCAACAAGTGGGTCTAGAAAATAAAACGATGCCACCAAATTGGAATCAAAATCATTTTAGAAAAATAGAAATCTACTTAACGGATTTAAAATGTCGAAGATGGATAGTCTACTCGGGACATAGGACATGGCTTCATAATGATTAAGCCAATCCTTTCACAAAATCAATTCCGAAGCCTAATAACGCATAACATGCAAATCGGCCCGAAAAGAATAATCATATAAAATAATTTCGACATCTTTCAAAATAAACTGAGCGTTGCGAATCCACTATCCGGATAGCAATTCTCAGCGAAGTCATCAAGTCCAAAATATTTAAAGAAAAGAAATCAACAAGTTCTTTCGATATAAAAATAATACGATCAACCCATATCAACAAGAACTCGAATAGGATAATCACCAAACAAATGTCATCAAAAACCGAATGAGAAATACCCTGACCAAGAGAAGTGCTATTAGGCGCTTGCACAACATTTAGCTTTCCCTCCCTCTTGCTTGGAAGTTTGGGACATGAAGATAAAAGATGACCCGAACTTTTGCAATAACGACAAAAGAGAGGTTTCGGACACCTATTAGCATAATAGTCTGTGGAACCACAATTGTAGCATTGTCCACGACTAGATGTAGGAGTCTTTGCTCCGGAGTTTCTTGTTTCCCTTTCTTGTTGGGATTGGGGCCTTTGAATTTAATAGGCCTCTTCATGTTATTGTTGAAGTTCTGTTTGGCACCCACAACTTCAACATCACTTCCATTATCGGCCTCTTCAGGTCGAAGAGAGATATCAATAAGCTGATAAAAGAAACTTCTAGTTTCAGAAGTAATGGCTTCTTGAGGTTCTTATTCAACCCATAGACAAACCCCAGATTTTTCTTCAATGGGGTATTAATATACTCGACCCATATTTAGAGAGAGATTCAAAAATGCGACATAGTCTGTCACGGAAGATTCACCTTGAACAAGTTCAATAAAGCGTCGAGCTGAAGTTACTTTTTCAGCCTCCGACACAAATTTCAACTCGAACCTTCCCCGAATTGCTCCCAAGTAAGATCCGCTTCGATAATCTCATAAATCAAAAGCTCATGCCAATCTAATGCTCTTTCTTGGAGCATGCTAGAAGCCACTTGGGCTCGATGGAGATCAACGAGATTCATGCGGGAAAAGATGCGATCGCATGATCTAAGCCAAGCTTGGACTTCGATAACGCCCTTGGAACCCCTGAACAGCTTTCCACCCAAATTTGTATAATCACTACATAGGCGTGCAAATCTAGATTTTGGGTGAGTAGGCTCTGGAATGGGTCTGACAGCTTGAGCATTCTTTACAAGATCTAGAAGCTGTTGGACAGACATAAATATTCCATCCTGAGGAGTAGCACTGGATTGACCGGCATTAGGACGGCCAGGTCTAACCATTTCTCTTCTTTAAGAAAGAAAGAAAGAAGAAGAAAAGTTATTCTCAGAATGAATATCAAACAACAATGATTGAGAAAACAAGGCATCACAAAGAAAATAGGATAGAACGGGTCCAATGACTCGAATAAAACCCTAAGGCACGACTCCTAAGATGGACTTAGGACGATGATCCTTGTTAAATTATTCTACATTGTTTCGAAGTTTGGCTTTGATACCAAGCTATGACGCCCCACCTCGATACTAATGCCAGCCAAGGACACTACGGAATAATGCCGTAAACTAGCATGAAGAATAAGGCCGTTGAGGAGCGACCATCCGTGTAATTGCTTTGTGCAAGCACCAACGTGTCATATAGTATAACATGCATTTCATTTTAAGAGGAAATCCGACATGCCGATACAAACTCAAAGCTACTACATAGTGGCTATGTGGTCTTCGAAAACAAATATAGAAATAAACATAACATAAATCAGTCATAAATATCCATATCACAAAGGCGGAAATAGATATGAATATAACACATACAAGTGTACATCAGAGTAGTGCTCAAACAAGATCCATAATATCATAAAAGAATAGATATAAGTGCTAGACAAAAGAATATGTATACATCAAGGAGTCTCTATCTCAAATGTATAACAACAAAATTACCAATCTAATGTAGTTAGACAAAAGTCAGATGATGATCCCTGATAAGGAGTCAAGCAGAAGCACCTATAACATCTCGGTCTGACCCGAGTATTATTTAATAAGAAAATAATAAACGACCAGTCCATCTATAAATATTACATAAAATGAGATAGAATAAGAGATATGATTAAAATATATGATAATAATAATGACATAATATGAAAAGTATACATTTAACAACAATAAAAATCATACAATATCTCATAACATCAAAAAGAATGTCATATTCTTTACCATATTCACCAAACCACAAATATTGGCTAACATATCAATGCCAATCATAAAAATTGGTGAAACACAAATTTTAGAAATCATCAATTAGAAATCTAGAAATCACAAAAAGGGGGAGGCCTATCATAAACGGGAGCATGAAAACTCACCACACGTGTATCGCAAATGGAACGCTATTCCATGGTCGCTAACCATAAAGCCGGAACATCGATGCAGTACAATAATGGTTTGTCCCATGAACCGAAACTCAAATAATTCGGAACATCGACGCAGTACAATAACGGTATGTCCAATGAACCGAAACTCCAATAATTCGAAACATTGATGCAGTACGTCCAATGAACCAAAAAGTCGGGACATCGATGTAGTACAATAATGGTACATCCGATGAACCAAACACCATAAAAGAACATGGGCCGCTAGCCTATAAGAATTGAGCCAAAACTACAAAGAACTAATAGGTCGTTAGCCTATAAAAGAAATGAGACGAAGCTCAATAAAGCAAGATACCGTCCCCTACGTGGACAAAGAGACATCGCACATCGCTAGTCTAAACCATAAAAATGATCATCAATGATCAGTGAAA
This sequence comes from Allium cepa, assembly GCA_030765085.1. Lineage (NCBI taxonomy): Eukaryota > Viridiplantae > Streptophyta > Magnoliopsida > Asparagales > Amaryllidaceae > Allium > Allium cepa. Next base: position 402,111,560 of record CM060932.1, read on the forward strand.
AGTGTGAATTACACTAAGCTAGCAAATAAATGAGTTTAGCTTCATGTCCCATAACCACTGGCTTAACTTAAATATTTACGAACAAATTGTAGATCTCCATTAATAAATTGTCACAAGAATCGAACAAGTCCAAAAATTAACCGACAAAGTAAACGCAAGCGTTTCCTACCACTAGTTTTACTAAGCCGTTTAATTAGATTTCTCAAACGAATGAGGTAAAGGTTTGTGTATACTAATAGATTGGAAAATGGATTTATAAACAAGCTTTGTATTAAAAATAGAGTTGAAATCATCTTTGAGAAAGAGTTTGAATATTTACTACTAGTATAAAAATCTTTGTATTTAAAAGTGAAAAGTCACAGAAATGATTGTAGAAACAATCAATCGCCAAAAATTCACACACGAAGACGTGAATCGAATCCATAGAAATCGATTCCGAATCCATCGAAATGGATATTCTCAAAAATCCCAAAAAGAAGTCATCAAAGTCAATAATAAATGATAACAAGAAATCGGATCAACTCGAATCGATAAAAATTGGAATCTCAAGCAAAATAGGCAAGTTGGGCTGAAGTAAGCAGGTCAGTCGACTGGACACTGAGTTCAGTCGACTGGCCCAATGCCTGGAAAACTCTCGGGTTCCAGGTCAGCCGACTGGACTCAGAGAGCCAGTCGACTGGAACCCATTTCCCAGTATTTCCAGCCTATCACAATGAAGGGCAAACTCTCAACAATTTTCGATCGGACGAACAATGGCCGCTAGGGGTTTATGCCAATCGACAACCCAGCCCTATAGGTTCTTCGATACACCACCAAAAGCATGATCATACATCAAAGCTAGGATTTTTACAGTTTTTTTTGACTTCAAAACACCAAGAATTGAAATGTTCACCAAATAAATTTAAACCAAAAGCAAATGAAGAATAGATGTTAGGAATTCATACCTAACAATAATGATAGTTATAGACATGGGCGTGAGATAAAAATCTCACCTTTTTCTCAAAAACAATGAAGGAGAAGCTTGAAAACAAAGGACGATCAACCACTCTTCAATCCCAACTTTAAAAGCTCCAATCTAAGGTCATAAGCCAAAGTTTCCCAAATTAGATTATAGGGAATTTCTGAAATTGAAGAGAGAATGAGATGGAGAAGAAGAAGGAGATGCTTACCTAAGCTTCTCTTTGATTTTGGAGTTAGAACATGAATTTTGCAAAGGAGCTAGGGCTTAGGAATTCTAATTTCCAATCTCTTCTCCCATTATTCCTAAAGATTGAAGTGTTAGGAAATAGAAATGAAATGGGTGAAGAGGAGTGCGGGTGGAGCTAGAGTCTTAAGTTGGTGTTAATGGGCTGAAACCCAAACCCAAAGCCTTAAGTAAAATGGTCGAAATTCTAGCTAACTTCAAACATATCGATGTTTATACTCATAAAGGTCGCAAACGTCATTTTGAACTCAATGCAAATGGTCTCGAGTCCTAATTTGACTGTTTGCCAAAAAATAGCTTTTCGGACTATAATCCGACTAACGACGCTATATTTAAATAAAATATTTAAATACTCAATTGTAAAATATGCGGGTTGTTACACCAAACATCTCTTAAGTTACCGCACTCACGTTAGACACTGGATACTGGATATTACACCCCGTAAACATCTCTGACGCCATCACACGCATATTTAACGTTGGTTTAACTTACATAAGATCTTTTAGTCCGACTCGAGTGTTTTGTCTTTTCAATTCGCTCGGGTCAGCCTGAGCATTTTGGGGTTGAAGACCTTATTTCTGGAGGATGAAGACGAAAATTTGTACAAGTATTTATTATATTCTGCTGCATCATGTTGTTCTGCTGCATTATTTATTTATTTATTTATTCATTTATTTTTCTTGTCTGTAACTCTGATTCTATATTGTATAAGTATAATCAAATCTATTTGTAAATAGCTCCATGAACAGTTATTTGATTATTATATTTTGTCATTCCGTTGCAAGATTCTATGTTTGTTTTATTTCTTTCTCCCTTTTTTCTTTTTTACTCCAATGACAATCTTCCCTTTTGTAAGATTTAAGTCAACATGCATGTCTTCTTAAAACATCCAAAAAGGCGGGATGTTACCGTTGGTATCGGAGCCAGGTTAGCGATAACCTTAGCTTTGTGGAGTCTGACTCATATTAAATAGGATAGGAATACCCTATGATGAGTCGTTGATTGTATATATATGAGAGAACATATTTGTTAGTGTTATAAAAAGGTTTTTATATTGTGTTAATTTGTTCCGTTGTGTATTTATAAATTCTGGTTGGTGCATATGATGCTATGACAACGATAGGGATTTCTAAACATTTAATAGGACAAACCGACACAATATTTGTTTTGAAATATAGGTAAATGAAATAATTTTACCTATCGTATATTTTTATATATAAACTAATGATTTATATATGATATATATTTGGTTGTAAAATGTTGTTTGTTAAGTAGTGAAATTTATAAATATTGGTTGGAAATAAGATTTGAAAATAAAATAAATGATAATTGAAATTTTAGAACTTAAGTTCCGGGGTTTTTGAAAATTTCTTTCGAATGATTTTGGAATATAATATTAATATTATTTGGAAAGTATTTTCTGATAAAATATTTCAATATAATTTGAAAGAAATGTTTTAAAGGGATTTTGGAAAGAAATAAGTTCTGTACTCCCCTCTTTGTCGCTGGAAAATAATTTCGGTGATGAGTGCACGCATCATCGACATTCATTTTCGAGTTTCAAAGTGGGAAGGCTGTTGTAGTAATAACTGCACAATTATTTGATAAATAAATCTTGATTTTAAATTTTTAATATGATTTGATAGACATATATAAAGATATGGTTATATATATTATTTTTAAATGATTTGAAATGGAACCCGGTTTTTAGTTATTAAAATTTCTATGAATTAGAGATTTTAATTAATTAAATGAAATTTAACTAATTAATAATTGAAACTTCTAAATGAAAATAAGAAATTATATGTTAGGTTATAAATGAAATTACAAGAAAGTTGAAATTTGTAACCTATAAACAAAGGATATGATTATTGAACATTAAACTAATTAAAAGAAATGAGATAAACTTGTGTAACTTTCAATTGCATTCTTAAAAGCATATATATATATATATATATATATATATATATATATATGGCTTACCAAATATTAAAAGTTGTAATGTTTAATAAGAAAATGTTATAGAATATTATCCAAGTAAAACTTAAAGTAATGAAAGTATTCAATGAAATTCTTTTATAAACAAGAATTTAATGTTATAGTTCTTATAAACTTAAGTTATAATTGAAATGTTACTATAATAAAATGTGATAGTAAGTATTATAAGTAAGTAATTATAAACTTAAGTTAATGAATTGATATGCTAAGTAATCGAATTGAACATGAATACTATAAATAAATGAATGTAAATAAATGAAAATAAGTAATGAATGAATGAATGTAATGCAATAAAAAGAAATTGATGTGATTTGAATAATTGAAAATGGATTGTTGTAAGTAATAAATGAAATAAACACTGAATGAATGAATGAATGGAAACTGAATGTTGTAAGGATTAAATGTAAACTAAAGAAATGATCATTGAGAAATGGAATTAAAAAGAATACACTTGATTTATTGTTGAAATTGTTCTTTGTGTTGGTTTATGGATTGTTTGGAAAAGGAAACCTCAAATTGTTTGGATGTATGAATAATTTATTGAGTTTATCTAAGATTGTTGAGTAGATGGTATAGTTAGTAGTTTTTTTTTCATTCTATGCAACTTAAAAGTGTCTTAACCAAACAAACTATTTGTGTTGGTTGATATGGATGGATAATTGATTTGTATTGATTCATATGATGATTATATGCCGTGGTTGCAAGTGCTTGTTGTTTTATATTGATTTGTTTGTTAGTGGTTGAAACAACGTTAAATATTTCATTTTATATAATTATTAACTCCATTTGGATTATATAAGTGAAATATAGGTTATGGGAGCAATTGCTACTACTTTTGGTTTCATAAAATAAGCGTTATTTGCCCGACAAGTAGGTACGTTCTCGGATTATGGTTTTCTAGCGATATTAAATTGTTTTCCCGCTGTTGAGGTTTATTATTTTGAAAAATTATGACATATATTGTTTTACTTATATTATAATTTCTCCCGAGCCCCTCCGTACAAAGGAGAGTCTACTGAAATTTTTCGTAAATTTTGGACTTGTAAATTTTTTAAAATTGTTTTCCAAATTTTATTAAGTTTGAGTATAAAAGGATTCAATGGCTTTAAATTGATACGCTTTATTTAAAATTATTTAATATGAATTTAATATTTTAAATAAGATATATTGACTATTTAATTCCTTTTTCTTCCTTTTTCCTTTTTGGGGATAAAAAGTTTTGAGCGAGGGAGAGTGTAATGACCCGTAAAATTTCAATAATTAAATTTGTTAATTCAATAAGATTTTTGTAATTTAATATTGAAGAGAATAAAAATTATTGAATTGTTAGTGGAAATAATAACCAGAATGAATTGCAAAAGTGTAAATGTAAGTTAATCGTTAATAACTTGAACGTAATTCCAATAAATGAAATAATTTAAATGTTATACTTGGTTATAAAATTGAATATAAGAAACAAATGTAAATATTTAATCATTGTATGAAATAGAGAGCTAATGGTAATTAAATAAAATCAGTATTATGTAAGAATTGTAATATTTGGTTGTGAATAATGAATTCATAAGTGTAATTAAAAGTTATGGCAATGATTGTTATAAGTTACCCATTTAATTGGTCGATTAATTAAAATGGGAAATCATTTAGAATTAAATGAACTTTAATGTTACATTCATAAGATTAAGACAATAACTGAGTTTATGAATGTGGAAAAGGAATAATATTGTTAAATGTATTTATAATGTAATAATTAATTTAATAAAATAGTGAAACTAAGATAAATAAATTTATTTGGGGTTTTAAATTTTAATTAATGTTCATATTTGACAAAAATAAAATAAAATGGAAATATGATAGTTAATACAAACAAAATATGGGAATTGGTTTATATATTAATGTAGTGAAGTAGTGGATTTAGTATAAAGACTGAAATTGAATCGAATAAATTTATTGGAATTCAATTTATAATAAATGGATTTATTGTAAGCAAATGAAATTAAATACTATGTTAATTGAAATTAGATGAAATTGGAAATTATTAATGCACTAAGATATAAACCATTATAATTATACCCATAAGATGATAATTGACCGAATCACAAGATTTACAATCAAATAAATGGATTTATTGGAATTTCAATTGATAATTAATGAATTTACTGAAACTAAAATTTGATACCATAATTGGTGAATTAATTAACTTTAAATTGATATAGATTTTTTTTATAAAGGATTATGAATTACTAAAGTAATCCAAGATGATAAAAATTAAAAATTATAGAATTTGAATGGAAAAGTGATTTAATTAATTTAATATTAATTTATTTAATTAACTGAAATATAGCCATTTTAGTCACTGGCTCATATTTTGACAAAACTAGTTTCATCGGATCCGTAAAGGTGAATTATTATAGGATTTCAAGTTTTATAGCGATCAGACTTGTCATTTGATCGTACGGGCTCGAAACGCCAAAAAATTCAACTCAACTGAAATCAATTGAAATCAATTTGAAATATGATGATTTTGGCACAAATTATTCATACATTGGAATTAGGACTTGAACCCCATTCCATTGAGTTTAAAATATTTGAAAACATCTATTTTGATATATGGGTTGATCTATTTTCGTTCCAGAGGCAGAATGCGCTTTTCGGGTCGTTTATCGTTCAATCAATCTTGTCTGTTCTTTCTATTTTTAGTCATGCCTATAAATACCTCATTGTAAACCCTATCCACTCCTTATTCTCATTTGGCTGTACATACATCTCCTTATCAACTCCTCTTTCCAATGGAAGATAAACCCTAATCCTCAAATCTCAATTTCAATTTCAAATTCAATTCCAAAAATCAAACTCCTCCAAACTTTATCGAATTATATATCAATTTGAAGCTCTCGACGAGCGCATCTCAGATCTTTAATTCATTTTCCAGTTTTAACTACCGTTTGTCCAGAAATCAAGGATGAACCGCAGGCATTCATATTGGATTATGGACGATCCAACGGCGGATCTGCAATTATAGGTCGATCGGGCAGCGCCATTGCGAAGAAGGAGACGAGCATCGCTCATTGGAGTCTTTCGTTCTTCGATACAGGGTTTTGGTTGTCGGAATTCACTGTTGAAGGCATACGGCAGTGGGCCGACGTGACGTCCCGGAGGTGGCCGCTTGGCCATAGGAAGGACGGCGTGAAGGGGGGAGACGATGGTGGCCTCTGATCGGGGGGTAATGCAAGGCGGCGGTCGGCGTTAACGAGTTTAGGTCGGAGGCAAAATCATGGGTTTGCCTGTAGGGTTTGCATGTATCGTGAGTATGGGGAGATCTCACATGAATTTGTGGTGATGTGGCGCTGAAGAATAGGTCAGTGCTTGTTTTGTTTTTTGATTTTAATTTCATTTTCAATTTAACTCGTTCTAACTCGCATAACTTCTACATACGAAGTCCGATTCGCACACGGTTTAATCCGCTGGGATCGTATCGAAATTTCAGACATTTTGACGCTGGTATAGATGAATTCTGAGACTACTTGAATTTTGGGCTTAAAGTCGGTTTAAATCCAAATGTGAGTGTTTTAACACACTCGCAACTTCTAAAAATTGCTTATGTTTATTTAATTTAATTTATGATATGATTAGAAATTTATTTATGAATGTTTGGTATATTTTAAATCATCATCTTAGATAATTTGAATTTATTTGAATTAAATCATTATTTAATTTATTATTGAATATAAATTTCTAGTTAAATACCTGTCATCGATTATCAGTTCTATATTGATATTTATTGATTGATTTGGATTATGATTGTGGTGGATGTTGATTGTTGATGAATGGGTTGAAATGATAGGCTCGAGCGATTTTATGGATTTTATTTAATTGGGGATTGCGGTTTGAAATTATATATAACAGTAGATATTTAAATTGCGGATTGAAATGATAAATATCAGTATCACTTGACTCTAGGGTAGAAAATTATACACGAACGTCGAATTCGTTAAATTTAATGATTTTGAACTTCTTAATTTTTAAATTAATTAAATGATATCTTGAAATAAAATTAGACGTATATAAATGGAGGTATTGTTGGAAAATCAAGTTTTATGTTGAAATGTGAATTGGTTTAAAAGGAATTACTTTAAGAAATTAAATTGGAAGTTTAAAGTTAAACTTTTAAGTATAAATGAAATTCTATCGAAATTAAGTTTTTGAAGTTATTTGAAAATAACCTTGAAATATTTTGAAATTGGAGAAATCCAATTGATATTTGAACATGGATTGAAACGATATGAAATTCAATAGTTTATTGAAATGTTTGGAATTTGGTTTGTTGACTTGGAAATTGAAAATGGTCCAAATGTGTTGAAATGAAATGAATAGTTTAATTTGATATTAATTCAAAATTCATGTTTTAAGATAAACTGTTTTAAAAATATATTATTTCAAAATTTCTAATTATTAAGATTTTCAAAGTATTAAACTATTTTAACCTGTATTAATTTTATTAAATCATTTTAACCTATTTTAAACCATTTAATTTATTTAAAATAACTAGCCCGTTTTAACTTATTTTCAATCTAATTAAGCTATTTTAAAGCTACTTAATCTATTTTAATTTTATTTAATCTATTTTATATCAATATTAACTACTTATAACTATTTAAGACTATTTTCCTCTAAATTCCAAACTAAGTAAAATGGATGGGTTATATTCAAATTCTCAATTTTAAAGTGAATATGGTTAATGATGTTATAACCTAGGTTGGGATTTAAATGTTAACTAATGGGGTACGTTTATTTTGAAGTAAGTATTAAACCTATTTTGGAAATATGATTTTGGAAGAATTATGATTTTTGGAAACGATATGATTTTGAAAGTGAATATGATTCGAAGGTGAATATAATTTCGAAAGTGACGATTTTGAGAATATGATATTCTAATACAAATTGCGAATTGCCTTTTGAATTATAAAAGAACCATCCGATGTGTAAAAAGCGATTGGTTGTTAAAGAGACCGGAATCAGATATTGTCACACTCTCTGCCAATACCGAAAACCACTTTGACAATAATGTACACGGTAGAGATTCTAGAATAAAGTAGGATGGTGGCACCTGACTACCATGAGTTGGCTTAAGGTGGCTAAAACAAGAGAAATCGACGGGCCAAGTGAGGTCATTCCTCCGATCGGGCACACTCCATCGATACTATATTCTGACTTTTGATTTATTTGGTGAGCCCCCACGATTTTTCTCGAGAGTGTGTTCCGAGGTGGATGGTAGTAACTGCTATGCGTTATCACCAATCCAGAAGTGTAATTGGTATATCTACACTGGCATTGCCTAGTTGTGCCGTGTCACCTACCCTAGCGCGCCTTCTACGAGTTTGTTTTGTTCCATACCTGTGGAGTGCCCTCTGACGGCGTCCAGCACGGGGAGGGGGGATTACGGCACTGTATAGACTATGAGAATATATAAAATATGTTAATGGAGAAAATGTAATGTCTTAACGCTATTTTAATAGTTTACTTTACTTTAGACACTATTATAATAGCATATCGTACTACATAGTAGATAGTTTAACGGATCCTTGGGAGATGTGAATCTTGAACATCTCTTAAGTTACTACACTCACATTAGATACTAGATAGGAGATGTCACACCCCGTAAACATCTCTGACGCCGTCACACGCATATTTACCTTTGATTTGACTCACATAAGACTTTTAGTCTGACTCGAGTGTTTTGTCTTTTCAATTCACTCGGGTCAGCCTAAGCATTTCAGGGTTGAAGATCTTATTTCTGGAGGACGAAGATGAAGATTTGTACAAGTATTTATTATATTCTACTGCATCATGTTGTTCCGCTGCATTATTTGTTTATTTATTCTTCTTGTCTGTAACTCTGATTCTATATTGTATAAGTATAATCAAATCTTTTTGTAAACAGCTTCATGAACGGTTATTTGATTATTATATTTTGTCATTCCGCTGCGTGATTCTGTAGTCGTTTTATTTCTTTCTTCCTTTTTTCTTATTTACCCCAACAGCAATCTGCCCTTTTGTATGGTTTGAGTCGACATGTATGTCTGTTTAAAATGTCCAAAAAGGCAGGATGTTACAGTCTGGTTTTTATCAACATTATAGTTATATTTTATGTATTTTAGTAATGATTTTCATTTACTATTTTATGTACGTAAAAAAATTAATGTGTAAAAAAATAATATTTGCTGCTTAAAATTACCTTTCTTAGCATATTTGTTATTTTTTATATTTTTAGTACTGAAATGAATATATAATGAATCAAAATTTTCTATTATTTATTTATTTACATATATTAGTAACAAAATGATCGAAGAATATCCGATAAATATCCAATACGCATCCTCTGATGTGGGTATCTTATATCTAAAAGTGATTTCAGATACAATTACAAATATGTCACTATCCGAATCTGTATCCGAACGTCTATGGGCCTATGAAAAGGTCTTCACAATTGTACTCTATTTTACATAGATCTCATCTCCAAGATATTAGTCGTGCTCGTACGTATTCTGACCGAGAGTAAATGAAACTAGAGTTGGCCTTCCTAATGCTAGATCATTAAACATCTTTGACATTACTATCACATTTATATCGTTATTATAATCAAGCATTCCAAAGAAAGCGTGCTGGATCTACAGATTGTATGAAGCAATAGCTTAAGGATAATTGTTTATTTTTTCCCCTACTGTTATATGCTCCATGATGAGCTTTAGGATAGTTCTTCCACTCTCAATGCATAAAATCCAGATTTCCTAACATTCCAGGACAACATCTACTCTGGTGCATTTCTCGAATTCTTACAGCATCATAATCGTTTAGAGCTCTTAACTACTACGTGCCATATATGTCTATACACCGACAGATTTTTCAAGCATTCCTATAACATCCCCATCTAGAGGCCCAAAGCTAAGCGCTATGGATGATAGATGCTACTATCATCCATAGTATTAACTTCCGACGACTAAATACGTCTATATTATTGGTATCCATAATATCAGAAGCACTTGAATATGAAACAAAACCACAGATTTCAAAAAACAATATTTATCTGATTAAATTTTCAAAACATGTTCCATAATCAAATTACATAATCCCATAATCGTTTTCCACGTTATATTAGTTATTACATTAATATGCCAAGAGCGACATATGATGATGGCCCCTTGGTTGATCAGAGTACTATATATATAATTCAGCGGATTCAGTCCAAAATACAACAAAAACTCCTAACTAGCTATCCGTCAGCTACCTGCTCGTCACCGGAAGCTTTATTTGCCAACCTACTAAACCTATAAACCTCAACCCTCAGCCTACTCAAATCAATTTTGAGCACCCGAGAGTTTAAGGAAAATAAACTTCAACTCGGATATAAAGCCTGTTGTGAATAATACTATACATCTCGGTGATTTGATATTAAGTGAGACCATGCCGCTTAGTGGAATGGGTTTCCCCTCACTAATATCCTTTTTAAAACATATCTTTTGCAATTATAATCCCGCAACCAAAACTGGATCAGTCTATAAAGTAATATCATGTATATATATACATATCAGTTATCATATGGACCATCTGTCCATATATTTTGTTTTTTTGGCTAACCACCAACCCTTGGCTGGCTCGGGCCTATCAGAAAAAATAAAAAAATCTAACATCTGTTTGATACTCCTCTTCTGGAGGGTCTGTCCTTACTTACTTCTCCAAATCTAACCGATTCTATTGGTTTTGTGGGCTTACCAGTAACCTGTTTTTTTTTTTTAAGATTCCTTTCTGTGTGTAACATAATTTTAATCTCACCTGTCATAAAGCCCTGCGCACTGAAATATTGGACTAAATTAGCTAGGGGGTTAATAGCTATCGAGTACAGGGTGCGATCCTACACCAGTCCCATCTGGTCTTCTAATCTGAGCCATTTTCTTAGGGTTAACTACCCTTTAAATTTTTCCTTGAAAACCCTTTCTAAATGATTTAGACCTTTAAATCGTACATATACAAGGAAAATATACTCTTTGCTTTACTCTAAGCTATTTGTCATGTTATATATACTTTATCCAAAATAATGTTGATGAAAATGTTTAAACTTTCGAAAGTATCTTTTTTGAAGCCTTTGAAAGTATCCCTTTCGATACGTGTAAAACCTTAGGCCGAAGGCCAAATCATACCTTTCGAAATCATACCTTTCGGAACCGTTTGTATTTATCCTTTTGGAAACATTAAAAACATCTCCTTCAAAAGCTTTAAAACCTTAGACGTCCTTTTTAAAGTACTTAAATATTGCCTTTCAAAACCATTGGAAACCTTTCATTTTAGATCTTTCGAAACCATTGGGGAATCACCCCTTAGAAACCTTTCTTTAATACCTTTCGAAAGCATCAAAACATCAAGCCTTTCAAAATATTTTGGGTTTAATTTTATAACATGTGGAAACACCTTACGAAACCTTTAAAACCAACTCTTTCAAATCCGTTTAGGTTCTACCTTTTACAAAGAAAACGCATCATTAAAACATTTAAGTCATAAACATCTCTTTCGAAAGCATTCCTAAGTAAAGAAGTGATGGTGTCGAAACAATCCTTTTGAAAGCATTGGAAAAACAACTTGATTTTTAAAAACAAGGTAACCCTTTCGAAACCAATCTAGGTCAAAAGGTAAAAAGCAGCAGTTAGGGGATTCGACCTAGTCGAAAGTAGTTGCTTAAAATAAAGGTGTAATCTCTTAAAACCATTCTTTTAAAGTCATTGACCTAGTCGAAAGCAGACCGAGTCGAAAGTATTTAGTCGAAAGCAAAGAAGGCACATTTTCATTTAAAAGCAAAGTAGTGCTTCGACCCCTTCGAAACCCCTAGTTCCGACCCAATACCTTCAACCTATTTTCAATTCACTACGTACTAGGTATCTGATACCATGTGCATTGGTTTCGATGTAGTCGGAGGTTGAGGTAAGGAGTCGGAAGCCTGGTGCCGAAAGCATTGAAACAGGAAAAAAATGTAGATTTGACTCTTAAACTATTTCTTTATACCTAACTTGCCTTGTTTGTCAAATTATGATTTGTTGCAAATTTTTCTTTTCTAAAAGTACTGCCGATTTTCACAAATAAAGATTTGAATTTTTTATACAAAATACCCTTCTCCTTTTTATAAATATAGAAAACATTTAAGTCACATACTTTAATAATTTTATATATCCATTAAAACACTTAGGAAAATTCTAAAAAAATTTCAGAAAATCATTTTTGATATGTTTTCTAACATATATAAATTTCAAACCCTAAGCTAATATAATTTGGCCATAATTAATTTTAAACCCAAATTAGCATTTTCTTCACTAGAAAATTGATATAAAATCCAACTAATTCAAAAATTATGAAAATTGAAACCCATTTCTAAATTATTGTTTTTAATCTAAATTTAAATTTGCAAGATAATTGGATGTCATATAATAGGATTTTCATATCAAAATGTATCACAAAATCTATATGAATTAGTATAAATCATCAACAACATATAAATATACATTTTATCATCCAAAACATGGCAAACCATTTGCAAATAATTTGGATTTCATTCCAAAAACCAAAAACCATTTAAAAATAGTGATGTAGTCATTATTTACCTTAGCTTTTTGATTAAGAAAGTGAGAATAGTTCTTGATTAAGTGATTTGATTCTTCCTCTTGAATTCTTCTTCATTGCTCTTCCTAAGGTTAGCCGGACTTAACTCTATTTTTTTCTTGCGAAAATATAATGAACGTGTAGACTAAATTTCTAAGGGGGTTTAGGATATAAGGCTATGCCTTATTCCTATTTTGCCCTTGCATATTTCCTAACCTTTTATTCTCTTTTTATTCTTTAGTTCATTTTTTTAACATGGCATGGCTACCCCTTATTTAACCACAAATCTCAATCCATTAATCCACTTACATTATTTTATTTAATTTAACTAATTTAATATCCTAAATAATAATATTAAAAATATGAGGTGTTACAGACTCCCCGCCTTAAAGATTTTCGTCCTCGAAATTACGATAAGGTACACACAACACAATCAAAGGTAAAACATACCATCAAACAAATCAGGATAAGTATCTCTCATCCTGTTTTCGGTCTCCCAAGTACATTCTTTCTCGTCCTCGTTCCATTACTTTAACTAATCTGACTATCTTTTTCCTGAGCCTCTTTGCATCTCTTGCGACTATGCGAACTGACTTTCTAACTATAATCAAAATTGGCTCTACTACTAAGTCATCTAACACGGTCGGTGATATAGTAGTATCTGGATCTTGAATACGCTTTATGAGAAACATGGAAAACATCGTGGATTCCTGCCAAACTGCTCGGTAACTCTACTCTATATGCGAGTTTCACGATCCTTTCAATAATAGGAAATGGTCCAGCGAACCTCAATGCCAACTTTCCTGATTTTTCAAACCGAATCACACCCTTCATTGGTGATACCTTAATGAAAACATGCTTTCCAATAGAAAACTCTAAGTCTCTCCATCTTTTATCTGCATACTCTTCTGTCTAGATTGAGCTTCCTTCATTTAGCTCAAATTAACCCAACCTTTTTTGCAACTTCTTTTACCAAATCCGAACCAAGAACCAACCTATCCTCGGTCTCTAACCAACAAATTGAAGATTTGCATGGCCTTTTATACAATGCTTCAAATGGTTCCATCCCTATACTAGCCGATAACTGTTGGTATACGAAAACCCGACTTGATGTAGATGGTCTTCCCATGATCCCCCCAAAATCTAGCACACAAGATCCTAACAAATCCTCCAAGACTTTGTTAACTCTCTCTGTTTTCCCATCAAACTGTGGATGGTAAACGGTACTCATCTTGAGCTTGGTACCTAAGTTATCCTGTAGACTCTTTCAAAACTCGCTAGTGAATAAAGAATCTCTATCACTCACTATACTATTGGGAATTCTATGCAGTCTAACCACATTCTTCATAAACAACTTCACTAACACAGGTGCCCGTTCTGGTTGACTTAATTAAAATGAAATGGGAACTCTTGATCAACCTATCCACAATGACCCATATGCTTTCATTTCCTCTATTAGACCTTGGCAATCCATCAATGAAATCCATAGATGTAGAATCCCACTTTCACATTGGAATGTCCACAGGATGAAGCAACCCAATTGGCTTCTGATGTCCGGCTTTTACCCGTTGGCAGTTCAAACACTGCTTCACCCATAAGCATACGTCCCTCTTTTTACCTTCCTAGAAGAAACTTCTCTTCATGTCCTGATACATCTTAGTTCCTCCTGGATGAATAGTGAACTTCGAACAATGACATTCCTCCAAAACTTCCTTCCTAATGTCTCCCACATTCGAAACACACAACCTTCCTCTCTTTCTCGACCACCCAATCTAGTTAAGATTAAAATTGTTTAAGCCATCGCTCTCCATTCCATCTTTTAGTTTTTTGATCCGTTCAACCAACACTGGATCCTAGCTATTTAGAAGCAACTTTTTCGCTCGTAAGTGGTTGAACTTCCAAATATGATAACAAAGCAGTTTCTGTACTTGGACAACTCTTAGTTCTCCACTGTACTCTGCAAGTTGCTAATGCTTCCAAGTCTTTCCACTCAGCTATCATAGCTAACACCACATTCTATTGTTTTTTGCTAAGCGCATCTGCAACCTTGTTGCCTTTCCTCAGTGTGTACTCAGTATTGAAATCATAAGCAGCTCAAAACTCTAACCACCTCTGCTGTCTCATGTTCAGCTCCTTCGGGAACAAATACTTCAACGACTTATGATTCGTATACAACTCAAATCTTTCTCCCAAAAGATAATGTCTCCATACCTTCAGCATAAAAATCACCGCAGTTAACTCCAAATCATGGGTTAGGTATCTAACTTCATGCGGTCTAAGCTGTCAAGAAGCATAGACAATTACTCTACCCCTCTGCATTAATGCAGCTTCTAACCCAATCCCATATGCATCCGTGTACACCATAAAATCCTGATTCCCCTTTGGGACAACCAACACAGATGCATTAATTAATAAGTATTTCAGCTTCTGGAATGCCTCCTCACACCTATCGGTCCAAACGAACTTCACATCCTTTCGAGTTAGCTTGGTCATTGGTGCCTCTATCTATGAAAAATCCTTAATAAACCTTCGATGGTAACCGGCCAATCCCAGAAAACTACTTACCGCAGTCAATGTTTCTGATCTCTTCCAACTATTCATAGCCTCGATCTCAGTTGGATCTACTGATAACCCATTCTCTGAAACTACATGGCCAAGAAACTTCACTTCCTTCTTCCAAAAATGACATTTCGAGAACTTCGCCTTCAGCTGATGCTGCCTCAGCATTTCAAGCACTACTCTAAGATGAACTTCATGCTCTCTTTCATCTTTAGCGTACACTAAAATATCATCCATGAAAACCAATACGAACCTGTCCAGGTGCTCTTGGAAAATCCGGTTCACCAAATCTACAAAGAAAGTTGGTGCATTAGTCAGTCCGAACGGCGTCATTAACCATTCATACGATTTATATCTGGTTCTAAACGCCGTCAAAGAAATACTATCCTCTACCACTCTAAGCAGGTGGAAACCTGTCGCTAAATCTAACTACGAAAATATCTATTCTCCAGTCAACTAATCGAACAGATCATCTATCCTTGGCAACAGATATCGATTCTTTATCGTTTTCTCATTCAACTTACGATAATCGATGCATAACCTTAACGATCGGTCTGGCCTCGTAGCAAATACTACGGCTGCTCCCCAAGGTGAACTACTAGGTCTGATAAAATTCTTGCCTTCCAAATCTACCAATTGCATCTTAATCTCCCTCATTTCGGTAGGTGTCATCCTACTTGGCGGTACTCGCTGGTTCTGCTCCAGGCATCAAATCTATACGAAACTCATAGGCCCATTTCCGTGGCAATCCTACCACGGGTTCAAAAATGTTTGCAAAATTCTCTAGCCACAAAAACTCAATTCAGCTCATCTTCTATCTCCACGACACCCAACAAAGTATTCACCTTACGGCTAAAAATTTCTATGGTATATACGATCCGCTCCCTACAGTCTGGGTGTCTAAGCGATATTTTTCCATTATGGAAAAATATCCTAGCATCATACTTACTTAACCAATCCATACCTAATATAATTTCAAATCCTATGAAATCAAACACATTTAAAATGCAAACAAAAATATGATATAAAAAGTCAAAATTAGGTGGTTACAACTCTTCTCAAGTGTTTCATACCCTCATATCGGATTTGCGACCCTTAAGGAAGTAACTAGGTGTGAGGGTTCAAGGTTAAGCCTATCTACCGAACAACGAGATATAATAGAATGCGATGCACTGGTATCAAACAGAACATTAACTGCCATACCAAGAATCATAAGCGTACCTCCTAATATTTCTTTTCTTTTTCTTCTTCCGTGGGTCTCAAGGTAGTTAGCTCCAATGCATATACTTTGCCCTTTCCATTGTTAGCAGGCTCCTTGCATTGGCTTTTGTAATGACCCATCCGATCATAGTTGAAGCAATTGAATTCTTCTTCCGAGTCACCTTCTTTGCCCCTCCAAAACGACATTCATTCGTAAAGTGCCCTTTCTTGTCGCACTTAAAATAGACAAATTTTAACTTTTCCTTCTTCATGGCTCCACCCTTCTGGGCTCCCTTCTTAGGAAGAACTTTCTTTTATGATTTTTCCCCTGGACCTCCTTCACCTTGTTCTTCTCCAAAGAGGCAATAATTTCCTCACGTTTTAGAGCCGTCTCTACTAGAATATCACAAGGATCTCTGATATGAGATAATGTAGCCCTTGACAATTTAGGTTTCAACCCCATAATGAACTCCTCGTTTCTCTTAATCATGGTATCCATAATGGCATGACCATATCTTGCCAACTCCTCAAATCTTGCAGCATACTCTAACACAGTCATCTCTCCCTGCTCTAACTCGGCAACTGAGCATGGTAGACTTTGCCATCACAGACATGAATTTCTCCTCGAATCTCCTCTTAAACTCAGCCCGTATCATCGTTCCTTCATCCACTCTTAAAGCTGCCTCGAAGTGAGCCTTCTTTTTTGCTCATCACTGGGCTCTAGATTTGTAAAAATCCTCTCATAGTGCAGCAACCAGTTCCCTACTTCTATGGCATCTTTGGTCCTAACGAATGGTTTTCCTCCCAACCTAGAATATTCCCTACTCAAAGAAGCATCATTGTTGACTACTAGAGTTTCCTGGGCTCCTCCTTCAACTACTCCAGCAGTAACCACTACTTGCATCATATTCACGAAAAAATGATACATGGCTCCCATGTCAACTTGCAGGACTTCAGCATCAGTATTTCCAGCTCGTTCCTGACCTTGGTTCCCTTCAGTAATAGGTCTGGCATTTCCATCTGCAGTAGTGCTTCCTCCTCCAACATTATCTCTTTGAGAACCAATATCTGCATTCCAACCTTCACGAGATACAAAAAAATAACCTAATAGAGATAGGAGACTAGAGATAAAGCGCAAATACAAGTACGTTACTGTAACATTATTCCTTACCACAATCTTATCTCTAATTCCTAATGATTGTGTTTACAAATATCTTTTTTTAGTTAAAGTTTTTCATAAACCTAAGCTCTGATACCAAGTTGTAACATCGCCTATCTAGAGGCCCAAAGCTAAGTGCTACATATGCCACAGTCATATATAGTATTGACTTTCGGCGACTAAATACGGCTATGTTACTGGTATCTATAATATCAGAAGCACTTGAATATGAAACAAAACCACATATTTCAAAAAACAACATTTAGCTACTACATTTCCAAAACATGTTCCATATTCAAATTACATAATCCAATAATCATTTCCCAAGTTCAGATAAAATATAGTTATTACATAAATACGCCAACAACGACATATGACGAAGCCCCCTTGGTAGATCAGAGTACTATATATACAATAAAGCGGAATCAATCCAAAATATAACAACTCCTAATTAGCTATCCATTAGCCACCTGCTCGTCACCGGAAGCTTTATTCGCCAACCTACTAAAACATGTAAACCTCAATCCTTAGCCTACTCAAATCAGTTTTGAGAACCCAAGGGTTTAAGGAAAATAAACTTCGAGTCAGACTAAAAGCCTGGTGTAAATAATACTATACATCTCGGTTATCTGATATTAAGTGAGATCATGCTGCTTAGTGGAACGGGTTTCCCCTCACTAATATCTTTTTTTAAATATATCTTTGCAAATTATAATCCTATAACCAAAACTGGTTAAATCTGTTGAGCAATATCATGTGTATGTACATATCAGTTATCATATGGACTATCTGTCCATACATTGTAGTTTTGTTTGGCTTACCACTAACCCTTGGCTGACTCGGTCCTACCAAAAAACATAAAATCTAACATCTGTTAGATACTCCTCTTATGAACGGTCTATCCTTAATAACTTCTCTTAGTCTAATCGATCCGAATGGTTTTGCGGGCTTACCAATAACATGTCTTTCCTTTTTAGATTCCTTTTTATGTGTAACATAATTTTAGTCTCACCTAGGACAAAGCCCTACACACTTCAATATTGGATTAAACTAGCTAGGGGCTAATAGCTAATGAGTATAGAACACAACCCTACATCACTCCCATCTAGTCTTTTAATCTGAGCTATTTTCTTAGGGTTAACTACCCTTTAAATTTTTCCTTGAAAACCCTTGCAAAATGATTTAAACCTTTAAATCATACATATACAAGGAAAATATATTCTTTGCTTTTTCCATGTTATATATACTTTACCCAAAATATTTTTGAGGAAAATGTTTAATCTTTTGAAAGTACTTCTTTTGAAACCTTTGAAAGTATCCCTTTCAATAGGAGTAAAACCTTAGGCCGAAGGCCAAATCATACCTTTCGAAATCATGCCTTTCGAAACCATTCAAATTTATCCTTTCAAAAGCATTGAAAATATCTCCTTTGAATGTTTTAAAACCTTAGACATCCTTTTTAAAACACTTAAACATTGCCTTTCGAAACCATTGGAAACCTTTCGTTTTAGACCTTTCAAAACCATTGGGGAACCTCCCCTTAGAAACCCTTCTTTAAAATTTTTTGAAAGCATCAAAACATTAAGCCTTTAGAAAGCTTTTAGATTCAATTTTATAACATGTGGAAACGCCTTTTGAAACCTTTAAAACCAACTCTTTTGAAACCATTTGGTTTCTACCTTTTATATAACAAAAGGGTCATTAAAACATTTAAGTCGAAAACATCTCTTTCGAAAGCATTCCTAAGTAAAGGAGTGATGGTGTCGAAACCATCCCTTCGAAAGCATTGGAGAAGCGGCTTGATTTTTAAAAACAAGGTAACCCTTTTGAAACCAATTTGGGTCGAAAGGTAAAAAGCGTCAGTCGGGCGCATCGACCTAGTCGAAAGCAGTTGCTTAAAATAAAGGCACAATCTCTTAAAACCATTCTTTTAAAGTCATTGACCTAGTCAAAAGAAGACTAAGTCGAAAGCTACTTTGTCGAAAGCAAAGCATGCACATTTCATTCAAAAGCAAAGTAGTTGTTTGACCCCTTCGGAACCCCTAGTTTCGACCCAATACTTTCCGCCTATTTTCAATTCACTACGTATCATGTATCTGATGCTATGTGCATTGGTTTCGATGGAGTTGGAGGCAGAGGTAAGGAGTCGGAAGCCTGGTGTCGAAAGGATTTTAATAGGAAAAAGCGTATAGCAAATCTTAAACTATTTTTTTGTACCTAACCTGCCTTATTTGTCAAATTATGATTGGTTGCAAAATTTTCTTTTCTAAAAATACTGCCGATTTTCAGAAATAAAGATTTTTTACAAAATACTCCTCCTTTTTATAAATATATAGAACATTTAAGTCCCATATGTTAAATAATTTTATATCCATCAAAACATTTAGGAAAATGCTATAAAAATTCTAGAAAATTATTTTTAATATATTTTCTAACATACATAAATTTCAGACCCTAAGCCAATATAATTTGGCCATAATTAATTTTAAACCTAAATTAGCATTTTCTTCACTAGAAAATTCATATGAAAACCACATTAATTAAAAAATTATGATAATTGAAATCCATTCTAAGTTATTGTTTCTTATCTAAATTAAATTCTTAAGGCAAATAGATGTCATATAATAGGATTTTCATATCAAAACATATTACAAAATTTATGTGAACTAGTATAAATCATCGACAACATATAAATATACATTTTATCATCTAAAACATGGCAAAACATTTGCAAATTTGTATTTCATTCCAAAACTAAAAACCATTTAAAAATTGAGATGCAGTCATTATTCACCTTAGCTTTCTGATTAAGGATGTAGGATTTGTTCTTGATTAAGTGAATTGATTCTTCCTCGTGAATTCTTCTTCTTTGCTCTTCCTAATGGTGGTCGGCCTTAACTCTATTGTTTCGTTTGTGAAAACAGAATGAATGTGTAGAATGAATTCCTAAGGGGGTTTAGGGTATAAGGATATGCCTTGTTCCTATTTTTCTCTTGCATATTTCCTAACATTTTATTCTCTTTTTATTATTTAGTTCACTTGTTAACATGGCATGAGTACCCCTTACTTGATCATAAATCTCAATCCATTAATCCACTTACATTATTTTATGTTATTTAACTAGTTAAATATACTAAATATATTACTAATGATATGGGGTATTACAGTTCCAAAATAGTACTCTCCGCGTTCTACATGGTTCGACCAATGCATCCGCAGGGTTGCCATTGACCAAATATTTAGCCAACCTCGAAAGTATGTTAATATGCTCGTACTAACAAACGTTACTTGCTTATACTAGGATCAAAAATTGAAAATAAAGAGTAAAAGAGCAATTAAAGTAAATTACACAAGATGTAAAGTACTTTGTTAAGCTTGTCTACGTCCACTATAAAGATTTCTTACTATATTTATCTCTCATAATTACAAGGAATTATAGAAAAATAATAATAATTAAGAGCGCTTAAAATTACAATGATATAAAACTCACGAACTCTTGTATATTTTGTGCTAGAAATGAATTCTAAAGAAAAAAGTCAACCCTATGAAGGTGTATGTCAAGGGGTATTTATAGCAGCTGGAATTGACCATTGGGTGGCAATAGTTGTAAAGTTAGTTGGTGGGATGCATTCCTGTTGAGATGCATTCCTGTTGTCATTCTGTAGGAGGGGCATGCTTTGCACTAGGCAATGCAGTACGTCATAGGTTTGGTGCAATTTTGGCATGCATGCCACAATAGTTGCTGTACTAGGCTGTACTTTTTATCACGTAGTACACTTTTTTAGGAAATAAGGTCAGAGAAGCATCTCGTGTATAATAACGGTTGATTGCTTATCGCCGAAGATTACCAAGAACAAAGCTGAAGATTACAAAGGACAAAGCTGCAGAGGATGAGCTAAGCCGATCATGTTGTGATGAGATGAGCCGAGATAGAACCAAACTAAAGACTGGTTGCTTTTGAGCCATGCCTGGTCGAACGGGTTGGCTATATGTCTTAAGTTGAATCTACTTTCTTAGTGGATTAGCTTAAATTGGACCGCCTTAGAAGTACTGGCCATCTTGAATTGGTCCTGGCTTAAATTTAAGTGCTGGCTTATCTTTGATGTTTGCTTGCTTTTTTTATACAGATTGACTTGGAATAGGTAAGGCTTGGATGTGCTGGCTCGCCTATCTTTTATTTGCAAGAAAATTAATCGACACTTGGTCGTTACAGACCCGTCTCTATGAGCAGGAGCGAGCTTGTCAAATCACAAAGATCCTATTAGTTGTGATATCTGCTTTACAATTAATACATGTACCATGTGTCAACGCATGATTAGTCGAGATGACTTCTTTTTCAAAGTTATACTATGGCGATTGAGAGTGGTGACAACTGATGTGACAACACCGCTAATTAAATCTGTACGCCTGGGATCACTTTGCCATTTGAATCTGATGGCTATGAATAAAGGGACAAATATATAAATGCCCTATTCATCTTCTTCTTATTTATCGATATTTCGAACATTTTCCGCCATCTTTCGCGTTTTCGAAGATTTCATCACTTCTTTCTTTGTGTAAACGGTAAGCCTCCTCTTCTCTTTGACACTTCTTTATCCCTATGTGAAGACATTGCAATTGCCTTTGAAAAAGTGTTCTTTACTACTTCTTTAACATCCTTTTGAGTTGTTTTTATGTCGTTGCTTGGTCAAAATCTATTGTTCTAACCATCTTTTGGATGTCTATCGATTGTTACTGCTGTGCTAGCGGCGATTGATCGACATTGGCTAACTTTTAGGTGATCTACAAACTTAGCAAATATATAAGTGCCTTGGGCCGTAGTTTTAGGCCCAAATTGGTTGCCTTAAGCTTTAAGCCAAAATAGAGTAGTTAACGTAGGCCACATGGATTGTAACTTAGCTTAGAAGAGTAGTTAATTCATGAGTTAGCCTTCATGGGATGCTCGGCTCGGACATGCCATGAAGATGGTTATCCAGTCTCTCCCTAAGTTGGTTCCCCTGGTCTAGCTAGGCTTAGGTGTGGGGCCATTGTAGTTTAACTAGGCGGCTTGTGTTTTAGATGGCTACTTTCAAATCAACTTCTACTAGTGCTTCAAGCCTAAAAGCATCGAAGATACTCGAGAGAAAGGTGATCCTCACTGAGTGCTTGGCCCGACACAGATGCAATATAAGGATGGTCGAGTATCATTTGGCCGTAGACCTATCGGATCGCCCATTGCCTAGTTTCCTCACTTGATCCTTGGGCTACCTTAAGGTCGAGGCCGCTCTACCTCTATAGCCCTTCTTGTCTCTGTTTTCAATTCTTTTGAGCTTACTCCTGGTCAGCCAACCCTTGATAGCTACAAGTTTTGTATAGGCTGTACATTGCTCTTGTTGACCTCCAACTTCTAGAGCCGATCGCTCATGTTGTAGCATGATGTTCAAGCTTTAAAGGGAAGCAGGCTACTCGATCGACTTCTATTACTACTTACAAGCAAACACCAAGCCCTCTGTCTTCATTGCTGTCCTAAGCAAAGCCTCTCCAGGTTGGATGAAGAAGTATTTCTTTATATACTATTGAGTAAAGCCTGGTCTAAGGAAATTGAATTCTCGGTCCTTATTAAGTTCTCCTTACTGCTTTTTTTCTTTCATTTCTCCCTTCCATTGTTTTATCTTTCCTATGACAAGGACCTCTCTTGATCCTGCTAGCCTCAATCTCGAGGCTCTTAGTGAGTACTTGGAATGCATAAGAATGTGCCGTTACCATCAGGAACCTAAAGACCATGGTAACCGATAGGAATTTTCATCAGGTCAGGCCGTTGAGGTAGATCAAACTATGGTAGTAAGGAAGGCCCAATAACATGATTGACCAAGATTTAGAAGGACTACTCAAAGATCAAGTTCTTGAACCCTAAGGTTGGGCCGGTCATCGGTGAGAACTTGGGTTATGATACTACGAGTAATGTTGTGCCGGAGACTCTTTGGGACACCTTTGGCCCACTAAAGCCGGTTGACGTCCGGGTCTAATGACGTGGAATGTCGGCTATCTCATGAGATACCAAGGAGAGTTTTAAGGAAAGAAATGTTGGGATTGGCCATACAAATTAGGCATTAGTGGACCCCATCCTACATATTATCCTTTGTATCCAAGTTATTATGCCGTGCCACCAGGCATGGGCCACGCCGGGCCTGATCAATCTAGTATTGGCAGCTTGCATTGTGCCTACCCTTTGCTAGAAGGTAAGCCGGGTATGTCTAAATGGTAGTTAATTTGCTTTTACTTTACCTCATTTTTCTTGTACTTGATCTAACCATGGCTTTCTATCGTTTCAGTGGCTGAAGATTTTAATTTTGATGCCTTCTACTTTCTTACCAAGAATACTACACCGTAGACTGGGAGATGATTGTTGTGCTTGCTAGCCCTAAGCGATCACTCCTTCCTCTATTGAGAGCAAGAATAGAAAGAGGATCGAAAGAGGGAGACCCCGTCTTTAGGGGTCAATGCTCCTTATGCTAAGAGGCTTAGTATTTATGATGTAGAAGGGTTGGCTAATGGGGAAAAGGTTTTTCTATTGGGGAAAATATCTTTGGACATTCCCTCTAGGCAGGACCCTGTTGATTTAGTTGCTTGTTGAGGGATTTCCAACTTATGGTTTAGAGGCCCTATCCTACACGCACTGACCCAGATCTGGTTTTAATGGGCAACCCTTGGAGGCGATAGTGAATGGGCATAACTGGGACATCCAACTAGTGGGCTTCCATTCTTGAATTTCCTTTTTTGCTAGTTGGCATCTCCTAATAATGTTTGTGCGGGATGCACGATGCTCCATCCGCATCCAGGATGAGATAGAAAATTTTCAAGAGGATGTTGAGGCAAAAGAAGAGGCCCAAAAGGTGGCCATGAATGCTTTGACGAAGGTTAAGGTAGAGGTGGTCTAGTCCAAGGGGATGGTTGAGGTAGCTAGGATGGTGGCAAAGGAAGAAGCCAAAGTCAAGGAGAAGGTAGAGGAGGAGGACAAGGACCTCAAGGATAGGTTAACGCAGGTCGAGAAGGAGTTCGAAAATCCAAGGGATGACTTAAACAACCATCTAGTTGGATGTCAATCATCTAAGGATGTGGCGGCCGCTGGGGCAGTGAAGGAGGATAAGTGGAATAACAAGCTAAAGAAAATGGTTAAGTCCATGTTCAGGGAAAACTACCACCTTCCACTTTCCCTTAGAAACTTCAAGGCTGATGTCTTTGTAAGACCCTGGTTGAGATGGCGACAAAGATGGAGGTAGAGGTATGGGCCATGCCAATCATTTTGACTCAAGAGCAGATAGACTCCCTTACCTGATCAGTTAGCGAGCCAGCTTTTTTGATTTTTCTTCCTTTTATAAGCTTAGGGAGTGTACCTTATGCGTTAAATTTTTGATATGAATGGAAATAAAACATTTTTGGCATGTGAAATCTGTCCAAGTACATTTGTATTTATCAATGCTTGTCTATGTATGATTAATAAAGTAGTATACTTTTAATAGCGAGCATAGATTTGTATTATCTGCAATACAACTTATAGAAATATCGATAAATAACAGAGTATGATTATGAGACGTACGGTGGGTGCCATTCGTTCATGTAAACCATGTTTTAAGCTGACTGTAATTAGAACTTATCTTGATGATGGGCTAGGTCGGCCAAATGAGCTCAGATACAATCATTTTCTATGCATCCTATTCGTGGTCAAATGCCATGGCATGCGCATGGGTGCTGATCCTAACTACATCATTATGATGTGGGCAGTCTTGGCATAAACCAGAGAACTAAGTGTCTTAAGGGTTTTCATGGTGAATTTCGACCAAACTAAGCTGCGGGTGGTCGTGGTATGAACTGAAGCACTGAGTGGCTTAAGGGATCTCCTAGATGATGCACGACTATTTGATGTAGTGCTCAACTTATTTTTATGCTGCTACACTAGGGATGCCAGACTTTGGCATCACCTAGAGAAACAAATTCATTCTCTATAATAATGCCCTATCTCGCAAAAGGAACGAGTGACATCGTTGGTGAAGGAATTGAGACCGTTGTAGTCGTGCAATTTATTCATCGATGCATCTCGACACAAAGGGGAGAGACGTCTCGCCCAAACTCAACGAGGCCAGTTGTTGATTCCTAAACAAGAAAGTGAATGCATAATAATTCACTATCCACCCTTGTTGGATAGCCATCTGACAAAGGGAAGCATTGAGTGACTCACGCGATCCTTGGCGGAGTAGGTCTATAGTCCCCAAACAAGGAAGTGTGCACATGATAACTCATTCTTATTGAATAGCATATCATGGGGGCAACCCTTAAAAAGGAAGTGAATATATGGTAATTCATCATCATTGGATAGTCATCCGATAAGGAGAGGAGCATTGAATGGCTCGCATGATCCTTGACAGAGTAGGTTAATTGTCTCCAAATAAGAAAGTGAGCACACAATAACTTATCCTCATTGGATAGCCTATTGCAGTGGTAGTCCCTAACATGGAAGAGAGATGTAGTACATTCCTACCGGATAACCTTGGTTGCATTTGGTAGAATTAGTTCTGAAGTCTTCATTATATTCTTTATGAAAAGTTATTACAACAACCTTATAATTGTGGCTTACAATCATATGCGATAGAATCGAAGATGGTGTATGTTCCAATGCAGAATATGTTGCGTCCCATCTAGGCAAGAGAAGCGGTAAGCGTCGTTTGATATGGTAGCACTGATGATGTATGGATCCTCCTAATTCAAACCAAGTACTCCTTGCAAACACTTGGTATAGTACTAGATCGTCGATAATGAACTACCAAAGCTTCACTCTAGAGTTCTAATGCTTGGTTCTCTTCCTCTTGTATGCTTCAGTGTGGAGTTAGACTTTAGCTCTTCATTCTTCTATGTTGTCCAGCCTGAGATTGAGTAGCTTGTCATTTTATGTAGGCTTTTATGTGAGACACCAGGGTGAGGGGTTGTCTACTTCGATGGGTAGCATGACTTTGTACCCGTAGGAAAGTAAGAAGGGAGTATAACTGGTTGAAATGTGGCTGGAAGTGTAATAAAATCCTAAGATGAGTGATAATTCCTCAGACTAGTTTCCCTTGGCTTTTGTGAGGCACTTCTTGAGTGTTGATTTGATAGTTATACTGACGACCTCCACCTACCTATTTTCTTTGGATGGACAACTCAAGAGAATCACTTCTCGATCCCATTTCTCTCACAAAAGTTGTGGAAAAGACCTCCCTCCAACTGAGTTCCACTATAACTGACGATCTTCTTTGGTAGGTTGAATAACAGACGATGTTTTTTATGACGAAGTTTGGTATCTCGGGGGATGTGACCCCATTAAGGGCTTGGCCTTGACCCATTTATTGAAGTAGTCGATGGTGCTTATGACACAATTATTTTCTCCCTTGGCATGTGGCAGCCTTTTTATCAAGTCAATTCCCCATGTATTGGACGACCAGGGGAAGTCATAGGGGTAAGTATGGTAGGACGGACTCTGAGGATCTTAGCAAACGCTGACACCAATCATACCTTTTTACGTAGTACGTCGACTACTTGATCATAGCAGACCAATAAAAGCCGTGTTGGGCGGCTTTCTTTCATAAGCTTTGCTCCCTAGAATAATCGCCAAAAAATACTTTTGTACCTCTTCCATGATTTGGTTGGTTTCATCTTCAAACACACACTACTGAAGTAGTGTTAAATACCCTCATCTATAGAGCTTTTGGCCTATGATTGTGTTGTAAGGAATCCCGTATAGGATTTTTCAGGCGTCTCTATGATCGATTGAAAGTTCTTCATTCATCAAATACTTGACTAGGAGTGTAATGATCTAGAGAATTTTATAACTATAAAATAGAAATATGTAATTAAGTTTAAATATTAAAAATTGAGTTATTAAAAATATAATGATCAGGATTTAAGTAATAAAATAATAGATCATTTATGTAATATTGACAAATATTGTTAATAATGGTTTCTGAAAAAAGGAAAGATATTCAAATATTACTTTTAAATGGTTAATAATTCATTTTATATATTAAAAAATGATAATAAATACCTTGTAATAATTTATAAGAAGTTATGATCATGTTTTGAAAAGATAATAACAATCGTAACATTTTTTAGATTTAACAGCGTTAATCGGCAACACTTCTGAATATTCAATGTAAAGGATTTTACAATTAATCTAGGGATTTGATTTACATAAATAATTGAAATATGATTTATAAAATTTATTTACATCATTATATAGAGAAAAATATAATGGACAACGTGACTGGAAAACAAAATAAGAATATATTGAAAAACGTCGCATAAAACGTCACGTAGAAGTCGCCGAACGTCACCGGAATGTCTTTTAACCTATGTATAAGTTATTGAAACATCATGTGGACCCCACCCACATGAGTAACGTGTGTATCATGAGTGGATGGGTGTGTGGGCCATGCACAGCGTGTGTAGGGGTGTGTGGGTGTGTGTGATGTGATATAAAGGAGGGTATTGCCTTGATTTGACATAAAAGTGGAGGGTATGGCTTCGATATGACATAAAGTGAGTCTGTGGGTGTGATGGTGTGTATAATGCGATGGGGTATGAGTGTGTAAGGGTAGGGTGTGTGTAAGAGGGTATGGTAGTGATGTGATTTTTAATGGATATTAAAATGCTTAAGGCTTGGCTATAAATACCTCTCCCTTCTCTTTCTTTTCGTTTCCTTTTCTCTTCTTCAATTCTCTCTTCTCTCTCAAGCTTTTCTAATGGCTTCCATGGCTTCCACTTGGGAATTTTCAAAAGAAAATAGTTCAAAACCACTAGAAACTTAGATCCGACCATAGATCTAAGCATCTCTCATCATTCCAAAGCCATCTAGCTAAGTTTCAACTTCATCCGAGCTTGGCAAGCCCCTAAACACTCCTTGGGCCATGAGCATCATGGAATGAGGGTGGAGTTTGAGAGCTCTAGTGGAATAAAAAGAGAAGTAAGTTATGCCAAAGTGAAGGCATAAAGCACTGGAGGAGTTTGGAAGTGAATAGAAGAGCTAAAGGTCAAACTAGTGCCTAGTACATGGTTAGGCCGAACCTTGTTGAGTAGGAGAGGAATTTGGAAGCTTGTCGAGGAGTGGAAGGTATGGAAAAATCCGAAGAAGCTACGGAGAAGGAGGGAGCTAAGATGGTGAGCTCTCGAGAAATAATTCCTATTTATTGTTTAGATAATCACATGCAACTACACATAGTTAATTACCTATTGATATAATTATATGCAAGTATATAAAAGTTAATTACATAATTATGCATGAATTATAATGTTTATTGGTTATTAATTTGTTGTATACTTGGTTGCTAATGTTCGATGATGACTTGTTTGCAAAAAAAAGGACCATTAGAAAAAAGCCTAAGAAATGATGATATAAACGGTTAGATAATTAACCATAAAATTATTTGGAAATAAATAATCATATATATATGGAAGAGTTAGACTCTTACCTATTTTGAGATGTTGATAGTAAGAAAGGAATCTAATATGATTTTAAACTCATATATGAAGTTAAATATAATAATATAATATTATATCATATAAAAATATTGGAAATAATATTATTTTTTAAAAACAGTTAGTTATAATGTTTTATAATCAATTATAAATGATTTTGAAGTGTTTCGGATGAGTTTCGTAACAATTCACCAACCGGTCATAATTGAGCACTTTTCGTAATGGTAATATGCACTATCGCGACCCGTAACTCAACCAGAAGTGTAGAATGCATTTCAGGTCGGAAAGACTTGAAACCGGAATTTTTTTATCCGTAAAGTTAATAGCTTTCACATGGATCTAAAATATATATCAAGATTTTGATTTATAAATCACGACTTATGAATAAATTTGTTTTTTCGTAAAGGTCACTCTACGAGCGACTAAAGGTCAAATTTTATAAGTGAAGTTTTATAACTTCAAAAATATAAAATAAATTTCTAAATTAGCTATTAATATAATAATGAAGTTTTAATGATAAGAATGGGTTTAAACTTAGTAAAAAAGTATAGTTTTGGAAAGTGACTGGATAATCATTATTCACCAACGATATGAAAAATTGGATTTTGAATTAAGGTATTTAGAAGGAGTTTATGACCCAAATCTTTTGCAAATATTTTCATAATAGTTAATTTTGAATTTTGAATTTATTTGGGAATTTTCTAAAGAATTAAAAAAATTGTCAAATTTTGCAGTCGAACAAATTGTTTAATAATAAACAATATTTGAAAATAAACTCTAGAGTGATGATAGACTTTGGGGTATGGAAACAGCTATCATTTAAAGGATAAAGAATATGATCGTAGCAAGGTTTGAGAGGAAATAGTTCCCCAACTAGGAAGGCGTCATTTTTTACTGATAAATAACTTAAATTTGAAGTCGAAGACTAAAGTTGTGAATGAGGTATTGTCTCTGAATTGAAGACTTAACTAATTAAATAACGGGATGGGCAAATCCATATGACCTGGTTTATTCCTTAGATAAGGGGTGAAACAGATCGAAAGGTAGATCTGGATACTTGACAAAGATCAAGTAAAAGTTTGAAAAGAAAAAATGAAATGGTTTGGTTTCAATGTAACCCCGTTTAACGCAGTGTTGTTTTTAACCCGATTAAAAGACAATGTGAAGTTAAGAAATCTCTATTAAAGATAAGAAATGAGATTTTATGGCTGATTTTCCTAAGAAGGGAAAGTGATGTTTTGGATTTAATTCCAAAGTTAAAGAATGGATTAATTAAACTGAGGAGTTTATTAATGAGGCTTAGTGATTCCATATACTGATAATAAGACAATGGAATATGTAAAGGGAATATCTGTAAAGATATTTAATGAAATGGAAGATAAGAGAATTAGATGATGCTTGTGATCACACATAAACTTAATAACTTTTATCTATGATTGGTTTCAAAGGAACCAGAGTCGAAGTGGGGTTTATTCCCGTCCGAAAACCACTTCGATGCAATATAGATACGTCGGAGTCAGAACGTAAAGCCATGGAGCCTCGAAGACATGAGCATGGATATGTGATCGAAGATATTGAAGACCAGAAATCTCTATGATATTGAAGGCCAAAGATCTTTATCATAAGTGGATTGCTTGTTGATAACCTTGGAGTTGCTTCCGAGGTGAATGAATACCAGTGATCCCTTGTTGCGGATCTGCGATGATGCAAGGGTTGTGGCTACTGCAATTTGGGATGTAGTAGGATGGTGCCTTCGTTTCATCCTGTGTCTGGATGACTTGTATGAAAGAGTGTCTGACATTGTACTTCTTAAAAGATAAGTTGATCTCTATAAAATGACATCCAGTGGTGGCGGGGAAGGCGACATCTTTTAGCTTAACACCTTTTCCTGAGATGTATGTACCCAGGATGTTTGCGTTGTAGAAATAAATTTTGATTAATAAATGACAAAGTGGCATTCAGAGTAGAACAAGTTGTGGTTAGATAAAACGAAGCCTCGTGAGCCTCACATCCCGAAAGATATAGGATAACTAGTTGGTCTCAGATTATGAGATAGAAATTGGCTATGGTTATGTCAGTACTAGTGGACAAACATGTGCACACACCGACCTTTGAACCTCATTGGTTGTGGTTATGTCAGTACTGATGGACAAACTTTGATAGTGGTATCCAAGATGGATGAAAAGCCATAGGATCAATGAAAGGTAAAAGGGCATTAATTTTCCCTACCATGTTGGAAATCCAATTACCAATACGAGCTTGTATGGATTTGTTTATATTCCCAAAATAGTTATGAATGTTGTGCAGGAATTTCAACTACCTCCGTAGGTCGTTAAATTAAATATTGTGACAATTTCGAACATTGATATATTGAAAAGTGGTTTTCAAAAAAGATTGCTAATAATAATAATATCAAAGTGCTTCAGTGTAAAAGCTATTTTGGTTATCATAAGGTAAAACCCGTTTGCATTTATATGCAGCGTGGTCTTATAAGATGCTATTCTTTCAAGCGTTGCATTTATCCGATCTATGACTCTGTCAAATGATTCTGGTTTGAGTTTCTGATGCTGTTTCATCAAGCCTGACCCGGGTATTTTTAATACTCAGGTCAGCATCAAGTAGTTTTGGGTTATCTTTGTGAGCTTGGAATCAGGAAGGCAGGATTTTTGGGATTTCTTGGATAGATATCGCTTGGAGCTTTCTAAATGAGTGCTGGAGATCTTCATCTACGTATGGGCGTAGTTTTTCTTATTTCTGTCGTGCTATGTTATACTGTTTAACATTTGTAAGGACAGAGTTTATAATTGTCCAAGCTGATCGTAGGTCAGATTCTGATTTATATGTTAAAAGTTTTCCACAGTAAAAAGATTTTTTGATTGAATAATGTATGTTATTCCTTACGTATGAGATTCTATTTTTGTTCTGTTCTTGTTTCTTTATTTACATCCTAGTAATGATTCGATTTTTTATGTCTTGAATTTCAAGCACTGGGAGCATTAGTGTGGATTTTCAGGGTACGGGAAAGCGGCTCGTTATACTTGGTATCAAAGCTTATGGTTGAGTGAATACTTAGGCTTGTTGCGGTATGACTCATCAGAGATAGGGTTAGTAATGCCCTAGGTTGAGTAACTCATAAGAGATGGGGTAAGTGACACCCCAAAATGAGCTTTGTGAGTATAATATATATATGAGCACGTATTTGTTAGTGAATATGAAAATGATTTGTGTTAAATAGTCTGTTGAAAGGTTTATGGATTCTGGCCAATAGGGAGGGGCCCCGTTATTGGTTAGGATTCCTAAATACTTAGACATGATGAATTGGCACATCAATTTTGAAAGAATTATATTTTATATAAATAATATAAATTTTGTAGGATTGTGGCAAATTTTATAGCATATATTCCCTTTTTAGGTTCGTTGAATAAGATATGACTCAAGTAGTGATAATCAGAATATTTTTCTAAGTATCGATCATATATTGGCTTGGGCGAATGGTATCAAATACTATTTGGATTGTTCTCCTTACCATAAAAGGATGAAGGTAAGTTCAATTTCGACAATTCCAAATTAGATTGTGGGTATGAGAAGACACAGATGATTATCTATGCAGTTAGGAAACGGTGGCACTATCACTTAGTAGATTAGTTGATTTAATTTGGTTAATGAATGATTTATTATCATTTATGATTTTTAGAAACGAAGATTTAACTTGCAAACCCCTAGTGAATTAAGTTTCATGATTTGACTATAAGGTGTTTGGCAATATCGATTTAAGATTAGGAAATTCATTAAGGTAATAAAATGGTAAGGGTAAATAATTTGTTAGAAGTTATAAGAAGATTGAAAAGAAATTATGAAGAAATTTAAAAAGAAATTTACAAAATGAATTTGTAAACATAGAACCCATAAGGGTTATGTTCAAAAGAAAGATGTTTGGAAAGTTTGGTGGATAAATTCCGATTTGTTTTATGACGATTAGAATAATCTTCTAAGTGTCAATCTGATGTTTGTTTCGGCAAGCGGGATTGTATACTCAGTGGATTATCCTCTTATCACTGTGCAATCAGAATGAGTTCAGATATGAACAATCCTAAAGTAATTAATTACTTGTTAAGGTTATAAGAAGATAAAAGATCTAATGACAACTAGTTCGAGTGGTTCGGAAATAGCTGAAAATGGGCAAGAGATTGTGTTTGGATGGTAAATGATTCTCTTGAGTATTCTCTTCTTATTAAGGAAATATATAATACTACCGGTAATACCCAGTTCCTAGTCTCATTTTGTAGTTACTCGATCTGTACCATTTTGGGAAGAACAAAAGATAAGTTATCTTTGAAAATGAATTCTTTTGAGAAGAAATATAAGTGTTTAAACCAAAGATAAGACTTTATGA
Source organism: Allium cepa (assembly GCA_030765085.1). Taxonomy (NCBI): domain Eukaryota; kingdom Viridiplantae; phylum Streptophyta; class Magnoliopsida; order Asparagales; family Amaryllidaceae; genus Allium; species Allium cepa. The sequence goes on from CM060932.1 coordinate 402,145,193, forward strand.
AAAATTTTCATAAATGTTTTTGGAGTTAATAAGTATGTGTTGAAAGTAACTACTGTGTGGCTAGTTATCACTTAGGATCGTGTAATATGGAATGTATTATAATCTGAATGTAGAAATAGGTAATAAAAGTAAAGTAAATAAGAATAAGCACACCAGGAGTTTTTATACCGGTTCGAACTTCATGTTCTATGTCCAGTCCCAGACTTCCCTCTGGAATTTCACTCAATAACCCCTCATTTAACCTGGAGGAATAGGTAAGCAACACCTAAGCAGTCGAACATGATTTTTCTGCCTCAACAACTGAAGAGGACTTTTCCACCTAATACAAACTAACAGGACTTCAACAGTTTCAATAAAATTGTTTGACACTTTGTGTTCTTGATAACACTGATTTGTCTTTGATAGTACACCCTTCCTATAATCTTTTCCTCAAGTATGTATTATGTGTGAAAAGATTAGAAAGGAAAATATTTCTTTGAATCAAAGAATAATTAATTAATTCAAAGATTCAAACAGTATATAAATTGTGACTGCTTGTAAAATGCAGAAATAGATAGTAGAGAGTATGATCAGAAAACAAAATAAAAATCGATGATTTGAGAAGTGAATCTCATGTGTTTATATTGTAGATAAACAGCTACAACTATTCATGAAGACTTTTGATCAAAAGATGCAACCATATCTCTTCAAATTGGATCATAACTCTTCACAAATAGAAGTGCCTCTTCAAAAAAATAACTGTTAGAATCGTTCAGTCGACTGACCAAAAACGACCAATCGACTGATTATTCAAAGATGGTGTAAAACAGAATTATCCTGTGCAACTGAACAGGTTCAGTCAACTGGTGATTTTTGGTTAATCGACTGACCTAGTTGTTAGTGCATAGCTAATGGTGTAATATAGAGTGATCCTGTGCAACTGAACAGGTTTAGTCGACAGGTCATTTTTGGTAAGTCGACTGACCTAGCTGTCAGTGCACAATTTACACTTATTTTAAAGAACATGAATTTTAAAACAACTTTAATTTTGTGTAAACTACTTGATGATAGATTTTAACAATTCTAAGACTAAAAACTATAATAAATAGACATACTATACTCAGTTTTGAAGTCTTGTCTCCTTTGTAGTTTTAGGAGCATATCTCATTCTCTTTTTGTCGCTTGATCGTATAGTCTTATCACTGATTGTTTAAGCTTTTTGTCATTAATCAAAACTTATGATTTAACGTTCTCCCCCTTTTTGATTGATTACAACCTATTTTAGATGATACTATATTTTAAGAAATATATAACCGAACTTATATATATCTCCCCCTGAATATCTGGCGACATATCTAATCCTATAAAAAATGGCTGGTCATTCAAATTTCTCCCACTTTGTCATCAACAAAAAGGAAATGAACAAAAATTTTATCATTGTGAACTAACAACATAACAGTCACAAAAAAATAATGTTTCGATTTGTACTGAGCTATTTATACAAGCTCATAAAAATAAACAGTAGTAGAATGTTTGTGAAATAAAAATAACTTACTACAACCAGGAAATATCAATATCATTCATCAGAGTCAGACTCTATTTCTCCTTCTACTTGTATTGGTCCTTTGCCTCTTGAAGAACTTTCCACAAATTGTCTGCCACCCCCATTTCCGCTTGTGTCAGAACTTGTGTGTTCTTTAGATGTAGACCAAGTAAAGCGAGGAGCTGGATGTTTACCCGGATCACGATGTGAAGTGTCCGCAGTTGTGGAAGAGGAACAGGAGATTACATCCCATAAAATCTCGAAAATGCTTTTAATTCTGTCAAACTTCTTGTCGATCTTTTTGTCGAGAATTTTGATGCGAGAATCCAAAATGACTTGATTTCGCACAAGTAGATCAATGGATTCTCGGGTGCTTTGGGATGGTGTTGGTGTACGAATTTCATCTCTTTGTTGTTGTGGAGCAGAGCTTGTGGACGAGGTCGTGATTGCCATTCTTCGAAAGACATGATAGAGAGAGGTCTAAGAGGCAATTTCATTAGACTAATTGTGCAGTTATTTAGAGTTTTAGTAATGGAGGTATCAGATTCTGAAATAGGAACTTGTAGGTTCATAAGTAGCCGCATAATATACTCGCCGTAATAGATGATGTTCTTTCGACCCTGGTTAAAAGACAAGAACTCATCAATAATAAGCTTAGGCCAATTGATTTGGACATCTCCCCAAATTGCATACAGTGACCTATAATTTTCCAGATATACAAGCTCATGAGAACCGGTACGAGGAAGAATTGTACGCATTAAAGCTCGATTCATAATTCGAGCTGTAGGGCGTAAGGCGATATATTTTAGTTCAGTCATGTCATCTTCCAAAAAACTATGACTTATTTCATCTAGTTCCCCTATAGGAACATTTAAATCTTCTAACGGAATACCATTTGTTGGTGTGTGGAGAATGTGTCCAATTCTATCTAATGACAAGAATATTTGTTGACCACAAACTAAACTCCATACGCAATTGTCACGATTTCGTGGATTTTGATGACCCAAATTTGAATTTGGATAAAAGAGTTTTACCATATTATGATTAATTTTGAGATTGTTCTGATTGTGGTCAAGCAGAGATTCTAGACGACTTCTTCTTGCAAGATCTTGAATTATATATGAAGCAAAGTCAGGAAACACAACAAAGATCCTTCGAGAAAGCGTGCTTCCTTCGTTTTGTTCCATCTTTGGACAGCTGTAGCATCATAAAGTCATTGAGCAATTTGGGTGTCAATTGGCGCAGAGGAAGAGGTAGATGCTTTTCTAGATCTTTTAGGTTGTCTTGGTGCCATATGAAATTATATTTGAGTAGAGGAGTTTGAAAATTTTAAGAGCTAGGGTTTTGAAAAAAAATGAAGAGGGAAAGTAAATTTGAAGAGTGAAAAAGAAGATTATAAGTTAATATGGTAAAGAGTAGTTGAAACAGAAGGTAGTATGTTCAGTTTAGTCATTCAATTGACTGGTCGTATGGTCAGTCGACTGATCAATATACTGAAACTCTTTGCTTCCATATTCAGTCGACTGGCTAAATTCATTCAGTTGACTAGATAAATTCGTTCTGTCGACTGAATTCTCATTTGCAGCATTTGAACAGTATATTTTGTATGAAAAAATATTCAATATGTTAAAAAATAATGCATACAAATAAGAATGAAATTAAAAAATATGGAAACAAATTATTTGAAGAAGAAGTGGATGACTTTGGAGACTTAGAGTCGTTTGGTTCAACCTTAGCCTTCTCTTCATATGGTTTTAATAGAAACCAGCGATCTCCACGCTCCCATGAATTTGAGACATAGGTGGAGGTTGTGGTGACTTATCCCATGGATTATGAGTGTAAGAGGTTGTAGGTTGACGATCATCAGATGAAGATGTCCCGCAGAATTTCCATCCAAGTTGCTCCGGAAAACTAAGTCGTCTTGAATTCATCTTCCATTCATAGTACATTTCACGTTGAATTACTATTGATTCCCTTTGATAACGATGTAAATCATCAAATCTTTTGCTTTGTTAATGGAGAACCAAAGGACAAAAACGACGTGCCTTCTTTTTTTCTAGAGTATGACCAGTATGATAGCTAGATGGTCTGGCTGGTTCATGATATGGGGTAGGTGTGAGTAAATTTGATGATCTGGAAGAAGGTGTTGAGAAATCGATAGAGGAATATGCAGAGCCATTTGAGGAGTTTTCTTGTGAAGACATTGTAATAAGAAAATAATAATATATGATTAAAACAAATTCGATGGAAAGATAATAGAAAATTCTTAAGGTATATATAATTGGAAAAATTGATGGAATGAGGATAACCAGAAAAGTAATTAGAGGATGAAAACAAACAAAATTTTCATGGTTGAGAATTATCCATGAGAAGAGTGAAAATAGACAAGGAAAATTTATAATAGAATCAATTGTGAAACAACAAACGGTGAAATGGTAAAGACAAAGGATTTCCAAGCTAGAGGTTGCTGAGTTCAAGTACCAGCAAAGTTTTTTTTTAAAATTATTATAGAAATTTTATGATTCTTTTAAAGAAATTACACCTAGTTCTCTTCTTAGTTTAATAAAACATTTTCATTGAATGGTTTAGTGAAAATATCAGCTAACTGATTTTCATAATTTACAAATTCTAAATTTACTATATCCTTCTCAATATTATCATGAAGAAAATGATGACGAATGTCAATATGTTTAGTTCGTGAGTGATTGATAGGATTTTTAGATAAATTTATTGCACTGGTATTATCACTATATACTTAATTTTATGTCAAAATCTTGCAATGTTTGTTGCATGTAGATTACTTGAGCACATGCTAAAGCTGCAGATATATATTCTGCTTCACATGTCGATAGTGAAACACAGTTTTGTTTCTTGCTAAACCAAGATACTAAGGATCGTCCGATAAAATGACAAGTTCCACTTGTACTTTTTCTATCTGTCCGACTTCCTCCAAAATCGACATCACTATAGATACTAATTCAAAAGGACATTCTTTTGGATAAAACAGTCCTAAATCGTTGGTCTTGCTGAGATAACGAATTATACGTTTTACTGCTCGCATATGTGATTCTTTATGATTTGCTTGAAATCGAGCACATAAACAAGCACTCATCATAATGTATGGTCGACTAGCATTTAAGTAAAGTAATGATCCAATCATGATACGATATAGTTTTTGGTCGACACTCTTACCATTTTCATCCCTGTCGAGATGTATAGTTGTACTCATAGGAGTTGGCTTGGCAGAAGTGCTTTCCATACCAAAACATTTAATTAGATTATTACAATACTTTTCTTGATTTATAAAAATGCCATTTTGCAATTTCTTGATCTGTAATCCAAGAAAATATGATAATTCTTCCATATGTGACATTTCAAATCCATTTGTCATGATAGTCGAAAACTCCTGACATAATTTTTCATTTGTTGAACCAAATATAATATCATCAACATATATTTGTATAATTAAAATATCTTGTTTAGTTTTATTAATAAATAAAGTTTGATTAACTTTTCCAATTGTAAAACCAAAATCTAGTAGATTGCTTTTAAGTCAGCATATGAGGTGCCTGTTATAAACCATATAATGCTTATTTTAGTTTATAAACATGTTCTGGAAATTTTTCAAAAGTAAAAAAGAGGAGGTTTTTCTATATAGACATTTTCTTTTATATAACCATTTAGAAAAGCACTTTTAACATCCATTTGATATAATTTAAACTTATGAAAACATGCAAAATCCAATAGAATACGTATAGCTTCTAATCTCGCGATAGGAGCAAACGTTTTTTCATAGTCTATTCCCTCTTCTTGATTATATCCTTGTGCTACTAATGTAGCTTTATTTCTAGCTATGTTACCTTGTTCATCAGTTTTGTTTCTGAAAACCCATTTTGTACCAATAACGGATTGATCACTTGGTCTAGGAACTAATTTCCAAACTTCGTTTCTTTCAAATTGATTTAGCTCTTCTTGCATAGCTATAATCCAATAGTCATCAGTGAAGGCTTCCTTAATATTTTTAGGTTCTATATTAGAGAGAAAAGCTATATGACCCATTTGATTTAATCGATGTCTTGTTCTTACATTTGAATTTACTTCTCCAATTATATTTTGAACATGCTGATCTCTAAGAATTCTTGGAGGAGATCTTACAACATTTTCATTATTAACAATGTTTTTATTTTCTCTAGTATTATCAGTGTTATTATTTTGAAAAATAATATCATCATCTTCTGAATTATTTGTTAGATTATTATTTGAGTTATTTTTCCAAGTTTGTAATTTTAGAAGAAAATTTGACATTTTCATCGAATGAAACATGGAGAGTTTCTTCGATTACTTTAGTTCTCATGTTAAAAACTCGATAAGCTTTGCTTCTTTCTAAATATTCTATGAATATTCCTTCATCGTATTTTGGATCAAACTTGCCAAGCTGATCTTTAGTGTTAAGTATGAAACATTTTGAACCAAATACTTTGAAATATGATATATTAGGTTTTCTGCCATTTAAAAGTTCATATGGGATATGTTTTATCAGTGATCGAATAGAAACACGATTCAAAACACAATAAGCAGTTGCAACAGCTTCTGCCTAGAAATGCTTAGGTAGAGTGCTTCCATTTACTAAAGTTCTTTCACATTCTTGTAATGTTCTGTTTTTCCTTTCTACAACTCCGTTTTGTTGTGGTGTTCTAGGAAAAGAAAAGTTATGATTAATTCCTTTCTTTTTACAAAAATGTTCAAAAGCTTCATTTTCAAATTCACCTCCATGATCACTTCTAATATTTTTAACTTTCAAATTCTTTATATTTTGAATTCTTTTTACAAAAATTTTAAAATTCTCAAAAGTATCACTTTTATGTTTCATGAAGATAGTCCATGTATATCTTGAAAAATCATCTATAATGACAAACATACATTTATTGTGATTAATAAATTGAACTTGAGTAGGTTCAAAAAGATCGATATGTAGAAGTTCAAGTGGTTGTGTTGTAGATATGATTTTCTTAGATTTAAAAGAAGACTTTGTAATTTTCCTAACAGACATGCATCACAAATATTATCGATTTTGAATTTCATACAAGCAATCCTTTGACAAGTTTATTTTTAGCTATTTAATTAATAGTATTAATATTTATATGGCAAAATCTTTTGTGCCATAGCCAAGAATCATTCTCTGTAGCTACTAAACACATGTTTGTGTTATAATTTATATTCATATTTAAAATATGAATATTTCTATCTCTTATACCTTCAAAAATTAAATTTTGATTTTTATCAGAAATATTACATTTATTTTTTGAAAAGGATATATTGAAACCTTTATCACATAATTGACTTATGCTCAATAAATTATATTTAAGTTTTTAACTAATAAAACATCAGAAATGAGAGGTAAGTTAGAGATATCGTTATTGCTCACATCGCCTTTGCCGATGATATAACCTTTTGAATTATCTCCAAAAGTGACCATCCTCCATTTGAGTAGACAATGTTTGTTAACATGTCCTTATTACCATTCATGTATTTGGAGCAACCGCTGTCTAAAATCCATTTTCCTCTCTTTTTAAGTGGTACCTGCAAAAAATAAGGATTAAGTTGGTACCCACTTTTATTTTTAGGGTCCTAAGAGTTAAGTATTAGGAAGTCAAACCCAAGAGGGTTCAGAATTCCCTTCTAAAATATAATTCTCATTTTATGAACGATTTCCATAAATGTTTTGATTTGCTTATTCCTAATTAAGTTATTATTTATTTTAGGAATCCATATTTTAATAGTTTTAAAATCTTTAGAAACTGTTTTCTTAATATCTTTCTTAATTTTGTTGTTAAAATTATTTTTAAACTTTCCAGATTTCTTTGGATTTTCAATTTTCTTATATCCTAGTCCTATTTTATTTGAAGTAGACTGAAAATTTTCTATTATTTTAGAAAGATTTTCTCGTCCTTTATTAAAATTAGAAATATTTTTATTAATACCTTCTAACTTAGTTTTGAGACTAGATTTTTTCTAACTCAAATACTTTAGTGTTAGACTCTAAATCATTAATTTCAACTGATAAATCATTATTTCTATTCTTCTAAATTTCTAATTCTTGAGTTATCATAGAAAGTCGAGATGTTAAATAAGAATTAGATTCTTGATATTTTTCAAGTTCTTCTTCCATAATTTTCTTTTCATCTCTTAGCATACTATTTTCTAATTCAGATCTATTTAGTTTTCCTTGTAACTCCTTATTTTGCTTTTTAGTTTGTTTTACAAAATCCACTAGTTCTGAATAAATTTCAACCAAATCTTAAAAGCTTAGTTCACTTACATCATCACTTATAGCCATGAAGCATAAATTTACTTGTTCTGTGTCACTGTCACTGTCACTCCCTGATGAAGAAGAATCTGAATCATCCCATGTTACTGAAAATGCTTTCTTCTTGTATGTCCTTCTTGAATTTTTTTTTTTTGGACAATATTTCTACATATAACCCTTTTTATGACATTCATAATATTCCATGAAAGAAGATGATGATTTATTATCATTATTGTTGTTGTTAGAGTTATTTTTGTAACTCCTGAACTTGTTATTCTTTTTTAATTTCAAAAACTTTTTGAAATTTTTAGCAATAAGTGCCATATCCTCTTCATTTGAGTCAGAATCATCTTTTTCTGCTTGAAATGCTAGATTGTTCTTATCCTATACTTGAACTTTCTTTGCCCACAAATTTACTTCATATGACATTAGATTTCCTGTTAACTCTTTTGGTTTCATAGTAGAAAGATCGTTTTCTTCTTCAATAACTAGGACCTTTCTTTCCCATTCATCCGTTAAAGAGTTTAGGATATTTGATACTATATCAAAGTCAGAAAATATTTCTCCTAGTGCCAATAATGAGTGATATATATCTTGAAATCTAGAGTACATGTCATTTATACTTTCGTTTGATTTCATTTTGAATTTTGGAACTGATTTTCCAACATAGAGATTTTTCTTTTTTTGACTTTGTTAGTTCCTTCATGAGTTACTTTTAGAGTTCTCCATATCTCATAAGCAGTTGTACACATACCGACTCTATTAAACTCATTTTTATCCAATGCACAAAATAACATGTTCATAGCTTTAGCATTTGAAGTAGCATCAGTTCTAAGTTGAAAAATCTTATGTTGGCATGGTATATTCCTTTTGGGTAATATTCCAGGTTTCAAAACCATTAGCTTGCATATATTCTCATTCTAGTTGACCAGCAATTATAGTTAAGACCATTAAAAAGTGGTGGTCAAGCAGTTGACTGACCTTCAGTGAAACTAGAGTTAATGTTATTGCTAGAATTGGTGTTACTATCCATATTAATTTTTTTATCAAATAACTGTGTTACGGTTGTAGGATGTCCTAGCTCTGACACCAAATGAAAGTGACTACTTTATGGCTAGTTATCACTTATGATCATGCAATATGGAATTTATTATAATCTAAATGCGAAAACAGATAATAAAAGTAAAGTAAATAAGAATAAGCACATCAGGAGTTTTTCTATTGGTTCGAACTTTCCGTTCTACCTCCAGTCCTAGACTTCCCTCTAGAATTCACTCAATAACCCCTCACTTAACCCGGAGGAATAGGTAAACAACACCTGAGCAGCCGAGTAGGATTTCTCCCCCTCAACAACCAAAGATGACTTTTCCGCCTGATACAAACTAACAGGACTTCAACGGTTTCAATACAATTGTTTGACACTTTGTGTTCTTGATACTGATTTGTCTTTGATAGTACACCTTTCCTATAATCTTTTCCTCAAGTATATATTATGTGTGTAAAGATTAGATAAGAAAATAATGCTTTGAATCGAAGAATAAGTTAATTAATTCAGAGATTCAAACAATATATAAATTTTGATTACTTGTAGAATGCAAAAATAGATAGTAGAGAGTATGATCAGAAAACGAAATAAAATTCGATGAATTAAGAAGTGAATCTCATGTGTTTATATAGTAGATAAACAGCTACAACTGCTCATGAAGAGTTCTGATCAAAAGATGCAACCATATCTCTTCGAATTGGATCGTAACTCTTCACAAATTGAAGTGTCTCTTTAGGAAAATAGCTGTTAGAATCGTATAGTCGACTGACCAAAAACGACCAATCGACTGAATATTCAAAGATGGTGTAAAAAAGATGATCCTGTGCAATTGAACAGGTTCAGTCGACTGGTCATTTTTGGTCAGTCGACTGAGCTAGTTTTTAGTGCACAGTTGATGGTGTAAAACAAAGTGATCCTGTGCAACTGAAAAGGTTCAGTCGACTGGTCACTTCTGGTCAGTCGACTGACCTAGTTGTCAGTACACAGTTTGCACCTTTTTTTTTTAAAGAATTTGAATTTTGAAACAACTTTGATTTTATGTAAACTACTTGAGGATAGATTTTAACAATTCTAAGACTAAAACCATCAATAATAAACATACTATACTCAGTTTTGAAGTCACGTATCCTCTGTAGTTTTAGTAGCATATCTCATTCTTTTTTTGTCGCTTGATCGTATAGTCTCATCACTGATTGTTTAAGCATTTTGTCATTAATCAAAAGTTATGATTCAACATGTGTGAGGTAAATAAATCACTTTATCGCATTGGTCGATATAAAATTTGAGTACAGAACTTGAGGTGTTTACACCAGTACGAAGAAGCATGGAAAACTCGATTCTTAACGGCGAATGTTGATGAGGGTTTTTGAGTTGGATGCTTGATTTTTCTATCGTAGTTGGGTGCTATGCAAGAAAAGCGAAGGTTTCTGAAAAAGGGGCCTGATTGGAGTCCACACTAGAGGATCGAGGGATCGATACTAGTTCAGAAGAAAGGTTATAGATTCGAATAGTAGATTGAAAATCATATATTGCATATGGATGGTTTACATCATACGGGAATGAGTTTTAAAAGAATGTTTGGCTCTCATTATATTTTTCGCTCCAGGTAAATTTCGGGGACGAAATTCTTTTAACTAGAGGAGAGTGTAACGATCCAAAATTTTACAACTATAAATTAGGAATATTTAATTAAGTATAAATATTGAAAATAGAGTTATTAAAAATATAATGATCATGATTTAAGTAATAAAATAATAGATCATTTATGCAATATTGACAAATATTGTTAATAGTGGTTTCTGAAAAAAGGATAGATATTCAAATATTACTATTAGATGGTTAGTAACTCATTTTATATATGATAAAATGATTAAAAAAATAGCTCATAATAATTTATAAGAAGTTATAATCATGTTTGAAAATATAATAACAATCGTAACGTTTTTTAGATTAAGCAGCATAAATCGGCAGCACTTCTGAATATTCAATGTAAAGGATTTATAATTAATCTAGGGATTTTAATTTATATAAAATAATTGAAATATGATTTATAAACTTTGTTTACATCATTATATAGAGAAACATATAATGGATAATGCGACCGAAAAATAGAATAAGAAGGCAATGAAAAACGTCGCATAAAATGTCGCGTAGAAGACGTCGAACGTCACCCGGAATGTCTTTTAGCCTATATATATGTTATTGAAACATCATGTGGATCCCACCCACATAAGTAACGTATGCAGCATGAGTGGATGGGTGGGTGGACCGTGCATGTAGGGGTGTGTGGGTGTGTGTGATGTGATATAAAGGAGGGTATGGCCTTGATTTGACATAAAGGTGGACATTTATTGTTTAACATTTGCAAGGGCATAGTTTATAACTGTCCAGACTGACCGTAGGTTGGACTCTGATTTATATGTTAAAAGTTTTCCATTGTAAAAATATTTTTTGATTGAATAATACATGTTATTCCTTATATATGAGAATCTATTTCTGTTCTGTTCTTGTTTCTTTATTTACATCCCAATAATGATTTGATTTTTCGTGTGTTGAATTTCTAGCACTGGGAGTATTAGTATGGCTTTTCAAGGTACGGAAAAGTGGTTCGTTACAAGGGGGACATCCAATTTTTCCATTGATGGTGTACTAATTTCCATCATTGTTGCCTCCAGCTCATAGCAAGGGGTGTCTCAAGTCTCCAAAGGGAACCCAAGAGTGGCTTCTTTTGGGTTGCTTGCCATCTTGGCTAGTTGGTCAACCTTAGCACTTCTTTCCCTAGGTATCCGCTTTAGTTTGAACTCTGAATTTTTTTTGATTATTCTCTTGGCCTCTACAACACATAAAGCTAGTGTTTTGACTTTGACTTGGAAGCTCTCGCCAATTTGATTGATGACTAGTAACAAGTTGCTTAACAGAAGGATGTAATCCACACACAACTTCTTTTTATCCCGAGGTTGGCCAAGTTTGTATTTGGCTCCACTGATGGTTGGCTTGAAAGTGAAGAGGACTGTGAAACAAAGTTATCTCACTTTAGAGTGAGAAGGACCATGTCGGCCCTTGCCACATGCTCGTTCGATGCCCTATTTACATATGTGCACCAATGTTATCGATCAGTGATGGCCTTCTCTTCCTCGACATCTGGGATTAAGCACTGGCTATGAAATCCACCATTCTTAGCCAATGATGGAAATACAATGATGAATAGACCTTTGTAATACCCTGAATTAACATCGAATGAAAACATCCAACTCTCAAATACCACAAAAGATAACTATTCGAGGTTAAATATAAAAAAACATCAAACCAAGGCACAAGATAGAATCTCACAACAGAATGATAATATATAATATACCGAATATACATGAGCATAGCAGGATAAGCAATATATAAGAAACCATATTGATGAAAGTAACTAATAAATAAATATCAATACGGAAAGTTAATACAATATCAGATACAAGTCTCATATATATATAACAAATTTGCCATGTACTACAACCATATCAAGCATATATCAAAGTATCAACTTCACCTTAAAGTGCTCCAACTGTCCTGGGCCCAAAAGCTCCTCGCTCCCAAACCACTTAATTGAGTATGTAAGAGTTGTCATGATACAAACAAACAAAGGCAAAACAAGAATTAGATATAAAGCCTGTTGTGAGGGGAACTGTCTCAAAATACTGTATATCAAAACCATATACAAACAAACAGGAAACTACCAAAGTATAGCTGGTCCTCTCCACAAAAGTGGCTTAGGGATAATTCAGACTAACAATAAACAAGTAAAGTATTCCTAACTCAAAGGTAGGAAATCATACCCCAAACTTCTCTCCTCCTTTCATCAATGAGTCAACATAACCAATATGGTGTGACTGATACGTAACGGTATACTGTGATAAAGGTAACCCAATATACAAATGCAAGGGTAATATAGATGTCATAATAACACTAGCAACCAACTAATATGCTACACACAACATAATGGTAAATGACAAATAGAGAATAAATCAATACACATCATGACTGTTTGGTGGTGTCCGCTACGAACACCAATCGATTCGATGATACTTATCAAAGCATCTGGAATTTAAAACAAATACAGTGATATAAAAATGCTACCAATATAGCGTCTCCATATCCAAAATTGGAAATACATATATGCATTACCGGTACCTGTCTTAAATCATCATTCCAAAGAGACCTATCAAGATACACAACTAACTTGTGAACTCCCCATTATCTCAAAAGAAGTTGGTGTGTAGGTCATTTTGTAGCACCCAATTGTACTATGGAATGGTATATGACCTACTATAGACTGGCGTTCCAATCTCTCTCCATCCTTGCTCCAAGACCACATTTGCAGGCCGTGTGCCTCAATGGTAGAATGGATTCCCTCGCTAGCATCTTTCCTTTTGATTGTCTATACCGACATACTGAAATTGTATGTAAATGCAAAACCCTATATACACCCTTCCCACAAGGGTACACAACACCGAAGTATTATCGTCCCCGCATGGATCATGACTCGTTCTTGAAGTGCTTTTCACTACTCGGTTGCTACATGGAAGGCATACCAGGCCACTATATATAAATTGCTCAAACTATGCATTTATAAATTTATACATTCATACATACATACATACATATATATATATACATACATATATATATATACATATATATCACATGAACCACATATTTATATATCCGTATAATATATATCATCCACTATTCAGTAATGCCAAGTCGGGCATACCGAACTGTACATATGCTTAAACTGCATATCGATAAATCGCATCGAATTGCCTTTATCTACCAAAGAAACCTATTGAGAGCTACAACTACATTATGGACTCTCCTAAAAACTAGCACCTCAAAAGAAGTTGGCATGTAGGTCCTATCGCTGCACCCATCTGTACAACGCAATAATATACGACCTACTCTAAATTGGCATCCCAATCTCTCTCTACCCTTGCTCTGGGACCACGTTTGCAGGTCGTGTGCCTTAATGGTGAAATTGACTCCATGCACCAATTGATGCCCCGAAGTTGAACATCCCGAAACTAGTATAAATACCTTAAGTCACATATCAATATATATAATATGCCATGCATCTACCAATAGCCCTAAGTCAGACATACCAGAACTATATTTATACATATGGGCAAACATACATCACATAAACTGTATGCAGGTATATGTATTTATGTGTGTGTATGACCAGTCTAACTATATGGACCTAATAAACACATATCATGCACATTTACGTACACAAAGGAAAAACATAACCAAAGTATCAAATCTATCATCACAATATTAATAACAATTCGCACATACAGTCATATAAGCAATTTAAAAAAATGCATGTTACTTAGGTCACCAAACTGACAATTATATCTTCTTTGTATTATTTTATAAAAGTACCACGCTTGTTTTATAAAATAATGCACTTGCCTCTCAATCATACTATAGCTTATTTTGACTTAATTCTTCTATTTCAATTAAGTTTAGCTATTAATAAGGCCTCAAAATATTATATAGCTCATGTATTTTTATATATATGTATACGCATCTATCTCAAACCATTTCGTCTAAAGTTATTAAATCATGTTATTGTAATATTCAGGATTATATAACCTTGATCAAACCCTATTAAATAATATAATAATTCTTTTGTAATTTCTAGCTTTTCAAATAACCTTTATAAAAATTCGTTAGTTAGTTAATTATTGAATTTCACCATAATAAACCAATGTCAATGCCAAATAAACTTCAAAGTCATTTTAATATAAGTTTAACCTATATAAGTCATTATTTTATCCATATACAGCTTATTTTAAAGTTCATACTTCTGACTTTCGATTAATAATAAAATATATAATAATATTCTATCACCAATATAACTAGATTTTATAGTATAATTATTTTATAACCATGTTATAAACTATTATCAACTCCATATACTATTCAATATAAATAGAATACAATACATACATCTACATACACAAAAACGGGATCTTATTTAGTTTTTATGAATATCTACTCAAAACAAATCCAGTCAAACATAGGAATAACTACGCACATATATTATTATTTCAATATATATAATATGGGGATTTATACTACAATATAAATTCAGAGTATTACTACCGCTCACCTAATTCGTAAATTCTCAAGTGTTTGAATCCCAACCAAAGATACACTATGGCAGAGATAATCTCCTTATGAGTGCAATGGCGAAGACCGCGTCTCGATTGAACCTTGTATGCAAAAGATTTAAATTAAATACGAAACGTGATTAATTAAAATAATTATAACCTTAATTAATTCCCAACCTTCCTTCCCTAAATTCTATGCCTATAGATCAGCATGCATATGAACCAACCAACCAGTGCACACATCTCCTCCTCTCGAACTACGATTAACGGAGTCGAGCACAACCACTCCAATCACCTCATGGAGCGACGACGAATGAAATGATTGCATCGAAACTAGTTCTATGCCTCCTACGAAATCATGAAATTGGCCACCCCGATGCAGAAATCGAATGTCTTGAATCCCCTATGAGCACTAGAGTTTCGTTCAATGCTATCAATGGGAGCGTGCCCCCAAGAGACACTCAACGTTGCTCTCTGATTCGTCTAACCCTTCCTCACTGGACAAGAAACCTCAACCATAGCTCGACGTTTACATAAACAGGTTTGGCCAAATTTTACCGAACCCATCAACGCTGGCATAGATTTGCTCCCTATCCCTCCACGAGTTTAACAGAAGCATCTCGTCCTCTCTTGTGGTCAATAACTCTTGATTTAATTGGGCAAGAGGAGCAGATTTTAAGTTCTTACTATAAGGAGGAAGAGAGAGGGTAAAAGAAGAAAAGTGAGAGGTAATAAAATATCCAAATAAGGGATGTGTGTATATATATAATAAAATATATATATATTTTTTATTTAATTTCTTAAATAAACTGCCATAAATTTTGGGCTTGTATGATCACACAACATATTAGATTGCCACAAAACTCGTTGACACACACCACCTCAATTTGCTGGTTCCAATGGAACAAATTTCTTCGCCATCTGAAACGATGCTCCATGATGATAATTTCATACATTTCGAGGTTGTTTTTACCATCAAATTACCCGATTCCGAAAATTCTTCAACCGTGCGTCTCATAACGAAATCCTTGTCATAGAACACAAGTCATCAGTTGAGATCCCACTTGACTCGACTACACACATACTTTTATAAAATACATATAACAATACGTAAATCGTAAAAATAACGTGATTCCAAATATAGCGATATTTATACCATTTTAATTCGCAACATCGATCCGAACTCAACAAAAGTAGTCTCAAATTCTAATTCGACTATATGTGAAAAATCATATTTAAGGCCTTTAATTAATTATTATTTAATATTTAAATTAATTATTTAAATATCCAGTCGTTAAAAATATGGGTTGTTAAGTTCTCCTCTCCTTAAAAGAATTTCATCATTAAAATTCCTATGAGTATGTAATTAGCCCGACAGGTCAAAGTTTCCAAGAATCGATTTTTGAGAATCTCAATATTTCTTCCTTTACGATTAGAAGAACTTCCCAGAATCGGTTGGCATCACAAGAAATTCCAACGCACGTGATAAAACTCCCAACCCTAAGGATTCTAAAGCCCCTCTTGTTTCGAAAAGGTTCAACAGCACCTCCTATGCACGGCTAGCTCCAAAAAAACCCCAAAACTACACACACACACACACTACACACACATCTTGTACATGAGGCATCTCATTTCTAAGGTCATGCAAGGATACATACACACATACATACATACATTTCCATGCTGTCAACACTACACATCTTACATACCTCTTTTATAGCAAGAGCATGCCATTTGGAAGTGAATCCAAGTGAATAAGCAACATAATAGCACTAGCTACTTCCACGTACCTAATCATATACTCAACAAAGAGAATTAAACATAATTGCAACATAAACCATGGATTTAAGAATGTCTAAATTATACATATCAATCATCTCAAATAAATATATCATATCAAGCCATGCTTTAGGCATCTTAATTAAATATGTTATAACCAACTGTGCAACAAACACATCTAATGCAACAAGTATCTTTAATGTAACAAGCATCTCTGACAAACATGTTACCATTGAAAACAATAAGCACACTTGTAAAATACAAGCAACAACAAAGCAAGCTCCACACTATACTTTCTTACATTTTGACAAACAAAAAAGGAAACAAATATTTCTTTAAGTGATTGGATGCATACCAAGGAAAAGCTCCACCAAATATATATAAGCTTAACCCCATCAGTCTAAAGCCATATAGCCCTATTCTCAAAATGAATAGGCCCTCAAAAACTAAAGCCACATCCGGTTCACATACACTTTCTCTAGTCGATTCATCATGATGACGCCACTAGAATTATACTGTTCTAGATACAGAATTCACACAATACTTCGTGCACTTCTTCTATGAATAGGAAAATCAACACAATATGCTAGCAATAATAATCAATAACAGGTAATCAAACAACATCAAAAATCAATCAATAAACAATCAATCAATAAAAAAATCAATCAATTAGTATTCAAGAAAAAGAAAGCAATCAAGAATCAACAAAAATCAATCAACAAAAACAAACAGTCAATCATTCTAAAGGAGTCTATAACAACATGAATGGTAACCAATAATAGTCATAGTGTGCATGCCAAGCTATAAACTCCCCATGAGTTTGTTCGATGTTGAAGATGATCCAAATGCTTAAATAATGCAACTCCCTTTCGTGAATACATGAAAGACTATCACACCCTTCGCTATAAAAAGGAAAAATTACATGATATGATGGATCACCGATCCCCCAAATCTCTCGAATATACCCAGTAATCTAAGTCTCAACTTTCCTTTCCTTCCGAATAGAACTCATTCTACAAAGGAGAAAACTTTACTAATTAAGTTATTATTAAATGAAAATCTACCCGCTCGGGTTCAAACTCACCTCATCCACACATTGATAATAAGGATAATTTACTAAGTGTACTGCGATGCTCATCCAGGAAAGTATCATATCATCACTTAGAAGATTATCCGAATGGTCACAAAACTAGTTGAGAAAACCTTCCTCGAACTATCCCAAGCTATCATAACTATACTCTAAATAACTTTATAATGGATAATTATCCAATATAATATATGATGCCCGATCCAATCCTTAATTCGCTTGCAAGGTTTCTTTGTTAAACTTGGGTCGGCCACTATATTCCCCTTATACGAATTCTAATCCGGTTCCTTGGTTTGACCATTGAAATTTTCTTGCATGACTATAGTCATGCTTTAAAAACCTCTAAATCACCCTAATATCTAACTCAAGTGGTTGCATTCAAGAATCGAGAGAAAGCCCTTGCCTAGCCGGTGCAAATCACCTAAAAACCCACATTCCAACTAGGGATTAAGATCTGGTATGTAAATGGACCGATCCTTATGAAACACCAATGTAGTTCATGAGATTAATCCCATAACTTAAAGTTTACTAATATAATGACAAACACTTCTAACACGAACGACTCAATGCAAAACTTTGAAGTCATCCACTCCATCCTTGCTCATTTTCGGGTAACCACTGACTTCTACTTGGATACAGAATCCGTCACATTTCACCAATAGCCTCACTCTACTCGAAAGCTCATGCATCGAGTTCGAACGATAGTACTCTCAGCTGTTATACCTTATCTCAACAACAAAGGTTACATTTACAAGATTCATCATTACAAAAGAATTTGACTACAATATGAAGGGTCGAGAATGGGATTCAACTATGCAATAAATCCCAAATCAATAAAACCCTAGGAAAGCTTCCTTACCTCCTTCTAAGGAGTAACAACCATTTTTACTCTGAATTTATCCAAAAGGTTAAATTGGCTAACGTATTCCTCCACTGACTAGCCACCCTATTGCAAATGGATGAAACACTCAAACTTCATGTCCCTTTCAACTTCAGGAATAAATTGAGACTCAAAGCGATGCTTAGAATCAATCTAATTCATGATCTGCTCATTAGTCACTTCTTCTACTATGCCTCTAAGGGCTACACCATCTCCAACATCTACCATAGCTACCATAATGTTTGCGTATGGAAAAACATCCCTTGCAATATTCTAATAGTCTCTACACCAATTTGGCATCTCAGACTGCCTATCCACAGTCGCTCGTCCACCCCATCAACCCGTAAAGCTTGTCTGAATGAAGATATCTTAGCCACTAAAGACCGAATAAATCAAAGTTTAGCAGACAAAAGGTGTATGCAATATTATATAGTAGAAAAATACAAGTACGCTTTCTCAACGTATCTCCATCTACTAGGTTGCCTAACTCAAATTGGTCCACTTGGTCCTAAGTGTTAAGCCAAGGCATTGATACCAAATGTGACTACCCGCCCTTCAAAATATATATTAAATCAACGTTGAATGATACCATATGACTCTCAAACACCATAAAAGACAGCTTGTCGAGGTAAAAAAAGCACCAAGCAAAGGTGTGACTCTCTATCTCTATACACATACTAGCCAAGAGTATTACCGAGTAATACCATCAGATAATACAAAGAATGAGGCTATATAGGATACACACATGTATATTACCTTGTACTAACACTGGTAGGAATTAAAACATTAAATATATAACTCATCTAAACGTACGCAGTATCGGTACAAAGCAATAAACACGTGTGTTTCAGGTAAGAACAATACACGATATACTTCTTAATAACTCTCAGTGTCACTGTATACAATAAGTCATGACATAAAGTGAATAACAACCTCCTAATACATGTCTCCTCTAAACCAATAAAACACAAGCTGGTCATGTCATCCCTGTACTTGAAATAGCTTGGTCTGACCCGAGTA
Organism: Allium cepa; assembly: GCA_030765085.1. Classification (NCBI taxonomy): domain Eukaryota; kingdom Viridiplantae; phylum Streptophyta; class Magnoliopsida; order Asparagales; family Amaryllidaceae; genus Allium; species Allium cepa. The sequence continues at coordinate 402,164,994 of CM060932.1, forward strand.
TTATAAAATAGCATATAGGTCAGACTATGTCTATAAGTGAAATATCCATGATCTTAAATAATATAATTAAACTTATAATATGGACAAATACATATTATATGTGTTGTATGTAATGACCCATATTTTTGACAATTAAAAATACTAAATTAAATAAGGCTTCAAATTAAAAAAAATTAGAAACTAGAAATTTATGATTTATTGATGTAATATTTGTTAGGATATAAAATATGATCTTAAATAAATTCTGAAACAACTAATTTTAATAAGGTAGAAGATTGTAATGCATATTAGAATATAATTTAATGTTTTTGATTTGAATATGATTTATTTAATAATTGTTTGAATGTAAGTTCCATTGGTTGTAATAATAGATGTTAATATAAGAATGGAATAATTTAAGAAGTAAATGTTGGGAAATCAATTATATGGTTTCGATGATAACAACTATACAATGGAAATCGAATATTCATATGTATCTATATTTACAGGTAGTTGATAAAGTAACATCACCAAAGAGACAAAAACAAGACTCAAAATAAGTATCAAAAGACTTCAAGTCGATAGAAGTGGAAGAGGGATGACACAGACACAGATAAAGCAACATGCACACATTCAGATGTCCGATTGATTCTTCTGGTTTGAAACTCAGAAAGAATCAGACGTATGGTTAATACACTCAGACGTCTGAAAAGCATTCGGATATAAAAATATATGAAAGTCAGACATCTAGTTAATGAACACAGACGTCTGAAATATAGACAGATACAAAAAATATATGAAGACCAGACATCTGAAATATTTTACAGACGTTTGATTTTGAACTCGACTACGTAAATTCGAAGAACAACTGTCACATCTGAAATGACATGTTCGCTTCTCTTCACTGCAACTCTTCATCACCATGAGAAGCTACCTTAGAGCTTTTACTAACAGTTGCAACAACACAAAGGATCTCTTCACCACTATAAATAGAATCAGGAATTCAAGAGAAGTTTAATGCCTTACTTACTTACGCTCTTAACTCTTACACATTGATTTATACCTGATCTCTAAGCAATCAGAATATCTGTAATTGGCTCTTTTATATATATTGGAAGAAATTATACGTAATAGTCAACACTCGTGTTATAGAACACATTCTTGACAAAGAAGCTCTGATACCAATTGTAAATCTATATGAGTGGATCGTGTAGGATGTATATGCAAGTATATGCAACTAACTACATAATATAACTTGATAGATGATAGTAGCAAAGTAAATTAAAATAATCACAACAGGATTTTATACTGGTTCGGACCTCCCGTCCTACGTGCAGTCTCGAAGCTCCTCTTCGGAACTTCCTTTCAACTCACCCTCGCTTGACCCGGAGGAACAGATTTACAATGAGTTAGATATACCAAAGTTGATGACTTCTCCAATGCCTATGGCATATCCTTTTGAATTATCACCAAAGGTTATCGTTCCACTATCGATGTATGTTATATTTGATAACATTTTTGAGTTTCCGGTCGTATGTTTGGAGCAACCGCTATCAAGTATCCATTTCTCCTTATTTTTTAATTTGGGTGCCTGCAAAATAAAGAACGTTTTAATTGGTACCCATATATTTTATTAGGGTCCTAATTGTTAGAGGAAGGCAACCATACCCAAGATGGTTTGGTACCTTTATAAATATAATCTTTGTTATAGACTACTTCTTCTAAGTAATTATTAATATGATTTTGTCTAATCAAATTATTATTTGTTTTAGGAATCCAAATTTCCATATTTTTGATATTTAATTTCGACTTAGAAAATTTAAAACACAACTTACTAAGCTTTAATCAATTATGCGGTAAAGGTTTTCAAATATATTTTGAAAAGGATAGATGTAATATTTTAGATAATAACAAACTACTCATTTTTGAAGGATTTAGAAATAAAAATATTTATGTATTAAACACGAATATAAATAAAAATTCAAACTTATGTTTAACGGTCAAACATTATGATCCATGGTTATGGCATAAACGTTTTTGTCATATCAATTTTAAGAATATTAATAAGTTAGCAAAATACGAGTTGGTAAGAGGATTACCTAAAATAAATTATAAAGTAGAAAACTTATGTGACGATTGTCAAATTGAAAAACTAAAGAAAAGTTCGTTTAAATCTAAAAATAATATTTCCATAAAACAACCATTAGAATTATTACATTTAGATTTATTTGGTTCAACACAAATAAGGTCTATAAATCACAATAAATATGTTTTCGTAATAGTCGATGATTTTTCGAGATGTATATGGACTTTATTTCTAAAACACAAAAGCGATACTTTTGGTATATTTAAAATATTTGCTAAAAGAATTAAAACTCAAATGAATTTGAAAATTAAAAATATTAGAAGTGATCACGGAGGAGAATTCGAAAATGACCTTTTTACAAACTTTTGTAATAAGAAAGGAATAACGCATAATTTTTCTTTTCCTCGTACCCCTCAACAAAACGATGTCGTAGAAAGAAAAAATCGTACATTACAAGAATGTGCACGAACATTACTAAATAGTAGTGGTTTAACAAAACACTTTTGGGCTGAAGCTATTGCGACATCTTGTTATGTATTAAATCGAGTAACCATACGTCCCATGACTAAACAAACTTGTTTTGAAATATTTTTTGGTAAAAAACCTAAAGTATCATACTTTAAAACTTTCGGTTCAAAATGTTTTATACTAAATACAAAAGATGTTGAATATACGCTTATATGATTTTTGTTTGATGATAATAAACATATACGTATTCGTTTAAATGTATTTGTTAATGTACTATTTTATTTTTCATAGACTAAATAAATATTTGCTGAATAAAAATAAATAACAAAGAATTTGAATTCAAACAGAAATTTTATTCAAACAAATATTTATTACAATTTTTGAATAGTACAAATTCAAGCTCTCACTATTCACTATACAATTTTGATTCTAATTACATCACAATTCAATTTACATAAATTCCTCACTACATATCACTCACACTCGTAGTTCATCTTCAACTTCATTCCAGATTGAATCTAGCATCTGAGCAATCTGCAAAAATATTCACTAATGCAGTAAAACTGAAAAAGAAATATTTTTGCAATATAAAATAAAATATGGATTTTGAAAATATTATTTGCATCAGTTATTTGGGTTGTTCGTCGTCTTTTAAATTTGAATTTATCATACACGAACAGCTTGTGACATACACAGTGTATCACTGTATATGCCACAAGGCAATGCACACCGATACATACTTGATAAATTTACAGGGACAGGTGAGCACAGGTCAAACCCAAAATGCCGGGTTCAACTCAGGTGCGATAAAATAATGTCACAAACTTCAGCACAAGGTCAAACCCAAGCTATTAGCTGGATTCAACTCAGGTGCAATGTAAGTGTACAAGCTCAATAAAATGGTCAAAATCCAAAACCAACATAGACAATACCACTGACTCAAAGAACAGATCAAAAGACCACATGAGCTATCTACATGCATAAGAATAAGACCCCAAATATGCAACAGCAATGCAACTTACATGTACACAATGACATCAAGGCCAGAAGCTCAAGTCAGTGCACAACAACCTCGACAAACAACAACACAGCCTCAAGCTAATAATACATGTACAAGACTGCAACAGTATGGCTATATGCATGCTATAGAAGGAACAAGCACATGAAACAGTATATATGCAAGACATAAATAACAAAGAACCAGAGTCTACAAATCAAACTGCAGCAGCTCGAATAAACACTGCAAGTTCAAATCGAAGCAGTAAATACATAGCAGTGTGCAACTCGAGCTTCAGAAGAATCAAGTGACACAATAGTGCTCAAAGACTCGGCAATCAAATGACACAGTGTACATATATAAGCATTGAACCAAAGAAACGATACAAAGTGCAAAAAATCCGAGAATGAAAAGAAATGATACAGCATGCAACTGAAAACAAATGGAAGTCTCAAATTCAAATAACAAACTAGAACCAGACCAACGTAAACTAGACTTAACCTAGGCTCAAAGGTAAATATACAATATGAAGCAGTGCAAAATTATCAACGAACTTCAAGTGTCATGAAACAAATGTGCAACCTGATTCGAAGCAGTGCAGTGATATGCACAGTGCACAGAGACTTCAAAGAAAAGCAAAGCATATACAGGAATGCACCAGAGAGTATGCTACTCTGAACTTGAAGAGCAATACAAAGAAGAATGACATGAACAATATAGTCTCAAGTGACAGCAAACTCAATACAACATGTCAAAAATGCTAACTGACTCGAATTTCACAAACAAGGAATCAAACTGTTCAAAACCGTGATAGACAAACCAAGTCAACACCGTGATAATTAAGCGATCAAAGTATAAGATGAACAAGACTCAAGTATGTATACAGAGAGTATACAACATGACAATGCTAACATAAAGTGGTCGGCATCAATACCATGGAAGTATGACAGTAAGCAAGACCATCAAGTTACTGTTTTCAATAATACAAATCGAAGTAACAAAACAATGCAAACCAAATGATACAAGATGTAACCAGACTTGTTTAAATGCCGGATGATAATCAAACCATAATGACCAAAGAGATCAAACAATCATCAAGCCGTGACTTTATCAAAATCAAACAAGTACAGATTGACACGAATGGGCGAAAATGAACAAGTGCCAGAAATCAAAACAATTTCAAGTTGAATAAATCAAGACCGAAGTTAGATGAACATTAAACCGTAATGACCAAGTCAGAACCTTGGGAATAAAGGTATCGAACCAAGTCAAAGTCAACACCGTGATTATTCAAGTAAAAAGAAGAAGTCAGAAAAAGCATCGGCATCAAAGTGAAATCGAACGACCGAATTGAAAAATTCAAATATGTTTGTACGAACGCAAATCTAGGGTTACAAACCTTATATAAAAAAATCATCATCGGCAGTTTCATCATCCAATTCAAGCATACAAACAGAAAAGCAAAAAGAGCAGAAATTACATACCGAAGCTTTTCGAATTCGATCAAATTCGAAGCAGTCGAAGCAGAAAAAAGGAAACCATCGATTGACAGAAAAGGAACGCCGAATCAATAATTCATCCGAGCATTTACAGTCGCAAGCTTCGAATTTCAAAAAACCCTAATTTCTGTAAAAAGAGGAACGACGACCATTTTCACAAAGGAACGAAGCAAAGAGGATCGGGTCAAAATACAAAAGGGGCCGGCCTTTTTTTAAGAGCTTTATTTTTTTATTATAAAGGGCTTTTATTTTAAATTAGGGTTATTTTAATTTTAAATTGTTTTTAATTTGTAATTTATTTTTTAAACCGTTTAAATTTCTAGTCGTATGACTAGGCGACAAACTACGTGGCGTAGTTTGAGAATTCGCAACTCAGTGGCTGAGTTGTGGCAGAGTTTTGTGCGTAGAGTTAGGTTTAGTCGATAGCGGGTGTCGCGAGTTTACGTGTGTAAGCGTCTGACTATCTAATTTCTAGTAGAAACCTTGGGGGCGGCACGTAGGCAGGGTTTTGCCGAAGCTGGGTAAAATCTGTGTCGTTCTATTTCTACATTTATTATTCTGCTATTATCTGTGCTGCTATTGTTCTGTGTTCTGTGTTGAAATTATTTTATAAGCTTCCGCAATTAATTTTTATAATTTATACCATCACCCTATTCACCCCCCTCTAGGGTGAAATCGATCCTACAAGTGGTATCAGAGCTAGGAATAGAAGTCAATTTTTGTTTTAAAAATTCGTGTTTCAAAAAACGGTTTTTTTTTTAAAAATTTGAATTTTTAAAATGGCTTCTTTCAATAATACTTTTGTTGAGGGCCGTCCCAATATTATTCCTTCTATTTTCGATGGAACAAATTTTTTGAATTGGAAATTGAAAATGGAATTTTATTTAAAATCTGTTAATATTAAATTTTGGAATATTATTGAAAATGGGTGTGATATAAATGACGAGAAAATTATCTCGATTAATGCTCTTGCTATGCATATATTATATTCTTATATTAATCGAGATAATTTAAATTTCATCTCTCATTGTGAAAATGCACAGGAAATCTGGAATACTTTCGATGCAATGTATGGTGCAAAAGTCAACAGCAATGAGAAATCCTCCACAACCCACTCAGTTAAAGAAATGTGCTTAACAGGATTTGTAAAAGTAGTTGTGATGAGGATGATGATGGAGCAGCTGAACTGGCGTTAATAATGAAGAAATTCAAAAGGTGGAACCACAAATACGGAAATCCAGCTCTAAATCAAAAATTAAAAAGCGGAATAATCAAAGCACTAGACAACTCAAAAGAACACGGGATCATTTGCAACAAATCCGGTGATATCAAGCCCAATTATCCTCGGTTTCAACTCGACAAAGAAAAGAAATCAAAAAGAAGATGTTTTGCAGCTACGTGGAATAAAAGCGATAGCAGTGAAAGTGAGAAAGCATATATGTGCCTTCATGGGAATATAACCGATAGCGACGATGACGAGCCAAGTGAGGTATCAAAACTTACTCACTCTGAACTACTTATTTATTTCCACGAAGTAAATGGCTGTTTTGAACGACTTAGGGAAAAATATGCTAAACTTGAATCACAAAAAGACACTTTGATAGAATTAAATGAACAACTTGACCAATTAGTTAAAACCTATCAAAGTAGGATCCCTAAGTGTGATAAGTGTCCAACATTTGATGAAGAAATTAAAAAATCAGAAATTAAAATGAAATCACTTGAAAATGAAATTCTGATTTTAAAAGAGAATGAAAATACTAGAAGAGAGAATTCTATTAAAAAGTGCACATAATTGTTAAACGAAAATGAGTCTCTCAAAACACAAGTCCAACAATTGTCAACGACTTTAGATAAATTTTCAGAAAGTGAAAAATCGTTGAATATGCTATTAGGAAAGCAAACTGTTAATACGGTTAGACAAGGACTTGGATATAATAAATCGAAAATTGTTGAAAGCAATATTAATCAAGTCAACTCTATGTGCACAATTTGTAGAAAATATGGACACTATCACAATAATTGTTGGTATAGACCCAAACATGTGAAAACTATACCGATTTGGGTTCCAAAAGGCATAGATATAAAAAATCTCAAAGTTAAACAAATTTGGGGTGCGGAAGGTAACAATTATAAATAGTTTTGGGTCTTTACAAAATTGTTTTTCAAAATTTCCTGCCACTAACAACCATGGACCTATAAAAATAAATAGGTCACATAAATCTTTTCCCGTGTAGGTGTGGTGGCAGGCTAAGGAACAACAACAATGTTCTCTGGATTTTTAGCTGTTTCAGAAACACAACGAGCGACAAAGGAAAGTTCCTTAGCTTAGTATAAAGGTGACAGAATCACAATGGACAACAACGAAAAATATCGTAAAGGTAAAACAGGTAATGGTATATTTATTTGATCGATATTAAATGTGATAATCTACACCATATTTTGAATTAAATCGGCCAATAATGGGATGATGAAAAGATGATGATTTTGATTCTGTCTTTTTCAAAGTTGTTGGCCAATTATGATTTTATGCCAGAAAATTCTACAATCCTTGAAATACTTAATATAGATTAATTCGGATTACTGATGGTGTTATTAATTGATAATACATTTGGCTAACTATATATTCACAATTTCTTTTGACACAACTTCAAAGAATTTCATCTAGAAATTGTAAAAAGGATTTTAAGAAATTTTTGAAACTTCAAGAAACTATTTGGAATAATAATGATGTTTTAATGACTGATGATTACTCATGAATATACTTGTTTATCCTATGGCTTCTAAGATTAACACAATGATATTTGTTTGATTGTTAACATGGCTTCATTTTAAATTCAAGAGAATTTCATTCTGAGATAGTTTGTTGAAATTTCACAATCTGGTCTATGTCATCCAACGAGTGATAATTGAGTGAAAGTAAAATTCAGATGCAGATTACACTGGTAATCTAGTTGATAGAAAAATTACTAGTGAAACGTGATTTTTGTTGAAACATTTAGTAACTGCATCATTCATTCAAAAGAAATATCTGCATATTTTTTTTTCAATTCAAATAATTTTTCAAATAGCAGAAAATTTCTTATAAAACCCCTTCTAGAAAATCATTTATGACCTTGTTTTTCAGATTGGTCATTTTTTTTGAAATTGATAATTATTTCTGAATTTTATTTTAAATGATTACATTGACTAATCTGACTCCCTAATGATTATCGAAAAGATGAATAGTGATTGAAAAAGTGATGAGTGTTGATATTTGTTATATATTATGACTCGAGACGGTATAATTAGTAAATTTCTTTAGAAATTTAAACAAGAGTTGTAAAACTTTTTGTTGGTAAAAATTCCATGACCATCTCTATCTCTATCATATTTCTAACGACCATCACTCATCAAAATTCTATATAGTTTGTCGATATGTGGTACTTTAAACAGGAATCGTTTGTTTTTCATTTTTACATTTAAAAAAAAATAAAAATAAAAAAAAGTTAAGAAATAAATACCAAAGTACTCACTCTCATTTAAAAGTCCTCACGGTTATGCATGGGTGAATTACTTGGAATTTGTTATGTGCTTCCATGCTCATTTAAAAGTCCTCACGGTTATGCATGTATGGAACACATATCAAAAGTTGATTTTTAAAATAAACAAGTTGATTCTAATCCCATTTAAAAGTCCTCACGGTTATGCGTGGTTAGAAGATACTTGAATTCATTTTTTTAAAATAAAATTGGAATACTACTAATCTCATTTAAAAGTCCTAACGGTTATGCATGGTTAGTAGATATTCAAATTCCTGATATAAATATACCACAAATAGACACAACCGTATGGTTTTATATGATGACATAATTTCCATCATTCTAAAAGTGGAATATGCGCCTAACAAAATATTTATGATTTTTGTTTGATTTTTTATTGAAATTTAATATTTATATTCAATTGAGTTTTAATGTTGGATTAATATCAATCACTTTATCTCTATTTTCTCTAAAACTATTATTCTTTTGCTGATAACAAAAGGGGGAGAGAAAAGTTAAGATTTTGTCAAATAACATCAAGCAAAGGTCAAATAATTTTCTATTTGCATCTAGACTCATATGCATATTTTTATTTGTATGCATATATGTAGGGGAGCTTTGTGTAGAGAGGAAGCATTTAAATAGGAGGAGAAATTAGAGCACATCAATGATCAAATACATTTAACATATTCAAAATCTTAAGTATATGTTTGTTATCATCAAAGGGGGAGATTGTTGAATATGCGCTTATATGATTTTTGTTTGATGATAATAAACATATATATATATATATATTCATTTAAATGTATTTGTTAATGTAATATTTTATTTTTCATAGACTAAATAAATATTTGCTGAATAAAAATAAATAACACAGAATTTGAATTCAAACAGAAATTTTATTCAAACAAATATTTATTACAATTTTTGAATAGTACAAGTTCAAGCTCTCACTATTCACTATACAATTTTGATTCTAATTACATCAAAATTAAATTTACATAAATTCCTCACTACATATCACTCACACTTGTAGTTCATCTTCAACTTCATTCCAGATTGAATCTAGCATCTAAGCAATCTGCAAAAATATTCACTAACGCAGTAAAATTGAAAAAGAAATATTTTTTCAATATAAAATAAAATATGGATTTTGAAAATATTATTTGCATCAGTTATTTGGGTTGTTCGTCATCATTTAAATTTGAATTTATCATACACGAACAGCTTGTGACATACACAGTGTATCACTGTATATGCCACAAGGCCGTGCACACCGATACATACTTGATAAATTTACAGGGACAGGTGAGCACAGGTCAAACCCAAAACGCCGGGTTCAACCCAGGTGCGATAAAATAATGTCACAAACTTCAGCACAAGGTCAAACCCGAGCTATTAGCTGGATTCAACTCAGGTGCAATGTAAGTGTACAAGCTCAATAAAATGGTCAAAATCCAAAACCAACATAGACAATACCACTGACTCAAAGAACAGATCAAAAGACCACATGAGCTATCTACATGCACAAGAACAAGTCCCCAAATATGCAACAGCAATGCAACTTACATGTACACCATGACATCAAGGCCAGAAGCTCAAGTCAGTGCACAGCAACCTCCACAAACAACAACACAGCCTCAAGCTAACAATACGTGTACAAGACTGCAGCAGTACGGCTATATGCATGCTACAGAAGGAACAAGCACATGAAACAGTATATGTGCAAGACATAAATAACAAAGAACCAGAGTCTACAAATCAAACTGCAGCAGCTCGAATAAACACTGCAAGTTCAAATCGAAGCAGTAAATACACAGCGGTGTGCAACTCGAGCTTCAGAAGAATCAAGTGACATAACAATGCTCAAAGACTCGGCAACCAAATGACACAGTGTACATATATAAGCATTGAACCAAAGAAATGATACAAAGTGCAAAAAATCAGAGAATGAAAAGAAATGATACAGCATGCAACTGAAAGCAAATGGAAGTCTCAAATTCAAATAACAAACTGGAACCAGACCAACATAAACTAGACTTAACCCAAGCTCAAAGGTAAATATACAATATGAAGCAATGCAAAATTATCAACGAACTTCAAGTGTCATGAAACAAATGTGCAACCTCATTCGAAGCAGTGCAGTGATATGCATAGTGCACAGAGACTTCAAAGAAAAGCAAAGCATATACAGGAATGCACCAGAGAGTATGCAACTCTGAACTCGAAGAGAAATACAAAGCAGAATGACATGAACAATGTAGTATCAAGTGACAGCAAACTCAATACAGCATGTCAAAAATGCTAACTGACTCGAATTTCACAAACAAGGAATGGAACTGTTCAAAACCGTGATAGACAAACCATGTCAACACCGTGATAATCAAGCGATCAAATTATAAGATGAACAAGACTCAAGTATGTATACAGAGAGTATACAACATGACAATGCTAACATAAAGTGGTCTGCAGCAATACCATGGAAGTATGACAGTAAGCAAGACTATCAAGTTACTGTTTTCAATAATACAAATCGAAGTAACAAAACAATGCAAACCAAATGAAACAAGATGTAACCAGACTTGTTTAAATGCCGAATGACAATCAAACCGTAGTGACCAAAGAGATCAAACAATCATCAAGCCGTGACTTTATCAAAATCAAATAAGTACAGATTGACACGAATGGGCGAAAATGAACAGGTGCCAGAAATCAAAACAATTTCAAGTTGAATAAATCAAGACCGAAGTCAGATGAACATTAAACCGTAATGACCAAGTCAGAACATTGGGAATAAAGGTATCAAACCAAGTCAAAATCATCACCGTGATTATTCAAGTAAATAGAAGAAGTCAGAGAAATCATCAGCATCAAAGTGAAATCGAACGGCCGAATTGACAAATTCAAATATGTTTGTACGAAAGCAAATCTAGGGTTACAAACCCTATATAAACAAATCATCATCGGCAATTTCATCATCGAATTCAAGCATACAAACAGAAAAGCAAAAAGAGAAGAAATTACATACCGAAGCTTTTCGAATTCGATCAAATTCGAAGCAGTCGAAGTAGAAAAAGGAAACCATCGATTGACAGAAAAGGAACGCCGAATCAATAATTCAATCGAGCATTTACAGTCGCAAGCTTCGAATTTCAAAAAAACCCTAGTTTCTGTAAAAAGAGGAACGGCGGCCATTTTCACAAAGGAACGAAGCAAAGAGGATCGGGTCAAAACATAAAAGGGGCTGGCCTTTTTTTTAAGAGCTTTCTGTTTTTATTAAAAAGGGCTTTTATTTTAAATTAGGGTTATTTTAATTTTAAATTGTTTTTAATTTGTAAGTTATTTTTTAAATCATTTAAATTTCTAGTCGTGTGACTAGGGGACAAACAACGTGGCGTAGTTTGAGAATTCGCAACCCAGTGGCTGAGTTGTGGCAGAGTTTTGAGCATAGAGTTAGGTTTAGTCGATAGCGGGTGTCGGAAGTTTACGTGTGTAAGCGTCTGACTATCTAATTTCTAGTAGAAACCTTGGGGGTAGCACGTACGAAGGGTTTTGTCGAAGCTGGGTAAATTCCGTGTCGTTCTATTTCTGCATTTATTATTCTGCTATTATCTGTGCTGCTGTTGTTCTGTGATCTGTGTTGAAATTATTTTATAAGCTTCCGCAATTAATTTTTATAATTTATACCATCACCCTATTCACCCCCCTTCTAGGGTGAAATCGATCCTACAAAAGATTACATAGGAAAATTTGACCCAAAGGCCGATGAAGGTATTTTGTTGGATATTCGGATCGTAGCAAAGTATATCGAATCTTTAATAAACGAAATAATACTATTGAAGAGAGCTTACATGTCTTGTTCGATGAAAATCTCTTTAACCGTCATACTAATGATGAAGAAGAAATTACTCCACTAACAAATTCAACAAATTCTATTATAATGAAACAAATATGCAAAATAACACCTTGATTTTATCCCCTAGAATTCTTAAGAATCATCCAATAGATAATATTATTGGAGATCTTAATTCAAGAGTAACTAGAAATCAACTCAATCAAATAAGCCATATAGCATTTGTGTCAAACTTTGAACCAAAAAATTATAAAGAAGCCTCAAATGATAATTTTTGGATAATAGCTATGCAAGAAGAATTAAATCAATTTGAACATAATAACATATGGGAATTAGTACCAAGACCTGAAGATCAATCGGTAATAGGAAAAAAATGGGTATTTAAAAACAAAGCAGACGTGAATGGAAATATCAGTAGAAATAAAGCACGTTTAGTTGCTCAAGGTTACAATCAAGAAGAAGGAATAGATTACGATGAAACCTTTTCTCCAGTAGCAAGATTAGAGGCCATTCGTACATTACTCGCCTTTGCAACTCATCACAATTTTAAATTACTTCAAATGGATGTCAAAAGCGCTTTTTTGAATGGTTTTATTAAAGAAAATATATACGAAAAACCACCATTATTTGTTCACGAAAAATATCACGATCATGTTTTTAAATTACATAAAGCACTATATGGATTAAAACAAGCCCCTCGTGCATGGTACGAACGTCTTAAAAATCACTTAATAACATCTGGTTTTCATATAGGCAAAATAGATACAACTTTATTTATTGAAAGAGAAAATAACGATATTTTTGTTGTACAAATTTATGTTGATGATATCATTTTTGGTTCAACTAACGAAAATCTATGTAATCAGCTTTCAAATATTATGAAAAATGAATTTGAAATGTCACACATGGGAGAATTAAATTTCTTCTTAGGTCTACAAATAAAACAACTCGAAAATGGAATTTATATTCACCAAGAAAAATATTGTAACAATTTATTACGTCGATTTGAAATGGATAAGACATCAAGCAAACTAACAGCAATGAGTACCACTATTCACTTAGAAAAAGATGAAAATGGAAAAGATTTTGATGAAAAGTTATATCGAAGCATGATTGGTTCTTTACTTTATTTAACGGCCAGTCGACCTGATATTATGATGAGTGTATGTCTATGTGCTCGATTTCAAGCAAAACCAAAAGAATCTCATCAAAGAGCTGTTAAGCGCATTTTACGGTATCTATCTAGTACTAGAGATTGTGGTTTGTTTCACCCTAAAGGATCATCGTTTGAACTTGTTTCATATAGCGATGCAGATTTCGGTGGATGTAAAACAGATAGTAAGAGTACTAGTGGAACATGTCACTTTATCGGACAATCATTAGTTTCATGGTTTAGCAAAAAACAAAATTGTGTTTCCTTATCTACTTGCGAAGCCGAATACATCTCCGCAGCTCTAGCATGTGCACAAGTGATATACATGCAACAAACACTAATGGATTTCGGTAAAATTATCAAAAAATCTCCAATATATTGTGATAACACAAGTGCTATAAATTTATCAAAAAACCCTGTTAATCACTCACGAACCAAACATATAGATATACGACATCATTTTCTACGAGACAATGTTGAAAAAGGAACTATTTCTTTAGAATACGTAAATACCGAAAATCAAGTAGCCGACATTTTTACAAAACCATTAAATGAACAAACTTTCATTAAACACCAACGAAGTTTAGGTATTTGTTCACTTCATGATCTTCTTCCTTAAAAAATTCAATTAAAGACTAAGTTTTGTTATCTATTTTATTACCACAAATTATACTTATTAATTTTTGAACCATTAAATTTTTAGATAATTAGCTGTTCTATAAATAATGTTTTCAGCTTATATATATATACATAGTTACATAACAACTATATACAAACAATCAATTTTTAAAAATAAAATATAACAATGTCTTCTAGGAACTCCTATATATCCATCTCCATCTCAACACCATCGACGGATAGCTCGGTTGACACACCACAGCGTCTTCCGACGCCTACACCCAAACAAGAGCCAACAAATAGGTGGTCCTCGTATCATATGGGTTTTCCTCCAGATAATAAGAAAACTAAAAGATCTCTGTTTATTTCTCCTAACACAAAGGAGAAAATTGATGAAATTTATCATTACCAGGAACAACAGATAGATCTTCAACGAGAACTTTACTTCGAATAAAAAGTTACGGCACGACGGCTAAGCTTTCTTGAGCAAGTGGCGATGAAATTTTGTTCGTCACGAAAGAAAGATGTTCATTAATCGCTACCAAAACCTTGTAGTTCATTGGATCCATCCTTTTCATATCATACTCCTTCAGATCCCTCACCAAGACGATATTCTGGCTTCCCACGGACCCACGAACGTGGAAATATATGGTCTCCACTTAGACCATGGAAGGATAACGAGTTAGGAAATCCTAAAACTCCGTCGTCGTCTAAATAAATAAATCGTATTAATTATTGTACATATCTATATTTATGTGTTATTATATTTTACAACAATAAAAATATTTGCGATCAACTTTCGATAAATAAGTAAAACCATCAAACTTCAGGTTATTTTGTAGCCAAACTGTAAATTTCAGACGTCTGTCTACATCCTCCAGACGTCTGACACAATTAAATTTTTTTAGCAGTGTGCATTTGTCAGACGTCTGATATATCCCTCAGACGTCTGAATTTAAGTTCTGCCTCCTAAAAATAGAATTCAGAAAATTTCAAATGTCTAACACATTGAACCAGACATCTGACCACGTCTTCTCTCACAAATCTTTCTAAACCAGACGTCTGACATATACAACCAGACGTCTGTTTAAAGTTTCTGCCTATTAAAACTCACAAATTCGACCAAAACAGACGTCTACTCAAAATAATAGACGTCTGTTTGTATCTTCTGTAAAAAAAATTAGGGCAAACCAGATGTCTGCCTTCAAATCCAAACGTTTGGAATTCAATCAACCATTTAAATACACCCAGATAATTTCATTGTTTTTCTCTATCTCAAAATTATTCCATTTTACCATCTGCTTCTTGATGATTTTTTCCTCACAATCAACGTCTTCTACAAAACTAAATCAAAATGCCTCCTCGCACTAAGAATATCAAGGCTCCAAAAGGCAAACAAGATCAACCCACTTCATCTTCAAACCCTCGGGTATGCTCCGACGATAAAATCGAGAGGTGGATGCATAAAGCTCCGCATTCCATTAAAAGGTATCAAGATATTCAAAAGAAGAAACTTCATATAGAACCATTCTATAATCTCCTAAAATTCCCTATGTATGATCTAGATGAACTTTGTGAAAATGCTGGATTGGAAACCCTAATCTCTTTTACTCCGAATGATGTTCAAATAGATCAATTAGCTATATTTTTATTCTACGCTAATCTAGACAGTACTTCAGTATGGAATACTGAAGATGAAGACAACTGGCTATGGTGTAGTGTTTATGGTAATACAATTAGGTTAACTCCGAGGTAATTGGTAGAACTTTGGGATGCTCTGACACCGGAGAAGATTTATACAACATTTCAGATATGCGCTTCAAGCCACGGAATAGTATTACTCTTCAAATTTGGGGGGATGAAATGCCAAATTTGCTTTGAAATATTTACGTCCAAAAGCTCGACTCTTGACAAGAATGATGATAATATAGTTGTTCCACGTATGGGGAGTCATGAGCAAATAACAGAAATGGAGCACAAAGCTCTATATGCTCTCTTTAGTGGAACTCGAGTAAATTGGGCTAAATTCATCTTCGACGAGCTCAAGCACTTTTGGACTCGATCACGGCCATCGATCATTTACCCTACTTATATTATGAGACTTCTTCGTGCACATAATATTCCTTCCTACCTATCGACATTCGAAGAAATCTCGCCTAAATATGCTTCCACCAAATTCTCCTCTCTGATGCACCTACCTGAAATCCCTCAAGAGTTTATGTCCTTCGAAGATTGGACGCACAATCGTCAATCTCGAAGAGTTGAGCCTCCTCCTCAACCAAACATTGATCCATTCCAAGAGGAAGTACAACATAGAGAAGTCACTCCTCCTCCTCCCGCACCATTTGATTATCCAAGACAGGATGAAATTATGGAGACTCGAACGGATACAAATCCAAATGAAAGTGTTCGAGATCTTAGTCTTCAGAACCAAAAAATTCTATCTTAAAATCAGAAAATTTTGGCTAAGCGAATCGACAGTTTTGATACTTCATTTGATATACGACTTGCCACAATTGAAGAATCTTTCTTGACTGTTTTATCGGTTCTTAAAGAAGTATTACAATGGGTTCGTGGTCCAATACCACTCTCTGAGGATTGGGCAACCCCTGTTCCATCTCCTCCCGCAAAACATTTAAAACTAACTGAGGATGAACCTCCAAAGGAAGCTTTGACATCTCCTTTAAAGGATAACACTTCTGACAACGAAGAACCAAAGGAAGATGATACAAATAAAGCTTCCCCAAAGCAAATCTAGAATTTGGACATCTTAGTTTTATAATTTTTGTACAAATCTATGATTGTAATCACTTCATGTTATTAATGAACTTTTCCTTTTTGACGATTGGCTTCACTGTTATAATTCTTTTTGATAATGTCAAAGAGGAGAAATTTTGGTAGAATCATATTACATTAAAAATAAGCACATGTTCAGGGGGAGATCTATAATCTATATATAAGTACACTGAACAGTTGTCATCATCAAAAAGAGGGAGATTGTTAGGAAATCAATTATATGGTTTCGATGATAACAACTATACAATGGAAATCGAATACACACACACACATATATATTTACAGGTAGTTGATAAAGTAACATCACCAAAGAGACAAAAACAAGACTCAAAAGAAGTACCAAAAGACTTCAAGTCCATAGAAGTGGAAGAGGGATGACATAGACACAGATAAAGCAACGTGCACACATTCAGACGTCTAATCGATTCTTCTGGTTTGAAACTCCAAAAGAATCAAACTTTGGTTAATACACTCAGAAGCCTGAAAAGCATCCGGCTATAAAAAATATATGAAAGCCAGATGTCTGGTTAATGAACACAGACGTTTGAAATATAAACAGATACAAAAAATATATAAAGACCAGACGTCTGAAATATTTTCCAGACGTCTGATTTTGAACTCGGCTATGTAAATTCAAAGAACAACTGTCACATCCAAAAGGACATGTTCGCTTCTCTTCACTGCAACTCTTCATCACCATGAGAAGCCACCTTAGAGCACTTACTAACAGTTGCAACTACACAAAGGATCTCTTCACCACTATAAATAGAATCAGGAATTCCAAAGAAGTTTAACACCTTACTTACTTACGCTCTTAACTCTTACACACTGATTTATACCTGATCTCTAAGCAATCAAAATACATGTAATTGACTCTTTTATATATATTGGAAGCAATTGTACTTAATAGTCAACATCCGTGTTATAGAACAAATTATTGACAAAGAAACTCTGTTATTGTAAACCTGTTCCTCTAGGTCAAGTGAGGGTGAGTTGAAAGGAAATTACGAAGAGGAGCTTCGGGACTGGACGTAGGACGGGGGGTCCGAACTAGTATAAAATCCTGGTGTGATTATTTTAATTTACTTTGCTACTATCATCTATCAAGTTATATTATATAGTTAGTTGCATATACTAGCATATACATCATATACGATCCACTCATATAGATTTACAGTAAATGTTGGAATATATGAAATGAACAGAAAACAATTTGGTATAACGAGAATTTGTTTGGAACCTAATATTGAATATAAACTGCAATTAGAGTTGTTGGAATCCTGTAGTTGAAAAGAAAAGACTAGTGCATTGTAATTAATAAGTTCAACATAAGAACTTACATTTTGAATTTAATTCAAACGAACACTTTAATTAAAATAATTGCATGTTTTGAAACGTATAAAATAAAATTTCATTTTGAATATGTATGATTTTGTAAAAAGAAAAACTGAAGTATGGAGTAGTAATATATATAAATATAATTATTAATATTCAAAATTTAAAATATATCAGAGGATTCGTGGTTGTGTAAATATTGTGAAATCAATAGGAAATTACATTGTATTACAATTGTACATTAATTACACATATTCACATACATTTATTTTTCCATTTTATATGTAGTTAAAACTTGTAAATTAGTTACATTAATGTGACCGTTACAATAATTAAAAAAGTAAAGTAAATCATTTTTATAATGCTCAGATAGATATATATACATGAATTAATAAATTTGGTTTGAATAACATAAATAAATATACAGATTGATTGGTTGATTAATTGATTGATTGATTATTAATTGATAGATTAATTTAATGGAATGTACACATATATTAACATAAAAACGAATGTTTTAGTAAATAATTAAATGATATAAATATGTGTATATTTTGGTTTATTGAAATTAATTAATTGGAGTAAGTTTTGGAATTTGGACGCCAAAAGCTTGTTTATAGTATATACGTGGTCCCTTAATTTGCTTTATATTTATT
This sequence comes from Allium cepa, assembly GCA_030765085.1. Taxonomy (NCBI): domain Eukaryota; kingdom Viridiplantae; phylum Streptophyta; class Magnoliopsida; order Asparagales; family Amaryllidaceae; genus Allium; species Allium cepa. The sequence continues at coordinate 402,183,955 of CM060932.1, forward strand.
ATCACATCCACATTCTCTTTCTTTTCATTTTCAAGTTCTCCATGTAGGCTCCACTTGAGCGTCCATTTCATTGTTAGACTACTAATTCGTTTCTTATTAAGTAATAGTTGTCTCATTTGATTTATTTCTAATTAATAATTGCCGCATTCTTTTCATCTGTTTCTCATTTGTTTCGTTTTCTCCTTTCCAAGTGCTTTACCTGAAGTTTTTTTTCTTCCATTTTTCATGTGAACATATAGATTAATATTCATGCTACCTCATTAGCATTTACTATTCTTCATTTCTGAAGTTCATTTTATTTATGATTGTTGTAGCTTCTTTCATTGGCAATTTACTCTCCTTAAGCTTCATTTTAAAAAAATGGAAGATTTATTTTTATCTTCATTTATATTTTTATTCCTTTACTTCACCTCTTTTAATACCTACCTTTTTTAAGGTTGTTCATATTTTTACTTTATTTCAATACCTAGTTTTTTTATATTTACCTTTTAGCTTTTCATTTTTTTCCATCTTCATTCATGTAGTCTCATTTCATTTTTCAAATCTTATCTTCTGTAGCTTCATTTTTAAAAACAAAACTTTCAACTCATTTTTTTTCTCTCTTCACCTTGCTCCTTCCTTCTTTTTCATTTTTCTTCTTCAAATCTCCTTCTTATTCTTCTTTTTAAAGCTTTTTTTCTTATTCTTCAATCTTCTTCTTCTTTTTCAAAGCTTCGTTTTCATTTCTTCTTCTTTAAATTTTCTTCTTCTATTCCAAACTTTCTTCTTTTTATATCTTTTTCTTCAAATCTAGATCTACAAGAACTTCTCTTTCTCTTCCAAAACTTTCTAAAAAAAGATTAAGATGGCAAGGAAACAAATCAGAAGGAGAAAGTAGTAGCGGATCCAAATCTAACAAGAAAAGGGAAAGCCAAAAGGTGAGTGTTAAATTCACTCACGAAATACTGAAATTTTATTGCAAGTTAAACCAAATCATATGTGATAAAATTATGGATTGTTGGTTGGAAATTTTAATTGACATTTAATTTAAATACCTAAACTCCAATATGTGATAACTAATAATTATTGTGACATGTTATTGAATTGGTTGATTTGAATGTTGATATGTTGCGATGGATGCTATTGTGATTGGATGTGTTTTGTTCATTTATTTTGATATGCCCCTCTTATCACCCTATATTTTGTTATAATCATATAAATTTTCATATCGATCATTTGAACACTGAATAAGGATACAAAACCCTTGGATTTCTTATATTGACATATGAAAAAAATTAGTGTGTTTAGATTTACTGTTCGAACCATAAAAATGATATTTGAGAAGTAAAATATCGTTACCTTATTTGGAAGTTTTCAAATTTAAATTTTGAAATCCAGAGATATTTCATAAGCTGAATTTTGAAACTTTGGAAATTTTTTGTCACGACCCACTTTTCTGTAAGTTCGAACTACCCGCTTGTCCAGTCCAAATTGAACAGAAAAGCTGATAGTAAGAAAAGAAAGTGGAAAGAAGATAGAAAGATGGAAAGAAAATAGAAGAACATAGAATTTCATGGCTGAAATAAATATTCTATAATATAGAGCAAGTCTTTACATAAAACAAAAACTGTAACTTAAATATATACATACATCAATCAAAGCATATAAACTATTTAGCACGAACAGTTATAACAACCTATCCTTACAACTGCTGATATACACAACTAAATGCAATGGAATATAATCATCTACGTGGATACGACTCTGGGCCTCCAGCTCCTCTCCTGAAGCTCCACTCCTTCCAGCTAAACCTGGAAATATGCTCGGTCTGACCCGAGCATATAGGAAAACCACGCCCGGGTTAGTCTGGTGAAACCAGTATGAGAATTTAAATCATAAGAAATTTTATTCTTTGTAACTTTAAAAATCCTTTAAAATCAAATGTACCATGTAAGACCACGCCACACATAAACACGACGGGTTTTTCCCTTAAGGTAACCAAAACACTTTTATAGAAAATCCACTGATATTATAATAGTGTCTAAGTACAAATACTTATTCAAATAGCTGAAATTGTTACATTAATTAAATTCCAACATACTATGCTCTTCAACCAAAATCGTAAGGGCATGTATTGGGGAATGGATTCCATACAAATGACTAGGCACTGGGGTACCACCTATTACAGTACACGTCTAGAACAGCATACCGAGGACCATGCTGGAATCCCTTGCAACATGACCGGAGTACCCTTAACCTGGATAAACTGGATATGCTATCACCCCAGATGTTCCCACCCTTTCTGAGCTCCTTCCATGTATCGTAGTAATAATATCCAAGGGTATCAAGAAAGGTGATAAACATACCCTGATTGGGTGCGATCCACTTAGTCTTTCTGCATCTCCCCTGCTTTTTAGTCATTCCCGGTTGATGAGGCTAGAGGCCACAATTACCTTTTTAAAGAAAATTTTCACTTAGAATACTCATTGTCCTCCATTGACAATGTACCGATAACATTCGTCCATACACGTCTGTTCTGGGTCTGAACGAAACCGAAGGCTATTCCTACAACATCCTTTTTTCGGAATCGTCCCCAGGATAAGTAGCGATTAGCCCTTACACTTCATTGCTCCATCTTCAACTCCATGCTCTTGTTTCCCTTTGAAAACATACTCGTTGGATCGAAGTGGTTTTTGAATAGTTTATCCGATCCCGGTCTCATCGAAACAATGTTCAATATTTTCTGGTAAACTCAACCCATGTTCTTTAGGAAATAAACGGACGAAAATAAGATCGAAGATCACCTCTTTACTGTTTAGTGAACGGATTTCCTTACCATCATCCTAGAAGAACGAAACGAGTTTATACATATAGTATAGCAACTCGAACGGAAACTGTACCATATAATTCCCGTGTTTCCTCTAGATATTCCCAAAGTTATGTTTTTGGGTCCAAATTTGATAGTTGGTTATTTAACTATCAAATACACAATCATCCAATCAAAGATTTCATTTTCCATTGAACAACATTAAGCCTTATTATTTTAATTTTCGATAAAATTCAAATTACTTAATCAACACAGCATATGCTTATCTCATCGGGTGAATATATTCACAAAATATTCTTTTCAAAATATTTGTAAGCCCTTTTTTATAATAAATCTAGAAAGCACCACTGCGGTATCAACCATGGATTCACAGCTCGATGGTTACATCTCTATCATAGAGAAATCCAAAACTTAACTACATGCACTCTCTACCTTCGATATCACCATGAAAGTATACCATTTCTTTTCGAAAACTTTATTTAAAATTTTCCAAATCGGACAAAGACTTACAAATTTCAATGGTACTTAATCAAATTACTATTCTTTCGATAATAGTCCAGAATAACAGATACAGATATTCATATCAGTTGATTTTTAACAATCAGTTCAATATCATATTGTGCAATATAACTATCAAGATAATAAATAGATGTCCGTACAAAAATAATAACGGTGCAGGGTTTTATTTCTTTTACACAAAATAGATATATTCAGTAATAAATGGTAGATTGGTGATTTATTCTACCAACAAGGTCCAATTAAAAACAATTAGTGGGATGGTGGTTTTATCCTGCGAAACAAATGAAAAAACATCGTAATTAACATAGTTTAACTTGTCATTATTTTTATATGGGCAAAACACTCCAACTGACGAGTCGTATAAATTTAAAATGACAATATATGCTTAAATCGGTAATTAAACTCTTGTCCGTTTTAAGTTGCTATAAATTTTCACTTATTCAAACTTGACAACAGTTCGTATGACGATGTAGTGTTCGTCGATACGATCCCACTGCAATGAATCTCGCATAAACGGGGATTTGTACAGACAAGTTATAATATTTTAAAGTTTACCAAATAAATATAAGTTAACATTTTTGTATAAAAAACTTTCTTCCTCAATGTTTTAGGCCGAAGCCCATCAACTTATCCTACCCACATCCCTTCTTCTCCTTCCTTTTCTTTTCTTTTCCCAATTTCTATTTCAAAATACAAAGACCCCAAACCAAAATGCTTCAATCCTTCGACCCAAATGTGCTACTTCTTCGATCACCCACACACGAGACTAGAGACACAACCCAAACCCAAACCCAAACCCAAACCATTGCAACCATCCTCCATGAGTCATTCATCCCCTACTTGAGACGACCTACACAGGCGTGTACATGTTTATGTGCACACGAGTCCAAAACCACTGGTGACAGTCGCGATCACTCCCTCAAATCCGAATCTCCATGCCCTACTCGACCCACCATCCTCTAGTGCCCAACTCCATCGAAACCGCGTTTCAATCTAAAAGTCAAACAACACTTACAAGTAACACCCAAATGCTGAACTCCAAAACCAAGAGCCCCAATGCGTCGCTCGCCTATAGCCGCTGCCACCAACACCAATACACCCGTTGTGTCCCACACCACCACCTTCCAGGTGTGACACGACTCGATGCCTCCTCGTCAAAACTTGGTTGTGTTCATCACCCCTTTCCACACTTCCCTAAACCCTAAAACCACCACACTACCTCAAACCAATGCCTTAATCGAAAATGCGCCATGGTGAACCCCTTTGCCTTATCGCAACACTCCTCCTTGAACCAACCGCACCGCTCCTCATTGCCTAGATCATTGGAAATTAATTTTTAAATGAATTTTGGTCATCTAGAAATTTATCACAATCTAGGCTATTAAAAATCATGAAACTTTCACTAAAAATCCTATTTTCACATAACAATCATGATTATATACATGAATCAATGTTTCATAGATGCTGACATTTTCTAAAACCATGGTTGCTTACTGTAAATTCAAAATTTCTCACAACCTATAGCACGATGGAGCTTCAAATAATTTTTAGTGTAATCTCGACTCAAAAACAAACAATTCACTAGCTTACACCTTTAGCAAATTTGAACTAGATTTAGAGATAGGGATTTTTAAAGGTTTAACATGTAGATATTGTACACTGTTAAATAGAACATAGCAATGTTAAATACTTCCAGTTTTTAATTTAAATTTCTCACCTTAAACATAGCTTCTAATCTTTTGAAATCCTTTTTTCAGACTTGAGTTTTTGATCTAAAAACTTGAATCCTTGCTTTGGACATGAATGTGAAAGAGAATGCTTCTTCTTCTTCGAATGCGGAGTGTATTATTTTCTTTTCTTTACACTGTTTGGTTTTGAAGAGTATTTAAGTTTACATACTTTTGCAAAATGAAGCCACACATATATACAAGCATATATATATATATATATATATTCATGTTTTGCAGGAATCAAGTAATGATGTATACATATAAATTTTGGCTTTGTTTAATTTGCTGTACAATGTTCGTTTAGCGATGGATGAAAAACTTGAGGTGATTTTGAATTGATTTTTGGTTTGAGGTTGAAAAGAAGTGAAGAAAATGTTTTTACCCTTTCCTCTTTTGAACCGAACATGCTTATATGTACATATATAAGTTTATGCCCATTTCTTGTTTTTTTTAATCTTTTTACCTATGCTAACTTTGCTAAATTCTCTTTTTTTGTACAGCAAGCTTCATACATACATTTTGAAAAAAAAAGTAACATACAGTGGTTTAAAAACAACTTCAAGTCTTCATGTGTATGTGTGTGTGTATACTTCCATTAAAATATATAACTCAAGGCAAAAACGAAAATTTTGCTATTTTATTTTAAGTGTATAAAATAACATTTTTGTCAAAACATTGCTTTGTGAATGATTTCTATTTGAAACGATTTTACATATTTTCTCATTTCTATTATTATTTATTTTCATATATATATATATATATATATATAAATCTATTCTTATATTTACTTCTTTTAACATACTATTTATATTATTTTTAGCATACAATATTTATTTGTTTATAAGTACTCTATTTTCCTTTATGAACTTATATTCATATACGTATGCATTTTTCTTAACTAATGTGTGTGTACGTGTGTCTATATATATATATATATATATATATATATAAGAAAATCGAATTTTAAACTCGTTCTATTTATAATATACTGTATTTGTAACGACCCGTATTTTCAGCCACTTGTTATTAGGGTAATTAACTGATTTTAATTATTAAATTATTGATTTTTATAAGTCAAATAGATGAATTTTCTGATATTTAAAATATCTTAATATATATAATGATGAAAACCATATTTCGAATTATAAATTTTTGGATATGATAAATTTTATAGAAATATGTATATAAATTCCACCATTTAAATTTGAGATAAAATATCCATAAACATATGTATATAAATATATATACAAGCTTTAAGACGTTTAAAAATATGTGTGTGTATGTGTGTGTGTGTGTGTATTGTTATCCCACCTTTTGGCAAGGCCGTGACACCAAGAGGTTGACTGGAAACCAAAGACAGTTCTCGTCGATTGGCAGTTGTGTACAGGTCAGCTATGGACGTCAATAAATTTTTCCTAAGTCCTGATCGAGCTACAATTGATATGGCACGATATACAAAGCTATAGAAAACAACGTTCAAATTTTAAGTCAATCGGAGTTCGTATGATCAAGATATTGATCGATCACGATTGGGAAATCCAACTCTATTTGTATTCATGCACTTCGCGTCCATCCAGCCATCATCATTTCATAGCCACCAAAAGGGAAATCTGCTTCGTATCAATCTTTTTCAAATCCATCCTAAAACAAGCATTCATCGTATCCGTCCAATAGGTTAGTTCATATCCATTAAAATGCACTGTAGTTCGTATCCATCAAGTGTACCGCTTTATATTCCTAAATGGCATGCATTTCGTATCGATCCCCATCAACGAAGTCGATACGAAACACATCGATACGAACAAAGCCACATACATGGAGATGACATACAGACATAGCGATACGAAATAGCTAACGTGCGAGGCGATATAAAACAATTAATACAAAGGTTGGTATAAAAGATCGATGCGAAGGTTGTCATATGAATAGGTACGAAGAATGGACTCGAAAGCTATTGGATGGAGGGGTACGAATGGAAGACAAATGAGAAGAAGATACGGTCAACACGGCAAGAAATATGGATCCACCCCAGTTTATCGCTCCTCGTCAATAAGGAAGCACGTGCCTTTGATCGACATAAAGGAGATGGAGGCGAAGGAATCGATATGAACTCGTATCCAAGTTGGAAAGCCCAATTCGTATTGATCATATCTCACAATACACAAGTCCAAATGCTATGAAATTTTCACAGGAGCTTATGTACAACCTAAAGAATGTTCCTACTCAATTTCAAGTCGATTGGATCAAATCTTGATCGATATGAAATTCATTCGTATCGATCACGGACCGAACGCAGATGACATGGGATCGATCGTGTGGGACCACTCACATGCCAGAATAGGTCTTCTGAGATCTAAGCGAGATATTTGGATCCTACACCTATAAATAGTATTCCAGAGTCTACAGAAAAAGGACTTTTTGGCTCGTCTATGTCCAGAATCTGCCGAGATTACTCTTTTATTTCAATTCTACTATTGACAATGTAACCAGCAAACAAATATCAATAAAGCAGCAATCCTTTAGAGTGGACGTAGGCCACAACGCCGAACCACTATAAATTGTGTCTTTCTATTGCTTTCCTCTTAATTTTCTAAGAATTTTTCATATTTTATTCTCTATAAATTTGTTATCTATGATCTAGGATTGTAGATGGTGTTTTCATCGATAATTGGGTGTTTTGACCATTTTTGGTGCAAAATATTTTGGTGCTTTCACTGAGAAAGCTAGCATTCAGGGATTCTATAGCTTGGACTTTGGATTTGAATACTTGAAGACTTGGATCTGGAAAGCTTTGACAAGGTAGCCCATAAGGAGATCAAGAGCAGAACGAAGCCAGCATGAAGGAAGTCAGGAGGCTTCCTTACGAGTGAATCATGCCTCGGTTTTCATCACCTGGGACGAGATGGAAATGATGATGGGAGCTATACATGAAGAGCTTCTAAAAAAAGAGGAGATGACGCAGAATCTGCTTCGACAAGCTGGACAAACTGGAATGTAGAATCCAGGGAACGCAACTGCAGGAGATGTTGGAGATAGGAGTCAGGAGCATGGAGAAACCCGAATTCAGAATAGAGTAGGACCATCAGGAGCTGCACCAGAACTAGGGGGCACTCACCTAGAGCATGCTGATCCAACCCCAGGTAGAGTACTAAGTGGAGCTATGCAACACGGCGTTGATAGGGAAATGGATGCTCATTCAAGGGAGTGGATTCCAGATTGCCCTCGTGAGCTTGGGGGACAGATCGGAGGAAACAGACAAGGACTGCATGTCAGCGACAGTGATCGATTGGCAAATATGGTTAGGCAAGCCATGAAAGGTGGATTGGTGAATATAGACTTGGATGTGAATAGGAGTCCCTTTGCTCCTACAATTAGGAAAGCTAGGAACCCGCTAGATTTCAAACTACCAACATTGGAGATGTATGACGAGAGAACAGATCCCATTATTCACTTGACAAGGTATATAAGGCATATGGAGGTACTGGGAGGCATCGGAGGAGGTCATGGCACGATGCTTCCCTTTGTATTTGACAGATATTGCAACATTATGGTTCAAAAGCTGGTTTAGGCTCTATTGGCACATGGATAGAGCTGACTGAAAGGTTTATGAGGCAGTTTCGGGTCCACATAGTCCGACCTAGGAATGTGATGACCCTAACATCGATGAAACGATGTAAGAGAGAATCGCTTAGAGATTTCTTGACCGATTCAATGCAGCAGTGGCTTCGGTGGATCGACCTGATCCGTCGATGATCTTGATGGTAGGAGTTTTGGGAAATGCAGACTATTCAGATTTCAAGATATCGTTGGAGCAGGAACCACCGAGGGATCTCGGGAAGTTATACCATGAGGCGGAAAGGTTTCTGAGGCAAGAAGATGTGCAGGATTTGAGATAAGGGAGAGAGGCTGAAGCTTATGCAGTAAAGGGTGGAGGACCACCCAGGGAGGACCTGGTCAAAGATGATAAATGAAAATGAATGACAATGGTAGCACTTCGAAAAGGCCATGGAGGGTGTCAAAATTTTCTTCTTGCATGGATCTAACTAAAACTCTGGAAAGGATTTAGTTGGATACTAGAGCGTGCCTCCAGTATCGAAGGCCGACAAGAAGGGGAACTTCTGATAATGAGGTGGCATCGGGGAGACATTGCCTATTCCATGAGCTGGATGGGCACAACACGAACGACTACAGGCATTTAAAGGATATCGTTGAGGAGTATGTAAGGAATGGTCATCTATAATAATATGTAAGGAATCGAGCTCTGGCAGTGGGACAAGAGCGGCCACCGCCCGCCTCAAATGAAGATGGCGTTGAATCTAGGCAACGTCAGCTTGTTATCAACTATATAAATTTGTGGCATTGAATAAGTAATAATGCTCAAAGTAATACGGCTAAATTGCTTACACATGTATGGGATCGATGACAGTCCCTAGGCATGCTTTGACATGACGAAAAATCGTATTACTCGAGTCTATGAAATCCTGTTGTAATTTTGGTTCTTCCTTTGGTTGTACAAACATTTATTTGGTTTTCCCTGGCTGTAAAAGCTCTTATTCTGAATAATTGAATTTGGATCAATGTAATAAATAATACAGGTCTTGCTATTACGGTCCTGGTCGGAGAGATGGGGTAGTAATCGTTAGTTACGAGTCCCTTCGCTAAAGAGTGATGGAACGGACTCGAACACAATAAATAAAAGTCCTTGGCCGGAGAGCCGAGGCTAGAGAATACATGAAATTCCTTAGCTGGAGAGCCGAGGTCGGAGAATACGTAAAAGTCCTTGGCCGGAGAGCCGAGGCCGGAGAATACGCAAAAGTCATTGGTTGGAGAGCCAAGGTCGGAGAATACATAAAAACCCTTGACCAGAGAGTCGGGGTCAACAGGAAAACGCGACCCATCAAGGTCCATGGATTTGAAGTTAACCTGATGAGGTCCTGGATTCGGCAAACGGTCTAGTGCGGTCCCGAATTCGGATAGCAACCGAGGAAGGACTTCGAATTGGACATCGACTCGGAGCAGTCGCACGCATGGCTATGGCTATGGCACTTGGATAGGATGGCTTGGCAATGGATGGAATATGGATTTTGGACATCATATTCGAAGCTATTCAAAACACACTATCTTACCACAAGCATGTTTTAGGGGGCTAGCGTTATCCCGCCTTTTGGCAAGGCCGTGACACCAAGAGGTTGATTGAAAACCAAGGACAGTTCTCCTCGATTGCTTGTTATGTACATGTCAGATATGGATGTCGGTAAATTTTGCCCAAGTTCGGATCGAGCTACAATTGATATGGCACGATAAAATAAGATATAGAAACCAATGTTCCAAATTTCACGTCAACCGAAGTTCGTATGCTCGAGATATTGATCGATCATGGTTGAGAAATCCAATTCTATTCGCATCCATGCGCTTCGCATACATCCAACCATCATCATTTCGTATCCATCAAAAGGGCAACCTTCTTCGTATCGATCTTGTTCGAATCTATCCTAAAACAAGCCTTCATCGTATCCGTCAAATATGTTAGTTGGTATCCATTAACATGCACTGCAGTTTGTATCCATCAAGAGTACCGCTTCATATCCATCAATGGCTTGCATTTCATATCAATCCCCATCAATGAAATCAATACGAAACGCATTTGAATTATCGTTATGAACAAAGCCGCATGCATGGACATGAGATGACATATAGGCAGAGCGATATGAAATGGCACGAGGCGATACAAAACAATCGATACAAAGGTAGGTATAAAAGATCGATATGAAGGTTGTTATATGAATGGGTACGAAGAATGAATTCGAAAGCTATTGCCTGAAGAGGTATGAATGGAAGACAAATGAGAAGAAATACGGTTAACACAGCAAGAAACGTGGAGCCACCCCAGTTTATCACTCCACGTCAACAAGTAAGCACATGCCTTTGATCGACACGAAGGAGATGGAGGCGTAGGAATCGATAGGAACTCGTATCCATGTTGGAGAGCCCAATTCGTATCGATCATTCCTCACAATCCACAAGTCCAAATGCTATGAAATTTTTGTAGGAGCTTACGTACAACCTAAAAAATGTTCCTGCTCAATTTTGGCACGATTGGATCAAATCTTGATCGATACGAAATTCGTCCATGTCGATCACGGACCGAGTGTAGATGACATGGGATCGATCATGTGGGCCCACTCACATGCCAGAAGAGGTCTTACGAGATCTGAGCGAGATATTTGGATCCTATGCCAATAAATAGCCTCCTAAAGTCTATAGAAAAGGAAATTTTTCGCTCTTCTACATCCAGACTATGCCGAGATTACACTTGTAATTAAATTCTACTATTGTAACTCATTGTAACCAGCGAACAAAGATCAATAAAGCAGCAATCCTTTAGAGTGGACGTAGGCAACAATGCCGAACCATTATAAATTATGTCTTTCTACTGCTTTCCTTTAAATTTTCAGAGTGTTCTTCATATTTTATTCTCTATAAATTTGTTATCTGTAATCTATGATTGTAAACGGGTGCTTTCATCGACAATTCGGTGTTTGTGACCATTTTTGCCGTAAACACACACACACAGACACACATATCTATAAGTCTAGATATATATATATAGTTATAAAAATATTGTATATGAATATATATACACACCCACACGTGAATGTATAAACTCCAAAATGGAAAACTTCAAACTTATGAATACATACATACATACGTAAATACATACATACATATATATGGTATATGTTTATAAAATATAGTGCATATGGGAATACACACACACACACACACACTCTTCTATATATGTAAGTAAGATAGGGTAAATATGTATATATGAATGTATGCATATCCATATATACATGTGTGTGTTTATAAAATAGTATATATCTAAATGTAAATAGTGTATATGTAATATGTAAATGTGTAAATATATATATGATGACAAAATATACATAAGTATATGTATATGTATATATGTAATAGTGAATGTGTAGAATGTAAATAAATGTATAAAAAAGATATATATATATATATATATATATATATATATATATATATATAAAGGAGTACAAACTTTATGATAAAAAATAAATGTATATATGTGAAGATATATATACATGCATACACACACACACACATTATTATAAAAATAAGTTAATATTGACACCCTAAATATGAAAATAGGTAAGCATGAAATATATATGGTCAAACTAGTATACATGAATATATATATATATATATATATATATTGATATGATATATACATGTATGTGTATATATATATATATATAAGGGAGCACCATCATGACAAGCATTTAATTCAAGCATACAAAACGTTTAATCAAGTCAAAATAAAATAAAAGAAGTTACATGAAAAATCAAATCAACTTTGTATTCAAATCAAGTCTACATAATTTCAAATCAAAATAAAAAAAATAAAAGTGAGAAGCCTGTAATACCCAGCCACCTTATGGCTTGCTATGTACAGTTTTCATTCCAATATATATATATATATATATATATATATATATATATATATATATGGCCGAGTTTATATATATATATGGTCGGGTTTGTTCTTGTTCATCTTTAAAGAAAAGACATGTCAATTTAATTAAGAAAGAAGAAAAGATAAGCAGCAGTTGTTCATCTCCGTTTAAAAACTGTGAGTAAAATACCTTAACTCTTGTTTACTGGCTACCTCATACAATCATATCAGTGTGATTTTGGATAAACTTTTAAGACGTTAAGCATATATGTATCTATTAGGTGTATATGCGTATGTACGACTTCATTTGACGTGTTCAAATTCAACCCATATTCAAAAAAATACTGTACTTCTTCCTCCAGAGTTTCTATGTTCATTTTAATAACAGTCAAACCGTTTAACCTTAAAAAAATCATCATCTCATTATCTATTGAGTTTTAAACTATGATTCCAAAAAAATTGCTTATTTTTAAGCATTGAACATTTTAAAATTTATTGCATTCAATTTCAACAAGCATAGAAAGAGAAAATCATATGTAACAGTGATTGAATCAATATTTTCAAAAATCCAACTAGCTTAATTTAATAATTTGATTATATAGTTGTGTTCATGATGGAGTACATGATTTTTGCGAGTAATTGGAGAATTTTTACTGACATATGGAAGAGGAAATTTTGAGATGAACGGAATTGGGAGAAATGCTAAATTCTAGCGGTGTGATAGATTTCAATGCAAGGCATTTGGCGTGGAGGATGTTGGGTCAATGGCGCATCAAGGAAAAATGACATGGAAATTTTTAGTAAAGTGTGTAGGATGGTCAAGGTCGTTTTAAGGTTTTAGGGGTTTTGTGTTGGACTCGCGTTCGAGAGAAATGTCAATCAGGAGAGAGAGAGAGAGGGAAGTGCACATGTGGGGGAAAAAATAGAGGAGGAAGTGGCGGAGCTTTGGCCAGAATATGAGGGTTGATGGAGGAGTATCGAGGCGAGGCGAAGCGAGGCGGTTTTATGGCTGTGGTTTCATGCCAAGCTTCGAGTTGAGGAATCGAATTTTTGAATGGAGGATTGAGCAGCGTTTCAGGGTGGTTGTTCACGTCGAGATGGTCGAGGGCGACTTGGATAGATAGTCGACGGCGTGACCAGATGGTCGGTGTTGGTATGCAGGTGCATGTATCCCGGAGTGCACGACTTCTTGTAGTTCAAACAAATGAAGAGGGGAGGGAAAAAGAACTTGGGGAGAGTAAAAGAATATTGGAGATGGGTCGGGTTGAATATGTGCTGGATTTGAAATAAAAGTAAATAAAATCAATTTTATATTTAATAAATCTATAAACTTATAACACTATTCTCTCATCTCGTTTTAAATCGAATCAACGAGCGAATTTTTACATTGAGACCATGTCATCAGGAAATTTTATCTGATTTGATGTTGTCAAGTTTTTTAAAATGTCAAAATTTAAAGATTTATAAAATTGAAATTAAACGAATAAGCAATCTCTTTTTAGTTTATAATATGTTAATTAATTAATTAATTAATTATTAAACGATCTATTTAAACTTTAATTATTGCAGAATAAGTTATTTACTTAATTTCTTTGATTTATAAGTAATTTGGTTTAAAATATATAATTCGACTCAATTATTTGGAACCAACTAATCCAAAATTGTAAAACTGATTTAATATCAATTATAATTTGTCGATTGAGTTAATGATCCATGCTTGGGTTGGAATAAAATGTTTATATGTTTATCGAAATAAACATATGTAATGAATTCTCATATGTGAATATTGACACTCTGAATATAAATTGTTTATTTTAAACAATTTTCCCTTTTAAAATTTATCACTTTCAGTTCGAGGAGACCGAAATCGGATATCAGTGTTATCCAGAACCACTTCAATTTAATAACCATTACAAATCTCTACGATTTTGATCATAGGGTCCTATATGCTGGAATTGGGTTAATTTAACAAAATCTGACCGTATTTGTTATACCGATGGATTTCTGTAAAAAGTGTTTTGGTCATACAGATAAAAACTCATCGTTGTTTGTACGAGTTACCTTAGTTTACGTAGAATTTGATAACTTTAGTAGTTCAATTTAAGTGGGTTTTACTCATGCTGTTTTCCAACCTAACTCGTGTGTTACTTTATTGTAACGCTCAAGTCAGACCGAACATTACAGTTTTCAGGATATGACGCATTGGTGCTCAGGAGATGAGTTGGATGGCAGAGACGTATTGCGCGTATTTGACTATATTCCGTTGTGTATTGTAGGCTGTATATTCAGTATTTAGGGACAAGTGATTATAGTTCTCTAGATTTATATGTTAATGATTATACTTTGATAACATGTTTGTATATTAACAATCACAGTTTTCCTTTGTATAAAATGCTGTTACTGTATATTATATTTTGTTCCGTTGCGTTTGTGAGATTTTGTGTTGTGGTTATCTCTGTTTCTTTTTCTATCTCTTTCTTCCTAAACCTTAACAACCTGGTATTTTTAGCACTTGATTACTCGACACTCTATACGGTAAACGTATTAGTGTCGATTTTTAGGGGTCGAAAACCGCCCGGTCGTTACATGTGGTATCGGAGCTGAAGATTAAGCGAGAACCATGTGTCTGGTGGGGTTTAATGATTAGAGATAGGATCAGCATTACCCTAGAATTAGTTGAGTGTATTATATATGAGCGCATACTTGTTATTTTCTTATATAATGATTATAGAAACGAATTTAAAATAATTTTTATGTAAGATTATATTCTGATATAAAAAGAAATATTATTTCTAAATTATTATAGTATATCAAGGCGATTTGTGATAATTATTATAATTAAATAAAGTTTATAAAATAAAAATGGTAATATATATAACCAAGTAGAAATTTGGGTAAGAATGAACTATGCAAGTAAGTTAAGCTGAAATTAGATTCAAACTAGAATTTAAATCCTAGAAATTTCGAAAAAGTTTTTCAAAGTGTTTTGAAGGAATAATAAGTAATACTATTTAGAATATTTTTGATATGGAAAATTTTGTTTTAAACAAGAGTCGTTTTGAAAATTCCAAAGGAATTTGTTTTAGATAGAAACCAAGGTTGGTTTAAAATTTAATATGTGACTTCATATGTAAATAGAATATATATGTATGTGTATATATGTATGTATGTATGTATGTATATGATTTCAAGGTTGATTTGAAATAAATAACTGGGCGTTGAAATTCTGGAATTCCCATTGAAATGAGTAGTATAACCCAATGGAAAATAAGTTTTTGAACTTATAAGTGGAGAATGATATTAATAAGAAATTTAAAATTTGGAGGGTAGAGATTTATATTAATTAAGTTTAAATGGATTGAAAGAATTGGGAATTTAACTCAGGCCATGTTAAAAAAGTTTGAACTTATATCTGAAATTGGAAATTTCAAGCTGGAATTAAAATTTAACTTATGAGATTTAAATGAATTAGATTGAGAAAGAAAAGGTATAGATTTGATAAGAGGTGCAAAAAGAAGTTATGTATGAATGATTTCAAAACAATTTTTGAAGTAAAAACAGGTTTCGAATTCTGAAAATTAAAATGAGCCAGATTATCAAATTAGTGGATTAAATTATAAAAATATGACCAAGAATAAATAAAATAATATTTGAAAATAAAAATAAAATCGGAAATTTCGACTAATTAAGGTTTTAATTATAGATTAGGAAGTCCTACTAGAATTTAGTACAAGTTGTAAGGGATGGTAAAAGGAGAAGAGTGGAAGGTAAGGCATAGGGAGCAAAGAGCAGCTGCACATAAGGCATGGGAAGAAGCAATAATGGAACATGAGAAATGGGTTAGGGAAAGGGCTAAACCAAGTCCTTATGATAATGTTATATGTTATAGATGTCATAATAAAGGACATTACGCAGCTAAGTGCATTAAACCAAGAAAGGAAATGGATGATGAAGTCAAATGGTTTTGCTTTGAGATTTTATGCTTTAAGTCTCATGAGAAAGGCCATTTTCTAAACAATTGCCCTAAGGTGAGGAAGATGAAACATAAACCCATAGTACCAGTCGATGGATCAACCATTTTCTACCATTGTAAAATGATAGGCCACATCGCTAGGAATTATCCCAAGAGACGGAAGAAAGAGCAAGTTATGGAACGCCTCGCGAGAGGCGTGAAAATTATTTAGGAAGATGGGAGTACAAAATTCTTTTGTGGCAAATGCAATAAGTGGGGACAGCCTATTACAGATTGCACACACGGGTTTGGCGAGTTGATAGGAAGTCCTTAAGAAAGTTTTTATGAAGGATGCTAGGGCTCTATTCTTTTCTAAACCCCAGTGTAGTTATTAAGGCATCTAGATTTATGACCTTTTGTAAGACTTGTTATATGGATAAATGGATGCAGTGTTTGAACTGCTAGTATTGTAGTCTATCGATGTTGTAACTATTTTATAGAAATACGATGTTATATAAAATCATTTTTTATATTGATTTGAATGCGAATTTGTAATTACTTAATTACTAATGTGGAAATTGAAATTGATTTGAATTGGAAGATTGGGAATTGAATTAGTTTGACTTTGGAATTATTTTAATGCAAAATGTTTTAAATCTATCTTCTTAAATATTCAAATTATTTTATTTTTCCAAGCTATTTTACCATACAAGCCATTTAAAAAGATCAAACTATCTTATACTAACAATTAACTATCTTAAAACTATTCAAGCCATTTTCTAAATTCAAACTGGTTAGAGTGGAATTATTTATATTAAAATCATGGATTTATATACAAGTTAGTATAAATTGAAGTTATAGCCCAAATGAAAACTCGAAGCAATTTTGAATTGGAACTAGAATCGAGATACTAAGGCAAAAATAAATTTGAAGTGGAATAGTATATTTTGAGTAAATATGATGATTTTAAAATGGAGATTTAATAGTTACTATAATTGAAATTTACTTTATAAAGTAAGAAATGTTACATAAAGTAATTGAACTAGAAAATATTTGATTTGACATACATGAGATTATCTATCTCAATTATATATTCAAACTCCCCTTAATGAATTTATAACAGAGAGAAAAGATCATTGAAAAATATTTGAAATATTAAATGGAGTTTATATAAGTATGAAGTGGACTAAGAATTTATTGGTCCTAGAATTATTCGAGTTGAAGGAATGATCTTATTTGTGATTGTTTTAGAACCCATTGATTTTTAAAGAGTTTTGATTTTGGCAAATGGTCGATCAGGGAAATTGGTAAACCAAATTTGAAAACTATTGATTTTGAAGATATCGATTTCGTATTGATAAAGTTTATATATGATACACATAAAGAGCATGATTCAAAAGGTACTAATGTATATACTATGATATGTTTTGAGACAAAAGTGTGGAAAGGCACCCCATGAAAGTTGAAATTTAAAGTAGGAGATCCACTGGGTGGTTCTGCCTAGGAATCCACATGATGGATTCAATGAGAATTGGGATTCTAGAGGACGTTCGGACAAAACTCATGAGTTCCTGATGATCATTTGTTGGGTAGCATAAGTCGAGAGGTGCTAATATCTACAGTTACATTAGGTTTTGTAGTGATAGCAATGCAATCTTTGTGTAACTGCGATCTATCACGGTTCCATAACGTAATTTGAAGGGCAGTGATTGCTTACAATCTACTTTGATTTTGCTGTGAAAGCAACATAATATCAATAGATTGCGATCTACATGGCTTGGTTCCATAGCGTAATTCGGGTGGTAGCGATCGCCTACAGTCTACGTTGGGTCTCACTGGGATAGTGACACAACCTTTGTGTAGCCTGCGATCTATGTAGTTTGGATTCGTTTGGTAGCGTATTTAGAGGGATTGAGATTGCCTACAGACTACTTACGGTTTTGCTGTGATAGCGACGCAAACTTTGTGTAGCTACGGACTATGGTTTTCCCATGGCATAAGTCGAGGAGTGTCGATGCCTTCAGTTTTCTTATGATTTCATCGGGATGGCGATGTAATCATCGGGTTAACTGCGATTCATGGTGGTGAAGGGGAGAGGGGTGATATTTTCCATATGTTTTTTGAAAAAAAAAATCCACCGGGTGTTGAAATGGATCTACTAAGTACTTATTGATTTTCGGTCCTACGCCTGATCAACATATGACTAAATTTATGTAAGAACAAGGACGGACTTGTCTAGACATCAGTTATGAAAAATGTTTAATATAAAGATAGCTTGGCAATACTATTTAATTTAAAGTGTATGTATTTTTAAATTATATAGTAAAAGAATGATTTGTTTAATAATATACATCAAAATTCAAATTCTCATTTCGTTCCTTCGAGGACGAAAAGTTCTAAGGGGAGAGGAATGTAACGGCCCGGATTCTCAATCACCTGTTATTGGGGTAATTAACTGATTTAATTATTGAAATATTGATTTTTATAAGTCGAATAGATGAATTTTCTGATATTCAAAATATCTGAATATATATACTGATAAAAACCATATTTAATATTGAATTATAAATTTCTAGATATGATAAATTTTATAGAAATATGTATATAAACTCCACCATTTAAATTTAAAATAAAAGATCCATAAATGTATATATAAATATATACATATATATAAGCTTTATGATGTTTAAATATATATATAATAAGTCTAGATATATATAGTTATAAAAATATGGTATATGAATACATACATACATACATACATGAATGTATAAACTCCAAAATGGCAAATTTCGAACGGATGAATATATATATCTCTATATATATGGGTATATGTTTATAAAATATAGTGCATATGGGAATACACACACACACACACATCTATATATGTAAGTAAGATAGGGCAAATATGTATATGTGAATGTATGCATATCCACACAATAACACACATTATGTCTATGTGTGTGTGTTTATAATATAGTATATATCTAAATGTAAAAAAGCATATATGTAGTATGTAAATGTGTGTGTGTCTATATATGATGAAAAAATATGCATATGTATATGTTTATGTATATATGTAATAGTGAATGTGTAGAATGTAAATAAATGTAAAAAAAAGATATATACAAAGGAGTACAAACTTTATAATAAAAAATAAATGTATATATGTGAAGATACATACATACATACATACATACATACATACATATATATATATATATATTTACTACTAATAATGAGAATTCCAAGAATAGAAAATCAGCTGTGTCTTTATAGACTACCCAAAATACCCTTTCGCATTTCGCCTACCACCCATCTTAAAATCAGGAAAATGGACTACAGAAAGCCCTAAATCCATTTCCACTCCATCCCACTTTCGCAAATACTAAGTACGATCCCTTATCTAGGTCTTCTTGAACTTTTATTATCAACTATTCAACCCTCATTTCTATAGGATCACGTTCGCCTTCCTCACTAATACTCAATGGAGGGAAGCAGGATTGTCGACTTCTTTATCAGTTTCTTCAATTCAAGTTCTCTAGGCCAAAATTCAAATAACAAAGATGGAGACAGTAACCTGATGGTTGTTGGAACTGAAATAAGCCTAATTCACATTCAGGTACTACCCATATGTAGTCAGATTGTGGCGATGTATAGCTTTCAGCAGTTTTTCCTGTTGATTGTAATTATTATGAGAGTAGAAGAATGAAATCCACTTCACGGTATATGATTTATTCGTTATTTTGTACTTGAATCAGGTTAAATATGTTCATTGGCAATTTTTTTTAGGTACGAGTCTAACATTTTGATTGATTTGTGAATCTAAGGATAATGGCCCAGATGGAAGAAAAGCTATTGGAATACCTCCATCTTGACACAAAAAGGCCTTTGTGACCATATCCTTGCAAATTGGAAAATATGGTAACTATGCATATACTATTCATTGAGATTATAGACTAATGAAGTGGCTGATTTTCAAGTATAAAGTATTCGTTATACAAAGTTTGCTTGCATCCCTAAGGTTTTAGACAATTTTGGTTCACTGTAGCATCATCGGGTTGGTTTAAACAAATTCATATAACTTGCTTATCTGTAGCAATAACCTTTCTAGGAGGGTTTGTTTAAATAAATTCAAATATCTTACTAATATAACCATGTCATCCAATGTACCTTTGTTATAGTATTTCAAAAGCTTGCAAGTATGTTCCATCAATAATTGATTCATAAGAAGCACCATAAAATAAATATACATGGTTATTGATTGCTGACTGTGACTTCTTATGGGCAAATAGTAGTGTGGACTTCTTTTAATAATTACATGAAGATGTGTGGACTTACAATTTTTTCCTTAACGTTTTGCACAGTATCGATCCTTCACTAAACATAATAAAATAAGAGTATAAATATTTCAAAAAAAGAAAATAGTTTCATTATTCAAAAGAAATAAATAAATAGATAGAAGATGAAAATAACGAATTATTAAGCTATGTCAAAGCAGATAAGTAAACAGCTAAGCCTCACTAGCTCAATAGCTTTTAGGGTATATATTGCACAAAATAAAGATCATCCTGTTTCCTGAAAGTGCATATGATCACCATGCGATGGGATGTAATTTGTGGCTTATATATGCTAACTAAACTGCAATAAATATCATGAAAAGTTGGGTACAAAGATAGAAAGACAAATATGGAGTCAAGTGGACACTCAAGCAGTCATGTTTAATTGAACACTTTCTCATGGTCTCTACCATGCCTGTGTTACATTTGTACACAATCTTTTGGATAACATGATTTCTTTTCATATGGATATACTCATATACATGTGTAACGATTAAGCAGATATATAAAATTGAGTTGATTTCCAAAAGTTTCTATTTTATTTACATTGAAATTTTAACAGAATTCAACAATATTGCACTTTACAATTTTGAGAATATATGGATTTAAAATTTTAGGTAGGATCCATTTGAAAGAAGAAAATAAACAAAGCCATGTATAAAATCAATTAGGGAACAATGGAAACAACAAAAGAAAGAAATCATATAATTGACAATGTGCATTTTACAATTTCTAAAGATGATGTAGCATGTAGATCGATACAATGAACAACAAAACAAATAAAAAGATTGACTGTTTTACTACTGTAAACATGCAGATCACATGCATGCATGCTGGTACACAAATTCATCTCATCGTTTCACAAATAAAATCTTATAAGGAATCTTTCTTATTACGCCTTAAAATAATAATTAGGCTATATTAGAGTTTCCTCTTATTTGCCTAACAATCAGTTACCTTTCTAACGGAGGAAATAAATGAAAATAAATGCCTATTTAATAGTGTCACATACACAATAATTATACATTAATTATGCAAATAGAAATAAGTATTTGTGCCTAATAAGTTCTAAACACATGGATTTTACACTCTAAACTAGCGTTAAATGTTAATTCCCTAACCAATTATTATTACAAATATTTTTCATCAAATTCCCAAAATTTCAACATACCAAAATAAGGGATTCTAATATCCAAAACATGGAATAAATCTCTACAACTAATTATGATAATTCAATGAACAGAAATCAACCGTGTCTATTTGGAATTCCCATAATATCCTTTGTGCATTATGTTCCTCTGTGTCTTATTCGCTTATGCATGTCTTCCCAAAACTTAGTAAAAGCTAACTCTCTAGTCTGCCTAAATGCAAAAGGATGTAAGTCAATTTCTTCAACTTCGCAGCTCCGCAAACATACTAGGGTCAGTACAGTTCGATCTTCTCCATCTTCGATCATCTATTATCAATTGTCAATGGATCAATTATAAATCGATTAACACTAAGGTCGAACCGTGAAACTGTGGTTCCTAAGTTTGATTTTGGTCTAACCTCAACCATTATTGTATTGTGAGAAATGCGGAATACGAATCTTAAGGCTGGAATAACACTAGAGGGGCGTGAATAGTGTTTTGTGGATTTTCTAAATCTTTTTGAAACTTATGTAATTTAATCACCAACAAATGCAATTCACAGTCACAGATATAATCACAGAATCAGACACAAATGCAAATACTAAATAAAAGCAATAAAGGAAAGAATAAACCAAGATTTTATACTGGTTTAAAGTTACCCTACATCCAATCCCGTACAATCGTACGGATTTCTTATCAAAGTAATCCGTAGATTACACCCTCGGTTTCAAGGCTACGGGGTGCACCCTCCTGTATTTGAGTACATGGAAAACTCTCTTGATTTAACCAAGATACAAGATCATCTAATTGATTTCTGGGGCTACCGTCACACCCAATTGATTTCAAGGCTCAACCGCACCTTTTACTTAACAGTTTGATTTACAAAATATTCTATAACTCTAATTAGCACTGAGATCTTATGGAGAGGGTAACAGAGGATCAAACAAGAGATAATCAAGTTTGATTCACTTGTATTTCGGTAGAGTATAGTTTAGGATTCTTTAGAATAAATATGGAAGATGAAGAGGAGAGGAAATAAATGAAATCTGGTAAAAAAATCGTTTGGAACTTACTGGTATTTATAGTAGAGCTACAGCCATATCTATTCATGAAAGGAAATGACGAATAGACACTTCTTTTGAAATTTAAAATTTGAAAATAATGGACTTCATGTCGACATGAGGGGTCGAGGGATGTCGACATGCTTAAGTCAAAATTGATGTTTTGATTTTCTTATTAAAATTGGTTTTTATAATTTGTCAAAACAATTTCTTAACTTTGTAAACATATTTGAATATAGTTTAAACATATAAAAGAGTTTAGAATGTAATTTTTGATATATATAATCTTAATCTATAAAGTGATTTAAAATCTAAGTATATAAATATTTTAAAGCTAAATATTTAAAACAAGAGATGGTTTAAAAACAAGGACAATTTTGAAATCAAAATATTAAAAATGATAAAAGTAGTTTTGAGGCTAAAATATGTAAAACGAAGAGAGATGTCTTTTTGAAAAGAAAGTTTTGAAAGCATTTTTTTAAAAAACAAGAGATATATTTTTGAAAAGCATTTTTATAAATTTAGTGGATATCAAAATAGGCCAATATATGTTCCACTGGATATTGTCGTGGGTTCCATCCCACTAGGGTTCCATCGCTTTAATAGGCTCGAAGTGTATTCCATTCCACGAATAAATTTCGAATAAAGATGTAAGTGCTTTCAAGAAGTTTTAACATAATTCTAGACTCAATACTTATCTTGTACTATTGAAATCTTTAACTCTTGATATCTTGATACTCACGAGTCTTCAATCTTGATATCTTAGATCTTTAAATTCATCAATCTTGTATCTCTATACTGTGCAGTCTTCATTCTTAGTACCTTCTTTTTTATATTCTGCATATAAATATATATCTAAACCATAACGTTAGTATTTATATTTTATAACAAGTCCTAAGATTGTTGTCATCAAAACCATCATCTCAAGGACTAACAATTTCCCCTTTTTTTGATGATGACAACCTATGTTTATAAAATATACTTCTCCTTCACAATAACTCCACCCAAAACTAATAACTTCCCCTTAATCTAAGCCTAACTACTTTAACTACTCTAATTTATATTTCTCCCCCTTTGTCATCAACAAAAAACTTATCCTATTATACTGGAGTACTTGTGACAAATTATGATGGAGTGTGTGTGTATATATATAATAGCATGAGTTATAATAAAGACCTGACAAATATGAAAGTTTAATCCCAATAAATATATACTATGTTTCATATAATGTTATACAATCCACTCAAACCAAATCAATTCTAATCAAATCAAATTAAATCAAATCACACAATTCAAAAACAAGCAATTCAAACCATAAGGAGATCAAATATTTCTAGGGACTTCAACCCATCCTTCCTCTCCGAAGAGAGGATCCTTTTTAATAACTTCCCAATCTTTATTATCTTGAATCAAAGTTCCTACTGGATTTGTATCGAGATCATCTTTGTTGAGAGCATAAATCATCCAACGGAGGGCATCAAAATATTTCTCTTGTTCTTTTATCATCTACATTTGACTTAGTTCTAAGTGCCTTTGATTGCGGAGAATGAAAGTAAGTATATTCTTGAATGAATTCAGAGTCTCTTCAAGATTATCACTTAGAGTTTGAGAAGAGGAAGCCATTTTTGATAAGTAGTGAAGAGATGCAAATATAGGTAAGCATAAATGAAAAAATTACAAATTTTTGGAAGAAATAGATGTTTAAATAGGCAGAAATTTGTTTAAAATGAATAGACACGAGTTAGTTATTTTAATTTCAAAATTTAAAAATTAACCAAATTTGATGGTTATATGTCAACATAGGGGGTAGAGGCATGTCGACATGGGTCTGTTAATTTATGTGTCTTGTTTATTTTGTGAATAAGTATGTATATATATAAACTTACATACGGTACTTACATTTATTCCAGAGACACGACAAGGTAGAAAAACATAAGATAGATGATTTTTATAAATAGATGAGATGATGTATAAGATACTACACAATATGATAAAAAGAACAATATAAGCTCACACAAAACAAACTAATACATCACAACCTAGTTCTTAGAATGTGCTAGAGGATGAGGTGGATGATGATAAGCCAAGTTTCCGACCAACTTTAGCAAAGAATTTGTTCATATTAGTGGGCATTTTATCTGATTTCTTACTAACGGACCTTTTGAGAATCCATTGATTTTCCACAATAATCTTTTATTTTTGGGGACAGTTTTGTTGGAAGGATTGTTAGTATTGGTAGGATATTCAATACTTTCCAAGGAGGTTTCTTCGTTATCTTCTTCAATTTCCATTTTCTCCCCTTCTTCTTCTTCCTCCATATCTTCATTTGCCAATCTTTCATCCTTTTCGACAAGAGATTCATATTGTTGAAATATGAAAGTAATTTTCATGATGATTAAACACTTTTCTTAAAACAAATCCTTCCTTTTTGTAACCAACGCCAAAATAATTAAAAATCCGAGTGAGATAGACTCCATGATACGAGGTATTCTCACCCATTTCCAAATTCTTAGGACGAAGTTCATCCATAATCACTTGCGCCCAATTAATGTAATAATGACCAAAGATAGAAAAAGAGCTTTACAAACTTTTAAAGTCAGGTTATTGAAATTTCCTGATCTAGAAGTGATAATATGTTGCAAAAGAAGATTGACATTACGTGCTTTCGGACGAAAGTTACGATTTTTAGATTCAAAGTTGTCGTCTCCTTCAAAAATATGATGAAATGTCTCACGATCATGTTCATCAATATTAAAAGTAGAAAGAACTGTTCTTGAATTCTTTCAATTGAGTTTGTTCCAAAAATTTCACAATTTACAACAATTTTAGTGCCTTTAACACTACTCCAAATTTCATCTTCATTTCATTTATCAAAACCACGATTCAAATTCGCATAAAACATTTTTACAAGATCTGGGTAACAATAAAATCATTTTGAGAATTGTTAAAAAGACTATGGATATGATTCTCTTCAAGAAGTGTATTGATTTCATATGTAGAGAAATCGCTAAAGATGGCAAACTTTCCCGTATGAACTTTTTCAAAATTAGCTTAGCTTATATAAGCCTTGATTGTTTGCAGATCATCACAGAGATACTCTTTAATGCTTTTAGACAGCCTCATTATGGATAGAATGCTTGAAAAAGCCATTTTTGAAGAGAGTAGAAAGTTTGAAAGAGTGAAAGCGAGTTTGAATTTTAAAATGAAAGCGAAAAGGTATGATAATATAATGGAAATAAATAGATATTCAATAGACGCATTTCCTGGTCAACAGGTACCTTTCCAGAACATTTAATTTGGTGAGAAGGTGGAGGGAAATTAAAAGATTTAAATTCAAATTTGAATTTCAAATTTTTGATAAGGATGTCGACACCATGGGTAGGGCCATGTCGACATGGGTCAGAAAATTCATGTGACTTATATTTTCCTGTATACTTTAATATCTATATACATATATTATGTTTAATGTCTATATATTTTCTAGAGTAATATTAAATATAATAGCACTCTTTTAATAAAAAATATTATAATATAAAAATAAAAATAAACATAATAATAAAAAAATTTAAAATTCAAACAACATATAATTTCAAAAACAATTAAACAATCAAATAATTTTAAGCAAACAATTTCAACCAATATATTGTAAACATGTGCCTTTTTCTAGATTCGTATCTTCGAGATCATCGGAATCATGAATAGCCATAAAGCACATATTTGAATTTTCCAACTTCTGATCATCATCACTTGAGGATGAGTCTGAGTCTGAATCGTCTAGTGTAGCGGTGCATGCTCTTTTCCTTTTCTTTGTATAATCATTGCTCGCAGGAAACTTTTGCTTATCAGGATGCGGATAGTCTCTTTGAGATGGCCTGATTCTTCACAGTTGAAACATTTGATGTGGTATGGTACTTCATTATGATTTCTAGAATTCCTGTGATCATTCTTTTTGAAGTTTTTCATCTTTCTGTATTTCAAAAACTTTCGAAAATTCTTTGTCATGGAAGCTATTTCTTCATCATCATTACTTCCCGAGTCTGATCCATCTGTTAATGCATTGAACGCAGTTGACTTCTTTTCGAATGCCTTGCTATCTCTTCTCCCTTGCATTTGTACTTCGAATGACATTAGGTTTCCAATCAATTCTTTAATCTTTAAAGTACTGATACCATTTGCTTCTTCGATTGCAAAAATTTTCTGATCCCATTCCGGAGTAAGAGAATTTAGAATTTTTTGACTTGATCTTCTTTGGAATTTTTTTTTCCAATGATATTAGAGAATGCATAATATCCTGAAATCTACTATACATATCTGAAATGGACTCATTGAATTCATTTTGAATAATTGAAACTGATTTGTGGGTATGGATATTTTGGTCTATTTGACTTTGCTTGTTCCTTCGCGGGTAACTTGCAAAGTTTTCTAGATATCATATGCAGACCTACAAATAAATACTCTATTGAATTCATTCCTATCAACTGAACAAAATAATATATTCATGGCTTTGGAATTATTTTGTGCAACAGTCTTTTGCTCAGCAGTCCACTGTGCAAAACTAGTTGTAGGTTTAGAATATTCAGTTTGTGTGATATTCCAAGTGTCTAATCCTATTGACTGTAAATATATTTTCATTCTACATGCCCAATATGCATAGTTACTGCCATTAAAAAGTGGTGGTATGGCAGTAGACTGACCCTCTACAAGAACAAGTGATAGTGTTAACAGAACCAATATTGGTAGCCATTTGTTAAAACTTTTCAAAATTCAGATTATAAAAAACTTTGAAAACCAATGATCTGATACCAAATGTGAGAAATGCAGATTATGGATCTTAAGGCTGGAATAACACTAGAGGGCGTGTGAATAGTGTTTTGTGGATTTTATAAATCTTTTTGAAACTTATATAATTTAATCAGCAACAAATGCAATTCACAGACGCAAATATAATCACAGAATCAAACACAGATGCAAATACTAAATAAAAGCAGTAAAGGAAAGAACACACCAGGATTTTATACTGGTTCGGAGTTACCCTACATCCAGTCTCGTACAATCGTACGGATTTCTTATCAAAATAATCTCCTAGATTACACCCTTGGTTGTAAGGCTACGAGGTACACCCTCCTATATACGAGTCCAGGGCACTCTCTTGATTTAACCAGGCTACAAGATCACCTAATTGATTTCCGGGGCTATAATCACACCCAATTGATTTCAAGCTCAACCGCATATTTTACTTAACAGTTTGATTTACAAAAAATTCTATAACTCTGAATAGCACTTAGATCTTATGGAGAGAGTGGCAGAGAATCAAACAAGAGATAATCAAGTTTGATTCACTTGGTATTTTGGTAGAGTATAGTTTAGGATTCTTTAAAATAAATGTGGAAGATGAAGAGGAGAGAAAATGAACGAAATTGGTAAAAATTTCGTTTAGAACTTACTGGTATTTTTAGTAGAGCAATGGCCATATCTATTCGTGAAAGGATACGACGAATAGACACTTCTTTTGTAAACTGAAATTTGAAAATAATGGGCATCACGTCGACATGGGGGGTTGAGGGATGTCGACATGCTCAAATCAAAATTGTTTTTTTGATTTTCTTATTTAAATTGGTTTCTATAATTTGCCAAAACAATTTCTAAACTTTGTAAATATATTTGAATATAGTTTGAACATATAAAAGAGTTTAGGAAGTAATTTTAATATATATAATCTTAATCTATAAAGTGATTAAAATCTAAGTATATAAATATTTTAAAGCTAAATATTTAAAATAAGAGATGGTTTAAAACAAGGATAATTTTGAAATCAAAATATTAAAAATGATAAAAATAGTTTTGAGGCTAAAATATTTAAAACAAGAGAGATGTATTTTTGAAAAGAAAGTTTTGAAAACATTTTAAAAAAAAACAAGAGATATATTTTTGAAAAGAATTTTTATAAATTTAGTGGATATCAAAATAGGACCATTATATATTCCACTAGATATTGTCGTGGATTCCATCCCACTAGGGTTCCATCCCTTTAACATGCTCGAAGTGGATTCCATTCCATGAATAAAATTGATACTCATGAGTCTTCAATCTTGATATATTCGATCTTTAAATTCATCAGTCTGGTATCTCTATACTGTATAGTCTTCATTCTTGGTACCTGCATGTTTATATTCTGCATATACATATATATCTAAACTATAACGTTTGTATTTATATTTTATAACAAGTTCTAAGGTTCTTGTCATCAAAACCATCATATCAAGGACTAACATGTACAACATCCACTAACTTCCGTTCTCATGTAAGTATTCACTGATTTTCATTAGTTACTTTGAATTTTGAGTTAACGATTTTTTTAATAATATTTGAGGTTACGATTTATCTCCTAATCTATTTATTGATAACCGTGGTCTTTTTTGTCTTTGTTGGATTTACCTATAGATAATTTCTTTAGTTGTATTTTATAAGTAATGTTCATTAACTTTATAGCATACAGATTTAAAGTGATATAGATCTGAAGTTTGGTTAGCTAAAGTTTGGTCGATGGGTTGGATACATATTTCCAATACTTTCATTCACTCATGTATAGAATTTTTGTAAAGACCACGATGAAATTGTTGTTGACTTCGTTGATCATTATGTCATGACGGAAAGAAAAAGAACAGTTGAGAGGTTAAGTAAACCAATTATTTTAATAGAAATGCTACTGGAACTTTTATTGGCTATTTTTATTGTTAGCGTTGAATAAAATAAGTCATCTCAATTTGCCTATGTCTGTCAAGGACAATTGTGTCACCGTTAATGTCTTTAAATGTTAAAAATTAGATAAAAAATAAATATCCATTGTGGAAAATACAGTGAAGGTCATGGATAGTTAGAGCAAGGATTAAGTGAACTAATGATCCAAAAATTGAAGTATACATAACTCTTTAAATCCTTAAGTTTTCAAGCATGATGCTACAGATTTCACATGCATGTTTTGTAACTAATAGGCATAGCTTATAGAAACCATCGACTATTAAATATTCCCCCTCCTTATTTCTGTAGAGATACATTTATATATTGCACATGGGTTGTTACACATGTATACCTTTATACTTATTTATTGTATTTATTTGTGGATGTGAGATATATGTAAGATATAAATAATTACCTTCACAATAGCCAATATAATTCAAAAAAAATCAACATTTCACTGTATTGAATAAAAATTCTACATATAGCATACACACCCCGGTTTCAGATTCAACCCTAGCTATTAAACTATAAATCTGTAAACATAGTTGATGTCTATCCTATTTTTCCTTCTTCATGTACACTTACTATGCTAAAGGTTCTTTGACATACGACATGACTATCTATATCTTGGCTCTGTTCTATTTTAGTTATATAGTTTACCTACAGTTAGAGCCATATCAATTGCAAGTACATGTCAATTATTTTCTATTATACACTTATAATGTCCATAAATCAATTGTTAAGTGTGATCCAGTGGACCACTGAAAAAAAATCATTTACAATCTTATATGCAGTGTCCTTAAATTAAATGCAGGGGTTCATTATGTGGATTGAGTTTGAACTGTGCATCTATTCATGGTATTATCTTTGAATGTGTTTGGATTTGGCTAAATGAATATTTTATATGTCAAAGTTAATTTTCATAGTCATTACAACAAATTATATCCGTAGGTAGAATTTAAGCTTAAGCACTTAAAGATTAGTCAGTATTCAATTAATTGTACTGAAATCATAATTTGAATTGTTTGACAAAACCATCAACAGAAAAGAGAGTAAATTGAAAGTTGCTAAGGCTTCTCACAATCTTCATTAATTTTTAAAACAAGACATAATATTATGGTCCGATGCATACATCAGAAAAAATTTACAAGCGTAAACATAAACTTTTTGAAATAGGATCTGTGAATAGTGAAAAGTGTACAAGACATTCTTAATAAGAAAATGAAGTTGAATACGGTTCACCCTCAGGTAATGGGATAGACCGAGCAAATGAACAAGTGCCCATCAACCAAAGTTGCAACAGACTTGTGATGCTGAAACTGTTGTGGATTTGAGATGCGCGGCAGAGTTGGAGCAATGGAGTTGAAAAGATCATATGTGATGCGTTATGGCTGATCCAGTCATTATTCACCTCGTGAGCTGCCGATACGTCGATGGATTTTTTGGGGTAGTCAAAGCACCTGATGGTTTTTGCAATTTTCTTCTCCTTGGAAAGAGCTTGATGTTTTATGTTCTTCTTTCTAGCATGTTTATTGCTTGAAAGTTTTATAATGTAGAGAAAAATTGTATATTGACAAATATATTTGTGTTCATGGATTTTATTTGAGATATTAGGATATTAAGGTAATATCCGATGAGAAATTGTATGAGTTCCAAGCCATATATATCATATATGGATAAAAGAGTGACTTATTCATTAGCATCTTTTACACTTTTGTAATATTTTGATTTATGAGTGATAAGTACTGCCCATGAATAAGTTTATGTAATGTATGGTTAGCAAAGATAAACTCATTATTATTTAAAATGGATTTCTGAACCCATAGTGTAACATCTTGCTTTTTGGACAGTTTAAGCAGACACATGTGCCAACTCAAACCATACAGAAGGGCAAATTTTTATTGGGGTAAATAAGAAAAAAGCAAAGAGAAAAAAACAGAAGAGAATCTTGCAGCAGAATGACAAAATATAATAATCAAATAACAGTTCATGAAGCTATTTACGAAACATTTGATTATACTTATACAACAGAGAATAAGAGTTACACATATCAGAGAAAAATGAATAACAATGCAGCGGAATAGTGTGATGCAGTGGAATAATATAGTAAATAATAATAATTTTCATCTTCGTCCTCTAGAAATAAGGTCTTCAAATCCTGAAATGCTTAGGCTAACCCGAGCGAATTGAAAAGACAAAACACTCGAGTCAGAACCAACAGACCTTATGTAAGTTATATCAACGGTAAATAAATATGAGTGAAACGGTGTCAGACATGTTTATGAGGTTTGACATCTCCTATCCAATGTCTAACTCGAGTGTAGTAACTTAAGAGATGGTTGGGATTCACACCTTATAAGGATCTGTTAAACTATCTACTATGTAGTAATATATGCGATTATAATAGTGTCTATAGTAAAGTAAACAATTAAAATAGCGTAAAGGCATTACCCATATCCCCCTTAACACATTTTATATATTCCCATAGTCTATACAGTACCGTAATCCCGTCCATACTGGACGTTGTTAGAGGGCACTCCATAGGTATGGTACAAACAAACTCGTAGAAGACGCGCTAGGGTATGTGACATGGCACAACTAGGAAATGCCAGGGTAGATACACCAATTACACTTTCGGACTGGTGGTAACGCATAGCAGCTACTACCGTTCACCTCGGAACAAACTTACGAATAAAAATCGCAGGTGGCCACCAAATAAGTCATAGAGTCAAAATATAGATCGATGGAGTGTGCCCGATCGAAGGAATGATCTCACTTAGTCCTTCAATTGCTCCTGTTTTAGCCACCTTGTGCCAACTCACGGGAGTCGGGTCTACGTATATACCTTATATAGATCGTCGCTAACCATCCTACTTCATTATGGAATCTCCACCACTTATATGGTTGTCAAAGTAGTTTTTGGTATTGGTAGAGAGTATGAAAACATCCGTTCTGGTCTCTTTAACAACCAATCGCTTATTACACACCGGATGGTTCTTTTACATTTCCAAAATCATTTCATAATTGATATCAAAATATCATATTCAATTCAAACCATATCGCTTTCGAAATCATTACTTACTTTTGAAATCATATTCATCTTTGAAATCATATCACATTTTGAAATCATAATTTTGAAATTATATTTCTTTTCAAAGTCAATTCACAATTTATACCAAAATATCATATTCTCAAAACCCATCCTTGAAATTATATCGTTTCCAAAATCACAATTTCTTTCAGAAACAAATTTCCAAATTAGGTTAAATCCTCACTTTGAAGCCTTCATATTCAATTAATTATAACATTTAGATTCCAACTTAGGTTATACAATCATTAACCTTATTCACTTTTTAAACCAATTGAATTGAATATAAACTCTTCCATGTTACTTAGTCTAGAAATTTAGAAATTTGCTTAAATAGTTATAAGTAGTTAAAATGCTCTAAAATAGTTTAATTATAGGTAAAATACTTTTAAATTTATTTAAGATAGTTATATTAAAATTAGATTAAATATAATTAAAATAGATTAAATAGCTTTAAAATAGATTCATTATATATAATATAAATTAAAATGGTTTAATTAGTTTAAAATAAATTAAATTTGTTTAAAATAGATCAAAATAATTTATATAGTTAATATTGGTCAAATAGTTTAATAAATTTGAAAATCTTAATAATTAGAAATTTTAAAATAATATGTTTTAAAACAATTATTTAAAATATGAATCTGGAACTTATATCATATTAAACTATTCATTTCATTTCAACACATTTGGACCATTTCAAACTTCCCAACCCAGTAGACCAATTTCAACCCTTTCAACTTATAAATTTCGATAAACTATCGAATTTCATATCTTTTCAATCCATGTTCAAATATCAATTTGGATTAGTCCAATTTCAAAATATTTCAAAGTTATTTTCAAACAAATTCAATAACTCAATTTCAATAGAATTTCATGTATACTTAAAAGTTTAACATTAAACTTCCAATTTAATTTCTTAATGCAAATTCCTTTAAACCAATTCACATTTTAATGTAAAACTTGATTTTCCAATAATACTTCAATTTATAAAATCAAATTTTTATTTCAAAATATCTTTTAATAAAATCCAAAAATTTATGGATTTAAAAATCATTTAATTTAACCAATCCGGTATCTGTATATAATTCTCTACCCTAGAGTCAAGTGATACAGATATTTATCGTCTCAATCCGCAATTTAATAACGTACGGTTATGTATTATTTCAAACCGTAATCCCGAATTAATAATAAAATCCATAAAATTACTCAAGTCTATCATTTCAACCCATAATGATTTTTCCTTAATCTATAGATCATTCGAGTATGTATCATTTCAACCCATAGTGAACTTGTAGCTTATAACGATATAAAATACAACATCCATTCATCCAATATCAATGATCAACATCCAACATAATCATCATCCAAGTCAATCAATAAATAACAGACTAACATTAACAGGTAATTAACTAGAAATTTTAATTCAATAATAAATTAAATAATGATTTAATTCAAATAAATTAAAATTAACCGAGATGACGATTTAAAATTTCTAATCACATCATAAATTAAATTTAACAAACATAAGAAATTTTAGAAGTTGTGTGTAACGATCCATAAATTTTTAATAATTTTTATTTGTTTTAAATAACATAATTAACTGAATTTTGTGAAATTTTAAATGATTGAATTCAGAAATAAAAAGTAATATTTGGAATAGTCTAATTAAACATAGAAATGGTAAATTTTCATCTGATAATACGAAAGTTTATTTTCTTGTGTGATTTTTATTTAAATTTAAATTAGGTGTTGTTTGATGAAAATAAAATGTTTTCCAAACCTGAATATCTTTTATATAATAAATCTGTAAATCATCTTCTAAGTGACATGTCATATTCGTTTTATCAAATATGGACTACTATTGCTCCGTTTTTCTTATTTTCGACGGATTAGCAGCATTTTCGTTACCGATATCAAATTTTGTTTGGATGGTCGTACCACAGATATCTGTATACCATTTTGGTCGTCTCGTCGTGCTGATCTCTGCACTATATTCATTTGTGTGTTTTGGTGTCTGGTATGCGACGATATTAGCGAAACTGATAACCACATCAGTATCCGTTTTAACTTTTTCCTGTTCCTATTCAAATTTCACAACGTTCGAATTCAAAAGTGCCATTTATCTTTAATAATTTCCATTGAATTCTCATGCCTGTCCTGTACTATTTCCACCATTCTCTTATAATTATTGGTTCACTTTCGCTCTGCCTTTTCCCTTTCTTCTCCATATGTACGTTATAAAAAAATAGATCTATATCCTATATATTCACATAGCCGGCCTCACCACAACAAGAAACACAACCTTCCACCGTACAGAGCACCCAACAACCCAGGACCCGCTACCCCACAAAGCCTCAATAGTCGCCATACCCTTCTCTCCACCCGAAGCCTCCGCTATAACCGGCACCCCACGCCTCCTCTTTGTGAAGCCGCTCCCTTGCTCGAACCCAACCGAGCAACCGCTCCACTGACACGCTTTCCACCCACGCCTCCAATCCTATATCCCATGCAACCCAAGACAGCCTCCTTCCCCTATGTACAGCTGCCCTTCGTCCCTAGCATGTCTCACCCACCTTCCGCCTGACCTCCTACCGTGACTTGCTTCTCATCTCCTTCTAGTATGTTATGTAAGTAATATATATAGTCAGGGTTAGCTTATGTGTATACTTGTTTGTGTATGTTATTGAAAGATTAGTTTAATATAGGTTTCTTTTTGTTTGCTGGAGAAGTTTATATATATACAGAGCTTATATATATTTATATATATATGTTATAAGTTATTATCTATGGTCTTTACCGAGCTGCATTGCTTTTCTTCCAACAGTAGTGCATAGATATGTTTTGAAGTCGAACAAAGATATATATATATATATATATATATATATATATCTCGAAATTTATAGATATATAAACTTGGTTTACAAGGCATAAGTTTATAAAGTGGATAGAAGCTTTACAATTGGTCGGTAGACATACATCTACTCATATTTTAAATTATGTTTTCCTATTCTACAAATTTTATCATAGATATACGTAAGCTAAGTTAGTCTATGTATTAGTAAAATATATATAGGTATGTATACAGGTTTGGTGATAAGTATGTATATAAATGTGTATGAAGATATGCAGTAATTTATAAGGTATAGGTTGTTATATAAAAAATTGGTTATATATGTTGTATATGTAACCTGTCCCTTGTATATGTTCGGTTATATATGTATTGATATTGTTAGCACCAGAATTGGTCACTAACATCCTTCAGAGAGATTGTGTAGAGAGATTGATGAAGAAAGTAAAGTTAAACAGAGAACAGTATGCAAATTTGAATGCAGAAAATACAAACACTAGATTTATAGTGGTTCGACGTAATTACCTACGTCCACTTTGAGGTTAATCTTTATTGCTTTTCTCGATAATCGATTACAGATAAAACCCATATACCAATTACTTGAATACAATTTCTAAGCAAAAAAGATAAGTCTTGAATGAGTCTTGAATGCGGTAGAGTCTCCCCAGTGTTCTCGAAAAAAACGTCCCTTTCACTGTGCCCCTACCTCTCTATTTATAGACGAAGATGGGTTGGACTTCTCTGGTGGGCTTAGTAGTAAAATACCTTGGCCCAAAACATGTAACACCTGTGTGCCGATCCATAAATGTCGAACGGTATATGCCAAACGTCCCTAGATGACGAACGATACTGTTGTGCCGAGCGGCCCTGGATGTCGAACGAGCTTGTATGTCAAGAAAGGCATGAATGCCGATTGATCCATGAATGCCGAACGAGATGAATGCCGACCGAGGTCTAAACGCCGAACGCTCTTGAATGCCGAACGCTCTTGAATGCCGAGCGCTCTTGAATGCCGAACGCTCTTGAATGCCGAGCGCTCTTGAATGCCGAACGCTCTTGAATACCGAACGCTCCGGTTGTGCTGAACGAGTATGTTGTGCCGAACGCCCTGGATGCCGAACGGTGCACAAATGCCGAGTCCCTAGTTGCCTGGTCAATCCTCCAGGTAACACTTGCCCCCCCCCCAAAGAGCATCACGTGGTCGAACGTGATGCGCTTTGAGTCACGAGTCCTCCGTGTTTTGCTTCGAGCCTTGGCTTGTCTTTTCGATATTGTCTTCTCCTGGATGCCGAACGAGGCACGTATGCCGAGTGACATGCTAATGCCGAATGACACACGAGTACCGAACGGCTTAACTGATGCCGAGCGACCTTAATGCTGATCGAGGGAGATGCTTTGACCGGTTCTACCAGTCGCTGCCCCTTTGTCTTCTCTTCTCTCTATATAAGCTGAAACTCTTTCTTCTCCCCCCCTTTTACTTCAACCTTCGCTTTCCAGAAACTACGAACTCAACTCCCAAAAAAATTCAGCAAGCTACCTACCCTTCCTTTCCCAAACTCATATGTTGCCTCTTATCCTTCACAAACAGATAAACCTAATTAGAGCCATTCTCCCTACTTCAGAATCTCCTCGAATCTCCGTCTCAGATCTTAGTTAAAAACCTTTCCCTGAAACACTTCACCTTGGCTAGGAGACCTTTACACGAGATTCAAACTCATGAATCTCGACAAAATTGATGTCAGTAGTAATTGCATGGAGCAGGAGGAGTTAAGAGTGAAGCATGGGCCTTTAAGAGGAGTTTTAGGCTAGGTGGAGAGGTAAGGATGATAAAGGTGTTTGAAGGAGGAAATTGGTGGTAGACATACTGAGGTTGCTCGGCATGGCATGCTTACGCCGAGCGATGGAGGGGAAGTAACATGGTGAAATTGAAGTTAAAGTTTAGTGTGCCGAGCGATGCAGCTTGGAATAGCCACAGCTCGGCATAGCCACGGCTCGGCATGATTACCTCATGACGAATGAGGTAGGAGGAAAATAAAGGAGAAATAGAAACTGGATAGAATGCCGAGCGGTAGGGAGGTCGTGTTAGATGAAATTTTTTGAGGGTAAACTACCGAGCGATGCAGCTCGGCATGATTGTGGTTCGGCATGACTTGCCGCATGCCGAACGGTGGAGAGCAGGAAATGGGAGAGTGGTGTGCCGAACGACATGGTTCGACATGTTCATGGTTCGGCATGTCTTGCCGCATGCCGAACGGTGATGATGAGTGGTAAGCAAAGGTTGGTGTTGAAGGTAGAATGCCGATTGAGGTAGCTCGGCATGATTGTGGTTCGGCATGACAAGTTGAATGCCGAACAATGAAGTGGTTAGGTAGGAGGGTTTTGTGCTACAACAACACCAGTCGATCCTAATGAAAAATTAATTCCACACATATTTTAGGCCTGGATAGAGGATAACGAACAAGGACAGACTTAAACAACAAAGCATATTGGACAACCCGGACTGATAAATCCCAGACTTAAACAACTGAAAACTTGGACTTTAACCTGCTTAACAGTTAATAGCCCTTCAAATACAGTGGCGATGTCGGGTTCAAAATGTAAACCGTCTTACGACAAGCCTTCATAGACGGTCAGCGATGATGGTCTTCAAAGACGACAATTCAACGCTCAACTTTATATTGTCAACTCTATGACTTTTAATTTCTCAGCACTTACGTTTGAATGATTGCACTAGTTCACACACCACACGGGGGGAATATTTGTGTTGTTAAGTCTAATGTCGATTATTTTTCAAGTATAGTTCAAATAGGTGCTCTGTTAGATTCAATCTTCATTAAAGATGTCTAGGAAATCTAGCTCAGCTATGATCTCAGATAGACCTGGGCCATCCTCTTGACAAGAAGTTGCAGAGACTTCTCATCCGTCAACTACCCCCGCTCAAAATTTACCGAATCCAGCGACTACATCCGTCGACTTGTCCCCTGACGCTCTAGAGGCAGTGATTTTTCTAGACAACCCAATTGATTCTCAGGCTTCAAAGATTAACGAAAGTACGCTCCGTCGGATTTGTTCTATCCACGAAATCCCCTACGAAGACGTATTAGTTCCATCGAGGCATGATCGTTCACATTTGCCCCCAGTAGGATACACAGCTTGAAATAAATTCATGTGCTGGGTTGGCAGCGTGCCACCATCCAACTCATTTCTTCGAGACGTGTTGTAGTATGTCGATATCGCTCCATCGCAACCGCATCCAAACGACCATACATTCATCTACGGCACTTGCATCCTTTTCATAAGTGTCCTCTCTAGGCTTCCGACTCCGGGCGATATCCGATACATTTATTGCATCAAGAAACGAAGGGACAGTCCATCTTTCATGTTTCTCGAGCCACATAGCAAATGCCGAACTTAACTGGGGCATGGAATAAATTTGCCCAGTATAAGCAAGAGTGATTCTACGTGCGTTGCCCCCCGGCTTCGCCAGAAGATGGGTAGAAGAAAGTAAGTCTTTTTCCTGGATCGATACTCATGTTTGATCGAAGCTATACCTTTCCTAACTCTCTTCCATCTTTTTAGGTATTAATCCGCATCCCAAGGGCCCCGGATAGCCGTTGAAGCCCTTTGAGCCATTCCCGCCGAAGACCGGGACATCAGAACTGTCATTACAAATGAGTCGCTTACAAAGTTCGGACTGTTGGCAGAAGGTCGTCGGATAAGCCTCCTTCAGGGCATTACTATATCCAGGCCTGCTTCCGGCAAAGGAAAAAAGCAAGCTGCATCTTCAGTAAGTAATGCCCCTGACACACTAGAAGAGAAGGAAATTAAGGAAACCGAAACGCCTAAGGTGCAAGATGAGAACGTTGGTCCCCTTCGGGATCTGATAATCGAAGTTCACGACATCGAGACGTCACCTTCCGCTTCGAAGGGGATGAAAAAACTAACATACAGGCTGAAGAGGAAAACAGACGGTGGAATTCCAAAAGTTACTCTTGTTCCAGTGGAGAAAGAAGCTTCTTCACAGCATTTAGAAATTTCACTAAAAGGCCCGTCGAACCTATCCATACCTGATGTTCTACTCAACTACGACTTCGACGATCCAAAGGCCCTTAAGCTTCATTCGCCCGCGAGAGGCGACACAAGCATTCAAGCCCAAAACCAGGGAGAAAAAACTCCTATTAGTAAAGAAACTGGTCTATCGGCGGGAAACACCAGGACACACACAAACACACACACTCCATCTTGCACTTAAATTTCCGCTGTTACCCTATTCTTTGCTAACTTGCAGTTATTTAAACTTTGTGTAGGTAACATGGGGAGCAAGCATGCACTTGACTGCCTTCACGGGTCATCGATTTTCTACCAATCTGGCTGGGATTCGGGCTCTGGCAGGGGGCGAGATAGAGATGAATCTAGCGACCGAGACTACTACCGCCGAGAGTCATCACACCGAAGAAAAACTTATAATCAGCCCTCATATCCTCACGATCCTGCCTCTCAATCTGAGCAGAGTAGAGAGAAATCTGGACATAAGGGATCTCAGCCTGAGGCACATCGAGATCAACACTCTGGTTCATCAAGTACCAGGCAATCTCAAGATCCCCACAAATCGCCTGCGGTCTCCAAGAAGACCCCTCTTACTCCCGTGGCCGATCCAACGGTTGCCGAGCGGCTTTCCGAACTTAAAGCCTCATTTCCGAAGATATGCTTTGATGGCTTGAAGTTTCTTCCAACGATCCACCATATTCCAGGGCATGTGAAGCAAAGTGCAATCGCTTGTACCAATGATGTCTATGTACAACATGATGCATTCATGCACTTGGCCGAAAAGGTGTCAGAAGTCTCCATAGAGTGCCAACATGGGATTGATCACCTGAAGCTTGAGGCCATCCACGACAAAGACATAATGAAAGCTCAGGACGAAGAGCTTGCGTCTTACAAATCTCTGCTTGAAGCTGCCCAGCAGAGCGCCAAAGATACTGTCGAAGCCGTAACTCGTTTGAAATCAATCCACAAAAAAGAAATCAACGAGGCGGTCCAATGCTGTGGGGCCTTAGCTTTGCAGAAAGACTCGGTGCAAAAAGAGAGGGATGCATTCAGCCTCTGAGTCAAAGAACTTGAGGAGCAACTCCGCAAAGAGAAGGAGGAGAAGACCGCTGCCCAGGAAGAGTCGCAACGATATTGCGATGAGATCGTTGCCACACGACTTCTAAAGGCGAAGCTTGAGGATGAACTTTCCAAGGTTGAGGCGCTAAAGAATGAAGCCCGTGAAGAAGGCATGAAGATAGCGTCTGTGGAGATCGACTCCCGTCTTGAGGCGGCTAAAGAAGAAGGTAGGGAAGAGGTCAAAAGCATGTTCGACCCGCTAATTGCAGAATTCAATGCATGCGTTCTCATGCACCAAGACTTAACTTTTCTGGACGAGGGCTATCTCGAATCTTTAGCCGAGGCATGGGAGACCTTAATAGAAATCAGGAAGGCCGAACATAGTACCGAAAGGTTGATGAAGGAGATTTGATAAAAGAATTTCTTAAGGGAAACGAGCCTTCAGACCTGTCAGCGGAAAAAGCTCTTTACTGCAAAGGCTCCCCCTCAACGAAAGGGAAAGAGTATACTGCCGGTTCATCCAGGATCGAGTCTCAAGCTCATGCACCTACTCAGCCGGCCAATCGGCCGATACTTGATCCCTTTTAGTAGCACATCGGTTATGACCCAAAGGACCCCCGGCCTTGGCGTTCACATTTTGTCTCCTATTCCAGAGGGTGAGACCCTTCTGACAGCTGAGAGCCAGCCGAAACCTGGTAGATAACTCTTTCAATTTAACATTCTAAGAGTCATCGTTTTTCACCAGGAGCTATCGTATTCTAATGCTTGTTTTTCATGATTTTGTGCAGGCCGTTCTGATCCCGAGCCCACTCCGAGGAGCAATGTCGCCAAGGAGGTGAAGGAAAAGACAAGTGAGGCCACTCACGCAGGAGAGGCTCCCGGTCCCGATGCTCAGGTGATCGGAGCGCTTGATGAGGATAAACCGAGACTTCCTCTTCCATCGATGGGAGTTACGAAATTGAAATTACGGGTGCCTCCGAACACACATCTATACTGAGCATGAAGGAGCAGCACTACTACAAAACATACCATTTGCATCGGTTGTTTAGCCCCTTTTGCATCAGTTCAACAACCGATGCATATGCAACCGATGCAACAAGCTTAGCACTTTTGCATCAGTTCTGAAACCGATGCAAAAAGGTCCTTTTTGCATCGGTTGATACTAACAACTGATTCAAAATATCATGGTTGGTTGCTTGGACACAAGCCCCATACTGCATCGGTGTAATGAAAACCGATGCAACAAAGGAACTTGTTGTTGAAAACTGATGCAAACTAATCCCTCTATTGCATCAGTTTTTTATAACAGATGCAAACTAATCCCTCTATTGCATCATCTATTTAGACCTGATGCAAAGAAGCCACTCTCAAAAATCATTATTATAGACAATACATACATACATACATACATACATATATATATATATATATTATTGATTATAACAAATAATTATTGCATGCCATATTACAACCATTCAATAGATTTCATTATAAAACATACACAAACAACCAAACCGATCAATAACAGAAGTTGAATTTGCTTTACAACCAGTCTAAAACATGTATTTAATAGCATAACCATACTATAACCAAAATATAGTTTAAGACAAAAAAATATTTAACAGCATAACCATACTACTACCATCACTTCTACTGTTCCATCACAGCACCACATTTGCCAAAACTCCACCGTCAGCCACCACTTCAACATCCTCTGTCCAGAACTTCACACAAGCATTCCCTCACTAACCACTTCACTGTTCCTCTGTTACAAAAACAAAATATCCTCTGTCATGGTTAATTTTTTAAAATTCATTCCAATCAATGTAAAAGCGGATGTAGTTAATTTATGCAGTATAGAGACATAATTGAAACTAAATACTTGTTATTGATGCTAATGAACAGAGAAATAGTTAGCAATAAAACCTTAGTATATACTAAATTACAATCTCAATGAAAAAAAGCATACGTACATTGAAAATTTACAAATGAGAAATAGTTTAAGCTAAAAAGGGTTTTATGTTCAAATCAGCCTAATTTAATGGCTACACTTATTCACAAAAATTAGATGATGGTCATGCAATGCTTAGAATTATCAGTTCGGTAAGGACATAAAATGACAAAAGGATGCAAATTTTTTCAATGCAAAAATTTTCAGTTATTTCTTCATCCTGCCATGTTTCTTCCCTCTACAAAACTCCAAATACCGAAACCAAAGACCCAGATCTCCACGATACTTAACTGAAACTAGTTTATACAAATCCAAAATCCTTGATACTCCTGCCCAATCTGAAATTGACTTCTTCCACTTCTTACCCTCCTTATTCTCCCCAATAATTTTCCTCTTCTTCAAAGCTCAACTCATCTGACCACACAAAACAACCTGCATTGCTATATGCTCCAATGCATATAAAAAACTGTCTGAAACACTCCTCTCATTCAGCCCAAACCATCACATATCATCATCTTGCCTCATTCAAACTATGCAACCATCATTTCCTCCTAGCAGCTACATCTATACCACTTCACTGCTTCACCACATACGTAACTCCACTGACCCTCTATTATCAGTGCACTGCACGTCAAATCATCCTCCAAATAAAAATCCCACTACCTACTATCAATATACCTCTGTCAATAACTCATTGCGTGCTTCTACAACACCACTGCATTGCCTACTTCTAACTTCCTTCCACCAATCAGTTGTTGTGCCACTGTTGCATTTTCATTTCTTTTACAAAACAGTGCCTTCCAACCACCTGCACATCAGTGTGCACACTTCAACAAGTAACCACCTAACCACACAATCATCGCATATACACCACCCTACTGACATCAACAAGCAATCCCCAAACTGCTTCTCAATCACACTCATACCTCTGCCTACAACATCAAATCAACAACTTCTCTTCACCCTGAACACTGCATATCCACACCACTGCCATATACAACACTTCAAATATCAACATACTTCAATCCATCATCAACTTACATAAACCCACAATCGCCATACCCAAAACCAAACAAGACTAGAAACCACTTTA
The DNA here is from genome assembly GCA_030765085.1 of Allium cepa. NCBI lineage: Eukaryota > Viridiplantae > Streptophyta > Magnoliopsida > Asparagales > Amaryllidaceae > Allium > Allium cepa. The sequence continues at coordinate 402,227,803 of CM060932.1, forward strand.
ATTCCACATACCTGCTCAAATTAAGGATTGCCCTTAATTGCAAACCACCCTTCCCAAATTCACTTCACTTACCTTTCAACCATCATTTAAGTTCTCTACTTACAAATCTAAATGATAAATAGATACAAACCTGAAAAGGACAGATGGATTGTTGCAGTTGGTGATTATGGTGGCTTCTACTCTTAAGCTCCAACAGAAAACAGCTATTGCAATGATACTCTTAACTTGACATTATAATCACTGACTAACATTAAGAAAATTGCTCATAAGTGAAAACATGGTTGCATAGTCAATAGAATATATTTTTACAATTAATTCTTAACCTGTTAGTCCATCATAAATGTACACTGCATTAACCAAATAGCCATGCTAACTCATAAGGATATAGATAGTTAATTCACATTAAGTTACTGAAAATTCTTCAGTTGGTGTGCACACTGTACATAAGACAATTAGCTATTTCACATGTTGAATGACATCCTTTTACGTTTAACACGTATGTATAAATTAACAGCAAAGGAACATTATCATATAACTGCTTTGTAACATATGCTTGGATTATCAGTTGATTTAAACAATGAAGAGAAAAATGGAAGAAAGACATCAACTATGAAGAACGCCAAACGAAGATTAATAACAAAAGAAAATTTAAATGAAATTAAAATTTTTTTGAATTAGTTACAGCTCAAACCCAAGCCACAGATTCATCAGTGTTTACATGTATGCATATTTTTTTAATACTGAGTTTATTAGTAAAAAAAATAATACTTGATCAATTTTAAATAAAATAGCCTGATATGAACCAAATTTTGAGATGGAAAAATGCATGCCTTAGAAATTAAATGCACACATGAATAATTTAACAATTCATTTAACACATCAAAGTTGTGGTTTTATAACGGACGATAGTTAACTAAGTTAACTTGAAATAAATAAGGGAAAATAAAATAAACTTCCTTACCGAGCCATGCGTATGAAATTAGAAATGAAAATTATTATACTCAAATTGCACTAGTAAGCATTGACTAAAAAAACATACATCTACATATGTTTACCATTTAAAGCCATGCTGAGATGTACCAGAACTTCCTCAATGCATTACCTACATCACCTATAGTTGTTAACTCATTTATCCTGCATTTGATTTCGTTAAAAAATTATTTAAGCAGATAGAATTCAATTTCTATTTCAAATAAAGGTTGCATCAAGTATTTAATCAGTACCTGAAATTGTTAATATGGTTTTCCCTATATGACACTGTCGGCCTATTCATTCAAAAACCACAGCTGTATCAATGAATCACCCACCTCAGCTGTAGTTATTTACATCACTTGTAGGTCCAGCAAATCATTCCAGAAAATGAAAAAACAAAAATGTAAATCAAATTGTTTGTGTTGTACATTCACTGCAAGAATAAACTGGTTTTCAACGTATATGGATATCACTTTATTCACTATGACATAAAATCAAAATGAGTTGTCTCAATTGCATTAAAGGAATCAGTTCTTAATCTACTCGTTTCATGTGGGCTAGCAGATTCCGACTCTACACTATTTGTTGAACTTTGATCTTCTTGTTTCACCACTGCATCTATTAATTGGCTTTCTCCACTTTTCATGTCTACAACAGAATTTTGATCGAGTAGATTATCTACTTCCACTGTTTCTGCTGTGTTATTCTGCTTTTCTTGTACAAGTACTTTGTTTGTAAGATGAGCTAGCTGTTGAATATTTGCAAATGCAACGTTATGAATCATAATGAAAACAAGATAATGCTTAACAGGTAGTAGACAAAGGTTACAGTTCTAAGCACATATTCAACAAAAACCACAGAGATATAGGTCCATACCTCCTCTTTAAGCTTTTCCTTCTTGTCCAACATACTCTCATAATCGACGATTAAAGCATTGTATTTTAATTTGAGCACATCATAATCTTTCTCAAGCTGCTTGTTTTTCCACCTCGCCCTACGATTTTGAAACCATATTGCAACCTGCCTAGGTTACAATCCTAGTTCTTTGGCTAACTGAACTTTTCTTTCGGGTTCTAGCTTATTCTCTACCTCGAAACTTTTCTCAAGAAACTGAACTTGAGTGGCGGATAACCTTCTTTTCTTCTCTGGTTGGTGCAGGCAGTCGTCTAAATCTACTTCGATCATCTCTCTATCTCTCTAGGAATGTAAAACTGTTGGCTAATGGTTCTTCCATTACATGCTTCTTCAAAGTTTAGCATTGATCTTGACCCTGAAATAAATAGAACAAAGTAACTTTTGAATCAAATACATAAGCATATCGACCATACTCATAAGTACCACTAGTATAGAAATAACAATCACAGTTCAAATTTCAAAGCTTCCAAGTACCATACATGCATCTTTATAAATGTACAATTTATGTACTTGATGGATTCATCAAAGACAAGGCAAATTATAAACTCATTGCAACATAGATCTATTAAATCAGTCGGTTCTCATGCAGTAAGTTTACATTAAACGATACAGTTAGATTTGTATGCTTCTCAAGAATGTTTGTCCAACAGTCAAATTTTCCTATCTCGGTGAGAATTGTAATCAAGTTTCCAAATTTTGATAGTTCTATAAAATTCTTGTTAACATGGTATATCCAACTATACATACATAAATGATTCAGAAGGCAATAAACTTACCGGCAAATCCAGCATGAGAAGAATCCTAGGAGAGCAAAGCCTGAAAATTTCCAGCAGAAGAATCTTCATTTTGCAACAAAACATTCACTTCTAAACCTCTGTAAACTCTTCTACCGGCCATAATTAACTTGTTTACTTCTGTAAACAAAAAAGCCCGAGCTCTTAATCCTGTTCCTACCACAATCGAGCACCTCCACAGTCGAAGTCGTCACCATCCCCAGTCACCGCTGCCAGTACCCTCAATCGCCACAAACAATACCTCCTCCGCACTTTACCTCAAATCGAGAACCACCAGCAATGCAACAATCCACTCGCCACACCTCAAAACACTCCAACCGAAGCACTTAGTTCCATTCATTTCATCAAAAACCACTGCTTTAACTCGAATCCTACACTCCATCTCCTTCAGCTGAGCGCAACTCCATCCCCTCCAAACCCAATTTGAATCGTTTAAATGAGAATTTGCAATTGATTTGAATTTCAAACAAGAATTTGCAATTGATTTGGATTTGAGAATTTTGTTTGTGAATTAGAGAGTTCAGAGGTATTTGCGTGGCTGTGTTGATTAACGGGTTACGGGGGACGTGGAGGGATAAAATGAAAGCTAAGCGGGAAATGAAAAGTTAAGGGGGAGGGGGGAAATGAAAGTTGGAGTAGCAAACCGATGGAAAATGAATGCAAACTAATGTAGTTGCATCGGTTAAATTTAAAACCGATGCGACTAAAACTATTTGCATGTACCAATTGCATCGGTTGTTGGTGACAACTGATGCAAATTTGATTTTTTATTACCTATTGCTTTTCACGTACCAATTGCATCGGTTATTAAGATGGAACTGATGCAAATAGTTTTATTTGCGTCAGTTTTTACTTCAACTGATGCAAATGATGCGAAGCAATATGCACTTTTTGTACTAGTGCAGCTTGAGAAGGAGAAGGAAGAGACGGTCGAGATCAAAGTCGAGGCTCAAGCTGTGGACCTGGACGATCCTGTGAATAAGCCGTTGAAGGTCACCCTCCCAGGTGGATCCAAGCCCATGGAAGTTCCCCGTACTTATTCAGTCGTCACTCCCCCATCAAAGAAAGTTATCAAGGGAAAGCGCACGGGAGAGGAGTCGTCTGGAAAAAGTCGAAGAAGTCGAAGAAGTAGTCGTTGCTCTCGTTCAACGAGAGTTAGTTTAGATTATGTAATTATTTTAGTTATCTTCATAGTTCATGTAAATAAACTTTTGACTCTAAATTTTGGAGGGGTTGTAGTAGAAGCTTATTTCTGATGAATAAAACTTAGTTCTTTTGCCTTTCAGAAGACGTCCGTTGCTTGATTTTTTGTATAATCGTGGTCAAAACCCAAGCTACTGCAAGTTACATAAACTTCTCGATTCATCTTCAAATAAGTTGACAACTTTGTGGCATTGCACATCCTTTATTCCAAGCTCCAGGTACTTAGAATATTTTCCTGTCCGCACGCTAAGGTTTCGATGACTTCAAGTCATTTGTGTTCAGTTCTCGCTCAGGGAACTTGGATATTTAAATCGCTCATTCTCTATTCCATGATCTGGAAACTTAGAGTATTATAGTCTGCTCCCCGGGGACTTAGAGATTTTGAGTCGTTTATACTCTAGTTCGCACTCCGAGGACTTAGAGTACTCCATTCTGCACTTCGAAGACTTGGAGATTTATAGTCATTTATACTTCGGTCCGCACTCCAGGTACTCAGAGTACTTCAGTCGGCACTCCAGGGACTTGGAGATTTTGAGTCATTTATACTCTGGTCCGTACTTCGGGGACTCAGAGTACTCTAGTCCGCACTCCGGGGCCTTGGAGATTAGTAATTTATACTCTGATCCGCACTCCGGGGACTCAGGGTACTCCAGTCCGCACTCTGGGGACTTGGAGATTTTGAGTCTTTTATACTCTGGTCCGCACTGCGGGGACTCAGAGTACTCCAGTCCGCACTCCGGGGACTTGGAGATTTTGATTCGTTTATACTCTGGTCCGCACTCCGGGGACTCAAAGTACTCGAGTCCGTACTCCGGGGACTTGGAGATTTTGAGTCGTTTATACTCTGATCTGCACTCCGTGGACTCAGAGTACTCCAGTCCGCACTCCGAGGACTTGGAGATTTTGAGTCATTTATACTCTGGTCTGCACTCCGGGGACTCAGAGTACTCCAGTCTGCACTCCGAGGACTTGGCGATTTTGAGTCGTTTATACTCTGATCTGCACTTCGGTGACTCATAGTACTCCAGTCCGCACTCTGGGAACTTGGAGATTTTGAGTCATTTATATTCTGGCCTGCCTCTGGGGACTCAGAGTATTCCAGTCCGCACTCCAGGAACTTGGAGATTTTGAGTGCTCATGCACGTCCGTACGTCAGGCAGAATAATGTATTTTTTAGTCACCGCGTTATCATATACAGAAACATCGACAATTCATAGAGAAAATAGCTTCAAGCCCTTATTAATGCAAACAAGCAAAATTGTCTTATTACATGCCGTAAACTAGGAATAAAAACTTGCTGTAAACAAATGTAACTAAAATATGAAAGAAATGAACTAAGGGTAATAATACCGCAAATGCTCGCTATTCCATGCTCGAGGGAGGTCGCACCATCAACGGTCGCTAGCTTGAAAGTTCCTTCTCCAATCTTTCGTTCAATGACGTATGAACCTTCCCATGCATGGCCCATATGTGATGCAACCGGAAAAACTTGTTTCGAACGAGATCACCCATGCCAAAAATTCTCGGTCGGACTTTTTCATTATATTATCGAGCGACTCGGTGTTCGCGCTTTTCGTCAATGAAGTCCAATGATTCCAGCAAAATATCTTGATTTGACTTAGGGTCATAATAAGTTACCCGATGTGATGGAACTTCAAGTTCTATGGGTATGACAGCTTCTGTGTCGTATGCCAATGCGAATGGAGTGTGGCTAGTCGCGGACTTGTGGGTGGTTCTATAAGCCTAAAACGCTATTGGAAGCTCATCCATCCACTTGCCTCTAGCCTTTTCCAAACGCTTTTTCAATATGGATTTGATTATTTTGTTTACGGCTTCCACTTGTCCATTGGCTTTCGGGTGAGCAACTGCTGCAAACTTTTTCTCAATACCATACTTTTAGAAAAATTGCTTGAACTCTTTGCCTTCAAACTGAGTTCCGTTGTCTGTAATGATGGTTCGTGGAAGACGAAAACGGCATATAATATTTCGTACAATGAAATTAATAACATTTTTGGTGGTGATAGCGGCCAAAGGCTATGCTTCTGCCCACTTGGTAAAGTAGATCGCAACTATCGTGTATTTCGCACCACCTTTGGATAGGGGTAAGGAACCGACTATATCGATCCCCCATATTGCAAATGGCCAGGACTAACCATTTTTGCGAGTTTCGTCGATGGAGCTCTAGGGATTTTCGCATATTTCTGAAATTTGTCACATCTTCTCACATAGTCTGCGGCATCCCGATTTACAGTTGGCCATTAGTATCCATAGAGGAGGATTTTCTTCACCAACGTCTGCTCTCCGGTATGGTCACCACACTCACCTTCGTGGACTTCCTTCATGACCCGTTTTATCTCATCATGGGCAATGCATCGGAGTAAAGGGGTCGAGAATCCCCTCCGATACATTACCCCATCTTGCATTACATAGCGCGAAGCCTTACGAATGACTTGTCGTCTTTCGCTCCTTCTTTCGGGTACGGCCCCGTGTAACAAGAACTGCTTGAATGGGGTCATCCATGACTCCTTCTCGATTTCTGTTTCTAACATGAATTCTACCTCCATCATATTTATGCTCAGAACATATAAGGTTTCAACGAGAAACAATCCCATCTGCTGCGCATCGCCAGTGCTTGCAAATTTTGCCAATGAATCAGCTGCTCTGTTTTGCTCACGCGGGACATGTGAAATATCATAATACTCAAGATTCGCTAGCAGCTCCTGAACTTGGACCAAATACGGGGCAAGTCCCTGCCCCTTTTCTTGGTAGTATCCCGCACTTGGTACACCACCAGTTGCGAGTCGCAAAAGATTTCAACCGATCTTACTCTCAGTTCTTTGATAAGTCTTAAGCCGACAATCAATGCTTTATATTCGTCTTCATTATTCGTTGCTGTGAATTCGAGCTTCAAAGCGTAGCAAACTGATCGGTTCTCAGGAGTGACAAGAACTATGCCAACCCCCGAACAATGGTCGTTAGATGGCCCATCGGTGTACATCTTCCATCGAACGGGAGGTATGACATTGTGGCCGTTTGATTCATCTGTCACGATGAATTCAGCAATGAAATCTGCTAGCGCTTGCCCCGGTATGGCCCTTCATGGAAGGTAAGTAATATTGAACTGACTCAACTCGATATTCCATTTTAACATCCTTTCAAAAGTTTCCGGTCGTTGGAGTACCTGTCGCAAGGGTTGATCAGTGTAAACACTGATCGAGTGTGCTTGGAAGTATGGGCGAAGCTTGCGTGATGCAATCACCAAGCAATAAGCCAGTTTCTCAATTCTGGGATAATTTCTTTCTACCCCCGTCAAACGTTTACTGACATAATATACTGGCTTTTGAACTCGGTCCTCCTCACGAACCAGAGCCGTACTGGTAGCATGCTGGGATACTGCCAAGTATACATACAGCATTTCATGGTCAATTGGTTTTGATAGCACCGGGGGACTTTCTAGATGTCTAACCAGAGCTCGGAATGCTTCCTCGAAGTCAGATGTCCATTCAAAATTCCTCTTTCCTTTCTTTATCACATCAAAGAAAGGAATGAACTTATCCATAGCTCTGGATATGAATCGACTCAGCGCGGCCACCTTTCCATTCAAGCTTTGCACCTGCTTTATAGTTCTGGGCACTTGTATGTCCCGAATAGCCTGAATCTTTTCCGGGTTAGCTTCAATTCCACGTGCGTTCATAATGAAACCCAAGAACTTCCCAAATGCAATGCTAAAAGAACACTTAATGGGTTGATCTTCATCCCGTAATGCCTGAGTATATCAATCATCTCTGCTAAGTCTCGGATGTGGTCGTTTGACTGCCGTGACTTCACGAGCATGCTATCCACATAGACTTCCATCGTTCTACCAATCTGGTCTTTAAGCATTCGATTTACCAGACGCTGATAAGTTGCTTCCACGTTTTTCAATCCAAAAGGCATTACTACATAGCAATATAGCCCCACATCTATGACAAAGCTAGTGTTGTTCTTGGTCTGGAATGTGCATCGGGATCTGATCATATCCCAATACGCATCCATAAATGACAATAATTCATGTCCGACGGTAGAGTCAACGAGCTGGTCGATTCTTGGTAAAGGGAAACTATCCTTCGGGAATGCTTTATTTAGATCGGAGTAATCAACACAAGTTCTCCACTTGCCATTCGCTTTTCTCACCAGCACAGGGTTAGATACCCATTCGGGGTAGAGGGCGTCGCGGACGAACCCATTTTCTTTGAGTTTGTCTACCTCCTCTTTGAGGGCAGCAGAGCTCTCCGGGTCCATGCCTCTCCTTTTCCGTTTCACAGGAACGTATTTTGGGTCTATGTTCAACATATGACTCGCAATAGTGGAAGAAATCGCGCACATATCAGAGTGTGTCCAAGCAAAAACATCCAGATTCGCTCGGAGGAAATTAGTAAGGTCCTCGGCCACTGAAGGGTCGAGTTGTGATCCAATCTTAAGGACTCGTGATGGGTAATCCCGACTGACTGGAATTTCGATCGTCAGCTTAGCCGGTGCTGCATTCGTTTCCCTGGGTTCCCCATCATCATCTCTCGGATCTATGTCTCTAAGGATCCGAGAATACCGTCCGAGCTAGGGATCGGGCACTACTTATCAATCATCGGTATTTAGGATGCGGACGGTGTTGTCCGCAACCTTCCCTTTTTCTCTCCATTGAGCTTCTCTCAGCTCTGCCACGTAACATGCACGACCTGTTGCCTGATCGCCATGCACCACTCCAACTCCCTTGTCAGTCGGAAATTTCAACGTCAAACACTAGGGGGCCAAGGCTGCCCTAAAATCCACTAGGGCCGGTCGACCCAGAAATGCATTGTATGGAGAGTCAACATCCATCACTATGAATGGTAGGACTCGCACTCTCCTACGCTCACCTTCCCCCAGTTCAACTGGTAACTCAATATACCCCGTTGCGTCGGTTGCAGCACCATTAAAACCATGGATACGGGCTTTGCATGGTTTCAAATATTTTGCCTCCATCTTCATTTGGTCATAAGCCTTCTTGAAGATGATGTTGACAGGACTTCCACAATCAATCAAAATTCTTTTTAGGTAAGCTGGCCCGATCATTGCAGATATAACCATCGGGTCGATAGTAGGAGCCTCCACCTTGTCTGCATCTCGACTCCTAAACACTATATCGTCTGTCATTATGCGTTATTGTTTTGCGGGGGTTCCATCTTCCACATTCGAACAACATTCATAATTCGCATGCCTCGGGGAGGTAGCATATCGTTCCATCTCCTGTCAATTCTTGTCTGCAGGATGAGGTCCTCCGCTATAGTGTTTATGATCAACCTACCTACGGTCCGGGCAGGTTCCTCAGGGTGGCGTGGAGCCAGCCCGCGTCCGGGGTCTGTTGTTCCTTGCCTACCCTTTGGTGGGTTCTTAACAAAATCCTGCAGCTTTTTCTGCCTAATCAAACTTTCTATGGCATCATGGAGGTGTCTACACTCCTCAGTATTGTGCCCATGGGTCTCATGGAAGCGACAGTACTTCCCTGTCCGTTTCTGCTCTTTAATGGACTCGTTTGGGCACAGCTTTCTGTATTCAAAGGTGTTATTGGTAGATAGACAAATGTTTTCAAGAGAAGTATTTAGGGGGTGTATTTGTTGTAGGTCGGAATCCTCGACTTTCATCTCCCTGTCTCTTTTTTCTTTCCGGGATTTCCACCTTCGGATCCTTTAGATTGCCAGGCTTGTTATGGACGTTAACTTGAACTTTTCCCGAACTGCGCCGGATTGTTTAACGGCGATGTTACTTTTCACAGTGTGACGACCGCCCATGACTCCCGCACGAAAACAAGGAAATGGTGCGCTGAAAGTGTGCCAGACAGCCATGAGTGACCGTCAAGGGTAAAATAAACATCGCAGAATCTATCGTATAACTCACAGCGCATGGACAAAATACAATAGAGAAATATATAGTGAAGCTCCATAACAGAAAATCATCATATGGACTTCATAATAGTTTTATACATGGTCTGAATCATGAATACAAGAAGCCTCACTACATAGCACTCAGAGTAATCAACAATCAGCGGAATATCCAGTACATAGAATATGAAAATAATATGTAAAGCCTCCTGCTCGTCTTCGTCATCATCAGCGTGAGCCACTAAGATCAGCACCTGCCACCTGTCACCTAGTCTGCCCATCCCAAACATGGATGAACAGCCCAAGGTAATAAGAGGAGACATAAAACCTTGAGTCAGACAACAGTCTTAGTGAGCAGTAAATCAACTATCAAACATACCAAAGGAACATAAAGGATAAAAGGAATAGGAACCCAAATCATCCCATTCCACCTCTTTCTACAGTGATAGCCCCCAGACACACACTAAGGAGAAGCAAGCATAGCAAAGCAGATAATTAAAGTAAAGCAATAATCACTCGAGTCAAGGTCGATGTGTTCCAAATACAAACCCCCAAGGCCTAAACCAAGATCAGATAAGCACCCAGAAAACACCGCTCTTGACACCGAATGATGATACAACCAAACATCCATGACTCTGGCTATCACTGTTATCATTGCCTTGATTTTATCGTTAATTGAATGACCAACTCATCTTTCAACCATCCGTCAAGGGCTAATGGCAACCCCGGTTCTAGATATAACTCCGCACATCACCGTGACCCGTGCCTAGGTATAACGGATATACCCAGAGTACTAGCACGTCATCATGACCCACGCCTGGGTATAACGGATCTACCCAACGTACTCTTGCTTTGAGCTTGCTAGAACCTTCAATAACGATAAGATCTCAGCCTTCTAGTCATCCTCCTCGACGACTATTCCCATTATAGCTCAAGCACCTCTCGAGCCCACCATTATCCACCAACTCGAACCGCATCATCGAGTAATCAACATGCTTGGGATGATCCCGTCTGGATTAAACCAAGGCTTCCACATCATGCTTTGCTCCAACGCATCTTAGCAAAGTCCATCTCATCATCATACTTCGCCTCAACATATCATGGCAAAGTCCATTTCGTCATCATACTTCTCTTCCTCTAACTATAGCAAAGTCCTCGAACCCATCCATATGAGCTTCATCATCCGCTTCATATGCCACAGCAGCTTTCACCATTCAAGAGCCTTTCCACTTAGCTTTTGAATCATCTTCAACCATCTTGTCCCAAATCAACTACAAGCTAACTCGAGACAATCAAATCAATCATACATCCAAACAATCAAGCATTCAAACAAGATCTAATCAAGCAATATCAACTATAATGGCAATTTCGTAAATAAATGAGCATAAGTCTAACATATATGAAATCATGGATTTTAGCATAGATCTATCAAATATAAAACATGGGTTTTGTCTCTATAACTTGTTAATTGAACTTGCATAGGTAAACATCTTCAAAAGTAATGAATCTAGTCTTGGAACTAAGAAAAATACATGAAATCTCTAACTTTAACACTCAAACAAGCCACCAATCCAATATACTCCTTTGGGTCCGCGTGAGAGATAACTACCACTCACCGAATCACCCAAACACTTCAACAACTATCAACTAAAGATCTGGACAGCAAGGATTCAAGCTCGATTCGTTGAAATCTCGCTTGAAATGGTGAAATCTAGCTTCGTCGGATGAAGATCTTCAACTTTGGCTCTTCAATCTTCGATCTTGATCTTCGATCTTGGATGGATGTTAGCACTCGATCAAAGTGGAGAAAAGAAGTGAAGAAATGTTGTAGTCGAGCTCTCAAAATGGCAGCACTTCGTCGCTTCAAAAACCGGTGCCAAAAAGTGAGCCAAACTCATCTATTTATAGGCTGATTTCACCCTTAGGTCGTCGTCCAGTTTTAGGTTGTTGCCGACCTAAAGATCCCCGACCTAACTTAGGTCATTTACGACCTAAGTCTCAATAGTACATGCAACCTAAAACACAGCCGCCTTCCTTAACTCGAACCAACGACCTACGACTTATCCAAACACACAAGATCTCACGACCTAACTCCAATGCGACCTAACAAACAAGGCCGACTTAGCACACACATGCACTTACACGACCTACCTAGTTGCCGACTTAAAAGCTTACGACCTAACACATAAGCCTCTATACGACCTAACCTAGTCACGACCTATCGAGCAACACGAGTTACGACCTAACAACTCATAGCGGCCTTCCTTAGGTCGTCTAACGACCTAACTAACCTACCGACCTAACTATGCTACGACCTAAAACATGACGACTTAACTACTAGGCCATAACTCGTCTATGACCTAACTTCCTTAGGTCGGTCCATACTTAGGTCGGTCAGAAATCATAACTCGTAACTGTTAGGTCGTTAACCCTAGGTCGCTAACTATCTTAGGTCGCTCAACTGACCTATCTACCTTAGGTCGCTCTACCGACCTATCTACCTTAGGTCGTAAACACTTTTAGATCGCTAACTACATTAGGTCGCTAACTAATTTAAGCCGCTAACTTATAGGTCGCTCGCCCTAACTACTAAACGACCTAACTTACCTAGCAACCTAACACTTCTCTTAGGTCGCTCAACGACCTAACTTAGGTCGTTACCCCTATAGGTCGTTCACAACCTATCTCCTAACTCGCTAACCCGTAAGTCGTAGCCTTCTTAGGTCGTTACCTCGGTCTAACACACTAACTCGGCCACACCTTAAGTCGTCCAAATCTCTAGGTCACTAACTCATCCCAACCCTTAAGTCGCTCATATCTATAGGTCGCCTACGACCTAATACTTAACATGTTAACTCGTCCAAGTCTATGAGTCGTCCCACATCCTAACTCGGCCACTAGTTAACTCGTTAGCTAATATAACTCGGCCACATGACCTAAGCTCCTACCGACTCAACATCACACGACCTAAGACGCTAAGTCGGTCACGACTCAACTCCGAACGACCTAGGCTACCCTTCAACCTAAGCCTCTACACGAGTTAACTACCATACGACTTAAGCACTAGCGACTTAAAGACAACAACAGTTTTACGATCTTTCGATCCGTAAAAATACGGGTCGTTACATTCTCTCCCCCTTAGGAATTTCGCCCCCGAAATTCCAAACAAACAAGAGCAATCAAAATTATTCCGCATGCCTACCATCCATAGCAATCAACAAACCATGCATCCAATTACTAACCTAGCATGCAGAATTCTAAGACTAGAACAAGCTACAAATTCATGAGATGTCACGACGCCTTAGGGCCATACCTCGAAGAGTTCAGGATGAGCTGCCTTCATCCTCTCTTCCTCCTCCCACGTACAGTCGTTAACATCATCACTCCATTGTATCTTAAGCAACGTAATCGTCTTCCTCCTAAGCTGTTTCGTATCGGTTTCAACAATACGAAGCGGCTTACGAGGTCTTCTAACAACTGGATCAACCTCCAAATCTTCACAGCTATCAGCAGAAACCACTGTGCTCGAGTCGTGCACATACTTCCGTAGATACGATACATGAAAAACATTGTGCATACCCGCCATCTTTTCTGGTAACTCCAATTTATAAGCGAGCTTTCCAATACGCTTGATAATCGGGAATGGTCCAACAAATCTCGGAGTCAATTTTCCTTTCTTCACGAATCGAATAACATTCTTCAGAGGAGAAATCTTCACAAAAACCATATCACCTACGTCGAATTCCAAATCTTTTCGGCGCTTATCGGCATAACTCTTCTACGGTCTTGGGCTGCCTTCATTCGTTGCCGAATGATCTCTATACAATCCGAAGTCTGACGAATCATCTCAGGCCCAAGTATCAGCTTTTCTCCAGTTTCCAACCAACATGTTGGAGAGTTACACGGTCTTCCATACAGTGCCTCATATGGTGCCATACCAATACTTGACTGGTAGCTTTTGTTATACGCAAACTCCACTAAATGAAGATGATCTTCCCATGATCCTCCGAAATCCAAGACACATGCTCTCAAGAGATCTTCCAAAACTCGGTTGACTCTCTCAGTCTGACCATCTGTTTGGGGATGATAAGCTGTACTCAAACACAACTCGGTTCCCAAAATTTCCTGAAAGCTCTTCCAAAATCCACTAGTGAACAATGGATCTCGATCGCTCACTATACTCTTCGGAATACCATGGAATCGAACTATCCACTTAACAAACAATTCAGCCAACTTCGATGCAGTCCTAGTCGATCGAACAGGAATGAATCTTGCACTCTTAGTCAAACGATCTACAATGACCCAAATCCTTTCATTTCCCGTTCTGGTTCTAGGTAAACCATCGATAAAATCCATCGATATTTGCTCCCACTTCCATGTAGGAACTTCTAACGGCTGAAGCAATCCACTGGGTTTCTTCTGCTCTGCTTTAACCAACTGGCAATTCATGCACTTGGAAATAAAATTTCCAACATCCTTCTTCATACCTTCCCAGTAATAGGTTCTCTTCATGTCCCGATACATCTTATTTCCTCCTGGATGAATTGTCAACTTCGAGTGATGACTTTCCTTCAAAACTTCATCTCTCAACTCATCGATATCGGGAACAACCAGTCGTCCTTGCTTCCGAAGCCAACCCTCTCGATCGACTTCGAATCTTTTATCCTTCTCCGGGTCCAATCCAGATTCCAAATCACGGATAATCTTGACAAGCTTATCGTCTCGCTTTTGGCTCTCGCCAATTCTTTCCACAAGAGTAGGCCTTATCGATAAGTTTGCCAACATTTCAGGTTCCAATTCACATCTGGGCCTGAAGTCAAATCTAGCTAAAAACTCGAGACTCTTCCATTCCGAAAACATGGCTCCCAATCCTGCATGTCTTCGACTTAACGCATCAGCTACTGCGTTACCTTTTCCCGGAGTATAGGCTATACCAAAATCATATGATGCTAAAAACTCTAGCCATCGTTGCTGCCGAAGATTCAAATCCTTTTGGGAGAAAAGATACTTCAACGACTTGTGATCCGTAAACAACTCGAATCGAACTCCCAATAGATAATGTCTCCACATCTTCAGAGCAAAAACAATTGCCGCTAACTCCAAATCATGAGTCGGGTAATTCCTTTCATGCGGCTTCAGTTGTCGACTCGCATACGCAACAACTCTATCCTTCTGCATCAGCACTGCTCCAAGTCCAGTACCGCATGCATCGGTGTAAACCACCATCTCATCATTCCCACTTGGAATAGTCAAAACAGGAGCACTCGTTAATCGCTCTTTAAGGATTCTAAAAGCTTGCTCACACTTAGCATCCCAACTGAACACTTGGTTCTTCTTCGTCGATCCTGTTAACGGTGCAGCTATCTTGAAAAAGTCTTTGATAAACCGACGATAATATCCTGCTAATCCAAGAAAACTTCTCACGTCAGATGCATTCTTAGGTCTAATCCAATCCTGGATCGCTGCCACCTTAGCGGGATCAACCGCTATCCTATTTCTAGAAATGACATGGCCTAAGAACCTCACTTCACCCTTCCAGAAGTGACACTTCGAAAACTTAGCCTTCAGCTGATGTTTCCGCAAGAGTTCCAAAACAATCCTCAAGTGCGTCTTGTGCTCTTCCTCAGTTCTGGAATAAATCAGAATATCATCCACGAACACAAGTACGAACTTGTTCAACTGATCTCTGAACACTCTATTCATAAGATCCACAAAATACGCTGGTGCATTCGTCAATCCAAATGGCATTACCAGCCACTCATAAAAACCGGATGGTGTCCTGAAAGCAGTCTTCGGCACACTATTCTTCGCCACTCTTAACTGGTGAAATCCCGTTGCCAAATCCATCTGAGAAAACACCTTAGCCTCGTGAAGCTGATCAAACAAGTCATCTATTCTCGGCAATGGATACTTGTTCTTCTTAGTCACCTTATTCAGCTCACGATAATCAACACACAACCTCAACGATCCATCCGCTTTGGTTGCGAACACAACTGGTGCACCCCATTCGGACACACTACGCCGAATGAATCCTTTCCATAAAAGGTCATCAACCTGCACCCTCAACTCTTGCTGTTCTCTAGGCGCCATCCGCCTAAGAGGCATCACAACAGGTCTGGCTCTCTCAACTAGATCGATACGAAACTCGATCTCCCTATGCGGCGGTAACCCTTTGACCTCGTCAAAGACATCCTCGAATCCATTCACGATTGGCATCGATGACAGTCCATCCTGTGGAACAACCAGCGAATACATGAAGCTCATGAAGACGCCTTCTTCATGCTTACATCGTATCACAACCTTTCGCCCCTCCACATTCTCGACTGCCACCTCCAATCTCTCACAATCAACCTTTGCCGCATACTTTCTAAGCCAGTCCATACCCAAAATAATTCCGAACCCCGCAAAGTTCAGAACAAAGCAATCACAAACAAAAGAGCAATCATGACTCGATATAACTAGACCACGGCATAGCATACACAAACAAGACGAACCCCTAACTGGATTAGTCACTACCAATGGTCTATCAACAATATCCGGTTCCAAACCCAACCGGTCTACCAACTCATTACAACAAAAGAATGAGACGCTCCAGTATCAAATAACACTCTAACTGGAACACCACAAATGGAAAGAGTACCTTGAACCACCACACTCTTCCCCTTCTCTTCAGCAGTAGGAGCTTTCGAAGATGACGGGACAGCCCCCAAAGCATAAGCTTGCACAACCTGCCTGTCCTTTATCGGTTCCGGACAGTTCTTCTAAATGTGCCCCAGCTTATCACAGTTGTAGCACTTCAACAACACCTTCGGATTCTTGCAATCCTTGGAGAGATGGCCCTTCTGCCGACAATTATAGCAGGTCTTTTCCCCCTTCAGCTTCTTCTGACCATCCTTACCCTTCTGCTGCTGCTGCTTCCTCTTCTTGTTTCCACCCTGCTGTGGTTTAGACTCCTCCTTGGTCACAGCAACAACAGATACTTTCTTAGGAAACAAACTCTCGTGCCTGAGAGCTTTCTCCACCAGCTTCTCAAATGGATCGTCCAGATGATCCACCAACTGTCTTCCAAGATAACTGTCCAAGCCTGTCACGAATTTCTCGTTCTTCTGGTAGGGAGATTCAATATACGACCGAGCATACTTGGACAAAGCCTCAAACTCAGAAACATACTCAAGAACCAATCTCCCACCTTGCTTGAGCTCAACAAACTTCTTAAACAAGACAGACTTCTGAGCCGTAGAAATGAACTTAGCTTCAAATCTAGCTTGAAACTGCACCCAAGTAATTTCTTCCTTCGGAGTATCAATGGTGATAGAGTTCCACCAATCAGAAGCTCTCCCTTGAAGCTGTCTTGATGCAAGCTTCCTTTTAGTTGCATCCTCAATTCCCAAGTCACCAAAGATCCTTCTACAAGCATCTATCCATCTTTGGACTTCAATGGTTGACTCTGTCCCTAAGAAAGCCTTCCCTCCAAGAGCAGTATAATCCTTACAAAGCTTAGCAAAATCCACCGGTCTTGGAGCTTGAACTTGAACTCCAACATCTACAGATGGCCCTGGAGCTGGTATCCTTCTCATGATAGAAGTCATCATGGCTTCAAACATAGCTCCATAATCAGCAACTCCTTCAGCGGCACGGCCTTCCCTTGCAACTGGTCTCCCTCTTCGACTCATGCTTAGTATCTACAAAAAGGACTGATTAGAACACCTTGAGGAACAACTACATAAGGAGTTCAAATCCATCTAAACTACTATATTATATATAGTAATCATCCATCAAAATACAATTACGTCTCTCTTACGTAGTTACGTCAGCGAGCGTTGGCTAAAATCGATTAACCAAAGCTCTGATACCAAATGTGACGACCGCCCATGACTCCCGCACGGAAACAAGGGAATGGTGCGCTGAAAGTGTGCCAGGCAGCCATGAGTGACCGTCAAGGGTAAAATAAACATCGCAGAATCTATCGTATAACTCACAGCGCATGGACAAAATACAATAGAGAAATATATAGTGAAGCTCCATAACAGAAAATCATCATATAGACTTCATAAGAGTTTTATACATGGTCTGAATCATGAATACAAGAAGCCTCACTACATAGCACTCAGAGTAATCAACAATCAGCGGAATATCCAGTACATAGAATATGAAAATAATATGTAAAGCCTCCTGCTCGTCTTCGTCATCATCGGCGTGAGCCACTAAGATCAGCACCTGCCACCTGTCACCTAGTCTGCCCATCCCAAACATGGATGAACAGCCCAAGGTAATAAGAGGAGACATAAAACCTTGAGTCAGACAACAGTCTTAGTGAGCAGTAAATCAACTATCAAACATACCAAAGGAACATAAAGGATAAAAGGAATAGGAACCCAAATCATCCCACTCCACCTCTTTCTACAGTGATAGCCCCCAGACACACACTAAGGAGAAGCAAGCATAGCAAAGCAGATAATTAAAGTAAAGCAATAATCACTCGAGTCAAGGTCGATGTTTTTCAAATACAAACCCCCAAGGCCTAAACCAAGATCAGATAAGCACCCAGAAAACACCGCTCTTGAGACCGAATGATGATACAACCAAACATCCATGACTCTGGCTATCACTGTTATCATTGCCTTGATTTTATCGTTAATTGAATGACCAACTCATCTTTCAACCATCCGTCAAGGGCTAATGGCAACCCCGGTTCTAGATATAACTCCGCACGTCACCGTGACCCGTGCCTAGGTATAACGGATCTACCCATAGTACTAGCACGTCATCATGACCCGCGCCTGGGTATAACGGATCTACCCAACGTACTCTTGCTTTGAGCTTGCTAGAACCTTCAATAACGATAAGATCTCAGCCTTCTAGTCATCCTCTTCGACGACTATTCCCATTATAGCTCAAGCACCTCTCGAGCCCACCATTATCCACCAACTCGAACCGCATCATCGAGTAATCAACATGCTTGGGATGATCCCGTCTGGATTAAACCAAGGCTTCCACATCATGCTTTGCTCCAACGCATCTTAGCAAAGTCCATCTCAACATCATACTTCGCCTCAACATATCATGGCAAAGTCCATTTCGTCATCATACTTCGCTTCCTCTAACTATAGCAAAGTCCTCGAACCCATCCATATGAGCTTCATCATCCGATTCATATGCCACAGCAGCTTTCACCATTCAAGAGCCTTTCCACTTAGCTTTTGAATCATCTTCAACCATCTTGTTCCAAATCAACTACAAGCTAACTCGAGACAATCAAATCAATCATACATCCAAACAATCAAGCATTCAAACAAGATCTAATCAAGCAATATCAACTATAATGGCAATTTCGTAAATAAATGAGCATACGTCTAACATATATGAAATCATGGATTTTAGCATAGATCTATCAAATATAAAACATGGGTTTTGTCTCTATAACTTGTTAATTGAACTTGCATAGGTAAACATCTTCAAAAGTAATGAATCTAGTCTTGGAACTAAGAAAAATGCATGAAATCTCTAACTTTAACACTCAAACAAGCCACCAATCCAATATACTCCTTTGGGTCCGCGTGAGAGATAACTACCACTCACCGAATCACCCAAACACTTCAACAACTATCAACTAAAGATCTGGACAGCAAGGATTCAAGCTCGATTCGTCGAAATCTCGCTTGAAATGGTGAAATCTAGCTTCGTCGGATGAAGATCTTCAACTTTGGCTCTTCAATCTTCGATCTTGATCTTCGATCTTGGATGGATGTTAGCACTCGATCAAAGTGGAGAAAAGAAGTGAAGAAATGTTGTGGTCGAGCTCTCAAAATGGCAGCACTTCGTCGCTCCAAAAACCGGTGCCAAAAAGTGAGCCAAACTCCTCTATTTATAGGCTGATTTCACCCTTAGGTCGTCGTCCAGTTTTAGGTCGTTGCCAACCTAAAGATCCCCGACCTAACTTAGGTCATTTACAACCTAAGTCTCAATAGTACATGCAACCTAAAACACAGCCGCCTTCCTTAACTCGAACCAACGACCTACGACTTATCCAAACACACAAGATCTCACGACCTAACTCCTATGCGACCTAACAAACAAGGCCGACTTAGCACACACATGCACTTACACGACCTACCTAGCTGCCGACTTAAAAGCTTACGACCTAACACATAAGCCTCTATACGACCTAACCTAGTCACGGCCTATCGAGCAACACGAGTTACGACCTAACAACTCATAGCGGCCTTCCTTAGGTCGTCCAACGACCTAACTAACCTACCGACCTAACTATGCTACAACCTAAAACATGACGACTTAACTACTTGGCCATAACTCGTCTACGACCTAACTTCCTTAGGTCGTTCCATACTTAGGTCGGTCAGAAATCATAACTCGTAACTGTTAGGTCGTTAACCCTAGGTCGCTAACTATCTTAGGTCGCTCAACCGACCTATCTACCTTAGGTCGCTCTACCGACCTATCTACCTTAGGTCGTAAACACTTTTAGATCGCTAACTACATTAGGTCGCTAACTAATTTAAGCCGCTAACTTATAGGTCGCTCGCCCTAACTACTAAACGACCTAACTTACCTAGCAACCTAACACTTCCCTTAGGTCGCTCAACGACCTAACTTAGGTCGTTACCCTTATAGGTCGTTCACAACCTATCTCCTAACTCGCTAAACCGTAAGTCGTAGCCTTCTTAGGTCGTTACCTCGGTCTAACACACTAACTCGGCCACACCTTAAGTCGTCCAAATCTCTAGGTCACTAATTCATCCCAACCCTTAAGGCGCTCATATCTATAGGTCGCCTACGACCTAATACTTAACATGTTAACTCGTCCAAGTCTATGAGTCGTCCCACATCCTAACTCGGCCACTAGTTAACTCGTTAGCTAATATAACTCGGCCACATGACCTAAGCTCCTACCGACTCAACATCACACGACCTAAGACGCTAAGTCGGTCACGACTCAACTCCGAACGACCTAGGCTACCCTTCAACCTAAGCCTCTACACGAGTTAACTACCATACGACTTAAGCACTAGCGACTTAAAGACAACAACAGTTTTACGATCTTTCGATCCGTAAAAATACGGGTCGTTACACACAGTTTCCTAAACAGCCCCTGGTGCCTTATTTTGTCTTATCCGTCGAGCTTCCTCCCTCCGTATGAACTGGTGAGCTTTGTAATAAAATCCAACGTAGTTGGAGGCTTTCCTGCCAACCAATCTCCAAACTCCGAGTCCGGATCTACACCTCGCATTACCGCCATCAAGATTGCATGATCGCTAGGGTTGCTAACTTCAGTGGCGGCAACATGGAACCTCTGTAAGTACGCTTTCAAAGACTCTCCCGAAGCCCGGATCACTCTTGATAAGGACATCACGTCCTTTGGCTGAGTAGCATGTATCCTGAATTGTTCAACAAATTTCACTACCAACTTGTTGAAGCTGGATATAGACCGCGGAGGATGTCGAGTAAACCACATAGTGACGATTCCGGACAAAGTGATTGGGAAAGCCTTGGTTTTCTCTCATTAACTGCCTGACCATGGCTGTTAAGTCCGGAGTTTGTATGAAGGATGGGAGATTGGGCTCCTTTCCACGGGACCGTGCGGGTTGATGTCCAGCCTACTGGCGGTCGGCTAAACGTGCACCCTGAAGGCCAGCTTGATTTGGGTCTTGGTGAACCGGGCGTCCGGTCTCCTCATATGCCTGATCTCTGGCGGATCGATCAGTGGCACCTGCCTATGCAGCTTCAGTCTTACGGCGTCTACGCCTAGGAGGTTCATCAGCCGAGGTCGAGCTGTCAGATGAAGAATAAGGAGTAGGACTACTCCCAGCATTCTGATGTTGTTGCTGGGTAAGCTGAGTCATGAGATTAGTGTTGGCTTGAATCTTCTCAGCCAGCTGCCTTCTACTTTCCCTGAGTTTTCTTATCAAGTGGTTGACCTCTGTTCGGGAAATGACTTCCGTTTGATTTTGGGTGGAGGGCCCTGTGCCTTGAATCGCTTGTGGGTTACTAGGTCCAACTTGTTGCACACTAGTAGTCTCGTGGACGTCCGCATTGTGAGAGGTAGATCGGGTGTGTGGTCTTTCCATGGTAGAGTTGTTGGTTGGAACTCTGAATAGATTCAACAGGCATCCAATGAATAAGTCGGATCTCCTTCGGGGGATTTTTCAATCCAGTAGCTACAAAGTAGATCCTTTCGACCTAAGAATTCGATTCTCGATGAAAGCACCAAAATGTTAGCACCAGAATTGGTCACTAACACCCTTCAGAGAGATTGTGTAGAGAGATTAATAAAAAAGTAAAGTTAAACTGAGAACTGTACGCAAATTTAAATGCAGAAAATACGAACACCGGATTTATAGTGGTTCGACGTAATTGCCTACGTCCACTTTGAGGTTAATCTTTATTGCTTTTCTCGATAATCGATTATAGATACAACCCGTATACCAATTACTTGAATACAATTGCTAAGCAAAAAAGGTAAGTCTTGAATGAGTCTTGAATGCGGCAGAGTTTCCCCGGTGTTCTCGAAAAAAGGTCCCTTTCACTATACCCCTGCCTCTCTATTTATAGACGAAGATGGGTTGGACTTCTTTGGTAGGCCTAGCAGCAAGATACCTCGGCCCAAAATAAGTATCTCCTGTGTGCCGATCCATAAATGTCGAACGGCATATGCCGAACGTCCCCAGATACCGAACGAGATTGTTGTGCCGAGCGGTCCTGGATGTCGAACGAGATTGTATGCCGAGCAAGGCATGAATGCCGATCGATCCATGAATGCCGAACGAGATGAATGTCGGTCGAGGTCTAAACGCCGAACGCTCTTGAATGCCGAATGCTCTTGAATTCCGAGCGCTCTTGAATGTTGAATGCTCTTAAATGCCGAACGCTCCAGTTGTGCCGAATGAGTATGTTGTGCCGAACGCGCTGGATGTCGAACGGTGCACAAATGTCGAGTCCCTAGTTGCTTGGTCAATCCTCCAGGTAACAGATATATTTTGTTTATATTGTATGTACATATATATAATAGTTTAGTTATATCATTGGTATGCAGATAACAAGTTGTTATATTTTTTGTGTTTACTGTATAAAGGCTTACAGTGTCCTATATATTCTAAAAGTATAACATATATTACTTTAGTCTTTTGCTCTGTTATAAATATATGTTAAATATTAAGAACATCAACGAGGTGTTATATGTATTTAGTTTTGAAAGGTTACATTTGGGCAGTCTTGTTTATATATATATATATATATATGTATATGTATGTATGTATGTATATGTAAATAATAATGGTATAAATTCAGCTATAGGATTGGTTTATATATCTTATATAATACTGTTGTTACTGTACTATGTATTGTTGAAACAGTTGAGATATGTTAGTATATAGTGTTTTGTATATGATAATGTATATATACAGTCAGTAAGAGTTATATTTGTTTATACAAATAATGCTGATTTTTATATAAACATTGGCATGTTCCAGTTTATATAGTATAGAAAAAAAGAAAAAAACCAGGTTATATATATATATATATAATTCTTAATACTTGAGATTTAAGAAAATGGTTTTTGGAATTTTATACCGTTTCAATATTTGGCTTAATTCGAAATATTAGGAATATATATATATATATATATTTCAAAAATGATGTATATATATTTTCGGTTTATATCGAAACCGATTTGATTAGATTTCATTGATTCCTATCTACCGGCTTGCTCGTCGAATCGTATCCATCTAGCTTTGCCTTGGATTCATGCTTACATTTCGTAACTCAACTTCATTGACTATCCTCTCTAGCCTCGAAAGGTGAGCTATCACTCATGATTAACGTTCTTATATTTATTAAATTTGATTACAATTGATACGACAATTGAAATATGTTGTTGTAGTTATTTAAATTGTTATATATGCTGTTATCTGTAACTGTTCACCTGTGGGATATGACACCATATCATGTTGTTTATATTATATTGTTATTGATATATGCCTGTTATGTTATTATCATATCTATTATCACTCTAAAAGTTCCCTGTTAGTATAGAATTACCTATGGGTTGAAATGATACATACCCGAACGATCTGTAGAATAGGGGGAAAATCATTATGGGTTGAAATGATAAACCCAAGCAGTTTTCATTGAATTGAATTAAGGATTGCGGGTTGAAATGACATATACCTGTATATATTTAAATTGCGGATTGAAATGATAAATATCCGTATCACTTGACCATAGGATAAAAAATTATATATAGACACTGTTGTCTATATATATAAATATTTTGAAATGATTTCTATGGTTTTGGAAGAAGTATATAGTTTATTAATTATTGATTTTTCAGACATTATATGTAAATGTATTTTATAAAGTTAAAAAATTAGATTTTATTTAAAATTATATGTTTTGAAAATTGTATAGTTATAAGTTAATTTTGAAATTATAAAATTTAATAATTTATTTATAATTTTTCTATTTTTAAAGCATATAAATAGATTAATCTTTAATATTGGATTTGTTAAGTGAATATTTCAAAACCAAATAATAATGAAGTTAAATTAAAGAGATATATGCAATTATCAAATGTAGTTTTGAGTTGTGGAATATTTAAAGCTTTGAAATATAATGAAATTTAAATGATAAATTTTATGGTTTAAATCTGTATTTGAAATCGATATAATTTGGAATGATTATTAAGAAACTGAATTGAATCGAAGTTGAAGAATTGAGATTGAATTAAATTGGAATTTTGGAATCCGAAATGATTTGAATCAATTTGTGAAATTTGAGAAAACTATTTTATTATATAAAGTATTTTTAAATTATATTTAAACTATTTGTTTATTTTACTTTATATATTATTTTGATATAAACTATTTTATTATAAATCATTTTAATGTAAAACTATTTTAGCTATTTTATACTTATTATTTTAACATAAACTATTTTAACTTGTAACTATTTTATCTTATAAACTATTTTATCTTATAAACTATTTTATTATATATACTATTATTAAGATCTAAATAGTTTAAAGGAAATTATTAGAATTTCAAAGTGTTATAATTTCCAAAGTGCTATAAATTCAAGTATTTGTTTTCAAAATTGTTATGACTTTGAAGTGCTATTATTTTGGAAATAGATATCTTTGAAATGGAAATGATATTTTGCTTTGAAGTATAAACTATTTTGAAATGACCACGGTGTTATACTAACGTTTGATTGTTAAAGAGACCGGGATTGGATATTGTCATACTCTCTGCCAATACCGAAAACCAATTTAACACCAGTGTACGTGGTGGAGATTCCAGAAATGAGTAGGATGGTTTTGGTGAACGATTTCTCTATAAGGTATGACGTGACCTGACTCCCATGAGTTAGCTTAGATGTGACTAAAATCAAGAGCCATGCCGGGCCAAGTGAGGTCATTCCTCCTATCGGGCACATTTCTTCGATGCTATTCTGATTTTTTTGATTGTTTGGTGGTCACTCCTTGATTTTTAATGTAGAAGTGTGCCCGAGGTGGGCTGTAGTAGCTGCTATGTGTTACCACAAGTCCGGATCCATAAATGGTATATCCACCTTGGCATTTCCTCGTGTGTCATGTTCACATCCCCTAAAGTGCCTTTTACGAGTTTGTTTTGTACCGTACCTATGTGATGTTCTCTGGGTAAACCTCTATTTTATGGAGGAGCATACGGAATTGTATAGACTACGGGAATATATAAAATATGTTAAGGGCGATATGGGTAATGCCTTAATGCTATTTTAATATCTATTACTTTACTATAGACATTATTTATAATATCATATATTACTACATAGTATATAGTTCCACAGATCCTTAAAGGATGGTTATCCCAAACATCCTTTGAGTTACTTGTGTTCCAGTTGATATTTTATTTGAGTTGGATTTATTGATATAAGAATGTTAATCCCGACTCAAGTGTTTTGTGTTTTTCTTTACGCTCGGGTCAGACTGAGTGTCACAGCATTTGAGACTCACCTTTGGAGTTTGGAGCTTCACTTGGAGATCCATCTGTATCTATTCAGCTTTCAGCTATCCAGTTGTTGGTTCGGACTTGTCATCTATTTGTATTCGAGACAACATTATATTTGATATATTCTGATGTAATTTATTTATTTATCTATTCCGCTGCTTATTGTTGCAATACTCTGTGTCTGTGATTCTGTGATTGATTTATTTACTGTGTATGCTAAGTTTTGCCAAATATAAATTAACAATATGATATTTTGGGCAATTCAAGTCTAGCATGCACGGATGCGAATATCACAAAATATCGGGTCATTACAAGTGGTATCAGAGCTCTAGTTTTAGGCGAACTTAGCATATGTAGTAAATTTAATTATGGAACCACCTTCGTTTGAGCTTGAATTTCTCTCTCTTTGAATTGGATTTCTTTCAAACTTTGGAACCCTACCTTCATTCCGAAATCCATTCTTGTCTCTCCCTATTCATGTTTCCTTGATTCTGGAGTATCCCATAGCTCCACTGAATGTTTTGTAAAGGGGTGAAACTCCATTACAACATGTATCGATTCACCGGATATTTCTATATCGACGGTTTAGAAGCTGGCATCTCTTACTGTGCCTAAATTCTATCTCCTGCGATCATATGTCGATTGCCTAGAATTCTTCATCAATCATATTCTTAAAGTCATGGTTGACATAGTTAAGATTGCCCGCGATTAATATCAGTATGTCCACCTTTTCTCGTTTTCTATTTAATCATCTTATCTTCGTTCGAGCCTATCTTCTAGTTAGAATTCTCTTTGATAAGTGTTCATTTAAATTTGGATCTCTATCCTTGTTTGGAATCCATTTTTTGAATTGTCTTGTGAGGAACTGTATTGGTAGTTTGTAAAATAAAAAAAGTGTTTAATATTGTGTTGTTTGAGATGTTAAGTTTGAATTTTGGGTTTCGATCGATTCGTCTAGCTAACGCTATCGATAAGAATTCCAAAACGCTTGAACATAGCAAGCTGACACGATATTGTTCTCAAAATTTGTATATGAAATAATTTCATGTATAATTATATTATATATATATATATATATAAAAGTATAATTTTATGAAACTGGATAGTTAATAAAATTTTGTTATTGGAAATGATAATACTGGATTATCATTTATTGTTTGTCAACCATTAACTATTGTTGTATGTTACAAGAAGTTGAAATTATAAAACATGGTTTAAAAATTTAATTTGGAATTGAAATGAATTTAAAATTAGAATTTGAGAATTTGAATTTCGGAATTTTTAAGATTTTGTTTTTAAATTTTTGAAAGGTATTATTATTTAAAGGTAATTACGAATGGAAATTGTTTCAAAAGAATAATTTTAAAGCAATTAAGTCTGTACTCTCTTCATCTATCGCTGGAAAATAATTTCGGCGATGACTGCAGCATCGTCGACGTTCATTTTCGAGTCTCGAAATGGAGAGGTCCTTAGTAGTTGCTACACTTTTGTTTTGGAAAATGGATCTGATTTGAAATTCTTGTGTACAATATGATTTGATTTATATATTATATATGTATATAATTATTTCAAAATAGTTGAAGTGAAACCGAAAATTTGAATCTGAAGTTTTATATTAAGAAATTGTTTCAATTATTGAAATAAAGTGAAATTTTGAATAATTGGAATATCTAAAATGATAAATGAAATTTAACCGACTTGAAATAGTTGAATTTGAAAGAAAAAAAATTACTTGTATAATACTAAATTATATTCTAATATATATATAACTTGCCTAAAATATTCAGAAAGTTAAAATGTTAGTATATAACTAAAGGTTACACAAGAAGAAAACTTAAGTAATAAATTGTTCAAACTAAAATCTGGCTTAATACGAATGTTGTAAATGAAAGAAAAATTTGTATAGTATTTAATTACACTCTGAACATTAATATAACTTACCTAGAAAGTTTAAATGTAATTAGAATGTAAATTAGATAGTATATACCAGAATAGGAAATAGAATATCAAAAATGATATTTTGTTGAGGAAATGTATAAATAATAAGTTGGATAATAAACTGAACAGTAAGAAGAGAATTAATATGTTGAATAAATGGTTATAACAAAGGTTTACTACACTTAATATATGTAGAAAATTATGTTAAGTGAAATACATTTGTATAATAAGGAGAATGCTAACTAATAAAACAAATACGAACCGAAGAATAGTTATAGTTGAATTTTAGTGGAATCAACTCAATTGAAGATAAATAGATTCAATAGATGAGTTAATTTAAAAATGAATTTGTTTGCAAGAAATGTTGATAAAATGGAAGAAAATCAATTTTTAATCGAATAACTATCTATTAGTTGAATAAAATGGATTAAACCAAATTATGAATATTAATTTATTTAAATTGAAATCTATACGGTCTGAATAGTTGAAATTGAATATTGAGGTGGAATTTACTATGGTTGATCTAATAAATTTAATAAATGAGTAAATAAAACAAGATTTGTTGTGAAAATTGTGCAATAAATGTTAATAAATTTGAAACCAATCAATAGAATAAAAATATATGGAAATGTAACTAAATTTGATTGGTTAAGAATCAATTAATTGGATATAAATCAATTTTAAATCAAATGTAGTTTATATGGATTTAAATTTATACGTGGTATTTGGTACTTTAATCTATCTTTTCTGTCTGGTTGTTTCCATTCTTTTACCTCCTTCCTTTTTTGGGACGAAAAGTTTTGAGTTGGGGAGAGTATAACGACCCGTAAATTTTTAATAATTTTTATTTGTTTTAAATAACATGTGTGAAATTTTAAATGATTGATTTAGAAATAAAAATTAAATATTTGGAATACGTCTAATTAAACATAGCAAATGGTAATTTTTCATCTAATAATACGAAAGTTTATTTTCTTGTGTAATTTTTATCTAAATTTAAATCAGTTGCTGTTTGATGAAAATAAAATATTTTCCAAACCTGAATATTTTTATATGATAAATTTTTAAATCATTTCCTGAGTGACACATCATATTTCGTTTCATCAAATGTGGACTGCCATTGCTCCGTTTTTCTTATTTTTGACGATTAGCAGCATTTTCGGTACTGATATCAAATTTTGTTTAGATGGTCGTACCATAGATATCTATATACCGTTTTGGTCGTCTCGTCGTGCTGTTCTCTGCACTATATTCATTTGTGTGTTTTGGTGCCCGATACGCAGCGATATCAGTGAAACTGATAACCACATCTGTATCTATTTTAACTTTTTCCTGTGCCTATTCAAATTTCACAACGGTCGAATTCAAAACAGTCATTTATCTTTAATAATTTCCACTGAATTCTCGTGCCTGGCCTTCACTATTTCCACTATTCTCTTATAATTGTTGGTTCACTTTCGCTCTGCCTTTTCCCTTTCTTCTCCATACATACGTTATAAACAAATAGATCTATATTCTATATATTCGCATAGCCGGCCTCACCACAACAAGCAACACAACCTTCCACCGTACTGAGCACCCAACAACCCGAGACCCGCTACCCCACAAAGCCTCAACAGCCGCCATACCCTTCTCTCAACCCGAAGCCTCTGCTATAACCGACACCCCATGCCTCCTCTCTGTGAAGCTGTTCCCTTGCTCGAACCCAACCCAGCAACCACCTCTACTGACATGCTTTCCCCCACGCCTCCAAGCCTATATCGCATGCAACCCGAGACAGCCTCCTTCCCCCTCGTACAGCAGCCCGTCGTCCCTATCATGTCCTCACCCACCTTCCGCCTGATCTCCTGCAGTGACTTGCTCCTCATCTCCTTCTAGTATGTTATGTAAGCAATATATATAATCAGGGTTAGCTTATGTATATACTTGTTTGTGTATGTTATTGAAAGGTTAGTTTAATATAGGTTCCTTTTTGTTTGCTGGAGAAGTTTATCTATATGCAGAGCTTATATATATATATATATATATATAAATATATATGTTATAAGTTATTTTCTATGATCTTTGCCAAGCTACATTGCTTTTCTTCTAACAGCAGTGCATAGATATATTTTGAAGTCGAATAAAGATATATATATATATATATATATATATATATATATATTCTCGAAATTTATAGATATAAAAACTTGATTTACAAGGCATAAGTTTATAAAGTGGATAGTAGCTTTATAATTGGTCGATAGACATACAACTACTCGTATTTTAAATTGTTAAGTTTTCCTGTTCTATAAATTTTATCACAGATATACATAAGTTAAGTTTTCTGTGTATTAGTAAAATATATAGGTATATATACAGGTGTGGTGATAAGTATGTATATAAATGTGTATGAAGATATGCAGTCATTTATAAGGTATAGGTTGTTATATGAAAAATCTAGTTATATAAGTTGTATATGAAACATGTCCGCTTGTATACGTTCGGTAATATATGTGTTGATAAATTTTGTTTATATTGTATGTATGTATTTATAACATTTTAGTTATATCCTAGGCATGCAGATAAGAAGTTGTCATATTATTTGTGTTTACTGTATAAAGGCTTATAGTGTCCTATATATTCTAAAAGTATAACATATATTACTTTAGTCTTTTGCTCTGTTATAAATATATGTTAACTACTAAGAACATCAACGAGGTGTTATATGTATTTAGTTTCGAAAGGTTACATTTGGGCAGTCTTGTTTATGTGTGTGTGTGTGTGTGTATATATATATATGTAAATAATAATGGTATAAATTCAGCTATAGGTTTAGTTTATATATTTTATATAATACTATTGTTACAGTATTGTGTATTGTTGAAACAGTTGAGATATGTTAGTATATAGTATTTTGTATGTGATAATGTATATATACAGTCGGTAAGAGTTATATTTGTTTATATAAATAATGCTGATTTTTATATAAACATTGGCATGTTCCAGTTTATATAGTATAGAAAAAGAAAAAGAAAAAAAACCTGGTTATATATGTATTTAATTATTAATACTTGAGACTTAAGAAAATGATTTTTGGAATTTTATACTGTTTCAATATTTGACTTAATTTGAAATATTGGGAATACACACACACACACACAGATATATATATATATATATATATATATATATATATATATATATATATTTCAATAATGATGTATATATATTTTCGGTTTATATCGAAACCGATTTGATTTGATTTCATTGATTCCTATCTTTAGCTTGCTCATCGAATCGTGTCTATCTAGCTTTGCCTTGGGATTCATGCTTACATTTCATAACTCAACTTCATCGTCTATCCTCTCTAGCCTCGAAAGGTGAGCAATCACTCACGATTAACGTTCTTATATTTATTAAATTTGATTTCAATTGAAACGGCAATTGAAATATGCTGCTTTAGTTATTTAAATTGTTATATATGTTGTTATATGTGACTGTTCACATGACACCATTTCCTGTTGTTTATATTATATTGTTATTGATATATGCCTATTATGTTATTATCATATCTGTTATCACTCTGCAAGTTCCCTGTTAGTATAGAATTCCCTATGAGTTGAGATGATACATACCCAAATGATCTGTAGAATAGGGGGAAATCGTTATGGGTTGAAATGATAAACCCAAACGATTTTCATTGAATTGAATTTGGGATTGCGGGTTGAAATGATATATACCCGTATATATTTGAACTGCGGATTGAAATGATAAATATCAGTATCACTTGACCATATGATGGAAAATTATATACAGACATCGTTGGGGTGTGTGTGTGTGTGTGTGTGTGTTAAAATGATTTCCAAGGTTTTAAAAGCGAATATTTTGGTTTTAATAAATAATTGATTTTAAGACATTATATATATGTTATTTATAAAGATTTATATGTTTTGAAAATTGTATGGTTATAAATGAATTTAGAAATTATATTTCAAATATAAAGTTTATAATAGAAATTGGTTTGAATTAATATTTACATAAGAATTATACTTAAATTTGTTGATTTGAAATTAATTAAATTTGAGATTTTAAAGATATGATTTTATAACTTGAATTTGATTAAACGCGATTTAAATGAATATTTCAAATTTACATAGATTGAAATGGTATACTTAGTTTTATTTAAAATTTGGACATTTAAGGTTTATTCAAATGATATTGGATTTATTAAGTCAACATTTAAAAACTAAATAATAATGATGTTAAATTAAAGAGATATATGCAATTATCAGATGTAGTTTTCAATTTGTGGAATATTAAAGATTTGAAATATATTGAAATTTAAATGGTTTATTTTATGGTTCAAATCTGTATTTTAAATCGATATAATTTGGAATGATTATTGACAAACTAAATTAAATCAAAGTTGAAGAATTGAGATTGAATTGAAGTGGAATTTTGGAATCCGAAATGATTTGAATCAATTTGTGAAATTTGAGAAAACTATTTTATTATATAAAATATTTTTAAATTATATTTAATATAAACTATTTTTTAAAAGTCATTTTTAATATAAAACTATTTTAACTATTTTATACTTATTATTTTAATATAAACTATTTTAACTTATTAATATTTTATCTTATAAACTATTTTATTATATATACTATTATTAATATCTAAAATGTTTAAAGGAAAGTATTAGAATTTCAAAGTGTTATAATTTCCAAAGTGCTATAAATTCAAATATTTGGTTTCAAAATTGTTATAACTTTGAAGTGCTATGATTTTGGAAATAGATGTATTTGAAATGGAAATGATATTTTGATTTGAAGTATAAACTATTTTGAAATGACCACGGTGTTATACTAACTTTTGCTTGTTAAAGAGACAGGGATCGGACATTATCATACTCTCTATCAATACCGAAAACAACTTTAACAACTGTGTACGTGATGGAGATTCTAGAAATGAAGTAGGATGGTTTTGGTGAATGAATCTGTATAAGGTATGACATGACCCTGACTCTCGGGAGTCAGCTTAGATGTGACC